>CM077664.1:395111694-396361694 GCA_039707655.1 Elymus sibiricus | reverse complement strand
CCGCCCGACCCGTCCAACCCAACCCCGCCGCCGCCTGACCGCACCTTTCATCCGCAGCTGCACCACCCGATTCGGATGCCGCCACGCCAGATTCCACCGCCGCACGACCTCCATGGTACCCTGCCGCACTCCCTCGCGCCGTCTCGAATCTACACCGTCGCCCGCGTCGACGTCGCAGTCATGCTGCCGTCATGCCGTCAAAGGCCAAGATGGGCTTCTGGGAGATGCGTCTGCGCCCCTCCGACCACTTCTGTGTCGAGTTTCAGTGCGATGGTCGTCGCTACTGGCTAGGAACCTTCGAGTCTGCACACATTGCCTCGCATGCGTATGACATCGTGGCGTGGCATTTTGGCCGGCCAATCCATGAGATGAACTTTAAGGCGATCGAATCCCTGGAGCAGGCAGAGTTTGTCGGGCCGAAGGATGTGGGCATATGACCAATCAATGAGAAGAAGAAGAAGATGGGGATCCACATTGCTTCCGGTGAGAACGATGAAGTGGTGATGGCGAGGTTCGCGCGGGAGAATCTGCAGTACGTTCAATACGAGTTGGAGCTCTTTTGGAAGCGTGACCTCGAGAAGAAGAAGCAGGTGAAGCAGGAGGGCGAGGCCGGACCCTCGACAGTGATCCCCATCGAGTCCCATGAGGAGGAGGACTCTGACAACCCCTGTTCCGACGCGTTCTGGAACTCGTTCCTGAGCGACCCCGAGTCCGACGAGTAGTTTATGTTTAGGGTGATCAAGTAGAATCGATATGAAGTAGTATCAGTATGAAGTAGTCGTTTCAATGTTTGTAGTATGAACTATGTTTGTTTGAAATGAACTTGGTATGGTTGCATTTTTTTGTGTGGATGCCCTATTTTAGAGCATCTCCAACATCAGCCCTATTTTTCCACACGAAAAATTGGAGTAAAATTTTTTGGGCACGAGCAAGCGCCGTCTCCAATAACAGCCCTAAAATCGGGCAGCCGCATGTATGTTTTTCATCAATATTTCATGCATATTGCACACATATAATACCAAATGCATCTCAAATGAATCCCAAACAAACTACAAATTATTGCATAGTTCACCAAATTATTACATAGTTCATCAAATCCACAACATAAATTATTCATGAAGCTCAACAACAAACTTTAGCACACAAGTGCAACAAACATAGAGATAAAAGTAGGCCCATTGTCGCTCATGCCATGCCCACCACTCCTTCATCACATCTTTCTGGATATCTTCGTGTGTATATGCATCTCGAATCTCATCGTAGACCTCAAGAAATCAACAGAGTCAGTCTTGCCTCTGACTCGGCCAAACCGGGATCCCCATGAGGTCATACACACTATAGTCCAAATCTTGTCCACATCCATTCTCAAAGATCATATTGTGCAAGATCACGCAGGCTGTCATGACATGCAAGTCGCACGAACTCATCTGCAATACGGAACTATCTATCAAGCTAAAATTCTGCAAATGCATACAAAAAAAAAATGCAAATATTTTTTTTTACCTCTGTAGAAAATTCGTCGAACACCTAGTGGGCGAGGAGGAGATATCCGGCCGGCGGGTCGTCGGTGGCTACTGGCTGCTGAGAGGGGGTGGACAACGGCCACCGGATGTGCTCTAACGACGTGCTGAGGACCACTGTGCGTCCAAAACTCGGCGACGCCGCGCCATCATCGCCCCAATGTCATCGGCCCTCCACTCGGCCGGAGTGGTCGGGCGACCAGCTATGGAGCTCCGACGGCCACTAGGCCACCGCGTAGGGGCACAGCCGAGCTGCCATGGCCACTACAGGCAGCGGAGCGACGGCAGTTCGTCGGAATCGATGCGGCGGCATCGTGTGCGGACACCAAATTAACCCTTTGGTGGCCGTGCGGGTGGCCCAAGGGCGCGGGAGAAAAACGGCTGTGCGCGGGCGTCCAGACGCAGCTTCGTGAGTCTATTGGAGATGCTCTTAGCTCTCCATTGAATGGCTGAGTTTCTCCCGTGGTGCTACCTAAGTAGGTGTGTTCGTCACAGGACATGTCACTGTCTTGAAATAGATTTGCTTCGCCATGAAGCTAAGCTAGCAATGTAACAGTACGCAAATGATGATATTTTGCGACCTAAATCTTCCGTGAAAAAATGCATATGTCTGGCTAAAGCAATTTTAGCACCCCGCAAAAAAAGAAGCAATTTTAGCAGCTCTGGTGCCCTATTGATTTCGCCCCTTCTAACATTTGGGTCACGTTTTTTCTTCACAGTTCTTTCTTGAATTTATGGTTATTTCTCTTTTCCTTAGTTTCAGCTTTTCCATCTCCGTCTTTGGCCTTTGACTTTTTCAAGAAGGCACTTGTTTACTGTTCATTTTTTGAGTACCCCTGCCGCCACCCACACCCGAGAGGAAATGGAGGAATAGATCCTTGGATGCTAAATTGATAAGGATTTGGAGGATACTCATCTTGCTTGTTCATCTCTTCTTATTCCTCTTCCTTTTCATTCTCTCCTTTCTCCTTCTCGGGCGTCTCCTCCTCCTTGGGCATCTCCTCCTCCTTGGATTGCACCTTCGTCGGCGCCTCCTCCTTGATGCTCATCTTCCTGAATTCCTCCCAACCCGTCGGGATCATCTCTTCCAAGTTATGAAAAGGGGTGATCTTGGTAGAGGGAGAGGTCGAGCAAGATCCCTTCTCATTGGTGATGGCGGCGGACGACTTGTTCATCCTGTAAAACAAAGTTTGGTGGAGAGGTGGCATGCAGAAGAGGCTAGAGAGTATATTGATTATGAGCCAAGAGATGTGACTCTTCGATCTGCTTATGTAAAGGTTAAAAACCCTAATATCCTAGAGATCAATCTTGGAGAAGAACTTAGATAGAAATCATAACAAAATCTGGACAGAATCAGCAAAACAGAGCAAAAGACGACCAACGGTACGAGCGCGAGCGGTCGTACGGTGTCTGTTTCTATGGGCGCCGTGATTTTTTTAACCCAGCCAACAAATTCGATTCGAGGTACGAGCGTCGGTAGGAGTGACCGTGCTAATTATTTTGTGATTAGTTCTTCATCTTTTTTGTTTGCGATACAGATAGTGTAGTACTTCGAACCCTTGATTTTGCATCGAAACTCATTGTTTGCTTCTACAAAACCAATTTTGCAGGTGGCTACACTTCACAATGGCACTTTCAAGCCTTCTCTTCAGCCGCACAACCGCAAGTTCTGTGCATCATCTTGTGGCTCGGCCCGACCATCGCTGCTAGCCTATATTGTTTTAACCAGCATCATTTGTGGATCACTCATTCTGCTGAAATAGTTGTTCGCAATCTGACTTATATTTAATTTTGTTTCGTAGTTTTGGTTTGAAGTGGTGGCACATAGCAGGGCACCATGCTTAGAAAATGCTCATCCTTGAATTTATCGTAAGAGGTTCAGTGATATAGAAGTAATCTTCAGGTTAGTGTAGATCAACGTGATTGTTTTTATTTTTGTTTTATGTATTATATTGATTTGTTAATAGATGTGCACGGACTTATTGAGTAGGTTGAAGTAAGATGGTAAGGGTGAAGTCTGGAAGAATGCATGTCCAAACCATTTTTTTGGCCCGGGGGACGCGAAACAATTGTTTTTCATACTAAACTTTTATACTTATTTTAAACTAAGTGAACCATATTGCAGTTTTAATTAATATAATTTTCTATCAATTAGCCACATAAAAATGTTTGCAAAAAATATTTATATTATTCATTGGTATTAATTTGTAGTGTATATCGTTGAAATTTTAGATGCAAAATTTAAATTGTATGATGTACCAAAAAATCTCTTTTTTCATTTGAATTAATTTTATAATATTGCATAAAATATATATTGTATACGCATATATATATCATTGAAATATATATTGTATATGCGTGTATTCATATATCTTTTAATATTATTCAATATCATGGCAGAGATTTCTAATCATAAACACACTAACAAATATTTTAATAGTGGTTTCTAGTGTATATTAGGCAACCAAATTCATAGAAACTTCTAGGGCATAGCAAATGTGGCTTGCAAGTTGAGCTCAGTAATAGAATCATCAAAGACCAAAAATGTTGTTCATTGTATTTTTGCGTATGCTTCGATTATCTAACATGCTCGTCGAAATTCACTTGGTTTGATTTGGTGCAAATGAGATCTCCTACCCATTTCTCAAATGAAAAATTGTGCATTGATTTAAAAACTGAAATCTTGTCACATAAATTCATTACAATACTAAGACATCCATCGTAAAGAGAAACGAGTGTATTTAAACTCAACTTCGCTAGTCAGAATGGTTTGCCTCCGCATGATATAAACTATTAGTATGTGTTGTGAACTTGTGCTCCTGCATATTTAGGCTCTATTTTATGAATTTAATAATCTTTCAGATGTAATGTATAATTGTATAGTGTTTGTATAATTTATAGTTGGGGCCCTCCCTTCTTGGGGCCCTGGGTGATCACCCCTTTTGCCCGGCTTATGGGCCAACCCTGCTTGGGTTCATCTAACATCGACAGGGCCAGGTATGCTGCATCTCTTAGTTTTTTGTTTTAACCTTTGTTCATTACCCTAACATCTCATGAAATCAAGCTGCTGAATCCCTCAATCTGCTTGTAGTCAGTAAAATCTCTCTATGGATCACCTGTCTCGTGTCACCAATCTCACGAAGACTTGAGCAATCTTACATGACAAACACATCATGAGCTTTTCATTGCTCCCTCTAGATGCAGAATACATTTTAGTTTAAATACTCTGATAAATAAGATCCTTTTTTTGAAATAGAGGCAAAAGTTTTGCCTCATTGATTAATTAAGAAGAAGAGAGTTGCCAAGTTATTTATGGAAAATCGGGCAAAAACCGATACAGATAACCCATACGCACACCTCACATAGTACAAAACACCCACACCACTCAAGCGGCCCTCCAAACATGCAACAATCACAACCCTCGACACTTGCACAACACAATAACACTCCTGCCAAGCACTAGTAGAAAACAGGGCTTTGGTCCAGGCCAGATAAGAGCATCAATCCCGGTTCTGTTACGAACCGGGACCAATGGGTGCATCAGTCCCGGTTCGTGAGGCCAGGGCGCCGGCCGGGCCACGGCAGCCACCAGTCCCGGTTCGTCTGACCCCTTTGGTCCCGGTTCCAGACACGAACCGGGACTAAAGGGCCTCGCTCCTGGCGCAGCCCCTTTAGTCCCGGTTGGTGGCTGGAACCGGGACTAAATGTGTGTCTTCTGTCCCGGTTCTAGCCACGAACCGGGACTAAAGAGATGCCTATATATATGCTCTCCCCTGCCCGCTCACTCCTCTGTTTTTTGGCCGGCCGGTGTGGGAGGTTTGTGCTGCTCTGTTCTCACCTCCTTTGCACATGAGGTGTTTGATGAAATGCCCGAGCCACACTTAAGCTTTCTCCTCTCCAAGCTCGACCTCCAAGCTACATTTTCCCAAGATCTGTCTAGGTTTGGCGGTGCACCAACTACACAAGTGTTCTAAAAGGTTAGCAACTTCATCGTTTCATCTCTCACTGCTAGTTTAGCTCATTTCAAATGCTGTAGAAGTAGAGTGGTTTGTGGGTTTTAGTGGAGGAGTGTATGTGGGAGTTCTTTTGATTTAGATGCACAATTTGAGCTGAAATTAACTTCTTAGAGTCTGCACATGTGTAGGGTGCCGTCCCCGTCCCCGTTCTCACCGCCGTCGATCGCCCGCGCCGATCTCGTCGCCGGCACCACCGTGGTGAGCCTCTTGTTCTTATCTTCTTTTTAAAAGAAAAAAAATTCTTACTTGTATGATTTAGATAGATACTTGTATAATTTTCTTACTTTTATTATTGTTTGTTATTATATAGTGCCATGACTTTGGTATCCGCCCCCGTCGGCCCTCGTCCTGTCTATGATTCGGATGTGGTATATTATCTTTTATTATGATTTGTTTCATTTAGTGCTTATGACAATTATGTCGACCAACGTGACATAGATGTTTTTATCTAGGAGGTATGTGAACCGGAAATTCCAACCGACCCTCTTGTCGAGAGGTTAAATTTAGTTGAAAAATAAAACAATTACTTGAAGAAAAAATTGAAAAGAATTGAGGAGGAGAATATGGAATTGGAGTTGCATGTTGCATATGTCATCGATGATCACAAGATCAAGATGGATGCAATGCGCTTGAAGATTAGAAATATTAAAAAATAGGCCATTCATAATGAGGCTTGGTATCATTATGCCGTTGGATCAATTGTTACCTTAGTTGCAATTATGATCGCATTTGTTGTTGCATTTAAATGTTTTTCATAGTTTCAATGTATGTTTTAATTAGATGCTCTAGAGCTATATGTTGTTTTATGAGAACTATATATGTATGAACTTTATGTATTTATTTTTTCAGTAATAACATTTGATCACTACTGTACTTTGATTTTAATGTGATGATGAACTTGTATTAATTTGGTCACTTCTCTATTCATGATGTTCTGTAATGGTTTTTGATACACTTAATTATATAATGCACGCAGATGAACCGGCAATGGATGTACGGTGACCGACGCACCTCTGAGTATCTTGAGGGCCTGCATAAATTTCTCGAAGTGGCTGAGGCAAACAAGCAGAATGGTTTTATGTATTGTCCATGCCCTGTCTTTGAGAATACGAAGGATTACTCTAACTTGAAAACCCTTCACGTCCACCTGCTTGAGAAGGGTTTCATGTCACACTATAATGTTTGGACCAAGCACGGAGAAAGAGGGGTTATGATGGAAGACAACAAAGAAGAAGAGGATGATGACAACTATCCCCCTGAATACGGTGATACTGCAACCGGGGAAGCTGAAGATCAAGAGGAACCAGACGATGTGCCCGATGATGATCTTTGTCGGGTCATTGTTGATGCAAAGAGACAATGCCAAAGTGAAAGGGAGAAGTTGAAGTTCGATCGCATGTTAGAGGATCACAAAAAAGAGTTGTACCCAAATTGCGAAGATGACAACACAAAGCTCGGTACCACACTGGAATTGCTGCAATGGAAGGCAGACAATGGTGTATCTTACAACGGATTTGGGAAGCTACTGAAAATAATGAAGAAGAAGCTTCCAAAGGATAACGAATTGCCCGACAGTACGTACGAAGCAAAGAAGGTTCTATGCCCTCTAGGATTGGAGGTGCAGAAGATACATGCATGCCCTAATGACTGCTTCCTCTACCGCGGTGAGTACGAGGATTTGAACGCATGCCCGGTATGCGGTGCATTGCGGTATAAGATCAGACGAGATGACCCTGGTGATGTTGAGGGCGAGCTCCCCAGGAAGAGGGTTCCTGCCAAGGTGATGTGGTATGCTCCTATAATACCACGGCTGAAACGTCTGTTCAGAAACAAAGAGCATGCCAAGTTGATGCGATGGCACAAAGAAGACCGTAAGAAAGATGGGAAGTTGAGAGCATACGCTGATGGGTCGCAGTGGAGAAAAATCGAGAGAAGGTGGGGGGACTTTGCAGGTGATGCAAGGAACGTATGGTTTGGTTTAAGTGCAGATGGCATTAATCCTTTTGGGGAGCAGAGCAGCAATCATAGCACCTGGCCCGTGACTCTATGTATCTATAACCTTCCTCCTTGGTTGTGCATGAAGCGGAAGTTCATTATGATGCCAGTGCTCATCCAAGGCCCTAAGCAACCCGGCAACGACATTGATGTGTACCTAAGGCCATTAGTTGAAGAACTTTTACAGTTGTGGAATGGAGAAGGTGTACGTGTGTGGGATGATCACAAACAGGAGGAATTTGACCTACATGCGTTGTTGTTTGTAACCATCAATGATTGGCCTGCTCTTAGTAACCTTTCAGTACAGACAAACAAGGGATACCACACATGCACGCACTGTTTAGATGATACCGAAAGTATATATTTGGACAAATGCAGGAAGAATGTGTACCTGGGACATCGTCGATTTCTTTCGACCAACCATCTCTTAAGAAAGAAAGGCAAGCGTTTCAAAGGTGAGGCAGATCACCGGAAGAAGCCCGCCCTCCGTACTGGTGATGCCATACTTGATATGGTCAAGGATTTACAAGTAATCTATGGAAAGGGTCCTGGCGGACAATCTGTTCCGAATGACGCTGAGGGACGCGCACCCATGTGGAAGAAGAAATCTATATTTTCGGACCTACCCTATTGGAAAGACCTAGAGGTCCGCTCTGCAATCGACGTGATGCACGTGACGAAGAATCTTCGCGTGAACCTACTAGGCTTCTTGGGCGTGTATGGGAAGACAAAAGATACGCCGGAGGCACGGGAGGACCAGCAACGTGTGCACGAAAAATACGGCATGCATCCAAAGCAGTATGAAGGTCCTACCAGCTACGCTCTTACCAAAGAAGAGAAGGAAATCTTCTTTGAATAAATATGGCAGAGAAAAAGTTCCAGAACCTAAAGTCTCATGACTGCCACGTGATTATGACGCAACTGCTTCCGGTTGCATTGATGGGGCTTCTACCGGAAAACGTTCGATTAGCCATTGTGAAGCTATGTGCATTCCTCAATGCAATCTCTCAGAAGGTAATCGATCCAGATATCCTACCAAGGTTAAAGAATGATTTGGTGCAATGTCTTGTCAGTTTCGAGCTGGTGTTCCCACCATCCTTCTTCAATATCATGACGCACGTCCAAGTTCATCTACTCAACGAGATTGCCATTCTGGGTCCTGTATTTCTACACAATATGTTCCCCTTTGAGAGGTTCATGGGAGTCTTAAAGAAATATGTTCGTAACCGTGCTAGGCCAGAAGGAAGCATCTCCATTGGCCATCAAACAGAGGAGGTCATTGGGTTTTGTGTTGACTTTATTCCTGACCTTAAGCCGATTGGTCTCCCTCAATCGCGGTATGAGGGGAGACTGACTGGAAAAGGCACGCTAGGAGCGGATGCAATAATATGTAGGGACGGGCATTCTTGGGCTCAAGCACACTACATAGTTCTACAGAATTCTACCTTGGTGACCCCGTATGTCAATGAACACAAGAATTTTCTGCGCTCCAAACACCCGGAGCAGTCTGACGACTGGATTACATGTGAACACATCAGGACTTTCGGTAGTTGGTAGCAAACACATCTCATGGGTAACAACATTGTTGGAGATGAGCTGTACTCATTGGCCAGGGGACCATCTTTGACTGTATTGACTTACCAAGGGTACGAGATAAATGGGAATACATTTTACACGATTGCCCAAGATCAAAAGAGCACCAACCAAAACAGTGGTGTCCGCTTTGATGCAGCAACCAACAGGGAAAAGGACACATATTATGGTTACATAGTGGATATATGGGAACTTGACTATGGACATGATTTTAAGGTCCCTTTGTTTCGGTGCAAATGGGTCAATCTGTCAGGAGGCGGGGTACAGGTAGACCCGCAGTACGGAATGACAACAGTGGATCTCAACAATCTTGGGTACACAGACGAACCATTCGTCCTAGCCAATGATGTGGCGCAGGTTTTCTATGTGAAGGACATGTCTACCAAACCGAGAAAAAGAAAAGATAAGGAAGCGAATACATCATACGATGAGCCAAAGCGCCACATAGTTCTTTCAGGGAAAAGAGACATCGTGGGAGTGGAGGGCAAGATAGACATGTCTGAAGATAGACATGTCTTCATGAAATTCCTCCCTTCAAAGTGAAGGCTGACCCAAGCACCCTGTTAAACGATGAATATTATCCATGGTTACGGCGCAATAAGCAAGGGACACACGCGAAGAAAAAGTGAAGACTTTCTCTCCACAACTATTCTGATGATGGCTTTGATCTAGAATATCACTGCAGTTACATGTCAAGAAATGAAATGCCTTTTGTAACATATGAGTTTTCGTCTGAAACCGTGATACTTCGAAAGAGATTGTCCATTTTGTACACGAAGTGCATCCAGTTTTTGCCGTAACCCTCTCAACTTTTTAGCACATGCTATGTGGATGAAATGATGATACCATGCCAACTTTCAACCATTTCAGAGTTCATTTGTACTGCTTTTCAATTTCAGGGTCATTTAGCTAAGAAAACAGTAAATGCATGAAAAATAGCAAATGAAGTCAGAAAGGGTTGAAAATTGATGATGTGGCTTTGAATGGTGCATGTTGAACGCACAAAAAGTCTGGAGTTGAAATAAGTTAAAAAAATGAAATGCCTTTGTAACATATGAGTTTTCGTCCGAAACCCTGATACTTCGAAAGAGATTGTCCATTTTGTACACGAAGTGCATCCAGTTTTTGCCGTAACCCTCTCAACTTTTTAGCACATGCTATGTGGGTGAAATGATGATACCATGCTAACTTTCAACCTTTTCAGAGTTCATTTGTACTGCTTTTCAATTTCAGGTTCATTTAGCTCAAAGAATGAATTAATAGCAAAAAGAATGAATCAAAAAGCTTTTATAAAACTCTAATAGCAAAAAGAATGAACTAAAAAGCTTTGATAAAATTCTAATAGCAAAAAGAATGAACTAAAAAGAATCAATTAAATATAATATTTTTCAATAGCAAAAAGAATCAACTAAAAATAATCAAAATAATATTAACTAAAATTATCAAAGTATTTATTTGTTAAAAACTTTAATAGTAAAAAGAATTTTCATAAAGTATTTTTTGTTACAAACTTTAATAGAAAACTAAAAAGCTTTTATAAAACTCTAATAGCAAAAGGAATCAACTAAAAAGAATCAATAAAAAATAAAATTTATGCAACTAAAATTATATAAAATTTATGCAACTAAAATTATATAACTAAAAATAACATTGGCAAAAAATAACATTAAAAAATTAAAAACATAACATATGCAAAAACTAAAAAAAAGGCCCACCTACTAGCCACCACGGCCTGCATACGACTAGAAACCCTAGAGATGGGCCAGGATGCAGGCCCGCAGTGCAAGCAGGCCCAACAGGGTGTCAGATAGGCATTTACTGCCTGCAGTAGAGAGGAGCTCGAGAAGGAAGCGGCTGCAGCGCTTATAAACAACCCCGAGCCCCTCTCAACTAGCGAGGTATGACTAAAGTTTAGGATGTGGCAGCACAGACCATTGGTCCCGGTTGGTGGCTCGAACCGGGACGAAAGGCCCCCCTTTCGTCCCGGTTCGAGCCACCAACCGGGACCAATGGTCTGGGTTTCCCGCCCTTTCGCCTGGCGAAATACACCTTTGGTCCCGGTTGGTGGCACGAACCGAGACGAAACGGGGGCCTTTCGTCCCGGTTCATGCCACCAACCGGGACCAATGCTCTGGGTATATAAGCAGCCCTTACAAGTTTTCCATTCAGTTTTCTTCGATCTCCTCCTCTCCCCCGACGGCGCCGACGACCACCTCGACGCCGCCAGGCTGCCGGACCGCGCCGTCGCCTCCCCGAGCCCTGCCCCGACGCCCTCGCCGACCCCCTGCCCCGACGCCCTCGCCGACGCGCCGGACCTCCTCGCGCGCCCTCCTCCCCGTCGCCGCGTGCCCCCTCGAGCCCGCCGTCCTCGTCGCCGGCCTCCAGCCATCGCCGCGCCCCCCAGTGAGCCCTCCTTTCCCATGGTCCCCTGCTCCCCGTCGCCGCGTGCCCCCGAGCCCCTTGCTCTGCCACTGCTCCATGGTCGCCGCCGGCCCCGTTGCTAAAAATGTGTTTTTTAGATGAATAGATAGATAGATAATGTTCATGTGGAGATGAGATGAGATGTATGGTGCTCTGTTTTTTTAGATAATGTTCATGTGGAGATGAGATGAGATGAGCTGTATGAGATGTATGAGATGTTTTGTGGAGATGAGATGAGATGTTGTCATGTGGAATTTTTTTTTTGTTCATAGAAATTAGTGTGAATTTTTTGTTCATGATGATCTTGCTAAAACTCATATTAAGTTTGTTCGATGAATGTTTTCTGTTAAAACTCATATTAAGTTTGTTCGATGAATGTTTTCTATTAAAACTCATATTCAAAATGAGTTAAAAGACTCATATATTCAAAATTTACTCCCGGTCCGCTCGCCCGACCAACTCTCGAGGCCACCCAAACCCTAGAAGAAAGAGCGTTGTCGATCTACCCCCTCCCGCCCCTACCCGTAATTGTTATGTATAATACTATATATTGGCGTCTAATTCACCTGTCTTACCTCAGTGAACCGAAGGGACTTTATTTATTCAGTAGGCGGCCGGCATAGGTCAATGTGGTAGAATGGATAGTTCGATCTCCTGCATAGCGATTATTTTTGTAAAGTGTCCTCTCCTGAAAGTATAACCCCGATAACTTCGAGATGAGGGGGGACGTCGGACATGCATGAGAGAGGCGGTCCGCAAAGTATCCTCTCTCGAAAGTATAACCCCCGATAACTTTGCATGATGTTTGCGACTAATCCATTGCTCATATATGCATATGATTCATTGTTGTGATTATCTAGGTCTATGTTTGCCACTAATCCATCTCTCATGATTGTATATTGCCATGTTGTAATATTTGCAGAAACTATGGACAGAGACTTAGAAAAAGAAGAGTTGTTGGGGGATATAATCCGCGACGGAGGTGATATCACCTTGTCGTTTCTCAACGACACCGATGGTCAGGAAAGAGAGGATGACGGCTTCGGTGATCCAATGGAGGAGGAAGGAGATCATGACGGCTCCGGTGACCGAATGGAGGAGGAAGGAGATCATGACAGCTCCAGTGACCGAACGGAGGAGGGAGCCTTAACTCTTGCAAAGTCCGGCGAGGTATATATACATATATTAATTAAGCCTCTGCTGACTTGATGCATTAATTGTTTTGTATGTACATATATTAACGCTTCTTTCTTCTTTTAATTAGCCCTCCGGATCGAGCCAAACTTCCGTAAGGAGACGAGGCCCGAAGAAAAGGTTGCGCCAGGATGAAAGGTTCATGATCGAAGAAGTCGGTCGAGATGGCCAACCGATTGCTCCCAAGCGGAGCAGGGACACATTTATACATCAGTGCGGAGTGGTTGTTAGGGACATCGTCCCGATCAGCATCCAAGAATGGAATAAGAAGAAGGACCCTGAAGTTTCTTATGTCCAGGATAGACAGAAAGATGATCTTTGGACCTCGCTGATGACAAATTTCAGCCTACCACCAGAGGCGGATCCGAATAAGGTCAAGGCGTTTGCTCTTAAGAAGATGGCAGAACTATTCAAGAACTAGAAGAAAGATTTGAACAAAAAGTTTGTCGAGAAAGACAAGACTCCAGAATTCACCGGTCCATATGAGAAAATAAAAGATCACTGGCCCGCATTTATGGCCTACAAGAAATCGGACAAGGGCAAGCAAAGGTCAGCGATAAATAAGCTAAATGCTGCAAAGAAGAAGTATCACCATGTTACGGGGTCAGGTGGCTACAGCAAAGCCCGGCCTACGTGGGACAAAGCTGAGCAAGACCTGCTTGCTAAAGGGGTCCAACCAGCGACATTGCACTGGCCAGATCGGTCAAGGACTTGGTTCTTCGGGGTTGGGGGAACTTTGGACCCAGACACAGGGAAGTGTGTTTGGACGAAAGCTCAACTTGCAATACCTGTCAAGAAGCTTGGGGAAGCAATCCAGGCAGCGCAGAAAGGGAGGTTACATCCCGACAGAGAGAATGACGAGCTGACACAGGCCCTTGGGAATGCTGAACACCCTGGACGAACACGAGGCACATCAGGCTCCGTTCCGTGGGTGCATGGGTTTCCCGACAACGGTGGTTATAGAAGCTGAGAGAGAAAGAAGAAAGTGGAAGCAAGCGAAATGCAGAAGATCAATGCAAGATTAGCGAAATTAGAGGAACTTGAGAGCCAGCGAGCTACCGGTCAACCATCTCAGCGGCACGAAGATCCTTCCTTCGACACTGCCCCAGAAGCTACCCCACCATCTCAGCGGAGAAGCAGCGTGGCTTCCACGGAGCTCCTTCAGCCTGATATCACGGCTCCTCGCTACCCCGTGGATAGTATCACGGAGGCTGAACATTGTGTGCTAATGGTGAAATGCCAGAACCTGACCTTGAAGGCGGCGGTCGGCTCTGTTTTACCTCCTCGAGCTGAGGGAACTTTCCATTGCCGTCCGATTCCACATGGCTATGCTATTGTCACGGTGGATGAAATAATGGAGGGATTTGAGGGGCTGGAGCTTGACTACCCTACAGGTGAAGGGGATAATCTTCTGGAAAATGCCTTAAGGAGTACCTGCCTATGGAGAAAGGAGAACATCAAGCTTCCAAACTGGACGCCGCCTCAGCAGACTTAGCCGGAGGAGGCCCCTCAGCAGACTCCGCTGCCTCATTCGTCTCCGGCGCGTCAGCTGTCTCCGCCGCCTCAGCTGTCTCCGTCGCGTCAGCCGACTCCGGCGGAGGAGGCCCCTCAGCAGAATCCTCCTTCGCCTCCTCCGCGGCGTCAGCGGACTCCGCCTCCTGCGCCGCGTCAGCGGACTCCACCTCCTGCGCCGCGTCAGCGGACTCCGCCTCGTCAGCAACGGTAGAAGAGAGCCGCCGCCGCTCCGGCGGCTAGCAGTACAATAGGTGGTGGGAAGAAATTCAAATTTGGTCCAAGCCTCAAGCCTCTTGCCAAGTTACCATATGAGCTGACTGACAAGGAAACCGATGAGGTCGTGGCTGCCGATTTGAAACGCCAATTTGCATGGAAAGTTCCACCTCCAAAGAAAAAAAATAGATCCGGTAAAGGCGAATCGCACTCTGGATGCCCTTACACGACCACCTCCGCCTCCGCCGCTATCAAACTATGACCGCATTATTGCAAAGACATATGACGAAGCTATGAGTCGGTCGAGAAGTAGCAGAACTGGTGCAAGAAGTGGGAAAACAATTCCCCAGCTCGGCGAACAGGAAAAGCAATCGTGCCCCCCGCTCAAGGTGTTTACCGATACCCCGGGGATAGCGGCCGTTGCTCCTGGTTTCAATCTTGGTGATTACCTAGGCGATGATGTACATTTTGAAATCGCTAAGGTAGACACCTTTAAATACCAGCACGGGAAGCGTCTCGTCAGAAGTGATGATCTGGAACGAGATCTACCAACGATGATGCGAACATTACATAAATGGTACTTGGAAACCTGCAAGGATGGGACGGGCAGTATCTTGGTGGGAATTAAGGATGAGCACGACTTTGTTGGAGTCGACTCAATCTTCGTTGAATTTGACGAACTCTTTCAGTTATACAATCAAGCCGCCCTCGACAAAAGTCTCGTGGCTTGTTATTGTCTATAAGTATTATTTCTGTAATTAAGTCTCTAGCTCAGCTCATTCATTGCATATATATAATTATCCTCACTATATTATGCAGATTGAAGATCGTCGAATTTAAAAGAGGACAAATCTATGACATTGGGTTCATTAAGCCAAATATCGTAAATGAATGGTCGGTACAGAAGATCCCCGAGGAGACTGAGAAAATCTTGCTAATGGCGTTCCTTTGACACCAAAACAAAAGGGAAATACTCTTTCCTTACAACTTCAAGTGAGTGTTACTGTCTTCTGCATATTCTGTTTCGCTGACTCGAGGTTAAGTGTAATTGATGAGTTATGCGCGCGCAGGTTCCACTTTATTCTGCTAGCCATTCAGCTTGACGAGGGAGCAGTAACTGTCTTGGACTCGAGACGTAAAGAGGCTACGGAGTATGCGGACATGATTGAAATGCTCCAGAAGTAAGTTCGATCATTATCGCACTATATCGGCAACTTTCGTTCATTTCCTGATATCAAGTAATCATTTTCTTTGCCGGGCAGGGTTTGAAAAAAGTTCATCACGCGGATTAAGGGTGAATGGAGACCGGAGCTGCGATTTAAACAACCCAGAGTAAGTAGTACTAGCTAGTTCCGCGCATCTCTCATTGATTCTAGTTTCAATACCATTATCATGGTTGATTATCATTTTGATTGAACTCTATTCTCGTAAAGTGCATGTGGCAGCAACCTGGAAATGAGTTATGTGGATACTACGTTTGCGAGTTCATTCACCAAAAGACCACCGAGAGGGGCTTCACTAAACAATGATTTGAAGTACGTAAACAATATTCATAATTTTATTTTATCACCATCAATTGTGTTGATTTCATTCATATATATATATATATTGACCCCCCTTCTTTAAATTAGACCTGGCAGAAGTGGGACGTACTCCTACCAGCTGATCGCCTACGCGCAATTCAAGAGGAGTTGGCGGGATTCTTTGTTGACCACATCATTCCTAAAGACGGAAAATGCCATCGGGAATTGCAAACCTGTTGAATAAATATATGCATCAACGTGTACTATCTGTAGTAGCGTCGAATAGATATACGAAAACTTGTTGTTCGACCAACAAGCACGGAGAAAGAGAGGTCACTTCTCTCTATATATTGATCATGCATGACGATGTTGTGTAATTAATGGTTCCTTCATTGCTTACTAGCTAGCATCGAGTTCTCTCTATATGTAGTAGCTAGCGTCGACCAAGCACGGAGAAAGAGAGGTCACTTCTCTCTATTAGCTAGCTAACACAATATGAAACCCCTAAACCCTCCAAAACCCCTAACCCCCCCCCCCCCCTTTCAAAAAAAAACAAAAAACCCAGCGCCTGCGAGCTGCTGACGCGTGGCTGCCTTTTGGTCCCGGTTGGTGTTACCAACCGGGACTAAAGGTCCTCCTGCCTGAGTGCTGCGCAGCGGCCACGTGGAGACCCTTTAGTCCCGGTTGGTGTTACCAACCGGGACAGAAGGTCCACCTGCCTGGGCGCCCCACAGCGGCCACGTGGAGCTCCTTTGGTCCCGGTTCGTAGGCCAACCGGGACTAAAGGTTTTGGGTATTACTCCCGATCGTTTTGTCCCGGTTCGAGAACCGGGACTAAAGGCCCTCTGGAACCGGGATAGATGCCCTGTTTTCTACAAGTGAAGCACACTGACACGGAAAAACCTGAGCACCCTCCATCATTAAATCATGGACGCTTTCCGGATGGCGCCACCCTTCTTACTTTTGTTCCTCTTTGCTTTCTCCCTGCTTGGCTTCTCCTTTGAGGGACAACCACTTGTCTTGCCAGATTGAGGCTGATCAGCCACCCATTGGTCAACAAAATCATAAAACTCCTCGAATTTCTTGGTGTTGATGTCGTCAACCAAAAGGCTCCTAGGAGCCAACATCAACACACCAGCAGCATCGACGTCCTCAACTAGAGGAACCACCGACATGACATCATCAACCACAGGGTCTGCCGACACGATGGACTCAGACACCTTCAGTTGCTTAGATGACAAAGGCAAAACATGTCCCTCACACGAGGTTATCGATGAATCCACCTCCAAATGTTCCACAGACAATGGCGAAGTAGGGCTCAGACATAGCTCCCGTAGCTCGGGCATGACCTGTAGCATCGGAGCCTGAAGCATGACAACGGACTCACCCTCAGTGGTAGACAACACAGGGGACGAGGCCGACAGAGACGATGAACTGTTCCCCAACACGAGGGGAGAAACATCCATATAGCTCTTGCCCCCTTTCTTCGTGGAGTCAACATCGCCCACACCAGGATGGCGTGACATCGGAGTGGTACGCGATAAAGCCAGTGCAAGGGAGAGACTGCTCAAAGCAGCCTCCACTCGCTCGAGAAAACTCCCAACACGCGCCAGGCAAATCTGCAGCAGTGCTGTCTGATCAGCCAAAGCGGACTGTAACATCACATCAGGTGGTGCAGCCAAGCCAATAGGAGCACACACGACATACGCCCAAGACCCATGGCGAAGTGACTTGGAGGGGAGAGTGGATTTCATCGGACCCTCACATGAAGCTGGAGCAGGACGATGCACGATACTGAGGACCGGCGGCATGGCAAGGCAAGCCAAAGAGCTTAGAGGACGCCATCGATTGTGGCAACCGTGCATAAGGTGACCATTCTCCAAGCAAAGACAACACCGAAGCGGATCTCTGCAGTCAACTACACGGTGCCCCGGAGCGAGGCATTTGCAGAATTTACCATGCAGCCAAGCAGAGATGGGACGCGGAGCCATTGTCGGGGATGGCGATGTGGGGTGACACGGACCATGCCGGGGCAACACCTTCTGCCATCCTCCGCTCGCCTCCGCCACACACCCCATGCCCGGCTGAGCGGCGACCGAGGTTGAGCCCTTGGCAGCAAGCGGCGTCAAAGGGGCCAGCTCCTCTTCATCATCGTCGTCGTCGCTGTCAGCGGCGAGCGAGACCCATGTTTGGCTGCCCCGAGTCGAGAGGCCGCAGCTTCGAGCGAGGAATGGGGTCTGGCGGGTCCAGAGCGAGCGCCCTCGGCGCGACCTAGCTGGCGGGCGCGGAGATAGGAGAGCTCATCCCCTCTCGGTCCTCGGCGACGTGGATTGGAGCAGCAGTGGTCTGCACAGGGAGCCGCGCAGACGCGGGCACGGGCGCAGCTAGCTTGCCCGAGGACACCTCCGGCACCTTCTTGGACCCACCACCAACCAGGACAGAGTGGCCCAGCACCGACTGCGGCGGCGGGAAACGAGCTCCCAATCCAGATGGGATAGAGCAGCGAATGGCGGTGGCTAGAGAACGACGCGCGGGATGCAGCCAGCAGGCTCCACAGCGGGAGGCGGCAGTAGCATGCTGGCCGCGACGCGGGGCGGCGGCGGGGTGGCCGATGGGCTGCTAGCGGTGACGACCGGAGGGACGACGCGAGGCATCCAGGGCGCAGCTCCCACCCCTGAGTTTCCTAGCGGGAGGAAAGGAGAGAGCAGACGGCGTGCAGGCCAGATCCGGGAGCGGCAGATGCGGGGGTGGCCGGAGCAGGGAGATCCGGCCGGCGGCGGCTGTGCGCTCACGCGGCAGCAAGCGCGGACGCGAGAGCCATGGTCACGCACAGTACCTGTTAAGATCCTTTTTCCATTTTGTAACAAACTATAACCCGATAACCAGCTTCTATCAAGTCCGTCTTGTGGTATACACCGCAATTCTATCACCCACTTGTTCCCTTTGCACTTATGTGGTTAAATTCCGATGTCGAGTACTCATGTATCACTCCATCCGTTCCCATGCTACGTAATCTTCCAGTTGCGCCACCCAAGGGGAGAAGAAAAGCGAAAATTGTTTCCCATGTTACCCCAGAAAAATCGCATGTAGCAAATCTCGCTCGAGGAGATTGCCTCCCTGTTCCTGTTTGCATGCCGCACACTTAGTCGCCCTTGCATCCTCTCATGGGCCAGCAATGTTGCCAAGGGGCGTGCAAGCAATGCAAAGTGGTGCCCGGCCACCGAGCAATCATCACGTCTTGCAAAATGGCAGGACCAGGGAAGGCAACATGTTTCCAAGGAGGGGAAACGTCTCCATTTATTGGCGGCATAAAGCTCTTCGTTCTTCATGAACACATCACTACAGCTCCACACATGCCGCACAATCATCGGGACCCACGTTCAGGGTAGTAGTAACCAAAACTTTAACTACTTGATGTACAGAGGTGCAAGAAGAAGTCTTGGTCGTTCGATCAGGCGACCCAGAGGCATCATTGGCAATCCACTCCTCTGCCCTGAACCAATAGTAGGCCTAGGCCATCTCCACTCACCTTCATCAGAGCAACGTAAATTTGTTCACACCACATAATCCGGGACACGAGTAGTGTAAATACAATAAAATTGTTCTAGCCTATCTATCTAGGTATCCCAACACCTCGCCTTCTATTTTGTTACTCAATTTCTTTTACTATGCCCCCTTGCAAATTACATGGCGTCGAAGTCATTACCAATTGTCGTACTTAGGATTAGGCTACAGGAACATGTTACTTAGGGCCGCATTGAGCATCGAGTGCTGATCCCAGGATGGCATTGGCGATGTCGATATCGACGTGGTGTAGGTAGTTGAATGTGGTGGATGTCGAGCTGCTTCCATTTTGTGTAGTTGTTGGCCGACATGTTTGAGCTTGAATGGGATGTAGTTGGCTATCTTGATGTGATGCATGGAGGGAGGCGGGAGGGTAAGGGGGAGGAGAAAAATCCCATACCTCCATGGAGGCGCCATCGCAGGACTGGTGGTGGCTATAATGTCACAGGTGGCTGCACATGAACTGCAGTTCTTGGTGGAGATGGGAAGGATCGGGGGCTTAATTTGATTACCAACAAAGTGTGAATCATGGTGCTCGTATTCATCACTTGGTTCTGTTTACATGCACAATACATATAATTACTTGAAAGAGTGCATCTCATCAACTAACTAAACTGGAGAGGGCGCTAGGCATGGGAGAGTGGGACATGTGGGCGCACCAGGGACCTGATGATCGAAGTAGTCATCCGGCCGGGTCAAAAAAAGTGACTGAGGACAATATACAAGATACTCTCACCTCCCATTGATCAACCTTATATGAGGGGTCTGCTTGTAGATGCTCTCACCTCCCATTGATCAACCTTACATACAAGATACAACCATTGCATTGCTTGTATAATACATTATTTATTGATGACATAGATATATGTTACGATCAACCTAGCGGCAGCACACCGAATAGGTGGATTTCATTAACAGTGGCTCAAATCTGGATACAAGCATAGAGGATTCAAGGGAGAAGAGCAGTTCAGGAAGAGCAGAGGAAGAGAGGAAGAGCAGAGGAGGAGGGGAAAGTAGCATCAGCTACAGCACAGTTCATCTTCCATCGATGCTCTCCCAGTCGCTGGCTTCTGCTATATACTGGCTGGCTGCCCACGGGCCATCTGGCAGCCCACAACCCATCATATAGGGCTGGGTCGTGACATTCCTCCCCCCTTGAAAACCGGCTTGCCCTCAATCCGTTGATGGCGCTGAACCCTTGACGGAGAGGCCATGGAAGGAGCAGGTGCACACCCCAGACACTTCTGATAATACCATCCGAACAAATAAAATGTTCTGCCATTTCGTGGATCCTCGGTAGCATTCTCTTGACAATATGCCCATTTTGTAGTTGTGCTCCGGAAATAACAGGTTGCAGCATGGTGGCCCATGATCTTGTGCATTTCTTATGTGCAGTTTCAGTACTCAGCAAAATTGGAGCAGCTGGCAGCAGGGTCATCACCACTATTTCATTGACGGCAGCCTTAACTAAAGTAAGTGATGGCCAAGAGCAAATCATAGGCACTGTACTGCTATATGCTTTATATGGCAGCTCCAATACTAACTTTAGTTCTTTCCCATCTTGTATCATGTAGTTAACTTCCAGAAATGGAGAACTAATAGTAATGAACACTGCTTCCTCATGGATTGTGATGAGCGTGAGGTTGCCTGCTGCAAATAATCTGGTCGAAATAGGTGTGGAAATTGCAGGGTCCCATGACATTTTAGATAAGATGATAAACAAATATTGTTGCCAAAGAAGGTTAATGGCCATCAGCCCCAAGCAAGATATGCACTCTTTCGGCCAAAAGATAATTTCTCCAGGTGGCGCGACAATGATTATTAACCCATAATGGCCCAATAAGCTTTGACCTTCATACCACTCCCTCCTGGCTGGAAATGACAGATTGTTGGAGATCGTACCGCTTTGGTCAAAATACACTACCATGAAGATTTCAGTAGCTAACAAACCATGAACTCCGGGATCCCAAGGCAATGTAAGAATTATGTCAATTGCATTGACCAAGCTAGTATGTACTGATGCGAGTTCATACCTTCCAGATTGACAAGGAGCACCCCCATCCTCGAGCAAATGCCACCTCCAATTTATATGAACTCCCACAACAATCTCTAAGAGCAGTAACTTACCTGGCCAAGAATTAGTGCCCTCAACCATATTCCAGGCATGATGGAAATGAGGTGTATGCTCCACATCCATCATCTGACAGGAAGCAGTTATAGTGTGACTAACAATACTGCACACTAATCTGTCATTTGCTCCAGCCATCTCTCCAAGATGATCCACAATTAGACATCTCACGGTTTCATGTATTGACTCACCCAACAGTCCAATGCTTGCAAATTCAGCACCTAGCATGGGATACATGCCTCTATCAGGACCACTTGGTGTTGCACAAGGGTATACTTTGGTCCCTGATTCAGATGGTGCACCATTCAAACCGCACCTTCCCAATGGCCAAGGTGATAGCCGTACCTCAATCCCACCACTGGCTATCACTATATGCACATATAAATGCCACAATATCTTCGGCTGTGCCACCGCTTCATAGCATGGTCTCGGACATAGCTTCTCTAGCTGCAGATGGATCCCTGGATCCCACTGTTCGCACCGCTCTTCATAATTTTGGATTGCTTGCAAGGTTACAGGAGAAGCAAGGATAGGAAAAAACCTACACATCTCATGGTCCCCTGGGTCCCAAGACAACTCCAAATATGCAGCAAAAAATTCAGTGCCATTAATAGTGGTAAAATTAGAACCACTACGTGTAGCCCTCATAAGGTCCTGCTTGGAACCTGGATCCCATATGAAGCTCCACCAAACACCATTAGCAGCAACTTGTATACGCAGGAAGAAGGTCCTGCTGTCCAAGATACCATTGATGAAGCCCAATAGACACATCCAATTAAATGCACCTGATGGTTGCACCCAAAATTCAGGAACATAATTTCCGCTCACTAAGGCAAACTTCACAAAACAAATCTTCCAGAGGTGAAGATGTGTTTCTCGATCAGGTGGACGCCATGGTGGATATAAAGCAGGTAATAAGGCTAAGCACCGCGCCATCATTTTCAGACATCCAGAGGACCAACAATTGAACTGGAAGTAAATTTTAGGACCATAGCTACAAATCGGCAAAGCAGACCTGGACACATGGCAACCAAGTACCTCCGGCATATCCGCAATCACAAGTTTCGGTGGTATACCTTGAGGAGTTTTCTGGAGCTGCATTGAAATCATTTCCTGACAATAGCTAACAAAGGACGGCCATGGCATGGGCCGTTCCTCGGCTCCTCCTTTGTGCTGAATCTTGTGAGTCACAGGCAACCCGGACATTGGCATAACGACGCCAATCAGCTGGGGCATCGCCGGTGTCTGTGCAGCTCCCTGCACCTTGGTGAGGTTGTCTCGGCATTTCGGCAAGCACGTGGCGGGCGCCACTGGTGTGAGAGCCACATACACAACCGGTACAGCAGGAACGGCACCGTGATCTGCCTCAATGATGGTTTGGGTCTTGATTTCGGAGTAGAGACCCGTGGCTGTCTTGGCCGCCGTCGTTGTGTCCGCAGCCGCCGTTGTCGCTTGAGCTATGGTGGCTTTCATCTCGTTCCCCTGTTTGAGGAGGTCGTTGATGCCGAGGCTGGTCCGCTCGGTAAGCTTGAGCAGGTTGGCGATGCGCTTGTCGATGTCCGTGATGGTGGTCTCCACCATGTCCACCCGCTGCTCGATGCCCGCCATCCGGGTCGTGAGCGTCGGACCTCAAGGTTTGCTCGCCGGCGACGCACTGGACGGGTTCCCAGGTTGCGTTTTGTGCCGATCTGAAGCAGATCAGCACCCTTCATCCAGGTATTACGGATCAGTGAAGAGATTGGCTTGCTCGAACGAAAAAGATTTGGTGTAGGAATTCGGTCGAACAGGTGGTGTGCGGGAATTTCTTTGGAGATTTTTCTGGGATTTTGGCCGGTAGATCGGTGGCTCAGATACCAATTGTTACGATCAACCTAGCGGCAGCACACCGAATAGGTGGATTTCATTAACAGTGGCTCAAATCTGGATACAAGCATAGAGGATTCAAGGGAGAAGAGCAGTTCAGGAAGAGCAGAGGAAGAGAGGAAGAGCAGAGGAGGAGGGGAAAGTAGCATCAGCTACATCACAGTTCATCTTCCATCGATGCTCTCCCAGTCGCTGGCTTCTGCTATATACTGGCTGGCTGCCCACGGGCCATCTGGCAGCCCACAGCCCATCATATAGGGCTGGGTCGTGACAATATATTTACCAACAAGCTAACCAACAAGTTATTGGAGATGCTCTCATGGTCCAAAGTCTGCTCAATGTCGCTTGAAAAGGAAAAAAGAGCTATTATTATTGGTAGGCTCCTTGCTGGGAAATCTTCTGTCGGTGAAGCGGCGTCTGCTGGTCTTGTCGCCAATGCATATGCTTCTACAACACACATGACATCGGCGTTTTCTTCTCCCCGAGCTTTGTCAGAGCTGCTATGATTGCTGCAAAACCCTCGGCCAAGACTGAGTCGTTAGTGTCGTAGGCCATTGACGGTGTTGCCCTCTCGCAGGTCGCAACCGGAGTGTCGGCCCATCGTGGATAGGTCATCGCCGGTCATAGGCGGTGACATGGAGACTGCTCAGGAGTCCGAAGCAATGCCTGTACTCAAGACCGACACACGTATCGCCTATCAGCTTTCAATGGTGCAAGTGCCTTTTCTATACTGCTTTATAATAATCTCATTATTTCCTAAGGTTACTTCTGTAAAAAAGAAGGGACTTTTACGCCCCTCGGATGTACTTTGATCTTAATTAACATGCAGAGGATGGCCCTCTGATAACCCACAAGTATAGGGGATCACAACAATTTTCGCGGGTAGTATTCCCATTTATCTCGTACCCTTGGAAAGTCAATATAGTTGAAGATGGTGACTTGGCCAGCAAGTACAGCTGATCTCCAACAGTGGTGTTATTGATGAGATGTGTTTGCAACCAACCGCCGAAAGTCGCCATGTGTGTACGTTTAATCCAGGAGTCAGACTGCTCCGGGTTCTTGGAGCGTACAATATCCATGTGTTCCTCGATATATGGAGCCACCAAGATGGAATTTTGTAGAACTGTGTAGTGTGCTTGAGTGAAAGAATGCCCGTCCATACTTATTACTGCTTCCTTTCCTAGCGTGCCTTTTCCACTCAGTCTCCCCTCATGCCGCGATTGAGGAACACCAATCGGCTTAAGGTCAGGAATAAAGTCAGCACAAAACTCAATAACCTCCTCTGTTCCATAGCCCTTGGAGATGCTTCCTTCTGGCCTAGAACGGTTATGAGCATATTTCTTTCAGACTCCCATGAACCTCTCAAAGGGGAACATATTGTGTAGAAATACAGGACCCAGAATGGTAATCTCTTCGAGTAGGAGAATTAGGACGTGCGTCATAATATTGAAGAAGGATGGTGGGAACACCAACTCGAAACTGACAAGACATTGGACAAAATCATTCTGTAACCTTGGTAGGATTTCTGGATCGATTACCTTCTGAGAAATTGCATTGAGAAATGCCCATAGCTTCACAATGGCTAATCGAACATTTTCCGGTAGAAGCCCCCTCAATGCAATCGGAAGTAATTGCGTCATAATCACGTGGCAGTCATGAGACTTTAGGTTTTGGAATTTTTTCTCTGCCATATTTATTATTCCCTTTATATTCGACGAGAAGCCAGACGGGACATTCATACTGCTCAGACATTCAAAAAAGATTTCCTTCTCTTCTTTGGTAAGAGCGTAGCTGGCAGGACCTTGATACTGCTTTGGATGCATGCCGTCTTTTTCGTTCATACGTTGCTAGTCCCCCCGTACCTCCGGTGTATCTTTTGTCTTTCCATACACGCCCAAGAACCCTAGCAGGTTCACGCAAAGATTCTTCGTCACGTGCATCACGTCGATTACAGAGCGGACATCTAGGACTTTCCAATAGGGTAGCTCCCAAAATTTAGATTTCTTCTTCCACATGGTTGCGTGTCCGTTAGCGTCATCCGGAACAGATTGTCCGCCAGGACCCTTTTCAAAGATTACTTTTAAATCCCTAGCCATATCAAATATATCATCACCAGTACGGTGGCCAGGCTTCTTCTGGTGATCTGCCTCACCTTTGAAATGCTTGCCTTTCTTTCTTAAGAGATGCCTGATCGGAAGAAATCGACGATGTCCCGGGTACACATTCTTCTTACATTTATCCAAATATATACTTTCAGTCTCATCTAAACAGTGCGTGCATGCATTGTATCCCTTGTTTGTCTGTCCTGAAAGGTTACTAAGAGCAAGCCAATCATTAATGGTTACAAACAGCAACGCTCGTAGGTCAAATTCCTCCTGTTTGTGCTCATCCCACGCACGTACACCTTTTATATCCCACAACTGTAAAAGTTCTTCAACTAATGGCCTTAGGTACACATCAATGTCGTTGCCGGGTTGCTTAGGGCCTTGGATGAGCACTGGCATCATAATGAACTTTCGCTTCATGCACAATCAAGGAGGAAGGTTATAGATACATAGAGTCATAGGCCAGGTGCTATGACTGCAGCTCTTCTCCCCAAAAGGATTCATGCCATCTGTACTTAGATCAAATCATAAGTTCCTTGCGTCATCTGCAAATCCCGGCCACTTTCTCTCAATTTTTCTCCACTGTGACCCATCTGCGGGTACTCTCAATATCGCGTCTTTCTTACGGTCTTCTTTGTGCCATCGCAACAACTTGGCATGCTCTTTGTTTTGGAACAAACGTTTCAACCGTGGTATTATAGGAGCATACCACATCACCTTGGCAGGAACCCTCTTCCTGGGGCGCTCGCCCTCAACATCACCAGGGTCATCGTGGCTGATCTTATAGCGCAATGCACCGCATACCGGGCATGCATTCAAATTCTCGTACTCCTCACCGCGGTAGAGGATGCAGTCATTAGGGCATGCATGTATCTTCCGCACCTCTAATCCTAGAGGGCAGACAACCTTCTTTGCTTCGTACGTACTGTCGGGCAATTCGTTATCCTTTGGAAGCGTCTTTTTTATCATCTTTAGCAACTTTTCAAATCCCTTGTCAGATACACCATTCTCTGCCTTCCATTGCAGCAATTCCAGTGTGGTACCCAGCTTTTTCTTGTCATCTTCACAATTTGGGTACAACAATTTTTTGTGATCCTCTAATATGCGCTCCAACTTCAACCTCTCCTTTTCACTTTCGCAGTTTCTCTTTGCATCAACAATGGCCCGACCAAGATCATCAGCGGGCTCATCCGATGCCTCTTCTTCAGCTTCCCCCATTGTAGTACCATCGTATATATTCAGGGAACTTAGGATAGTTGTCATCATCCTCTTCTTCTTCATTGCCTTCCATTATAACCCCTCTTTCTCCGTGCTTGGTCCAACAGTTATAGCCGGACATGAAACCGGACTGAAGTTGGTGGCTGTGAAGGATTTTTGAGGTAGAGTAATCCTTATTATTCTTACAGACACCACATGGACAACACATAAAACCATTCCGCTCGTTTGCCTCAGCCACACGCATAAAATTATGCAGGCCATTAATGAACTCGGGAGAGCGTCGGTCATCGTACATCCATTGCCAGCTCATCTTCATTACACAACATCGAAGTGACCAAATTAATACAAGTTCATCACATTAAAACCAAAGTAGAGTAGTGACCAAATGTTATTACTGCAAAAATATATACATACTTCTCATAAAACAACATTCAACTATCTAAAGCATTTAAATGCAACAACAAATGCGATCAAAATCGCAACTAAGGTAATAATTGATCCAACAGCATAAGGACACCAAGCCTTTTTAATAACAGTGGTAACGGTAACAATATTAACGGTAGCAGTAACAGTAGCTGTTGTAACAGCAGAAGCAACAAAATAACTTAGCGGAAACCAATATGAGAAAGTCGTAGGCATTGGATCAGTGATGGATAATTATGTTGGATGATATTCATCATATAACAGTCACAACCTAGGTTGATACACAATAGCTCCAATTCATCAATGTAATGTAGGCATGTATTCCGTATATAGTCATACGTGCTTATAATAAGAACTTGCATAACATCTTTTGTCCTACCCTCCCGTGGCAGCGGGGTCCATAAGGAAACTAAGGGATATTAAGGCCTCCTTTTAATAGAGAACTGGAACGAAGCATTAACACATGGTGAATACATGAACTCCTCGAATTATAGTCATCCCCGGAGAGTATCCCAAACAATTGTCACTATGGGGTCTATAGATCAGAACAATAACAAGTGCATATGACAAGCGGATAGGATCAAGAACTCAAATATATCATGAAAACATAAATGTTCAGATCTGAAATCATGGCACTCGGGCCCTAGTGACAAGCATTAAGCATACCAAAGTCATAGCAACATCAATCTCAGAACATAGTGGATACTAGGGATCAAATTCCTAACAAATTGACTCGATTATATGATAAATCTCATCCAACCCATCACCGTTCAGCAAGCCTACAAAGAAATTACTCACGCCCGGTGGTGAGCATCATGAAATTGGTGATGGAGGATGGTTGATGATGACGACGGCGTCGAATCCCCCTCTCCGGAGCCCAGAACGGACTCCAGATCAGCCCCCCGATGAAGAACAGGAGGTGGCGGCGGCTCCGTATCGTAAAATGTGATAAATCTTTCTCTCTGTTTTTTTCTCCACGTATAGGTACTTATAGCGTTGGAGGTAGGGCAAACGGGGTTGCCATGGCCCCACAAGCCTGGGGGGCGCGGCCTGGGGGGTGGCCGCACCCCCTGAGCGTGTGGCTCCTAGGTGGCCCCTCTTTGGTAGATTTCTTCGCTAGTATTTTTTATATATTCTGAAATAATTCTCCGTAAATTTTCAGGTCATTCCGAGAAATTTATTTCTGCACAAAAACAACACCATGGCAATTCTGCTGAAAACAGCGTCAGTCCGGGTTAGTTTCATTCAAATCATGCAAATTAGAGTCCAAAACAAGAGCAAAAGTGTTTGGAAAAGTAGATATGTTTGGGATGTATCAACTCCCCCAAGCTTAACTCATTGCTTGTCCCCAAGCAATTCAGTTGACAAACTGAAAGTGATAAAGAAAAACTTTTACAAACTCTTTTGTTCTTGTATCCGTATATAAGCTTAAATAACACCCAGGTTTTCAGCAAAGATCATGAATTAACCATGCACACGATAACACTTAGAAATTACATTCACTCATATCAATGGCATAACCAACTAGAGAGCAATAATAACATATTTCCAATGACAACAATTTGTCAAAACAATCATGATATAATATGATAACATGGTATCTCGCTAGCCCTTTCTGAGACCGCAAAACATAAATACAGAGCACCTCCAAAGTTCAAGCAGCGACTAAACATTGTAATTCAGGGCAGAAGAGATCCAGTCATGATGCACATAACATTAATTATACTCAATGCATAAGAATGACAATAGTGCTCTCAGGATTGGCGCTTAGTGCGAGAAGGTGAGACTCAATAATAAAAGTAAAATAACATAAAGTAAATAACATAAAAGTAAATAGATAGGCCCTTCGCAGAGGGAAGCAGAGATTTGCAGAGGTGCCAGAGCTCGAAGCTTAAAACAGAGATGAAAACAATTTTGAGAGGTGTACTTTTCCTGTCAACGTCACGACCGAGGATTTTCAATATCTTCCATGCTAAACACATTATAAGCGGTTACCATGCGGAAATGTAAAGTTTACTCCCCCTCCACCATACAATCACAAGCCATGGCTAGCTGAATCCTCGGGTGCCCTCCATACCAGCAACAATCCGGGGGAGTTTGTTTCATTATTTTTTTTTTGCATTTTCATCATTTTTTTCCATTTTTTTAGGATTGGGCATCCTTTATACCAGCCTCTCTCGTGCAATGACAGATGAATAAACACCCATCTCGAGAATAACCCGCTTAGCATGGAAGATATTGACCGCCCCCTGTCGCTCCATGAGCGGTACTGGCACACAAAACAGATGTTTGATTGAATGTTTAGAGGTGGCACATGCAAATTTACTTGGAGCAACAGAGTAATACAGCAAATAGGTAGCTATGGTGGACTCATCTGTAACAACTTTGGTTTAAGGATTGTGGATGCACAAGCAGAATTCCGCTTAGTACAAGTGAAGGCTAGCAAATAGATTGAGAAGCGACTAACTAGAGAGCGAAAACGGTCATAACCATGCATTGAGAATAATTAACATTGAATACTAGCATGAGTAGGATATAAACACACTGAACATAAATATCGTGGAGGCTATGTTGGTTTTGAATCAACTTCATGTATGAACATGTGCCAAGTCAAGCCACTCGAAACATTCAGAGGAGGATACCATATTATCATACCACATCACAACCATTTTAATGCATGTTGACATCTAAAATACATCATTATTCACTCCTAGCTAATTAAGCATGGAATGAGAAACTATAATCTCTAATTGTCATCGTAAACATGTTTACTCATAATATGCTGAATCATGGGCACTGAGTTAAACATATTTACAAAAACAAAAACAGAAAGAGTTCATACCCGCTTTTCTTTGCCACACTCACTTCATTAAATATCGTCATTATTGCCTTTCACTTGCACGACTGAATGATATGGAAATGATAATAGTGTAAGAGTGCCGTGGACTAAGCTGAAATCTGCAAACATTTTATTCAAAGGAGAAGACAAGGTAATATTGGTTCTTCATTAGATCAACAATAAGGCATATGAGAACCACTCATCATTTTCATCGTGGCCTTCTCCCTTCAACAACTCAACAAAAAGAAAAGAACTTCAGAGAAACACACTGAAATATTTTTCGGAGTTTTTGGTTTTTCTGAAGAAAGCAAATTAAAGAAGAAAAAACAAAAACGAGAAAAACTATTTACACGGGAGAACTCCCAACAAGCAAAAGAATAAACGAGAAATCTTTTTGGGTTTTATTTTAATACTACAAACTATCTGAGCAAGAAAGAAAAACCGAAAAGAAACGGGAAATATTTTTGGGTTTTCGAAATTTATCAAACACACGAGAAGAAAGTAGAAAAATTAAACTAACATGGATAATACAATGAAAAAGGATGAACACCGACAAATGGAATGAAAGTTTGAACATGAATGTAATGTCGGTGAGAGATACGTAACTCCCCCAAGCTTAGGCTTTTGGCCTAAGTTGGTCTACTGCCAGGGCTGACCTGGATAATACCCGGGGTTGTAGTTCGGGTTGTACTGAAGTGCAGCTGCTACGGCTTGACGGGCTTCCTCGTTCAGCCGAGCGGTCTCTGCCGCCCTCTCGTACTCCTCAGCCTCCCCCTCAAGTATGAAATATCTTTGTTTTTCCTGAAAGTTAAAGAAGGCAGAAGCAGGCAAAACAATATGGAAACTACGTCGTCTGTTAAAGATTAGCCTGTATCTGAACGGGGGGTTACCCCTCTCAAGAAACTGGTGGCGCTCCATAGCATCATAATCAAGAAAACTCGGTGGCAACAATGTATCATTTTGTTTAATGGCCACACCAAGATAAGTGGCTAAGCGAGTAGCATAAATTCCTCACCAACTAGGGCATTATTGTGTAAACGTTGTGCAACAATAGCCCCCATGTTAAATTGTCTATCTCTCAACACTGCACTTTTAAGAATAGTTAATTCAGGTGCGCATAAATGACTAGGGTCATGTTTACTGTTGATGCATCTACCTATGAACAGAGTAAAATAATGTATAGCAGAAAAATGAATGCTCCCCATAGTGGCCTATGTTATGCCTCTAGTTTCACCCCTAGTGATACTCATAAGAAACTCATTGCAATCAGCTTTACGAGGTTCGGTCCATGTGCCCCAAAATGGAATTTTGCAAGCCTCACTAAACTCCTCAACAGACATACGAAAGGAATTTTTATATAGGTTGAACATGACTTCCTGAGAAGAGCGGTGAGTCACATACTTGAATTTCCGCACGAAGGAATCAGTAAGATCATAGTATTGGAGGCACTTATCTTCTAAGAAGTCGATGAGCTCAGCGTTGCGTACGTCCATATCAAATTCTTCCTTGATGCCGGCTCGAATCATGAAAGCATCGGACAGCCATTCGCATGGCTACACCGAGGCCTCCCGCGGCGGTTCGGTGTCATCCTTGCGTATTGCGGGCCTTGGAGCACTCTTGCTCGAGGAACCACCGTGGAACATCCTCCTAAGCATTTTCTTTTTCTGAAAATTTCTGAAATTTTTAGTGACTCGAAATAAATGTGAACAAAACTCAACAAAATTGATAGCAACTACTCTCACAACTGTCTAGAGGCTATATCATGCATCAAAACTACTTTGGACCATACAAATTCAACATGCAAGCTCATAAACATGGTCACCACAGCAGCAAAAATATGCAAAGTATAAAGCACTAGAACAAAAACTAATTGGAGCATTGGAGGAGTCACATACCAAGGAGTAATTCCTCAAACAATTTTTGGAAACGGAGTTCCGAGCAAGGAGATCGAAAATCACAGCAATATGAGCAAGAACGCGGGCTTGGGAGCAAGTTTGATTTTTTCTGAAGGTAGAAGAAGAGTGTGGGTGGGTGGCATAAGTGAGTGGGTCCCTGGGGTACCCCCAAGCCTGGGTGGCGCACCCTGGGGGGTGGCCACACCCTATGAGCTTGTGGCTCACAGGTGCACCCCCCTGGGGTGTGTTCAGTGCCAAAAATTCTTAAATATTCAACAAAAAATCATACTAAATTTTCATGACATTCTGAGAACTTTTCTTTTTGGGCCATTTTTTATTGTTCGGAAAATTCAGAAGACAGGATAATCATGGCATTTTTACTTTATTAACTTTAAATAACAGAGAGCAAAAGATAGGTACAAAAAGTTGTGCTTACTAAATTCATCGACCATATATCCCTAAAAAAAATCCATTAATAAGGTTGATCAAGTCTTATTAACAAACTATTTCCAAGTGACATGAAACCGAAGAATTTTTGTATAACACTAGGTTACCTCAACAGGGATATGCATTTCCCCAACAATAAGAACTTCATATTTCTTTTAACAGTAGGGAGAGGAAATTTGAAACCTCCAATAGTAATTGTCAAAACTTTTTCAATAGAATTGATACCATTCACCGAACTCTGTTTCTTCGGGAAATAAACCATATGCTCATTACCATTGACATGAAAAGTAACCTTGCTTTTGTTTCAACCAATGACAGCCCCTGCAGTATTCAGAAAGGGTCTACCAAGGATAATCGACATGTTGTCGTCCTCGGGCATATCAAGTATAACAAAGTCTGTTAAGATAGTAACATTTGCAACAACAACGGGCATATCCTTGCAAATTCCAATAGGTATAGCAGTTGATTTATCAGCTATTTGCAAAGATATTTCAGTAGATGTGAGCTTATTCAAATCAAGTCTTCTATATAAAGAGAAAGGCATAACACTTACACGGGCTCCCAAATCACACAAGGCAGTTTTAACATAACTTCTTTTAATGGAGCATGGTATAGTAGGTATTCCAGAATCTCCTAACTACTTAGGTACTCCACCCTTAAAAGAATAATTTGCAAGCATGGTGAAAATTTCAGCTTCAGGTATCTTTCTTTTATTTGTGACAATATCATTCATATATTTAGCATAAGGAGGCATTTTCAACATATCAATCAAGCGAGTGCGCAAAAAGACGGGTCTAAGTATTTCAACAAAGCGCTCAAAGTCTTCTTCGTCCTTATTTTCAGATGGTTTAGTAGGAAAAGGCATAGGTTTTTGAACCCATGGTTCTCTCTCTCTTTCCCATGTTTTCTAGCAACAAAATCACTTTTATTTTATCTTTTATTCTTAGGAGGTGGGTTATTAAGATCAACATCAGGTTCTATTTCTACATCATTATCTGGTTGAGCATCAACATGAACATCATTATCATTATCATTATCCTTATCATTTTCACTAGATGAATGTTCATTACCAGATTGTGTCTCAGCATCAGAAATAGAAACATCATTATGATTCTCAGAAGGTTTTTCTACCTCAGGTTCACTAGATGTGGGCAAAGTTTTATCATTCTTCTTTTTCTTTTTCTTCTTAGATCTACTAGGTGTATCAGAATTAATTCTTTGAGAATCTTGTTCAATTCTTTTAGGATGACCTTCAGGATACAAGGGCTCCTGAGTCATTCTACCTCCTCTAGTAACAACTTTAACAGCATGATCATTCATTTTATTATTCATCTCATCAAGTAAATCATTTTGTGACTTAGCTACTTGTTCTAACTGAGTCTGAATCATAGAAGCATGTTTACTTAAACCTTTAACATCATTAGCAATTCTAAACATCAAATCACTCAAGCGATCAATCATGATAGCATTTCTTTTTAATTGATTGGTGACATGCATATTGAAATTCTCTTGCTTAATAATATAATTATCAAATTCATCCAAGCACTGGCTAGCAGATTTATTATAAGGAATATCACCTTCATCGAATCTACGGAGAGAATTTACCTCTACTACCTATGTCGGGGTGTCAAGTCCATGTATTTCTTCAATAGGTGGTAAATTCTTAACATCTTCAGATTTAATACCCTTTTCTTTCATAGATTTCTTAGCTTCTTGCAGATCTTCTAGACTGAGGAATAGAATACCTCTCTTCTTCGGAGTTGGTTTAGGAGGTGGTTCAGGAAGTGTCCACTCATTATCATTCCTTAATATATTATTCAACAGTTCTTCAGCTTGTCCAACCGTTTGTTCCCTAAAAACACAACCAGCACAACTATCTAGGTAGTCCCTAGAAGCATCGGTTAGTCCATTGTAAAAGATATCAAGTATTTCATTCTTCTTAAGAGGATGATCAGGCAAAGAATTAAGTAATTGGAGAAGCCTCCCCCAAGCTTGAGGGAGATTCTCTTCTTCAATTTGCACAAAGTTAAATATTTCCTGTAAGGCAGCTTGTTTCTTATGAGCAGGAAAATATTTTCCAGAGAAGTAATATATCATATCCTGGGGACTACGCACACAACCAGGAGCAAGAGTATGAAACCATTTCTTAGCATCACCTTTTAATGAGAAAGGAAACAACTTACGAATGTAGTAATAGCGGATTTTTTTCCTCATGAGCAAATAAAGTGGCAATATCATTCAACTTAGTAAGATGTGCCACAATAGTTTCAGTTTCATAACCATGAAAAGGATCAGATTCAACCAAAGTAATTAACTCAGAATCGACAGAGAATTCATAATCCTTATCGGTAACAAATATAGGAGAGGTAGCAAACATAGGATCATATTTTATTCTCTCCTTCATAGATTTCTCTTTCAACTCAGCAAGCAACCTTCTAACTTCATCTCTATCATTGCAAGCAAGAATTGCCCTAGCAGTCTCCCTATCAAAAACATGACAATCAGGTGTTTCAACTCTAGTAGGAAGTCTAGGCATAATAGGTGATTCATAATTTTCAGAAGTTTCATTAATTTCAGCATCCTCAATTTCTTTAGCTTTAGCAAGTTGTTCATCAAGAAATTCATCTAGTGGCACAGAATTATCAAGCATAGTACTAGCATCATCATGAGTATCATTTATAGTAGAAGTATTATCATCAATTACTTGCGACATATCAGAATGAATAACAGGTGGCGGTGTCGCATGCCTACTCAAAACAGAAGGTGAATCAAGTGCAGAGTTAGATGACAGTTCCTTACCTCCCCTCGTCTTAGAGGGAACGATCTTGGTCTTAGAGTCTTTCAGATTCTTCATATGATCAACAGATATAAATCCCAAATGACTCAACAAATAGAGCTATGCTCCCCGGCAACGGCGCCAGAAAATGGTCTTGATAACCCACAAGTATAGGGGATCGCAACAGTTTTCACGGGTAGTATTTCACCCAGATTTATTGATTCGACACAAGGGGAGCCAAAGAATATTTGCGACTATTAACAGTTGAGTTGTCAATTCAACCACACTTGGAGAACAAATATCTGTAGCAAAGTATTTAGTAGCACAGTAATATGATAGTTTTGATAGCAGTGGTAATGGTAACAATAGTAACGGTAGCAGTAACAGTGGCAGTTGTAACAGCAGAAGCAACAAAATAACTTAGCGGAAACCAATATGAGAAAGTCGTAGGCATTGGATTGGTGATGGATAATTATGTTGGATGGTATTCATCATATAACAGTCACAACCTAGGGCGATACACAATAGCTCCAATTCATCAATGTAATGTAGGCATGTATTCCGTATATAGTCATACGTGCTTATAATAAGAATTTGCATAACATCTTTTGTCCTACCCTCCCGTGGCAGCGGGGTCCATAAGGAAACTAAGGGATATTAAGGCCTCCTTTTAATAGAGAACCGGAACAAAGCATTATCATTATCCTTATCATTTTCACTAGATGAATGTTCATTACCAGATTGTGTCTCAGCATCAAAAATAGAAACATCATTATGATTCTCAGAAGGTTTTTCTACCTCAGGTTCACTAGATGTGGGCAAAGTTTTATCATTCTTCTTTTTCTTTTTCTTCTTAGATGTACTAGGTGTATTAGTATTAATTCTTTGAGAATCTTGTTCAATTCTTTTAGGATGACCTTGAGGATACAAGGGCTCCTGAGTCATTCTACCTCCTCTAGTAACAACTTTAATAGCATGATCATTCATTTTATTATTCATCTCATCAAGTAAATCATTTTGTGACTTAGCTACTTGTTCTAACTGAGTCTGAACCATAGAAGCATGTTTACTTAAACCTTTAACATCATTAGCAATTCTAAACATCAAATCACTCAAGCAATCAATCATGATAGCATTTCTTTTTAATTGATTGGTGACATGCATATTGAAATTCTCTTGCTTAATAATATAATTATCAAATTCATCCAAGCACTGGCTAGCAGATTTATTATAAGGAATATCACCTTCATCGAATCTACGGAGAGAATTTACCTCTACTACCTGTGTCCGGGTGTCGAGTCCATGTATTTCTTCAATAGGTGGTAAATTCTTAACATCTTCAGATTTAATACCCTTTTCTTTCATAGATTTCTTAGCTTCTTGCAGATCTTCTGGACTGAGGGATAGAATACCTCTCTTCTTCTGAGTTGGTTTAGGAGGTGGTTCAGGAAGTGTCCACTCATTATCATTCCTTAATATATTATTCAACAGTTCTTCAGCTTGTCCAACCGTTTGTTCCCTGAAAACACAACCAGCACAACTATCTAGGTAGTCCCTAGAAGCATCGGTTAGTCCATTGTAAAAGATATCAAGTATTTCATTCTTCTTAAGAGGATGATCAGGCAAAGAATTAAGTAATTGGAGAAGCCTCCCCCAAGCTTGAGGGAGATTCTCTTCTTCAATTTGCACAAAGTTAAATATTTCCTGTAAGGCAGCTTGTTTCTTATGAGCAGGAAAATATTTTCCAGAGAAGTAATATATCATATCTTGGGGACTACGCACACAACCAGGAGCAAGAGTATGAAACCATTTCTTAGCATCACCTTTTAATGAGAAAGGAAACAACTTAAGAATGTAGTAATAGCGGATTTTTTTCCTCATGAGCAAATAAAGTGGCAACATCATTCAACTTAGTAAGATGTGCCACAATAGTTTCAGTTTCATAACCATGAAAAGGGTCAGATTCAACCAAAGTAATTAACTCAGAATCGACAGAGAATTCATAATCCTTATCGGTAACAAATATAGGAGAGGTAGCAAACATAGGATCATATTTTATTCTCTCCTTCATAGATTTCTCTTTCAACTCAGCAAGCAACCTTCTAACTTCATCTCTATCATTGCAAGCAAGAATTGCCCTAGCAGTCTCCCTATCAAAAACATGACTATCAGGTGTTTCAACTCTAGTAGGAAGTTTAGGCATAATAGGTGATTCATAATTTTCAGAAGTTTCATTAATTTCAGCATCCTCAATTTCTTTAGCTATAGCAAGTTGTTCATCACGAAATTCACCTAGTGGCACAGAATTATCAAGTATAGTACTAGCATCATCATGAGTATCATTTATAGTAGAAATATTATCATCAATTACTTGCGACATATCAGAATGAATAACATGTGGCGGTGTCGCATGCCTACTCAAAACAGAAGGTAAATCAAGTGCAGAGCTAGATGACAGTTCCTTACCTCCCCTCGTCTTAGATGGAACGATCTTGGTCTTAGAGTCTTTCAGATTCTTCATATGATCAACAGATATAAATCCCAAATGACTCAACAAATAGAGCTATGCTCCCCGGCAACGGCACCAGAAAATGGTCTTGATAACCCACAAGTATAGGGGATCGCAACAGTTTTCGCGGGTAGTATTTCACCCAGATTTATTGATTCGACACAAGGGGAGCCAAAGAATATTTGCGAGTATTAACAGTTAAGTTGTCAATTCAACCACACTTGGAGAACAAATATCTGCAGCAAAGTATTTAGTAGCACAGTAATATGATAGTTTTGATAGCAGTGGTAACGGTAACAATAGTAACGGTAGCAGTAACAGTGGCAGTTGTAACAGCAGAAGCAACAAAATAACTTAGCGGAAACCAATATGAGAAAGTCGTAGGCATTGGATCGGTGATGGATAATTATGTTGGATGGTATTCATCATATAACAGTCACAACCTAGGGCGATACACAATAGCTCCAATTCATCAATGTAATGTAGGCATGTATTCCGTATATAGTCATACGTGCTTATAATAAGAATTTGCATAACATCTTTTGTCCTACCCTCCCGTGGCAGCGGGGTCCATAAGGAAACTAAGGGATATTAAGGCCTCCTTTTAATAGAGAATCGGAATAAAGGATTAACACATGATAAATACATGAACTCCTCGAATTACAGTCATCCCCGGAGATTATCCCAAACAATTGTCACTATGGGGTCTACTGATCAGAACAATAACAAGTGCATATGACAAGCGGATGGGATCAAGAACTCAAATATATTCATGAAAACATAAAGGTTCAGATATGAAATCATGACACTCGGGCCTAGTGACAAGCATTAAGCATGGCAAAGTCATATCAACATCAATCTCAGAACATAGTGGATACTAGGGATCAAAGCCCTAACAAATTGACTCGATTACATGATAAATCTCATCCAACCCATCACCGTCCAGCAAGCCTACGAAGAAATTACTCACACCCGGTGGTGAGCATCATGAAATTGGTGATGGAGGATGGTTGATGATGACGACGGCGTCGAATCCCCCTCTCCGGAGCCCAGAACGGACTCTAGATCAGCCCTCCCGATGAAGAATAGGAGGTGGCGGTGGCTCCGTATCGTAAAACGCGGTAAATCTTTCTCTCTGATTTTTTTCTCCACGAATAGGTACTTATAGCGTTGGAGGTAGGGCAAACGGGGTACGAATAGGTACTTATAGCGTTGGGGGCGCGCCCTGGGGGGTGGCCACGCCCCCTGAGCTTGTGGCTCCTGGGTGGCCCTTCTCTGGTAGATTTCTTCGCCAGTATTTTTTATATATTCTGAAATAATTCTCCGTAAATTTTCAGGTTATTCCGAGAACTTTTATTTCTGCACAAAAACAACACCATGGCAATTCTGCTGAAAACAGCGTCAGTCCGGGTTAGTTTCATTCAAATCATGCAAATTAGAGTCCAAAACAAGAGCAAAAGTGTTTGGAAAGGTAGATACGTTTGGGACGTATCACCCTCTTTGGAGGGTCCCAGTTTTACCAAAAAAAGGAGAAGGCCAGCTGACCAAACCAAAGTCTAGAGCTCCTTTGATTCAAACTAGGTAGTTGCCCGTGCGTTACTACGGGGGCCATAAACATTCTCGTGGTTTGATACCGATCATAACCAACATATACCTTTAAAATCACTCTGCTACTTCTTCCATCACCATCTCGCCTCCCTAATCCAAGCACGACATCATCGTCAATGACACATCTGCCTCATAATCCCTCGACCCTTCCACAACCCCACTTTGAATTCGAAAGACATAAACATGTGGTTGTAGTTTTTCAAGTTAGAAATCCATTATTTTACATAATATAGAGGATGTTAAGATTGACACCCAGACGATGCTCAAAACACGTTAACAAATTATGCTACATCTCCACTTATCAAGATTAGCTTCACAAAAGAATTGATGACTTAAAACACAAAGAACATTAACGCCTAGAAGTGATCTAGCACTTATCAACTTGGAAGAATTTTACTGTCTTGGTATTGCAAATTTGAGTTTCACCCCACGGGAACAAATTTTTGGGCACCTAAGTTTTACTGTAGGAAACAATTTATGCCACCACACATGAAATTAGACCTTCCTATGATACAAAGGGATTTTTTAAAGCAAGGTGGAAAATTGGGACAAATGATCCCTTAAAGATCTAGCAGGACCTAACAAGGAACTTCGCGCAAACTCGAAGTACCAAACTTTTTCATTTGCGCCTTTGGGTTTCTTCCGTGACGTTTAAAGATGGTCACACTTCACTACTCCCTCCATCACAGTTTCCTCGGCGTGGTTTGATTTTGATGCATTTCCACCACCAGAGAGATTTTAGGCGCGTTTGGTTTCAAGAACAATTAATTAGACAGTGGTAACGGCAATCGAGCCCACAATTTTCTGTCCATCTATTTTCCTTCGCATGTGTGTACACAGAGTGGAAAAGCTCCATGCATAGTGCGAACACATTTACTTTTGGTAGGTGTGAACACGTTTGGCAATCTGCATGCTTCTCCCTTTCCTTCTGACTCCTCGTCTTGCTGGCTATTCTTATTCTTCTTCTTCTTTTATCTATATAAAGCAACAGATGAAGCACTCCATCCTGCATACAAGGAACAGAAGAGATGGTTGAAGGTGAGAGGGTGGACAGGTTGTGGTGGTGGAGGACCAGATCATGGTGGATTTGGATGGAGAGGCTGCCATGGTGGAGGTGGAGAGCCAAACCAAACACCCCTTGGATGTTGTGGAAGGTGATCAAGTCATGGTTGATGACGAGGAGTTCGTCGAGAGTCGCTGCGCACGCCTCCAAGTGATGTTGACGGATTACGATCATCGCAAAGAACACGTTAACGAGTTGTTCGCCAAGCTTGAAGCCATCCGCACCAAGCTATCCGAGCCCTCCACACCGATCGACGTTCAGCAATCGACGTGTGTGGCATGCATACATCTGTGAGTGTGCACCAAGTCTGGTGTCCATGGTGACCGTACAATTTTTCTTTGCATGGGATGCAGGCTGCCGGTGGCAAAAGAGTTGCGTTCTTACGACGTGTGAGGCAACCATATTTTTCCCCACAATACTTGATGCAAAGATTGTGCAACGGTCGCGGCGATGGACAAAGCAGTGTTTTGATTCTTTGCGGTCACAGCCCCACCGAATTTTCAAAGGACAAGACAATGGCGTAGTCGTGCCCGATAACGAGGCAAATTAGTATCGAGGGTTGATGAACTTCTATCATCGAATTGGATCATCTATGTTAGTTTGAGTTGAAGTGGGCATCGATGAAAGCTTGAGTTGAATGCATTATCTATGTAAGTTTGAGCTTAAGTGGAACATAAACTCTTATATAAGTTGGAATCGAAGTGAGCATCAATGTAAAATATATTTGTAGTGGGCAATTTAAGTTGAGTTCAATTAGACCATCTATACAAGTTTTCATGTTTTGAGCATGTATGTATATATGTTTTGTTGTAACGCCATGAAGTAAGTAAATGTTCATGTACGCATGGTGTGGCAAAGAATCATGATTTAGTTAAGTCTTTTGACTAAATCATGATTTGCCACACCATGCGTACATGAATATTTACTTCATGGCGTTACAACAAAAAATATATAAACATGAATACTTTTATAAACGATCCAATTGAACTAAACTTCAATTGTCCACTACAAATAAATTTTACATTGATGCTCACTTCTACTCCAACTTATATAATAGTAGATGATCCACTTAAACTCAAACTTACATATATAATGCATCCAACTCAAACTTTTATCGATGCCCACTTCAACTCAAACTAACATAGATGATCCATAATTCGATGATAGAAGTTCATCGACCCTCCATACTAATTTGCCTCGCTATCGGGCATGACTATGCCATTGTCTTCGTCCTTTGAAAATTCGGTGGGGCTGCGACCGCATAGAATACAAAACCCTGCTTTGTCCATCGCCGCAACCGTTGCACAATCTTTGCACCAAGTATTGCGGGGAAGAATATGGTTGCCTCACATGTCGCAAGAACGCAACTATTTTGCCACCGGCAGCCTGCATCCCATGCAAAGAAAAATTATACGGTCACCATGGACACCACACTTGGTGCACACCCACGGATGTATGCATACCACATACGTCGATTGTTGAATGTCGATCGGTACGGAGGGCTCGGATCGCTTGGTGCTGATGGCTTCAAGCTTGGCGAACAACTCATTGACGCGTGCTTTGCGATGATCGTAATCCGCCAACATCACTTGGAGGCGTGCGCGGTGACTCTCGACGAACTCCTCGTCATCAACCATGACTTGATCACCTTCCACAACATCCAAGGGGTGTTTGGTTTGGCTCTCCACCTCCACCACTACGGCCTCTCCATTTGAATCCGCCATGATCTAGTCCTCCACCACCACATCCTCTCCAGCCTCCTCACTTTCAGCCATCACCTCTATTCCTTCTGTGTAGGATGGAGTGCTTCATCCGTTGCTTTATACAAATGAAAGAAGAAGAAGAATAGCCAGCAAGAAAAGGAGTCAGAAGGAACGAGGGAAGCATACAGATTGCCAAACATGTTCACACCTACCAAAAGTAAATGTGTTCGCACTATGCATGGAGCTTTTCCACCCCGCGTACACACCTGCGAAGGAAAACAAATGGACAGAAAATTGGTGGCTTGATTGCCGTTACGACGCCGTAATTAATTGGGCATTAAACCAAACATGCCTAAAATCCCTCCGGTGGTGGAAATTCATGAGAATCAAACCACGCCTAATAAACTGTGACGAAGGGAGTACTTAAAATGAAGAGGCATGATGCATTTATTCAGTTATTCTTGCAAATAAAAAATGCCACCAATTGCACTTTTATTCAACAAGAACTTGGTATGTCAAGGTAAATTACACGAACCAGATGACTGAAAAAACGTTTGCTAACTCTTGTGACAATGCAACCTAACAGACCATTGGACATATGAAAACTAAAAAGCGAAAATGTACAATGTGCAAAGATTAGTTGCCGACTGCAGATATTACTGGCAAATAATGACACTTTTGCAGCAATACATACATGATAATGTTCATGTTTCCAAACTAAGCAAAACAGCACCAATGTTTGTACCTAAAATAAGATGAGAAAGTAACAACTTGATAATCCACAAGCTTAAGGGCATCTCCAATGCCAACCTGCAAATTTCCTCCCGCATCCGTCCGTGGACAGGGAGGGCGCGGACACTGATGCCGGATGCCGCCATCCAACGCTGCCCGCATACATTTCAACAACATTTTGAACCAACCGGACGAAATTCGTGCAAACCGGGCAGATTTTGATATAAACCGGAAGAGATTCATGCAAACATGGCGGATTTCATATAAACCGAAAGGAGTGATGGCCTTCTTGGGACCCGAGCAGCGACAACCTACGGTGTACTACTCTTCCTCGCTGCCGGCGACACCCGCAGACGTGCCGGCTTCGTGGTCGTGGACGTGTCGCCTCGTCGAACTCCTTGTAGGCGGCCTCCAGTTCCTCCTGAAGTGGGCGACTCGAGCAGCGTCGCCTGCTCCACCACGTCTGTGTCCGGCGCGATCTCCCTACTGGTGTTGAGCTGCTCCTCCGCCTGCTGGTGCTCCTGAAGGAGCTGGAGGTTGTAGGCCGCGTCGGCCTGTGCCTCCCGATACTGATCCTCCCGCTCCTCCCGCACCATGTTCATGTAATGGGCACGGGCCTCGCCGATGGTCACGGTGCAATGCACCAGCGAGGGTGGCGCCGGCTCGTCCTCGACCGCATCCTCTATTGGGACGTTGTTGGCCTCCGGCTGCCTGCCAGCCGGCAACAATGGCTGCCATCTCCTTCTTCTGCTCCGGCGACAGTCCGTCCCAAAGATCTTTGGATCGCGAGGAGGCCATGGTGGGAGTGGTGCGGAAGAGGAGAAAGGGACCGGAGGAGGATGAATGCGGCTATGGCCGAGGCTGCAGTTTATGTAGCGGGCGAATGGCAATGGTGGGCGACTGAGGGATGGATGGTTGGCGCTGGAGTAGGTTCCTCAGCAACCACGTGTCATTAATGTGGGCGTCGGACGGACGGCCGTGGTGTCATTTGAATGCGGAGCAGTCGCGTACACCGGGAAGCGGCGTGGGCGGCGCTCTCTCGGCCGCCGCCCGCGCCGCTTCAATGTCGGCGCCAGTAAGAGGTCGCGTCCGCTCTGGCCAGACATGAATGCGGCACTGACCATTTCTGGCAGGAAGCGCACATGCGAGGGAGGGGGTTTGGGTGGGCTAGACGGTCAGATGCGGGTGTGGCAGCGGTCCGGACGCCGCAAAGCCCCCTAGTCTGTCTCCGGTTTGCGGGAGAAACTGCGTCCGAACCGCTCGGCAGACCGATACAGACTCACGTTGAATGGCACAACACATCCGGACCGCACAGTCCGGACGTATACGGGTGGTTTGAGGGTCGGCGTTGGAGATGCCCTAACTGATAGCTATACATGTTCTCTCCTAGCATCTATATATACATGTAATTGTCAATCTGTCATTGTTCAGATATAACAGATATGCAGCTATACCTATTCTCTCATGGCCTCTATACATGTAATGGTCAAATAAATAACACTTATACGGAGGGTAAATATTAAATGTAACCTTATAGCCAGTTTTGAGTTTCGCACCATTACCAGGGAAAGTGGAAGGTCCTTTTGCTTGGAATTTCAGGAGTAGCCATAGTGGAGGAACCCTTCTGTTGCATATGTGCTATATGTGGACAATGGTAGATAATCTCCCTGTCCTATAAGATGATCTCCCCGTATATACATACTGTAAGCCCTGCAAATAATCTCCATGCACAGACCTATGAGGAACAAATCCGGCAGAATATAAGTGAAAGCAGTTTGAATATTGCGACGATTACATCTCTAACAGATTACTACATGGATAAACCGAGACGAATACATGGATCTCTTACATATTACTACATGGATCAACCCAGATTAATTCTTGGATCAATCCATCCAGATTACTACATGGATCAACCCATCTTTAGTAGGGAAAAATAATTCTTGGATCAACCCATCCAGATTGCTACATGGATCAACCCATCTTTATAGTAGGCAAATATTAGTACATGGATCAAGCAAAAACAATAGTACCTTGGCGTCGTCAGACCATAGCATCAAGCTGCAGAGGTAGCCGCGGTGTCTTACATGCCGTTGTTCAGTGGGGCGATGAGGCCGGCGCGTCCGCGCAAGGAGTGGCGTGCATCAAGGCCAACAGATCTGCGCGATGACGGACATCGTGCATCGATGGCTGGCGGAAGTATTGGGGCGGTAGCAGGGGCCAAGCCGGCGTGGCGGCGTTGAGTTGTTGCCCTAGGGACGGGCGTGAGGGGCCATGAGGTTGAGGGAGGGTAGGCCGGCGTGATCGATGCGTGTTGCCAGCGGAGGGCAAGGAGGATGGGGATGCCAATTTGTCATGCTGCCTACTCATTGATGGAGCTGCGCGGTCGCACGATCTGGCACAGCTGCCGATCATGCTCGCCGGCGGCCGGGGTGAGGAGGAGCGGGCTGCGTTGGATCGCGTCGGTCGGTTGAGGGCGGCGTGTGCGTCGGGATTGAGGGAGGGCGGTGTGCGGCGAGATCGAGGGCGTGCGTGATGACGCTAGGTTTTGGTGGGACTCAGGTTTCTTGGTTTTTTTCGTACGCTCGTGAGCCAAGCAACGTCAGAGACGTGGGGTAAAAAAACCAACGACAAAAAATCGATGGAGGAGGGACGTGCGGGAGGGAGGGGTTGACCAAGGTTGGGCAGGAGGACGCGTTCGATCTGGCAGGAAAAGAAACCTTACGTTCGTTTTTGAACACAGTACAGACAGCGACCATACATATGCACATGCACTCACCTTTATTAACGGAAACACGCACATCCTATCCCTACGAGCACCTCCGAAAGACTGAGCCGACATATCATCTTAGATTTACGAAGTCATCATAGGCGCCTCGTAGTCGACGGGAACGTCTCCTCTCACTGAACGTGCATCGCCGGAAGTCCTGAAATAAATTCAGAAAAATGTGAGCACCAGGACTTGAACCCTCCTAACCATCCAACCACAGGTTGGTTTGCACCTTACGTTCTTTTTAGATAGTAGAGATAGAGATTCTTGGGACAATTTAAATAAGTAAATTCGTTTTTATAGCTATGTGGTGAAGCACTAAATATATGTTGTGCTCCATGCAATGGACAATTAAAGTAGAATGTGAATAACTGGGTATTTAGCTTGTAGTTGTGGTTGTTTTTCAGATTCTATATCCTAAGACAGAACTTAAGTTATAATTGTGCGTATCTCTAAAAACCAGTTTTCAAATCTATTTTCCACATGTTCTGAATCAAAAATTTCAAACCATTCTTGCCATATATGAACCTGTTCAGTTGTGAGATCAGTTCTGTTCCTGTCAAACAATTAAGCTGATTTCTTTTGCACCTCATATGGCCTGTTACGTACTCTGATTTACCTGCAAGAGGGAAGATGCAACTAGGTCTAATTTCACTTCAGTGGAGGGTAGAACACAAAAAATCATATTGATTACGAAAAGATGCAGCACTGGTAGCCACATATCAAGGGAAGGGCGTAAAGTTGTAAACCAGTGGCATGGGTAGCCAGTCACAACCTTAATAGGCAAACCCTCGGCCGAGCCGTCGGCGCCGGACGGACCAGCACCGCCGTCATCGTCGCTGTTGCTCCCGTCGTCCTTCCACCACTCCTCGTCCGCCGCTGCCTCCGCCGACTTGCGGACGTCTGTCATGAGGCCCGGCGCATCCTCCGGGTCAGCTGGGTCCCTCACCTCCGGCGGCGGAACCCACATCGGCGCGACCTCGGACTCTCGGAGAATCGCAAATAACACCGGCATGTCCGCGGGGACGCCCTCCTCTCGCAGCGTCACTTGCGCCGGCGGGAGCTCCACTTCCGGTGGGGCAGGGGGCGAGGCGGCTGGGGCGGGAGCGCCGGCAGCCATTGGGGCAGGGGTGGGGATGACGCGCGCCGCGCGCCGGAAGGCATCGATGCTCCGGTGTTGCGCGTGGGCCCCAACGTCACGTAGCCATCGGCGGTGATGTGACATTCCTTTGGCAGGCGAGGGGGCAGCGACAGGCGGCAGGAAACAGGGGTGCAGCCGTGATTGTTGGCCGGTCGTGTTGTAAACCAGTGGCATGGGTAGCCAGTCACAACCTTAATAGGCAAACCCGATGATCAACTATGATTGGCCAAAAACAATCACTTGTCACAACTCTCGATTGCCTTTGCACATGTCTGTTCACAAACAGGCGTGCACAAGGCCACAGAGGAAGTGCGCCCAACCTCTAGTCAGATATTAGATACGGAGATACTACTACACCACCAAATGCCTCCATCGCATAACTAATGCAGCGGGCCTAAAGAAACACCATTTCGTTTCGAGCATTACATGAAGATATATAGAAGATAGTCCAGAGGGAAGTCATGAAGCTTGAAAAAAAAAAAAAAGAAGCGGGGCTCATAGTTAAATACTACTCCATGGTAAGTGACATTGTCACCTTGGGTGAGACACTGGACTTTTCAGACAAGAAATTCTCGTTCCCGGCGGATGCGTTTCTTCTTGGCCCTCTCTCTGAAGAAGATCCAGATTCCATAGGCAGTTATTGGAAGGCTGAAAATCATCCAAAAAATGAGCAAAAATATAGATTCTGTGCTGTTTCTGAAGATAGCTCCTAAAAAATCGTCAGATGAGATATAAGGAATTTTTTTTTTCGAGAAAAGATATAAGGAATTACTTACTCGGGGTGACAGACAAACAAATAATATAACTGAAAACGATACTACAGATCAAAGCAAATGTAACAAGTAAAAGTGTACATACCAAACAGGATCGTTGGGCCTACGTTTCACCTGTGCCGAAAGATGCGGCAAGAGCTCAAGGTTTGACCAGCTTATCTTGCCATCGACGATGCAACTGTGCTCAATGATAAGGCGGTATAGCTTTTCTTTCTTCTCCTGTGTTTCCATCAAGAGCCTAGCCTTTTCACTCTGTTCATGTGATGCCAAGGTCTGCAGCAGGTTCCACATCAGCACAACACACTAAGAACTACGAAACTGAAGATGGAAATATATAGATGAACCTGGATATGAAATTGAAACTGGAAATATATGCTAACGACCACAGCAGGTTTCGCATAAGCAAGCACAAAACAACTTGTATCGAGCTTGTGTAGTATATTTATATATTACTCCCTCTGTAAAGAATATAAGAGTGTTTAGATCATTACTTTACTGATCTAAACGCTCTTATATTTCTTTACGGAGGGGAGTATTATTGAAATCTGAATCACTAATTAAGGACGTGTTTGATTCCCAAATGCAAATGCAATGAAATGATACTGGAAATGTAAACGGAATTGGTAAAAGTCGAGAATTGCTTGGTTCGACAACTGTCACAACTGTAACGTAATCCTCTGCAAACTTATTTTTAGAGAAAAGGCACAGGCCGAGCCCGAGAAAAGGCTCGAACCTTGCCCGGCTTTGAATTAACAAAGCCATCAACTGGCCAGGATTACAAGAGCAGGACATTATAGGGAAGGTAAAAAGCGAAACGGAAATAAAGGATACAAGGTACATAGTGGAACAGACTCTAAGGCAGCGACAACCCCAAGCGAGAGCTTGAAGCACCGATGCCAACATCCACCGCAACGCCATCACCGGCAGACCAATAAGAACAAGAGAAGGAGGCAGGCCGCGCTTGCATTGTGTCACTAACTGCATCCGGAGAGCCAAACAGGGGCCAAACATGATCTGTCTCCGCTGCCGCAAAGGGCCACTACCCTTCATCCAGGCTCGATGGGTGCCGCACCGGTGACCAACAGAATGGTTCCCAGAAACCAGAACCATGGAGCACAAGCTATCAAAGGGAGACACAGCAAAAACAGACCCGCAAGAAGCAACACACCAACCACCATGGCACTGTCGTCGGCAACAGGAAGACATCACGCCGGGCGAGAGCTGTCAATCGAAGGCGCAACCATGGAGCAGGCCAAAGGGGCAACACGGAGCACCGAGGTCCAACATGTCGCCGGAGATAAGAGCAAGCCAACAGCGCGGCCACCAAGCCACCATTATTCCCCCACCGCCTAGCAGATCCCGGCCGACGCCTTCAAGAAGGAAAACGACACCACGGCACCGTCGTTGGCCAAAGCAGGGGACCAAGGGATTTCTCCTATGGTCAGGAGAGGGGGTGGGCAGGGGAGGATCCTCACCGGAGCCTCCAAGGAGGGGATCGGCACCCAAAGGTGTCGACTTCGATGTGGCCGCCGCGCCGACCAGAAGTTCCTCCGGATCCAAACCGTCCCACCAGATCCATGGAGCTAGCACACGGGGAGGACGACCACAGCCGCCGGTAGCCGGAGCCGGCGCGGAACGGAGTAGATCGGGCAAAGGGCGGAGCAGCACCAAGATACAACGGATGGCCAGCACGGGGCCACCGCCCACGCAGCCACCGACCGCCGCCCCTCGCCGCCCGCACGGCCGAGGGACGACCCACCAGCACCCGCCGGCGCAGCCCGCCGCTCAGGCTCCGCCAAGCGCCACCGGCCGGGGCCGCCGCCCTGGAAGCCGAAGCCCTCCACGCTAGGTGGAGCCGCGAAGTCCCCGCCGCCACCTTCATCGGTGCTGCGCGCCCGCGCCGGAGCTCACCTCTGGTGGCGGCGGAGGAGAGGAAGGGAGGAGGGGGCAGCGCTGGCGGCGGCTAGGGTTAGCCCCCGAGTCGCCTCAGGGAACAATCAACTGACTGAATCACGAACATGAATTACCAGCTGGTAACTTGAAGAATTCAGATCTGTGTAATTTGTTACCCGAGTAAACGCATGCCGGAGCAACCGAGCCAAACAATTTGTAACGCTGCTTGTTACCAGCGTAATCAGACAACGTTACATTATGATTCCCATTGGAATCGGGTTTGTCCTAAGAAGCAGTACATGATAATGAAATTGATACAAGAACCTAGATGAATTAAGAAATATGATTCCCAGAGGAACCAGTGATTTTTATTGAGGCACAAATGCTACCTATTGCCCCTGTTTCAGCTTGGATAATTAGCGCGGCTGCTGCTGCTATCTTTTCAGCACAAATTGGTTTCTTAGTTGCGGATGATATGGGTCGCCTTCAACGGTTGGAAAACTAAATGATATATGCGGTTGTTGAAACCTGAAGGGGGGAGATGTTGTTGGCAGTTGGCCAAACATACTATAGTTTATTCCTTGCCAAATTACGGAGGATTTGGCGCTATCTCCACCACAGTGTAGTGCAGGAAACCATAGGAAAAGAAGACATATTTGCCATTTGGCACCCCAATGTGGCTGCCCTAAGAAGTGCGAAACCGAAATCGGAAATGTGTACAAGAACCTGGATTGACTTTGGACGGCCAAGAACAGCTGGGGTGGCAGAGCTTGGCCAGAACCGGCAGAGCGCCTCCGGTCGCCGGCCACCGACGAGCTTCCTTCCTGCACACCGGATCGCCGCCATCGCCATCTTGGTTGGATCTCGCCGCCTCTCCTGACGGGAGTTGTTCTCGGCTTGGCTAGGGTTCTTCGCCTCCGGCCGCGTTCCGACTGCGGGACACTCGGCTTCTAGAGGTTTCCAGAGAGCTCGGTGGCGCAGGCCATGTGTATCCGCACGGGTGCTAGCAGGCCCAGCCCACACTCCTCTTCTCTCCCTCTCTGTTTTTCTTTTCTTTTTGTTGAGATGAGATCTCCTCTCAGGGTGTGTTTGATTTGGGAATCAAGTGGAACAGAATGTCATGGTTCCATTCCATTAGAGTGGCGATTTAAATCTTATGTTTGGTTTTGGTTTGGGCAATTAGGTGAAATGGAATGGTTCCATTTTAGTGTTTGGTTGGAAATTTGGAATAGATTGTATTTGGTTCATCTCACCTCTTTCACAGAAATAGTGAGGTGTTACCTCTTACACAGTATATATATGGACAATTATCACTACTACTAGTATTTGAACGCATAATATAAAAAAGTGCAAACAAAATACTAGTTATTCACTCATATATACATGTAAAAAATATGTCGAAATACAAGTCGTCCTTCCTTATTCATGTCAAAATACAAGATATCCACCCATATACGCGTCATCAACTTTGTCAAAATACTAGTCATTTGCTCAAAATCGAGTTGAGCATGTGGGCAGCATATTCCCAACTTCACCAATAAGTGTATTCCGGTTTCCTGTCAATCAAACCAAACATAAGAATAGGTTCTAGGTGCAGAATGAACCCGTTCCATTCTTCCTCATGACCCAAATCAAACATGCCCTTAGTAGGTAGGGTTTCTCCCAAGCTAAATGCTCGTTTTCTGTAAACTCACCGCTAATCTCAGCTATCCAAACAACCACGGTCTCTCACTTTGACTCGTTTTGGATTTTATGGCATGACTCGGAAGTCATTCCCTGTCCTAAGCAAAGCACTTTTTGTTGAGCTTGAAGGATTAGCAACCCTCTTTACTACGAATGGCTCAACAGTAAGGTCATCAGATAATGAAAGTGAAGGCTACTACTGCATTATGTATTGGATTATAGATGGGCTTAGGCCCATATAAGACAATAATCCCTGGTTAACCTCTAAGCCTATTTAGGTGCATGGCAGGTGGTGGAAAGTTTAGTATCATACTGCTACTGTAAGAAGAGTGGGACCCTTTTATAAGGGCTGCTCTACCACATGCCATTGGAAGCTTGGGAAGAGGAGCTGTACACGCGCGCTCCTCCTCCTCCGCCGCCCGCCTCGCCTCGCCTAGTCACGACGCGGGTTGCGGGACACTAGTAGAAAAATATATATTGCATAAAATATATATTGTATACGCATATATATATCATTGAAATATATATTGTATATGCGTGTATTCATATATCTTTTAATATTATTCAATATCATGGCAGAGATTTCTAATCATAAACACACTAACAAATATTTTAATAGTGGTTTCTAGTGTATATTAGGCAACCAAATTCATAGAAACTTCTAGGGCATAGCAAATGTGGCTTGCAAGTTGAGCTCAGTAATAGAATCATCAAAGACCAAAAATGTTGTTCATTGTATTTTTGCGTATGCTTCGATTATCTAACATGCTCGTCGAAATTCACTTGGTTTGATTTGGTGCAAATGAGATCTCCTACCCATTTCTCAAATGAAAAATTGTGCATTGATTTAAAAATTGAAATCTTGTCACATAAATTCATTACAATACTGAGACATCCATCGTAAAGAGAAACGAGTGTATTTAAACTCAACTTCGCTAGTCAGAATGGTTTGCCTCCGCATGATATAAACTATTAGTATGTGTTGTGAACTTGTGCTCCTGCATATTTAGGCTCTATTTTATGAATTTAATAATCTTTCAGATGTAATGTATAATTGTATAGTGTTTGTATAATTTATAGTTGGGGCCCTCCCTTCTTGGGGCCCTGGGTGATCACCCCTTTTGCCCGGCTTATGGGCCAACCCTGCTTGGGTTCATCTAACATCGACAGGGCCAGGTATGCTGCATCTCTTAGTTTTTTGTTTTAACCTTTGTTCATTACCCTAACATCTCATGAAATCAAGCTGCTGAATCCCTCAATCTGCTTGTAGTCAGTAAAATCTCTCTATGGATCACCTGTCTCGTGTCACCAATCTCACGAAGACTTGAGCAATCTTACATGACAAACACATCATGAGCTTTTCATTGCTCCCTCTAGATGCAGAATACATTTTAGTTTAAATACTCTGATAAATAAGATCCTTTTTTTGAAATAGAGGCAAAAGTTTTGCCTCATTGATTAATTAAGAAGAAGAGAGTTGCCAAGTTATTTACGGAAAATCGGGCAAAAACCGATACAGATAACCCATACGCACACCTCACATAGTACAAAACACCCACACCACTCAAGCGGCCCTCCAAACATGCAACAATCACAACCCTCGACACTTGCACAACACAATAACACTCCTGCCAAGCACTAGTAGAAAACAGGGCTTTGGTCCAGGCCAGATAAGAGCATCAATCCCGGTTCTGTTACGAACCGGGACCAATGGGTGCATCAGTCCCGGTTCGTGAGGCCAGGGCGCCGGCCGGGCCACGGCAGCCACCAGTCCTGGTTCGTCTGACCCCTTTGGTCCCGGTTCCAGACACGAACCGGGACTAAAGGGCCTCGCTCCTGGCGCAGCCCCTTTAGTCCCGGTTGGTGGCTGGAACCGGGACTAAATGTGTGTCTTCTGTCCCGGTTCTAGCCACGAACCGGGACTAAAGAGATGCCTATATATATGCTCTCCCCTGCCCGCTCACTCCTCTGTTTTTTGGCCGGCCGGTGTGGGAGGTTTGTGCTGCTCTGTTCTCACCTCCTATGCACATGAGGTGTTTGATGAAATGCCCGAGCCACACTTAAGCTTTCTCCTCTCCAAGCTCGACCTCCAAGCTACATTTTCCCAAGATCTGTCTAGGTTTGGCGGTGCACCAACTACACAAGTGTTCTAAAAGGTTAGCAACTTCATCGTTTCATCTCTCACTGCTAGTTTAGCTCATTTCAAATGCTGTAGAAGTAGAGTGGTTTGTGGGTTTTAGTGGAGGAGTGTATGTGGGAGTTCTTTTGATTTAGATGCACAATTTGAGCTGAAATTAACTTCTTAGAGTCTGCACATGTGTAGGGTGCCGTCCCCGTCCCCGTCCTCACCGCCGTCGATCGCCCGCGCCGATCTCGTCGCCGGCACCACCGTGGTGAGCCTCTTGTTCTTATCTTCTTTTTAAAATAAAAAAAATTCTTACTTGTATGATTTAGATAGATACTTGTATAATTTTCTTACTTTTATTATTGTTTGTTATTATATAGTGCCATGACTTTGGTATCCGCCCCCGTCGGCCCTCGTCCTGTCTATGATTCGGATGTGGTATATTATCTTTTATTATGATTTGTTTCATTTAGTGCTTATGACAATTATGCCGACCAACGTGACATAGATGTTTTTATCTAGGAGGTATGTGAACCGGAAATTCCAACCGACCCTCTTGTCGAGAGGTTAAATTTAGTTGAAAAAGAAAACAATTACTTGAAGAAAAAATTGAAAAGAATTGAGGAGGAGAATATGGAATTGGAGTTGCATGTTGCATATGTCATCGATGATCACAAGATCAAGATGGATGCAATGCGCTTGAAGATTAGAAAGATTAAAAAATAGGCCATTCATAATGAGGCTTGGTATCATTATGCCGTTGGATCAATTGTTACCTTAGTTGCAATTATGATCGAATTTGTTGTTGCATTTAAATGTTTTTCATAGTTTCAATGTATGTTTTAATTAGATGCTCTAGAGAGCTATATGTTGTTTTATGAGAACTATATATGTATGAACTTTATGTATTTATTTTTTCAGTAATAACATTTGATCACTACTGTACTTTGATTTTAATGTGATGATGAACTTGTATTAATTTGGTCACTTCTCTATTCATGATGTTCTGTAATGGTTTTTGATACACTTAATTATATAATGCACGCAGATGAACCGGCAATGGATGTACGGTGACCGACGCACCTCTGAGTATCTTGAGGGCCTGCATAAATTTCTCGAAGTGGCTGAGGCAAACAAGCAGAATGGTTTTATGTATTGTCCATGCCCTGTCTGTGAGAATACGAAGGATTACTCTAACTTGAAAACCCTTCACGTCCACCTGCTTGAGAAGGGTTTCATGTCACACTATAATGTTTGGACCAAGCACGGAGAAAGAGGGGTTATGATGGAAGACAACAAAGAAGAAGAGGATGATGACAACTATCCCCCTGAATACGGTGATACTGCAACGGGGGAAGCTGAAGATCAAGAGGAACCAGACGATGTGCCCGATGATGATCTTTGCTGGGTCATTGTTGATGCAAAGAGACAATGCCAAAGTGAAAGGGAGAAGTTGAAGTTCGATCGCATGTTAGAGGATCACAAAAAAGAGTTGTACCCAAATTGCGAAGATGACAACACAAAGCTCGGTACCACACTGGAATTGCTGCAATGGAAGGTAGACAATGGTGTATCTGACAATGGATTTGGGAAGCTACTGAAAATAATGAAGAAGAAGCTTCCAAAGGATAACGAATTGCCCGACAGTACGTACGAAGCAAAGAAGGTTCTATGCCCTCTAGGATTGGAGGTGCAGAAGATACATGCATGCCCTAATGACTGCATCCTCTACCGCGGTGAGTACGAGGATTTGAATGCATGCCCGGTATGCGGTGCATTGCGGTATAAGATCAGACGAGATGACCCTGGTGATGTTGAGGGCGAGCGCCCCAGGAAGAGGGTTCCTGCCAAGGTGATGTGGTATGCTCCTATAATACCACGGCTGAAACGTCTGTTCAGAAACAAAGAGCATGCCAAGTTGATGCGATGGCACAAACAAGACCGTAAGAAAGATGGGAAGTTGAGAGCATACGCTGACGGGTCGCAGTGGAGAAAAATCGAGAGAAGGTGGGGGGACTTTGCAGGTGACGCAAGGAACGTATGGTTTGGTTTAAGTGCAGATGGCATTAATCCTTTTGGGGAGCAGAGCAGCAATCATAGCACCTGGCCCGTGACTCTATGTATCTATAACCTTCCTCCTTGGTTGTGCATGAAGCGGAAGTTCATTATGATGCCAGTGCTCATCCAAGGCCCTAAGCAACCCGGCAACGACATTGATGTGTACCTAAGGCCATTAGTTGAAGAACTTTTACAGCTGTGGAATGGAGAAGGTGTACGTGTGTGGGATGATCACAAACAGGGGGAATTTGACCTACATGCGTTGCTGTTTGTAACCATCAATGATTGGCCTGCTCTTAGTAACCTTTCAGTACAGACAAACAAGGGATACCACGCATGCACGCACTGTTTAGATGATACCGAAAGTATATATTTGGACAAATGCAGGAAGAATGTGTACCTGGGACATCGTCGATTTCTTTCGACCAACCATCTCTTAAGAAAGAAAGGCAAGCGTTTCAAAGGTGAGGCAGATCACCGGAAGAAGCCCGCCCTCCGTACTGGTGATGCCATACTTGATATGGTCAAGGATTTACAAGTAATCTATGGAAAGGGTCCTGGCGGACAATCTGTTCCGAATGACGCTGAGGGACGCGCACCCATGTGGAAGAAGAAATCTATATTTTCGGACCTACCCTATTGGAAAGACCTAGAGGTCCGCTCTGCAATCGACGTGATGCACGTGACGAAGAATCTTCACGTGAACCTACTAGGCTTCTTGGGCGTGTATGGGAAGACAAAAGATACACCGGAGGCACGGGAGGACCAGCAACGTGTGCACGAAAAAGACGGCATGCATCCAAAGCAGTATGAAGGTCCTGCCAGCTACGCTCTTACCAAAGAAGAGAAGGAAATCTTCTTTGAATAAATATGGCAGAGAAAAAGTTCCAGAACCTAAAGTCTCATGACTGCCACGTGATTATGACGCAACTGCTTCCGGTTGCATTGATGGGGCTTCTACCGGAAAACGTTCGATTAGCCATTGTGAAGCTATGTGCATTCCTCAATGCAATCTCTCAGAAGGTAATCGATCCAGATATCCTACCAAGGTTAAAGAATGATTTGGTGCAATGTCTTGTCAGTTTCGAGCTGGTGTTCCCACCATCCTTCTTCAATATCATGACGCACGTCCAAGTTCATCTACTCAACGAGATTGCCATTCTAGGTCCTGTATTTCTACACAATATGTTCCCCTTTGAGAGGTTCATGGGAGTCTTAAAGAAATATGTTCGTAACCGTGCTAGGCCAGAAGGAAGCATCTCCATGGGTCATCAAACAGAGGAGGTCATTGGGTTTTGTGTTGACTTTATTCCTGACCTTAAGCCGATTGGTCTCCCTCAATCGCGGTATGAGGGGAGACTGACTGGAAAAGGCACGCTAGGAGCGGATGCAAAAATATGTAGGGACGGGCATTCTTAGGCTCAAGCACACTACATAGTTCTACAGAATTCTACCTTGGTGATCCCGTATGTCAATGAACACAAGAATTTTCTGCGCTCCAAACACCCGGAGCAGTCTGACGACTGGATTACATGTGAACACATCAGGACTTTCGGTAGTTGGTAGCAAACACATCTCATGGGTAACAACATTGTTGGAGATGAGCTGTACTCGTTGGCCAGGGGACCATCTTCGACTGTATTGACTTACCAAGGGTACGAGATAAATGGGAATACATTTTACACGATTGCCCAAGATCAAAAGAGCACCAACCAAAACAGTGGTGTCCGCTTTGATGCAGCAACCAACAGGGGAAAGGACACATATTATGGTTACATAGTGGATATATGGGAACTTGACTATGGACATGATTTTAAGGTCCCTTTGTTTCGGTGCAAATGGGTCAATCTGTCAGGAGGCGGGGTACAGGTAGACCCGCAGTACGGAATGACAACAGTGGATCTCAACAATCTTGGGTACACAGACGAACCATTCGTCCTAGCCAAAGATGTGGCGCAGGTTTTCTATGTGAAGGACATGTCTACCAAACCGAGAAAAAGAAAAGATAAGGAAGCGAATACATCATACGATGAGCCAAAGCGCCACATAGTTCTTTCAGGGAAAAGAGACATCGTGGGAGTGGAGGGCAAGATAGACATGTCTGAAGATTATGAAAAGTGTCATGAAATTCCTCCCTTCAAAGTGAAGGCTGACCCAAGCACCCTGTTAAACGATGAATATTATCCATGGTTACGGCGCAATAAGCAAGGGACACACGCGAAGAAAAAGTGAAGACTTTCTCTCCACAACTATTCTGATGATGGCTTTGATCTAGAATATCACTGCAGTTACATGTCAAGAAATGAAATGCCTTTTGTAACATATGAGTTTTCGTCTGAAACCGTGATACTTCGAAAGAGATTGTCCATTTTGTACACGAAGTGCATCCAGTTTTTGCCGTAACCCTCTCAACTTTTTAGCACATGCTATGTGGGTGAAATGATGATACCATGCCAACTTTCAACCTTTTCAGAGTTCATTTGTACTGCTTTTCAATTTCAGGGTCATTTAGCTAAGAAAACAGTAAATGCATGAAAAATAGCAAATGAAGTCAGAAAGGGTTGAAAATTGATGATGTGGCTTTGAATGGTGCATGTTGAACGCACAAAAAGTCTGGAGTTGAAATAAGTTAAAAAAATGAAATGCCTTTGTAACATATGAGTTTTCGTCCGAAACCCTGATACTTCGAAAGAGATTGTCCATTTTGTACACGAAGTGCATCCAGTTTTTGCCGTAACCCTCTCAACTTTTTAGCACATGCTATGTGGGTGAAATGATGATACCATGCTAACTTTCAACCTTTTCAGAGTTCATTTGTACTGCTTTTCAATTTCAGGTTCATTTAGCTCAAAGAATGAATTAATAGCAAAAAGAATGAATCAAAAAGCTTTTATAAAACTCTAATAGCAAAAAGAATGAACTAAAAAGCTTTGATAAAATTCTAATAGCAAAAAGAATGAACTAAAAGGAATCAATTAAATATAATATTTTTCAATAGCAAAAAGAATCAACTAAAAATAATCAAAATAATATTAACTAAAATTATCAAAGTATTTATTTGTTAAAAACTTTAATAGTAAAAAGAATTTTCATAAAGTATTTTTTGTTACAAACTTTAATAGAAAACTAAAAAGCTTTTATAAAACTCTAATAGCAAAAGGAATCAACTAAAAAGAATCAATAAAAAATAAAATTTATGCAACTAAAATTATATAAAATTTATGCAACTAAAATTATATAACTAAAAATAACATAGGCAAAAAATAACATTAAAAAATTAAAAACATAACATATGCAAAAACTAAAAAAAAGGCCCACCTACTAGCCACCAGGGCCTGCATACGACTAGAAACCCTAGAGATGGGCCAGGATGCAGGCCCGCAGTGCAAGCAGGCCCAACAGGGTGTCAGATAGGCATTTACTGCCTGCAGTAGAGAAGAGCTCGAGAAGGAAGCGGCTGCAGCGCTTATAAACAACCCCGAGCCCCTCTCAACTAGCGAGGTGGGACTAAAGTTTAGGATGTGGCAGCACAGACCATTGGTCCCGGTTGGTGGCTCGAACCGGGACGAAAGGCCCCCCTTTCGTCCCGGTTCGAGCCACCAACCGGGACCAATGGTCTGGGTTTCCCGCCCTTTCGCCTGGCGAAATACACCTTTGGTCCCGGTTGGTGGCACGAACCGGGACGAAACGGGGGCCTTTCGTCCCGGTTCGTGCCACCAACCGGGACCAATGCTCTGGGTATATAAGCAGCCCTTACAAGTTTTCCATTCAGTTTTCTTCGATCTCCTCCTCTCCCCGAGCCCTGCCCCGACGCCCTCGCCGACCCCCTGCCCCGACGCCCTCGCCGACGCGCCGGACCTCCTCGCGCGCCCTCCTCCCCGTCGCCGCGTGCCCCCTCGAGCCCGCCGTCCTCGTCGCCGGCCTCCAGCCATCGCCGCGCCCCCCAGTGAGCCCCCCTTTCCCATGGTCCCCTGCTCCCCGTCGCCGCGTGCCCCCGAGCCCCTTGCTCTGCCACTGCTCCATGGTCGCCGCCGGCCCCGTTGCTAAAAATGTGTTTTTTAGATGAATAGATAGATAGATAATGTTCATGTGGAGATGAGATGAGATGAGCTGTATGAGATGTATGAGATGTTTTGTGGAGATGAGATGAGATGTTGTCATGTGGAATTTTTTTTTGTTCATAGAAATTAGTGTGAATTTTTTGTTCATGATGATCTTGCTAAAACTCATATTAAGTTTGTTCGATGAATGTTTTCTGTTAAAACTCATATTAAGTTTGTTCGATGAATGTTTTCTATTAAAACTCATATTCAAAATGAGTTCAAAGACTCATATATTCAAAATTTACTCCCGGTCCGCTCGCCCGACCAACTCTCGAGGCCACCCAAACCCTAGAAGAAAGAGCGTTGTCGATCTACCCCCTCCCGCCCCTACCTGTAATTGTTATGTATAATACTATATATTGGCGTCTAATTCACCTGTCTTACCTCAGTGAACCGAAGGGACTTTATTTATTCAGTAGGCGGCCGGCATAGGTCAATGTGGTAGAATGGATAGTTCGATCTCCTGCATAGCGATTATTTTTGTAAAGTGTCCTCTCCTGAAAGTATAACCCCGATAACTTCGAGATGAGGGGGGACGTCGGACATGCATGAGAGAGGCGGTCCGCAAAGTATCCTCTCTCGAAAGTATAACCCCCGATAACTTTGCATGATGTTTGCGACTAATCCATTGCTCATATATGCATATGATTCATTGTTGTGATTAGCTAGGTCTATGTTTTCCACTAATCCATCTCTCATGATTGTATATTGCCATGTTGTAATATTTGCAGAAACTATGGACAGAGACTTAGAAAAAGAAGAGTTGTTGGGGGATATAATCCGCGACGGAGGTGATATCACCTTGTCGTTTCTCAACGACACCGATGGTCAGGAAAGAGAGGATGACGGCTTCGGTGATCCAATGGAGGAGGAAGGAGATCATGACGGCTCCGGTAACCGAATGGAGGAGGAAGGAGATCATGACGGATCCAGTGACCGAACGGAGGAGGGAGCCTTAACTCTTGCAAAGTCCGGCGAGGTATATATACATATATTAATTAAGCCTCTGCTGACTTGATGCATTAATTGTTTTGTATGTACATATATTAACGCTTCTTTCTTCTTTTAATTAGCCCTCCGGATCGAGCCAAACTTCCGTAAGGAGACGAGGCCCGAAGAAAAGGTTGCGCCAGGATGAAAGGTTCACGATCGAAGAAGTCGATCGAGATGGCCAACCGATTGCTCCCAAGCGGAGCAGGGACACATTTATACATCAGTGCGGAGTGGTTGTTAGGGACATCGTCCCGATCAGCATCCAAGAATGGAATAAGAAGAAGGACCCTGAAGTTTCTTATGTCCAGGATAGACAGAAAGATGATCTTTGGACCTCGCTGATGACAAATTTCAGCCTACCACCAGAGGCGGATCCGAATAAGGTCAAGGCATTTGCTCTTAAGAAGATGGCAGAACTATTCAAGAACTAGAAGAAAGATTTGAACAAAAAGTTTGTCGAGAAAGACAAGACTCCAGAATTCACCGGTCCATATGAGAAAATAAAAGATCACTGGCCCGCATTTATGGCCTACAAGAAATCGGACAAGGGCAAGCAAAGGTCAGCGATAAATAAGCTAAATGCTGCAAAGAAGAAGTATCACCATGTTACGGGGTCAGGTGGCTACAGCAAAGCCCGGCCTACGTGGGACAAAGCTGAGCAAGACCTGCTTGCTAAAGGGGTCCAACCAGCGACATTGCACTGGCCAGATCGGTCAAGGACTTGGTTCTTCGGGGTTGGGGGAACTTTGGACCCAGACACAGGGAAGTGTGTTTGGACGAAAGCTCAACTTGCAATACCTGTCAAGAAGCTTGAGGAAGCAATCTAGGCAGCGCAGAAAGGGAGGTTACATCCCGACAGAGAGAATGACGAGCTGACACAGGCCCTTGGGAATGCTGAACACCCTGGACGAACACGAGGCACATCAGGCTCCGTTCCGTGGGTGCATGGGTTTCCCGACAACGGTGGTTATAGAAGCCGAGAGAGAAAGAAGAAAGCGGAAGCAAGCGAAATGCAGAAGATCAATGCAAGATTAGCGAAATTAGAGGAACTTGAGAGCCAGCGAGCTACCGGCCAACCATCTCAGCGGCACGAAGATCCTTCCTTCGACACTGCCCCAGAAGCTACCCCACCATCTCAGCGGAGAAGCAGCGTGGCTTCCACGGAGCTCCTTCAGCCTGATATCACGGCTCCTCGCTACCTCGTGGATAGTATCACGGAGGCTGAACATTGTGTGCTAATGGTGAAATGCCAGAACCTGACCTTGAAGGCGGCGGTCGGCTCTGTTTTACCTCCTCGAGCTGAGGGAACTTTCCATTGCAGTCCGATTCCACATGGCTATGCTATTGTCACGGTGGATGAAATAATGGAGGGATTTGAGGGGCTGGAGCTTGACTACCCTACAGGTGAAGGGGATAATCTTCTGGAAAATGCCTTAAGGAGTACCTGCCTATGGAGAAAGGAGAACATCAAGCTTCCAAACTGGACGCCGCCTCAGCAGACTTAGCCGGAGGAGGCCCCTCAGCAGACTCCGCTGCCTCATTCGTCTCCGGCGCGTCAGCTGTCTCCGCCGCCTCAGCTGTCTCCGTCGCGTCAGCCGACTCCGGCGGAGGAGGGCCCTCAGCAGAATCCTCCTTCGCCTCCTCCGCGGCGTCAGCGGACTCCGCCTCCTGCGCCGCGTCAGCGGACTCCGCCTCGTCAGCAACGGCAGAAGAGAGCCGCCGCCGCTCCGGCGGCTAGCAGTACAATAGGTGGTGGGAAGAAATTCAAATTTGGTCCAAGCCTCAAGCCTCTTGCCAAGTTACCATATGAGCTGACTGACAAGGAAACCGATGAGGTCGTGGCTGCCGATTTGAAACGCCAATTTGCATGGAAAGTTCCACCTTCAAAGAAAAAAAATAGATCCGGTAAAGGCGAATCGCACTCTGGATGCCCTTACGCGACCACCTCCGCCTCCGCCGCTATCAAACTATGACCGCATTATTGCAAAGACATATGACGAAGCTATGAGTCGGTCGAGAAGTAGCAGAACTGGTGCAAGAAGTGGGAAAACAATTCCCCAGCTCGGCGAACAGGAAAAGCAATCGTGCCCCCCGCTCAAGGTGTTTACCGATACCCCGGGGATAGCGGCCGTTGCTCCTGGTTTCAATCTTGGTGATTACCTAGGCGATGATGTACATTTTGAAATCGCTAAGGTAGACACCTTTAAATACCAGCACGGGAAGCGTCTCGTCAGAAGTGATGATCTGGAACGAGATCTACCAACGATGATGCGAACATTACATAAATGGTACTTGGAAACCTGCAAGGATGGGACGGGCAGTATCTTGGTGGGAATTAAGGATGAGCACGACTTTGTTGGAGTCGACTCAATCTTCGTTGAATTTGACGAACTCTTTCAGTTATACAATCAAGCCGCCCTCGACAAAAGTCTCGTGGCTTGTTATTGTCTATAAGTATTATTTCTGTAATTAAGTCTCTAGCTCAGCTCATTCATTGCATGTATATAATTATCCTCACTATATTATGCAGATTGAAGATCGTCGAATTTAAAAGAGGACAAATCTATGACATTGGGTTCATTAAGCCAAATATCGTAAATGAATGGTCGGTACAGAAGATCCCCGAGGAGACTGAGAAAATCTTGCTAATGGCGTTCCTTTGACACCAAAACAAAAGGGAAATACTCTTTCCTTACAACTTCAAGTGAGTGTTACTGTCTTCTGCATATTCTGTTTCGCTGACTCGAGGTTAAGTGTAATTGATGAGTTATGCGCGCGCAGGTTCCACTTTATTCTGCTAGCCATTCAGCTTGACGAGGGAGCAGTAACTGTCTTGGACTCGAGACGTAAAGAGACTACGGAGTATGCGGACATGATTGAAATGCTCCAGAAGTAAGTTCAATCATTATCGCACTATATCGGCAACTTTCGTTCATTTCCTGATATCAAGTAATCATTTTCTTTGCCGGGCAGGGTTTGAAAAAAGTTCATCACGCGGGTTAAGGGTGAATGGAGACCGGAGCTGCGATTTAAACAACCCATAGTAAGTAGTACTAGCTAGTTCCGCGCATCTCTCATTGATTCTAGTTTCAATACCATTATCATGGTTGATTATCATTTTGATTGAACTCTATTCTCGTAAAGTGCATGTGGCAGCAACCTGGAAATGAGTTATGTGGATACTACGTTTGTGAGTTCATTCACCAAAAGACCACCGAGAGGGGCTTCACTAAACAACAATTTGAAGTACGTAAACAATATTCATAATTTTATTTTATCACCATCAATTGTGTTGATTTCATTCATATATATATATATATTGACCCCCCTTCTTTAAATTAGACCTGGCAGAAGTGGGACGTACTCCTACCAGCTGATCGCCTACGCGCAATTCAAGAGGAGTTGGCGGGATTCTTTGTTGACCACATCATTCCTAAAGACGGAAAATGCCATCGGGAATTGCAAACCTGTTGAATAGATATATGCATCAACGTGTACTATCTGTAGTAGCGTCGAATAGATATACGAAAACTTGTTGTTCGACCAACAAGCACGGAGAAAGAGAGGTCACTTCTCTCTATATATTGATCATGCATGACGATGTTGTGTAATTAATGGTTCCTTCATTGCTTACTAGCTAGCGTCGAGTTCTCTCTATATGTAGTAGCTAGCGTCGACCAAGCACGGAGAAAGAGAGGTCACTTCTCTCTATTAGCTAGCTAACACAATATGAAACCCCTAAACCCTCCAAAACCCCTAACCCCCCCCCCCCCCCCTTTCAAAAAAAAAACAAAAAACCCAGCGCCTGCGAGCTGCTGACGCGTGGCTGCCTTTTGGTCCCGGTTGGTGTTACCAACCGGGACTAAAGGTCCTCCTGCCTGAGTGCTGCGCAGCGGCCACGTGGAGACCCTTTAGTCCCGGTTGGTGTTACCAACCGGGACTGAAGGTCCTCCTGCCTGGGCGCCCCACAGCGGCCACGTGGAGCTCCTTTGGTCCCGGTTCGTAGGCCAACCGGGACTAAAGGTTTTGGGTATTACTCCCGATCGTTTTGTCCCGGTTCCAGAACCGGGACTAAAGGCCCTCTGGAACCGGGATAGATGCCCTGTTTTCTACAAGTGAAGCACACTGACACGGAAAAACCTGAGCACCCTCCATCATTAAATCATGGACGCTTTCCGGATGGCGCCACTCTTCTTACTTTTGTTCCTCTTTGCTTTCTCCCTGCTTGGCTTCTCCTTTGAGGGACAACCACTTGTCTTGCCAGATTGAGGCTGATCAGCCACCCATTGGTCAACAAAATCATAAAACTCCTCGAATTTCTTGGTGTTCATGTCGTCAACCAAAAGGCTCCTAGGAGCCAACATCAACACACCAGCAGCATCGACGTCCTCAACTAGAGGAACCACCGACATGACATCATCAACCACAGGGTCTGCCGACACGATGGACTCAGACACCTTCAGTTGCTTAGATGACAAAGGCAAAACATGTCCCTCACACGAGGTTATCGATGAATCCACCTCCAAATGTTCCACAGACAATGGCGAAGTAGGGCTCAGACATAGCTCCCGTAGCTCGGGCATGACCTGTAGCATCGGAGCCTGAAGCATGACAACGGACTCACCCTCAGTGGTAGACAACACAGGGGACAAGGCCGACAGAGACGATGAACTGTTCCCCAACACGAGGGGAGAAACATCCATATAGCTCTTGCCCCCTTTCTTCGTGGAGTCAACATCGCCCACACCAGGATGGCGTGACATCGGAGTGGTACGCGATAAAGCCAGTGCAAGGGAGAGACTGCTCAAAGCAGCCTCCACTCGCTCGAGAAAACTCCCAACACGCGCCAGGCAAATCTGCAGCAGTGCTGTCTAATCAGCCAAAGCGGACTGTAACATCACATCGGGTGGTGCAGCCAAGCCAATAGGAGCACACACGACATACGCCCAAGACCCATGGCGAAGTGACTTGGAGGGGAGAGTGGATTTCATCGGACCCTCACATGAAGCTGGAGCAGGACGATGCACGATACTGAGGACCGGCGGCATGGCAAGGCAAGCCAAAGAGCTTAGAGGACGCCATCGATTGTGGCAACCGTGCATAAGGTGACCATTCTCCAAGCAAAGACAACACCGAAGCGGATCTCTGCAGTCAACTACACGGTGCCCCGGAGCGAGGCATTTGCAGAATTTACCATGCAGCCAAGCAGAGATGGGACGCGGAGCCATTGTCGGGGATGGCGATGTGGGGTGACACGGACCATGCCGGGGCAACACCTTCTGCCATCCTCCGCTCGCCTCCGCCACACACCCCATGCCCGGCTGAGCGGCGACCGAGGTTGAGCCCTTGGCAGCAAGCGGCGTCAAAGGGGCCAGCTCCTCTTCATCATCGTCGTCGTCACTGTCAGCGGCGAGCGAGACCCATGTTTGGCTGCCCCGAGTCGAGAGGCCGCAGCTTCGAGCGAGGAATGGGGTCTGGCGGGTCCAGAGCGAGCGCCCTCGGCGCGACCTAGCTGGCGGGCGCGGAGATAGGAGAGCTCATCCCCTCTCGGTCCTCGGCGACGTGGATTGGAGCAGCAGTGGTCTGCACAGGGAGCCGCGCAGACGCGGGCACGGGCGCAGCTAGCTTGCCCGAGGACACCTCCGGCACCTTCTTGGACCCACCACCAACCAGGACAGAGTGGCCCAGCACCGACTGCGGCGGCGGGAAACGAGCTCCCAATCCAGATGGGATAGAGCAGCGAATGGCGGTGGCTAGAGAACGACGCGCGGGATGCAGCCAGCAGGCTCCACAGCGGGAGGCGGCAGTAGCATGCTGGCCGCGACGCGGGGCGGCGGCGGGGTGGCCGATGGGCTGCTAGCGGTGACGACCGGAGGGACGACGCGAGGCATCCAGGGCGCAGCTCCCACCCCTGAGTTTCCTAGCGGGAGGAAAGGAGAGAGCAGACGGCGTGCAGGCCAGATCCGGGAGCGGCAGATGCGGGGGTGGCCGGAGCAGGGAGATCCGGCCGGCGGCGGCTGTGCGCTCACGCGGCAGCAAGCGCGGACGCGAGAGCCATGGTCACGCACAGTACCTGTTAAGATCCTTTTTCCATTTTGTAACAAACTATAACCCGATAACCAGCTTCTATCAAGTCCGTCTTGTGGTATACACCGCAATTCTATCACCCACTTGTTCCCTTTGCACTTATGTGGCTAAATTCCGATGTCGAGTACTCATGTATCACTCCATCCGTTCCCATGCTACGTAATCTTCCAGTTGCGCCACCCAAGGGGAGAAGAAAAGCGAAAATTGTTTCCCATGTTACCCCAGAAAAATCGCATGTAGCAAATCTCGCTCGAGGAGATTGCCTCCCTGTTCCTGTTTGCATGCCGCACACTTAGTCGCCCTTGCATCCTCTCATGGGCCAGCAATGTTGCCAAGGGGCGTGCAAGCAATGCAAAGTGGTGCCCGGCCACCGAGCAATCATCACGTCCTGCAAAATGGCAGGACCAGGGAAGGCAACATGTTTCCAAGGAGGGGAAACGTCTCCATTTATTGGCGGCATAAAGCTCTTCGTTCTTCATGAACACATCACTACAGCTCCACACATGCCGCACAATCATCGGGACCCACGTTCAGGGTAGTAGTAACCAAAACTTTAACTACTTGATGTACAGAGGTGCAAGAAGAAGTCTTGGTCGTTCGATCAGGCGACCCAGAGGCATCATTGGCAATCCACTCCTCTGCCCTGAACCAATAGTAGGCCTAGGCCATCTCCACTCACCTTCATCAGAGCAACGTAAATTTGTTCACACCACATAATCCGGGACACGAGTAGTGTAAATACAATAACATTGTTCTAGCCTATCTATCTAGGTATCCCAACACCTCGCTTTCTATTTTGTTACTCAATTTCTTTTACTATGCCCCCTTGCAAATTACATGGCGTCGAAGTCATTACCAATTGTCGTACTTAGGATTAGGCTACAGGAACATGTTACTTAGGGCCGCATTGAGCATCGAGTGCTGATCCCAGGATGGCATTGGCGATGTCGATATCGACGTGGTGTAGGTAGTTGAATGTGGTGGATGTCGAGCTGCTTCCATTTTGTGTAGTTGTTGGCCGACATGTTTGAGCTTGAATGGGATGTAGTTGGCTATCTTGATGTGATGCATGGAGGGAGGCGGGAGGGGAAGGGGGAGGAGAAAAATCCCATACCTCCATGGAGGCGCCATCACAGGACTGGTGGTGGCTATAATGTCACAGGTGGCTGCACATGAACTGCAGTTCTTGGTGGAGATGGGAAGGATCGGGGGCTTAATTTGATTACCAACAAAGTGTGAATCATGGTGCTCGTATTCATCACTTGGTTCTGTTTACATGCACAATACATATAATTACTTGAAAGAGTGCATCTCATCAACTAACTAAACTGGAGAGGGCGCTAGGCATGGGAGAGTGGGACATGTGGGCGCACCAGGGACCTGATGATCGAAGTAGTCATCCGGCCGGGTCAAAAAAAGTGACTGAGGACAATATACAAGATACTCTCACCTCCCATTGATCAACCTTATATGAGGGGTCTGCTTGTAGATGCTCTCACCTCCCATTGATCAACCTTACATACAAGATACAACCATTGCATTGCTTGTATAATACATTATTTATTGATGACATAGATATATGTTACGATCAACCTAGCGGCAGCACACCGAATAGGTGGATTTCATTAACAGTGGCTCAAATCTGGATACAAGCATAGAGGATTCAAGGGAGAAGAGCAGTTCAGGAAGAGCAGAGGAAGAGAGGAAGAGCAGAGGAGGAGGGGAAAGTAGCATCAGCTACAGCACAGTTCATCTTCCATCGATGCTCTCCCAGTCGCTGGCTTCTGCTATATACTGGCTGGCTGCCCACGGGCCATCTGGCAGCCCACAGCCCATCATATAGGGCTGGGTCGTGACATTCCTCCCCCCTTGAAAACCGGCTTGCCCTCAATCCGTTGATGGCGCTGAACCCTTGACGGAGAGGCCATGGAAGGAGCAGGTGCACACCCCAGACACTTCTGATAATACCATCCGAACAAATAAAATGTTCTGCCATTTCGTGGATCCTCGGTAGCATTCTCTTGACAATATGCCCATTTTGTAGTTGTGCTCCGGAAATAACAGGTTGCAGCATGGTGGCCCATGATCTTGTGCATTTCTTATGTGCAGTTTCAGTACTCAGCAAAATTGGAGCAGCTGGCAGCAGGGTCATCACCACTATTTCATTCACGGCAGCCTTAACTAAAGTAAGTGATGGCCAAGAGCAAATCATAGGCACTGTACTGCTATATGCTTTATATGGCAGCTCCAATACTAACTTTAGTTCTTTCCCATCTTGTATCATGTAGTTAACTTCCAGAAATGGAGAACTAATAGTAATGAACACTGCTTCCTCATGGATTGTGATGAGCGTGAGGTTGCCTGCTGCAAATAATCTGGTCGAAATAGGTGTGGAAATTGCAGGGTCCCATGACATTTTAGATAAGATGATAAACAAATATTGTTGCCAAAGAAGGTTAATGGCCATCAGCCCCAAGCAAGATATGCACTCTTTCGGCCAAAAGATAATTTCTCCAGGTGGCGCGACAATGATTATTAACCCATAATGGCCCAATAAGCTTTGACCTTCATACCACTCCCTCCTGGCTGGAAATGACAGATTGTTGGAGATCGTACCGCTTTGGTCAAAATACACTACCATGAAGATTTCAGTAGCTAACAAACCATGAACTCCGGGATCCCAAGGCAATGTAAGAATTATGTCAATTGCATTGACCAAGCTAGTATGTACTGATGCGAGTTCATACCTTCCAGATTGACAAGGAGCACCCCCATCCTCGAGCAAATGCCACCTCCAATTTATATGAACTCCCACAACAATCTCTAAGAGCAGTAACTTACCTGGCCAAGAATTAGTGCCCTCAACCATATTCCAGGCATGATGGAAATGAGGTGTATGCTCCACATCCATCATCTGACAGGAAGCAGTTATAGTGTGACTAACAATACTGCACACTAATCTGTCATTTGCTCCAGCCATCTCTCCAAGATGATCCACAATTAGACATCTCACGGTTTCATGTATTGACTCACCCAACAGTCCAATGCTTGCAAATTCAGCACCTAGCATGGGATACATGCCTCTATCAGGACCACTTGGTGTTGCACAAGGGTATACTTTGGTCCCTGATTCAGATGGTGCACCATTCAAACCGCACCTTCCCAATGGCCAAGGTGATAGCCGTACCTCAATCCCACCACTGGCTATCACTATATGCACATATAAATGCCACAATATCTTCGGCTGTGCCACCGCTTCATAGCATGGTCTCGGACATAGCTTCTCTAGCTGCAGATGGATCCCTGGATCCCACTGTTCGCACCGCTCTTCATAATTTTGGATTGCTTGCAAGGTTACAGGAGAAGCAAGGATAGGAAAAAACCTACACATCTCATGGTCCCCTGGGTCCCAAGACAACTCCAAATATGCAGCAAAAAATTCAGTGCCATTAATAGTGGTAAAATTAGAACCACTACGTGTAGCCCTCATAAGGTCCTGCTTGGAACCTGGATCCCATATGAAGCTCCACCAAACACCATTAGCAGCAACTTGTATACGCAGGAAGAAGGTCCTGCTGTCCAAGATACCATTGATGAAGCCCAATAGACACATCCAATTAAATGCACCTGATGGTTGCACCCAAAATTCAGGAACATAATTTCCGCTCACTAAGGCAAACTTCACAAAACAAATCTTCCAGAGGTGAAGATGTGTTTCTCGATCAGGTGGACGCCATGGTGGATATAAAGCAGGTAATAAGGCTAAGCACCGCGCCATCATTTTCAGACATCCAGAGGACCAACAATTGAACTGGAAGTAAATTTTAGGACCATAGCTACAAATCGGCAAAGCAGACCTGGACACATGGCAACCAAGTACCTCCGGCATATCCGCAATCACAAGTTTCGGTGGTATACCTTGAGGAGTTTTCTGGAGCTGCATTGAAATCATTTCCTGACAATAGCTAACAAAGGACGGCCATGGCATGGGCCGTTCCTCGGCTCCTCCTTTGTGCTGAATCTTGTGAGTCACAGGCAACCCGGACATTGGCATAACGACGCCAATCAGCTGGGGCATCGCCGGTGTCTGTGCAGCTCCCTGCACCTTGGTGAGGTTGTCTCGGCATTTCGCCAAGCACGTGGCGGGCGCCACTGGTGTGAGAGCCACATACACAACCGGTACAGCAGGAACGGCACCGTGATCTGCCTCAATGATGGTTTGGGTCTTGATTTCGGAGTAGAGACCCGTGGCTGTCTTGGCCGCCGTCGTTGTGTCCGCAGCCGCCGTTGTCGCTTGAGCTATGGTGGCTTTCATCTCGTTCCCCTGTTTGAGGAGGTCGTTGATGCCGAGGCTGGTCCGCTCGGTAAGCTTGAGCAGGTTGGCGATGCGCTTGTCGATGTCCGTGATGGTGGTCTCCACCATGTCCACCCGCTGCTCGATGCCCGCCATCCGGGTCGTGAGCGTCGGACCTCAAGGTTTGCTCGCCGGCGACGCACTGGACGGGTTCCCAGGTTGCGTTTTGTGCCGATCTGAAGCAGATCAGCACCCTTCATCCAGGTATTACGGATCAGTGAAGAGATTGGCTTGCTCGAACGAAAAAGATTTGGTGTAGGAATTCGGTCGAACAGGTGGTGTGCGGGAATTTCTTTGGAGATTTTTCTGGGATTTTGGCCGGTAGATCGGTGGCTCAGATACCAATTGTTACGATCAACCTAGCGGCAGCACACCGAATAGGTGGATTTCATTAACAGTGGCTCAAATCTGGATACAAGCATAGAGGATTCAAGGGAGAAGAGCAGTTCAGGAAGAGCAGAGGAAGAGAGGAAGAGCAGAGGAGGAGGGGAAAGTAGCATCAGCTACATCACAGTTCATCTTCCATCGATGCTCTCCCAGTCGCTGGCTTCTGCTATATACTGGCTGGCTGCCCACGGGCCATCTGGCAGCCCACAGCCCATCATATAGGGCTGGGTCGTGACAATATATTTACCAACAAGCTAACCAACAAGTTATTGGAGATGCTCTCATGGTCCAAAGTCTGCTCAATGTCACTTGAAAAGGAAAAAAGAGCTATTATTATTGGTAGGCTCCTTGCTGGGAAATCTTCTGTCGGTGAAGCGGCGTCTGCTGGTCTTGTCGCCAATGCATATGCTTCTACAACACACATGACATCGGCGTTTTCTTCTCCCCGAGCTTCGTCAGAGCTGCTATGATTGCTGCAAAACCCTCGGCCAAGACTGAGTCGTTAGTGTCGTAGGCCATTGACGGTGTTGCCCTCTCGCAGGTCGCAACCGGAGTGTCGGCCCATCGTGGATAGGTCATCGCCGGTCATAGGCGGTGACATGGAGACTGCTCAGGAGTCCGAAGCAATGCCTGTACTCAAGACCGACACACGTATCGCCTATCGGCTTTCAATGGTGCAAGTGCCTTTTCTATACTGCTTTATAATAATCTCATTATTTCCTAAGGTTACTTCTGTAAAAAAGAAGGGACTTTTACGCCCCTCGGATGTACTTTGATCTTAATTAACATGCAGAGGATGGCCCTCTGATAACCCACAAGTATAGGGGATCACAACAATTTTCGCGGGTAGTATTCCCATTTATCTCGTACCCTTGGAAAGTCAATATAGTCGAAGATGGTGACTTGGCCAGCAAGTACAGCTGATCTCCAACAGTGGTGTTATTGATGAGATGTGTTTGCAACCAACCGCCGAAAGTCGCCATGTGTGTACGTTTAATCCAGGAGTCAGACTGCTCCGGGTTCTTGGAGCGTACAATATCCATGTGTTCCTCGATATATGGAGCCACCAAGATGGAATTTTGTAGAACTGTGTAGTGTGCTTGAGTGAAAGAATGCCCGTCCATACTTATTACTGCTTCCTTTCCTAGCGTGCCTTTTCCACTCAGTCTCCCCTCATGCCGCGATTGAGGAACACCAATCGGCTTAAGGTCAGGAATAAAGTCAGCACAAAACTCAATAACCTCCTCTGTTCCATAGCCCTTGGAGATGCTTCCTTCTGGCCTAGAACGGTTATGAGCATATTTCTTTCAGACTCCCATGAACCTCTCAAAGGGGAACATATTGTGTAGAAATATAGGACCCAGAATGGTAATCTCTTCGACTAGGAGAATTAGGACGTGCGTCATAATATTGAAGAAGGATGGTGGGAACACCAACTCGAAACTGACAAGACATTGGACAAAATCATTCTGTAACCTTGGTAGGATTTCTGGATCGATTACCTTCTGAGAAATTGCATTGAGAAATGCCCATAGCTTCACAATGGCTAATCGAACATTTTCCGGTAGAAGCCCCCTCAATGCAATCGAAAGTAATTGCGTCATAATCACGTGGCAGTCATGAGACTTTAGGTTTTGGAATTTTTTCTCTGCCATATTTATTATTCCCTTTATATTCGACGAGAAGCCAGACGGGACATTCATACTGCTCAGACATTCAAAAAAGATTTCCTTCTCTTCTTTGGTAAGAGCGTAGCTGGCAGGACCTTGATACTGCTTTGGATGCATGCCGTCTTTTTCGTTCATACGTTGCTGGTCCCCCCGTACCTCCGGTGTATCTTTTGTCTTTCCATACACGCCCAAGAAGCCTAGCAGGTTCACGCAAAGATTCTTCGTCACGTGCATCACGTCGATTATAGAGTGGACATCTAGGACTTTCCAATAGGGTAGCTCCCAAAATTTAGATTTCTTCTTCCACATGGTTGCGTGTCCGTTAGCGTCATCCGGAACAGATTGTCCGCCAGGACCCTTTTCAAATATTACTTTTAAATCCCTAGCCATATCAAATATATCATCACCAGTACGGTGGCCAGGCTTCTTCTGGTGATCTGCCTCACCTTTGAAATGCTTGCCTTTCTTTCTTAAGAGATGCCTGATCGGAAGAAATCGACGATATCCCGGGTACACATTCTTCTTACATTTATCCAAATATATACTTTCAGTCTCATCTAAACAGTGCGTGCATGCATTGTATCCCTTGTTTGTCTGTCCTGAAAGGTTACTAAGAGCAAGCCAATCATTAATGGTTACAAACAGCAACGCTCGTAGGTCAAATTCCTCCTGTTTGTGCTCATCCCACGCACGTACACCTTTTATATCCCACAACTGTAAAAGTTCTTCAACTAATGGCCTTAGGTACACATCAATGTCGTTGTCGGGTTGCTTAGGGCCTTGGATGAGCACTGGCATCATAATGAACTTTCGCTTCATGCACAATCAAGGAGGAAGGTTATAGATACATAGAGTCATAGGCCAGGTGCTATGACTGCAGCTCTTCTCCCCAAAAGGATTCATGCCATCTGTACTTAGATCAAATCATAAGTTCCTTGCGTCATCTGCAAATCCCGGCCACTTTCTCTCAATTTTTCTCCACTGTGACCCATCTGCGGGTACTCTCAATATCGCGTCTTTCTTACGGTCTTCTTTGTGCCATCGCAACAACTTGGCATGCTCTTTGTTTTGGAACAAACGTTTCAACCGTGGTATTATAGGAGCATACCACATCACCTTGGCAGGAACCCTCTTCCTAGGGCGCTCGCCCTCAACATCACCAGGGTCATCGCGGCTGATCTTATAGCGCAATGCACCGCATACCGGGCATGCATTCAAATTCTCGTACTCCTCACCGCGGTAGAGGATGCAGTCATTAGGGCATGCATGTATCTTCTGCACCTCTAATCCTAGAGGGCAGACAACCTTCTTTGCTTCGTACGTACTGTCGGGCAATTCGTTATCCTTTGGAAGCGTCTTTTTTATCATTTTCAGCAACTTTTCAAATCCCTTGTCAGATACACCATTCTCTGCCTTCCATTGCAGCAATTCCAGTGTGGTACCCAGCTTTTTCTTGTCATCTTCGCAATTTGGGTACAACAATTTTTTGTGATCCTCTAACATGCGCTCCAACTTCAACCTCTCCTTTTCACTTTCGCAGTTTCTCTTTGCATCAACAATGGCCCGACCCAGATCATCAGCGGGCTCATCCGATGCCTCTTCTTCAGCTTCCCCCATTGTAGTACCATCGTATATATTCAGGGAACTTAGGATAGTTGTCATCATCCTCTTCTTCTTCATTGCCTTCCAGTATAACCCCTCTTTCTCTGTGCTTGGTCCAACAGTTATAGCCGGACATGAAACCGGACTGAAGTTGGTGGCTGTGAAGGATTTTTGAGGTAGAGTAATCCTTATTATTCTTACAGACACCACATGGACAACACATAAAACCATTCCGCTTGTTTGCCTCAGCCACACGCATAAAATTATGCAGGCCATTAATGAACTCGGGAGAGCGTCAGTCATCGTACATCCATTGCCAGCTCATCTTCATTACACAACATCGAAGTGACCAAATTAATACAAGTTCATCACATTAAAACCAAAGTAGAGTAGTGACCAAATGTTATTACTGCAAAAATATATACATAAAGTTCATACATACTTCTCATAAAACAACATTCAACTATCTAAAGCATTTAAATGCAACAACAAATGCGATCAAAATCGCAACTAAGGTAATAATTGATCCAACAGCATAAGGACACCAAGCCTTTTTAATAACAGTGGTAACGGTAACAATATTAACGGTAGCAGTAACAGTAGCTGTTGTAACAGCAGAAGAAACAAAATAACTTAGCGGAAACCAATATGAGAAAGTCGTAGGCATTGGATCAGTGATGGATAATTATGTTGGATGATATTCATCATATAACAGTCACAACCTAGGTCGATACACAATAGCTCCAATTCATCAATGTAATGTAGGCATGTATTCTGTATATAGTCATACGTGCTTATAATAAGAACTTGCATAACATCTTTTGTCCTACCCTCCCATGGCAGCGGGGTCCATAAGGAAACTAAGGGATATTAAGGCCCCCTTTTAATAGAGAACTAGAATAAAGCATTAACACATGGTGAATACATGAACTCCTCGAATTATAGTCATCCCCGGAGAGTATCCCAAACAATTGTCACTATGGGGTCTATAGATCAGAACAATAACAAGTGCATATGACAAGCGGATAGGATCAAGAACTCAAATATATCATGAAAACATAAATGTTCAGATCTGAAATCATGGCACTCGGGCCCTAGTGACAAGCATTAAGCATACCAAAGTCATAGCAACATCAATCTCAGAACATAGTGGATACTAGGGATCAAATTCCTAACAAATTGACTCGATTATATGATAAATCTCATCCAACCCATCACCGTTCAGCAAGCCTACAAAGAAATTACTCACGCCCGGTGGTGAGCATCATGAAATTGGTGATGGAGGATGGTTGATGATGACGACGGCGTCGAATCCCCCTCTCCGGAGCCCAGAACGGACTCCAGATCAGCCCCCCGATGAAGAACAGGAGGTGGCGGCGGCTCCGTATCGTAAAATGTGATAAATCTTTCTCTCTGTTTTTTTCTCCACGTATAGGTACTTATAACGTTGGAGGTAGGGCAAACGGGGTTGCCATGGCCCCACAAGCCTGGGGGGCGCGGCCTGGGGGGTGGCTGCACCCCCTGAGCGTGTGGCTCCTAGGTGGCCCCTCTTTGGTAGATTTCTTCGCCAGTATTTTTTATATATTCTGAAATAATTCTCCGTAAATTTTCAGGTCATTCCGAGAAATTTATTTCTGCACAAAAACAACACCATGGCAATTCTGCTGAAAACAGCGTCAGTCCGGGTTAGTTTCATTCAAATCATGCAAATTAGAGTCCAAAACAAGAGCAAAAGTGTTTGGAAAAGTAGATATGTTTGGGATGTATCAACTCCCCCAAGCTTAACTCATTGCTTGTCCCCAAGCAATTCAGTTGACAAACTGAAAGTGATAAAGAAAAACTTTTACAAACTCTTTTGTTCTTGTATCCGTATATAAGCTTAAATAACACCCAGGTTTTCAGCAAAGATCATGAATTAACCATGCACACGATAACACTTAGAAATTACATTCACTCATATCAATGGCATAACCAACTAGAGAGCAATAATAACATATTTCCAATGACAACAATTTGTCAAAACAATCATGATATAATATGATAACATGGTATCTCGCTAGCCCTTTCTGAGACCGCAAAACATAAATGCAGAGCACCTCCAAAGTTCAAGCAGCGACTAAACATTGTAATTCAGGGCAGAAGAGATCCAGTCATGATGCACATAACATTAATTATACTCAATGCATAAGAATGACAATAGTGCTCTCAGGATTGGCGCTTAGTGCGAGAAGGTGAGACTCAATAATAAAAGTAAAATAACATAAAGTAAATAACATAAAAGTAAATAGATAGGCCCTTCGCAGAGGGAAGCAGAGATTTGCAGAGGTGCCAGAGCTCGAAGCTTAAAACAGAGATGAAAACAATTTTGAGAGGTGTACTTTTCCTGTCAACGTCACGACCGAGGATTTTCAATATCTTCCATGCTAAACACATTATAAGCGGTTACCATGCGGAAATGTAAAGTTTACTCCCCCTCCACCATACAATCACAAGCCATGGCTAGCTGAATCCTCGGGTGCCCTCCATACCAGCAACAATCCGGGGGAGTTTGTTTCATTATTATTTTTTTGCATTTTCATCATTTTTTTCCATTTTTTTAGGATTGGGCATCCTTTATACCAGCCTCTCTCGTGCAATGACAGATGAATAAACACCCATCTCGAGAATAACCCGCTTAGCATGGAAGATATTGACCGCCCCCTGTCACTCCATGAGCGGTACTGGCACACAAAACAGATGTTTGATTGAATGTTTAGAGGTGGCACATGCAAATTTACTTGGAGCAACAGAGTAATACAGCAAATAGGTAGCTATGGTGGACTCATCTGTAACAACTTTGGTTTAAGGATTGTGGATGCACAAGCAGAATTCCGCTTAGTACAAGCGAAGGCTAGCAAATAGATTGAGAAGCGACTAACTAGAGAGCGAAAACGGTCATAACCATGCATTGAGAATAATTAACATTGAATACTAGCATGAGTAGGATATAAACACACTGAACATAAATATCATGGAGGCTATGTTGGTTTTGAATCAACTTCATGTATGAACATGTGCCAAGTCAAGCCACTCGAAACATTCAGAGGAGGATACCATATTATCATACCACATCACAACCATTTTAATGCATGTTGACATCTAAAATACATCATTATTCACTCCTAGCTAATTAAGCATGGAATGAGAAACTATAATCTCTAATTGTCATCGTAAACATGTTTACTCATAATATGCTGAATCATGGGCACTGAGTTAAACATATTTACAAAAACAAAAACAGAAAGAGTTCATACCCGCTTTTCTTTGCCACACTCACTTCATTAAATATCGTCATTATTGCCTTTCACTTGCACGACTGAATGATATGGAAATGATAATAGTGTAAGAGTGCCGTGGACTAAGCTGAAATCTGCAAACATTTTATTCAAAGGAGAAGACAAGGTAATATTGGTTCTTCATTAGATCAACAATAAGGCATATGAGAATCACTCATCATTTTCATCGTGGTCTTCTCCCTTCAACAACTCAACAAAAAGAAAAGAACTTCAGAGAAACACACTGAAATATTTTTCGGAGTTTTTGGTTTTTCTGAAGAAAGCAAATTAAAGAAGAAAAAACAAAAACGAGAAAAACTATTTACACGGGAGAACTCCCAACAAGCAAAAGAATAAACGAGAAATCTTTTTCTATCTGAGCAAGAAAGAAAAACCGAAAAGAAACGGGAAATATTTTTGGGTTTTCGAAATTTATCAAACACACGAGAAGAAAGTAGAAAAATTAAACTAACATGGATAATACAATGAAAAAGGATGAACACCGACAAATGGAATGAAAGTTTGAACATGAATGTAATGTCGGTGAGAGATACGTAACTCCCCCAAGCTTAGGCTTTTGGCCTAAGTTGGTCTACTGCCAGGGCTGACCTGGATAATACCCGGGGTTGTAGTTCGGGTTGTACTGAAGTGCAGCTGCTACGGCTTGACGGGCTTCCTCGTTCAGCCGAGCGGTCTCTGCCGCCCTCTCGTACTCCTCAGCCTCCCCCTCAAGTATGAAATATCTTTGTTTTTCCTGAAAGTTAAAGAAGGCAGAAGCAGGCAAAACAATATGGAAACTACGTCGTCTGTTAAAGATTAGCCTGTATCTGAACGGGGGGTTACCCCTCTCAAGAAACTGGTGGCGCTCCATAGCATCATAATCAAGAAAACTCGGTGGCAACAATGTATCATTTTGTTTAATGGCCACACCAAGATAAGTGGCTAAGCGAGTAGAATAAATTCCTCACCAACTAGGGCATTATTGTGTAAACGTTGTGCAACAATAGCCCCCATGTTAAATTGTCTATCTCTCAACACTGCACTTTTAAGACACTACAACAGAAAACCCCCTGTACCAACGCATATCTACCAACGATATATGATAAGATGTGTTGTTTGTTTCCACCTCCCACGCCCACCTCGCCTGCTTAGCGCTAACCTCCTCCTCGTTCCCTAGTAAACAGCTAACCTCCCCCGCGTACCCACCTCCTCCCAGTTTTTTCTATCCCCCATCTCTCTCTCTCATCCCAGATTCCCCTCTCAGCCGAGCCCCATGACCACGACCCTGCCTCGGCACCACCGATTCCGGTTAGCTCCGGCGCTCTCCCGTGACGTTGCTCACCAGCCCGTCTGTCCCTCGGTGCTCTCCACCGATCCCCCGCCGCCGTGACGTCCTCCGCCCCCATGCCGCAACCCTACTGGTCGCCGCGGGTCGCCGGCGCGGCTGGCGCGCCTCCTCTGGTTTTCGGCTCGGTCTCGACGGTGTTGCTCTGCCTCGGCTACCTCACCTCCGACATTGACGGTTTAGTAAGGCACTCATCTCCTCTGCCCGTACCCTCTCTGGTGCATTGTGGGGACATGGCCATCGTGCCATGGTCGATTCTTTGTCGGCAATCATGACTGTGATCTAAACTATCTTATCATTTGCCTGATGCAGTACCACCTGCGCTCGCTTGTACCTGCATCCACACCGCCCCACAGTCTCGAGTTCTCCATTGTCGTCATCTACGCACTCAAATAAAACTACTAGTTTTAGCCATCGTGGTGTACATCACGGCTGGATAAAAACCCATCACGGTCAGTGATCTTGCTGGAGGCCCAAATATTCAGTTCACCTTTCTCGTTATTTCAGTTTCGGGCTTGCATTATACATAGAGAAAGAAGTTTAGAGCAAAAAAAAAAACACTCTATATCAGTTCAGTACAAGAGAACAATATGGTACATTAACAACCGAGGATTTTTTTAGAAGTGTGTACACCATGACATAGTTGTCACATATTCCTATCCTGATAGTGATAAAATTGGTAAAGACTAAACAGTTTCACGTGGATTACTGAAACCTTTTTATGTGCGTTTTGTAGAGAACTAATTACAACTGAATCAACTACAGATTCGATGTCAACTGGCAAAAGCAATTAGGAAGAAAGGATTGTCAATGCAGTTTGGATAAGTCAGCCAGTGAATCATATTTGTCTAAAAAAGAATGGGCAGAAATGTAACAGGACCTAGCAAAATATTGAGGTTACTTGAGTATAAAAAGACTGTGAGTCATAAATTTGGACTGCAACCTGTCCCAGGAGTATTCTGACAAGTTATACCACTGCGTATGAATTATAATAAAAACTATGTAACTTGTTCAAAGTGCAAAAACCAGATTATGTTAACTATGTAAACTTTGCTGAAAATCATTTCCTTTAAGGAAACACACTTGGTATATCTATTACTTGGTATATCTAGTTGTGGTGCATTATGTTTAAATTTTCTTGCTGCTATGTGCGCGGATGAATCCTTACTTCTTTCTTTGTCACACGTTCTGTAATACTATAGGAATAAGTCTCACATGCGTCCATCCCTAATTTCATCTTCCCTTACAGGTTCTGAAATTGACCTTGCTTCAGCCAACATGCGTGTGTCTGTTCTGTCTCTTAACAGGTAAATTGATACACCATAATCTTGAATTTAATATATTTCATTCGGCTCCATCGTATATAAAATTATATACACTATAATCTAGAATGTTATTGAAAATCTTAGTCTGGGAACAGTTCTTGCATTCATGTACTATCCAAGATAAATCATTGCAGAATCAGTAGAATGTTAAGATGACACTCGCACGAATATTCTAACATGTGTTTACATGAATCACAACTAAATAAGATGCATTGTTGAACCTCTCTTCCCACGTCTTTTTTTTTCTTAACTCACCGCCACGTCTTATTATTGTGAGTAGCAAATCAATTTCTTTTTATTTTTCTGTAAACATCCTGAATCCCACCGTTTCTAGAAAGAACTCCCTATTTTTTTTCCTAGAGAAGCCCAAACAAACCTGCGCCCTTTCAGGGGCCAAGGCCACGGCTGGGTCTCAGCACATCTGAATCTCCGCTTGTGGTACACGTCCCCATCTCTGCTCGGGGTGGCGCTACAAGATCAAATGGAAACCAGACTTCACATGGCAGCTCAGTCTGGTATGTACATCTTTCCCAACTGCTAATTAATTATTCTGTGATGTCCTCTCGTTTACTAATCAGGGCATGCCCTTGTCTGTACTAATTAGATCATGCATTCCTTCAAGGTCGAGTCAGGGCCTAGGTAGGTGTGATGACGAGCACAAGTGGATTGGATAGTTGTCCTTCCCCCCCCCCCCCCCCCCCTCTTCTGTTCCTTAGTTCATTGTGCATTCTATGCATGAGTTGATAGCTCTAATTGCTTTTCGTGTTGTTGCTTCTACAAGTTCTGAAAATTCATTCATGGGACATTCTAATGCGTGACTTTGTAGCTCTCATGTAACTACCAAGGTCTCTATGATGTAGATTATTTAAAGATTTTCTAGCTGTTGGCACTGATATTTTTTTCTCCTAATACACCATACCAAGCATGACTAATACATCATACCAAACATGAGTAGTACATGATTAATGGAAACGCATAACTAATTAATGTAGAGACCTCTGGAAAATATAAATCTTCAATTATGTATGGTTGGCATTGTTGGTTACCTACTTATCATTTAGTTTGGAGCTGATGCAAGATGCCAAATTTATTTAGTACATGGCTATAGGTTGCATAATCTGTAATGTTGTTTAATAAACTCATGTTGAAAACGTTCTTGTCTTTAGATTATTAACCCACATCTATATCTATATCAAAGTCTTCTTAAATCACATTTGTGAGCATTTATCACACTACCTAATTTAGGTACATCCAAATTTAGCCTGGTGTGAATTATTTTCTTTGAACATAAAGTATTTTTGAATTGTGGAAACCTTGCATCTATTTGTATTTTCTAGAAAACTGCAGATCTTTCTTTGAAAACGAAGGATCCGTGGTATGTCGGCACATGTTTTTCTCCAAAGGAGATACCTCATTTCTTACATAGTATGTTCATTTTAAGGTTTAACTCAATTGACATACAACAGATTTGTTCATAAGAAAGCAATGATCAAAGTGTTTGTCAGATGTTGGCTGTTACTCTCCTTTTCTGCGTACAAAGCTGCTAATGTCATGGCCTTCAACCTTTGTATGGTGCTCCTCTACATTTTGTTGCTCTATTAACCTGATTTTCTCTACCGTAAGTTACTCATGTCATTTTTCGTTTCTGTAGATTGTCAAGATAAATGGATGATGCATGGCTCAGATGTTGATTGCAAGGCCGAGAATGGGGTTACTATTAGATAATTAGAATGTCATTTTCACGATCAATGTTTCAAACATTATAGTAGATTGCAAGGTCGAGAATTAGGATACAACTAGATAGTTTCACATCCTGTAATCTTTGGATCATGTTCTTTGTAACGCTACACAGTCGAATTAATATATGAGAAAGGTTTATTATATTGTGGCTCCTATACACTATGGATGTTGACCAAAAAATTCTGGATGGCAATATATAAAATATCATCAAGCAATCATGATATTTAGCAAAGCCTCTAGTAGTTGCAATGATATAACATATGATTGTGCAGGGTCGTCACCAACGCATCTGAAGTGTTGTTGGGCTTCAACTCTATATGTTGCTACCTTACAACGCTTCTACATGCCGTTTACCAACGCATGTGTATACGTTGTTGTAGACCCTAGCAACGCCACCAACGACAACGCAAAGTAATCCGTTGGTGCAGACCTTAGCAACACATATATGGACATACGACAACGCATCAATGCGTTGCTGAAGGGGGGTTCCTGTTGTAGTGAGAATAGTTAATTCAGGTGCGCATAAATGACTAGGGTCATGTTTACTGTTGATGCATCTACCTATGAACAGAGTAAAATAATGTATAGCAGAAAAATGAATGCTCCCCATAGTGGCCTATGTTATGCCTCTAGTTTCACCCCTAGTGATACTCATAAGAAACTCATTGCAATCAGCTTTACGAGGTTCGGTCCATGTGCCCCAAAATGGAATTTTGCAAGCCTCACTAAACTCCTCAACAGACATACGAAAGGAATTTTTATATAGGTTGAACATGACTTCCTGAGAAGAGCGGTGAGTCACATACTTGAATTTCCGCACGAAGGAATCAGTAAGATCATAGTATTGGAGGCACTTATCTTCTAAGAAGTCGATGAGCTCAGCGTTGCGTACGTCCATATCAAATTCTTCCTTGATGCCGGCTCGAATCATGAAAGCATCGGACAGCCATTCGCATGGCTACACCGAGGCCTCCCGCGGCGGTTCGGTGTCATCCTCGCGTATTGCGGGCCTTGGAGCACTCTTGCTCGAGGAACCACCGTGGAACATCCTCCTAAGCATTTTCTTTTTCTGAAAATTTCTGAAATTTTTAGTGACTCGAAATAAATGTGAACAAAACTCAACAAAATTGATAGCAACTACTCTCACAACTGTCTAGAGGCTATATCATGCATCAAAACTACTTTAGACCATACAAATTCAACATGCAAGCTCATAAACATGGTCACCACAGCAGCAAAAATATGCAAAGTATAAAGCACTAGAACAAAAACTAATTGGAGCATTGGAGGAGTCACATACCAAGGAGTAATTCCTCAAACAATTTTTGGAAACGGAGTTCCGAGCAAGGAGATCGAAAATCACAGCAATATGAGCAAGAACGCGGGCTTGGGAGCAAGTTTGATTTTTTCTGAAGGTAGAAGAAGAGTGTGGGTGGGTGGCATAAGTGAGTGGGTCCCTGGGGTACCCACAAGCCTGGGTGGCGCACCCTGGGGGGTGGCCACACCCTATGAGCTTGTGGCTCACAGGTGCACCCCCCTGGGGTGTGTTCAGTGCCAAAAATTCTTAAATATTCAACAAAAAATCATACTAAATTTTCATGACATTCTGAGAACTTTTATTTTTGGGCCATTTTTTATTGTTCGGAAAATTCAGAAGACAGGATAATCATGGCATTTTTACTTTATTAACTTTAAATAACAGAGAGCAAAAGATAGGTACAAAAAGTTGTGCTTACTAAATTCATCGACCATATATCCCTAAAAAAGAATCCATTAATAAGGTTGATCAAGTCTTATTAACAAACTATTTCCAAGTGACATGAAACCGAAGAATTTTTGTATAACACTAGGTTACCTCAACAGGGATATGCATTTCCCCAACAATAAGAACTTCATATTTCTTTTAACAGTAGGGAGAGGAAATTTGAAACCTCCAATAGTAATTGTCAAAACTTTTTCAATAGAATTGATACCATTCACCGAACTCTGTTTCTTCGGGAAATAAACCATATGCTCATTACCATTGACATGAAAAGTAACCTTGCTTTTGTTTCAACCAATGACAGCCCCTGCAGTATTCAGAAAGGGTCTACCAAGGATAATCGACATGTTGTCGTCCTCGGGCATATCAAGTATAACAAAGTCTGTTAAGATCGTAACATTTGCAACAACAACGGGCACATCCTTGCAAATTCCAATAGGTATAGCAGTTGATTTATCAGCTATTTGCAAAGATATTTCAGTAGATGTGAGATTATTCAAATCAAGTCTTCTATATAAAGAGAAAGGCATAACACTTACACGGGCTCCCAAATCACACAAGGCAGTTTTAACATAACTTCTTTTAATGGAGCATGGTATAGTAGGTATTCCAGAATCTCCTAACTACTTAGGTACTCCACCCTTAAAAGAATAATTTGCAAGCATGGTGAAAATTTCAGCTTCAGGTATCTTTCTTTTATTTGTGACAATATCTTTCATATATTTAGCATAAGGAGGCATTTTCAACATATCAATCAAGCGAGTGCGCAAAAAGACGGGTCTAAGTAATTCAACAAAGCGCTCAAAGTCTTCTTCGTCCTTATTTTCAGATGGTTTAGTAGGAAAAGGCATAGGTTTTTGAACCCATGGTTCTCTCTCTCTTTCCCATGTTTTCTAGCAACAAAATCACTTTTATTTTATCTTTTATTCTTAGGAGGTGGGTTATTAAGATCAACATCAGGTTCTATTTCTACATCATTATCTGGTTGAGCATCAACATGAACATCATTATCATTATCATTATCCTTATCATTTTCACTAGATGAATGTTCATTACCAGATTGTGTCTCAGCATCAGAAATAGAAACATCATTATGATTCTCAGAAGGTTTTTCTACCTCAGGTTCACTAGATGTGGGCAAAGTTTTATCATTCTTCTTTTTCTTTTTCTTCTTAGATCTTCTAGGTGTATCAGTATTAATTCTTTGAGAATCTTGTTCAATTCTTTTAGGATGACCTTCAGGATACAAGGGCTCCTGAGTCATTCTACCTCCTCTAGTAACAACTTTAACAGCATGATCATTCATTTTGTTATTCATCTCATCAAGTAAATCATTTTGTGACTTAGCTACTTCTTCTAACTGAGTCTGAATCATAGAAGCATGTTTACTTAAACCTTTAACATCATTAGCAATTCTAAACATCAAATCACTCAAGCGATCAATCATGATAGCATTTCTTTTTAATTGATTGGTGACATGCATATTGAAATTCTCTTGCTTAATAATATAATTATCAAATTCATCCAAGCACTGGCTAGCAGATTTATTATAAGGAATATCACCTTCATCGAATCTACGGAGAGAATTTACCTCTACTACCTGTGTCGGGGTGTCAAGTCCATGTATTTCTTCAATAGGTGGTAAATTCTTAACATCTTCAGATTTAATACCCTTTTCTTTCATAGATTTCTTAGCTTCTTGCAGATCTTCTGGACTGAGGAATAGAATACCTCTCTTCTTCGGAGTTGGTTTAGGAGGTGGTTCAGGAAGTGTCCACTCATTATCATTCCTTAATATATTATTCAACAGTTCTTCAGCTTGTCCAACCGTTTGTTCCCTGAAAACACAACCAGCACAACTATCTAGGTAGTCCCTAGAAGCATCGGTTAGTCCATTGTAAAAGATATCAAGTATTTCATTCTTCTTAAGAGGATGATCAGGCAAAGAATTAAGTAATTGGAGAAGCCTCCCCCAAGCTTGAGGGAGATTCTCTTCTTCAATTTGCACAAAGTTAAATATTTCCTGTAAGGCAGCTTGTTTCTTATGAGCAGGAAAATATTTTCCAGAGAAGTAATATATCATATCCTGGGGACTACGCACACAACCAGGAGCAAGAGTATGAAACCATTTCTTAGCATCACCTTTTAATGAGAAAGGAAACAACTTAAGAATGTAGTAATAGCGGATTTTTTTCCTCATGAGCAAATAAAGTGGCAATATCATTCAACTTAGTAAGATGTGCCACAATAGTTTCAGTTTCATAACCATGAAAAGTATCAGATTCAACCAAAGTAATTAACTCAGAATCGACAGAGAATTCATAATCCTTATCGGTAACAAATATAGGAGAGGTAGCAAACATAGGATCATATTTTATTCTCTCCTTCATAGATTTCTCTTTCAACTCAGCAAGCAACCTTCTAACTTCATCTCTATCATTGCAAGCAAGAATTGCCCTAGCAGTCTCCCTATCAAAAACATGACTACCAGGTGTTTCAACTCTAGTAGGAAGTCTAGGCATAATAGGTGATTCATAATTTTCAGAAGTTTCATTAATTTCAGCATCCTCAATTTCTTTAGCTTTAGCAAGTTGTTCATCAAGAAATTCATCTAGTGGCACAGAATTATCAAGCATAGTACTAGCATCATCATGAGTATCATTTATAGTCGAAGTATTATCATCAATTACTTGCGACATATCAGAATGAATAACAGGTGGCGGTGTCGCATGCCTACTCAAAACAGAAGGTGAATCAAGTGCAGAGTTAGATGACAGTTCCTTACCTCCCCTCGTCTTAGAGGGAACGATCTTGGTCTTAGAGTCTTTCAGATTCTTCATATGATCAACAGATATAAATCCCAAATGACTCAACAAATAGAGCTATGCTCCCCGGCAACGGCGCCAGAAAATGGTCTTGATAACCCACAAGTATAGGGGATCGCAACAGTTTTCACGGGTAGTATTTCACCCTGATTTATTGATTCGACACAAGGGGAGCCAAAGAATATTTGCGACTATTGACAGTTGAGTTGTCAATTCAACCACACTTGGAGAACAAATATCTGTAGCAAAGTATTTAGTAGCACAGTAATATGATAGTTTTGATAGCAGTGGTAACGGTAACAATAGTAACGGTAGCAGTAACAGTGGCAGTTGTAACAGCAGAAGCAACAAAATAACTTAGCGGAAACCAATATGAGAAAGTCGTAGGCATTGGATCGGTGATGGATAATTATGTTGGATGGTATTCATCATATAACAGTCACAACCTAGGGCGATACACAATAGCTCCAATTCATCAATGTAATGTAGGCATGTATTCCGTATATAGTCATACGTGCTTATAATAAGAATTTGCATAACATCTTTTGTCCTACCCTCCCGTGGCAGCGGGGTCCATAAGGAAACTAAGGGATATTAAGGCCTCCTTTTAATAGAGAACCGGAACAAAGCATTATCATTATCCTTATCATTTTCACTAGATGAATGTTCATTACCAGATTGTGTCTCAGCATCAGAAATAGAAACATCATTATGATTCTCAGAAGGTTTTTCTACCTCAGGTTCACTAGATGTGGGCAAAGTTTTATCATTCTTCTTTTTCTTTTTCTTCTTAGATGTACAAGGTGTATCAGTATTAATTCTTTGAGAATCTTGTTCAATTCTTTTAGGATGACATTGAGGATACAAGGGCTTCTGAGTCATTCTACCTCCTCTAGTAACAACTTTAATAGCATGATCATTCATTTTATTATTCATCTCATCAAGTAAATCATTTTGTGACTTAGCTACTTGTTCTAACTGAGTCTGAACCATAGAAGCATGTTTACTTAAACCTTTAACATCATTAGCAATTCTAAACATCAAATCACTCAAGCAATCAATCATGATAGCATTTCTTTTTAATTGATTGGTGACATGCATATTGAAATTCTCTTGCTTAATAATATAATTATCAAATTCATCCAAGCACTGGCTAGCAGATTTATTATAAGGAATATCACCTTCATCGAATCTACGGAGAGAATTTACCTCTACTACCTGTGTCGGGGTGTCAAGTCCATGTATTTCTTCAATAGGTGGTAAATTCTTAACATCTTCAGATTTAATACCCTTTTCTTTCATAGATTTCTTAGCTTCTTGCAGATCTTCTGGACTGAGGGATAGAATACCTCTCTTCTTCTGAGTTGGTTTAGGAGGTGGTTCAGGAAGTGTCCACTCATTATCATTCCTTAATATATTATTCAATAGTTCTTCAGCTTGTCCAACCGTTTGTTCCCTGAAAACACAACCAGCACAACTATCTAGGTAGTCCCTAGAAGCATCGGTTAGTCCATTGTAAAAGATATCAAGTATTTCATTCTTCTTAAGAGGATGATCAGGCAAAGAATTAAGTAATTGGAGAAGCCACCCCCAAGCTTGAGGGAGATTCTCTTCTTCAATTTGCGCAAAGTTAAATATTTCCTGTAAGGCAGCTTGTTTCTTATGAGCAGGAAAATATTTTCCAGAGAAGTAATATATCATATCTTGGGGACTACGCACACAACCAGGAGCAAGAGTATGAAACCATTTCTTAGCATCACCTTTTAATGAGAAAGGAAACAACTTAAGAATGTAGTAATAGCGGATTTTTTTCCTCATGAGCAAATAAAGTGGCAATATCATTCAACTTAGTAAGATGTGCCACAATAGTTTCAGTTTCATAACCATGAAAAGGATCAGATTCAACCAAAGTAATTAACTCAGAATCGACAGAGAATTCATAATCCTTATCGGTAACAAATATAGGAGAGGTAGCAAACATAGGATCATATTTTATTCTCTCCTTCATAGATTTCTCTTTCAACTCAGCAAGCAACCTTCTAACTTCATCTCTATCATTGCAAGCAAGAATTGCCCTAGCAGTCTCCCTATCAAAAACATGACTATCAGGTGTTTCAACTCTAGTAGGAAGTTTAGGCATAATAGGTGATTCATAATTTTCAGAAGTTTCATTAATTTCAGCATCCTCAATTTCTTTAGCTTTAGCAAGTTGTTCATCAAGAAATTCACCTAGTGGCACAGAATTATCAAGTATAGTACTAGCATCATCATGAGTATCATTTATAGTAGAAGTATTATCATCAATTACTTGCGACATATCAGAATGAATAACATGTGGCGGTGTCGCATGCCTACTCAAAACAGAAGGTAAATCAAGTGCAGAGCTAGATGACAGTTCCTTACCTCCCCTCGTCTTAGATGGAACGATCTTGGTCTTAGAGTCTTTCAGATTCTTCATATGATCAACAGATATAAATCCCAAATGACTCAACAAATAGAGCTATGCTCCCCGGCAACGGCACCAGAAAATGGTCTTGATAACCCACAAGTATAGGGGATCGCAACAGTTTTCGCGGGTAGTATTTCACCCAGATTTATTGATTCGACACAAGGGGAGCCAAAGAATATTTGCGAGTATTAACAGTTAAGTTGTCAATTCAACCACACTTGGAGAACAAATATCTGCAGCAAAGTATTTAGTAGCACAGTAATATGATAGTTTTGATACCAGTGGTAACGGTAACAATAGTAACGGTAGCAGTAACAGTGGCAGTTGTAACAGCAGAAGCAACAAAATAACTTAGCGGAAACCAATATGAGAAAGTCGTAGGCATTGGATCGGTGATGGATAATTATGTTGGATGGTATTCATCATATAACAGTCACAACCTAGGGCGATACACAATAGCTCCAATTCATCAATGTAATGTAGGCATGTATTCCATATATAGTCATACGTGCTTATAATAAGAATTTGCATAACATCTTTTGTCCTACCCTCCCGTGGCAGCGGGGTCCATAAGGAAACTAAGGGATATTAAGGCCTCCTTTTAATAGAGAATCGGAATAAAGGATTAACACATGATAAATACATGAACTCCTCGAATTACAGTCATCCCCGGAGAGTATCCCAAACAATTGTCACTATGGGGTCTACTGATCAGAACAATAACAAGTGCATATGACAAGCGGATGGGATCAAGAACTCAAATATATTCATGAAAACATAAAGGTTCAGATATGAAATCATGACACTCGGGCCTAGTGACAAGCATTAAGCATGGCAAAGTCATATCAACATCAATCTCAGAACATAGTGGATACTAGGGATCAAAGCCCTAACAAATTGACTCGATTACATGATAAATCTCATCCAACCCATCACCGTCCAGCAAGCCTACGAAGAAATTACTCACACCCGGTGGTGAGCATCATGAAATTGGTGATGGAGGATGGTTGATGATGACGACGGCGTCGAATCCCCCTCTCCGGAGCCCAGAACGGACTCTAGATCAGCCCTCCCGATGAAGAATAGGAGGTGGCGGTGGCTCCGTATCGTAAAACGCGGTAAATCTTTCTCTCTGATTTTTTTCTCCACGAATAGGTACTTATAGCGTTGGAGGTAGGGCAAACGGGGTTGCCAGGGCCCCACAAGCTTGGGGGCGCGCCCTGGGGGGTGGCCACGCCCCCTGAGCTTGTGGCTCCTGGGTGGCCCTTCTCTGGTAGATTTCTTCGCCAGTATTTTTTATATATTCTGAAATAATTCTCCGTAAATTTTCAGGTCATTCCGAGAACTTTTATTTCTGCACAAAAACAACACCATGGCAATTCTGCTGAAAACAGCGTCAGTCCGGGTTAGTTTCATTCAAATCATGCAAATTAGAGTCCAAAACAAGAGCAAAAGTGTTTGGAAAGGTAGATACGTTTGGGACGTATCACCCTCTTTGGAGGGTCCCAGTTTTACCAAAAAAAGGAGAAGGCAAGCTGACCAAACCAAAGTCTAGAGCTCCTTTGATTCAAACTAGGTAGTTGCCCGTGCGTTACTACGGGGGCCATAAACATTCTCGTGGTTTGATACCGATCATAACCAACATATACCTTTAAAATCACTCTGCTACTTCTTCCATCACCATCTCGCCTCCCTAATCCAAGCACGACATCATCGTCAATGACACATCTGCCTCATAATCCCTCGACCCTTCCACAACCCCACTTTGAATTCGAAAGACATAAACATGTGGTTGTAGTTTTTCAAGTTAGAAATCCATTATTTTACATAATATAGAGGATGTTAAGATTGACACCCAGACGATGCTCAAAACACGTTAACAAATTATGCTACATCTCCACTTATCAAGATTAGCTTCACAAAAGAATTGATGACTTAAAACACAAAGAACATTAACGCCTAGAAGTGATCTAGCACTTATCAACTTGGAAGAATTTTACTGTCTTGGTATTGCAAATTTGAGTTTCACCCCACGGGAACAAATTTTTGGGCACCTAAGTTTTACTGTAGGAAACAATTTATGCCACCACACATGAAATTAGACCTTCCTATGATACAAAGGGATTTTTTAAAGCAAGGTGGAAAATTGGGACAAATGATCCCTTAAAGATCTAGCAGGACCTAACAAGGAACTTGGCGCAAACTCGAAGTACCAAACTTTTTCATTTGCGCCTTTGGGTTTCTTCTGTGACGTTTAAAGATGGTCACACTTCACTACTCCCTCCATCACAGTTTCCTCGGCGTGGTTTGATTTTGATGCATTTCCACCACCAGAGAGATTTTAGGCGCGTTTGGTTTCAAGAACAATTAATTAGACAGTGGTAACGGCAATCGAGCCCACAATTTTCTGTCCATCTATTTTCCTTCGCATGTGTGTACACGGAGTGGAAAAGCTCCATGCATAGTGCGAACACATTTACTTTTGGTAGGTGTGAACACGTTTGGCAATCTGCATGCTTCTCTCTTTCCTTCTGACTCCTCGTCTTGCTGGCTATTCTTATTCTTCTTCTTTTATCTATATAAAGCAACAGATGAAGCACTCCATCCTGCATACAAGGAACAGAAGAGATGGTTGAAGGTGAGAGGGTGGACAGGTTGTGGTGGCGGAGGACCAGATCATGGTGGATTTGGATGGAGAGGCTGCCGTGGTGGAGGTGGAGAGCCAAACCAAACACCCCTTGGATGTTGTGGAAGGTGATCAAGTCATGGTTGATGACGAGGAGTTCGTCGAGAGTCGCTGCGCACGCCTCCAAGTGATGTTGACGGATTACGATCATCGCAAAGAACACGTTAACGAGTTGTTCGCCAAGCTTGAAGCCATCCGCACCAAGCTATCCGAGCCCTCCACACCGATCGACGTTCAGCAATCGACGTGTGTGGCATGCATACATCCGTGGGTGTGCACCAAGTCTGGTGTCCATGGTGACCGTACAATTTTTCTTTGCATGGGATGCAGGCTGCCGGTGGCAAAAGAGTTGCGTTCTTACGACGTGTGAGGCAACCATATTTTTCCCCACAATACTTGATGCAAAGATTGTGCAACGGTCGCGGCGATGGACAAAGCAGTGTTTTGATTCTTTGCGGTCACAGCCCCACCGAATTTTCAAAGGACAAGACAATGGCGTAGTCGTGCCCGATAACGAGGCAAATTAGTATCGAGGGTTGATGAACTTCTATCATCGAATTGGATCATCTATGTTAGTTTGAGTTGAAGTGGGCATCGATGAAAGCTTGAGTTGAATGCATTATCTATGTAAGTTTGAGCTTAAGTGGAACATAAACTCTTATATAAGTTGGAATCGAAGTGAGCATCAATGTAAAATATATTTGTAGTGGGCAATTTAAGTTGAGTTCAATTAGACCATCTATACAAGTTTTCATGTTTTGAGCGTGTATGTATATATGTTTTGTTGTAACGCCATGAAGTAAGTAAATGTTCATGTACGCATGGTGTGGCAAAGAATCATGATTTAGTTAAGTCTTTTGATTAAATCATGATTTGCCACACCATGCGTACATGAATATTTACTTCATGGCGTTACAACAAAAAATATATAAACATGAATACTTTTATAAATGATCCAATTGAACTAAACTTCAATTGTCCACTACAAATAAATTTTACATTGATGCTCACTTCTACTCCAACTTATATAATAGTAGATGATCCACTTAAACTCAAACTTACATATATAATGCATCCAACTCAAACTTTTATCGATGCCCACTTCAACTCAAACTAACATAGATGATCCATAATTCGATGATAGAAGTTCATCGACCCTCCATACTAATTTGCCTCGCTATCGGGCATGACTATGCCATTGTCTTCGTCCTTTGAAAATTCGGTGGGGCTGCGACCGCATAGAATACAAAACCCTGCTTTGTCCATCGCCGCAACCGTTGCACAATCTTTGCACCAAGTATTGCGGGGAAGAATATGGTTGCCTCACACGTCGCAAGAACGCAACTATTTTGCCACCGGCAGCCTGCATCCCATGCAAAGAAAAATTATACGGTCACCATGGACACCACACTTGGTGCACACCCACGGATGTATGCATACCACATACGTCGATTGTTGAATGTCGATCGGTACGGAGGGCTCGGATCGCTTGGTGCTGATGGCTTCAAGCTTGGCGAACAACTCATTGACGCGTGCTTTGCGATGATCGTAATCCGCCAACATCACTTGGAGGCGTGCGCGGTGACTCTCGACGAACTCCTCGTCATCAACCATGACTTGATCACCTTCCACAACATCCAAGGGGTGTTTGGTTTGGCTCTCCACCTCCACCACTACGGCCTCTCCATTTGAATCCGCCATGATCTAGTCCTCCACCACCACATCCTCTCCAGCCTCCTCACTTTCAGCCATCACCTCTATTCCTTCTGTGTAGGATGGAGTGCTTCATCCGTTGCTTTATACAAATGAAAGAAGAAGAAGAATAGCCAGCAAGAAAAGGAGTCAGAAGGAACGAGGGAAGCATACAGATTGCCAAACATGTTCACACCTACCAAAAGTAAATGTGTTCGCACTATGCATGGAGCTTTTCCACCCCGCGTACACACCTGCGAAGGAAAACAAATGGACAGAAAATTGGTGGCTTGATTGCCGTTACGACGCCGTAATTAATTGGGCATTAAACCAAACATGCCTAAAATCCCTCCGGTGGTGGAAATTCATGAGAATCAAACCACGCCTAATAAACTGTGATGAAGGGAGTACTTAAAATGAAGAGGCATGATGCATTTATTCAGTTATTCTTGCAAATAAAAAATGCCACCAATTGCACTTTTATTCAACAAGAACTTGGTATGTCAAGGTAAATTACACGAACCAGATGACTGAAAAAACGTTTGCTAACTCTTGTGACAATGCAACCTAACAGACCATTGGACATATGAAAACTAAAAAGCGAAAATGTACAATGTGCAAAGATTAGTTGCCGACTGCAGATATTACTGGCAAAAAATGACACTTTTGCAGCAATACATACATGATAATGTTCATGTTTCCAAACTAAGCAAAACAGCACCAATGTTTGTACCTAAAATAAGATGAGAAAGTAACAACTTGATAATCCACAAGCTTAAGGGCATCTCCAATGCCAACCTGCAAATTTCCTCCCGCATCCGTCCGTGGACAGGGAGGGCACGGACACTGATGCCGGATGCCGCCATCCAACGCTGCCCGCATACATTTCAACAATATTTTGAACCAACCGGACGAAATTCGTGCAAACCGGGCAGATTTTGATATAAACCGGAAGAGATTCATGCAAACATGGCGGATTTCATATAAACCGAAAGGAGTGATGGCCTTCTTGGGACCCGAGCAGCGACAACCTACGGTGCACTACTCTTCCTCGCTGCCGGCGACACCCGCAAACGTGCCGGCTTCGTGGTCGTGGACGTGTCGCCTCGTCGAACTCCTTGTAGGCGGCCTCCAGTTCCTCCTGAAGTGGGCGGTACCGCCAACAAGCGAGGCGGATCTTGCGGGCGGAGCGGTAGGACTCGAGCAGCGTCGCCTGCTCCACCACGTCCGTGTCCGGCGCGATCTCCCTACCGGTGTTGAGCTGCTCCTCCGCCTGCTGGTGCTCCTGAAGGAGCTGGAGGTTGTAGGCCGCGTCGGCCTGTGCCTCCCGATACTGATCCTCCCGCTCCTCCCGCACCATGTTCATGTAATGGGCACGGGCCTCGCCGATGGTCACGGTGCAATGCACCAGCGAGGGTGGCGCCGGCTCGTCCTCGACCGCATCCTCTATTGGGACGTCGTTGGCCTCCGGCTGCCTGCCAGCCGGCAACAATGGCTGCCATCTCCTTCTTCTGCTCCGGCGACAGTCCGTCCCAAAGATCTTTGGATCGCGAGGAGGCCATGGTGGGAGTGGTGCGGAAGAGGAGAAAGGGACCGGAGGAGGATGAATGCGGCTATGGCCGAGGCTGCAGTTTATGTAGCGGGCGAATGGCAATGGTGGGCGACAGAGGGATGGATGGGTGGCGCCGGAGTAGGTTCCTCAGCAACCACGTGTCATTAATGTGGGCGTCGGACGGACGGCCGTGGTGTCATTTGAATGCGGAGCAGTCGCGTACACCGGGAAGCGGCGTGGGCGGCGCTCTCTCGGCCGCCGCCCGCGCCGCTTCAATGCCGGCGCCAGTAAGAGGTCGCGTCCGCTCTGGCCAGACATGAATGCGGCACTGACCATTTCTGGCAGGAAGCGCACATGCGAGGGAGGGGGTTTGGGTGGGCTAGACGGTCAGATGCGGGTGTGGCAGCGGTCCGGACGCCGCAAAGCCCCCTAGTCTGTCTCCGGTTTGCGGGAGAAACTGCGTCCGAACCGCTCGGCAGACCGATACAGGCTCACGTTGAATGGCACAACACGTCCGGACCGCACAGTCCGGACGTATACGGGTGGTTTGAGGGTCGGCGTTGGAGATGCCCTAACTGATAGCTATACATGTTCTCTCCTAGCAACTATATATACATGTAATTGTCAATCTGTCATTGTTCAGATATAACAGATATGCAGCTATACATATTCTCTCATGGCCTCTATACATGTAATGGTCAAATAAATAACAGTTATACGGAGGGTAAATATTAAATGTAACCTTATAGCCAGTTTTGAGTTTCGCACCATTACCAGGGAAAGTGGAAGGTCCTTTTGCTTGGAATTTCAGGAGTAGCCATAGTGGAGGAACCCTTCTGTTGCATATGTGCTATATGTGGACAATGGTAGATAATCTCCCTGTCCTATAAGATGATCTCCCCGTATATACATACTGTAAGCCCTGCAAATAATCTCCATGCACAGACCTATGAGGAACAAATCCGGCAGAATATAAGTGAAAGCAGTTTGAATATTGCGACGATTACATCTCTAACAGATTACTACATGGATAAACCGAGACGAATACATGGATCTCTTACATATTACTACATGGATCAACCCAGATTAATTCTTGGATCAATCCATCCAGATTACTACATGGATCAACCCATCTTTAGTAGGGAAAAATAATTCTTGGATCAACCCATCCAGATTGCTACATGGATCAACCCATCTTTATAGTAGGCAAATATTAGTACATGGATCAAGCAAAAACAATAGTACCTTGGCGTCGTCAGACCATAGCATCAAGCTGCAGAGGTAGCCGCGGTGTCTTACATGCCGTTGTTCAGTGGGGCGATGAGGCCGGCGCGTCCGCGCAAGGAGTGGCGTGCATCAAGGCCAACAGATCTGCGCGATGACGGACATCGTGCATCGATGGCTGGCGGAAGTATTGGGGCGGTAGCAGGGGCCAAGCCGGCGTGGCGGCGTTGAGTTGTTGCCCTAGGGACGGGCGTGAGGGGCCATGAGGTTGAGGGAGGGTAGGCCGGCGTGATCGATGCGTGTTGCCAGCGGAGGGCAAGGAGGATGGGGATGCCAATTTGTCATGCTGCCTACTCATTGATGGAGCTGCGCGGTCGCACGATCTGGCACAGCTGCCGATCATGCTCGCCGGCGGCCGGGGTGAGGAGGAGCGGGCTGCGTTGGATCGCGTCGGTCGGTTGAGGGCGGCGTGTGCGTCGGGATTGAGGGAGGGCGGTGTGCGGCGAGATCGAGGGCGTGCGTGATGACGCTAGGTTTTGGTGGGACTCAGGTTTCTTGGTTTTTTTCGTACGCTCGTGAGCCAAGCAACGTCAGAGACGTGGGGTAAAAAAACCAACGACAAAAAATCGATGGAGGAGGGACGTGCGGGAGGGAGGGGTTGACCAAGGTTGGGCAGGAGGACGCGTTCGATCTGGCAGGAAAAGAAACCTTACGTTCGTTTTTGAACACAGTACAGACAGCGACCATACATATGCACATGCACTCACCTTTATTAACGGAAACACGCACATCCTATCCCTACGAGCACCTCCGAAAGACTGAGCCGACATATCATCTTAGATTTACGAAGTCATCATAGGCGCCTCGTAGTCGACGGGAACGTCTCCTCTCACTGAACGTGCATCGCCGGAAGTCCTGAAATAAATTCAGAAAAATGTGAGCACCAGGACTTGAACCCTCCTAACCATCCAACCACAGGTTGGTTTGCACCTTACGTTCTTTTTAGATAGTAGAGATAGAGATTCTTGGGACAATTTAAATAAGTAAATTCGTTTTTATAGCTATGTGGTGAAGCACTAAATATATGTTGTGCTCCATGCAATGGACAATTAAAGTAGAATGTGAATAACTGGGTATTTAGCTTGTAGTTGTGGTTGTTTTTCAGATTCTATATCCTAAGACAGAACTTAAGTTATAATTGTGCGTATCTCTAAAAACCAGTTTTCAAATCTATTTTCCACATGTTCTGAATCAAAAATTTCAAACCATTCTTGCCATATATGAACCTGTTCAGTTGTGAGATCAGTTCTGTTCCTGTCAAACAATTAAGCTGATTTCTTTTGCACCTCATATGGCCTGTTACGTACTCTGATTTACCTGCAAGAGGGAAGATGCAACTAGGTCTAATTTCACTTCAGTGGAGGGTAGAACACAAAAAATCATATTGATTACGAAAAGATGCAGCACTGGTAGCCACATATCAAGGGAAGGGCGTAAAGTTGTAAACCAGTGGCATGGGTAGCCAGTCACAACCTTAATAGGCAAACCCTCGGCCGAGCCGTCGGCGCCGGACGGACCAGCACCGCCGTCATCGTCGCTGTTGCTCCCGTCGTCCTTCCACCACTCCTCGTCCGCCGCTGCCTCCGCCGACTTGCGGACGTCTGTCATGAGGCCCGGCGCATCCTCCGGGTCAGCTGGGTCCCTCACCTCCGGCGGCGGAACCCACATCGGCGCCACCTCGGACTCTCGGAGAATCGCAAATAACACCGGCATGTCCGCGGGGACGCCCTCCTCTCGCAGCGTCACTTGCGCCGGCGGGAGCTCCACTTCCGGTGGGGCAGGGGGCGAGGCGGCTGGGGCGGGAGCGCCGGCAGCCATTGGGGCAGGGGTGGGGATGACGCGCGCCGCGCGCCGGAAGGCATCGATGCTCCGGTGTTGCGCGTGGGCCCCAACGTCACGTAGCCATCGGCGGTGATGTGACATTCCTTTGGCAGGCGAGGGGGCAGCGACAGGCGGCAGGAAACAGGGGTGCAGCCGTGATTGTTGGCCGGTCGTGTTGTAAACCAGTGGCATGGGTAGCCAGTCACAACCTTAATAGGCAAACCCGATGATCAACTATGATTGGCCAAAAACAATCACTTGTCACAACTCTCGATTGCCTTTGCACATGTCTGTTCACAAACAGGCGTGCACAAGGCCACAGAGGAAGTGCGCCCAACCTCTAGTCAGATATTAGATACGGAGATACTACTACACCACCAAATGCCTCCATCGCATAACTAATGCAGCGGGCCTAAAGAAACACCATTTCGTTTCGAGCATTACATGAAGATATATAGAAGATAGTCCAGAGGGAAGTCATGAAGCTTGAAAAAAAAAAAAAAGAAGCGGGGCTCATAGTTAAATACTACTCCATGGTAAGTGACATTGTCACCTTGGGTGAGACACTGGACTTTTCAGACAAGAAATTCTCGTTCCCGGCGGATGCGTTTCTTCTTGGCCCTCTCTCTGAAGAAGATCCAGATTCCATAGGCAGTTATTGGAAGGCTGAAAATCATCCAAAAAATGAGCAAAAATATAGATTCTGTGCTGTTTCTGAAGATAGCTCCTAAAAAATCGTCAGATGAGATATAAGGAATTTTTTTTTTCGAGAAAAGATATAAGGAATTACTTACTCGGGGTGACAGACAAACAAATAATATAACTGAAAACGATACTACAGATCAAAGCAAATGTAACAAGTAAAAGTGTACATACCAAACAGGATCGTTGGGCCTACGTTTCACCTGTGCCGAAAGATGCGGCAAGAGCTCAAGGTTTGACCAGCTTATCTTGCCATCGACGATGCAACTGTGCTCAATGATAAGGCGGTATAGCTTTTCTTTCTTCTCCTGTGTTTCCATCAAGAGCCTAGCCTTTTCACTCTGTTCATGTGATGCCAAGGTCTGCAGCAGGTTCCACATCAGCACAACACACTAAGAACTACGAAACTGAAGATGGAAATATATAGATGAACCTGGATATGAAATTGAAACTGGAAATATATGCTAACGACCACAGCAGGTTTCGCATAAGCAAGCACAAAACAACTTGTATCGAGCTTGTGTAGTATATTTATATATTACTCCCTCTGTAAAGAATATAAGAGTGTTTAGATCATTACTTTACTGATCTAAACGCTCTTATATTTCTTTACGGAGGGGAGTATTATTGAAATCTGAATCACTAATTAAGGACGTGTTTGATTCCCAAATGCAAATGCAATGAAATGATACTGGAAATGTAAACGGAATTGGTAAAAGTCGAGAATTGCTTGGTTCGACAACTGTCACAACTGTAACGTAATCCTCTGCAAACTTATTTTTAGAGAAAAGGCACAGGCCGAGCCCGAGAAAAGGCTCGAACCTTGCCCGGCTTTGAATTAACAAAGCCATCAACTGGCCAGGATTACAAGAGCAGGACATTATAGGGAAGGTAAAAAGCGAAACGGAAATAAAGGATACAAGGTACATAGTGGAACAGACTCTAAGGCAGCGACAACCCCAAGCGAGAGCTTGAAGCACCGATGCCAACATCCACCGCAACGCCATCACCGGCAGACCAATAAGAACAAGAGAAGGAGGCAGGCCGCGCTTGCATTGTGTCACTAACTGCATCCGGAGAACCAAACAGGGGCCAAACATGATCTGTCTCCGCTGCCGCAAAGGGCCACTACCCTTCATCCAGGCTCGATGGGTGCCGCACCGGTGACCAACAGAATGGTTCCCAGAAACCAGAACCATGGAGCACAAGCTATCAAAGGGAGACACAGCAGAAACAGACCCGCAAGAAGCAACACACCAACCACCATGGCACTGTCGTCGGCAACAGGAAGACATCACGCCGGGCGAGAGCTGTCAATCGAAGGCGCAACCATGGAGCAGGCCAAAGGGGCAACACGGAGCACCGAGGTCCAACATGTCGCCGGAGATAAGAGCAAGCCAACAGCGCGGCCACCAAGCCACCATTATTCCCCCACCGCCTAGCAGATCCCGGCCGACGCCTTCAAGAAGGAAAACGACACCACGGCACCGTCGTCGGCCAAAGCAGGGGACCAAGGGATTTCTCCTATGGTCAGGAGAGGGGGTGGGCAGGGGAGGATCCTCACCGGAGCCTCCAAGGAGGGGATCGGCACCCAAAGGTGTCGACTTCGATGTGGCCGCCGCGCCGACCAGAAGTTCCTCCGGATCCAAACCGTCCCACCAGATCCATGGAGCTAGCACACGGGGAGGACGACCACAGCCGCCGGTAGCCGGAGCCGGCGCGGAACGGAGTAGATCGGGCAAAGGGCGGAGCAGCACCAAGATACAACGGATGGCCAGCACGGGGCCACCGCCCACGCAGCCACCGACCGCCGCCCCTCGCCGCCCGCACGGCCGAGGGACGACCCACCAGCACCCGCCGGCGCAGCCCGCCGCTCAGGCTCCGCCAAGCGCCACCGGCCGGGGCCACCGCCCTGGAAGCCGAAGCCCTCCACGCTAGGTGGAGCCGCGAAGTCCCCGCCGCCACCTTCATCGGTGCTGCGCGCCCGCGCCGGAGCTCTCCTCTGGTGGCGGCGGAGGAGAGGAAGGGAGGAGGGGGCAGCGCTGGCGGCGGCTAGGGTTAGCCCCCGAGTCACCTCAGGGAACAATCAACTGACTGAATCACGAACATGAATTACCAGCTGGTAACTTGAAGAATTCAGATCTGTGTAATTTGTTACCCGAGTAAACGCATGCCGGAGCAACCGAGCCAAACAATTTGTAACGCTGCTTGTTACCAGCGTAATCAGACAACGTTACATTATGATTCCCATTGGAATCGGGTTTGTCCTAAGAAGCAGTACATGATAATGAAATTGATACAAGAACCTAGATGAATTAAGAAATATGATTCCCAGAGGAACCAGTGATTTTTATTGAGGCACAAATGCTACCTATTGCCCCTGTTTCAGCTTGGATAATTAGCGCGGCTGCTGCTGCTATCTTTTCAGCACAAATTGGTTTCTTAGTTGCGGATGATATGGGTCGCCTTCAACGGTTGGAAAACTAAATGATATATGCGGTTGTTGAAACCTGAAGGGGGGAGATGTTGTTGGCAGTTGGCCAAACATACTATAGTTTATTCCTTGCCAAATTACGGAGGATTTGGCGCTATCTCCACCACAGTGTAGTGCAGGAAACCATAGGAAAAGAAGACATATTTGCCATTTGGCACCCCAATGTGGCTGCCCTAAGAAGTGCGAAACCGAAATCGGAAATGTGTACAAGAACCTGGATTGACTTTGGACGGCCAAGAACAGCTGGGATGGCAGAGCTTGGCCAGAACCGGCAGAGCGCCTCCGGTCGCCGGCCACCGACGAGCTTCCTTCCTGCACACCGGATCGCCGCCATCGCCATCTTGGTTGGATCTCGCCGCCTCTCCTGACGGAAGTTGTTCTCGGCTTGGCTAGGGTTCTTCGCCTCCGGCCGCGTTCCGACTGCGGGACACTCGGCTTCTAGAGGTTTCCAGAGAGCTCGGTGGCGCAGGCCATGTGTATCCGCACGGGTGCTAGCAGGCCCAGCCCACACTCCTCTTCTCTCCCTCTCTGTTTTTCTTTTCTTTTTGTTGAGATGAGATCTCCTCTCAGGGTGTGTTTGATTTGGGAATCAAGTGGAACAGAATGTCATGGTTCCATTCCATTAGAGTGGCGATTTAAATCTTATGTTTGGTTTTGGTTTGGGCAATTAGGTGAAATGGAATGGTTCCATTTTAGTGTTTGGTTGGAAATTTGGAATAGATTGTATTTGGTTCATCTCACCTCTTTCACAGAAATAGTGAGGTGTTACCTCTTACACAGTATATATATGGACAATTATCACTACTACTAGTATTTGAACGCATAATATAAAAAAGTGCAAACAAAATACTAGTTATTCACTCATATATACATGTAAAAAATATGTCGAAATACAAGTCGTCCTTCCTTATTCATGTCAAAATACAAGATATCCACCCATATACGCGTCATCAACTTTGTCAAAATACTAGTCATTTGCTCAAAATCGAGTTGAGCATGTGGGCAGCATATTCCCAACTTCACCAATAAGTGTATTCCGGTTTCCTGTCAATCAAACCAAACATAAGAATAGGTTCTAGGTGCAGAATGAACCCGTTCCATTCTTCCTCATGACCCAAATCAAACATGCCCTTAGTAGGTAGGGTTTCTCCCAAGCTAAATGCTCGTTTTCTGTAAACTCACCGCTAATCTCAGCTATCCAAACAACCACGGTCTCTCACTTTGACTCGTTTTGGATTTTATGGCATGACTCGGAAGTCATTCCCTGTCCTAAGCAAAGCACTTTTTGTTGAGCTTGAAGGATTAGCAACCCTCTTTACTACGAATGGCTCAACAGTAAGGTCATCAGATAATGAAAGTGGAGGCTACTACTGCATTATGTATTGGATTATAGATGGGCTTAGGCCCATATAAGACAATAATCCCTGGTTAACCTCTAAGCCTATTTAGGTGCATGGCAGGTGGTGGAAAGTTTAGTATCATACTGCTACTGTAAGAAGAGTGGGACCCTTTTATAAGGGCTGCTCTACCACATGCCATTGGAAGCTTGGGAAGAGGAGCTGTACACGCGCGCTCCTCCTCCTCCGCCGCCCGCCTCGCCTCGCCTAGTCACGACGCGGGTTGCAGGACACTAGTAGAAAAAAATATATTGCATAAAATATATATTGTATACGCATATATATATCATTGAAATATATATTGTATATGCGTGTATTCATATATCTTTTAATATTATTCAATATCATGGCAGAGATTTCTAATCATAAACACACTAACAAATATTTTAATAGTGGTTTCTAGTGTATATTAGGCAACCAAATTCATAGAAACTTCTAGGGCATAGCAAATGTGGCTTGCAAGTTGAGCTCAGTAATAGAATCATCAAAGACCAAAAATGTTGTTCATTGTATTTTTGCGTATGCTTCGATTATCTAACATGCTCGTCGAAATTCACTTGGTTTGATTTGGTGCAAATGAGATCTCCTACCCATTTCTCAAATGAAAAATTGTGCATTGATTTAAAAATTGAAATCTTGTCACATAAATTCATTACAATACTGAGACATCCATCGTAAAGAGAAACGAGTGTATTTAAACTCAACTTCGCTAGTCAGAATGGTTTGCCTCCGCATGATATAAACTATTAGTATGTGTTGTGAACTTGTGCTCCTGCATATTTAGGCTCTATTTTATGAATTTAATAATCTTTCAGATGTAATGTATAATTGTATAGTGTTTGTATAATTTATAGTTGGGGCCCTCCCTTCTTGGGGCCCTGGGTGATCACCCCTTTTGCCCGGCTTATGGGCCAACCCTGCTTGGGTTCATCTAACATCGACAGGGCCAGGTATGCTGCATCTCTTAGTTTTTTGTTTTAACCTTTGTTCATTACCCTAACATCTCATGAAATCAAGCTGCTGAATCCCTCAATCTGCTTGTAGTCAGTAAAATCTCTCTATGGATCACCTGTCTCGTGTCACCAATCTCACGAAGACTTGAGCAATCTTACATGACAAACACATCATGAGCTTTTCATTGCTCCCTCTAGATGCAGAATACATTTTAGTTTAAATACTCTGATAAATAAGATCCTTTTTTTGAAATAGAGGCAAAAGTTTTGCCTCATTGATTAATTAAGAAGAAGAGAGTTGCCAAGTTATTTACGGAAAATCGGGCAAAAACCGATACAGATAACCCATACGCACACCTCACATAGTACAAAACACCCACACCACTCAAGCGGCCCTCCAAACATGCAACAATCACAACCCTCGACACTTGCACAACACAATAACACTCCTGCCAAGCACTAGTAGAAAACAGGGCTTTGGTCCAGGCCAGATAAGAGCATCAATCCCGGTTCTGTTACGAACCGGGACCAATGGGTGCATCAGTCCCGGTTCGTGAGGCCAGGGCGCCGGCCGGGCCACGGCAGCCACCAGTCCTGGTTCGTCTGACCCCTTTGGTCCCGGTTCCAGACACGAACCGGGACTAAAGGGCCTCGCTCCTGGCGCAGCCCCTTTAGTCCCGGTTGGTGGCTGGAACCGGGACTAAATGTGTGTCTTCTGTCCCGGTTCTAGCCACGAACCGGGACTAAAGAGATGCCTATATATATGCTCTCCCCTGCCCGCTCACTCCTCTGTTTTTTGGCCGGCCGGTGTGGGAGGTTTGTGCTGCTCTGTTCTCACCTCCTATGCACATGAGGTGTTTGATGAAATGCCCGAGCCACACTTAAGCTTTCTCCTCTCCAAGCTCGACCTCCAAGCTACATTTTCCCAAGATCTGTCTAGGTTTGGCGGTGCACCAACTACACAAGTGTTCTAAAAGGTTAGCAACTTCATCGTTTCATCTCTCACTGCTAGTTTAGCTCATTTCAAATGCTGTAGAAGTAGAGTGGTTTGTGGGTTTTAGTGGAGGAGTGTATGTGGGAGTTCTTTTGATTTAGATGCACAATTTGAGCTGAAATTAACTTCTTAGAGTCTGCACATGTGTAGGGTGCCGTCCCCGTCCCCGTCCTCACCGCCGTCGATCGCCCGCGCCGATCTCGTCGCCGGCACCACCGTGGTGAGCCTCTTGTTCTTATCTTCTTTTTAAAAGAAAAAAAATTCTTACTTGTATGATTTAGATAGATACTTGTATAATTTTCTTACTTTTATTATTGTTTGTTATTATATAGTGCCATGACTTTGGTATCCGCCCCCGTCGGCCCTCGTCCTGTCTATGATTCGGATGTGGTATATTATCTTTTATTATGATTTGTTTCATTTAGTGCTTATGACAATTATGCCGACCAACGTGACATAGATGTTTTTATCTAGGAGGTATGTGAACCGGAAATTCCAACCGACCCTCTTGTCGAGAGGTTAAATTTAGTTGAAAAAAGAAAACAATTACTTGAAGAAAAAATTGAAAAGAATTGAGGAGGAGAATATGGAATTGGAGTTGCATGTTGCATATGTCATCGATGATCACAAGATCAAGATGGATGCAATGCGCTTGAAGATTAGAAAGATTAAAAAATAGGCCATTCATAATGAGGCTTGGTATCATTATGCCGTTGGATCAATTGTTACCTTAGTTGCAATTATGATCGAATTTGTTGTTGCATTTAAATGTTTTTCATAGTTTCAATGTATGTTTTAATTAGATGCTCTAGAGAGCTATATGTTGTTTTATGAGAACTATATATGTATGAACTTTATGTATTTATTTTTTCAGTAATAACATTTGATCACTACTGTACTTTGATTTTAATGTGATGATGAACTTGTATTAATTTGGTCACTTCTCTATTCATGATGTTCTGTAATGGTTTTTGATACACTTAATTATATAATGCACGCAGATGAACCGGCAATGGATGTACGGTGACCGACGCACCTCTGAGTATCTTGAGGGCCTGCATAAATTTCTCGAAGTGGCTGAGGCAAACAAGCAGAATGGTTTTATGTATTGTCCATGCCCTGTCTGTGAGAATACGAAGGATTACTCTAACTTGAAAACCCTTCACGTCCACCTGCTTGAGAAGGGTTTCATGTCACACTATAATGTTTGGACCAAGCACGGAGAAAGAGGGGTTATGATGGAAGACAACAAAGAAGAAGAGGATGATGACAACTATCCCCCTGAATACGGTGATACTGCAACGGGGGAAGCTGAAGATCAAGAGGAACCAGACGATGTGCCCGATGATGATCTTTGCCGGGTCATTGTTGATGCAAAGAGACAATGCCAAAGTGAAAGGGAGAAGTTGAAGTTCGATCGCATGTTAGAGGATCACAAAAAAGAGTTGTACCCAAATTGCGAAGATGACAACACAAAGCTCGGTACCACACTGGAATTGCTGCAATGGAAGGTAGACAATGGTGTATCTGACAATGGATTTGGGAAGCTACTGAAAATAATGAAGAAGAAGCTTCCAAAGGATAACGAATTGCCCGACAGTACGTACGAAGCAAAGAAGGTTCTATGCCCTCTAGGATTGGAGGTGCAGAAGATACATGCATGCCCTAATGACTGCATCCTCTACCGCGGTGAGTACGAGGATTTGAATGCATGCCCGGTATGCGGTGCATTGCGGTATAAGATCAGACGAGATGACCCTGGTGATGTTGAGGGCGAGCGCCCCAGGAAGAGGGTTCCTGCCAAGGTGATGTGGTATGCTCCTATAATACCACGGCTGAAACGTCTGTTCAGAAACAAAGAGCATGCCAAGTTGATGCGATGGCACAAAGAAGACCGTAAGAAAGATGGGAAGTTGAGAGCATACGCTGACGGGTCGCAGTGGAGAAAAATCGAGAGAAGGTGGGGGGACTTTGCAGGTGACGCAAGGAACGTATGGTTTGGTTTAAGAGCAGATGGCATTAATCCTTTTGGGGAGCAGAGCAGCAATCATAGCACCTGGCCCGTGACTCTATGTATCTATAACCTTCCTCCTTGGTTGTGCATGAAGCGGAAGTTCATTATGATGTCAGTGCTCATCCAAGGCCCTAAGCAACCCGGCAACGACATTGATGTGTACCTAAGGCCATTAGTTGAAGAACTTTTACAGCTGTGGAATGGAGAAGGTGTACGTGTGTGGGATGATCACAAACAGGGGGAATTTGACCTACGTGCGTTGCTGTTTGTAACCATCAATGATTGGCCTGCTCTTAGTAACCTTTCAGTACAGACAAACAAGGGATACCACGCATGCACGCACTGTTTAGATGATACCGAAAGTATATATTTGGACAAATGCAGGAAGAATGTGTACCTGGGACATCGTCGATTTCTTTCGACCAACCATCTCTTAAGAAAGAAAGGCAAGCGTTTCAAAGGTGAGGCAGATCACCGGAAGAAGCCCGCCCTCCGTACTGGTGATGCCATACTTGATATGGTCAAGGATTTACAAGTAATCTATGGAAAGGGTCCTGGCGGACAATCTGTTCCGAATGACGCTGAGGGACGCGCACCCATGTGGAAGAAGAAATCTATATTTTCGGACCTACCCTATTGGAAAGACCTAGAGGTCCGCTCTGCAATCGACGTGATGCACGTGACGAAGAATCTTCGCGTGAACCTACTAGGCTTCTTGGGCGTGTATGGGAAGACAAAAGATACACCGGAGGCACGGGAGGACCAGCAACGTGTGCACGAAAAAGACGGCATGCATCCAAAGCAGTATGAAGGTCCTGCCAGCTACGCTCTTACCAAAGAAGAGAAGGAAATCTTCTTTGAATAAATATGGCAGAGAAAAAGTTCCAGAACCTAAAGTCTCATGACTGCCACGTGATTATGACGCAACTGCTTCCGGTTGCATTGATGGGGCTTCTACCGGAAAACGTTCGATTAGCCATTGTGAAGCTATGTGCATTCCTCAATGCAATCTCTCAGAAGGTAATCGATCCAGATATCCTACCAAGGTTAAAGAATGATTTGGTGCAATGTCTTGTCAGTTTCGAGCTGGTGTTCCCACCATCCTTCTTCAATATCATGACGCACGTCCAAGTTCATCTACTCAACGAGATTGCCATTCTGGGTCCTGTATTTCTACACAATATGTTCCCCTTTGAGAGGTTCATGGGAGTCTTAAAGAAATATGTTCGTAACCGTGCTAGGCCAGAAGGAAGCATCTCCATGGGTCATCAAACAGAGGAGGTCATTGGGTTTTGTGTTGACTTTATTCCTGACCTTAAGCCGATTGGTCTCCCTCAATCGCGGTATGAGGGGAGACTGACTGGAAAAGGCACGCTAGGAGCGGATGCAATAATATGTAGGGACGGGCATTCTTAGGCTCAAGCACACTACATAGTTCTACAGAATTCTACCTTGGTGATCCCGTATGTCAATGAACACAAGAATTTTCTGCGCTCCAAACACCCGGAGCAGTCTGACGACTGGATTACATGTGAACACATCAGGACTTTCGGTAGTTGGTAGCAAACACATCTCATGGGTAACAACATTGTTGGAGATGAGCTGTACTCGTTGGCCAGGGGACCATCTTCGACTGTATTGACTTACCAAGGGTACGAGATAAATGGGAATACATTTTACACGATTGCCCAAGATCAAAAGAGCACCAACCAAAACAGTGGTGTCCGCTTTGATGCAGCAACCAACAGGGGAAAGGACACATATTATGGTTACATAGTGGATATATGGGAACTTGACTATGGACATGATTTTAAGGTCCCTTTGTTTCGGTGCAAATGGGTCAATCTGTCAGGAGGCGGGGTACAGGTAGACCCGCAGTACGGAATGACAACAGTGGATCTCAACAATCTTGGGTACACAGACGAACCATTCGTCCTAGCCAAAGATGTGGCGCAGGTTTTCTATGTGAAGGACATGTCTACCAAACCGAGAAAAAGAAAAGATAAGGAAGCGAATACATCATACGATGAGCCAAAGCGCCACATAGTTCTTTCAGGGAAAAGAGACATCGTGGGAGTGGAGGGCAAGATAGACATGTCTGAAGATTATGAAAAGTGTCATGAAATTCCTCCCTTCAAAGTGAAGGCTGACCCAAGCACCCTGTTAAACGATGAATATTATCCATGGTTACGGCGCAATAAGCAAGGGACACACGCGAAGAAAAAGTGAAGACTTTCTCTCCACAACTATTCTGATGATGGCTTTGATCTAGAATATCACTGCAGTTACATGTCAAGAAATGAAATGCCTTTTGTAACATATGAGTTTTCGTCTGAAACCGTGATACTTCGAAAGAGATTGTCCATTTTGTACACGAAGTGCATCCAGTTTTTGCCGTAACCCTCTCAACTTTTTAGCACATGCTATGTGGGTGAAATGATGATACCATGCCAACTTTCAACCTTTTCAGAGTTCATTTGTACTGCTTTTCAATTTCAGGGTCATTTAGCTAAGAAAACAGTAAATGCATGAAAAATAGCAAATGAAGTCAGAAAGGGTTGAAAATTGATGATGTGGCTTTGAATGGTGCATGTTGAACGCACAAAAAGTCTGGAGTTGAAATAAGTTAAAAAAATGAAATGCCTTTGTAACATATGAGTTTTCGTCCGAAACCCTGATACTTCGAAAGAGATTGTCCATTTTGTACACGAAGTGCATCCAGTTTTTGCCGTAACCCTCTCAACTTTTTAGCACATGCTATGTGGGTGAAATGATGATACCATGCTAACTTTCAACCTTTTCAGAGTTCATTTGTACTGCTTTTCAATTTCAGGTTCATTTAGCTCAAAGAATGAATTAATAGCAAAAAGAATGAATCAAAAAGCTTTTATAAAACTCTAATAGCAAAAAGAATGAACTAAAAAGCTTTGATAAAATTCTAATAGCAAAAAGAATGAACTAAAAAGAATCAATTAAATATAATATTTTTCAATAGCAAAAAGAATCAACTAAAAATAATCAAAATAATATTAACTAAAATTATCAAAGTATTTATTTGTTAAAAACTTTAATAGTAAAAAGAATTTTCATAAAGTATTTTTTGTTACAAACTTTAATAGAAAACTAAAAAGCTTTTATAAAACTCTAATAGCAAAAGGAATCAACTAAAAAGAATCAATAAAAAATAAAATTTATGCAACTAAAATTATATAAAATTTATGCAACTAAAATTATATAACTAAAAATAACATAGGCAAAAAATAACATTAAAAAATTAAAAACATAACATATGCAAAAACTAAAAAAAAGGCCCACCTACTAGCCACCAGGGCCTGCATACGACTAGAAACCCTAGAGATGGGCCAGGATGCAGGCCCGCAGTGCAAGCAGGCCCAACAGGGTGTCAGATAGGCATTTACTGCCTGCAGTCGAGAAGAGCTCGAGAAGGAAGCGGCTGCAGCGCTTATAAACAACCCCGAGCCCCTCTCAACTAGCGAGGTGGGACTAAAGTTTAGGATGTGGCAGCACAGACCATTGGTCCCGGTTGGTGGCTCGAACCGGGACGAAAGGCCCCCCTTTCGTCCCGGTTCGAGCCACCAACCGGGACCAATGGTCTGGGTTTCCCGCCCTTTCGCCTGGCGAAATACACCTTTGGTCCCGGTTGGTGGCACGAACCGGGACGAAACGGGGGCCTTTCGTCCCGGTTCGTGCCACCAACCGGGACCAATGCTCTGGGTATATAAGCAGCCCTTACAAGTTTTCCATTCAGTTTTCTTCGATCTCCTCCTCTCCCCGAGCCCTGCCCCGACGCCCTCGCCGACCCCCTGCCCCGACGCCCTCGCCGACGCGCCGGACCTCCTCGCGCGCCCTCCTCCCCGTCGCCGCGTGCCCCCTCGAGCCCGCCGTCCTCGTCGCCGGCCTCCAGCCATCGCCGCGCCCCCCAGTGAGCCCCCCTTTCCCATGGTCCCCTGCTCCCCGTCGCCGCGTGCCCCCGAGCCCCTTGCTCTGCCACTGCTCCATGGTCGCCGCCGGCCCCGTTGCTAAAAATGTGTTTTTTAGATGAATAGATAGATAGATAATGTTCATGTGGAGATGAGATGAGATGTATGGTGCTGTGTTTTTTTAGATAATGTTCATGTGGAGATGAGATGAGATGAGCTGTATGAGATGTATGAGATGTTTTGTGGAGATGAGATGAGATGTTGTCATGTGGAATTTTTTTTTGTTCATAGAAATTAGTGTGAATTTTTTGTTCATGATGATCTTGCTAAAACTCATATTAAGTTTGTTCGATGAATGTTTTCTGTTAAAACTCATATTAAGTTTGTTCGATGAATGTTTTCTATTAAAACTCATATTCAAAATGAGTTAAAAGACTCATATATTCAAAATTTACTCCCGGTCCGCTCGCCCGACCAACTCTCGAGGCCACCCAAACCCTAGAAGAAAGAGCGTTGTCAATCTACCCCCTCCCGCCCCTACCTGTAATTGTTATGTATAATACTATATATTGGCGTCTAATTCACCTGTCTTACCTCAGTGAACCGAAGGGACTTTATTTATTCAGTAGGCGGCCGGCATAGGTCAATGTGGTAGAATGGATAGTTCGATCTCCTGCATAGCGATTATTTTTGTAAAGTGTCCTCTCCTGAAAGTATAACCCCGATAACTTCGAGATGAGGGGGGACGTCGGACATGCATGAGAGAGGCGGTCCGCAAAGTATCCTCTCTCGAAAGTATAACCCCCGATAACTTTGCATGATGTTTGCGACTAATCCATTGCTCATATATGCATATGATTCATTGTTGTGATTAGCTAGGTCTATGTTTTCCACTAATCCATCTCTCATGATTGTATATTGCCATGTTGTAATATTTGCAGAAACTATGGACAGAGACTTAGAAAAAGAAGAGTTGTTGGGGGATATAATCCGCGACGGAGGTGATATCACCTTGTCGTTTCTCAACGACACCGATGGTCAGGAAAGAGAGGATGACGGCTTCGGTGATCCAATGGAGGAGGAAGGAGATCATGACGGCTCCGGTAACCGAATGGAGGAGGAAGGAGATCATGACGGATCCAGTGACCGAACGGAGGAGGGAGCCTTAACTCTTGCAAAGTCCGGCGAGGTATATATACATATATTAATTAAGCCTCTGCTGACTTGATGCATTAATTGTTTTGTATGTACATATATTAACGCTTCTTTCTTCTTTTAATTAGCCCTCCGGATCGAGCCAAACTTCCGTAAGGAGACGAGGCCCGAAGAAAAGGTTGCGCCAGGATGAAAGGTTCACGATCGAAGAAGTCGATCGAGATGGCCAACCGATTGCTCCCAAGCGGAGCAGGGACACATTTATACATCAGTGCGGAGTGGTTGTTAGGGACATCGTCCCGATCAGCATCCAAGAATGGAATAAGAAGAAGGACCCTGAAGTTTCTTATGTCCAGGATAGACAGAAAGATGATCTTTGGACCTCGCTGATGACAAATTTCAGCCTACCACCAGAGGCGGATCCGAATAAGGTCAAGGCATTTGCTCTTAAGAAGATGGCAGAACTATTCAAGAACTAGAAGAAAGATTTGAACAAAAAGTTTGTCGAGAAAGACAAGACTCCAGAATTCACCGGTCCATATGAGAAAATAAAAGATCACTGGCCCGCATTTATGGCCTACAAGAAATCGGACAAGGGCAAGCAAAGGTCAGCGATAAATAAGCTAAATGCTGCAAAGAAGAAGTATCACCATGTTATGGGGTCAGGTGGCTACAGCAAAGCCCGGCCTACGTGGGACAAAGCTGAGCAAGACCTGCTTGCTAAAGGGGTCCAACCAGCGACATTGCACTGGCCAGATCGGTCAAGGACTTGGTTCTTCGGGGTTGGGGGAACTTTGGACCCAGACACAGGGAAGTGTGTTTGGACGAAAGCTCAACTTGCAATACCTGTCAAGAAGCTTGAGGAAGCAATCCAGGCAGCGCAGAAAGGGAGGTTACATCCCGACAGAGAGAATGACGAGCTGACACAGGCCCTTGGGAATGCTGAACACCCTGGACGAACACGAGGCACATCAGGCTCCGTTCCGTGGGTGCATGGGTTTCCCGACAACGGTGGTTATAGAAGCCGAGAGAGAAAGAAGAAAGCGGAAGCAAGCGAAATGCAGAAGATCAATGCAAGATTAGCGAAATTAGAGGAACTTGAGAGCCAGCGAGCTACCGGCCAACCATCTCAGCGGCACGAAGATCCTTCCTTCGACACTGCCCCAGAAGCTACCCCACCATCTCAGCGGAGAAGCAGCGTGGCTTCCACGGAGCTCCTTCAGCCTGATATCACGGCTCCTCGCTACCCCGTGGATAGTATCACGGAGGCTGAACATTGTGTGCTAATGGTGAAATGCCAGAACCTGACCTTGAAGGCGGCGGTCGGCTCTGTTTTACCTCCTCGAGCTGAGGGAACTTTCCATTGCAGTCCGATTCCACATGGCTATGCTATTGTCACGGTGGATGAAATAATGGAGGGATTTGAGGGGCTGGAGCTTGACTACCCTACAGGTGAAGGGGATAATCTTCTGGAAAATGCCTTAAGGAGTACCTGCCTATGGAGAAAGGAGAACATCAAGCTTCCAAACTGGACGCCGCCTCAGCAGACTTAGCCGGAGGAGGCCCCTCAGCAGACTCCGCTGCCTCATTCGTCTCCGGCGCGTCAGCTGTCTCCGCCGCCTCAGCTGTCTCCGTCGCGTCAGCCGACTCCGGCGGAGGAGGGCCCTCAGCAGAATTCTCCTTCGCCTCCTCCGCGGCGTCAGCGGACTCCGCCTCCTGCGCCGCGTCAGCGGACTCCGCCTCGTCAGCAACGGCAGAAGAGAGCCGCCGCCGCTCCGGCGGCTAGCAGTACAATAGGTGGTGGGAAGAAATTCAAATTTGGTCCAAGCCTCAAGCCTCTTGCCAAGTTACCATATGAGCTGACTGACAAGGAAACCGATGAGGTCGTGGCTGCCGATTTGAAACGCCAATTTGCATGGAAAGTTCCACCTTCAAAGAAAAAAAATAGATCCGGTAAAGGCGAATCGCACTCTGGATGCCCTTACGCGACCACCTCCGCCTCCGCCGCTATCAAACTATGACCGCATTATTGCAAAGACATATGACGAAGCTATGAGTCGGTCGAGAAGTAGCAGAACTGGTGTAAGAAGTGGGAAAACAATTCCCCAGCTCGGCGAACAGGAAAAGCAATCGTGCCCCCCGTTCAAGGTGTTTACCGATACCCCGGGGATAGCGGCCGTTGCTCCTGGTTTCAATCTTGGTGATTACCTAGGCGATGATGTACATTTTGAAATCGCTAAGGTAGACACCTTTAAATACCAGCACGGGAAGCGTCTCGTCAGAAGTGATGATCTGGAACGAGATCTACCAACGATGATGCGAACATTACATAAATGGTACTTGGAAACCTGCAAGGATGGGACGGGCAGTATCTTGGTGGGAATTAAGGATGAGCACGACTTTGTTGGAGTCGACTCAATCTTCGTTGAATTTGACGAACTCTTTCAGTTATACAATCAAGCCGCCCTCGACAAAAGTCTCGTGGCTTGTTATTGTCTATAAGTATTATTTCTGTAATTAAGTCTCTAGCTCAGCTCATTCATTGCATGTATATAATTATCCTCACTATATTATGCAGATTGAAGATCGTCGAATTTAAAAGAGGACAAATCTATGACATTGGGTTCATTAAGCCAAATATCGTAAATGAATGGTCGGTACAGAAGATCCCCGAGGAGACTGAGAAAATCTTGCTAATGGCGTTCCTTTGACACCAAAACAAAAGGGAAATACTCTTTCCTTACAACTTCAAGTGAGTGTTACTGTCTTCTGCATATTCTGTTTCGCTGACTCGAGGTTAAGTGTAATTGATGAGTTATGCGCGCGCAGGTTCCACTTTATTCTGCTAGCCATTCAGCTTGACGAGGGAGCAGTAACTGTCTTGGACTCGAGACGTAAAGAGGCTACGGAGTATGCGGACATGATTGAAATGCTCCAGAAGTAAGTTCAATCATTATCGCACTATATCGGCAACTTTCGTTCATTTCCTGATATCAAGTAATCATTTTCTTTGCCGGGCAGGGTTTGAAAAAAGTTCATCACGCGGGTTAAGGGTGAATGGAGACCGGAGCTGCGATTTAAACAACCCAGAGTAAGTAGTACTAGCTAGTTCCGCGCATCTCTCATTGATTCTAGTTTCAATACCATTATCATGGTTGATTATCATTTTGATTGAACTCTATTCTCGTAAAGTGCATGTGGCAGCAACCTGGAAATGAGTTATGTGGATACTACGTTTGTGAGTTCATTCACCAAAAGACCACCGAGAGGGGCTTCACTAAACAACAATTTGAAGTACGTAAACAATATTCATAATTTTATTTTATCACCATCAATTGTGTTGATTTCATTCATATATATATATATATATATTGACCCCCCTTCTTTAAATTAGACCTGGCAGAAGTGGGACGTACTCCTACCAGCTGATCGCCTACGCGCAATTCAAGAGGAGTTGGCGGGATTCTTTGTTGACCACATCATTCCTAAAGACGGAAAATGCCATCGGGAATTGCAAACCTGTTGAATAGATATATGCATCAACGTGTACTATCTGTAGTAGCGTCGAATAGATATACGAAAACTTGTTGTTCGACCAACAAGCACGGAGAAAGAGAGGTCACTTCTCTCTATATATTGATCATGCATGACGATGTTGTGTAATTAATGGTTCCTTCATTGCTTACTAGCTAGCGTCGAGTTCTCTCTATATGTAGTAGCTAGCGTCGACCAAGCACGGAGAAAGAGAGGTCACTTCTCTCTATTAGCTAGCTAACACAATATGAAACCCCTAAACCCTCCAAAACCCCTAACCCCCCCCCCCCCCCCCCCTTTCAAAAAAAAAACAAAAAACCCAGCGCCTGCGAGCTGCTGACGCGTGGCTGCCTTTTGGTCCCGGTTGGTGTTACCAACCGGGACTAAAGGTCCTCCTGCCTGAGTGCTGCGCAGCGGCCACGTGGAGACCCTTTAGTCCCGGTTGGTGTTACCAACCGGGACTGAAGGTCCTCCTGCCTGGGCGCCCCACAGCGGCCACGTGGAGCTCCTTTGGTCCCGGTTCGTAGGCCAACCGGGACTAAAGGTTTTGGGTATTACTCCCGATCGTTTTGTCCCGGTTCCAGAACCGGGACTAAAGGCCCTCTGGAACCGGGATAGATGCCCTGTTTTCTACAAGTGAAGCACACTGACACGGAAAAACCTGAGCACCCTCCATCATTAAATCATGGACGCTTTCCGGATGGCGCCACTCTTCTTACTTTTGTTCCTCTTTGCTTTCTCCCTGCTTGGCTTCTCCTTTGAGGGACAACCACTTGTCTTGCCAGATTGAGGCTGATCAGCCACCCATTGGTCAACAAAATCATAAAACTCCTCGAATTTCTTGGTGTTCATGTCGTCAACCAAAAGGCTCCTAGGAGCCAACATCAACACACCAGCAGCATCGACGTCCTCAACTAGAGGAACCACCGACATGACATCATCAACCACAGGGTCTGCCGACACGATGGACTCAGACACCTTCAGTTGCTTAGATGACAAAGGCAAAACATGTCCCTCACACGAGGTTATCGATGAATCCACCTCCAAATGTTCCACAGACAATGGCGAAGTAGGGCTCAGACATAGCTCCCGTAGCTCGGGCATGACCTGTAGCATCGGAGCCTGAAGCATGACAACGGACTCACCCTCAGTGGTAGACAACACAGGGGACAAGGCCGACAGAGACGATGAACTGTTCCCCAACACGAGGGGAGAAACATCCATATAGCTCTTGCCCCCTTTCTTCGTGGAGTCAACATCGCCCACACCAGGATGGCGTGACATCGGAGTGGTACGCGATAAAGCCAGTGCAAGGGAGAGACTGCTCAAAGCAGCCTCCACTCGCTCGAGAAAACTCCCAACACGCGCCAGGCAAATCTGCAGCAGTGCTGTCTAATCAGCCAAAGCGGACTGTAACATCACATCGGGTGGTGCAGCCAAGCCAATAGGAGCACACACGACATACGCCCAAGACCCATGGCGAAGTGACTTGGAGGGGAGAGTGGATTTCATCGGACCCTCACATGAAGCTGGAGCAGGACGATGCACGATACTGAGGACCGGCGGCATGGCAAGGCAAGCCAAAGAGCTTAGAGGACGCCATCGATTGTGGCAACCGTGCATAAGGTGACCATTCTCCAAGCAAAGACAACACCGAAGCGGATCTCTGCAGTCAACTACACGGTGCCCCGGAGCGAGGCATTTGCAGAATTTACCATGCAGCCAAGCAGAGATGGGACGCGGAGCCATTGTCGGGGATGGCGATGTGGGGTGACACGGACCATGCCGGGGCAACACCTTCTGCCATCCTCCGCTCGCCTCCGCCACACACCCCATGCCCGGCTGAGCGGCGACCGAGGTTGAGCCCTTGGCAGCAAGCGGCGTCAAAGGGGCCAGCTCCTCTTCATCATCGTCGTCGTCGCTGTCAGCGGCGAGCGAGACCCATGTTTGGCTGCCCCGAGTCGAGAGGCCGCAGCTTCGAGCGAGGAATGGGGTCTGGCGGGTCCAGAGCGAGCGCCCTCGGCGCGACCTAGCTGGCGGGCGCGGAGATAGGAGAGCTCATCCCCTCTCGGTCCTCGGCGACGTGGATTGGAGCAGCAGTGGTCTGCACAGGGAGCCGCGCAGACGCGGGCACGGGCGCAGCTAGCTTGCCCGAGGACACCTCCGGCACCTTCTTGGACCCACCACCAACCAGGACAGAGTGGCCCAGCACCGACTGCGGCGGCGGGAAACGAGCTCCCAATCCAGATGGGATAGAGCAGCGAATGGCGGTGGCTAGAGAACGACGCGCGGGATGCAGCCAGCAGGCTCCACAGCGGGAGGCGGCAGTAGCATGCTGGCCGCGACGCGGGGCGGCGGCGGGGTGGCCGATGGGCTGCTAGCGGTGACGACCGGAGGGACGACGCGAGGCATCCAGGGCGCAGCTCCCACCCCTGAGTTTCCTAGCGGGAGGAAAGGAGAGAGCAGACGGCGTGCAGGCCAGATCCGGGAGCGGCAGATGCGGGGGTGGCCGGAGCAGGGAGATCCGGCCGGCGGCGGCTGTGCGCTCACGCGGCAGCAAGCGCGGACGCGAGAGCCATGGTCACGCACAGTACCTGTTAAGATCCTTTTTCCATTTTGTAACAAACTATAACCCGATAACCAGCTTCTATCAAGTCCGTCTTGTGGTATACACCGCAATTCTATCACCCACTTGTTCCCTTTGCACTTATGTGGCTAAATTCCGATGTCGAGTACTCATGTATCACTCCATCCGTTCCCATGCTACGTAATCTTCCAGTTGCGCCACCCAAGGGGAGAAGAAAAGCGAAAATTGTTTCCCATGTTACCCCAGAAAAATCGCATGTAGCAAATCTCGCTCGAGGAGATTGCCTCCCTGTTCCTGTTTGCATGCCGCACACTTAGTCGCCCTTGCATCCTCTCATGGGCCAGCAATGTTGCCAAGGGGCGTGCAAGCAATGCAAAGTGGTGCCCGGCCACCGAGCAATCATCACGTCTTGCAAAATGGCAGGACCAGGGAAGGCAACATGTTTCCAAGGAGGGGAAACGTCTCCATTTATTGGCGGCATAAAGCTCTTCGTTCTTCATGAACACATCACTACAGCTCCACACATGCCGCACAATCATCGGGACCCACGTTCAGGGTAGTAGTAACCAAAACTTTAACTACTTGATGTACAGAGGTGCAAGAAGAAGTCTTGGTCGTTCGATCAGGCGACCCAGAGGCATCATTGGCAATCCACTCCTCTGCCCTGAACCAATAGTAGGCCTAGGCCATCTCCACTCACCTTCATCAGAGCAACGTAAATTTGTTCACACCACATAATCCGGGACACGAGTAGTGTAAATACAATAACATTGTTCTAGCCTATCTATCTAGGTATCCCAACACCTCGCTTTCTATTTTGTTACTCAATTTCTTTTACTATGCCCCCTTGCAAATTACATGGCGTCGAAGTCATTACCAATTGTCGTACTTAGGATTAGGCTACAGGAACATGTTACTTAGGGCCGCATTGAGCATCGAGTGCTGATCCCAGGATGGCATTGGCGATGTCGATATCGACGTGGTGTAGGTAGTTGAATGTGGTGGATGTCGAGCTGCTTCCATTTTGTGTAGTTGTTGGCCGACATGTTTGAGCTTGAATGGGATGTAGTTGGCTATCTTGATGTGATGCATGGAGGGAGGCGGGAGGGGAAGGGGGAGGAGAAAAATCCCATACCTCCATGGAGGCGCCATCACAGGACTGGTGGTGGCTATAATGTCACAGGTGGCTGCACATGAACTGCAGTTCTTGGTGGAGATGGGAAGGATCAGGGGCTTAATTTGATTACCAACAAAGTGTGAATCATGGTGCTCGTATTCATCACTTGGTTCTGTTTACATGCACAATACATATAATTACTTGAAAGAGTGCATCTCATCAACTAACTAAACTGGAGAGGGCGCTAGGCATGGGAGAGTGGGACATGTGGGCGCACCAGGGACCTGATGATCGAAGTAGTCATCCGGCCGGGTCAAAAAAAGTGACTGAGGACAATATACAAGATACTCTCACCTCCCATTGATCAACCTTATATGAGGGGTCTGCTTGTAGATGCTCTCACCTCCCATTGATCAACCTTACATACAAGATACAACCATTGCATTGCTTGTATAATACATTATTTATTGATGACATAGATATATGTTACGATCAACCTAGCGGCAGCACACCGAATAGGTGGATTTCATTAACAGTGGCTCAAATCTGGATACAAGCATAGAGGATTCAAGGGAGAAGAGCAGTTCAGGAAGAGCAGAGGAAGAGAGGAAGAGCAGAGGAGGAGGGGAAAGTAGCATCAGCTACAGCACAGTTCATCTTCCATCGATGCTCTCCCAGTCGCTGGCTTCTGCTATATACTGGCTGGCTGCCCACGGGCCATCTGGCAGCCCACAGCCCATCATATAGGGCTGGGTCGTGACATTCCTCCCCCCTTGAAAACCGGCTTGCCCTCAATCCGTTGATGGCGCTGAACCCTTGACGGAGAGGCCATGGAAGGAGCAGGTGCACACCCCAGACACTTCTGATAATACCATCCGAACAAATAAAATGTTCTGCCATTTCGTGGATCCTCGGTAGCATTCTCTTGACAATATGCCCATTTTGTAGTTGTGCTCCGGAAATAACAGGTTGCAGCATGGTGGCCCATGATCTTGTGCATTTCTTATGTGCAGTTTCAGTACTCAGCAAAATTGGAGCAGCTGGCAGCAGGGTCATCACCACTATTTCATTCACGGCAGCCTTAACTAAAGTAAGTGATGGCCAAGAGCAAATCATAGGCACTGTACTGCTATATGCTTTATATGGCAGCTCCAATACTAACTTTAGTTCTTTCCCATCTTGTATCATGTAGTTAACTTCCAGAAATGGAGAACTAATAGTAATGAACACTGCTTCCTCATGGATTGTGATGAGCGTGAGGTTGCCTGCTGCAAATAATCTGGTCGAAATAGGTGTGGAAATTGCAGGGTCCCATGACATTTTAGATAAGATGATAAACAAATATTGTTGCCAAAGAAGGTTAATGGCCATCAGCCCCAAGCAAGATATGCACTCTTTCGGCCAAAAGATAATTTCTCCAGGTGGCGCGACAATGATTATTAACCCATAGTGGCCCAATAAGCTTTGACCTTCATACCACTCCCTCCTGGCTGGAAATGACAGATTGTTGGAGATCGTACCGCTTTGGTCAAAATACACTACCATGAAGATTTCAGTAGCTAACAAACCATGAACTCCGGGATCCCAAGGCAATGTAAGAATTATGTCAATTGCATTGACCAAGCTAGTATGTACTGATGCGAGTTCATACCTTCCAGATTGACAAGGAGCACCCCCATCCTCGAGCAAATGCCACCTCCAATTTATATGAACTCCCACAACAATCTCTAAGAGCAGTAACTTACCTGGCCAAGAATTAGTGCCCTCAACCATATTCCAGGCATGATGGAAATGAGGTGTATGCTCCACATCCATCATCTGACAGGAAGCAGTTATAGTGTGACTAACAATACTGCACACTAATCTGTCATTTGCTCCAGCCATCTCTCCAAGATGATCCACAATTAGACATCTCACGGTTTCATGTATTGACTCACCCAACAGTCCAATGCTTGCAAATTCAGCACCTAGCATGGGATACATGCCTCTATCAGGACCACTTGGTGTTGCACAAGGGTATACTTTGGTCCCTGATTCAGATGGTGCACCATTCAAACCGCACCTTCCCAATGGCCAAGGTGATAGCCGTAGCTCAATCCCACCACTGGCTATCACTATATGCACATATAAATGCCACAATATCTTCGGCTGTGCCACCGCTTCATAGCATGGTCTCGGACATAGCTTCTCTAGCTGCAGATGGATCCCTGGATCCCACTGTTCGCACCGCTCTTCATAATTTTGGATTGCTTGCAAGGTTACAGGAGAAGCAAGGATAGGAAAAAACCTACACATCTCATGGTCCCCTGGGTCCCAAGACAACTCCAAATATGCAGCAAAAAATTCAGTGCCATTAATAGTGGTAAAATTAGAACCACTACGTGTAGCCCTCATAAGGTCCTGCTTGGAACCTGGATCCCATATGAAGCTCCACCAAACACCATTAGCAGCAACTTGTATACGCAGGAAGAAGGTCCTGCTGTCCAAGATACCATTGATGAAGCCCAATAGACACATCCAATTAAATGCACCTGATGGTTGCACCCAAAATTCAGGAACATAATTTCCGCTCACTAAGGCAAACTTCACAAACCAAATCTTCCAGAGGTGAAGATGTGTTTCTCGATCAGGTGGACGCCATGGTGGATATAAAGCAGGTAATAAGGCTAAGCACCGCGCCATCATTTTCAGAAATCCAGAGGACCAACAATTGAACTGGAAGTAAATTTTAGGACCATAGCTACAAATCGGCAAAGCAGACCTGGACACATGGCAACCAAGTACCTCCGGCATATCCGCAATCACAAGTTTCGGTGGTATACCTTGAGGAGTTTTCTGGAGCTGCATTGAAATCATTTCCTGACAATAGCTGACAAAGGACGGCCATGGCATGGGCCGTTCCTCGGCTCCTCCTTTGTGTTGAATCTTGTGAGTCACAGGCAACCCGGACATTGGCATAACGACGCCAATCAGCTGGGGCATCGCCGGTGTCTGTGCAGCTCCCTGCACCTTGGTGAGGTTGTCTCGGCATTTCGCCAAGCACGTGGCGGGCGCCACTGGTGTGAGAGCCACATCCACAACCGGTACAGCAGGAACGGCACCGTGATCTGCCTCAATGATGGTTTGGGTCTTGATTTCGGAGTAGAGACCCGTGGCTGTCTTGGCCGCCGTCGTTGTGTCCGCAGCCGCCGTTGTCGCTTGAGCTATGGTGGCTTTCATCTCGTTCCCCTGTTTGAGGAGGTCGTTGATGCCGAGGCTGGTCCGCTCGGTAAGCTTGAGCAGGTTGGCGATGCGCTTGTCGATGTCCGTGATGGTGGTCTCCACCATGTCCACCCGCTGCTCGATGCCCGCCATCCGGGTCGTGAGCGTCAGACCTCAAGGTTTGCTCGCCGGCGACGCACTGGACGGGTTCCCAGGTTGCGTTTTGTGCCGATCTGAAGCAGATCAGCACCCTTCATCCAGGTATTACGGATCAGTGAAGAGACTGGCTTGCTCGAACGAAAAAGATTTGGTGTAGGAATTCGGTCGAACAGGTGGTGTGCGGGAATTTCTTTGGAGATTTTTCTGGGATTTTGGCCGGTAGATCGGTGGCTCAGATACCAATTGTTACGATCAACCTAGCGGCAGCACACCGAATAGGTGGATTTCATTAACAGTGGCTCAAATCTGGATACAAGCATAGAGGATTCAAGGGAGAAGAGCAGTTCAGGAAGAGCAGAGGAAGAGAGGAAGAGCAGAGGAGGAGGGGAAAGTAGCATCAGCTACATCACAGTTCATCTTCCATCGATGCTCTCCCAGTCGCTGGCTTCTGCTATATACTGGCTGGCTGCCCACGGGCCATCTGGCAGCCCACAGCCCATCATATAGGGCTGGGTCGTGACAATATATTTACCAACAAGCTAACCAACAAGTTATTGGAGATGCTCTCATGGTCCAAAGTCTGCTCAATGTCGCTTGAAAAGGAAAAAAGAGCTATTATTATTGGTAGGCTCCTTGCTGGGAAATCTTCTGTCGGTGAAGCGGCGTCTGCTGGTCTTGTCGCCAATGCATATGCTTCTACAACACACATGACATCGGCGTTTTCTTCTCCCCGAGCTTCGTCAGAGCTGCTATGATTGCTGCAAAACCCTCGGCCAAGACTGAGTCGTTAGTGTCGTAGGCCATTGACGGTGTTGCCCTCTCGCAGGTCGCAACCGGAGTGTCGGCCCATCGTGGATAGGTCATCGCCGGTCATAGGCGGTGACATGGAGACTGCTCAGGAGTCCGAAGCAATGCCTGTACTCAAGACCGACACACGTATCGCCTATCGGCTTTCAATGGTGCAAGTGCCTTTTCTATACTGCTTTATAATAATCTCATTATTTCCTAAGGTTACTTCTGTAAAAAAGAAGGGACTTTTACGCCCCTCGGATGTACTTTGATCTTAATTAACATGCAGAGGATGGCCCTCTGATAACCCACAAGTATAGGGGATCACAACAATTTTCGCGGGTAGTATTCCCATTTATCTCGTACCCTTGGAAAGTCAATATAGTCGAAGATGGTGACTTGGCCAGCAAGTACAGCTGATCTCCAACAGTGGTGTTATTGATGAGATGTGTTTGCAACCAACCGCCGAAAGTCGCCATGTGTGTACGTTTAATCCAGGAGTCAGACTGCTCCGGGTTCTTGGAGCGTACAATATCCATGTGTTCCTCGATATATGGAGCCACCAAGATGGAATTTTGTAGAACTGTGTAGTGTGCTTGAGTGAAAGAATGCCCGTCCATACTTATTACTGCTTCCTTTCCTAGCGTGCCTTTTCCACTCAGTCTCCCCTCATGCCGCGATTGAGGAACACCAATCGGCTTAAGGTCAGGAATAAAGTCAGCACAAAACTCAATAACCTCCTCTGTTCCATAGCCCTTGGAGATGCTTCCTTCTGGCCTAGAACGGTTATGAGCATATTTCTTTCAGACTCCCATGAACCTCTCAAAGGGGAACATATTGTGTAGAAATATAGGACCCAGAATGGTAATCTCTTCGACTAGGAGAATTAGGACGTGCGTCATAATATTGAAGAAGGATGGTGGGAACACCAACTCGAAACTGACAAGACATTGGACAAAATCATTCTGTAACCTTGGTAGGATTTCTGGATCGATTACCTTCTGAGAAATTGCATTGAGAAATGCCCATAGCTTCACAATGGCTAATCGAACATTTTCCGGTAGAAGCCCCCTCAATGCAATCGAAAGTAATTGCGTCATAATCACGTGGCAGTCATGAGACTTTAGGTTTTGGAATTTTTTCTCTGCCATATTTATTATTCCCTTTATATTCGACGAGAAGCCAGACGGGGCATTCATACTGCTCAGACATTCAAAAAAGATTTCCTTCTCTTCTTTGGTAAGAGCGTAGCTGGCAGGACCTTGATACTGCTTTGGATGCATGCCGTCTTTTTCGTTCATACGTTGCTGGTCCCCCCGTACCTCCGGTGTATCTTTTGTCTTTCCATACACGCCCAAGAAGCCTAGCAGGTTCACGCAAAGATTCTTCGTCACGTGCATCACGTCGATTATAGAGTGGACATCTAGGACTTTCCAATAGGGTAGCTCCCAAAATTTAGATTTCTTCTTCCACATGGTTGCGTGTCCGTTAGCGTCATCCGGAACAGATTGTCCGCCAGGACCCTTTTCAAAGATTACTTTTAAATCCCTAGCCATATCAAATATATCATCACCAGTACGGTGGCCAGGCTTCTTCTGGTGATCTGCCTCACCTTTGAAATGCTTGCCTTTCTTTCTTAAGAGATGCCTGATCGGAAGAAATCGACGATGTCCCGGGTACACATTCTTCTTACATTTATCCAAATATATACTTTCAGTCTCATCTAAACAGTGCGTGCATGCATTGTATCCCTTGTTTGTCTGTCCTGAAAGGTTACTAAGAGCAAGCCAATCATTAATGGTTACAAACAGCAACGCTCGTAGGTCAAATTCCTCCTGTTTGTGCTCATCCCACGCACGTACACCTTTTATATCCCACAACTGTAAAAGTTCTTCAACTAATGGCCTTAGGTACACATCAATGTCGTTGCCGGGTTGCTTAGGGCCTTGGATGAGCACTGGCATCATAATGAACTTTCGCTTCATGCACAATCAAGGAGGAAGGTTATAGATACATAGAGTCATAGGCCAGGTGCTATGACTGCAGCTCTTCTCCCCAAAAGGATTCATGCCATCTGTACTTAGATCAAATCATAAGTTCCTTGCGTCATCTGCAAATCCCGGCCACTTTCTCTCAATTTTTCTCCACTGTGACCCATCTGCGGGTACTCTCAATATCGCGTCTTTCTTACGGTCTTCTTTGTGCCATCGCAACAACTTGGCATGCTCTTTGTTTTGGAACAAACGTTTCAACCGTGGTATTATAGGAGCATACCACATCACCTTGGCAGGAACCCTCTTCCTAGGGCGCTCGCCCTCAACATCACCAGGGTCATCGCGGCTGATCTTATAGCGCAATGCACCGCATACCGGGCATGCATTCAAATTCTCGTACTCCTCACCGCGGTAGAGGATGCAGTCATTAGGGCATGCATGTATCTTCTGCACCTCTAATCCTAGAGGGCAGACAACCTTCTTTGCTTCGTACGTACTGTCGGGCAATTCGTTATCCTTTGGAAGCGTCTTTTTTATCATTTTCAGCAACTTTTCAAATCCCTTGTCAGATACACCATTCTCTGCCTTCCATTGCAGCAATTCCAGTGTGGTACCCAGCTTTTTCTTGTCATCTTCGCAATTTGGGTACAACAATTTTTTGTGATCCTCTAACATGCGCTCCAACTTCAACCTCTCCTTTTCACTTTCGCAGTTTCTCTTTGCATCAACAATGGCCCGACCCAGATCATCAGCGGGCTCATCCGATGCCTCTTCTTCAGCTTCCCCCATTGTAGTACCATCGTATATATTCAGGGAACTTAGGATAGTTGTCATCATCCTCTTCTTCTTCATTGCCTTCCAGTATAACCCCTCTTTCTCTGTGCTTGGTCCAACAGTTATAGCCGGACATGAAACCGGACTGAAGTTGGTGGCTGTGAAGGATTTTTGAGGTAGAGTAATCCTTATTATTCTTACAGACACCACATGGACAACACATAAAACCATTCCGCTTGTTTGCCTCAGCCACATGCATAAAATTATGCAGGCCATTAATGAACTCGGGAGAGCGTCAGTCATCGTACATCCATTGCCAGCTCATCTTCATTACACAACATCGAAGTGACCAAATTAATACAAGTTCATCACATTAAAACCAAAGTAGAGTAGTGACCAAATGTTATTACTGCAAAAATATATACATAAAGTTCATACATACTTCTCATAAAACAACATTCAACTATCTAAAGCATTTAAATGCAACAACAAATGCGATCAAAATCGCAACTAAGGTAATAATTGATCCAACAGCATAAGGACACCAAGCCTTTTTAATAACAGTGGTAACGGTAACAATATTAACGGTAGCAGTAACAGTAGCTGTTGTAACAGCAGAAGAAACAAAATAACTTAGCGGAAACCAATATGAGAAAGTCGTAGGCATTGGATCAGTGATGGATAATTATGTTGGATGATATTCATCATATAACAGTCACAACCTAGGTCGATACACAATAGCTCCAATTCATCAATGTAATGTAGGCATGTATTCTGTATATAGTCATACGTGCTTATAATAAGAACTTGCATAACATCTTTTGTCCTACCCTCCCGTGGCAGCGGGGTCCATAAGGAAACTAAGGGATATTAAGGCCCCCTTTTAATAGAGAACTAGAATAAAGCATTAACACATGGTGAATACATGAACTCCTCGAATTATAGTCATCCCCGGAGAGTATCCCAAACAATTGTCACTATGGGGTCTATAGATCAGAACAATAACAAGTGCATATGACAAGCGGATAGGATCAAGAACTCAAATATATCATGAAAACATAAATGTTCAGATCTGAAATCATGGCACTCGGGCCCTAGTGACAAGCATTAAGCATACCAAAGTCATAGCAACATCAATCTCAGAACATAGTGGATACTAGGGATCAAATTCCTAACAAATTGACTCGATTATATGATAAATCTCATCCAACCCATCACCGTTCAGCAAGCCTACAAAGAAATTACTCACGCCCGGTGGTGAGCATCATGAAATTGGTGATGGAGGATGGTTGATGATGACGACGGCGTCGAATCCCCCTCTCCGGAGCCCAGAACGGACTCCAGATCAGCCCCCCGATGAAGAACAGGAGGTGGCGGCGGCTCCGTATCGTAAAATGTGATAAATCTTTCTCTCTGTTTTTTTCTCCACGTATAGGTACTTATAACGTTGGAGGTAGGGCAAACGGGGTTGCCATGGCCCCACAAGCCTGGGGGGCGCGGCCTGGGGGGTGGCTGCACCCCCTGAGCGTGTGGCTCCTAGGTGGCCCCTCTTTGGTAGATTTCTTCGCCAGTATTTTTTATATATTCTGAAATAATTCTCCGTAAATTTTCAGTTCATTCCGAGAAATTTATTTCTGCACAAAAACAACACCATGGCAATTCTGCTGAAAACAGCGTCAGTCCGGGTTAGTTTCATTCAAATCATGCAAATTAGAGTCCAAAACAAGAGCAAAAGTGTTTGGAAAAGTAGATATGTTTGGGATGTATCAACTCCCCCAAGCTTAACTCATTGCTTGTCCCCAAGCAATTCAGTTGACAAACTGAAAGTGATAAAGAAAAACTTTTACAAACTCTTTTGTTCTTGTATCCGTATATAAGCTTAAATAACACCCAGGTTTTCAGCAAAGATCATGAATTAACCATGCACACGATAACACTTAGAAATTACATTCACTCATATCAATGGCATAACCAACTAGAGAGCAATAATAACATATTTCCAATGACAACAATTTGTCAAAACAATCATGATATAATATGATAACATGGTATCTCGCTAGCCCTTTCTGAGACCGCAAAACATAAATGCAGAGCACCTCCAAAGTTCAAGCAGCGACTAAACATTGTAATTCAGGGCAGAAGAGATCCAGTCATGATGCACATAACATTAATTATACTCAATGCATAAGAATGACAATAGTGCTCTCAGGATTGGCGCTTAGTGCGAGAAGGTGAGACTCAATAATAAAAGTAAAATAACATAAAGTAAATAACATAAAAGTAAATAGATAGGCCCTTCGCAGAGGGAAGCAGAGATTTGCAGAGGTGCCAGAGCTCGAAGCTTAAAACAGAGATGAAAACAATTTTGAGAGGTGTACTTTTCCTGTCAACGTCACGACCGAGGATTTTCAATATCTTCCATGCTAAACACATTATAAGCGGTTACCATGCGGAAATGTAAAGTTTACTCCCCCTCCACCATACAATCACAAGCCATGGCTAGCTGAATCCTCGGGTGCCCTCCATACCAGCAACAATCCGGGGGAGTTTGTTTCATTATTATTTTTTTGCATTTTCATCATTTTTTTCCATTTTTTTAGGATTGGGCATCCTTTATACCAGCCTCTCTCGTGCAATGACAGATGAATAAACACCCATCTCGAGAATAACCCGCTTAGCATGGAAGATATTGACCGCCCCCTGTCACTCCATGAGCGGTACTGGCACACAAAACAGATGTTTGATTGAATGTTTAGAGGTGGCACATGCAAATTTACTTGGAGCAACAGAGTAATACAGCAAATAGGTAGCTATGGTGGACTCATCTGTAACAACTTTGGTTTAAGGATTGTGGATGCACAAGCAGAATTCCGCTTAGTACAAGCGAAGGCTAGCAAATAGATTGAGAAGCGACTAACTAGAGAGCGAAAACGGTCATAACCATGCATTGAGAATAATTAACATTGAATACTAGCATGAGTAGGATATAAACACACTGAACATAAATATCATGGAGGCTATGTTGGTTTTGAATCAACTTCATGTATGAACATGTGCCAAGTCAAGCCACTCGAAACATTCAGAGGAGGATACCATATTATCATACCACATCACAACCATTTTAATGCATGTTGACATCTAAAATACATCATTATTCACTCCTAGCTAATTAAGCATGGAATGAGAAACTATAATCTCTAATTGTCATCGTAAACATGTTTACTCATAATATGCTGAATCATGGGCACTGAGTTAAACATATTTACAAAAACAAAAACAGAAAGAGTTCATACCCGCTTTTCTTTGCCAGACTCACTTCATTAAATATCGTCATTATTGCCTTTCACTTGCACGACTGAATGATATGGAAATGATAATAGTGTAAGAGTGCCGTGGACTAAGGTGAAATCTGCAAACATTTTATTCAAAGGAGAAGACAAGGTAATATTGGTTCTTCATTAGATCAACAATAAGGCATATGAGAATCACTCATCATTTTCATCGTGGTCTTCTCCCTTCAACAACTCAACAAAAAGAAAAGAACTTCAGAGAAACACACTGAAATATTTTTCGGAGTTTTTGGTTTTTCTGAAGAAAGCAAATTAAAGAAGAAAAAACAAAAACGAGAAAAACTATTTACACGGGAGAACTCCCAACAAGCAAAAGAATAAACGAGAAATCTTTTTGGGTTTTATTTTAATACTACAAACTATCTGAGCAAGAAAGAAAAACCGAAAAGAAACGGGAAATATTTTTGGGTTTTCGAAATTTATCAAACACACGAGAAGAAAGTAGAAAAATTAAACTAACATGGATAATACAATGAAAAAGGATGAACACCGACAAATGGAATGAAAGTTTGAACATGAATGTAATGTCGGTGAGAGATACGTAACTCCCCCAAGCTTAGGCTTTTGGCCTAAGTTGGTCTACTGCCAGGGCTGACCTGGATAATACCCGGGGTTGTAGCTCGGGTTGTACTGAAGTGCAGCTGCTACGGCTTGACGGGCTTCCTCGTTCAGCCGAGCGGTCTCTGCCGCCCTCTCGTACTCCTCAGCCTCCCCCTCAAGTATGAAATATCTTTGTTTTTCCTGAAAGTTAAAGAAGGCAGAAGCAGGCAAAACAATATGGAAACTACGTCGTCTGTTAAAGATTAGCCTGTATCTGAACGGGGGGTTACCCCTCTCAAGAAACTGGTGGCGCTCCATAGCATCATAATCAAGAAAACTCGGTGGCAACAATGTATCATTTTGTTTAATGGCCACACCAAGATAAGTGGCTAAGCGAGTAGAATAAATTCCTCACCAACTAGGGCATTATTGTGTAAACGTTGTGCAACAATAGCCCCCATGTTAAATTGTCTATCTCTCAACACTGCACTTTTAAGACACTACAACAGAAAACCCCCTGTACCAACGCATATCTACCAACGATATATGATAAGATGTGTTGTTTGTTTCCACCTCCCACGCCCACCTCGCCTGCTTAGCGCTAACCTCCTCCTCGTTCCCTAGTAAACAGCTAACCTCCCCCGCGTACCCACCTCCTCCCAGTTTTTTCTATCCCCCATCTCTCTCTCTCATCCCAGATTCCCCTCTCAGCCGAGCCCCATGACCACGACCCTGCCTCGGCACCACCGATTCCGGTTAGCTCCGGCGCTCTCCCGTGACGTTGCTCACCAGCCCGTCTGTCCCTCGGTGCTCTCCACCGATCCCCCGCCGCCGTGACGTCCTCCGCCCCCATGCCGCAACCCTACTGGTCGCCGCGGGTCGCCGGCGCGGCTGGCGCGCCTCCTCTGGTTTTCGGCTCGGTCTCGACGGTGTTGCTCTGCCTCGGCTACCTCACCTCCGACATTGACGGTTTAGTAAGGCACTCATCTCCTCTGCCCGTACCCTCTCTGGTGCATTGTGGGGACATGGCCATCGTGCCATGGTCGATTCTTTGTCGGCAATCATGACTGTGATCTAAACTATCTTATCATTTGCCTGATGCAGTACCACCTGCGCTCGCTTGTACCTGCATCCACACCGCCCCACAGTCTCGAGTTCTCCATTGTCGTCATCTACGCACTCAAATAAAACTACTAGTTTTAGCCATCGTGGTGTACATCATGGCTGGATAAAAACCCATCACGGTCAGTGATCTTGCTGGAGGCCCAAATATTCAGTTCACCTTTCTCGTTATTTCAGTTTCGGGCTTGCATTATACATAGAGAAAGAAGTTTAGAGCAAAAAAAAAACACTCTATATCAGTTCAGTACAAGAGAACAATATGGTACATTAACAACCGAGGATTTTTTTAGAAGTGTGTACACCATGACATAGTTGTCACATATTCCTATCCTGATAGTGATAAAATTGGTAAAGACTAAACAGTTTCATGTGGATTACTGAAACCTTTTTATGTGCGTTTTGTAGAGAACTAATTACAACTGAATCAACTACAGATTCGATGTCAACTGGCAAAAGCAATTAGGAAGAAAGGATTGTCAATGCAGTTTGGATAAGTCAGCCAGTGAATCATATTTGTCTAAAAAAGAATGGGCAGAAATGTAACAGGACCTAGCAAAATATTGAGGTTACTTGAGTATAAAAAGACTGTGAGTCATAAATTTGGACTGCAACCTGTCCCAGGAGTATTCTGACAAGTTATACCACTGCGTATGAATTATAATAAAAACTATGTAACTTGTTCAAAGTGCAAAAACCAGATTATGTTAACTATGTAAACTTTGCTGAAAATCATTTCCTTTAAGGAAACACACTTGGTATATCTATTACTTGGTATATCTAGTTGTGGTGCATTATGTTTAAATTTTCTTGCTGCTATGTGCGCGGATGAATCCTTACTTCTTTCTTTGTCACACGTTCTGTAATACTATAGGAATAAGTCTCACATGCGTCCATCCCTAATTTCATCTTCCCTTACAGGTTCTGAAATTGACCTTGCTTCAGCCAACATGCGTGTGTCTGTTCTGTCTCTTAACAGGTAAATTGATACACCATAATCTTGAATTTAATATATTTCATTCGGCTCCATCGTATATAAAATTATATACACTATAATCTAGAATGTTATTGAAAATCTTAGTCTGGGAACAGTTCTTGCATTCATGTACTATCCAAGATAAATCATTGCAGAATCAGTAGAATGTTAAGATGACACTCGCACGAATATTCTAACATGTGTTTACATGAATCACAACTAAATAAGATGCATTGTTGAACCTCTCTTCCCACGTCTTTTTTTTTCTTAACTCACCGCCACGTCTTATTATTGTGAGTAGCAAATCAATTTCTTTTTATTTTTCTGTAAACATCCTGAATCCCACCGTTTCTAGAAAGAACTCCCTATTTTTTTTCCTAGAGAAGCCCAAACAAACCTGCGCCCTTTCAGGGGCCAAGGCCACGGCTGGGTCTCAGCACATCTGAATCTCCATGTGGTACACGTCCCCATCTCTGCTCGGGGTGGCGCTACAAGATCAAATGGAAACCAGACTTCACATGGCAGCTCAGTCTGGTATGTACATCTTTCCCAACTGCTAATTAATTATTCTGTGATGTCCTCTCGTTTACTAATCAGGGCATGCCCTTGTCTGTACTAATTAGATCATGCATTCCTTCAAGGTCGAGTCAGGGCCTAGGTAGGTGTGGTGACGAGCACAAGTGGATTGGATAGTTGTCCTTCCCCCCCCCCCCCTTCTGTTCCTTAGTTCATTGTGCATTCTATGCATGAGTTGATAGCTCTAATTGCTTTTCGTGTTGTTGCTTCTACAAGTTCTGAAAATTCATTCATGGGACATTCTAATGCGTGACTTTGTAGCTCTCATGTAACTACCAAGGTCTCTATGATGTAGATTATTTAAAGATTTTCTAGCTGTTGGCACTGATATTTTTTTCTCCTAATACACCATACCAAGCATGACTAATACATCATACCAAACATGAGTAGTACATGATTAATGGAAACGCATAACTAATTAATGTAGAGACCTCTGGAAAATATAAATCTTCAATTATGTATGGTTGGCATTGTTGGTTACCTACTTATCATTTAGTTTGGAGCTGATGCAAGATGCCAAATTTATTTAGTACATGGCTATAGGTTGCATAATCTGTAATGTTGTTTAATAAACTCATGTTGAAAACGTTCTTGTCTTTAGATTATTAACCCACATCTATATCTATATCAAAGTCTTCTTAAATCACATTTGTGAGCATTTATCACACTACCTAATTTAGGTACATCCAAATTTAGCCTGGTGTGAATTATTTTCTTTGAACATAAAGTATTTTTGAATTGTGGAAACCTTGCATCTATTTGTATTTTCTAGAAAACTGCAGATCTTTCTTTGAAAACGAAGGATCCGTGGTATGTCGGCACATGTTTTTCTCCAAAGGAGATACCTCATTTCTTACATAGTATGTTCATTTTAAGGTTTAACTCAATTGACATACAACAGATTTGTTCATAAGAAAGCAATGATCAAAGTGTTTGTCAGATGTTGGCTGTTACTCTCCTTTTCTGCGTACAAAGCTGCTAATGTCATGGCCTTCAACCTTTGTATGGTGCTCCTCTACATTTTGTTGCTCTATTAACCTGATTTTCTCTACCGTAAGTTACTCATGTCATTTTTCGTTTCTGTAGATTGTCAAGATAAATGGATGATGCATGGCTCAGATGTTGATTGCAAGGCCGAGAATGGGGTTACTATTAGATAATTAGAATGTCATTTTCACGATCAATGTTTCAAACATTATAGTAGATTGCAAGGTCGAGAATTAGGATACAACTAGATAGTTTCACATCCTGTAATCTTTGGATCATGTTCTTTGTAACGCTACACAGTTGAATTAATATATGAGAAAGGTTTATTATATTGTGGCTCCTATACACTATGGATGTTGACCAAAAAATTCTGGATGGCAATATATAAAATATCATCAAGCAATCATGATATTTAGCAAAGCCTCTAGTAGTTGCAATGATATAACATATGATTGTGCAGGGTCGTCACCAACGCATCTGAAGTGTTGTTGGGCTTCAACTCTATATGTTGCTACCTTACAACGCTTCTACATGCCGTTTACCAACGCATGTGTATACGTTGTTGTAGACCCTAGCAACGCCACCAACGACAACGCAAAGTAATCCGTTGGTGCAGACCTTAGCAACACATATATGGACATACGACAACGCATCAATGCGTTGCTGAAGGGGGTTCCAGTTGTAGTGAGAATAGTTAATTCAGGTGCGCATAAATGACTAGGGTCATGTTTACTGTTGATGCATCTACCTATGAACAGAGTAAAATAATGTATAGCAGAAAAATGAATGCTCCCCATAGTGGCCTATGTTATGCCTCTAGTTTCACCCCTAGTGATACTCATAAGAAACTCATTGCAATCAGCTTTACGAGGTTCGGTCCATGTGCCCCAAAATGGAATTTTGCAAGCCTCACTAAACTCCTCAACAGACATACGAAAGGAATTTTTATATAGGTTGAACATGACTTCCTGAGAAGAGCGGTGAGTCACATACTTGAATTTCCGCACGAAGGAATCAGTAAGATCATAGTATTGGAGGCACTTATCTTCTAAGAAGTCGATGAGCTCAGCGTTGCGTACGTCCATATCAAATTCTTCCTTGATGCTGGCTCGAATCATGAAAGCATCGGACAGCCATTCGCATGGCTACACCGAGGCCTCCCGCGGTGGTTCGGTGTCATCCTCGCGTATTGCGGGCCTTGGAGCACTCTTGCTCGAGGAACCACCGTGGAACATCCTCCTAAGCATTTTCTTTTTCTGAAAATTTCTGAAATTTTTAGTGACTCGAAATAAATGTGAACAAAACTCAACAAAATTGATAGCAACTACTCTCACAACTGTCTAGAGGCTATATCATGCATCAAAACTACTTTGGACCATACAAATTCAACATGCAAGCTCATAAACATGGTCACCACAGCAGCAAAAATATGCAAAGTATAAAGCACTAGAACAAAAACTAATTGGAGCATTGGAGGAGTCACATACCAAGGAGTAATTCCTCAAACAATTTTTGGAAACGGAGTTCCGAGCAAGGAGATCGAAAATCACAGCAATATGAGCAAGAACGCGGGCTTGGGAGCAAGTTTGATTTTTTCTGAAGGTAGAAGAAGAGTGTGGGTGGGTGGCATAAGTGAGTGGGTCCCTGGGGTACCCACAAGCCTGGGTGGCGCACCCTGGGGGGTGGCCACACCCTATGAGCTTGTGGCTCACAGGTGCACCCCCCTGGGGTGTGTTCAGTGCCAAAAATTCTTAAATATTCAACAAAAAATCATACTAAATTTTCATGAAATTCTGAGAACTTTTATTTTTGGGCCATTTTTTATTGTTCGGAAAATTCAGAAGACAGGATAATCATGGCATTTTTACTTTATTAACTTTAAATAACAGAGAGCAAAAGATAGGTACAAAAAGTTGTGCTTACTAAATTCATCGACCATATATCCCTAAAAAAGAATCCATTAATAAGGTTGATCAAGTCTTATTAACAAACTATTTCCAAGTGACATGAAACCGAAGAATTTTTGTATAACACTAGGTTACCTCAACAGGGATATGCATTTCCCCAACAATAAGAACTTCATATTTCTTTTAACAGTAGGGAGAGGAAATTTGAAACCTCCAATAGTAATTGTCAAAACTTTTTCAATAGAATTGATACCATTCACCGAACTCTGTTTCTTCGGGAAATAAACCATATGCTCATTACCATTGACATGAAAAGTAACCTTGCTTTTGTTTCAACCAATGACAGCCCCTGCAGTATTCAGAAAGGGTCTACCAAGGATAATCGACATGTTGTCGTCCTCGGGCATATCAAGTATAACAAAGTCTGTTAAGATCGTAACATTTGCAACAACAACGGGCACATCCTTGCAAATTCCAATAGGTATAGCAGTTGATTTATCAGCTATTTGCAAAGATATTTCAGTAGATGTGAGCTTATTCAAATCAAGTCTTCTATATAAAGAGAAAGGCATAACACTTACACGGGCTCCCAAATCACACAAGGCAGTTTTAACATAACTTCTTTTAATGGAGCATGGTATAGTAGGTATTCCAGAATCTCCTAACTACTTAGGTACTCCACCCTTAAAAGAATAATTTGCAAGCATGGTGAAAATTTCAGCTTCAGGTATCTTTCTTTTATTTGTGACAATATCTTTCATATATTTAGCATAAGGAGGCATTTTCAACATATCAATCAAGCGAGTGCGCAAAAAGACGGGTCTAAGTAATTCAACAAAGCGCTCAAAGTCTTCTTCGTCCTTATTTTCAGATGGTTTAGTAGGAAAAGGCATAGGTTTTTGAACCCATGGTTCTCTCTCTCTTTCCCATGTTTTCTAGCAACAAAATCACTTTTATTTTATCTTTTATTCTTAGGAGGTGGGTTATTAAGATCAACATCAGGTTCTATTTCTACATCATTATCTGGTTGAGCATCAACATGAACATCATTATCATTATCATTATCCTTATCATTTTCACTAGATGAATGTTCATTACCAGATTGTGTCTCAGCATCAGAAATAGAAACATCATTATGATTCTCAGAAGGTTTTTCTACCTCAGGTTCACTAGATGTGGGCAAAGTTTTATCATTCTTCTTTTTCTTTTTCTTCTTAGATCTACTAGGTGTATCAGTATTAATTCTTTGAGAATCTTGTTCAATTCTTTTAGGATGACCTTCAGGATACAAGGGCTCCTGAGTCATTCTACCTCCTCTAGTAACAACTTTAACAGCATGATCATTCATTTTATTATTCATCTCATCAAGTAAATCATTTTGTGACTTAGCTACTTCTTCTAACTGAGTCTGAATCATAGAAGCATGTTTACTTAAACCTTTAACATCATTAGCAATTCTAAACATCAAATCACTCAAGCGATCAATCATGATAGCATTTCTTTTTAATTGATTGGTGACATGCATATTGAAATTCTCTTGCTTAATAATATAATTATCAAATTCATCCAAGCACTGGCTAGCAGATTTATTATAAGGAATATCACCTTCATCGAATCTACGGAGAGAATTTACCTCTACTACCTGTGTCGGGGTGTCAAGTCCATGTATTTCTTCAATAGGTGGTAAATTCTTAACATCTTCAGATTTAATACCCTTTTCTTTCATAGATTTCTTAGCTTCTTGCAGATCTTCTGGACTGAGGAATAGAATACCTCTCTTCTTCGGAGTTGGTTTAGGAGGTGGTTCAGGAAGTGTCCACTCATTATCATTCCTTAATATATTATTCAACAGTTCTTCAGCTTGTCCAACCGTTTGTTCCCTGAAAACACAACCAGCACAACTATCTAGGTAGTCCCTAGAAGCATCGGTTAGTCCATTGTAAAAGATATCAAGTATTTCATTCTTCTTAAGAGGATGATCAGGCAAAGAATTAAGTAATTGGAGAAGCCTCCCCCAAGCTTGAGGGAGATTCTCTTCTTCAATTTGCACAAAGTTAAATATTTCCTGTAAGGCAGCTTGTTTCTTATGAGCAGGAAAATATTTTCCAGAGAAGTAATATATCATATCCTGGGGACTACGCACACAACCAGGAGCAAGAGTATGAAACCATTTCTTAGCATCACCTTTTAATGAGAAAGGAAACAACTTAAGAATGTAGTAATAGCGGATTTTTTTCCTCATGAGCAAATAAAGTGGCAATATCATTCAACTTAGTAAGATGTGCCACAATAGTTTCAGTTTCATAACCATGAAAAGGATCAGATTCAACCAAAGTAATTAACTCAGAATCGACAGAGAATTCATAATCCTTATCGGTAACAAATATAGGAGAGGTAGCAAACATAGGATCATATTTTATTCTCTCCTTCATAGATTTCTCTTTCAACTCAGCAAGCAACCTTCTAACTTCATCTCTATCATTGCAAGCAAGAATTGCCCTAGCAGTCTCCCTATCAAAAACATGACTACCAGGTGTTTCAACTCTAGTAGGAAGTCTAGGCATAATAGGTGATTCATAATTTTCAGAAGTTTCATTAATTTCAGCATCCTCAATTTCTTTAGCTTTAGCAAGTTGTTCATCAAGAAATTCATCTAGTGGCACAGAATTATCAAGCATAGTACTAGCATCATCATGAGTATCATTTATAGTCGAAGTATTATCATCAATTACTTGCGACATATCAGAATGAATAACAGGTGGCGGTGTCGCATGCCTACTCAAAACAGAAGGTGAATCAAGTGCAGAGTTAGATGACAGTTCCTTACCTCCCCTCGTCTTAGAGGGAACGATCTTGGTCTTAGAGTCTTTCAGATTCTTCATATGATCAACAGATATAAATCCCAAATGACTCAACAAATAGAGCTATGCTCCCCGGCAACGGCGCCAGAAAATGGTCTTGATAACCCACAAGTATAGGGGATCGCAACAGTTTTCACGGGTAGTATTTCACCCAGATTTATTGATTCGACACAAGGGGAGCCAAAGAATATTTGCGACTATTAACAGTTGAGTTGTCAATTCAACCACACTTGGAGAACAAATATCTGTAGCAAAGTATTTAGTAGCACAGTAATATGATAGTTTTGATAGCAGTGGTAACGGTAACAATAGTAACGGTAGCAGTAACAGTGGCAGTTGTAACAGCAGAAGCAACAAAATAACTTAGCGGAAACCAATATGAGAAAGTCGTAGGCATTGGATCGGTGATGGATAATTATGTTGGATGGTATTCATCATATAACAGTCACAACCTAGGGCGATACACAATAGCTCCAATTCATCAATGTAATGTAGGCATGTATTCCGTATATAGTCATACGTGCTTATAATAAGAATTTGCATAACATCTTTTGTCCTACCCTCCCGTGGCAGCGGGGTCCATAAGGAAACTAAGGGATATTAAGGCCTCCTTTTAATAGAGAACCGGAACAAAGCATTATCATTATCCTTATCATTTTCACTAGATGAATGTTCATTACCAGATTGTGTCTCAGCATCAGAAATAGAAACATCATTATGATTCTCAGAAGGTTTTTCTACCTCAGGTTCACTAGATGTGGGCAAAGTTTTATCATTCTTCTTTTTATTTTTCTTCTTAGATGTACAAGGTGTATCAGTATTAATTCTTTGAGAATCTTGTTCAATTCTTTTAGGATGACCTTGAGGATACAAGGGCTCCTGAGTCATTCTACCTCCTCTAGTAACAACTTTAATAGCATGATCATTCATTTTATTATTCATCTCATCAAGTAAATCATTTTGTGACTTAGCTACTTGTTCTAACTGAGTCTGAACCATAGAAGCATGTTTACTTAAACCTTTAACATCATTAGCAATTCTAAACATCAAATCACTCAAGCAATCAATCATGATAGCATTTCTTTTTAATTGATTGGTGACATGCATATTGAAATTCTCTTGCTTAATAATATAATTATCAAATTCATCCAAGCACTGGCTAGCAGATTTATTATAAGGAATATCACCTTCATCGAATCTACGGAGAGAATTTACCTCTACTACCTGTGTCGGGGTGTCAAGTCCATGTATTTCTTCAATAGGTGGTAAATTCTTAACATCTTCAGATTTAATACCCTTTTCTTTCATAGATTTCTTAGCTTCTTGCAGATCTTCTGGACTGAGGGATAGAATACCTCTCTTCTTCTGAGTTGGTTTAGGAGGTGGTTCAGGAAGTGTCCACTCATTATCATTCCTTAATATATTATTCAATAGTTCTTCAGCTTGTCCAACCGTTTGTTCCCTGAAAACACAACCAGCACAACTATCTAGGTAGTCCCTAGAAGCATCGGTTAGTCCATTGTAAAAGATATCAAGTATTTCATTCTTCTTAAGAGGATGATCAGGCAAAGAATTAAGTAATTGGAGAAGCCACCCCCAAGCTTGAGGGAGATTCTCTTCTTCAATTTGCGCAAAGTTAAATATTTCCTGTAAGGCAGCTTGTTTCTTATGAGCAGGAAAATATTTTCCAGAGAAGTAATATATCATATCTTGGGGACTACGCACACAACCAGGAGCAAGAGTATGAAACCATTTCTTAGCATCACCTTTTAATGAGAAAGGAAACAACTTAAGAATGTAGTAATAGCGGATTTTTTTCCTCATGAGCAAATAAAGTGGCAATATCATTCAACTTAGTAAGATGTGCCACAATAGTTTCAGTTTCATAACCATGAAAAGGATCAGATTCAACCAAAGTAATTAACTCAGAATCGACAGAGAATTCATAATCCTTATCGGTAACAAATATAGGAGAGGTAGCAAACATAGGATCATATTTTATTCTCTCCTTCATAGATTTCTCTTTCAACTCAGCAAGCAACCTTCTAACTTCATCTCTATCATTGCAAGCAAGAATTGCCCTAGCAGTCTCCCTATCAAAAACATGACTATCAGGTGTTTCAACTCTAGTAGGAAGTTTAGGCATAATAGGTGATTCATAATTTTCAGAAGTTTCATTAATTTCAGCATCCTCAATTTCTTTAGCTTTAGCAAGTTGTTCATCAAGAAATTCACCTAGTGGCACAGAATTATCAAGTATAGTACTAGCATCATCATGAGTATCATTTATAGTAGAAGTATTATCATCAATTACTTGCGACATATCAGAATGAATAACATGTGGCGGTGTCGCATGCCTACTCAAAACAGAAGGTAAATCAAGTGCAGAGCTAGATGACAGTTCCTTACCTCCCCTCGTCTTAGATGGAACGATCTTGGTCTTAGAGTCTTTCAGATTCTTCATATGATCAACAGATATAAATCCCAAATGACTCAACAAATAGAGCTATGCTCCCCGGCAACGGCACCAGAAAATGGTCTTGATAACCCACAAGTATAGGGGATCGCAACAGTTTTCGCGGGTAGTATTTCACCCAGATTTATTGATTCGACACAAGGGGAGCCAAAGAATATTTGCGAGTATTAACAGTTAAGTTGTCAATTCAACCACACTTGGAGAACAAATATCTGCAGCAAAGTATTTAGTAGCACAGTAATATGATAGTTTTGATAGCAGTGGTAACGGTAACAATAGTAACGGTAGCAGTAACAGTGGCAGTTGTAACAGCAGAAGCAACAAAATAACTTAGCGGAAACCAATATGAGAAAGTCGTAGGCATTGGATCGGTGATGGATAATTATGTTGGATGGTATTCATCATATAACAGTCACAACCTAGGGCGATACACAATAGCTCCAATTCATCAATGTAATGTAGGCATGTATTCCGTATATAGTCATACGTGCTTATAATAAGAATTTGCATAACATCTTTTGTCCTACCCTCCCGTGGCAGCGGGGTCCATAAGGAAACTAAGGGATATTAAGGCCTCCTTTTAATAGAGAATCGGAATAAAGGATTAACACATGATAAATACATGAACTCCTCGAATTACAGTCATCCCCGGAGAGTATCCCAAACAATTGTCACTATGGGGTCTACTGATCAGAACAATAACAAGTGCATATGACAAGCGGATGGGATCAAGAACTCAAATATATTCATGAAAACATAAAGGTTCAGATATGAAATCATGACACTCGGGCCTAGTGACAAGCATTAAGCATGGCAAAGTCATATCAACATCAATCTCAGAACATAGTGGATACTAGGGATCAAAGCCCTAACAAATTGACTCGATTACATGATAAATCTCATCCAACCCATCACCGTCCAGCAAGCCTACGAAGAAATTACTCACACCCGGTGGTGAGCATCATGAAATTGGTGATGGAGGATGGTTGATGATGACGACGGCGTCGAATCCCCCTCTCCGGAGCCCAGAACGGACTCTAGATCAGCCCTCCCGATGAAGAATAGGAGGTGGCGGTGGCTCCGTATCGTAAAACGCGGTAAATCTTTCTCTCTGATTTTTTTCTCCACGAATAGGTACTTATAGCGTTGGAGGTAGGGCAAACGGGGTTGCCAGGGCCCCACAAGCTTGGGGGCGCGCCCTGGGGGTGGCCACGCCCCCTGAGCTTGTGGCTCCTGGGTGGCCCTTCTCTGGTAGATTTCTTCGCCAGTATTTTTTATATATTCTGAAATAATTCTCCGTAAATTTTCAGGTCATTCCGAGAACTTTTATTTCTGCACAAAAACAACACCATGGCAATTCTGCTGAAAACAGCGTCAGTCCGGGTTAGTTTCATTCAAATCATGCAAATTAGAGTCCAAAACAAGAGCAAAAGTGTTTGGAAAGGTAGATACGTTTGGGACGTATCACCCTCTTTGGAGGGTCCCAGTTTTACCAAAAAAAGGAGAAGGCCAGCTGACCAAACCAAAGTCTAGAGCTCCTTTGATTCAAACTAGGTAGTTGCCCGTGCGTTACTACGGGGGCCATAAACATTCTCGTGGTTTGATACCGATCATAACCAACATATACCTTTAAAATCACTCTGCTACTTCTTCCATCACCATCTCGCCTCCCTAATCCAAGCACGACATCATCGTCAATGACACATCTGCCTCATAATCCCTCGACCCTTCCACAACCCCACTTTGAATTCGAAAGACATAAACATGTGGTTGTAGTTTTTCAAGTTAGAAATCCATTATTTTACATAATATAGAGGATGTTAAGATTGACACCCAGACGATGCTCAAAACACGTTAACAAATTATGCTACATCTCCACTTATCAAGATTAGCTTCACAAAAGAATTGATGACTTAAAACACAAAGAACATTAACGCCTAGAAGTGATCTAGCACTTATCAACTTGGAAGAATTTTACTGTCTTGGTATTGCAAATTTGAGTTTCACCCCACGGGAACAAATTTTTGGGCACCTAAGTTTTACTGTAGGAAACAATTTATGCCACCACACATGAAATTAGACCTTCCTATGATACAAAGGGATTTTTTAAAGCAAGGTGGAAAATTGGGACAAATGATCCCTTCAAGATCTAGCAGGACCTAACAAGGAACTTGGCGCAAACTCGAAGTACCAAACTTTTTCATTTGCGCCTTTGGGTTTCTTCTGTGACGTTTAAAGATGGTCACACTTCACTACTCCCTCCATCACAGTTTCCTCGGCGTGGTTTGATTTTGATGCATTTCCACCACCAGAGAGATTTTAGGCGCGTTTGGTTTCAAGAACAATTAATTAGACAGTGGTAACGGCAATCGAGCCCACAATTTTCTGTCCATCTATTTTCCTTCGCATGTGTGTACACGGAGTGGAAAAGCTCCATGCATAGTGCGAACACATTTACTTTTGGTAGGTGTGAACACGTTTGGCAATCTGCATGCTTCTCTCTTTCCTTCTGACTCCTCGTCTTGCTGGCTATTCTTATTCTTCTTCTTCTTTTATCTATATAAAGCAACAGATGAAGCACTCCATCCTGCATACAAGGAACAGAAGAGATGGTTGAAGGTGAGAGGGTGGACAGGTTGTGGTGGTGGAGGACCAGATCATGGTGGATTTGGATGGAGAGGCTGCCGTGGTGGAGGTGGAGAGCCAAACCAAACACCCCTTGGATGTTGTGGAAGGTGATCAAGTCATGGTTGATGACGAGGAGTTCGTCGAGAGTCGCTGCGCACGCCTCCAAGTGATGTTGACGGATTACGATCATCGCAAAGAACACGTTAACGAGTTGTTCGCCAAGCTTGAAGCCATCCGCACCAAGCTATCCGAGCCCTCCACACCGATCGACGTTCAGCAATCGACGTGTGTGGCATGCATACATCCGTGGGTGTGCACCAAGTCTGGTGTCCATGGTGACCGTACAATTTTTCTTTGCATGGGATGCAGGCTGCCGGTGGCAAAAGAGTTGCGTTCTTACGACGTGTGAGGCAACCATATTTTTCCCCACAATACTTGATGCAAAGATTGTGCAACGGTCGCGGCGATGGACAAAGCAGTGTTTTGATTCTTTGCGGTCACAGCCCCACCGAATTTTCAAAGGACAAGACAATGGCGTAGTCGTGCCCGATAACGAGGCAAATTAGTATCGAGGGTTGATGAACTTCTATCATCGAATTGGATCATCTATGTTAGTTTGAGTTGAAGTGGGCATCGATGAAAGCTTGAGTTGAATGCATTATCTATGTAAGTTTGAGCTTAAGTGGAACATAAACTCTTATATAAGTTGGAATCGAAGTGAGCATCAATGTAAAATATATTTGTAGTGGGCAATTTAAGTTGAGTTCAATTAGACCATCTATACAAGTTTTCATGTTTTGAGCGTGTATGTATATATGTTTTGTTGTAACGCCATGAAGTAAGTAAATGTTCATGTACGCATGGTGTGGCAAAGAATCATGATTTAGTTAAGTCTTTTGATTAAATCATGATTTGCCACACCATGCGTACATGAATATTTACTTCATGGCGTTACAACAAAAAATATATAAACATGAATACTTTTATAAATGATCCAATTGAACTAAACTTCAATTGTCCACTACAAATAAATTTTACATTGATGCTCACTTCTACTCCAACTTATATAATAGTAGATGATCCACTTAAACTCAAACTTACATATATAATGCATCCAACTCAAACTTTTATCGATGCCCACTTCAACTCAAACTAACATAGATGATCCATAATTCGATGATAGAAGTTCATCGACCCTCCATACTAATTTGCCTCGCTATCGGGCATGACTATGCCATTGTCTTCGTCCTTTGAAAATTCGGTGGGGCTGCGACCGCATAGAATACAAAACCCTGCTTTGTCCATCGCCGCAACCGTTGCACAATCTTTGCACCAAGTATTGCGGGGAAGAATATGGTTGCCTCACACGTCGCAAGAACGCAACTATTTTGCCACCGGCAGCCTGCATCCCATGCAAAGAAAAATTATACGGTCACCATGGACACCACACTTGGTGCACACCCACGGATGTATGCATACCACATACGTCGATTGTTGAATGTCGATCGGTACGGAGGGCTCGGATCGCTTGGTGCTGATGGCTTCAAGCTTGGCGAACAACTCATTGACGCGTGCTTTGCGATGATCGTAATCCGCCAACATCACTTGGAGGCGTGCGCGGTGACTCTCGACGAACTCCTCGTCATCAACCATGACTTGATCACCTTCCACAACATCCAAGGGGTGTTTGGTTTGGCTCTCCACCTCCACCACTACGGCCTCTCCATTTGAATCCGCCATGATCTAGTCCTCCACCACCACATCCTCTCCAGCCTCCTCACTTTCAGCCATCACCTCTATTCCTTCTGTGTAGGATGGAGTGCTTCATCCGTTGCTTTATACAAATGAAAGAAGAAGAAGAATAGCCAGCAAGAAAAGGAGTCAGAAGGAACGAGGGAAGCATACAGATTGCCAAACATGTTCACACCTACCAAAAGTAAATGTGTTCGCACTATGCATGGAGCTTTTCCACCCCGCGTACACACCTGCGAAGGAAAACAAATGGACAGAAAATTGGTGGCTTGATTGCCGTTACGACGCCGTAATTAATTGGGCATTAAACCAAACATGCCTAAAATCCCTCCGGTGGTGGAAATTCATGAGAATCAAACCACGCCTAATAAACTGTGATGAAGGGAGTACTTAAAATGAAGAGGCATGATGCATTTATTCAGTTATTCTTGCAAATAAAAAATGCCACCAATTGCACTTTTATTCAACAAGAACTTGGTATGTCAAGGTAAATTACACGAACCAGATGACTGAAAAAACGTTTGCTAACTCTTGTGACAATGCAACCTAACAGACCATTGGACATATGAAAACTAAAAAGCGAAAATGTACAATGTGCAAAGATTAGTTGCCGACTGCAGATATTACTGGCAAAAAATGACACTTTTGCAGCAATACATACATGATAATGTTCATGTTTCCAAACTAAGCAAAACAGCACCAATGTTTGTACCTAAAATAAGATGAGAAAGTAACAACTTGATAATCCACAAGCTTAAGGGCATCTCCAATGCCAACCTGCAAATTTCCTCCCGCATCCGTCCGTGGACAGGGAGGGCACAGACACTGATGCCGGATGCCGCCATCCAACGCTGCCCGCATACATTTCAACAATATTTTGAACCAACCGGACGAAATTCGTGCAAACCGGGCAGATTTTGATATAAACCGGAAGAGATTCATGCAAACATGGCGGATTTCATATAAACCGAAAGGAGTGATGGCCTTCTTGGGACCCGAGCAGCGACAACCTACGGTGCACTACTCTTCCTCGCTGCCGGCGACACCCGCAGACGTGCCGGCTTCGTGGTCGTGGACGTGTCGCCTCGTCGAACTCCTTGTAGGCGGCCTCCAGTTCCTCCTGAAGTGGGCGGTACCGCCAACAAGCGAGGCGGATCTCGCGGGCGGAGCGGTAGGACTCGAGCAGCGTCGCCTGCTCCACCACGTCCGTGTCCGGCGCGATCTCCCTACCGGTGTTGAGCTGCTCCTCCGCCTGCTGGTGCTCCTGAAGGAGCTGGAGGTTGTAGGCCGCGTCGGCCTGTGCCTCCCGATACTGATCCTCCCGCTCCTCCCGCACCATGTTCATGTAATGGGCACGGGCCTCGCCGATGGTCACGGTGCAATGCACCAGCGAGGGTGGCGCCGGCTCGTCCTCGACCGCATCCTCTATTGGGACGTCGTTGGCCTCCGGCTGCCTGCCAGCCGGCAACAATGGCTGCCATCTCCTTCTTCTGCTCCGGCGACAGTCCGTCCCAAAGATCTTTGGATCGCGAGGAGGCCATGGTGGGAGTGGTGCGGAAGAGGAGAAAGGGACCGGAGGAGGATGAATGCGGCTATGGCCGAGGCTGCAGTTTATGTAGCGGGCGAATGGCAATGGTGGGCGACAGAGGGATGGATGGGTGGCGCCGGAGTAGGTTCCTCAGCAACCACGTGTCATTAATGTGGGCGTCGGACGGACGGCCGTGGTGTCATTTGAATGCGGAGCAGTCGCGTACACCGGGAAGCGGCGTGGGCGGCGCTCTCTCGGCCGCCGCCCGCGCCGCTTCAATGCCGGCGCCAGTAAGAGGTCGCGTCCGCTCTGGCCAGACATGAATGCGGCACTGACCATTTCTGGCAGGAAGCGCACATGCGAGGGAGGGGGTTTGGGTGGGCTAGACGGTCAGATGCGGGTGTGGCAGCGGTCCGGACGCCGCAAAGCCCCCTAGTCTGTCTCCGGTTTGCGGGAGAAACTGCGTCCGAACCGCTCGGCAGACCGATACAGGCTCACGTTGAATGGCACAACACGTCCGGACCGCACAGTCCGGACGTATACGGGTGGTTTGAGGGTCGGCGTTGGAGATGCCCTAACTGATAGCTATACATGTTCTCTCCTAGCAACTATATATACATGTAATTGTCAATCTGTCATTGTTCAGATATAACAGATATGCAGCTATACATATTCTCTCATGGCCTCTATACATGTAATGGTCAAATAAATAACAGTTATACGGAGGGTAAATATTAAATGTAACCTTATAGCCAGTTTTGAGTTTCGCACCATTACCAGGGAAAGTGGAAGGTCCTTTTGCTTGGAATTTCAGGAGTAGCCATAGTGGAGGAACCCTTCTGTTGCATATGTGCTATATGTGGACAATGGTAGATAATCTCCCTGTCCTATAAGATGATCTCCCCGTATATACATACTGTAAGCCCTGCAAATAATCTCCATGCACAGACCTATGAGGAACAAATCCGGCAGAATATAAGTGAAAGCAGTTTGAATATTGCGACGATTACATCTCTAACAGATTACTACATGGATAAACCGAGACGAATACATGGATCTCTTACATATTACTACATGGATCAACCCAGATTAATTCTTGGATCAATCCATCCAGATTACTACATGGATCAACCCATCTTTAGTAGGGAAAAATAATTCTTGGATCAACCCATCCAGATTGCTACATGGATCAACCCATCTTTATAGTAGGCAAATATTAGTACATGGATCAAGCAAAAACAATAGTACCTTGGCGTCGTCAGACCATAGCATCAAGCTGCAGAGGTAGCCGCGGTGTCTTACATGCCGTTGTTCAGTGGGGCGATGAGGCCGGCGCGTCCGCGCAAGGAGTGGCGTGCATCAAGGCCAACAGATCTGCGCGATGACGGACATCGTGCATCGATGGCTGGCGGAAGTATTGGGGCGGTAGCAGGGGCCAAGCCGGCGTGGCGGCGTTGAGTTGTTGCCCTAGGGACGGGCGTGAGGGGCCATGAGGTTGAGGGAGGGTAGGCCGGCGTGATCGATGCGTGTTGCCAGCGGAGGGCAAGGAGGATGGGGATGCCAATTTGTCATGCTGCCTACTCATTGATGGAGCTGCGCGGTCGCACGATCTGGCACAGCTGCCGATCATGCTCGCCGGCGGCCGGGGTGAGGAGGAGCGGGCTGCGTTGGATCGCGTCGGTCGGTTGAGTGCGGCGTGTGCGTCTGGATTGAGGGAGGGCGGTGTGCGGCGAGATCGAGGGCGTGCGTGATGACGCTAGGTTTTGGTGGGACTCAGGTTTCTTGGTTTTTTTCGTACGCTCGTGAGCCAAGCAACGTCAGAGACGTGGGGTAAAAAAACCAACGACAAAAAATCGATGGAGGAGGGACGTGCGGGAGGGAGGGGTTGACCAAGGTTGGGCAGGAGGACGCGTTCGATCTGGCAGGAAAAGAAACCTTACGTTCGTTTTTGAACACAGTACAGACAGCGACCATACATATGCACATGCACTCACCTTTATTAACGGAAACACGCACATCCTATCCCTACGAGCACCTCCGAAAGACTGAGCCGACATATCATCTTAGATTTACGAAGTCATCATAGGCGCCTCGTAGTCGACGGAACGTCTCCTCTCACTGAACGTGCATCGCCGGAAGTCCTGAAATAAATTCAGAAAAATGTGAGCACCAGGACTTGAACCCTCCTAACCATCCAACCACAGGTTGGTTTGCACCTTACGTTCTTTTTAGATAGTAGAGATAGAGATTCTTGGGACAATTTAAATAAGTAAATTCGTTTTTATAGCTATGTGGTGAAGCACTAAATATATGTTGTGCTCCATGCAATGGACAATTAAAGTAGAATGTGAATAACTGGGTATTTAGCTTGTAGTTGTGGTTGTTTTTCAGATTCTATATCCTAAGACAGAACTTAAGTTATAATTGTGCGTATCTCTAAAAACCAGTTTTCAAATCTATTTTCCACATGTTCTGAATCAAAAATTTCAAACCATTCTTGCCATATATGAACCTGTTCAGTTGTGAGATCAGTTCTGTTCCTGTCAAACAATTAAGCTGATTTCTTTTGCACCTCATATGGCCTGTTACGTACTCTGATTTACCTGCAAGAGGGAAGATGCAACTAGGTCTAATTTCACTTCAGTGGAGGGTAGAACACAAAAAATCATATTGATTACGAAAAGATGCAGCACCGGTAGCCACATATCAAGGGAAGGGCGTAAAGTTGTAAACCAGTGGCATGGGTAGCCAGTCACAACCTTAATAGGCAAACCCTCGGCCGAGCCGTCGGCGCCGGACGGACCAGCACCGCCGTCATCGTCGCTGTTGCTCCCGTCGTCCTTCCACCACTCCTCGTCCGCCGCTGCCTCCGCCGACTTGCGGACGTCTGTCATGAGGCCCGGCGCATCCTCCGGGTCAGCTGGGTCCCTCACCTCCGGCGGCGGAACCCACATCGGCGCCACCTCGGACTCTCGGAGAATCGCAAATAACACCGGCATGTCCGCGGGGACGCCCTCCTCTCGCAGCGTCACTTGCGCCGGCGGGAGCTCCACTTCCGGTGGGGCAGGGGGCGAGGCGGCCGGGGCGGGAGCGCCGGCAGCCATTGGGGCAGGGGTGGGGATGACGCGCGCCGCGCGCCGGAAGGCATCGATGCTCCGGTGTTGCGCGTGGGCCCCAACGTCACGTAGCCATCGGCGGTGATGTGACATTCCTTTGGCAGGCGAGGGGGCAGCGACAGGCGGCAGGAAACAGGGGTGCAGCCGTGATTGTTGGCCGGTCGTGTTGTAAACCAGTGGCATGGGTAGCCAGTCACAACCTTAATAGGCAAACCCGATGATCAACTATGATTGGCCAAAAACAATCACTTGTCACAACTCTCGATTGCCTTTGCACATGTCTGTTCACAAACAGGCGTGCACAAGGCCACAGAGGAAGTGCGCCCAACCTCTAGTCAGATATTAGATACGGAGATACTACTACACCACCAAATGCCTCCATCGCATAACTAATGCAGCGGGCCTAAAGAAACACCATTTCGTTTCGAGCATTACATGAAGATATATAGAAGATAGTCCAGAGGGAAGTCATGAAGCTTGAAAAAAAAAAAAAAAAAGCGGGGCTCATAGTTAAATACTACTCCATGGTAAGTGACATTGTCACCTTGGGTGAGACACTGGACTTTTCAGACAAGAAATTCTCGTTCCCGGCGGATGCGTTTCTTCTTGGCCCTCTCTCTGAAGAAGATCCAGATTCCATAGGCAGTTATTGGAAGGCTGAAAATCATCCAAAAAATGAGCAAAAATATAGATTCTGTGCTGTTTCTGAAGATAGCTCCTAAAAAATCGTCAGATGAGATATAAGGAATTTTTTTTTTCGAGAAAAGATATAAGGAATTACTTACTCGGGGTGACAGACAAACAAATAATATAACTGAAAACGATACTACAGATCAAAGCAAATGTAACAAGTAAAAGTGTACATACCAAACAGGATCGTTGGGCCTACGTTTCACCTGTGCCGAAAGATGCGGCAAGAGCTCAAGGTTTGACCAGCTTATCTTGCCATCGACGATGCAACTGTGCTCAATGATAAGGCGGTATAGCTTTTCTTTCTTCTCCTGTGTTTCCATCAAGAGCCTAGCCTTTTCACTCTGTTCATGTGATGCCAAGGTCTGCAGCAGGTTCCACATCAGCACAACACACTAAGAACTACGAAACTGAAGATGGAAATATATAGATGAACCTGGTTATGAAATTGAAACTGGAAATATATGCTAACGACCACAGCAGGTTTCGCATAAGCAAGCACAAAACAACTTGTATCGAGCTTGTGTAGTATATTTATATATTACTCCCTCTGTAAAGAATATAAGAGTGTTTAGATCATTACTTTACTGATCTAAACGCTCTTATATTTCTTTACGGAGGGGAGTATTATTGAAATCTGAATCACTAATTAAGGACGTGTTTGATTCCCAAATGCAAATGCAATGAAATGATACTGGAAATGTAAACGGAATTGGTAAAAGTCGAGAATTGCTTGGTTCGACAACTGTCACAACTGTAACGTAATCCTCTGCAAACTTATTTTTAGAGAAAAGGCACAGGCCGAGCCCGAGAAAAGGCTCGAACCTTGCCCGGCTTTGAATTAACAAAGCCATCAACCGGCCAGGATTACAAGAGCAGGACATTATAGGGAAGGTAAAAAGCGAAACGGAAATAAAGGATACAAGGTACATAGTGGAACAGACTCTAAGGCAGCGACAACCCCAGGCGAGAGCTTGAAGCACCGATGCCAACATCCACCGCAACGCCATCACCGGCAGACCAATAAGAACAAGAGAAGGAGGCAGGCCGCGCTTGCATTGTGTCACTAACTGCATCCGGAGAACCAAACAGGGGCCAAACATGATCTGTCTCCGCTGCCGCAAAGGGCCACTACCCTTCATCCAGGCTCGATGGGTGCCGCACCGGTGACCAGCAGAATGGTTCCCAGAAACCAGAACCATGGAGCACAAGCTATCAAAGGGAGACACAGCAGAAACAGACCCGCAAGAAGCAACACACCAACCACCATGGCACTGTCGTCGGCAACAGGAAGACATCACGCCGGGCAAGAGCTGTCAATCGAAGGCGCAACCATGGAGCAGGCCAAAGGGGCAACACGGAGCACCGAGGTCCAACATGTCGCCGGAGATAAGAGCAAGCCAACAGCGCCGCCACCAAGCCACCATTATTCCCCCACCGCCTAGCAGATCCCGGCCGACGCCTTCAAGAAGGAAAACGACACCACGGCGCCGTCGTCGGCCAAAGCAGGGGACCAAGGGATTTCTCCTATGGTCAGGAGAGGGGGTGGGCAGGGGAGGATCCTCACCGGAGCCTCCAAGGAGGGGATCGGCACCCAAAGGTGTCGACTTCGATGTGGCCGCCACGCCGACCAGAAGTTCCTCCGGATCCAAACCGTCCCACCAGATCCATGGAGCTAGCACACGGGGAGGACGACCACAGCCGCCGGTAGCCGGAGCCGGCGCGGAACGGAGTAGATCGGGCAAAGGGCGGAGCAGCACCAAGATACAACGGATGGCCAGCACGGGGCCACCGCCCACGCAGCCACCGACCGCCGCCCCTCGCCGCCCGCACGGCCGAGGGACGACCCACCAGCACCCGCCGGCGCAGCCCGCCGCTCAGGCTCCGCCGAGCGCCACCGGCCGGGGCCGCCGCCCTGGAAGCCGAAGCCCTCCACGCTAGGTGGAGCCGCGAAGTCCCCGCCGCCACCTTCATCGGTGCTGCGCGCCCGCGCCGGAGCTCACCTCTGGTGGCGGCGGAGGAGAGGAAGGGAGGAGGGGGCAGCGCTGGCGGCGGCTAGGGTTAGCCCCCGAGTCGCCTCAGGGAACAATCAACTGACTGAATCACGAACATGAATTACCAGCTGGTAACTTGAAGAATTCAGATCTGTGTAATTTGTTACCCGAGTAAACGCATGCCGGAGCAACCGAGCCAAACAATTTGTAACGCTGCTTGTTACCAGCGTAATCAGACAACGTTACATTATGATTCCCATTGGAATCGGGTTTGTCCTAAGAAGCAGTACATGATAATGAAATTGATACAAGAACCTAGATGAATTAAGAAATATGATTCCCAGAGGAACCAGTGATTTTTATTGAGGCACAAATGCTACCTATTGCCCCTGTTTCAGCTTGGATAATTAGCGCGGCTGCTGCTGCTATCTTTTCAGCACAAATTGGTTTCTTAGTTGCGGATGATATGGGTCGCCTTCAACGGTTGGAAAACTAAATGATATATGCGGTTGTTGAAACCTGAAGGGGGGAGATGTTGTTGGCAGTTGGCCAAACATACTATAGTTTATTCCTTGCCAAATTACGGAGGATTTGGCGCTATCTCCACCACAGTGTAGTGCAGGAAACCATAGGAAAAGAAGACATATTTGCCATTTGGCACCCCAATGTGGCTGCCCTAAGAAGTGCGAAACCGAAATCGGAAATGTGTACAAGAACCTGGATTGACTTTGGACGGCCAAGAACACCTGGGATGGCAGAGCTTGGCCAGAACCGGCAGAGCGCCTCCGGTCGCCGGCCACCGACGAGCTTCCTTCCTGCACACCGGATCGCCGCCATCGCCATCTTGGTTGGATCTCGCCGCCTCTCCTGACGGAAGTTGTTCTCGGCTTGGCTAGGGTTCTTCGCCTCCGGCCGCGTTCCGACTGCGGGACACTCGGCTTCTAGAGGTTTCCAGAGAGCTCGGTGGCGCAGGCCATGTGTATCCGCACGGGTGCTAGCAGGCCCAGCCCACACTCCTCTTCTCTCCCTCTCTGTTTTTCTTTTCTTTTTGTTGAGATGAGATCTCCTCTCAGGGTGTGTTTGATTTGGGAATCAAGTGGAACAGAATGTCATGGTTCCATTCCATTAGAGTGGCGATTTAAATCTTATGTTTGGTTTTGGTTTGGGCAATTAGGTGAAATGGAATGGTTCCATTTTAGTGTTTGGTTGGAAATTTGGAATAGATTGTATTTGGTTCATCTCACCTCTTTCACAGAAATAGTGAGGTGTTACCTCTTACACAGTATATATATGGACAATTATCACTACTACTAGTATTTGAACGCATAATATAAAAAAGTGCAAACAAAATACTAGTTATTCACTCATATATACATGTAAAAAATATGTCGAAATACAAGTCGTCCTTCCTTATTCATGTCAAAATACAAGATATCCACCCATATACGCGTCATCAACTTTGTCAAAATACTAGTCATTTGCTCAAAATCGAGTTGAGCATGTGGGCAGCATATTCCCAACTTCACCAATAAGTGTATTCCGGTTTCCTGTCAATCAAACCAAACATAAGAATAGGTTCTAGGTGCAGAATGAACCCGTTCCATTCTTCCTCATGACCCAAATCAAACATGCCCTTAGTAGGTAGGGTTTCTCCCAAGCTAAATGCTCGTTTTCTGTAAACTCACCGCTAATCTCAGCTATCCAAACAACCACGGTCTCTCACTTTGACTCGTTTTGGATTTTATGGCATGACTCGGAAGTCATTCCCTGTCCTAAGCAAAGCACTTTTTGTTGAGCTTGAAGGATTAGCAACCCTCTTTACTACGAATGGCTCAACAGTAAGGTCATCAGATAATGAAAGTGGAGGCTACTACTGCATTATGTATTGGATTATAGATGGGCTTAGGCCCATATAAGACAATAATCCCTGGTTAACCTCTAAGCCTATTTAGGTGCATGGCAGGTGGTGGAAAGTTTAGTATCATACTGCTACTGTAAGAAGAGTGGGACCCTTTTATAAGGGCTGCTCTACCACATGCCATTGGAAGCTTGGGAAGAGGAGCTGTACACGCGCGCTCCTCCTCCTCCGCCGCCCGCCTCGCCTCGCCTAGTCACGACGCGGGTTGCGGGACACTAGTAGAAAAAGGGCCATTTGTCCCGGTTCGTAAGGGCCTTTAGTCCCGGTTCTGGAATCGGGACTAAAGGGTCGGGACTAAAGCCCAAAACCTTTAGTCCCGGTTTGCTTACGAACCGGGACCAAAGGCCCTCCACGTGGCGCTGCCTGGGGCGGGGGAGGGAGGACCTTTATTCCCGGTTGGTGTTACCAACCGGGACTAAAGGTGGACTAAAGGTCCTTGCCGGGGGGGGGGAAAAATTGAATTTTTTTTTTGAATTTTTTTTTAATTTTTTTTTTTGATTTGTTTTTAAGTTTTATTCCGAATTTCAAATCTTTGAATTATTTGACAATTTAATCTCTAATCATCCCTCCTCACTGCTTCAGAATTTAATCTCTAGAGTCTCTAATCAGCACTCATTCCAAATCGTCTAACTTCCCGGCCGGTCACCCATCCTCTCACTTTCAGGTTCTATCTCCCCTAGTTTCCAAGTCTGCACTTGTTGTTTTCTTGACAATCTTAAGCTATCAATCCTGTTAACCCTTAGGTCTTGATGTCACATGATTTAATTTTTTAAATTCTAAACAATTATTAAAATAAACAAAATAAGTACTAATAATATTGAATTTCAATGAAAATAAAATAAGTAATAATATTATTTTATTCATTTTTTTGCCATTTATTCATTTAATATGACATAATTAATATCTTTAAATCTGTAAATCGAAATTCGACAAATAATATATCCATTATTATCAGAAAAATGTGAGGAATCCAAATATGACATCTTATTTTTAAATAAAATTAATTTTTAAAATTTTAATAATTTTTTTTTGATTTGAAATAACTTTTTCTCCTTTTAGAATTTTGAGAGTCTGAGAAAACTTCACCGGGTAAACCCGAGTGAAATCGAGTCCCAATTTTTCTCTAGTTTTTTTTGATATATTAAACTTTCTTTTTCGACGTCGTATGCAAAAGTTATGGCCGTTTTACATTTTTTTTTCTTTTTTTGCAAAAAAGGTCAAAATTCATATTTCAAAATTTCTATACCAACTAGACACTAAAATCTAACTACATCTCGAAGGATTTTATTTTTTGAAGATTTTATCATTTTTGTTTATTTTCTACAAAACTAAAAAAGGCGATCCACAGGGGGGGGTAGAGTTTGAAAATTTCAGAACCCCTTTAGTCCGGGTTGGTGTCCATCCAATCATACCGTCGACTACACATCTGCTAGCACCGTCCCAGCCAGAGTCACAGCTAAGGTTAACCAAGTCAGAAAGGTATGCGGCCGTCGGCTTCGAAGTATCAAGGTTTCAGACGAAAACTCGTCTGTTACAAAGACATTTCATTTTTTTAAACTTATTTCAACTCCAGACTTTTTGTGTGTGCACCATTCGAAGCCACGCCATCACTTTTCAACCCTTTCTGACTTCATTTGCTATATTTAATGCATTTACTGATTTTTTTGAGCTAAATGACCCTGAAATTGAAAAGCACTACAAATGAACTCTGAAAAGGTTGAAAGTTGGCATGGTATCATCATTTCACCCACATAGCATGTGCTAAAAAGTTGAGAGGGTTACGGCAAAAACTGGATGCACTTCGTGTACAAACTGGACCATCTCATTCGAAGTATCAAGGTTTCGGACGAAAACTAGTCTGTTACAAATGCATTTCATTTTTTTAAACTTATTTCAACTCCAGACTTTTTGTGCATTCAATATGCACCATACTACAACATTTTAAAATCTACGGAAAGAACTAACTAAAAATAATAAAAAAACAACAATTAAATGACTAAAACAACTATATAAGCAAAACAGTATTATTTTAATTAAAATCCTAATTTAAATTATTCTAAAAATAACCAAATAAATCTTACTGTGACAACAATCTAACACGTGACTAGGAGTAAAAAGAATTAAATTAAAAACTATTTGTAAACTCAAGTTATTCACAATCTAGGGTTTGAAGCAAATTTGAACAAATTCAAATTTAAACCATTCAAATTTGAAAACTAATGGCACAAACAGAAACTAGACAAAATTTTGAATCTAATTCAAAATGAATCACTCAAAAACATCAAATATCTTAAAAGATATAAGCAATTTAAAACAGAAACTAAAAACAGAAAACAAATGTAAAAACAGGAGAAAAAAAACTTTCAGAACCCCTTTAGTCCCGGTTGGTGTCTCCAACCGGGACTAAAGGTCCAACCTTTAGTCCCGGTTGGTAACACCAACCGGGACTAAAGCCTCAACCCCTTTAGTCCCGGTTGGTGTTACCAACCGGGACTAAAGCCTCACCATTTGGTCCCGGTTCCAGCCACAAACCGGGACCTATGGCCCACGAGGCGCATTGGTCCCGGTTCGTGTCTGGAACCGGGACCAAAGGGGTCAGACGAGGCCCGGCCGGCGCCGCGGCCTCACGAACCGGGACCGATGCTCCCATGGGTCCCGGTTCGTGAGTGAACCGGGACTAATGGGCTTTTCAGGGTGGACCAAAGCCCTGTTTTGTACTAGTGGGAACGAGCCGAGTCTTATTTTTGTCGGTCAGGAATGGTTAATTAATTATTGATTAATTAACGAGTCGCTAACGGAAGTGTCACTATCCGAGACGTTGGACCGTGGGTTGTTCGCGGACTCGGTCGTGGGCCTAAGCCTAGGCCCATCTACCTGAGGGCCTATATAAGGAGGCGCTGGTTGTGGAGTGAACCCTAACTCAGTTCACTCACTCCGTCCTGCTGCACCACCCTAGCCGTCATCTACTGTTCCTCTCTCTGTGCTGCTTCCGGCCATCCCATCCCGACGACCGCGTGCACGGTTGGTCAGGAGAGCAGGTGCCTCCGGAACCCTGTAGTTCGAGATCCTGCCTGGGAGAACGGCAATAAGATTTTTAGGGAGCGTCACGACGCGACTGCTCCCGATCCGTCCCCGTCTCCGTCCGCCTCTGCTTCCACTACTTCCCCTGCATCGACTTCATGGCTGACGACGAAGCCGCGAAGAAGGCCTCGGCCGATGCCGAGGCTGCCGCTGCCGCCGCCGCGTTGGCCTAACCAATCGGAGGGTATGACTCGTTCATCCCCTATTTGCTCGTTCATGTGCCGGCCGTATATATGTTGTTCATAGATGTTTCGGTTCTATGTACTGTACGTGCTCACATGCTTAGGTATCGGTATGAGATCCATACCGTATTTGCCATGTTTACTGTATACTCATGGATTAGATTAGTCGGAAAAATGCTAATATTTCCAACAATCCAAAAACCTTATTTTAGGCACTTTTTGACTCATGGCTTCGCCGCTACTCTAAAACCGGAAAAGTTTACCGGGACTCATTTTAAGCGTTGTCAGATTAGGACCACCTTGTGGCTCACAACGATGAACGTGTTCTGGGTTGGTGGTGTATCTCCCACGGAAACGATTGCTCCTGAACAGGAGAAGGCATTTAGGGAGGCAACCACCATCTTTGTCGAAGCAGTTCTGAGTGTGATCGGAGACAAGTTGGTTGACGCATATATTCACATGCGGGTTGCCAAGAATTTGTGGGATGCGCTCGACCGATGTTGGAACCGAACTGTATGCTATGGAGCAGTTCCATGATTACAGGATGGTTGATAACCGTCCTGTATTGGACCAGGCTAATGAGCTACAGTGCATCGCTAAGGAGCTGGAGCTCCTGAAGTGTGAGTTACCGGACAAGTTTATCGCGGGTTGCATTATTGCAAAACTCCCTCCTGGATGGAGGAACTTTGCTACTTCTCTCAAGCACTTGAGACATGAATTCTCTGTTGAGGATGTCATCGGTCATCTAAGTGTTGAGCAGAACTCGAGAGCAAAGGACTCACATGCGAAAGGGGCAGAGGGTTCTTCTAGCGCCAATGTGGTGCAGAAGAATTTCCACAAATTCAAGGGAAAGGAACACTGTCCAGCAGAATACTACCTTCAAGAAGAAGGGTAAGAAGAAAGACAAAAAGAGAGATGGCTGCTTTACTTGTGGTTCAGACGAACATTGGGCAAACAAGTGCCCAAACAAGTACAAGAAGCTAGGACAGGACTCCAAGTCTGTCAATGTGACTATGAGCAACAATGAGGGTGCATCTGGGTATGGTAATCTATTTACCGTACTTTCAGTTTGTCAATCCACTGATTGGTGGGTTGACACAGGTGCAAATATTAATGTGTGTGCTAATATGTCTTTGTTCTCTTCTTACCAGGTCGCACGAGATTGCTCCATCCTGATGGGGAATGGCTCGCATGCTTCTGTTCATGGTGTTGGCACGGTAGATCTGAAGTTTACTTCGGGAAAGATTATGCAACTGAAGAACGTGCAGCATGTCCCCGCCATGAAGAAGAATCTCGTTAGTGGCTCCCTTCTTTGTGAAGAAGGGTTTAAGTTAGTATTTGAGTCCAATAAAGTAGCCGTATCTCGGTATGGACTATTTGTTGGAAAAGGATATGATTGCGGAGGTTTGTTCCGCCTTTCCCTGGCGGATTTCTTTAATAAAATCGTGAACCAAATTCATTCTAGCGTGAACGAATCTGAGGTTTGGCATTCCCGTCTTTGTCACATTAATTTCGGTTATATGACGCGGCTAGACAAGATGGATTTAATCCCGAGTTTCACTTTAGCCAAAGGCTCTAAGTGCCATGCGTGTGTGTAAGTTAAGCAACCTCGTAAGCCTCACAAGCCTGCGAAGGAGAGACACCTGGCACCGCTAGAGCTCATACATTCAGATCTGTGCAAGGTAAATGTTGTGTTGACTAAATGTGGAAAGAAATACTTCATGACGTTGATTGATGATTCCACTTGATTCAGCTATGTGTATTTGTAAAATACTAAGGATGAGGCTCCACACTACTTTAAAATCTATAAGGCAGAAGTTGAAAACCAACTTGAAAAGAAAATAAAACGAGTTCAGTCTGATTGTGGTGGAGAGTACTTTTCTAACAAGTTCGATTTATTCTGTGTGGAACATGGTATTATTCATGAGAGGACGCCTCCCTATTCACCCCAGACAAACGGGTTGCTGAACGGAAAAACCGTACTCTAACAGATTTGGTTAACGCCATGTTAGATACATCGGGTTTATCCAAGGCATGGTGGGGGGGGCTGTATTGACATCATGTCATGTCCTGAATAAAGTTCCCACGAAGGATAATAAGACTACTCCCTATGAGCAATGGGAAAAGAAAAGAAATACACTATTTTACTTGCGCACTTGGGGCTGTTTGGCGAAAGTCAATGTGCCGATAAAGAAAAAGCGTAAGTTGGGATCAAAGACTGTGGACTGCGTTTTTATAGGCTATGCCAAGCATAGCGTCGGCTATAGATTTCTAGTGATGAAATCTGATGTACACGACGTGAAGGTCGGTACGATCATGGTGTCTAAAGATGCTACATTGTTTGAGGATATTTTCCCCATGAGAGATATGCAAAGCACTTCTAGACTGGAATCTGATGAGACTCCTGAACCTGCCAATCCGATGGAATATTATGAACACAAAAGTGATGAAAGTTCCACGGAGGATGACGAGGAAGCTCCTATTAGGAGCAATATACAGAGGACTGCAAAGTCCTTTCGTGATGATTTCCTCGTGTACCTCGTGGATGATGACACTCCCAGTACCATTTCAGAAGCTTATGCATCACCGGATGCTGACTACTAGAAGGATGCGGTCCGTAGCGAGATGCATTCCATCTTGGCTAACGGGACATGAGAGATCATTGATCGTCCTTATGGTTGCCAACCATTGGGATGTAAGTGGGTGTTCAAAAGGAAGCTTAGGCTTGTGGCCAAGGGTTGTACCCCGAAAGAAGAAAAAGATTTTTTTCGATACTTACTCACCTGTGGCTAGACTAACAACCATTCGAGTGTTACTCTCGTTGGCTGCCTCGCATGGTATTCTCGTTCATCAGATGGACGTTAAGACGGCTTTCCTTAACGGAGAGCTAGACTATGACACCCTGGTTTTTGGCAACTTTTTCTTTTCAAAATCTTTCTAGCTTTATTTGCAATTTGGATGGTTTTGAATCTTTTCAGTTGACTTTGGACTTAGGAAACTTCTGAATCTCTCTCTAAGTGATCCAAAGCCCTCAACATCTTGCCAAAATCTTGTCACCCACCTTCAGGATCAAATTCCAATTCTTATTCTCTTCAAATAATTCATTTTCTTTCTTTGGGAAAATCTGTCATCACTATGGGTTATGAAGCAACCTATAGTTTTGGTGATCAGAAAAATCCCAAATTAATACCACATCTTCTTGTCATCAGCTACTCCCACAATCTTCAAAAACATTTCATGGTCCAGTATGAAAATTTGTCCAGAAAACTTCATTTATCTTCTGGACAGAACTGGCCCTTTGTGAAGCAACCCATATTTCCACAACTCAGTAAACCCTCAAATAATTCCCTGAGATACTAGGGAACCTATCTTGTCACAATATCCAAAAATATCATCTTGTCCAGTGCAAATTTTCAGCAGCAATATTCTGCCAAGTTTTTGCTCATTTTAAACCTCTGTGAAGGAAGTACCAGCTAGAGGTATTCATTTCTGAAATTTTTATGACATCTTCTATCCACCAAATAACCCCCACACACCAAATTCCAGCTCCAGCGGATCAACCATGTGAATGCTACAAGCTCATCTTGTTTCTAGACAGTAACAGCAGTTGTATATGAACTACATTCTAGCCTTAATGAAAATCTCTCAAACTTGGCCAGTTTGTAGTCCTTCCAAAGTAGATCACTCTGGACATATCTACTAGCTTCATCTCTAGCTCATCACCCCTCCAGATCTCTCTCAAAGTTTCTGTCAGAAACTGTTGCTGAAGCTACCCTTCGAATCAGAGTGTATCTAGCCAAACCAAGGGCACAGGGGGACTAAGTGGTCGAGGGTCGACGTGCTGGACACGGTGCGCCAGACGTACGTGGCCTCCAGCTGCCAGCCACCGTGGTGAGCATGGCACTGGCATGCCAGTGCGCGCGCTCTGCACCTCGCCCGCGTCTGATGTGATCCATCCGGCTGCCCCGCGTAGCTGTGCCTTGTCCTAGCTCACCGACAACCTCTCCTCCAACCACCTGGCCACTCTGGAGTCTTCCCCTCGCCGGAATCGCTCCCGGCAGCCGCCACCGCACGCGGCCACTGTGGCGCCCGTGCTGGCACTGTGGCCCTGCTGGCCGTCGTCTTCCTCCGCAAGCCGCCACTGTCCGCATTTACTCTCCTGCCCTCTCCCATCCCGTCGCCCGCGCCAAGCCAGCCAGCGCGGCGTCCTTGCGCCGGCGACGTGGCCGTAGCTCCACCCGCTCCAGAAGCCTCGCCTCTGCCTATAAAAGGCTGCGCCCAGCCCTCCCAGCTCTTCATCGCCCTCCGCACACTCCCAATCGAGCTCCCGAGCAGCGAGCCAAGGCCGAGAGGCCCTCTGGCCTCGCATCTCATCGGCGTTACGCCGCCACCCGAGCTCTGCCACCCAGCCGTCTCGCTCCACCCCAGCCTCAACTGACTCCACCCGCGAGCTCCATACACTCCTCACCACGCCTGACCTCTTGCCCAGTCAAAACTCCGTCGGAATCGCCGTCTCCGACGACACCCGAAAATCGCCGCCGCCGGAGAGGAAGGGGACGACGTCGTCCGGCCATCTCTCGCCAATCCACGGGTACGTTCGGCTTCGTCTCCGTTTGCTCGTTCCATCCCCGTAGTCGCCGGACCTCGCCGCCGTCTGCATCGCCGGCGACCATCGCCGGAGCTCCGCGGTGCTCTGTTCTCTTTCTTTCTCTCCCCTTTTAAATCTGACAGCGGGGCCCGCACGTCAGCGGCTCGCCCCCGCGCGCCGAAGCGGTAAGTGGAGGCGCCCCTCCACTTTACGCCGTCGACGTGGCCCTCTGTGGATTTTTCTATTTTCTGTTTTTAAGTCAGATTTGACCAGAAACTTTGACCACTCCTAACTTTTTATCCATAAGTTCAAATCAATTGATTCTTTTTGCATTGGGTTTCTCTTGAGCCCCTCTATTTTCTGGTAAATTTTGATATTTTTCTCTTGCTCACAGAATTTCTGGTGAACAGAAATGTGTTATGTGACATTTTCTTTTGTTATTTTAAAATATTTTCAGAAGGAAATCCTTTTGGTTTTGAAGCCCAGGAGTTTGTGGACAACCCAACAGAGCAAGGCAAGCCACATCATCCATTACATAAGGCATTTCAATAGTGTTGGTTATTTAATTGAATTTTTGCATTATTTTAATATGTGGTAAATTCATAGTAAATTACTTTGATGCATAGCTACTGCCATGTTAAGTTATTCATGATAAATAACCATGCTTTTTAAGTACTTGTCAAAACTAAAACTAATTGGTTGATCAAGTGCCACCGACCCGGATTTATCCGTGCAGCCACATCTGCCGGTATGGGACGGCCTTGACTTGGTCTGACTGCGTGCTCTTTGGTCGGTACCACCAAATAGGGAGGGTTATGCATGCATGCTACCCTGATCAGGTAGACGACGATAATCCTGTGAGCCCAGTTGAGTTATATTGCCGGCGTCCCCATTTGGGACAGTTTAGTTGGCCACGACGGTGGCAGGTGTCACGGGGTGACACAGGGGCCACCCAGGACATGACCCTGGGAGGGTATGATTGTCGGTGATACGATGGAAGAGTCACGAGTTAGGCAGGTTTCGTTGGAGCAGCACCGGTCCACCCAAGAGGGAAGTGTACCGAGGTACGGGACAAGGAGCTCCATGGTGTGGGTAAAGTGCGCAACCTCTACAGAGTGTAAGAATCTATTCGAATAGCCGCGTCCACGGTACTGGACACAGTCCGCACTAGGTCACACTGAGTGGTCAACCGTAATAATAATAATGATGGAAGAACTAGTCTTATGCTCGGAAGTACTCAATGGATCATGAGTATTTCGAGGGTTGTGGGACAACCCAGAAGAGAGTAAGTTGGTATTTGGTAACAGTAAGTAAGCAACTTAAGCACTTAACATGTTAATTGCCATGCTGTTGTATGCTGCATTGTTATGGTTGCTGTGAGCTTGCAAGTACATTCCAAGTACTCACCTGGCATATCATGCCAGATGCAGGAGAAGCCGAGGACGGAGGTCCTGATGGTTCATGCTACGCTAATTAGGCCATGTCCCCAGCAGTGTCCCTGTGGATGGAGTTTTCCGTGACGTTCCGCTACGCCCTAGAACCACCTAGTAGAACCGAGGCCTTGCTATGTTCCATAAATAATGTAGATATTGTCATAGCACGTGTGTTCCATAAATAATGTAGATATTGTCATAGCACGTGCAGTGCTTCTGGACTCACTATCGATGTAAATTATGAGCTTGTACTCGACATATATCAATAAAGATCGGTTCTGTTCTGTTCCAAGTTGTTGTGTGTTTCCAGAAGACATGATCTCTGGGTTGGAAACACTGAGTAAACCGGTCCTCTGAGCCGGGGTGCCACATTGACGAGGAAATTTACATGCAACAGCTAGATGGCTTTGTAGTAAATGGCCAGGAAAGAAAGGCGTGCAAGCTATTGAAATCTCGGTATGGCTTGAAACAAGCGCCTAAGCAATGGCATGAGAAGTTCAATACAACTCTGACATCTGCTGGCTTTGTTGTTAACGAAGCCGACAAATGTGTATACTATCGCTATGGTGGGGACGAAGGAGTTATACCGTGTCTATATGTCGATGACATATTGATATTTGGGACCCACCTCAAAGTAATTGAGGAGGTCAAGGCTCTTCTATCTCATAACTTTGAGATGAAAGACCTGGGTGTGGCTAATGTTATCTTGAACATCAAGTTGCTGAGAGATAATGAGGATGGAATTACACTTTTGCAATCTCACTATGTTGAGAAGATTTTGAGCCGTTTTGGATATTCGGACTGCAAACCTTCTACAACACCATATGATCCTAGCGTGCGGATTCGAAAGTTCGAAGGCACGGTTGTAGATCAATTGAGATACTCTCAAGTGATTGGTTCACTCATGTACCTAGCCTGTGCTACTCGACCTGACATTTCGTTTGCTGTGTGCAAACTGAGCCGGTTTGTTTCCAATCCGGGAGTTGTGCACTGGCACTCTGTTGAGCGAGTCATGCGTTATTTGCAAGGTAATGTGAACTATGTATTCCACTATTCTGGGTACACAACGGTACTTGAGGGGTATAGCGATTCAAATTGGATATCTAATGCTGATGAGATGAAAGCCACAAGTGGATATGTCTTCACACTTGGTGGTGGTGTTGTTTCCTGGAAGTCTTGCAAGCAGACGATCTTAACGAGATCGACTATGGAAGCAGAACTCACAGCATTAGACACATCATGCATCGAAGCAGAATGGTTTCGAGGGCTTTTGATGGATTTGCCAGTGGTTGATAAGCCAGTTCCGGCTATCCTTATGAACTGTGACAATCAAACAGTGATTGCCAAGGCTAAGAGTTCAAAGAACAACATGCAATCCACCAAGCACATAAGAAGAAGATTAATATCTGTCAGAAAATCAAGAAGCTCCGGAGTGATAGCGCTGGATTATATCCAGACTGTTAAAAATCTGGCAGACCCTTTTACGAAAGGGCTATCACGGATTGTGATAGAAAATGCATCGAGGGAGATGGGCATGAGACCCACGTAAGGTGCCATGGGGGTAACCCAACCTATGTGATCAGAGATCCCGTGAATTAGGACCTGGAAAAACAATTCAGCGGTCAACTGAGGAGAGTATCCTTACTAAACCCACTCCGTTGGACATGCAATATTCTCGTAATCTGTAAGGCAGACTGACTTTTGTCTTAATGTGTTTCAAAGCTTGTGTAAGCAAGATGCTATCCTACAGAGCATTCTTTGGAGGAACACACCTATGTTAGCCCGACTGCTGGTCACAGTCTATGAGATTGGGTAATCTCTAGAAAGCTCATGAGAAGGTAAGGAGTATGACTAATAAGCTCCACCCGTGGGGTTTATCCTTCGGCAGCCACGTATCAGCTGACAATAGGCGAAACTTCTTCACGCCAAACTGACAATTCAAGGCATAGTCCATTGTTCAGTTGCGAAGAAGTATAATCATGTTGCTCTAAGTGAAAGTTCAACTTAACAGTCTCCACTGAAAATTCTGGTATATCAAACATTGTTTGGAACAGCTGACAAACTTATGTGCCTCGAGATCTGATGAGGGATTGTTGGATTATAGATGGGCTTAGGCCCATATAAGACAATAATCCCTGGTTAATCTCTAAGGCCCATTTAGGTGCATGGCAAGTGGTGGGAAGTTTAGTACCATACTGCTACAGTAAGAAGAGTGAGACCCCTTTATAAGGGCTCACTAGTAGAAAACATGGCATAGGTTTTTGCCAGATCGGAGCAATAGTCCCGGTCAACTTACCAACCGGGACTAATGCGTGCATCAGTCCTGGTTCGAGCGGCCAGGACGTCGGCCGGGCCTCGGCAGGCACCAGTCCCGGTTCGGCTGGGACCTTTAGTCCCGGTTCCAGCCACCAACCGGGACTAAAGGGCCTCGCTCCTGGCGCAACCCCTTTAGTCCCGGTTGGTGTCTGGAACCGGGACTAAAGGTCAGTCTTCAGTCCCGGTTCTAGACACCAACCGGGACTAAAAAGATGCCTATATATATGCTCGCCCCTGCGCGCTCACTCCTCTGTTTTTTGGCCGGCCGGCGTGTGGGAGGTGTGTGCTACTCTGTTCTCACCTCCTATGCACATGAGGTGTTTGATGAAATGCCCGAGCCACACTTAAGCTTTCTCCTCTCTAAGCTCGACCTCCAAGCTACATTTTCCCCAAGATTTGTCTAGGTTTGGCGGTGCACCAACTATCCAAGTGTTCTAAAAGGTTAGCAACTTCATCCTTTCATCTCTCACTGCTAGTTTAGCTCATTTCAAATGCTCTAGAAGTAGAGTGGTTTGTGGGTTTTAGTGGAGGTGTGTATGTGGGAGTTCTTTTGATTTAGATGCACAATTTGAGCTCAAATTAACTTCTTAGAGTTTGCACATGTGTAGGGTGCCGTCCCGTCCCCGTCCCCGTCCTCACCGTCGTCGATCGCCCGCGCCGATCTCGTCGCCGGCACCACTGTGGTGAGCCTCTTGTTCTTATCTTCTTTTTGAAAGAAAAAATTCTTACTTATATGATTTAGATAGCTACTTGTATAATTTTCTTACTTGTATTATTGTTTGTTATTATATAGTGCCATGGTTTTGGTATCCTCCCCCGTCGGCTCTCGTCCGATCTATGATTCGGATGTGGTATATTATCTTTTATAACTATTTGTTTCATTTAGTGTTTATGACAATTATGCCGACCAACGTGACATAGATGTTTTTATCTAGGAGGTATGTGAACCGGAAATTCCAACCGACCCTCTTGTCGAGAGGTTAAATTTAGTTGAAAAAGAAAACAATTATTTAAAAGATGCTCTAGAGAGCTGTATGTTGTTCTACGAGAACTATGTATGAACTTTATGTATTTATTTTTTCAGTAATAACATTTGATCACTACTGTACTTTGGTTTTAATGTGATGATGAACTTGTATTAATTTGGTCATTTCTCTATTCATGATATTCTGTAACAGTTTTTGATACACTTAATTATATAATGCACGCAGATGAACCGGCAATGGATGTACGGTGACCGACGCACATCCGAGTACATTACGGGCCTGCATAATTTTCTCGAAGTGGCTGAGGCAAACAAGCAGAATGGTTTTATGTATTGTCCATGTACTGTCTGTGGGAATACGAAGGATTACTCTTCCTCGAAAACCCTTCACTTCCACCTGCTTGAGAAGGGTTTCATGCCACACTATAATGTTTGGACCAAGCACGGAGAAAGAGGGGTTATGATGGAAGACAACGAAGAAGAAGAGGATGATGACAACTATCCTATGTTCCCTGAATACGGTGATACTGCAACGGGGGAAGCTGAAGATCAAGAGACACCAGATGTGCCCGATGATGATCTTTGCCGTGTCATTCTTGATGCACAGAGAGAATGCGAAAGTGAAAGGGAGAAGTTGAAGTTCGATCGCATGTTAGAGGATCACAAAAAAGGGTTGTACCCAAATTGCGAAGATGGCAATACAAAGCTCGGTATCGCACTGGAATTGCTACAATGGAAGGCAGAGAATGGTGTATCTGACAAGGGATTTGGGAAGCTACTGAAAATAGTGAAGAAGAAGCTTCCAAAGGATAACGAATTGCCTGACAGTACGTACGAAGCAAAGAAGGTTCTCTGCCCTCTAGGATTAGAGGTGCAGAAGATACATGCATGCCCTAATGATTGCATCCTCTACCGTGGTGAGGAGTACGAGAATTTGAATGCATGCCCGGTATGCGGTGCATTGCGGTATAAGATCAGACGAGATGACCCTGGTGATGTTGAGGGCGAGCGCCCCAGGAAGAGGGTTCCTGCCAAGGTGATGTGGTATGCTCCTATAATACCATGGTTGAAATGTCTGTTCAGAAGCAAAGAGCATGCCAAGTTGTTGCGATGGCACAAAGAAGACCGTAAGAAAGATGGGAAGTTGAGAGTACCCGCTGATGGGTCGCAGTGGGGAAAATCGAGAGAAATGGCCGGACTTTGCAGGAGATGCAAGGAACTTATGGTTTGGATTAAGTGCAGATGGCATTAATCCTTTTGGGGAGCAGAGCAGCAATCATAGCACCTGGCCCGTGACACTATGTATCTATAACCTTCCTCCTTGGTTGTGCATGAAGCGGAAGTTCATTATGATGCCAGTGCTCATCCAAGGCCCTAAGCAACCCGGCAACGACATTGATGTGTACCTAAGGCCATTAGTTGAAGAACTTTTACAGCTGTGGGACATAAAAGGTGTACGTGTGTGGGATGAGCACAAACAGCAGGAATTTGACCTACGAGCGTTGCTGTTTGTAACCATCAATGATTGGCATGCTCTTAGTAACCTTTCAGGACAGACAAACAAGGGATACAACACATGCACGCACTATTTAAATAAGACTGAAAGTATATATTTGGACAAATGCAAGAAGAATGTGTACCTGGGACATCGTCGATTTCTTCCGACCAAGCATGCCTTAAGAAAGAAAGGCAAGCATTTCAAAGGTGAGGCAGATCACCGAAAGAAGCCTGTCCTCCGTACTGGTGATGATATACTTGATATGGTCAAGGATTTACAAGTAATCTTTGGAAAGGGTCATGGCGGACAATCTGTTCCGAATGACGCTGACGGACACGCAGCCACGTGGAAGAAGAAATCTATATTTTGGGACCTACCCTATTGGAAAGACCTAGAGGTCCGCTCTGCAATCGACGTGATGCACGTGACGAAGAATCTTTGTGTGAACCTGCTAGGCTTCTTGGGCGTGTATGGGAAGACAAAAGATACACCGGAGGCACGGGAGGACCAGCAACATATGAACGAAAAAGACGGCATGCATCCAAAGTAGTATCAAGGTCCTGCCAGCTATGCTCTTACCAAAGCAGAGAAGGAAATCTTTTTTGAATGCCTGCTCAGTATCAAGGTCCCGTCTGGCTTCTCGTCGAATATAAAGGGAATAATAAATATGGCAGAGAAAAAATTCCAGAACCTAAAGTCTCATGACTGCCACGTGATTATGACGCAACTGCTTCCGGTAGCATTGAGGAGGCTTCTACCAGAAAATGTTTGATTAGCCATTGTGAAGCTATGTGCATTCCTCAATGCAATTTCTCAGAAGGTAATCGATCCAAAAATCCTACCAAGGTTACAGAATGATTTGGTCCAATGTCTTGTCAATTTCGAGTTGGTGTTCCCACCATCCTTCTTCAATATTATGACGCACGTCCTAGTTCACCTAGTCGACGAGATTGCCATTCTGGGTCCTGTATTTCTACACAATATGTTCCCTTTTGAGAGGTTCATGGGAGTCTTAAAGAAATATGTCCGTAACCGTGCTAGGCCAGAAGGAAGCATCTCCATGGGCCATCAAACAGAGGAGGTCATTGAGTTTTGTGTTGACTTTATTCCTGACCTTAAGCCGATTGGTGTTCCTGAATCGCGACATGAGGGGAGACTGGGTGGAAAAGGCACGCTAGGACCGAAAGCAATAATATGTAGGGACGGGCATTCTTGGGCGCAAGCACACTACACAGTTCTACAAAATTCTACCTTGGTGGCCCCGTATATCAATGAACACAAGAATATTCTACGCTCCAAACACCGGGAGCAGTCTGACGACTGGATTACACGTGAACACATGGGGACTTTCGGCGGTTGATTGCAAACACATCTCATGGGTAACACCACTGTTGGAGATGAGCTGTACTTGTTGGCCAGGACATCATCTTCCACTGTATTGACTTTCCAAGGGTACGAGATAAGTGGGAATGCATTTTACACGATCGCCCAAGATAAAAAGAGCAACAACCAAAACAGTGGTGTCCGCTTTGATGCAGCAAACACCAATAGGGCAAAGGACACATATTATGGTTACATAGAGGAGATATGGGAACTTGACTATGGACGTGATTTTAAGGTCCCTTTGTTTCGGTGCAAATGGGTCAATCTGTCAGGAGGCGCGGTATAGATAGACGCGCAGTACGGAATGACAACAGTGGATCTCAACAATCTTGGGTACACAGACGAACCATTCGTCCTAGCCAATGATGTGGCGCAGGTTTTCTATGTGAAGGACATGTCTACCAAACCAAGAAAAAGAAAAGATAAGGAAGCGAATACATCATACGATGAGGCAAAGCACCACATAGTTCTTTCAGGGAAAAGAAACATCGTGGGAGTGGAGGACAAGACAGACATGTCAGAAGATTATGAAAAGTTTCATGAAATTTCTCCCTTCAGAGTGAAGACTGACCCAAGCATCCTGTTAAATGATGAAGATTATCCATGGTTACGGCGCAATAAGCAAGGGACACACGCGAAGAAATAGTTTTATACCCCAAGATCCCACTCTATGATGTGACCGGCTTCACCGCCATCACTTTCTCTCTAGTGTGAGTTTCCGGACTTATAGCTGGAAAGTGCCACTTCGGACAAACCAGAGGGAATCTTTGTAATAGTTAGGGTATATATGTGTTTTGGCATTTGAAACGCGAAGGAACGCTATTTTTCATGCATTTATTGATTTTTTTGAGCTAAATGACCCAGAAATTGAAAAGCACTACAAATGAACTCTGAAAAGGTTGAAACTTGGCATGGTATCATCATTTCACCCACATAGCATGTGCTAAAAAGTTGAGAGGGTTACGGCAAAAACTGGATGCACTTCGTATACAAACTGGACAATCTCTTTCGAAGTATCAGGGTTTCGGACGAAAACTCATCTGTTAGAAAGGCATTTTATTTTTATAAACTTATTTTAACTCCAAACTTTTTGTGCATTCAATATGCACCATTCAAAGCCACGTCATCAATTTTCAACCCTTTCTCACTTCATTTGCTATTTTTCATGCATTTATTGATTTTTTGAGCTAAATGACCCTGAAATTGAAAAGCGCTACAAATGAACTCTGAAAAGGTTGAAACTTGGCATGGTATCATCATTTTACCCACATAGCATGAGCTAAAAAGTTGAGAGGGTTACGGCAAAAACTGGATGCACTTCGTGTACAAACTAGACAATCTCTTTCGAAGTATCAGGTTTTCGGACGAAAACTCATCTGTTACAAAGGCATTTCATTTTTTTAAACTTATTTCAACTCCAGACTTTTTGTGCATTCAACATGCACCATTCAAAGCCACATCATCAATTTTCAACCCTTTCTGAGTTCATTCGCTATTCTTCATGCATTTAATGATTTTTTTGAGCTATAAAACTAAAAGAGCTAAACAGAATCTATTTTTGATTAAAACACCTATTTAAAATAACCTAAAAATTACCAAATTGAACATACTGATAAAACACACTAATATTAAACAGCAGGAAAAAGAATCACTCAAAAATCTATTTTTAAAGTAAAGTTATTCACAAACTAGTGATTCACACAAATTTCAAAGAATTCAAATTTAAACTATTCAAATTTGAAAACTACTGGCACTAACAGAAAGTTTATATTTTTTGTGACCTAAAACAAAAAGATTCACTCAAAAACTCTAAATATTTGGCTGTAAGTAGAATCAAAAGAAAAAAATAAAGCAAAAAACTAAAAAACTGGAAAAGACCTTTAGTAGGCCACCACCAACCGGGACTAAAAAGTTGACATAACATATGCAAAAAATAAAAAAGGCCGCCTACTAGGCCACCACGGCTTGCATACGACTAGAAACCCAACTATATATGGGCCAGGATGCAGGCCCGCGGTGCTAGTAGGCCCAACACGGCAGAGGTTAGGCAATTAACTGCCTACTTTAGAGAGGAGCTCGAGAGAGAGATCACAGCGGCGTATATAAACCAGTGCGATCTCCTCTCGCTTGGCGAGGTGGGACTAAACTTTCACCACCCCACGGCTGTGCCACCCTTTAGTCCCGGTTGGTGGCTAGGACCGGGACTAAAGGCTCCCCTTTAGTCCCGGTCCGAGCCACCAACCGGGACTAAAGGCCTCGGTTTCCCGCCCTTTGGGCTGGCGAAATTCACCTTTAGTCCCGGTTGGTGGCTCGCACCGGGACTAAAGGGGGGCCTTTAGTCCCGGTTGGAGCCACCAACCGGGACTAAAGCTCGTGCTATATAAGCAGCACTTAGGAAATTTTCTCCCATTCTCTCCCCCAATGCCGAACCACAGCACGACGCCGCCAGGCTGCTGCGCCGGAGATCGCCGTCGCCTCCGAGCCGTCCCTGCCCCCCTCGCCGACGCCCTCGCCACGCCCTGCCCCGCCGTCGCCGTCGCCGAGCCCTGCCCCGACGCCGTCCCCCGCTCCCCTGCAACACACTGTGAGCCGCCGTGCCGTTCCCCTCCTCCTCCTTCCCCCCCGCACCCCGACGCCGCCGCCCGCCCCGACGCCGACGCCTCCCGCGCTCCGGCGACTCTTCTCCCTCTCTCTGAACAAATTCAGTTAACTGAATTTTTGACAACAGTGAACAGTACGCCCACCATTGTATGATGAAATGCCAGAGGGTGCTAGGGATTTTAGGAATTTTAGGGAATTTTTGTGGTGAGGTGTTGATGCATAAAAGAGAGTCTGGCAAAGTTTCAGAATTTTTGGAGCAGTTTAAATTGGGTTTTGATCATGGAGTTTGAATCTGGTCCAAATTTGAACTGGATGGAATTTGAAAATTTTGAACTGTGGAACCCAATGTTTTTGGTGAAATGGGTTGTGGGTACTACCTAGTAGCTAGGATAATTTTTTGTGGGTGTAGAAGAATTATAGAAAATATGGTTCCTTTGTAAACCAAAGAAACTAGGATAAATATAAATTCCAACTTGGGAATTTATTAAATATGAGAAAAATATTTTTGTGGATAGGAGAGGTTGTGGATGCTGTCTTAGAATGTGAGAATGACTTGAGGGATAATTTAGAAGTCACAGAAAAATTATTGGAAGAATTTAGAGTGCATGCCTTGAGGTTTGCAACAAATCTGTGCATCTTTGGATCATGATCAGTAAGGGTGTTTTGCTGAGGGTAATTAGTACATGCTTGCCATGCTCTTTGTTGCCATGAAAAACTGCTATAGCATATATTTTACTTGCCTCAAAGGTTGCATCATGAATCTGTTTTCTGCCACTCTATGCAAATATCAGTAAGTCTGAAAATCTGTTAATACTTGTCAACTTGATCATGATGATTGCCATTGATCTAGGGGTCATTTGAATTAGTTCAGTAAGCATGTTTTGCCATGTGTTACATGTACATTCATGATCAAAGTCATTTTTATAGCATTATTAATTCATGATCTCAAAGTTATTGATATTATTCATGATCAAGGTCATTTTTTATAGCATTATTCATGATCAAAGTCATTTCATTTGTGATATTTTCATGTGTAATATAATTTTTTGTTCATTGAGATGAGATGAGATGGATGAGATGAAATGGAGATGGATGAGATGAGATGGAGATGGCTGAATTTTTTTGTTTGTTTTGTGTAGTTTTACTAAGTTTTTAGATACATATACTCAATGTGATAGATATGATAGATGTTTTGTGAAGATGAGATGAGATGGAAGAGAAATTTTTTTAGGTTTTTTTAGATAGAGAAACAAATGATAAAATTTGCATATGATGAGTGGTTACTTCATCATGATGTTACTGTTTTGCATTCCCACTCTATGCAAATATCACCAAGTCTGAAAATCTGTTAATACTTGTCAACTTGATCATGATGATTGCCATTGATCTAGGGGTCATTTGAATCTCCGTGGAATTACAGGTTGTGGTGTTGCATCTCCGTGGAGTTGGTCCCTGATCGTCCCTCCGCTGTTCGACAAAAGGTGTCCATTATTTGTTGTATGTTGAGTTTTGTTCATAGGATGATGGTTGGTTCATTTGTTGAGTTGTGTATTCATCTTGTGTATAAATCTTGAATTCATCTTGTATTTATTTTGTATTCATCTTGTGTATAAATCTTGTACAAATATCGTCGTAACTTCGACATGAGGGGGGGGGGGGTCGTTAAAACATAACCCCGATAATTTCGGTATAACTTCGACATGAGGGGGGAGGGGGTCGTTAAAACATAACCCCGATAATCCACTAATCCATTAATTGCTCATATGCATATGATTCCTTGTTGTGATTAGGTCTATGTTTGCCACTAATCCATCTCTCATGGTTGTATATTGCCATGTTGTAATATTTGCAGAAACTATGGAACACGGCAGAGACTTAGAACAAGAAGAGCCGTTAGAGGAAATAATCCGCGACAGAGATGATGATGATATCATCACCTCACAGTTTCTCAACGACTCTGATGGTCGAATGGAGGAGAGAGAAGATGACGGCTCCGGTGATCGAATGGAGGAGGGAGAAGATGACGGCTCCGCCGGTGTTGGAGCCTTAACTGTTGCAAAGTCCGGCGAGGTATATATATTAATTAAGCCTCTGCTGACTAGATGCATTAATTGTTTTGTATGTACATATATTAATGCTTCTTTCTTCTTTTAGCCCTCCGGATCGAGCCAAACTTCTATAAGGAGACGAGGCCCGAAGAAAAGGTTGGGCGAGAATGAAAGGTTCACGGTCGAAGAAGTCGATCCAGATGGCAAACCGACTGTTCCCAAGCGGACCCAAGACCAATTTATATATCAGTGCGGAGTTATTGTTAGGGACAGCGTCCCGATCAGCATCCAAGAATGGAATAAGAAGAAGGACGATCGAGTTTCTTATGTCAACGATAGATGCAAAGATGAGCTTTGGAACTCGCTCATGCTAAATTTTAGCCTACCGCCAGAGGAGGATCCAAATAACCCGGTTATACAACGAAAAGTCAAAAAATGGGCTCTTAAGAAGATGGCAGAACAATTCAAGAACTGGAAGAAAAGATTGAACGAACAGTTTGTCCAGAAAGACAAGACTCCAGAATTCACCGGTCAATATGCGAAGATAAAAGGTCACTGGCCCGCATTTGTGGCGTACAAAAAATCGGAGAAAGCTAAGAACAGGTCACTGATGAATAAGCAAAATGCTGCAAAGAAGGAATATCACCACGTTACGGGGTCAGGTGGCTACAAGGCTGCCCAGCCTAAGTGGGAGAAAGCTGAGAACGACCTGCTTGCTAAAGGGATCCAACCAGCGACATTGAACTGGCCCAAACGGGCAAGGACTTGGTTCTTCGGCCATGGGGGAACTTTGGACCCAGAAACAGGGAAGTCTGTTTACACGAAAGACCAACTTCAAACACCCGTCATAAAGATTCAGGAAGCAATCAAGGACGTGCAGGAAGGGAGGTTCCATCCCGACAGAGAGAAGGACGTGCTGTCATGCGCCCTCGGGAATCCTGAACACCCTGGACGAACACGAGGCACATCAGGCTCCGTTCCGTGGAAGGATGGGTTTCCCGACAGCAGAGAAACTTATAGAAGCCAAGGGAGAAAGAAGAAAGAGGATGCAGACCGGCTGCACAAGGTAGAAGAAAGATTAGCGTTAATAGAGGCACTTAACAGCCAGCGAGCTACCAGCACACCATCTCAGCAGCACGAAGATCCTTCATTCGATACTGCCCACGAAGCTACCCCACCATCTCAGCGGAAAAGCAGCGTGGCTTCCAGTTTGCTCGTTCGGCCTGATATCACGGCACCTCGCTACCCCGTGGATGATATTACGGAGAGGGAACATTGTGAGCTAATGGCGAAATGCATCAACCTAACCTTGAAGGTGGCGGTCGGCTATGTCTTACCTCCTAGACCTGATGGAACTTTCCATTGCAATCCGATTCCAGACGGCTTTGCTATTGTCGGGGTGGATGAAGTTACCAATGGATTCGAGGGGCTGGAGCTTGAGTACCCTACAGGTGAAGGGGAGACTCATCTGGTAGATGCCGTAAGGACTACCATTCTATGGAGAAAGGAATACATCGTGCTTCCACAATAGGCGCCGCGTCAGCAGACTCAGCCAGAGGAGGCCTCTCAGCAGACTCCTCACTGTCCAGCTCTATCTCCGCTGCCTCAGTCGTCTCCACCACGTCAGCACACTCCGTCGCCTCAGCTGTCTCCGCCGCGTCAGCGGACTCCGCCGGAGGAGGCCCCTTAGCAGAATTCACCGCCGCCTCAGCTATCTCCGCCGCGTCAGCGGACTCCGTCGGAGGAGGCCCCTCAGCAGAATCCTCCGCCGCCTCAGAGGACTCCGCCTCCTCCGCCGTGTCAAGAAGGCTCCTCCCAACAACGGCGGAAGAGACCCGCCGCCACTCCGGCGGCTAGCAGTACAACAACGAAGAAATCCAGAGCAGGTCCAAGCGTCAAGAAGGCTCCTCCCAAGTTACCATACGACATGACTGAGGAGGAAACCGACGAGTTCGTGGCTGCCGATGTGAAACGCCAGCTTGCACCGAAACGTCCAGATCCAAAGGAGAAAATAGATCCGGTAAAAGCAAAGCGCTGTCTGGATGCCCTTCAGCGCCCACCATCTCCTCCGCCGCTCTCACACTATGACCGCTATATTGTAAAGACATTTCATGAAGCGAAAAGGTCAGGAAGTACTAGCAGTGCTGCAAGAAGTGGGAAAACAATTCCCCAGCTCGGCGAACAGGAAAAACAATCGTGCCCCCCGCTCAAGGTGTTTCCCGATATCGCTAATGATCCGGGGGTAGCGGCCTCTCATCCTGGTTACACTCTTGCTGATTACTTAGGCGATGAGGTACAGTTCGAAATGGCTGAGGTAGCCTATAGATACGAGCATGGGAAGCCTCTCGTCAGACCTGAGCAGCTCCCGTGTCTATCAACGATGATGCGAACATTGCATAACTGGTACTTGAAAGCCTGCAAGGAAGGGACCAACAGTATCTTAGTGGGAATTAAAGATGAGCACTACTTCAATGGAGTCGAGGCGTTGTACATTGAATTTGAAGAATTATTTCAGTTATACAATCAAGCCGCCCTCGACAAAGCTATCATCAGTTGCTATTGTCTGTAAGTATTTTTTCTGTAATTAAGTCTCTAGCTCAGCTCGTTCATTGCATGTATAATTATCCTCACACTATATTATGCAGATTGAAGATCCGCAAATGCAGAGGAAAAATCTATGACATTGGGTTCATTAACCCAAATACCGTAAATGAATATACGGTACAAAAAATCCCCGATGATACAGAGAAATACTTGCTAAATGCGTTACTTGGACAACAAAACAAAAGGGAAATACTATTTCCTTACAAATTCAAGTGAGTGTTACTGTCTTGTGCACATTCTGTTTCGCTTACTCGAGGTTAAGTGTAATTGATGAGTTATGCGTGCGCAGGTTCCACTTTATTCTGCTAGCCATTCAGCTTGACGCGGGACTAGTAGTTGTCTTGGACTCGAGACGTAAAGAGGCTAAGGAGTGGGCAGACATGAGTCAAATGCTCCAGAAGTAAGTTCAATCATTATCGCACCATATCGGCAACTTTCGTTTTTTTTCCTGATATCAAGTAATCATTTTCTTTGCCGGGCAGGGTTTGGAAAAAGTTCACCAACAAGGTTAGGGGTGAATGGAAAAAGGAGCTGCGATTTTCACAACCCAAAGTAAGTACTACTAGCTAGTTCCGCGCATCTCTCATTGATTCTAGTTTCAATACCATTATCATGCTTGATTATCATTTTGATTGAACTCTATTCTCGTAAAGTTCTTGTGGCAGGAACCCGGGAATAATTTATGTGGATACTACGTTTGCGAGTACATTCACCACAAGACCTCTGAGCGGGGCAGATCTGAAGAACAAATTGAAGTATGTAAACAATAATCACATTTTTATTTTATTACCATCAATTGTGTTGAGTTTCATTCATATATATATATATATATATATATATATATATATATATATATATATATATATATATATATATATATATATATATATATATATATATATATATATATATATTGACCCCCTTCTTTAAATTAGATCAAGCGGAAGCGGGACGAACTCCTAACAACTGATCGCATACGAGCAATTCAAGAGGAATTGGCGGGATTCTTTGTTGACCATGTCATACCTTCAGACGCAGAATTCCATCGGGAGTGGCAATGCGATTTTGGTAATTAGATATTAGGGATCGTAAGAGATGTTACATTGTATATATGCATGAACGTGTACTATACGTAGTAGCGTCGAATAGATATACGAAAACTTGTTGTTCGACCAAGCACGGAGAAAGAGAGGTCACTTCTCTCTATATTCATGACGATTCATGTAATGGTTCCTTCATTGCTATATGTAGTAGCTAGCGTCGAGTTGAATGGAAAACGTAAAATAAAAACGAAAACCCTAAATGTAAAAGAATTGAATGGTAAACACAAAAAGAAAAGGAGGAAACACAATATGAAACACCTAAACCCTCCAAAACCCCTAAACCCTAAACCCCTCCTTTCAAAAAAAAAAACAGCGCTTGGCAGGGGCTGACGCGTGGCGGCCTTTTAGTCCCGGTTGGTGTTACCAACCGGGACTAGAGGTCCTCCTGCCTGAGCGCTGCGCAGCGGCCACGTGGAGACCCTTTAGTCCCGGTCGGTGTTACCAACCAGGACTAAAGGTCCTCCTGCCTGGGCGCCCCACAGCGGCCACGTGGAGCTCCTTTAGTCCCGGTTCGTAACCCAACCGGGACTAAAAGTGGGGGCCTTTAGTCCCGATTGTTCAGTCCCGGTTGCAGAACCGGGACTAAAGGCCCTCTGGAACCGGGACTGATGCCCTGTTCTACTAGTGGCTACTCTACCACATGCCATTGGGAGCTTGGGAGAGGAGCTGTACACGCGTCCTCCTCCTCCTCCGCCGCCCGCTTCGCCTCGCCATGCCCCGCCTCGTCACGACGCGCGCGCGCGTGCCGCGGGTTGCGGGAATGAGCCGAGCCGAGCCTTATTTTTGTCGGTCAGTAATGGTTAATTAATTGTTGATTAATTAATGAGTCGGTAACGGAAGTGCCACTGTCCGAGACGTTGGACCGTGGGCTGTTCGCGGACTCGGTCGTGGGCCTAAGCCCAGGCCCATCTACCTGATGGCCTATATAAGGAGGCGCTGGCCTTTGGAGTGAACCCTAACCCAGTTCACTCACTCCTTCCTGCTGCACCACCCTAGCCGTCATCTACTGTTCCTCTCTATGTGCTGCTTCCGGCCATCCCATCCCGACGACCGCGTGCACGGTTGGTCGGGAGAGCAGGTGCCTCCCGGACCCTGTAGTTCGAGATCCTACCCGGGAGAACGGCAATAAGGTTTTTGGGGAGCGTCTCGATGCGACTGCTCCCGATCCGTCCCCGTCTCCATCCGCCTCTGCTTTCACTACTTCCCCTACATCGACTCCATGGCTGACGACGAAGCCGCCAAGAAGAAGGCCTCGGCCGATGCTGAGGCCGCCGCTGCCGCCACTGCGTTGGCCTGGCCAACCGGAGGGTATGACTCGTTCATCCCCTATTTGCTCGTTCATGTGCTGGCCGTATATATGTTGTTCATAAATGTTCCGGTTCTATGTACTATATGTGCTCACATGCTTAGGTATCGGTATGAGATGCATACCGTATTTGCCATGTTTACTGTATACTCGTGGATTAGATTACGGAAAAGTGCTAATATTTCCAACATTATGTACTACATATGTAATGAAAGACCATTTTAATATTATGATATGTGAGTTGGAAATCAACATATAATTAATCCTTATCAAGTCATTTAATTGATGGAATCAAGAAAGGTAATCAGCGGAATTAAGTCTTTATCCTTTAATCAGTTGTTGTCATTGCAAGAAGCAATTGTGTAGGAAAGCGCAACACTGCAAGCCTTACCATCTACTCCCTCTGTTCCAAAATAAGTGTCGCTAATTTAGTATAAAATATCAAACAAAAACGCTGCACATTGTTTCTCCTCCAGCAAGAACCTTACTTACACTGTTACAGAAGAGAGAGGCATCGAAATGCCGCTCCGGAAAATAGGAAACCAAAGGACAAGGGAAAATGCAAGCCACTTGATCATCCAGTACGTCTTGCAATTCAATAGCCATTGAGAAAACATCTCAGATGATTCAGCGTAGCAAAGCAACCAAAGATTGTCCAAAGTAGAGCACTGTAACAAGTACTAGCATTCATATTTACATAAATATGTAGGGGGCCCAGTCAGACAAGAGGCTGCCCTTGCTTGTTCAAAGCCTGAGGTACCTCATTCAACTTGGCAACATTCAAGAGGCTATCCTAGAGAGCGCCGCCTGCGGCGCTTCCCAGTGCACGCGACTGCTCCGCATTCAAATGACACCCCGTCGCCCTACATTAATGATATGTGGTTGCCGAGGAACCTACTCCGGCGTCACCCGTCCGTCTGTCGCCCACTGTTAACCACACCGCCGTGGCACATTGCCATCCTCCCACTATATAAACTCCAGCCCCGGCCATAGCGGCAGTCATCCTCCTCCGGTCCCTTTCTTCTCTCCGCACCACGCCCGCCATGCCCTCCTGGCGCTCCAAAGCCCTCTAGGACAGCCTCTTGTACGAGTAGAAGGAGATGGCCGCCATTGCTGTCGGCTGGCAGGCCGGTAGGCAGACGGAGGCCGACAACGTCCCAATGGAGGACGCGGCCGAGGACGAGCCGGCGCTACCCTCCTCGTCGGTGCATCCCGGCATCACCATCCGCGAGGCCCGTCCCACTACACGGACATGCTGCGGGAGGAGCAGTAGGCCAAGTTCTGACAGGCGCAGGCCGACCAGGACTACAACCTTGGCCTCCTAGATGAGCACCGGCGCGCGGAGGAGCAACTCACCGCCGGCACGGACATCGTGCCGGACGTGGATGTGGGGGAGCAGGAAGCGTTGCTCGACTCCTACCGCTCCGCCCGCGACATCCGTCGCGACCGCTAGCGGTACCACCACCATCGGGTGGAATTACAGGTCGCCTTTAAGGAGATTGATGAGGCGGCGGACGAGTTGTTCGGCAAGAGCGTCGACGAGGAGGACATCGCCAATTCCGCCACGGCTGCGTTCCGTCGCCACGACCACGAAGCCAACGCGTCCGCGGGAGCCGCCGGCGGCGAGGAAGAGTAGTGCATGGTAGGTCGCCGCCGCTCGGGTCCCAATAAGGCCACCGTTCCTTCCCTCCCGCTGAAGGTAAGCTTGGCTGACTGATCATCGTCGGCCGATTAGCCGCTCAGGTTGCGGTGACGGAGGCAAAGCTAGAGAGCGTTGAGGCGGAACTAGAGAAGATGAAATCAAGAGTCGGAGCTTCTATTCTCGGTGCTTATGGCCGGACATGGGGAACGGGCGCCGGCAATCATTTAGATTAGGTTTAGAGTCGAGTTTAGTTAAAAATTGTCCAAAATGTAACGAATTTGTCCGGTTTATATAAAAAATGTCTAAATTATAATGAATGTGCTCCGGTTTATATGAAAATTCGTCGGGATTGCATGAATTTCGTCCGAAAAGCGGTTTCCATTGTTTGCGGGCAGCGTTGGATGGCCAACTCGAGCATTCTGTATCCGGGGACTGGTCCCCCCCTCCCGGTCCGCGGACAGATGCAGGAGAGAATTTGCGGGTCAGCGTTGAAGATGTCCTTACACATTACTGTTTTATCTTTTACAAATCACCAATTCTAATTATATTTACCGGAGTGTATTAACAACTTATGCATATATTAATCAACTTTCTTAAATCAGTGTGTAAATTTTGCTTAGAGATCTTCGTAAAACATGAGATGTGTTTTAGTGCCGATCAGAACCAATTAAGATCTTGTTTCCAAGAGACTCATGGCCGCTTTTCTCCAGACGGCAATAGCTCGGTGCAATATTCGCTGCATGTGTATCGACGAAAAGCACTTCCGGTTTAGGCCTCACATTACCTAGGTTGCATTAGAGCATGCTTAATAGTAGAGCCAACTGCTGGCTATATGGTTGTCATGTCATATATAGCCAACATTTATAGGCACTCATACAATAAGGTTAGCTATATAAGGTGGGCTATAAGAGTACTACTTTTTCTCGTCTTCTCTCTATCTCTTTCTTCATATTTATTGTATTGGCCTAGAAATCCGCATATAGCTAGTCTCTTGCATGAGAGCCAACTCTCCTTACTTTTTCATGTCTCTCTCCTCCATATAGGCAAAATTGCCATGTAAGCGGGCTATAAGCCTGCTATTGTACATTCTCTTATTCCTTGAACTTAGCCCGCAATAACTGGCAAAAGTTTAAATGCAATTTGCCAAACCAATTACTCAACAACAATTGCTGGAGTATTACTCGATCTTATTGCACAACTTTATTTCCACACATATACTAGACATTATTTTCATTTCCCGGGACAACTAAATATGCATGTAAGCCAATTTGACTAGTCTGGAAAATTAAGGAGCAGGTAAAGGAGGAGGGGATGTCCTGGCCCGTATGTCTTCTGAAGACGAGGGTTTTTTACACTCCCTCATGCACTCATCCATAGTCGAGTAGCAGATCGAATCTACCAAACAACAGTCGCATAGTCCATGAGCGCCGCAATGAATCCAACTCTCATGAGCGCATAGCCCGTTTGGTAAATTGATCTTCTCGATATCCATGTCAACCATGATTCGGCCTATGGAATAACAAACGAACAATTGATTGTTATGCAATTATATATTTTAGTGTAGAATAAATAAACGTGCAAGAGATTAGACAAAAAAATAAAAGAAGAAAAAGCCTCCTTCACTAGCTGTACTACATATATACTTCCAAGAGAAGTGAAGAAATAAAAATCGAGTGCTGTGCTTACATTGAGCAACGGTAGCAGAGCATACGAGATGTAGAGACAGGAGGGCTAGTGCAAGGATGCGAATTGTGTACTTGTCCATACCGCACCTGATACAACACTAGGTTGTTGATCACTTTGGTTGTTGATGCGAAATATTTGCTAGCAACACATGACATGACCGGTATATATAGAGAGAGGTTAAGAGAAGAAAGATCCGGTGCTATAGCTCATCCCGATCCCGTGCAGTAAACATCGAGCAATAAAATTGGAATTATTTATTATCTTTTCATAGTATGAACCTCGTTATATAGACATAAATGAAGTAAAATTAATTTTTCTCCTCTTTTAGACAAGTTCCCAAAATTAGGAAGTTATTATTTGTCAAAATTATCCCGTACTATGTTCTATATTTGGAAGGAGAGATTTAAGTAACACTTCTCCTAATTTTCGGCCATCTGTTTTTCATTTATCTTTAGGTTGTTTTTGTGGTGGTCTGTTCCGCACGAATCTCAGTGCTTGAGGGGTCACCTCATTTGAGTGTCCGGCGTGTGTGAGTCGGGTTTTTCTTTCATTTTAGAGCATCCAATAGATGATGTAAATTTGGAGATGTAAAAGTGGGTGTTGTATAATTTACATCATCAAAAAGTGCCTTTTACATCTTCAAAAACGAGCCAACCCCAACAGATGATGTATAGTTAGTGATGTAAACCTCCTACACCAACAGATGATGTATGTTTGGTGATGTAAACCTCCTAGTCCAACAAATAATTTCCTCGAACACGTTGCATGCTAGGTGGAAGAAACCGGCCGGCGGCGGGTCGGAGCGTTGATGGGCAGCACAAAGCCCGTCTGGAGTGGGCGGCGGCTGCTTCAACAGCCTCTGGACGGCCGCGCGGCTACCGGAGGACTCCGCTTGCGGCGACGGCAACGACCGAGAAACCGCCGGCTCAGCGGGTTGCGGTGGTCGTGCGACTGCCCTACTAGCTTCGGCGGCGGGCGGCGGCTACCAAGTAAGGCGGCCGTGAGCTGCTACAGCCATTGCGGCCGTCGGAGCTCCGGCGAACCTCCGAATCGGCCGCGCGGTCATTTGCGGGGCGGACTCAAATCGGCGGGTCGTCGGCGGCTAGGGCGGCGCGGCTGGCGTCGGGGATAGGCCACGTGGTCGCGGCGGGGTTGGGGATGGACGGACGGGCACAAATCACCGGCGGCGGAGGCAGGTGGTCGTCGGCGGGGCAGACTCAAATCGGCGGGTCGGCGGCGGCTAGGGCGGCGCGGCTGGCAGCGGGGTCGGGGATGGACGGACGGGCGCCGGCGGCAGCGTTTTCGGGCAAAAATCGCCGGCGGCGGACTTTTATATCATTTGGGAGGTGGAGATGCAAATTTGCATCTCCTAGTGTTGTATTTTACATCACTTGAAGGAGATGATGTAAATTTTTCTGCATCTATATCATTTATTGGAGCAGCATTTTTGGGCCTCGGAGATGTATAAGTTAGTTATTTTTGCATCTGCATTATCTATTGGAGATAGATGCTCTTAAGGTTTGTGGGTCGCCCATCGGGATTTTGCTCCCCGACTCGTATGCACAAATGATTTCTAAATTTTTTCTATTCAGTTCGTCAGCAGCCTATGTTTCACATTTTGTCCTTGCATAGCTGACTTTTTTTTCAAAAAGGAGGATTATCCCTCTCCTCTGCATCACCATGATGCACGCAGCCATCTTTATTAATTATTCACCAGAGTCTGACAAAATGAATATAAAGATCAACCCGAAGCCCCCTTCTAGACGAACAAAGTCGCTACACCTACAAGTATACAGATGTGCCATGTTCGCATAACAGACACAATCTAATCCAGAGGCCTTAAGACCATCCGGTCTAGGCGTCCCATACATGCACCGCCTGCGCACGCTCAAGGAGTCCCGTCTTCAGGAGGAATCACTGCATAGATCTTGCCAGTCCCATCTGCCGTCGATGTCACCACGACACCAGACAGTGCCACCAGCCTGCGCGCGTCAATCAATCTGCGTGCAACTCTGAGACTCCACTGCTCCACGCCGTCGAGACCCACCGTCTTCAATACGGTTGATGTAACACCGCTCAACCTATTGGCCTCTCCAGTGAACCACTGTTCCAAGACGACGTCCCCAGGAGGGAGAACGACACCAAAGTCTCCGACATCATCCGATCTGGGAGACCCAGATCTAGGGTTTCCCCCGGAACAGCTACCACCTGGAGGAAAAGGGCGCGCCATCTGCAACTGCCGACGCACCCAAGCGGTGCCCACCGCCACATAGCTCTCACGACGACGCCTTCAAGAAGGACACGACGCCAAGAGCGCCGTCGCCGCCCTAGGGTTTTCACCCAAGAGACCGTGAGGTGGGAAAAGGTAGGGCGGACCCGAACGATGTCTCCAAGAAGAAAAACGGCACCCTCGGGTGTCGTCGCCGTCGCGGCCTGCATGAGCCGACCTGGGAATTATCCCAATCCGGATCCCCACCTCCCACTCCGTCCCAACCTAGTAACCGGCTACCAGCACGGCAATGCCCGGTAAGACAAAGTGCACGCAACATGGGTTGGAGGAAGAAGCAGCTCGGCGCCGTTGGCCGCCGGGGCAGCAAGCCGCGACGCCAACCTGCCGGTGAATCGCCGGCCATCCGGTCCGATCCCCGGCAGCCCACCCGCCCCGCCGCGCCACTGGACAGGGAGGCCATCCCAGGGGCCGCCGCCCCTGATCCAGGGCCCTCCGCCCCTGATCGGGAAGGGTTGCGCCAGCCCTGCCGCCAAGGCCACCGCTGGGACGCCAGCCGGCCACCACGCCGTCGTTGTCCATCAGGACGCCTTGGTCCAGATCGGCGCCGCCATGATCCAGATCGGGATGACACCCTCGGGATGGGGCGTCCCGCGCCATCCAAAGACCCCGAGAGGGGAGGCAGTACCTCCGCCGCCGCCGTCGGACGAACGGGCTTTGCCTGGCGCTGACCACCGGCGGCGGCGGAGGGGAGGGAGGGGAAGGCGGGGAGAACCGGCGGCTGCGGCTGGGGCCCCTAGGTCGCCCGTGCGGGGGGCGACGGAGGGGAGAGGAGGGAAGGAGCGGCGGCGATCTGGCGGCGGCGGCGGCGATCTGGTGGCGGCTCGCGAGGGAGGGGCTGGTGGCAAAACTGTCAGTCCCTTGCATAGCTGACGTAGGGACTGTAAAGCGGAGGGGACGGAGACGATGGAGGAAGGGGCATCTCTTCTCGCCTGTGAATCAGCAGCATGGATGGATAGAGGACATGGACCGCGGCGAGCTGCCGACGAGCAGCGCTGGTAGGAGGGAGAGGTGCTGCTTGGGAAAGACGCGAGGTAGGGGAGAGCGTGGTGCGGAGAGGTGGGTCGCACCATTAGCAAGCAGCCGCCGGGTCGCACGCGCACGCATGCGTCCCAAGCAAATTGAGTGTTTACATTTGTAACTCTGTGTGGTGTATAGTTAACCAGAATTGTATTTAGAGCCACCGTATGTTAGTTATTGTAAGGCCAAGGCATCTGAAACGGCAATGCTTGCTGATGTGATTATGATGCACTGTTGATCAGAATGAGGGTTAGTGTCAAGGATGATGATTCATTTAGAGCATCTAATTAAACTGCAGTTACTGATGTGATGTGGTTTAGATTGATATGCTTGTTCTGTTCTTGCTTAGTTGCAAGTTGCAACTGTAAATACTTTTTTTTTCAATTTTGATGAAATGAAAAGGTCCTTGTACTGCCTAGAACTTTTGAGGATTATGACAATGTGATGTTTTTTTTTTTTTGAAAAGGAGGAAAGACTCCCGACCTCTGCATCAGAACGATGCATGCGGCCATTTTATTAAAAGGGTAGCAAACCAAGGTCCACAGTGCAGTACAGCTCGCAAAAGGAGCACAAAAAGTAAAATAAATAACTAAGGCCACAACCGGCAATGAACAGGACAAGACGACTAAACATCTATCCTATTAGTGGACCGTCATCCAAACCGGTTGTAGATAGCCCGTGCTACCGTCTCCCATCGGTTGCACCCAGTAACCAAAAGCTCCCTGGAGTCCGTATGAGTGAGTAACGACCACGTACGGATCCAAGCGGACACTCTGTAGATAACCTGCAAGAAATTTAAAAGATTTTGTCTGTTAAAGATCATATCATTTCTGCAATTCCATATAGCCCAAAGAAGTGCACATATTCCTATCCGAATATGTCCCGCAGTAACTGGTTCCACTACGGTAAGCCATGTCCCAAATAACATGTCAATGCTGACTGGAGGGCTTATATTAAAGGCTATATGAATCGTACGCCAAAGAAGCTTAGCGAGAGGGCAATCGATAAAAAGATGTTGTATTGTTTCATCCCTATCACAGAAACAACAACGTGAACTACCTACCCAACTGCGCTTAAGCAGATTATCTTTGGTGAGAATTACTTGCTTGTGAACGAACCACATGAATATCTTGATTCTCAACGGAACTTTAATTTTCCAAATATGAAGTGATCTCGGGATTGGGCTAGAATTAATCAGATCCAAGTACATAGATTTTACCGTAAAAGCCCCGTTCCTAGTTAATTTCCAGTGAAACAAGTCAGGCTGATCAGAAAGTTGAACATCCATCAACCTTCGCACAAGATGCAGCCAGGAGTTCCACCGCTCCCCCACTAGGGATCTCCTGAATTGGATGTTCAAGGGGGATGCCTGTAATACTGTGGCAATGTAAACCTCCTTACGTTGTACAATATTATACAGAGTGGGATATTGCAAGGCCAAAGGCGTCTCCCCTAACCATGTATCTTACCAAAATCTGGTTGTAGTACCATTTCCAACCAAAAATTTCGCTCTGCGAAAAAAGGCATCCTTTGTTCGCATTAGTCCCTTCCAGAATGGTGACTCGTTAGGTCTGACGGTAACCTGGGCCAGAGACTTTCATACTAGATATTTGTTACGTAGGATCTGTACCCACATACCTTCGGTCTCAACCGATAACCTAAAAAGCCATTTCCTTAATAAGCACTTATTTTTTATCAACAAGTTCTCAATCCCAAGACCCCCTTGGTCTTTGGGTCTACAGATAATATCCCACCTGGTAAGTCTGTATTTCGTCTTTACTTCATCGCTTTGCCAGAAGAAACGGGATCGATAAAAATCTAACCTTTTCCGCACCCCTATAGGTACTTCGAAGAAAGATAATAGGAACATCAGCATACTAGTTAGTATTGAGTTTATTAACACCAGCCGACCTCCATAAGACATAAGCTTGCCCTTCCATCAGCTTAGCTTTTTTTCAAATCGATCCTCAATACATTTCCATTCTTTATTTGTCAGTTTGCGATGGTGAACTGGGATTCCAAGGTAGTTAAAAGGCAAGGATCCCATTTCACAACCGAACAATTGTCTATATGCATCTTGTTCCTCTTTGGCTCTTCCAAAGCAGAACAATTCGCTCTTATTAAAATTTATTTTTAGCCCTGACAATTGTTCGAAAAGGCAAAGTACTAACTTCATATTTCTAGCCTTTGCGATATCATGTTCCATGAATATTATAGTGTCATCAGCGTATTGTAGTATGGAGACCCCCCCCCCCCCCATCAACAAGATGAGGGACTAGTCCTCCTACTAGGCCATTCTCCTGTTGGGGAACGCGACAAAAAACAAAAATTTCCGGTATAGCGAGCACGCCCAGGACCACTATGGAGACTGCATACAAGGTTTGATCTGATCCGTACCGACTCGAAGCGCAGCGGAAGAAGAGTCGGTGGAGATCGTTGGTGCAGATCCCCGCAGCTAGGATTTTACAACCTCACAACCGTGAGGATGTACTCCCTCGTCGGACAACCCTTCGGGAGGCGGTCGGACAGTCCCTCGGACGATGTCACGGACAGCCCTACGGGAGGACCTTCGAAACTCGGACGGTCACTCGGACAACCCTTCGGGAGGACCTCTCAAACTAAGACCGAAACTACGATCTCTCTACAGAGTTGCACACATACGGTGTCATCTATCCAGCAGGGCTTCGCCGTCCAGAACTAGTTCCTGCCGGAACCCAGACAGCCTTTCGGCTCTACGAAAAAACTCTTTTCGTGGTAGGGAGAGAGAGAGCTAGCAAAGCATAGCATGTGTATGAGAGCAAATGGATGAAGAGATGGCAGCCCTCACCTCCTCTATTTATAGGAAAGCCAAGGGGTAGGATGGGTATTCAAAATACCAAAACTTGCTCATGAAGGAAACACTTTCCAAGGGCAAAATGGGAAAGCCAAAAGACAAGTGGTGCTCCATGGAGGAGCACCACATGTGGCCGGCCACCCTCTTGGTGGGGCCCCCCCAAAGGAGGTCCCACCCATCCATCCCTTCAAGAAGCCTTTTGGGAAAATATCCCAAAAGGCACTTTTCCAAAAATATCCCAAAAAGCACTTTCACTATTCACGACGACATTTTTCAGCGTCTGATCGAACTGAAAATATTTATGTGGGCTTAGAACATTTCCAGTACCTACTAAAATAATTTTCAATGCGGTCCGGAACAATTCCGGATTAGTGATTTTCATCTGCGAAAAGCATCTGAAGTGGTTCCGGCAGCTCCGGAACATTTCCGGTTTTTCTTCCGGAAAATTCCCAGAAGTTTCCAGAATGATTCTGGCACCCTCCAAGAATTATCAGGCTTGTGCCGAAACCAATTTGACTTTATGGTAACCCCTGAAACAACTTTTCAGTTTCACCGGAACTCATCCGGTGACCTCTCTCTTCGGAACTTTTCCGCTGTCTCCGAAAACTTTTTCCGGAAACTCCTGTCTAGTATTCAGCAGACAGATGACCCTTAAGCGTGTGACCCTATAGGTTCGGTGAAGCATAGACATGACCCGGAACCCCTTCCGATCAATGATCAACATCGGAGTCGTGGACACCCATATTGACCCCTATACCCACACGAATGAATATTCGAGTGAACCTCCAGTTGCCGTGTGTTATTCCTGTTGCTTCGCGATATTTCACAAACACCTGAGGTGAGATTTTCTGCATCCCCGTGGATCAACAACTTTTCCACTATGCAAGTTACCTCGTTACCGGTTTTGTTCTCTTTTCTCGTTTTCGTGTTCCGGCATCCCTGTGATCAAATCACACTGTGTCTGGCCAGACGATGATGGATACCGTAACACCGAGAGGGCCCGAGAATATCTCTCCATCGTCGGAGGAGCAAATCCCAATCTTGAGCTATTAAGTTACTTGCCATACTTTTCCGTGAACCCGTAAGCCGCCGTAATAGCCACCCAGTAACGGATGACGTTTAACAAACCCCAAAGTTCACGAAGCAAGCACGAAGGAACTCAATACTCTCATGGTCTAAGGAATTATGCAAAGATTAACTATCTCTGTGTTATTTAACCATTAACTTGTGACAAATGAATCTCATAGCATAACATCAATTTGGGTCGATTCAAGACAAGTGTTCTACCAACATCGTGCCCTCAAAATTGCCGGCATAGCCATGCCCATGATCAGGAAAACAGGATCATCCTGCAATACTTGAGCCAGTCTTAGAAGCAAGACTAGGAATACAATTTACCGTTTATTATACCACACGTGCACATGAGTTTCCCTCCAAGCCTCGTGGTTATTGTAGACTCGAGAATCATTGCAGTTATAGCATGGATCATAAACATTCATTACAAACTCGGAGATACAAAATAACTGTTATTACTGCCTCTAGGGCATATCTCCTACAATCTCCCACTTGCACTAGAGTCATAATCCAGTTACATGGCTTCCCTAACACCAATGGCTATCCGGTGTTGCTCATGCTTTGCTCGTGGTAGAGGCTTTGTCATCGGGTCTGACACATTCAGATCCGTGTGAACTTTGCGTACTTTCACTAAACCTTCTTCGACATGATGTCGAATGAGTTTATATTTGCATTGAATATGCATTGTCTTATGGTGCGAACATGGCTCCCTTGCCTGAGCCACGGCGCCACTATTATCACAATAGATCTCCACCGGGTCCAGAGCACTTGGAACCACACCAAGGTCTTCAAGAAATTGCTTGATTCCGACAGCCTGCTTGGAGGCTTCTGAAGCAGCAACATATTCCGCCTCCGTTGTAGAATCCGCCACAGTCTTTTGTTTGGAACTTTTCTAATCAACTGCGCCGCCGTTCAATATGAAAACATAGCCAGATTGAGATTTAAAGTCATCTGGGTCAGTCATGAAGCCTGCATCAGTGTAACAACTTACAATGAGCTCTTCATCACCTCCGTACACAAGGAGTAAATCCTTGGTCCTTCTGAGGTACTTAAGAATACCCTTGACTGCGGCCCAGTGTTCCAATCCTGGATCACCTTGGTACCGGCTGCTAACACTTAGCGCATAGGAAACATCCGGTCTTGTACATAGCATGGCATACATAATAGAACCAACTGTCGAAGCATATGGAATATCATTCATTTGTACTCGCTCATCAAGGGTCCGAGGACACTGATTCTTGCAAAGCACTGTGCCAGGTGACATGGGGAGTAGGCCCTTTTTGGAGTTCTCCATGTTGAATCTTTTCAACACCTTGTCAATGTACGTGCTTTGGCTAAGCGCTATCAGGCGTCTTGATCTATCTCTATAGATTCTGATGCCCAATACATATGCCGCTTCGCCTAAGTCTTTCATTGAAAAACTCTTCTTCAATGAGTCTTTTATTTCGCTAAGAAATTTCACATCATTTCCAATCAACAATATGTCATCCACATACAAGATTAGAAATGCTTTTGCGCTCCCACTAAACTTCTTGTAAACACAAGATTCTTCATCGTTCTTGATGAAGCAAACTCTTTGACCACTTCATCAAAACGAATGTTCCAGCTCCTTGATGCTTGCTTCAGACCATAAATGGCTTTCTGAAGCTTACATACCTTTTCAGCATTCTTAGGATCAACAAAACCTTCTGGCTGTATCATGTATACATCCTTTTCAAGGTTACCATTTAGGAAAGCCGTTTTGACATCCATCTGCCATATTTCATAATCGAAATAAGCAGCAATTTCTAGTAATATCCGAACAGACCTAAGCATAGCTACGGGTGAGAAAGTCTCGTCGTAGTCTACCCCTAGAACTTGCGTGAACCCTTTTGCGACAAGTCTAGCTTTGTGGATAGTAATATTACCATCCGCGGCCGTCTTTCTTTTGAAAATCCATTTACAACCAATGGGTTTTACGCCATCTGGAAGTTCTTCCAAGTTCCAAACTTGGTTTTCGTACATGGATTTCATTTCGGATTTCATGGCCTTGTGCCATTCCCTTGAGCTAGGCCCCGCCATCGCTTCCTTGTAGTGCGCAGGTTCATCGTCTTCAAGAATGAAGATTTCGTTATGAAACCATTCAGGTGGCTGGATAGCCCTACCTGATCTGCGCGGTTCAGTTACAACATTGTCTGAAGTTTCCGCATCACATGCGACAACTTCCGGCTCGGTTGTAGGGATAATTTGCGGAATTACTTCCGGTTCCTTAGCCATATCAACGGTTGCTGAAGATTCACTAATCTCATCAAGCTGTACTGTCCTACCACTCAATTCTTTAGCGAGAAACTCTTTCTCAAGAAAGACTCCATTTTTAGCGACAAACACTTTGCACTCGGAGGGTTGGTAGAAGAAATACCCAACTGTTTCCTTGGGATAACCTACAAAGTTACATTTGTTTGATCTGGGATCGAGTTTGCTCGGTTGTAAACGTTTTACATAAGCTTCACAACCCCAAACTTTGAGATGCGACAAATTGGGTTTCTTCCCATGCCATAACTCGTATGGTGTCGTCTCAACAGACTTAGACGGTGCTCTGTTTAATGTGTGAGCGGCAGTAAGTAGTGCGTGACCCCAAAAAGATATCGGTAGATCTGTAAGAGACATCATCGACCTTACCATGTCTAACAGGGTTCGGTTACGTCTTTCTGACACTCCGTTTCGCTTTGGAGTTTCGGGAGGCGTAAGTTGTGAAACGATTCCACGGTCACTCAGATGTTGGCCAAACTCATGACTAAGATATTCGCCTCCGCGATCAGACCGCAGAAACTTAATCTTTTTGTTACGATGATTTTCCACCTCATTCTGAAATTCTTTGAACTTTTCAAAGGGTTCTGACTTATGCTTCATCAAGTAGATATAGCCATACCTACTTAAATCATCAGTAAAAGTCACGAAGTAGAAATACCCACCCCGTGCGATTGTGCTCATTGGACCACATACATCACTATGTATTATTTCCAATAAATCACTCGCCCGTTCCGGATGACCCGTGAATGGCGTCTTGGTCATTTTTCCCATCTAAGCAAGCTTCACATGTGTCAAATGATTCAAAATCAAAGGACGGTAAAACTCCATCTTTATGGAGTCTTTGCATGCGTTTCTTTCAGATGTGGCCAAGCCGACAGTGCCACAAGTAAGTGGTGGTGGTATCAGCCTTCTTAAGGCGTTTAGCATTCACGTTAAAGACACCATTTTCACATTCAAGATTTAGTATGAAAAGGCCCCCAACAATGGGTGCAAATCCATAAAACATATCCTTACAATAAAGTGAACAACCATTGTTCTCAGACTTGTAGGAGTACCCATCGTGCACTAAACATGATCCAGAGATAATGTTTCTACACAACAACGGAACAAAATAACAGTTACTTAGTTCCAAAATAAATCTTGAAGGGAGACGTAGAGGCATAATGCCGACGGCTTGAGCGGCGATCCCAGCGCTGTTCCCGACACGCATCACGACTTCATTCTTTGCCAGCTTGCGCACCTTCTGAAGCCCCTGTATCGAGTTGCAAGTGTGAGCAACCGATCCGGTATCAAATACCCAAGACTTAGAATTTTCGCTAGCAAGCAAAACGTCAATGACATTAACTTGTATAACAATTATACCTTTTCCGGTTTTCCCGGACTTCTTATCTTCCAAATACTTCTTGTAGTTTCTCTTCCAGTGTCCTGTGCCCTTGCAGTAGAAGCACTCAGTTTCATTCTTGGCTCCGCCCTTAGATTTGCGTTGGAAGCCGGTCTTACCGGCGCCCTTGCCCTTCTTTGGCTTGCCTTTCTTATTAAAACTGGCAGTTTTATTCACAAGCAACACTTGCTTGTGATTTTTCCGCAGTCCTCCTTCAGCAGTTTTCAGCATGGCAAGCACCTCATTTGCTGTTTTGTCCATCCCATTCATGTTGTAGTTCATGATAAAACCGCCGTAAGACAGGGGGAGTGAACCGAGCAACATGTCCATAACATGCTCTGGCGGAAGTGGAAATTCTAGGGTTTTAAGCCTTTCAGCGTAGCCAATCATATTGACTACGTGCTCGCCAACTGAACTGCCCTCAGCCATCTTGGTCTCCATCATCATTTTCATGATATCAAAACGTTCAGACCGTGCATTAAACTTGTACAGAGCATCCAGATCCTTGATCATATCGAAGGAGTTATGGAATTCAAAACGTTATTGAAGCTCTGAACTCATGCAAGACAGCATGAGGCACTGCACTAAGTTGAAATCATCATCCTTAGTGGCCCAGACATTTTGTTCATCTGCCGGGGCGGTTGCCGCCGGCTTAGGTGGAAGAGGTCCGTCAACCACGTACACTTTCTTAGCACTCCTGAGGACAATCCTCAGGGTACGGACCCAGTCCGCATAGTTGTTTCCATTCGTAGCTAACTTGTCTTTCTCTAGCATCGGGCCTAAGTTGAACGCGCTGTTGCGAGCCATTTGATCTACAACGGAAAACACAAGTTCACTTAGACTTTGTTCATAATGATATTTGCACTAGTGAATAAACAATTTTATTATAAAGTGCGCTCCCACTCAAATCAATATCTCTCAAAATTGATTATGAGTGATACAAGACCCACATTTAATTCAACGCCATTGATGTGGACATCACTGATGACGAGAATTTCAATCGGTAGGCAAACTTGCCGATCACATCTCCGTGTGACTCTTGTTCATCTTTCGATGGGTGTGTTCCGAGCTCAGGACGATCCTGCCTGAACGTCAAAGACAACCAAGTGATCTTGCTGCGAGGTCTGACCTCACCCGCCTCATTCCTCTCGATTCGTTCGTACCCATGTGGACATGGCGCACCCCGAAAAGATACGAATTTCAGACGGTGCTACACTTGGGTGAACACTAACTACTTTGATATTTTTGTGAGAGATCACCCTAATAAAAAGCGACTACCGCGCAATCAAGAAGGGTGCATCAAGAGGGATAAACATCTCAAGCAATTCATAATAGCATGATATGGTATAGCCCCTTCTGACGGAGAAGTCAAGTATTCTTCGTCTTCGGCATTCGCGTCAGTGTTCACCTTCGCGAAGATTGCCACAACCTTGTCGATGCACCAGATAATATTGCTATCTCTCTAGCTAATAAAATAAGTGCATTACATGAGGTTGACACGCAGGTCATTAAAGTGCAATCATATGGCTCCAGCCATCATGCCGAATCATGACACGCAGGTCATGTTAATTACATCATATAGTCATCTCATACATAATCAAATTAATATGAGACTTGCTATACCACATTACATGCAAACCATCCTGCAAAACCAAGTTAGACGCCTCTAATCGGTTTATACAAAATTTTATTTTACGTGGCTTCTAAGGTTTTGACTCAAACCGCAGCTACCAACGCTCATCATCAAGTATGATAATTCAAGTTGCTAGATTAACTTTCCAGGGTGTATGAAACACGAGATAATAAAATCTCGAGCTCCATACTAAACTTCGTCATACGCGTGACCCCCGTGCAGATCATATCTGCATTGCCCTTTCGTCTGCGAAACATCCATCTTTCTTTAACTATGGTGGAACCCAAAGAACTATTAGCACTTCATTGATCTGTCAATCAGCATACTCAGGAGCAGCATGAAAGGATCGCGGATTGCCAGAACTTTGTGAGATTCCACCATGCCGTCAAGATCAGGACTACGCAAATTCAAGGGAAGCAACAGGAACATCGGGTAACAGATTTCATCTGCTACCCGCACAAATAATTTTCAGTAATAGATCTCATCTACTACAAAATTATACTATGCAATACCCATACATCTCATGTATTCTAGATCATAACATGCATCTACGCATAGCCTGGCTCTTGATGCCACTGTTGGGGAACGCGACAGAAAACAAAAATTTCCGGTATAGCGAGCACGCCCAGGACCACTATGGAGACTGCATACAAGGTTTGATCTGATCCGTACCGACTCGAAGCGCAGCGGAAGAAGAGTCGGTGGAGATCGTTGGTGCAGATCCCCCCAGCTAGGATTTTACAACCTCCCAACCGCGAGGATGTACTCCCTCGTCGGACAACCCTTCGGGAGGCGGTCGGACAGTCCCTCGGACGATGTCATGGACAGCCCTACGGGAGGACCTTCGAAACTCGGACGGTCACTCGGACAGCCCTTCGGGAGGACCTCTCAAACTAAGACGATCACTCGGACAGCCCTTCGGGAGGACCTCTCAAACTAAGACCGAAACTACGATCTCTCTACAGAGTTGCACACATACGGTGTCATCTATCCGGCAGGGCTTCGCCGTCCAGAACTAGTTCCTGCCGGAACCCAGACAGCCTTTCGGCTCTACGAAAAAACTCTTTTCGTGGGAGGGAGAGAGAGAGAGCTAGCAAAGCATAGCATGTGTATGAGAGAAAATGGATGAAGAGATGGCAGCCCTCACCTCCTCTATTTATAGGAAAGCCAAGGGGTAGGATGGGTATTCAAAATACCAAAACTTGCTCATGAAGGAAACACTTTCCAAGGGCAAAATGGGAAAGCCAAAAGACAAGTGGTGCTCCATGGAGGAGCACCACATGTGGCCGGCCACCCTCTTGGTGGGGCCCCCCCAAAGGAGGTCCCACCCATCCATCCCTTCTAGAAGCCTTTTGGGAAAATATCCCAAAAGGCACTTTTCCAAAAATATCCCAAAAAGCACTTTCACTATTCACGACGACATTTTTCAGCGTCTGATCGAACTGGAAATATTTATGTGGGCTTAGAACATTTCCAGTACCCACTAAAATAATTTTCAATGCGGTCCGGAACAATTCCGGATTAGTGATTTTCATCTGCGAAAAGCATCTGAAGTGGTTCCGGCAGCTCCGGAACATTTCCGGTTTTTCTTCCGGAAAATTCCCAGTAGTTTCCAGAATGATTCTGGCACCCTCCAAGAATTATTAGGCTTGTGCCGAAACCAATTTGACTCTATGGTAACCCCTGAAACAACTTTTCAGTTTCACCGGAACTCATCCGGTGACCTCTCTCTTCGGAACTTTTCCGCTGTCTCCGAAAACTTTTTCCGGAAACTTTCTCTCAGACTCCCTGTCTAGTATTCAGCAGACAGATGACCATTAAGCGTGTGACCCTATAGGTTCGGTGAAGCATAGACATGACCCGGAACCCCTTCCGATCAATGATCAACATCGGAGCCGTGGACACCCATATTGACCCCTATACCCACACGAAAGAATATTCGAGTGAACCTCCAGTTGCCGTGTGCTATTCCTGTTGCTTCGTGATATTTCACAAACACCCGAGGTGAGATTTTCTACATCCCCGTGGATCAACAACTTGTCCACTATGCAAGTTACCTCGTTACCGGTTTTGTTCTCTTTTCTCGTTTTCGTGTTCCGGCATCCCTGTGATCAAATCACACTGTGTCTAGCCAGACGATGATGGATACCGTAACACCGAGAGGGCCCGAGAATATCTCTCCATCGTCGGAGGAGCAAATCCCAATCTTGAGCTATTAAGTTACTTGCCATACTTTTCCGTGAACCCGTAAGCCGCCGTAATAGCCACCCAGTAACGGATAACGTTTAACAAACCCCAAAGTTCACGAAGCAAGCACGAAGGAACTCAATACTCTCATGGTCTAAGGAATTATGCAAACATTAACTATCTCTGTGTTATTTAACCATTAACTTGTGACAAATGAATCTCATAGCATAACATCAATTTGGGTCGATTCAACACAAGTGTTCTACCAACATCGTGCCCTCAAAATTGCCGGCATAGCCATGCCCATGATCAGGAAAACAGGATCATCCTGCAATACTTGAGCCAGTCTTAGAGGCAAGACTAGGAATACAATTTACCATTTATTATACCACACGTGCACATGAGTTTCCCTCCAAGCCTCGTGGTTATTGTAGACTCGAGAATCATTGCAGTTATAGCATGGATCATAAACATTCATTACAAACTCAGAGATACAAAATAACTGTTATTACTGCCTCTAGGGCATATCTCCTACATCTCCATGGCCCTACCGATAAGTACTGCCAACATATATGCCACAATGTTGAACAGTATAGGGGACATCGGGTCCCCTTGTCTTAAGCCCTTATGAGTCTGAAAATAATGACCCGTGTCATCATTCACCTTAATCCCCACGCTACCCTTTTGAATAAAGGAATCCACCTATTTCCTCCAGGTTTCATTGAATCCCTTCATGTGCATTGCCTATTGGAGGAAGGGCCATTTGACCTTATCGTATGCTTTCTCAAAATCCACCTTGAAGATTACCCCATCTAGTTTCTTCGAATGGATTTCATGTAGAGTTTCGTGTAAGACAACAACCCCTTCAAGGATATGTCTCCCTGGCATGAATGCCGTCTGACTCGGTTGTACCACCGAATAGGCAATCCGTGTCAATCTATTCGTGCCTACTTTCGTAAAGATTTTGAAACTCACATTTAAAAGACATATAGTCCTAAACTGCTCAATACGCACCGCCTCCTCCTTCTTTGGTAACAGCGTTATTGTTCCAAAGTTAAGGTGGAAAAGCTGTAGGTGGCCATTAAAGAATTCATGGAACATCGGAATGAGGTCACCCTTTATGATATACCAGCATTTCTTGTAGAATTCAGCCGGGAATCCATCTGGACCAGGTGCCTTATTATGTTTCATCTGTGATACTGCTTCGAACACCTCTTTTTCTGTGAAGGGTGCAGACAAAATCTCATTTTCGTCTGTCCTGAGCTGGGGAATGTCCCCGACTGCAAGCTCGTCAAGGGACACGAAACTGTCCTCAGGTGGCCCGAAAAGTTGTTTCTAGTAATTTGAGATGTACAGCTTGAGATTTTCGTGTCCCACCACTGTACCTTCATCCTGTTCGAGTTGGATGATTTTCTTTTTTCTATGTCTGCCATTCGCAATCATATGGAAAAACTGCGTATTGTCATCCCCTTGGACGACTCTCAGAACCTTAGCCCTCAGTGCCCATTTCATTTCTTCTTCTCTAAGAAGAACACGAAGTTTCTGCTCAGCCTCGGTTTTAGCGGCCTGTTCGGTCGCGCATACACTAGTGGAAAATAGGGCTATGGTCCCGGTTCTAGAGGGCCTTTAGTCCCGGTTCTGAAACCGGGACAAAACAAACGGGACTAATACCCAAAACCTTTAGCCCGGTTGGCCTACGAACCGGGACCAAAGGAGCTCCACGTGGCCGCTGTGGGGCGCCCAGGCAGGACGACCTTTAGTCCCGGTTGGTAACACCAACCGGGACCAAAAGGCAGCCACGCGTCAGCAGCTCGCAAGCGCTGGGGTTTTTGTTTTTTTTTTAAAGGGGGGGTTTAGGGGTTTTGGAAGGTTTAGGGGTTTCATATTGTGTTAGCTAGCTAATAGAGAGAAGTGACCTCTCTTTCTCCGTGCTTGGTCGACGCTAGCTACTACATATAGAGAGAACTCGACGCTAGCTAGTAAGCAAATGAACGAAACCATTAATTACACAAGATCGTCATGAACATATATAGAGAGAAGTGACCTCTCTTTCTCCGTGCTTGGTCGAACAACAAGTTTTCGTATATCTATCCGACGCTACTACCTATATACAATATAACATCCCTGACATCATCAAGCTCCAAACTCCCATTGAATTTCCGTATGGTATTCTCCCTTTTCATGTATGACGTGGTCAAGAAAGAATCCCGCCAATTCCTCTTGAATTGCTCGTATGCGATCATGTGGTAGGAGTTCATCCCGCATCTGCCAGATCTAATTTAAAGAAGGGAGTCAATACATATATATGAATGAAACTCAACACAATTGATGGTAATAAAATAAAATTGTGAATATTGTTTACGTACTTCAAATTGTTTGTCAGACAAGAAGCCCCGCTCAGTGGTCGAGTGGCGAATGAACTCGCAAACGTAGTATCCACATAAATTATTCCCGCCTGCCTGCCACAAGCACTTTACGAGAATATAGTTCAATCAAACTGATAATCAAGCATGATAATGGTATTGATGAAACTAGAATCAATGAGAGATGCGCGGAACTAGCTAGTACTACTTACTTTGGGGTGTGTGGATCGCAGCTCGTTCTTCAGACCCGGAACCTTTCCGGTGAACTGTTTCCAAACCCTGCCAGGCAAAGAAAATGATTACTTGATATCAGGAAATGAACGAAAGTTGCCGATATGGTCCCGGTATTGATTGAACTTACTTCTGGAGCATTGCAGTCATGTCCGCATAATCCTTGGGATCTTTATATCTCGAGTCTAAGACAGTTACTACTCCCCCGTCAAGCTTAATGGATAGCAGAATAAAGTGGAACCTGCGCACGCATAACTCATCAATTACAGTACTTAACCTCGAGTAAGCGAAACCGAATATGCACAAGACAGTAACACTCACTTGAAGTTGTAAGGAAAGAGTATTTCCCTTTTGTTTTGATGTCGAAGGAACGCTTTTAGCAAGTTTTCCTCGGTATCTTTAACTCTGTTTTGTACCGCCCATTCATTTATGGTATTTGGGCTAATGAACCCAATGTCATAGATTTGTCCTTTTTTGCATTCGACGATCTTCAATCTGCATAATATACTGAGGATAATTATATATACATGCAATGAACGAGCTGAGCTAGAGACTTAATTACAGAAGTAATACTTACAGACAGTAGCAAGTCATGAGTTGTTTGTCGAGGGTCTCTTGATTGAATAACTGAAATAACTCCACAAATTCAACAGGCATCAGGTCGACTCCAATGAGGTCGTGCTCATCTTTAATTCTCACCATCAAACTATCGGACCCATTCTTCCTGCAGCTTTCCAAGTACCACTCATGCAATCTTCGCATCATCGTTGTTAGATGAGGATGATCAGGTTTGACGAGAGGCTTCCCGTGCTCGTATCTAAAGATCTCTACTACCTCAGCCATTTCAAACTGTACATCATCGCCCACGTAATCACCAAGAGTGGTACCGGGCAGTAGCCCCGGATGATTAGCGATATCGCTAGACACCTTGAGCGGGGGGCACGATTGCTTCTCCTGTTCGCCGAGCTGGGGAATTGTTTTCCCACTTCTTCGTCTTGAAGCACTGGAAGTACTTCCCGACCGCCGTGCTTCATCATATGTCTTTTCAATACAGCGGTCATAGTTGGATTGCAGCGGAGGCGGTGGTGGTCGCTTAAGGGCATCCAGAGTGCGCTTCGCTTTCACCGGATCTATTGTGTCCTTCGGAGGTGGACGTTTCCGTTCAAAATGGGCATGCAGTTCGGCTTCCACGATGTCATCGGTTTCCTTGTCAGTCCTCTCATATGGTAACTTTGGAGGAACCCTGAGGCTTGGACCAAATTTGAATTTCTTCCCGCCTTTTGTACTGCTAGCCGCCGGAGCGGCGGCGGCTCTCTTCCGCTATTGCTGAGGCGGCGGAGTCCGCTGACGCACCGAAGGAGGCGGAGTCCGCTGACGCGCTGGAGGAGGCGGAGGAGGAGGCGGAGTCCGCTGACGCGCCGGAGACAGCTGAGGCGGAAGAGGACTCTGCTGAGGGGCCTCATCCGGCTGAGTCTGCTAAGGGGCCTCATCCGGCTGAGTCTGCTAAGGGGCCTCATCCGGCTGAGCTGGACTGTGAGGAGTCTGCTGAGGGGCCTCATCCGGCTGCGTCTGCAGAGGCGGCGTCCATTTTGGAAGCTTGATGTTCTCCTTTCTCCATAGACAGGTACTCCTTAAGGCATTTTCCAGAAGATTATCCCCTTCACCTGTAGGGTAGTCAAGCTCCAGCCCCTCAAATCCCTCCATTATTTCATCCACCGTGACAATAGCATAGCCATGTGGAATCGGACGGCAATGGAAAGTTCCCTCAGCTCGAGGAGGTAAAACAGAGCCGACCGCCGCCTTCAAGGGCAGGTTCTGGCATTTCGCCATTAGCACACAATGTTCAGCCTCCGTGATACTATCCATGGGGTAGCGAGGAGCCGTGAAATCAGGCTGAACGAGCTCCGTGGAAGCCATGCTGCTTCTCCGCTGAGATGGTGGGGTAGCTTCTAGGGCAGTGTCGAAGGAAGGATCTTCGTGCCGCTGAGATGGTTGGCCGGTAGCTCGCTGGCTCTCAAGTTCCTCTAGTTTCGCTAATCTTGCACTGAGCTTCTGCATTTCGCTTGCTTCCTCTTTCTTCTTTCTCTCTCGGCTTTTATAACCACCGCTATAGGGAAACCCATGCACCCACGGAACGGAGCCTGATGTGCCTCGTGTTCGTCCAGGGTGTTCAGGATTCCTGAGGGCCTCTGTCGGCTCGTCCTTCTCTCTGTCGGGAATGAATGTCCCTTCTTGCGCTGCCTTGATTCTTGCCTCAAGCTTCCGGATGGGTATTGCAAGTTGCTCGTTCATCCAAACACACTTCCCTGTTTCTGGGTCCAAATTTCCCCCAACCCCGAAGAACCAAGTCCTTGCCCGATCTGGCCAGTGCAATGTCGCTGGTTGGACCCCTTTAGCAAGCAGGTCTTGCTCAGCTTTGTCCCACAACGGCCGGGCTTTGCTGTAGCCACCTGACCCCGTGGTATGGTGATACTTCTTCTTTGCAGCATTTTGCTTGTTTGTCAGTGACCTTTGCTTACCCTTGTCCGATTTCTTGTAGGCCACAAATGCGGGCCAGTGATCTCTTATCTTCTCATATTGACCGATGAATTCTGGAGTCTCGTCTTTCTCGACAAACTTTTTGTTCAAATCTTTCTTCCAGTTCCTGAATAGTTCCGCCATCTTCTTAAGATCAAACGCCTTGACCTTTCGCTCTATAACTGGGTTATTCAGATTCTCCTCTGGCGGTAGGCTGAAATTTGTCATCAGCGAGGTCCAAAGATCATCTTTCAGTCTATACTGGACATAAGAAACTTCAGGGTCCTTCTTCTTATTCCATTCTTGGATGTTGATCGGGACGCTGTCCCTAACAACAACTCCGCACTGATGTACAAATGCGTCCTTGGTCCGCTTGGGAGCAATCGGTTGGCCATCTCGAGCGACTTCTGTGATCGTGAACCTTTCATCCTGGCGCAACCTTTTCTTCGGGCCTCGTCTCCTTACGGAAGTTTGGCTCGATCCGGAGGGCTAAAAGAAGAAAGAAGCGTTAATATATGTACATACAAAACAATTAATGCATCAAGTCAGCACAGGCTTAATTAATATATATATACCTCGCCGGACTTTGCAACAGTTAAGGCTCTCTCCTCCGTTCGGTCACCGGAGCCGTCATGATCTCCTTCCTCCTCCATTCTTGGATCACCGGAGCCGTCATGATCTCCTTCCTCCTCCATTGTTGGATCACCGAAGCCGTCATGATCTCCTTCCTCACCATCGGTGTCGTTGAGAAACGACAAGGTGATATCACCTCCTTGAAGGATTATATCCCCCTACAACTCTTCTTTTTCTAAGTCTCTGTCCATAGTTTCTGCAAACATTACAACATGGCAATATACAACCATGAGAGATGGATTAGTGGCAAACATGGACTTAATATCACAACAAGGAATCATATGCATATGAGCAATGGATTAGTAGCAAACATCATGCAAAGTTGACAAGTTTTATAACAGTCAGTTTCAGACGATCGTCGAGGACTACTCCCCCCTCATGTCTGATGAGTCGTCCTATCTTTCGAGAGAGGATACTTTGCGGACCGCCTCTCTCATGGTCGTCGAGGATACTTGCGGACCCCCCCCCCCTCATGTCGACGTTATCGGGGATATGTTGAATTCCCGAGAGAGTTAGGGGTGTTCTAACGCGGCACTACACGATATAGGTGAAGGGGGATAACATCCGGGAATGTTTTCCCGAAGTCTGCATTAATTTCGGACAGATGAACCGGAGGGGGGGCGGTTCCAGGTTCGCTATGCTAGCTGCTTGTGACAGACGAAACGGAGGGCATATTCGGATTCGTCATATTTTTCTGATCGATTTTCATATATAAATTATTTTCATCGGAGTTACGGTTAATTTTCTACGAATTTTCTATATACATACATCCATCGATATCCATCCATACATACATATACATCTACATTATATATGAACAAAAAAATATTTCATCATATCAATATTTACATATACATACACATACATACATACACATGATTAATAAACACTAAGCATCTACATATACATTATATATGAACAAAAAAAAATTCATCATATCAATATTTACATATACATACACATACATACCTACACATGATTAATAAATACTAAGCATCTACATATACATTATATATGAACAAAAAAAATGCATCATATAAAAAAAATGCACAGCGGGCCGGGGCGGCGGCGGCTCACAGCGGGGGCGGCGAGGGCTCGGGGAGGAGGGAGACGATGGCGACGGCGACGACGGGGCAGGAGCGCGGCGACGGCGACGGCGACGGCGGGGGCGGGCCGGGGCAGGGGCGCGGGCTCGGGGGCGATGACGGCGACGGCGACGGCGATGATGGGGCAGGGGCACGGCGACGGCGACGGCGGGGGCGGCGGACGGCGTCGATGTGCTCGGCGTCGTCGGGGGAAACTGCGGATGAACTATGAAAATTTCCTAAGTGTGGGCTTATATACCCCAACCTTTAGTCCCGGTTGGTGACACCAACCAGGACGAAAGGCCCCCTTTCGTCCCGGTTGGAGCCACCAACCGGGACTAAAGGTCGACTTCAACAGCCCAAAGGGCGGGAAGCAGAGACCTTTAGTCCCGGTTGGTGGCTCCAACCGGGACGAAAGGGGGGCATTGGTCCCGGTTGGTGGCTCGAACCGGGACCAAAGGCACCCTTTCGTCCCGGTTCGAGCCACCAACCGGGACCAATAGCCTGGCACAGCGGTGTGGTGGGAGTTTAGTCCCACCTCGCTAGTTGAGAGAGGGCAGCACTGGTTTATAAGGCGCGCTGCGGCTGAGCTTTCGAGCTCCTCTCTAATGCACGCAGTACTTGCCTAACCTTTGTCACTGCCATGTTGGGCCTGTTGGAGCCCGCGGGCCTGCATCCTGGCCCATGTACAGATGGGTTTCTAGTCGTATGCAGGCCGTGGTGGCCCAGTCGGCGGCATTTTTTTTATGTCATTTTAATTTGCTATTAAAGTTTTTTACATAAAATACTTTATGAAAATTCATTTTGCTATTAAAGTTTTTAACAAAAAATACTTTGATAATTTTAGTTGCATAAATTTTATATAATTTTAAGTTAATATTATTTTGATAATATTTTTTTATTTTTTATGTCATTTTAGTTTGCTATTAAAGTTTTTAACATAAAATACTTTATGAAAATTCTTTTTGCTATTAAAGTTTTTAACAAAAAATACTTTGATAATTTTAGTTGCATAAATTTTATATAATTTTAAGTTAATATTATTTTGATAATAACTAGAGGTTTATAAAAGCTTTTTAGTTGATTCTTTTTGCTATTGAAGAATATTATAGTTTTGTTTTAGTTGATCATAACAAAATATTTTAATTGATTCTTTTTAGTTCATTCTATTTGCTATTAGAGTTTTATAAAAGCTTTTTAGTTCTTTCTTTTTGCTATTAGAGTTTTTTTTAGCTAAATGACCCTGAAATTGAAAAGCACTACAAATTAACTCTGAAAAGGTTGAAAGTTGGCATGGTATCATCATTTCACCCACATAGCATGTGCTAAAAAGTTGAGAGGGTTACGGCAAAAGCTGGTGTCCTGGCCAACGAGTACAGCTCATCTCCAACAGTGGTGTTACCCATGAGATGTGTTTGCAACCAACTGCTGAAAGTCCTGATGTGTTCACATGTAATCCAGTCGTCACACTGCTCCGGGTGTTTGGAGCGCAGAATATTCTTGTGTTCATTGACATACGGGGTCACCAAGGTAGAATTCTGTAGAACTGTGTAGTGTGCTTGAGCCCAAGAATGCCCGTCCCTACATATTATTGAGTCCGCTCCTAGCGTGCCTTTTCCAGTCAGTCTCCCCTCATACCGCGATTGAGGGAGACCAATCTTCTTAAGGTCAGGAATGAAGTCAACACAAAACCCAATGACCTCCTCTGTTTGATGGCCCGTGGAGATGCTTCCTTCTGGCCTAGCACGGTTACGAACATATTTCTTTAAGACTCCCATGAACCTCTCAAAGGGGAACATATTGTGTAGAAATACAGGGCCCAGAATGGCAATCTCGTCGACTAGATGAACTAGGACGTGCGTCATGATATTGAAGAAGGATGGTGGGAACACCAGCTCGAAACTGACAAGACATTGCACCAAATCATTCTTTAACCTTGATAGGATTTCTGGATCGATTACCTTCTGAGAGATTGCATTGAGGAATGCACATAGCTTCACAATGGCTAATCGAACGTTTTCCGGTAGAAGCCCCCTCAATGCAACCGGAAGCAGTTGCGTCATAATCACGTGGCAGTCATGAGACTTTAGGTTCTGGAACTTTTTCTCTGGGATATTTATTATTCCCTTTATATTGGACGAGAAGCTAGACGGGACCTTCATACTAAGCAGGCATTCAAAGAAGATTTCCTTCTCTTCTTTGGTAAGAGCGTAGCTGGCAAGACCTTCATACTGCTTTGGATGCATGCCGTCTTTTTCGTGCACACGTTGCTGGTCCTCCCGTGCCTCCAGTGTATCTTTTGTCTTCCCATACACGCCCAAGAAGCCTAGCAGGTTCACGCAAAGATTCTTCGTCACGTGCATCACGTCGATTGCAGAGCGGACCTCTAGGTCTTTCCAATAGGGTAGGTCCCAAAATATAGATTTCTTCTTCCACATGGGTGCGCGTCCCTCAGCGTCATTCGGAACAGATTGTCCGCCAGGACCCTTTCCAAAGATTACTTGTAAATCCTTGACCATATCAAGTATGTGATCACCAGTACGGAGGGCGGGCTTCTTCCGGTGATCTGCCTCACCTTTGAAATGCTTGCCTTTCTTTCGACATTGATGGTTGGTCGGAAGAAATCGACGATGTCCCAAATACACATTCTTCCTGCATTTCTCCAAATATATACTTTCGGTGTCATCTAAATAGTGCGTGCATGCGTGGTATCCCTTGTTTGTCTGTCCTGAAAGGTTACTGAGAGCAGGCCAATCATTGATGGTTACAAACAGCAACGCATGTAGGTCAAATTCCTGCTGTTTGTGCTCATCCCACACACGTACACCTTTTCCATTCCACAGCTGTAAAAGTTCTTCAACTAATGGCCTTAGGTACACATCAATGTCATTGCCGGGTTGCTTAGGGCCTTGGATGAGCACTGGCATCATAATGAACTTCCGCTTCATGCACAACCAAGAAGGAAGGTTATAGATACATAGAGTCATGGGCCAGGTGCTATGATTGCTGCTCTGCTCCCCAAAAGGATTAATGCCATCTGCGCTTAACCCAAACCATGCGTTCCTTGCGTCACCTACAAAGTCCCCCCACCTTCTCTCGATTTTTCTCCACTGCGACCCGTCAGCAGGTGCTCTCAACTTCCCGTCTTTCTTACGGTCTTCTTTGTGCCATCGCATCAACTTGGCATGCTCTTTGTTTCTGAACAGACGTTTCAACCGTGGTATTATAGGAGCATACCACATCACCTTGGCAGGAACCCTCTTCCTGGGGCGCTCGCCCTCAACATCACCAGGGTCATCTCGTCTGATCTTATACCGCAATGCACCGCATACCAGGCATGCGTTCAAATCCTCGTACTCACCGCGGTAGAGGATGCAGTCATTAGTGCATGCATGTATCTTTTGCACCTCCAATCCTAGAGGGCATAGAACCTTCTTTGCTTCGTACGTACTGTCGGACAATTCGTTATCCTTTGGAAGCTTCTTCTTCATTATTTTCAGTAGCTTCCAAAATCCGTTGTCAGATACACCATTGTCTGCCTTCCATTGCAGCAATTCCAGTGTGGTACCGAGCTTTGTGTTGTCATCTTCGCAATTTGGGTACAACCCTTTTTTCTGATCCTCTAACATGCGATCGAACTTCAACTTCTCCCTTTCACTTTGGCATTGTCTCTTTGCATCAGCAATGACCCGGCGAAGATCATCATCGGGCACATCGTCTGGTTCCTCTTGATCTTCAGCTTCCCCCGTTGCAGTATCACCGTATTCAGGGGGATAGTTGTCATCATCCTCTTCTTCTTCGTTATCATCCATCATAACCCCTCTTTCTCCGTGCTTGGTCCAAACATTATAGTGTGGCATGAAACCCTTCTCAAGCAGGTGGACGTGAAGGGTTTTCAAGTTAGAGTAATCCTTCGTATTCTCACAGACAGGGCATGGACAATACATAAAACCATTCTGCTTGTTTGCCTCAGCCACTTCGAGAAATTTATGCAGGCCCTCAAGATACTCGGAGGTGCGTCGGTCACCGTACATCCATTGCCGGTTCATCTGCGTGCATTATATAATTAAGTGTATCAAAAACCATTACAGAACATCATGAATAGAGAAGTGACCAAATTAATACAAGTTCATCATCACATTAAAACCAAAGTATACAGAACATCATGAATAGAGAAGTGACCAAATTAATACAAGTTCATCATCACATTAAAACCAAAGTACAGTAGTGATCAAATATTATTACTGAAAAAATAAATACATAAAGTTCATACATATATAGTTCTCATAGAACAACATATAGCTCTCTAGAGCATCTAATTAAAACATACATTGAAACTATGAAAAACATTTAAATGCAACAACAAATGCGATCATAATCGGAACTAAGGTAACAATTGATCCAACGGCATAATGATACCAAGCCTCATTATGAATGGCATATTTTCTAATCTTTCTAATCTTCAAGCGCATTGCATCCATCTTGATCTTGTGATCATCGACGACATCGGCAACATGCAACTCCAATTCCATCTTCTCCTCCTCAATTCTTTTCAATTTTTTCTACAAGTAATTATTTTCTTTTTCAACTAAATTTAACCTCTCGACAAGAGGGTCGGATGGAATTTCCGGTTCACATACCTCCTAGATAAAAACATCTATGTCACGTTGGTCGGCATAATTGTCATAAACACTAAATGAAACAAACAATAAAAGTAAGAAAATTATACAAGTATCTATCTAAATATACCACATCCGAATCATAGACAGGACGAGGGCCGACGGGGGCGGATACCAAAACCATGGCACTATATAATAACAAACAATAATAAAAGTAAGAAAATTATACAAGTATCTATCTAAATCATACAAGTAAGAATTTTTTTTCTATTAGAAAGAAGATAAGAACAAGAGGCTCACCATGGTGGTGCCGGCGACGAGATCGGCGCGGGCGATCGACGGCGGTGAGGACGGGGACGGGACGGGACGGACCGCCAAACCTAGACAAATCTTGAGGAAAATGGAGCTTGGAGGTCGAGCTTGGAGAGGAGAAAGCTTAAGTGTGGCTCGGGCATTTCATCGAACACCTCATGTGCATGCATAGAAGGGAGAACAGAGCAGCGCATGCACACCTCCCACACGGCCAAAAAACAGAGGAGAGGGTGGGCAGGGGCGAGGGTATATATAGGCATCTCTTTTGTCCCGGTTGGTGGCTAGAACCGGGACAGAAGACTGACCTTTAGTCCCGGTTCCAGCTACCAACCGGGACTAAAGGTGCTGCGCCAGGAGCGAGGCCCATTGGTCCCGGTTCGTGTCTGGAACCGGGACCAAAGGGGTCAGACGAACCGGGACCAATGGCCCCCGAGGCCCGGCCGGCGCCCTGGCCTCACGAACCGGGACTGATGCACCCATTGGTCCCGGTTCGTAAGGGAACCGGGATTAATGCCCGTATCTGGCCCTGGACCAAAGCCCTGTTTTCTACTAGTGATAACACATTAGCTTCCGCTTTCAGATCTAACGCTTCGATCATACGGATAAGTCTGTCTTTTTCTTGTTTATATATCCCACTTTCATTTCTGTCCCAACCCCTCAGAAATTGTCTCAAATGCCTAATTTTATTTTGCCATCTTTCGACACTCGAGCGCCCACCGCAATCCTTGGCCCATTCCCTAGCAACCATATCTAGGAATCCCTCTTTCTCAAACCAGCTTAGTTCGAAAGAGAAGGTATTCTTGTTACCCCTATGAATCGCTTCTCCTGAGTCGACTAGTAAAGGGGTGTGATCAGAGATAGCCCTTTGTAACGCCTGCACCGTTACAAGGGGGAATTTTTGTTCCCAATCAACACTGGTGAGCACCCTGTCTAACTTTTCATATGTGGGGTTCGGTAACACGTTCGCCCAAGTGAACTGTCTACCTGTTAATTCGATCTCCCTCAAATTAAGACTCTCAATAATCGTATTAAACATGAATGACCACCTTCCATCGAAGTTGTCATTATTCTTTTCTTCTTTTCTCCTTATGATATTAAAATCTCCTCCCACTAGTATTGGTAACCTTTCATCCCCACAGATTCTCACAAGATCAGCTAGGAAATCTGGTTTGAACTCCAGTTGAGTTGCACCATATACAGCCACTAAGGCCCACCTAAACCCGTCGAGTTTTGACTTAACACGAAATTTCACGGCATAATCTCCGTGGACAACGTTCATTACCTCCAACGTTTCACACTTAACCCCAAGTAAGATCCCTCCGGATCGTCCCCTTGGAGGGAGACAGTGCCAGTCAAAATCTATACCACCAGATAAGGTACCAAGAAATTGTGATGTGAAGCTATCCCTACCCGTTTCTAGTAGGGTACTTTTTGATTGTCATGTGCATGGAGCCATGCACCCAACCGAACTGAATAATCACATCTAGCAAGACGGTGCCTTTGTTAGACTTGCCTTGCCCGTGGATGATATCTGTGATTCGTCAAACAAACCACTAGTAGTAAAACTAGGTAGAATTGGTGCAATCCAAACTCCAAACTAAACAATTGGTCATCAGTATTCATAGACCATATGTTTGATGTTCCTGATCTCAGCATTACTTCAGTACATCAAGATTAAGTTTTAGTTGTCAAATTTAGTTTAGATCCAGTTTTAGTTGTTTTATTATATCATTTTCTCAGCATTAGTTCAGTTTCTTAGTCATTCAGTTTTCAACCGTAAATATGATTCATCGTTTTTTTTTCCAGTTAACATTATTCATTATGTTTAAAAAGTATTTGTCATAATTAATGTTTGTTCTTAGTTGTTTAGTCAGGTTTATGCTATCAATTTTTTCTGCCATACATGTAACACGGATGGTGTGCAAAACCTGCAAGTCTGGCAGTGCTGGGGTACCTGGCGAAAACCATAGACTGTTCATTCCACGACTGCCGAAGCTTCATCTCTCTACAAGTTCACTACTCTTCGCTTGCACCTCAGCAGGGATGTCCAACAAAGTCAGCAACTCATCAACATGCTCCATGGATTTCATAGGCTGATATCTGATTTCCTCATGCATGTACTTGTTATGACTACTCCATAGCAGTGGCCCATGTCCTCGGATCAGTGAACAATAGATCTAGAAGATCTTTAGCCCAGGTCATAGGATGGAACGGTGACAGTTTAATTTTAAAATAATCTCTGACCGCTTCCCGGAAAGCCTTGGACCCTGATAATTGTCACACGTGTGTCACGAACACATGGCAACTCCGAATGTTTTTTATGGCAAGTTTATTGACGCGAGGATGGCAACTTTAGTTGTCAAGCAAGGCAATTTTCTTTTCGGATGGCAAGTTTCAGTTTATTTTTTGGGTTTGTTTTTTCTTTTTGAATGGCAACATTATTTGTAAAAAGCGTCAGGGCCAGAGTGCTTCGTGTCACACGTGTGACTCTTATCATTTGGGAAAGCTTTTGCATGGTCGCATGTGATAAGAGCATGAATAGAGACTCCTCCCCACACCCACATAGTGCACAACATGTATCTTCCATCACATGCCTTCTTATCAGCTCAGAGTAAGATGGCAGGATATTCACCCTCCACCAAAACACACATATATCCAGCTGGAACCAAAGTTTCTAGAGCAGTTTCCATGTTTCCGCACCTCATGTCAAGATCAACGCTTGAACGGTAGTGGCTCGTCATTGCTCCATTAGCGCCCTATAACACGATCGTATAGTAAACATGCTTGATCTTCCCCATACCCAAGACCAAATATTATCAAGAGTGACCTGTGGTCGCGGCATATTCAGAACCGCAACAACATTTGCTAGTAGAACACTTGCCTGATAAGAGATTCATTCCATTGTCCATTGTCCAGTGTCTTCCTTTATCAGGTCGACTACTAACTACACTGGAATATCCGAGATTGTGCAAACAGGTTTCATAGAGGTAGTCCCAGAGATCCACCTGTCATGTCATATCTCTATCGTTTGGCCGTCTCCAATGCGCCGAATCAAACCCACCCTGAGGGCCTCTCTTCTCTTAATTATAGCTCACTAAGTAGGCGACACACTATGTGGGCACCCTGCGTGAATGAAATCTCCATCAGTGTAGTACCTTCCACGTAACACCCTTGCACGTAAACTATTAGATTTCTCCAATAATCTACGCCACGGAACCCCAAGCCACCTCTGAATTTTGAAGTAGCCATGCTTTCCCACGAGAGCCAATGCATTCCACATTTCTCCAAAGATCTTGCCCACCGGTACTTGGACATAGATGTTGTTATTTTCTTGCATAGCTCCTTAGTGAGCTTGAAACAACTAATAGAGTAGGTCGGTAGGGCTTGGATCATTGTTTTTAGAAGAACTTCTTTTGCCGCACATGACAAAAATTTCTCACACCACCCATGCATCTTAGATCGAGATATCTCAAGTATATGTACAAATTGTTGTTTCATGATCTGACCTGCAGCAGTTGGCAATATATTCCAAACACTTCTTGTAATAGATGCACCACCATTCGGGCTAAAAATATATAACTTTTAGGTTTATTAGCTCTCTGCCCGAGCCAATACAGTAGGCCTCAAGGATCTCACTGAGACGAGTGGTGCTACGACTATCTGCGTTCATGAATATCAACCAATCGTCAGCAAAAAAGCATACGAGAGATCCATGACACGTGCACTCCCACCCGGATACCTTTCTCAATCCATCCACCAGCATGGCTCTTTAACATAGAGGAGAGACCTTCCCCACACAAAAGAAATAGATATGGGGAAACTGGATCCACACGAAAATACTATAGATACAATTGTTGTAGATCCGAAGTAGTTTCATACTGCAGATGGACTCTAGTTCATCTATGGTGACAGTACTAAATGAATATGACATCATAGCGAGCCAGGTCATCTGCCCACACTAGTAGCGTACGTACACTAGCAATGGCGGAGCTAGACAAGAATCTTAGAGGGGGCAAAGCCAAAACATGAACAACTAAGAGAGCAAATAATTGACTTTTTCCTTATCTAAGCCCCGCATAGTATATTTTATTCACTGTTTTGCCTAAGGCTGGGGGGCCACGGCCCCCTCAGACTTGTACTAAGCTCTGCCATTGTACACTAGTAACTTGGATAGTTTTACAAGGGGTAGGGCTCATTCGCGTGATGTGCTGTGCACGCCGTCGGATTTGGGAAGAACAGGTGGCTGGGATGGACTCCGAGGGGGGGGGGGGCGACCCATGGGACGGGGGTATTGACCAATCAGCACGCATCGTTTCAGCCCAAATAAGTGGAAGCTTCTCTCCCGGTTTCGGGAAAGCTTCTGGCTGTTTTTTCTTTCTTTTTCAGTTGTTTTCTTTATTGGTTTTATCAATTTTCTTTCCATTTTTTTTTCCTTTTTTATTTTTCTTCTCTTTTTTTGTTTTCCTCAAAAAATCACAAATTTTAAAAAAACGTTAAGAAAATGTGTTAGCATACTCAAAAATTGTTCGCATTTTCAAAAAATGTTCGAAGAATTTCAGAAAATGTTTGGAATTTCAAAAACAAATCACCTAAAACGAAAATATTTGGGAAATTTAAGAAATGTTTCAATTTTAAAAAATTGTTCGAAACTTCAAAAATGTTTCCATTTACAAAATGTGTTCACATATTCAATTAGTATTCGGGTTTTCAAAAAAATATTTGGGGAATTTCAAAAAATATTGTTTTTTTAAAATTCGTTCAGAATTTTAAAAAATGTTCCCGTTTTCAAAATTTGTTCAAATATTCAAAAAATATTTTCATTTTAAAAAAGTAATTTCATAAATTTTCTCGTTTTCATATTTTTTTCACAAATTTTACAAATATTCATGGTTTATAAATTTTTCAGGAATTTTCAAATTTTGTTCTTGTTTTTGGAATATTTTTTAAATTTGTGAAGATTTTTGAATTTTCGGAACCTTTTACAAATTCACAATTATTTTATTCAAATAAAACCAACTGGAACTAAAAAATGAATATTTTTTGGGGAAGAAACATGCGCTCGCTTGCACGTAGCGATCGATCTTTTTCCTGTGGCAATGGGAACCAGTTGGGCCGGCCCACCTGAAGTTCATTCGGGCGAGTATGCACTGCTGCTCGTGCGCTTTGCTCAAACAAAAAAAAAATGCTTCACCTCAAAAAAAAAAAATGCTGCTCGTGCGCGTGATATATAGCAGAGCCACAAAATGATATATACGAACAGCATCGATCCTCGATTTCGTCCCGCGACTCCGTTCCTCGACCCGGTAGAGCCAAACTCCTAGCAGCTAAGGAATCCAGGAGAGATGGAGCATGTCGTCGACCAGGTGTATGGAACTAAACTAAAGCCTCACAAGTCAACTCCTGCTGAAATGATGCTTCCTCACTCACGTGCTCATGCTTGATGCTATAGCTTAAAGTTTATGAAGTAACCTGGCAATGTAAAATCTTCAAACTATGCCGGTCGGCTCATAGCTAATTGTGACTAATGGATAAAAACCTAACCCTTGGATATTTTGGATTCTTCTCGCATCATCAAACGTGCTTGTCCGGAAGCTCATCAGTGGCTCCTTCAGTGGGTAAAGCTAGGCGGATGATCATGTTAGATGTTACCTTCGTCGCCTAAGAATTTTCCCACCTTCTACAGTCGAGGGCGAGCTCCATCTCAAGGGTGTGGTGCTACCAGGACCTAGAATGCTGGCGCACATAATTGAAGACATTGATGCACAAGAATTATCCGAGCATCCATTTCTCGTCAGTTATCCAACGGCTCTGGTTATATGTTTCACCTTACGAAGATCGGACGGCTCACCGTCATCGTGCCCAAGGTAACCTGCGCGCGCAGGCTTCCTGTTTACTCTCATCGTTACTATTTTCTGTTTACTGCTGTAACTATCATCGGAGATTAATCAAACAGAGCTGGATTCGAGTCCATTCCGTTGCCGGTGTGAATCGGGTCATGTCATTCAGGGCTTTTGCATACATTTTTTATTCAGGAAAGTAAATGTGTTGCCCGACTGAAGATGTCAATGGAAAGCTCAAACCAGCTTGTTGTGTGAATGTGCATGGTTCTGAATGCACAATTAATCCACATGTTGGCCTCCATGGACATATTACAAACAGATCATTAACCAGTTGAATAACATTTCAAAACAAAGAAATGAACCGATAATCGAAACATTCCTAGAAACACAGCCTACACGACTTCTAACTTTTCATACCAGTACACATTAAGCCTGTTGTCCTGGCGCTGTTTCACTTCTTCCACAATGGATGGAAGGGTCTTGTATTCCGCTGTAACGGCGATACTGCCGGTCATAATCATGCACCTTTCCAGTTCTGACAAGGTTTTTGCAGCGGTGTTGAGTACCTCGTCAATCCCTTTTCCGTGGAATGTACGGACAGTGCTGGGGTATTTTTTCATTATCTCGATACACAGCTTAGCCACGGCGCTGCTTATGTCAACGCAATCAGGTATTGGTTCGCTGTTCCTCTCGACTATTTTCTTCAGCTTTTCCACAAAGCTGTCATCGATAATGGGCATCAGATGCTCGCGTTCTGGGAGTAAATTTGCTGCAACCATGTGGATGGTAAGACTTAATACGGCTGCTGTCAACTTCCTTTCATCAGGATCCACTTGATTTTCCAGATTTTTATGCTGGCGTCGACGTCGATACAAGTTCCGGTTTTCATCATGATCAACTTGTACCTCCACTGCCTCTGGTACAACATTTGGTATAGCTTGCAGTACCTGCAACAAAACTTCAGTTAAAAAACGGGACTACAAGTATCCGAGATTCATATTTTAGCAAATACAAAGAAATGCTGATCTATCTTTTTAAAAACAGTCATTTTTGCAGCCCAGCTCAAATGCTGACATATTGTTCTTTTCGAGAAAGCAATTGACTATTCAACTATCTGTTTGAATGATGCTTACCATTGTAAATTTGCTTCTTAGTGACCCAAGAATATCCTCTTTATCTTCTGTTGAGTTTGCGCAAAAATGTGACAGAATTTGTGCAACCAAAGTTCGGTGTTTTCTTGTGTTGGTGTCATTCTGAAGCGTGCCTATGAGCTGGTCAAGAAGAGTTGTTTGTGCTCCCATAATCATCCTACAGTTTTCCCAACTTTTTCTTGCGAGCGCATTCAGTATGTGCCCTGCATCCATCACCGTTTCTAGTGTGTGCTCTGCATTGATCACCCTTTCATTGTCGAACAAACTAACCATCTCTTGAATGATCGGCACTCTATCAGTGTCACCAAAGCACAAAGTCAACAACTCATGGATGAAATCAGCAGTGTGCTGCAAATTTCCCCTCTTGGCCTCTTCTTGAGCTAGAGTTGAAACAATAGTATTCAACAGAGTTTTTGACTTTCTACCATCGATGCCTGTTAGCATCTCTTTAATGCTGTGGGCTCCGTCAAAGATCCTTCTCTTTAGATTTGTTCTGATTTCATCATTCCCCCTGATAACCTTGGTCACCACACGTAATGATTCCTTAATGATTTCAGTGGCCGCAGGGACACCATTAATGGCTAAATAGAAGCTGCTACGCTTACAAAGTGGTGCTATAATCTTGGATAAAAGGCCTTCGTTGTTGTACATCTCTGAGCAGTTATCCGGATTGGAAGCAAGTTGACCAACAATCCTCATGGCCCAGGTAATTTGGCTTTCTGATGGTTCATTGGGTATTATGGTGTTGTCGTTTGTTCTTTGCTGGCCGAGGTCCAGTGTACATGATATTGATTGTATTGTTCCGGATATTTCAGCTAGGTGCATGTTGCTAGCAAGCTTTCTGATAACTGCCGCAGTATATCCCTTGATCTTCTTATCAGCTAGGCTCTTTGGGCTCAGAATCTCAAACAACCTAACAATACATTGTTTTGAGGACTGCATTTGCGAGGTTGCTCTTTCACGATGGGCATCGTGTTCCATCAATATATATAGTATCGAGACTGCGGTGGAATGGTCATCATCATAATCATTTCTCAGAAGATCCTGAGCAAATGAAACTAGGTTCCTCTTGAATGTTTTCAAGACGCCAACTTCGATGCATAAGTCAAGGGTGTTCTCTATATATCCAGTGACCAATCGTTCTGCATCTTCCGTCTCAAATCCACACTTAACCCTCACTGAACGTGCAGCTTTCTGACGACGAAAGAAGATGATAAGGTACAGTACGAGGCATACACCCTCGGTAAGCACTAGAGAATAGAAGAAGATAAGTGCTGGCTTCAGATTCACTTTACTTGCGTCGGTGTTGTCGCCTCCATAAATATTTCCAGCTAGTGCCACTAGGCGAATGATAGGCAGAGTGATGCATACCAAGGTTACAGCTGCCGGAGCCACAATGATCACAAATGCTGCCCACGCCAGGATACCCATGAGATTCAGCCAGATCCAAACGGCGTCTAATATAATTGAGCCATCTGCTGACTTAGTCCAATCCATTTTCATCCATTGTTTAAAGTTCGAGTCCTTGTAGACTTGTGGAACTTCATTAAAAAATCTTGCTTCAGGATACTGCCGGTTGAAGCTAAGGATTCTGTACTAAAATGATGTTAGCAAAATTCATATTGGACAGTGCCTACATAGAGGCCAGCAAAACGATTGAATTATTCTAGGAAATGTCGCTCCGGTGAATCTATAATCCCAGCTCTATTTATTAGCTTGCGTGAAGCAACAATTAAGTTATCAAACGCCTGCGTTCAGTACTACTCCTCTATATTAAAAGATGTAAATGTACAAAATATCATGTATTCAAGCATTTATGCATCAAAGATATTAAAAAAGTAGGGGGCTGACTAAGTGTTGTACTAATGTTGTTTAAGTTTTACAGCCTGGTCAATATAAAGCTCGTCGTGAGCTGATAGTATTTTTGATGTGCTAATGTGTTCGTGTACAATGCATTAAGACTAGTCATAGTGGGAGTAACATAAGTGGTAAAATCACACATATCTAGGCAAAATAGATGATGTGTCAAGTAATTAATAAGGAAAGAGAAGCTTGTGGTAACATAATATGTTACCGTAACATCACACATACCAAGACAAAATGAGTCTACAACCTAATAAATAGTGTTGCATGACACTACACATATACTCCCTCCGTCCTTGAAAGAGTGTACTTCCAACTTTGTTAGAGGGTTAAACTATATCAAAGTTTGACTGAGTTTGTGTAAAAATATATCAATGTTTGTGAAATCAAATAGGTATATAATGAAAATATATTTTATCATGAATCTAATGCTACTAATTTGATGGCATAAATGTTAGTGTATTATTGTATAAATACGGTCAAACATAAAAAAAGTTTGACTTTCCAACAAAGTTGGAAGTACACTCTTTTAAGGATGGAGGGAGTAGGCCTCATTCGGTTTGGAGGAAACCAAAACGTAGGAATTAGGAGTAGTATAAGAATTTGATAGGATGGCACTTGCCATCCTAAGAAATTGTCTTTGCCTCGTTCCTACGCAAAGAATGAGCTTTGAGTGGATGTGTAGATTCCTCCAAAAACACAGGAAATGAGTAGTATTCCTATGAAATTCTCGTACGCGTTTCCTACAAACCGAATGCACCTATAGGAAATTTTCCTCTAAAATTCTTGTTCCTATGTTTTTCCTATGAAAATCCTCCAAACCGAATGAGGCCATATTATTACCCACTATAGAGGTAGTAACACTATAGAGTGTTGCATGTTACTAGTCTAAATTACTCCCCACTATGACCAGCCTAAAGTATATTGCATTATAGTAAGGAGATTGGGAGACATAAATCTATCTTCCCACACACACACACCCTCTAGAAATAAAACATTATCACTCCCCCCTGTTTTAGGAGACACACGTAACCCAAGGTTTATTGCATTGGTGGGAAAAATATGAAAAGAGTACAAGCCGAAAAAATAGAAACAGTAGCTGATCAGGCGCTAATCCTATTAAAGGTCTGTCATCCATTGTTGTTGAGAATTTTCTAACAATAGAGTCCATAAATTGTGAACTAGCATCCACAGTCTCTAAAGGTCAAATGTGACAATAGTGTCCATGAATTGGGAACTAGCATCCACAGTTTCTAAGAGTGAAATTTTCAGTATGAGAGAAATTATGTTACCTCTGAAATCAGAAAAACTGAATATACAGCTATAATAGAAGAAACAACGACTCTTTTTTATTAACATAGTGATCAGACATTAAGCAACTAGGGAAGTCGTGTCCATACCTTACAGATTGTACGAGGATAATAATCGTCACAAACCAGAAATCCTCCTTCTCCAGACGGAGTAGTATAACCGTCGCCCAGATAGAAGAGAGAAATCCGAAGCCCATGGCGAACAGCTGCATGAACGTCTCGCCCACCAAGAAGAAGTTGAGCGTCTGCTCCTCGAGTGTTATGTACTCTACCCTTGCTCGGTCGAGCTCAAGCCTCCGTGTGCCTGGCTGCCCTTGGATAACATAATTCAGCAGCTTGAAGACGCTGCCCATAAGTGCTGCCATTGCTGCTGCCTCTGTGGACTTTGATATGCAACAAGTGTCATTCTTTTGAATCCTTGTCCAAGTAATAACCGTATGCTTCTTTTAGATCTAGACTAGATCACCTATCAGGAGAGCATGTCAACTCTTCAAGCACACACCTCTCGCTACACCAGCTAAATAGCAAGCCATCTGATAATTGATGGCTTCGTCAAAAACATCAAGGAGCATCGACCAATTACCAGTGACCCAACATTATTTATCTAGATGAGATATTGTTTGGTCTCATTCACCTGACATCAAATAGATTTTTTGTTTGAAACTTTTGCTTGGGCTAGTTGTGTGGTTGTTGTTATAAAAAAACATAGAAAAAGACAGCCCATTGTTCGTTCATTGTTGTTGTCCTAATTTTTCAATGAGCTTTTTGAGACAAAGAAAACGATGGGCTTATTCTTTTGTAGATACGTGTCATGTGCAATCAACCTTCGGCTGCCTGAGTTGTCACACCCATGAGTGACCCGTCCATTTTATTTTTTATTTATTTTATTAATAATCTTTATGTTTTAGTAATATTTTTTATAGACGCTTGAACCTATTTTTTGAGATGCATTGACATTACATTTTACATACAATGTTATTAAAATACATTGGTATTTTCAAAAATATAATTATTGGAGGCGGGTGTGCAAACGAGCTCTGAAAGGTATGAAATTTGGCGTGATGTCTTCATTTGACCCCTGTGGGGTGAGGTAAACATTTGAGAGCGTTACGGCAAAAACTTGATGAACTTCGTGTACAAACCGAACACTCTTCGACGAAGTGTAAGGGTTTCAAACGGAAACCGCCGCCTGCCTAACTGAAGCCAACTTTTATACATCAATTCAATTTCAAATTTTTTCCATGATTAACACAGACATTAGAAGCCCCATGGTCAAATTTGAAACTATTTTGGGTTGGTTTGCTATGATTTCTCAAGAACTTTTGTATTTAAGATATATGTGGCGGGCGGCTCACAACACCCGCCACTGCAAACTTTTAGAAATTTTGACATTTTTTGGCGCGGCTAGCCGAAATGTGGTTGTGGTGGGCATATTCCAGGCCCGACACTGGTCCATGACATATCAGTGGCGGGCACCTAGGACGTGTCCGCCACTGCTGTTTTCATTCCTCGGGCTAATTTGGAAGAGTTTACGTGTGGCGGGTAGGATCTAGTGCCCCCACTGGCGAGTACAAAGCAGTGGCGGTCTTTTTTTGTTACCCACCACTACTATTCTTCCAAAATAGCAGTGGCGGGTTCCTGACCGTGCCCGCCACTCATTTGAGGCCACTTATAAGCCTTTTTCCAAAATAGCAGTGGCGGAGCTGAGGCTGCACTCCGAGACGTATCCGTCCCAGATGCAATCTTCCGGGACGTGATCGTTGAAGCAGTTGTCGCACACCATAGCGACTAGATGTGATATCAGGACGGGCTGGTGGGCTGCCGTGAGGTCTATGCAGCGATCCCGATCTCGAATGTCAGATCCGTTGGTGCGAGATCGTCGTCCTCCGAGTCGGAGGTTGGTGGCGTAGATGATGTAGACCCCGTCGGGGTCGTGCGTGTCATCTGTTGAGGCGGCGGGATGCATAAGCAGAGGTCGCCGTAGCGGTCCATGACGAACGCCAGTGACCCGAAGAAGATGGTGCGGGTCGGGGAGGTCGGTGGGTTGATGTCGAACCGGATTGACCCGTCCGCAACGAAGGTGAGGCTCTTTCCTGGCGCGAGGCCGCCCGGAGCGATGGGAGACCCGATCTGGATTCGGTCTCCTGCCGGCGCAGCCCCTACCTTGCGCGCCAACTGACGGTACGAATACTCTCTGTAGGGTGGCGAACATGATCGGAAGTACCAGAACAGAGGTCGCACAAAAGGTTGCCCAGGTTCATGCCTCATAGTGAGGTAACACCTTACATCCTGCTTCTGATTTGTATTCATGATAGAGCTCCTCATGCGAGCGGGTTACAATGAAGAAAAGTATATAACTACCGAGAATATAATCTACGTCGTAGATGAGAATGGGTAGCTCCTCCAGCGGTGTTGGCCCGGCCGATGAGCATGACGTTGCTGTTGTTTATAGGACTGGACGGTGGCGAGAGAAGAAGAATCTACGACTATGAGTTTTCTATTTACCATACTTTTTTTTTTGCTATTTTTATTTAACAACATAGCAGCGACTGCTTTGGGCCTTTGGCTTAGATAATCTTCGGCGGCCGGCCGGCGAAAAGGATCACGCACGCATGCCGTTTGTGGGCGATCTTTCGAAAAATGGAGCCGGCCGTCGGCAGAATCGCTCTAGGGTCCGACAGGTGGAGCCACCAAGAAGACTGGTAGGATGTATACTGAGTAGTATAGCCAGGCTGAGCAAAGGGACGGACAGACAAACAACTCGAGCTCCGGTGGGATTGTTAGATTAGACTAATCTGGTTCATCGTCCAACGGTGTGTGTGATTGCCGGCGGCCAAATTCTTATATTTAACATCAATGCGGGCGGCCAATTAATAATCTTGTCTGTAACTGAGTTTTGTCCTGCCGGCGCTGAAGAAGACCCGGATTACAAGCTCAGCTGCATCTTTTTCGGCACCAGAAAATCGGAGCCGCTCGAGGGCGTGTCGAACCTAGACCAAACGACCCAGACTGCTAGTGATACGTACTAGCCACGGAAGAAGAAGATGGGGAGGAGGAGGAGGAGGGAGAATAACCTTTATATATCTCGATCTTGTTGGACAGTTTGACAGCACGTAGGATGTTTTTCTTCAAAATAGCTACTCCATCTATTCCGAAATATAAGACGTTTTTCAGTACAATAGAGGTTAGTAGTTTCTAACGCATCCTTTCGAAAAGAAAAAAGTTTCGAAACGTGTCGATCGATGAGGGTGCCTTCTGAAGGGACAATCTGTAGTCCACTTGCAATGCGAAATTAGTTTTGAGTGACATGCCGACATACCGCCGGGACGTGGATTCTTGGATGATCTGTAGAGGTAGGATGTACGTGTCTGGCTTTACATGGTGGGTGTATACGAATGTATGTGAACGCCTGTATTGTATTCCTCTACAAAATATATAAATATTACATGTACATATGCTTACAATCACTATGCTTCCTAGAAAAGAAATGGGACTCTGGGAGCGCTCAGGGCAGCATTCACCAAGCGGGCAGCGCGGGGTCGACTTGTGGCTATGATGGTCAGCAAGAGGAAGCGACAGTCTCCCGTTGGTTCAGAACTGCAGGCTAACCCCTATTCGGCGCTCATAGCTTTCTCGACCGGTTTTTGTTTGGGTTTTATTTGGTTTATTCTTTTTCATTTTTCATTTTTCTTCATACCATGCATGAACTTTTTTAATTTTGATTTTTTTAGAATCATGAATATATTTTTCAGATTTTGTGAATTTTTTTCAAATTCATGAACATTTTAAATTTTGATTTTTTTGTAATTAGTGAACTTTTTCTAATTTTGTTATTTTTTCAAATTCTGAACTTTTTCGCCTCAAATTCGTGACCTTTTTCCCACAAAGACATGAACTTTTTTCTAATTCCTGTACTTTTCTAGATATCAGGGAATTTAGCACATCAGGCAATTTTAGAAAGAAGACAAAAAGAGATTAGACATCGTTAGGTTAGCATCAGTGCAATATATCATTTTATCGTTATTTTTTTTGTCTGCCTTAGGAACTCAGTTGTATATTTGTTATATGATTGGAAGTAAAGAAACAAGAGCTTGACATTTTGAGCTGTGTAAGTATGTTGGAAAAATACTCGAGGTTTTGCCCAAAAAGAGAAAAATTATGTTTGGATATTAAGATGCCAGGTTTTTCTTTTGTTAGCATTAAATATGGACATACTTGTTCTATGATATTAGTAATGTTGTATGCAATTTCTCTTTTACTATTCAGGTTTCCCTTCTTTGGAGATGAAGATGAAGTTATTTTTCTTGATGTTTGGTCTAGAGAAACGACCTGCATCTTGCAACAATGGGTAAATTGCTGAGTTGTACTTGCCGCCATTTTTTCATGTTCTGCAGCAAATTTTTGCAATGCCTCCATGCAAATACATAGCTCCCTGCTTTCAGAATGGGATGATTGACAAGTTGTAAGGGCATCTCCAATGCAAACCCCCAAAACGGACACCACAAATGTCCTCAAACCGGTCCGGACGTGGTCCGTGGACATGATGCGAGAGGGAGCCATCTAACGCTTTTCACAAATTAATCCTCACTAGTCGCCAACCTGTGCATTCGCATGGCCTAGTTACGTCATACTATTACATTACAGACTATGTTACTAACGTATAATTATGTGTTGTGTACAACTACATTGAGGCAGTACCATCTAATAGTACTAAAGGACTTGAGCAATGAGGATTGGTAGGAGAGTGTATTTCTACAAACTTGGTAGTTGGGCAGAGTTAATCAAGTTTAATTATAAAACGACACACAAAAATAGTATGTACTGAGATAATTGGTCCTCGCTTCTCCAGGGCCCGCAACCTCAAGGGAGGGATAATCGTGGTGCGCTGCTCACAAACTTGCATGCTTCCAATTTGTGTGCTCTGTTCACTTGCTTTCTTCACTTTATGAGGAAATGCCTACTTGAGCCAGGGAATGAATTTAATTATGTCAATTAAGCGATGGTCTTTGTCTTGTGTGCTTTGGGGCTTGAATCGAAGCAGGAACCTGCTTTTGGTTGTGATCTTGAGTATTTTGGTCCTGATCTTGCTAGTCGTGGAATCGGATAATTATCTTTAGTTGCATGACAAGGGCATTATTCATGGCCTTGGTGCTTTATTCGGTTATTTTGTTGTATCTTAGTTTCAATCATTTGGAGGTATATGGCGCTATTATGTTGAAGCTTGTGCTCAGTTATGTATTTGGCATTAGTGTGTGTATGGTCTTTTGGCCTTTGGGGCTTCGTCTGCCAGGTCTTGGAGGAGATGGTTCGCTTGTATCATCCTCGTTCCTTGCGTAATACAATATGGAATCATTGTGTTACTTGGTAGGGTTGCTTTCCCATGTTATTAGAAGGATAATCATCTAGTTCCCCTGCTGCCTTATCTAGAAAGAGTAGTTTGGCTATGTGCATCCTCGAGGCACGGGCCCGGAGTTGAACTCTTTAGTGGTTGCACACGGAAAGGTTCCATTATCTGAAAATCTTGAAAGAGTAACTATCTGCATCTGGGCAACTAATAATGCTTAGGAGTGGCTTGTCCACGTGCTTCGTTTCTCACTAGGACTTTTTTGTGGTACAATTTGTGGATATGGGATCACTTTCTTCCATCTATTGGTATACTTAATGACCCATTATTATTACTTCAGATTTTTTATGAGTGTGCTCTGTTCATGTCTTGGCTACCAATGTTTTGTGTTTTACTTTAGAAAAACGGGGTTAAAGGGGGGAGGTTCCCTCCCTTAACTGTCCGCTCTTAGGTAGGAATGAGACATCCCTGCAAATTAATGTGGATAGCACCCTAGCGGAGTCCCCGTGGGGATTCGAACGCGGGTGGGCGGGTTCAGCGACCTGAACACCACCCACTGAGCTAGCCCTCAGTTCTCATTTTGTGTTTTACTTGTATTGTTGTGTTTTAACTTCATGGGCAGCATAACAGTTCTGTGTAACAGGTAGGCTTGACTGTAGTCTGGGCGTATGTGCATTAACATACGCTTTGAAAAGAATTAGTTATAATCTGATGTGTGTTGCTGTTTCTAGGAGGCGAAGAAATGCGTGGAAGGGATTGATTTGAATGAGCCACCACACAAAAACCGAGGTACGACTGTTGCTGTTATAATGAAAGACGGACCCTTTTGTATATTTGGTCTTACTTAGAAAAGTTGAGAGAAAATTGACCAACCCCACATGTATGTTGTACTATTCAAACTTGATATACTTCAAAGTCCCACCTGTACTTTTAATTTTTGATAGTCTACCGCCTATAATACTAAGTGCATACTGACTGTTGTGGTTGTATACTTTTAGTAGCTTACCTATGGATAATAAACTTGGATAATAGCTCATGTTAACACATGCTAGTTGCCAAATTTATTCATTACCAACTTACGATTTTCCAAAGGTAGCAGTAAACACCGAGCAAATATTGAAAATAGAAGTTAGCAGGTACTCCCTCTATCCCGAATTACTTGTCGTAGAAATGGATAGAAATGGATGTATCTATAACTAAAAATACGTCTAGATACATCCATTTCTGCGACAAGCAATCTGGGACGGAGGGAGTATTAATTTGTACAGATTCAGAATTTCAGATAGAGGGATGATTTTTAATCTAAAGTAGAATTAGTCTGGAGTTTAAAGGGTGAGAATCTGCAAAACTATAGTGTGGATTGATGAAGTTCAAAACTTATATTAAATAACGTCAACATATGTATCCAGTTTTTTTTTACTAGAGCTCAACATCTCCTATTATGAATGAATCTTGGTTTTTGCCGCTTTTTCCTTTCATTGGAATATGTCATACTATGTGGTACAATATAGGTGCTCCAAAACTTGCCATGAAGTGCGTATTTTCTTATGGTAGGTGTCAGGTTGAGCCATGTACTGCTACAAAAGGATTGTAAGAATATATGCCGCACAAAAGCTTGTGATGTTTCAATAGAATTGTAAGTTTATCTTACTTTTCTCGACTGGTTATTCTAGTGTGTACTTTGTATACTAGCTTGGATCAAAATTATTCATGTTTTCTGTAGCATATTGTCGCTGACGAGTCAATTTATAGCTTACACTGTTGATGGGTGGGCTTTCCACTGCTGTTACAAAGCGAATGCGGCCATGATCATGTTTAACACTAGCCGCATCCACTCGAAGGTTTGCTTGGATACACAATGATCAGATCTAATTTTTCCAACTCAGATCAAAGTGTATCCAAACAGGCTCTGGGTGAAGTTATGACTCACCAAATTAAGAAGCTAGTTATTGCATCGGAGCACATGTACCCGCCCCCCCCCCCCCCCCCCCCCCCCCCCCCGCGCGCGCATGCCTTGTTTACATATTACAAATAATTACAACTATGATATCCCTGGTTTCTTCAAATGTACAAACCTATTGAAACCAGGTATCCCAAGGAAATATAAGCAGAGCAGAAGGGAGTTTTTTTTCAAAATTACTGTGGGAGCACTCTCTTTTACATGTTTTTTTTTCGCTTGGCAGAAGGTTGTACCGGCATTCTATGATGTCAGAACACTAGAGTAATTTTATGCTTTCCTTTACAGGCCCTCTCTTTGGTCAATTAGTAATTTCGTGTCAAGTAAGGTATACGAGCTGAATAATTTCCCGAAATTTTCACTGTATCCTGATCCGGAAGATGCTCGTCAGAGTAGTGAATGGGGAAAGTTTATGCATTTCCTTTGGCACAATCAGAGGGTAAATATATTTTCCACTTCATGGGTAATTTACTCATTATTACTATGGGAGATACAATATAGGCTATATTTTCTATCTTCAAATTACTCTTTGAAAAATGGGGATGTGGATGGTGGAGAAAGGCGGACACTATGTTTCAACACTCCCCCTCACGTCTAGGCTCCACCACGCCTTAGACATGGGGTCGATGTAGGCTGCAAGTATTTTTTTTTTAACCAATAATGCGTTGACCGGGTCTTCAGCTCGAGACCTCTTGGCTCTGTTGGATGCACCAGCCAGTTCACCCAAAAGAATGAACTGCCAGAGAAGGGTTGGCAATATATTTCAACAGTTACCACCCTGAAAGATTACACTTCTATTGGCGGGGTGTGGCTACTGGACAGCTAGAGGCGTTAGGCATGGGTTAAAGTAACAGGAGCAGTTGAGAGAGAAAAGTAATGAAGGTGTGAGAAAGAGGGATGCACCAGCCAGTTCACCCAAAAAACTGAACTGCCAGAGAAGGGCTGGGCAATATATTTCAACAGTTACCATCCTGAACGACTACACTTCTATTGGTGGGGTGTGGCTACTGGATAGCTAGAGGCGTTAGGCACGGGTTAAAGTAACAGGAGCGGTTGAGACAGAAAAGTAATGAAGGTGTGAGAAAGAGGGATGCAATACTGTTAGGAATGTTTAGTTTTCAATGAACGGAATTTAGAATTGGGGCAGGGTTTTTGTAGCCTGCAAGTTGAGCAGTGTGTAAGTATGTTAATGCAATCCACTAGCTTTATTTTTTTGCCTATTAAGTGAAGGCCCTTGTTCTTTTCTTGTTTATCTTGTAGGCCGGTATCGTTAGACATGGGTCCTTCACCTTCCACATTCTTCCTGCTCAATCTGAAGAACGCCCTAACTACTCACATGCTGTGATCTTGTACGAGACTGAACAAAAAGATCCTGTAATCTGCAAAAGGAGGACCGGAATATCCGGTGAGAGTTTTGCTATATTACTTGGACAATAATGTATTGCTTGGGTTATTCATTATTAGTCCTTCACGAGTATATATTTTAGTCAGCCTGTTGTACTGTTTGTTTGCTGTCAGCCTGTTGTACTGTTTGTTTGCTTACTAGGGGAAGCTGACATCATGTCATTTCTTAAGAGTCGCATTTGCTGAGCTTTAGTTTTTACATTCTTTATGTGGACCATTACTTCATGTTGTTGAGGGAAGTTCTATACTTCTATCTATAGTTGGATCTGAAGCTGTGCATCATCTTATGCCATTGTTTGCTATTAGCTACTCTCTACTGCTGATCTGAATTGTTTTTTCGTATCAACTGTTTTTCACTTATTTGATGTGCCACCAGAGAAATCCAAAAAAAGCGAGGAGATCTGTGATAGGGTACCCAATCCAAGAGGGCTGAATGCTTCACATATACACCATGATCCAGAATCCTCACCATGTGAATCTGTTGAAGATGGTAATAGAATTTCAGATTCATTAGTGAAAAGGGGAACATCTACTCTTAGAAGAAATTTCATCAACACAGACCCTACTTATCTCCGAACACTCAGTCAGACATATGTTGGCTGGATCTTTGGAGCAATAGCAGAGCTCATTGACAACTCCAGAGATGTTGGTGCATCCAGGTACCTACATGACTTCAACATGCTAAACTCAGAAATTATTTTTTGTTTATTTTTTAAATTATTTTTAGGGACAGTCTGCCAACCCGGGTGATATATCATGTTGCATTATGTAACCTTAGTTATTCAAGATATTATCTAGTAATTTTGGTAATAGATATTTTGTGAGGATCAAACTACTATCCCTCTCGATTCATCACTGATTCATCTATTACAACCACGAATTACAGAGGAATATCTGGAAGAAGGGGATCAGAGGAAGGAGACGATGAACAGGAGCTATCCTAGCGAGAGAGCCTCGGCCGAAGCCGCCAGTCCATTCCGGTCCAAGCCGTGTTCTGTTTCCCTCTTCCTGCTATTTGTAGGGCTTCTCCTTGCTACCGTCAGGGCAGGCCAGGCCCAAGGTGATGGCCCACTGTCCAGCCCAACACGGGTCGCTGACAATCCCTCCCCCATAAGATTCGACTTGCCCCCAAGTCGATGTTGCAAATTGCCACCGGGATCCCATGGAGTTCGCAAAACTTCCTGAACCCAATCTTCAGCCTTGTCCACAAACTGATATTGTGTCGAACCTCCCGGATCCCATGTCGCCTGAAGGGTAGAAATACCAGGCCCCTGGCAGACATCATGTGTGCTTGCAAGTTTTTCATGTCGCCAAACTGAAACATTGCAATCACCTGGGTCCCATTGCAGTTGTAACATTTGGACGATGCACTGATACAGTTTATCTGCGGGAACATGTATGAACTCGTTGACTGTGGCAACACCGAACGATCTGACAGCAACACAATTAGCCAGCAAGGCTGCTTGAATTTCACCATAATCCAGTGCAAAACTGGTGCCACTGCTGATCAGTACCGCAAGCAAAAATTCAGGAACTGCAATGCAGGTATTCACAACATAGCAGGCACCCATGTAAATGAACTCAACAGCGTGTCGACAAGGTGCAGTAAATGTGACAACAGAAGATGGGAAGCAAGACTTCACTGATGCAAGACCAAATGTCCAGGCAATTTCCCATGGCACCAATGCAAAACTGAATTTATCTTTACCGCTCACCATCTTCAGTGCAAAAGGTATCCCAGCCAGCAAGAAGATAAAATTAATGAACATCAAAGAATCCTTCCATTGCATCAGATCTATAGTTATCATATGAAGCATTGTACTGTTGCATTCAGCATAACAACCCTTTTCTTGGACCTTAGCATCCTTGCAAAACTGGTCAACAGCCATGCTTGAACAGAAAATGTAGTCACACAGTAACCAAGCAACGGCACATAGAAAATGTTCAGATCCATCAATTTCGATAACCGCAGATATATGGCATAATATTTCTGTAACAACCGTGATCACTCTAGTTGGTCATTAGCTTGGAAACTGTAGAGCCACATTTGACGAATAAGGAGGTGGCCAAGGTTTCAAGTTAGTTGTTCGCCTTGGCAGAAACAAAATGTTGACATTACAGAAGTCTGCTTCAGATGATAGCAGTCCAAGGGTACGAATTATTTGCTTATATGGCCAAAACATGCTGATTGCAAACAACTCACAATACAAAATCCACTTCTCAGCAACAACTTGGGAATAATTTTCAGCAGAACTTGTTGTATGTAAGGCAAAACTGATAGCAAAACAGTATTTACCTGCATGTGGCACAGTTGGAAACAAGGCTGCAAGCAAATAATCCATGTCTCCAAATAGCAGCAACTCTAGCCCAAAATGTAACCATCCAATGTACCAAGGAAAAGATTCCAAACCATATTGTGTTGCCTCTGCACATATCATCCTTTTGCAGCTACTGTACTGCTTCTCACACCAAGTCCCCTGATCTTGCAGAAACAAATTGCTCTGCTGAAAATTGCTCTGCGTTTGAGACACATCCATAGGCAACAACGAACTTGGGATCATGCCACTAAGCTATGTTCGATCAGGTGGACGCGACGGCCACAAGACAATGGACACATAGTTTCTGTTCATAACCAGGCTTCCTAACTTGTTTATCTGCCTTCCTGGATCCCATGGTGAGGGTGCACACATGTAACACTGAAAATAAGGATGCTGACACATACCTAAGTTCTCACAACAATACTGAAGTTGAAACGGAGATGCTGCCCGTGTAGCAATGGCATGAACTAAACATGGTACTAATGGTGACTTGTCCTGCTCCTTGCTGACATGAATGTTGTCATTGTTGTTGAGCAACTGGAACATGTTGGCCTTCTCGACATGAGTACACCTCAAATTTGCATCAGCTAGTGGCATAAGACTGGAGTGGAAAGAGGCAGGAGGTACTATGGTTGGCAGACACATGCCTAGTGCAGATTCTGGCGACTTCACGCTGGTGTCTTCGTCTACACCTTCTGCCGAACACCTCCCAGGCGCTGCCGTAGGGGAAAGTACTGCCCTCGCTGCACTAGTGTCTCCTCATGGGCACTCGGTCGAACAGGTGGTGGGCTGCAGCAGAGGGTTGGCCGTGACAAGCTTGATGACATCCGATAGCTCGAGGGACGGCCTTGGCAAGTCCTCTGGAGGCCAGATGATGGATGTAGGCACACCTTCCGGAGGCAGGGGCATGACCACAGGGACGCGGATGGCGTCGGTGTCGACTACACCCAGGTCGATGACGAGCACCGTAGAGGCCGAGAGCATGGTGATGACATCTGAAGGATTCGATGTTGGCGTCGTGGAGCCGCCGATGAGGTGGTCGATGTCGCGCTTGAGGTTGAGGTCAACGCTTCACTACAACAGGACAGAGCTTTGGTAACACCGCCGTGTGTTACTACATGCCCAAAAGTGTGTTACCGGGTCATATAGTAACACAGTTTGAAATGTGTTCCGTTAGACCGTGTTACTAAGTGGTGTCAACTGTCACACATAGTAATTGTTACCACATATTAAAAACCATGTTACAATTACATTCTAGTAACATGTGTATTGTGTGTTACCAAACACACTGGTAACACACTTTTGTAATTATAGTAACACCATAGTAACATGTTTTCATGGACGTAGAACATTGATGGTAACATGTTTTTGTAACTATAGTAACACAAAATGTAACACATTTTTTTAGCATCAAAACACAACCGGTAACATTATATCCAAATATCGTAACACTATAATTTATAGTTAATTAACTACTCTAGTAACAAATTTTGTAAATATAGTAACACCATCGGCAACACTACTATACCAATAAGGTAACATAATTAATGTATTTGTTTTTTATTATTAACCATAAAATTTGATACCCAATTTATGAAATATAATTTTATTTAATAAATTAAATGTAATTGCGCAAATAGTTATTCATTTATTATTATGCTTGGCAACATCAAAATGATATAAAATTTGAAGCACAACACATATATAAATTCAAAATATGAAGATATTTATTACGAATGTACAAGAGCGTATGATACAAATGCGTTACAATAAAGATATCATTCATATCATTTTGAGCATAGAAAACCCAACTATGGAGAATATTACAGCATAGCACTTGCATCAATTCGACGCAAGAAAAAGATCGTACGGATGATATTACATTTTTCAATCTATCAATGTAAAACTATGACTATTGATAACTAAAATCTTCAAAATTTATTTGCTTCTTGATCCAAGAATTCAGCTGCAACTCATTTATCCTTCTCACGAATCTGTAAAAGAAAACTGCACCTTAGATATATGTGATTAAATGTATACAAATATGTTTTCAGAATGTGGACGAGAAGATTTTAACTTACAAAAGCTGAAGGCCGGGCAATTAAGTATCCTGAAGAGAAAGCCTCGCCAATTGTCTTGCAATCAGAAACTTCCCTTACCAACTCTTCACTATCAAGAATAGGTTGATCTATGCGCACAAGGGCAAATTCAGCACCCAACTCAATACCACCAGCCTTAGTTCTTGGATTAGTACTCCGAATAGTACCATACGCAACATTCCGCTTGTTGGGATATGTTGTAGTCTTTAAAACTACTTTGGAATCAACCTATATTATGATAAATATTAGCATTGAACGATAATGATAATATAATTTTGCATGAACAATATGATCTATTTTTAATGTCGGCCCAGTATAGCTGCCCAAAAAACTAAATAAACTGGACCCAACATCGAAGTCTAATGCCCAAGGTCACCTCACTTGCTCATGCTTGGTTACATTTATCCATTACTCGCATATAGTAGATTGAGAAAAATTTGTAACAAAATCCATATTTCAGGGAGGCATGTTAATGTGGTTTGGGTTGGGAATATGGGTGCAGTAAACCATGGCCGGATCTTTACCTTCACGGAAGAAGTACGCCTTTTTTTGGCACGAGCTGGGTGTGGTTGTTCAGTTGTAGTCCCCTGCTGGTTCAGTCTTGAGAAAGATTCATGCGTAAAATCCCTCGTTTCCCTCACCTACCAATAGATAATAATATTAGATGGAATGATATTCATATGTTGAAGCTACAGAAAGTTGCAATTTCAAAACTGAAAAGCACACAAAAATTACCTCCGACACAGAATCAATAACAAGGTTTTGTGGCGATGATGAATTTTGTTGAATTTTCAATTGGTTGACATCATGGTCGACAGCCTAGTTCCATGACACAACAATTGTAAGCAAGTAGCTATTTTATATTCTATGTTTGTGACATGAGTAAGAGTAACTATAGGCATAACCTTTTCGTGCAAACGTGATAAACTATTATCCTCGTAAATGTCATGTTGCATAGACGAGCGTGCCTTAACAGGTCCATTGCATTGGATTCTCTACAAACTGAAATATTAATATGAAGGTTTCAAGTGACAAGCAATGATATAGCCATGTATTAACATTACCTTTGTTTTACCATGTAGTATTGGTAACCGAGAAATACCATTATCATTTGATTGGAGGTTTTCCTACAGAACTAACAAATCTGAGTACAATATTGATAGAAATGCATACAATAGGTGGGATAAAAAAGTCCTTTACCTCTTCTAGTCCATTATTCACATAGCCTTCTTTGTTATTCATATCTTCAATAATCTGGTCTTGCCTTTTTATATGTTCCTTCATCTTCGCTATTTCCTCCCAAACATCATGTTCAATTTCATATGGTGATCCATCAGCTGTAGTCATATTGATGTTCCTTAGATACCGTGGTGTACGACCGTAGACTTGTTTAGGAGTTGGAAGCAAACCCATGCCATGCACTTGTCCAATCTTTTCTTTCCCTAATACTTCCTGCAGTGCGTCACCCTCCCATGCGACTCTTCCATTCAAATTTTGTGCCAACTCTGGTTGTTTAGTTATTAGATTCTCCCATCGATCCTATAGGAAAAGAATCGTACATATACTACTTGTTAGATTGAACTATAAGTTAATCCCGAGAAGAATTAGATCATTTCTATATTAATTGCGTACCAGGCACTCATTTCTATCTTTATTTTTAGCATTAGCATCATCCTTCTTCTTATGAGTTGCTAAATAAACCTTTGATCTATGCGGTCGTTTCTTTTCAGGATTAGCTTGTCTCTACAAAACAGAAAGAGCACTCATATGAAAAAAGAGACAGAGGAAAACACTTCAAGAATCAAGATTACTCACCATGTCTTCAGCCCAACAAGCATAACTCTTTGTGCCAGCATTATGTGAATTCTTCACGAGGGAACGACTAATTATGTTCTTCTCAGCAAGGGCCTGTTATGATGCAATCATATCATTAGTGCAACTTTTAAGATCAGCCCAAGAACTAACATTTAAATGTCAAAACAGGAAAGTACAAGATCTCATTCATTACCCTTCCTTTTTTCGACTTCCAAAATTTAACAAGCCCACGCCATTGATCGTTGTCCACGTCTTCTGGACAGAGCTTATACAAAGCCTTTCGCTTGATGTTTGGATTTTTTTCAATGGCGGGCTTGAAGAAAGCATCTTTCAAACTAGACTTATATTTGTGTCCCAGAACCGATGAAACCTACCAAAAGAAACATGTGAATGAAGAGGGCAGATAAGTACACAGTAGCACGTCATTGCACTATATGCTTATCATAACTCAAAAAAAAGAGGAGGCACCATGTGTGATGCGTAGCTTGGTGCTCGCGTGCTGTCGCTGTTGGGGCTCACGTGCTGTCGCTGCAGCATGTGTGATGTGTAGCTTGGTGCATGTGTGGCTCCTAGGTGCTATGTTCGTGTGTGCGTTGGGTGTGTTTGCGTGCGTGCTGCCAGCTGCGTGGTGGGCGCGTGTATTGCGGGCGCTGGCTGGTGTGCGTCCTCTGGACGGCGAAGCCGGTGTGGAGTGCCTCTCTGGAGTCACTGCCGTGTACCTCCTGGTGGCTGCGGCGTCCCATCAAATTTGCAGATTACCGTATCCCCAAGTCTTACCTGATGCCTGAAACCTGAAGCTACCTGCAAATGTTGAAAATTCAGAATATTCAGAACAGAGGTAAACAGAGAAGGGAAAGAAGGAACGACCAGGATGCAAGCTTTATGCTACCGCTCAATAGTATGGTTTACAACCTTGCTTACTCAATGTTCAGATTATTGTCATTTTTGCACCTCAAAAGTCTTAACTATATAAATTGTGTATAACTTCCTCGATATAAAGGGCAGCCCAGAGGGAGGGTGGAAGTTTCAGAACTTAAACGCTGTACTGTACACCTGACTGCAAATTTTCACAAACTACTAAGCATTATGTCAATGTATTCTTTTTTTTTTTGAAATTTCGTTATTGTACAAGGAAACTTCTAATCATGTAGGTAGATACATGTTATAGGTTTCTCTATCTGTTTCTCTATTTTGTGTGTTGCTTCCTGACTGATAATATGTGTTTTTCTGCAGGTAGTGTACAAGGCAACAATATGTTTGCACTGATTGACCATTTTTCGAGTACTGTTGCTTCTTGTGTACGATTGTTCATGGACCACCTGATGCTGATCCCCTTCCATATGATGCAGTAGACATGAGCATGGGGATGCCGACTAAGTGCAGACTAGGAAGATTGATTGGGTCTTGATTCAGAACGTTAGTACAAGGCATTGCTGTTTAGCATTTCAATTATGATGCGACACCCATCAGGTATTGAGTTGGGATTTCAAAACTGGGATTAGTCAATACTAGGGCAAGATAGACAATGTGTATGGTTTCTCTTTTGACAAGAAGTCTCAAATTTAAACAATAGTCAATGAATCGATCTAGCAGATGTGTAGAACACAGATATATATCAATGGATTGGCAGGGGTTGACCCCTGCACGCCATCAGGCATCTATACCAGTACGTATAGGCTAATTATGCAATTAGCTGCGGCCATCAGGCATCTACAGTGCACATTATGCTACGAATCGTTCAGGGCGATTGGCAGGGGTTGACCACTGCACGCCACGCCCTGTCTCCGCCACTGCATCGGTACCTACCATGCATCTCAGAGAATCCATAGCAATCAGATCAGGGAAGGGGGTGGGCATTCAGATCCATACCAGCCACGAGATCGTACTCCTTCAGGATGTAGGTGCCGGAGCTGAACCGAGGAAGCCGTCGCCGCAACGATCCAAACGGCGCCGAGGCAGATCGAGCAAGCGGTGCCAAGGCAGGTCAAGGAACCGGCAGATCGATAGGGGATTGAGGTGGGGGTGGGAGGGGGGTTGCAGGTGGCGGCCGCCCTGAGCGCTGAAAGGGCGGCGTGCTGGGCGTTGGAGTGCGGCAAGGTAGCCGCCGAACGATGGCCGGCTGGGATGGATGTGGATGGATTCGAGACCCAATTTATTTAGCGTTTTTTAGTTATTTGGAGGGAAAAGTAAGCGCCAAAATTATAGATTTTGCGCCAAATGACCATCGAGAACCGGATGGAAATTTGGGTTTCTTTTTTTATCAAGGAGAACTGGAGGGAAATTGTATTAAAAAAACTGGCATTGTTACGTATATTAATTTGTTTGACATGGATATTTTCCAAACAATGTTTTTGGCATGAAAAATAGAGTGTATTTTATTATTATTGATTCAAAGGGAAATTAGATATATCTATAAATAGTAATGACTTTATAAAATTGTTTACATAAAATGTGTTAAATAACCTATAACATGATTTCCCTCGGCTAACTAGTTCATATAAAAAACATCGAGCTTCAAGCTGCGACGAACCTTGGATGATGAACGTGATGGTGTTGTTATGAAGAACGGCGATCGGCTGACAGATCTCGCTCCTAATCGGTCATCTTGATCAAGATCACGTAATTTCAACACTACTTCTCATGAAAACTACGACTGGCGTGAGACAAAGCTGTGACCGACCAACGATGGTGTTGTAACGACAAATCCGAGAGGCTGGCACATCAAACTCAGATTTAGGCAAGTCTAAGGCAGCAGTTCGGTTTTTGGGTCTCACAGTCTGCAAACGACCACGGATGAAGATGAGCTCAAAAGCAAATTTAACCATTTCGACGAGACGAACAACTTTTATGTTGAACGTTTTTTGATTCGAGGCATTCTTATGGATCGAAACACTCGCACAAAATAAGCAATCACTGGCGCTACCTAACAGACATGTGTCTGATTGGGCGCGCCATTTTTTGCCTCGTGGTAGGGCCGCGCTCCTATGACTCTAACTTTTGCATACAATCTCAGATTGAGATGATTTTTATATCAAAATCGATCGTTTCGACGAGACGAAGACAATCCGCGTAGAACATTTTCTCATATTAGGTCGTCTTGGGGTCTTAATCGGCCGAACAGTAATCTAAATATGAAATCTTATTACTTTGAGCATAGTTTCGGCCTTCGAGCTATTTGGTTAAAGATAAACATTGAGCGAGGCCGACGACTTTTGATCGGTGCTGTGAGCGCATGGGGTGGTGCTACAAAGTGGCGATGGCGATATGCGTCGGGTGCTGTGATCGGCCGAACAGTACTTTTGATCGGTGTTGTGAGCGCATGGGGTGGTGCTACAAAGTGGCGATGACGATATGCTATCAAGTTGAGAACTAATCTAGTGTTTCTCTTTCCCCTACCCCTTGACGGCTAGGGTAAACTCTCCCTTGTAAGCTTCGCCGGCGAGTCTGTGGATACCGGTAGTGGGAAGGAGATTCTTGGTGCCTCTGCTTCAGTTAGTAGTTTAGGCTAGGGTTTTTTAGTCCTCACAAGATCGGCGCTCAGGCGGATGGCAACGCTTCTTCTTCGAGTTTGTCTTCCAGGCATCGATGCTCCTCGAGTTAGTCCATCTGCACGTAGTCCACAGAGCTCCAGTGTAGATTCATGCCGTCTCCTTGGGACGGTGATGTTAGGGTTTCTCGCCATGTGGTGAGATTTAATGTCAGGTGATTCAGATCTGTTTAAGATTTCAACGGCGCCGACAGGCCTCGAGGGTGCTGGTTCTTAGGGGCATGAGCATGAAGACTTCCCTGCAGTCATTGACAAGGTCAAGCCGGCTTCGATAGAAGAACGGCGACAACAACGCTTTAGTGGCTCGTTTTTACTGTACCAATGGTCGAACGCTGGTCTCGAAATCTTGATGTATTTTTTATTATATTTGAGGTACTTTGTACTTTCAGAAAACTTTAATAATAGATCTGGATCATTTATTAAAAGAAAACTTTGGTCGATTTTTTTTAGACAAAAAACATTTTTTTTGAACACAGTACAGACGCAAGCGCTCATATGCACGCGCATACACTCACCCCTATGAACGCACACACGCACACCCTACCCCTATGAGCACCTCCGAGAGACTGAGCCGGCATATCATCTTGAAATTTACGAAGTAACCGTAGGCACCTCGTCGTCGACGGGAACGTCTCCTCCCACTGAATGCGCATCGCCGGAAATCCTGAAATAAATCCAGGAATAAATGCGAGCACCAGGATTTGAACCCTGGTGGGCTAGGGATACCACAGTCCCTCTAACCATCCAACCACAGGTTGGTTCGCTGAGACAAAAAACATTGGTCGACTTGGCGCTACTTATTTTGATGGCTCGTGTCCTTCTTTTCCTTCTTTTCGGATAGTTAGGCCCACTGTCCAGTGAGAAACGATACATAAACAGCGAGAAAGCACGATTATGTGGCAATATTTTGGTCAGTTATTAGGTCTCCATCCCTCGCTCCAATCCCTCCGCCTCGAGAAGCCTAAATCCCCCCTCTCTCTCGAAGCTTCTCCTATCCAAGATCCACCACCGTCCTGCCGTTCCCCACCGTCGTCCGCATCAAAGCTGACCCGCCGTTTCCCCCGCCGGACTGTCGTGTCCCACCGTAGCCCGTCTCCCCACCGCCGCCCCGCCTCCTCTCCGTCCCGCCGTGTCCCTGCATCACCACCGCACTGCCGTGACGGCCGCGCTGACCATGGCCACGCCAGCAAGGATGACGGCGACGGGCGACCCATGGTGACCTTGCCCCGGCTGGTTGTTGGACGACCACCGGATCTACCCGACATCGTACCCCCTCCTTCTCTCCAACAGGCTTCCCTTGTCTCTCTCACGGTTTTACTTGTGTGCCAGAACTCGTGCTTCCATCAAGAATTGCCCATATTACATTATTGTCAATGCCTGCTCATTAATAAGAGTTCGATTGCCGGTGCCATGGTGGCTAATTAGTTAGCATACTTGATTGATTAGTTACTACGTTAAGCCCACGTTAATTTCCTAGGCTGTGTGTCCGCTGTTCTATCTGCTGAAGCCTGAAGCCCAAAACAAAGGCCAACTTTTAGCATTAGTCCGTCCTGATGAATCGTGTTTCTGCCGGTGAAGTTGTTCAGATTAAGCGTCCATTCTGCGCTAGCCGCCGCTCGCTGCTACGCTAGCCGCCAGACACCACGCGATGACACTGCCGCAGCGCCGTACAAGCCAGTCCCCGCCGTCTCTGCTTGTGTAGATCCTGCCGCAACGACGATCGATGTGCCATGCCATCCGACTAGGCGAGCCAGTCGATCGCCATATTTCCTCCTCAAACACTCAAATCTAAAGGTGCAGTATCAATATAGTTATTTTTCTTATAGATTGCATAGCCTATAATCTAATTAATGGGCTCACTTGCATTTGCATGCAAGACAATTGATCAATTTGCCAGTTAGATTTGTTTTTCAGTCATGTCAAATCATCTCTGAATTTTTTTGGTATACTGAAAAATAAACAGCTACAAAGTTCGATGCGTTTGTTAATTGTAGGGCTAAATTAATCCAATAGCAATGATGCCATTTTGTGTGTTGCCAAAAATATATTGCCATGTTTTGATATCGATGGGTCAGTCAAGATATTATGTCGCTTTATCTTTCAAATTTTAGTTGGTGGTTGCAACCCACAGGTTGCCGTTCAGTTTGGGTGGAAAGATGAAACAGGTTTGGTTTTAGTTGGGCTGAGGGAAATATCAAACGGTTTAGTTGAGGTTGGACTGCCATGTTTGATGCAGGATAAACTACCTAGAGATATATATGACACTGGAAATGATGAATGCACACGAGACGTAGAAGCTGAGCCATTCCATGTTTCTCACCTCACGGATATGTTTAAAAAGAAAAGGAAAGATCAACATTGGGTAAGATCCGATATTGAGGGAACAATTGTGGATGCTACTGATAATGCTTTGATCGATGAAGAATAGTGGAGGTAAATCATCTAAAGGTATCTTCTATTCCTAAATAGCTGCCTCCCTTGCAGATTCAGTTACTCAAAATCCACCTTAGTCTGATCTTTCCTCAACTATATCAAACCACCACACCTGCTACAGATTATAGATCCACCTCCTTTTAGACTGCTTGCTATATAATCTTGACACTGACTTAGTGATTTATAGAATAGGTTGTTCAGTTTGTTGTAGCATACCAATTTAATGGAATGCCCAGGGAGAAAATTTGGTATCTGCCATTGATCTACCTAAAGCAGCAGGTTCTCAGAACACAAAACATGAATGCCATTTTATATTTGGCTCGGAGTGGTTAGGGCATTGAGCAATGGAATTTTTTTTGGGCTTGGAGTGATAAACTGTACAGAAACAACGAGCACAAATAAGCGCCCACTTACTGGTAACATGCAGCTGCTAGCTTGATGAACATGTATATCTCTGCTTTTTCAGTAGTATTAGTTTTCTTTTTCAGTATTAGTTTGTCCATATTTGCGTACTAGGTTGTCTATCTCTTAGTTTTCTGTATTATTTTTCTCCATAGCAGCTAGCTATATATTGCATTATGTCTCGAAGAAGTCAACGCAAAATTCCGTTGCAACGCGCGGAGCATCATCTAGTTTCTCTGTTCGAGCAACATTTTCATGATTTTATCTACACTGTAGTTTTACCTGAAGTCAAAGCTGAGTTTGTATGACATTAAGAACCATTGTATGTTCTTGCAGATCGTTGGCTGAGGTTACACCCTTCAGAAAATTCGAAGGAATGAGGTCTTCCACTCAACATATAAACCTAACTTTTGTTTTTCTTTATTGCTTTTCAATTTCTTCTGACCCATCTAATAATGATGATCCCCAGGATTAACAACAGCAGCAGATCTTCATCATCATCCAGTGTGCGTGCGTGAAGTTATTTTTTATACGAGTGCTAAACTCGGACAATTAGCCGCCCTGGCGACGACGACGGCAGCAGCAGAAAACAAAAATTGTACATACATATTCATAGTAGGTTCACAGCAGGTCCTCATCTTATTTAAGATTATGTTATTCTGAACATGCAAACGTTTTGTACAAACAACCATGGTTTTTCTCGATATATATGTTGCTGAATTTTGTTAAGCCTGTTTTCGTGGGATTAGCACTGGCCTAGTTCAATTTAAAGATAAACAGGTCAATGATTTTGTGTTCAACGCTTGTTTGTTTTTCCTTAACCGCATCCATATTTTGTAATGTATGTGTGGCTGCAAAAGGATTGACCGGGGTCAACTGTGAGTGGCTTCTTTTCTTTTAAAGTATATGTGTGCTTTGCAGTTGCAGGTCAAAGATTGTTCTGCTACTCATGCCTCTTGAGAGCAACGTTGGCCTGATCTATTATATGTGCTAATCTTTTAATTATCCAATCACAGACTCGTCTGGCATCCTTTAAAAAATACGTGTCCCGATCAATTAGCTGAAAAAGCATGGAAGTGAATAAAGAAGACACTGCGGCTCCCTGTCTGGTCACGCGCGTGACCTTCCCTTTCTTTCTCTCTTTCCCTCGATCTCTCTCTGAATACGTTCTCTCGAGCGAGGCCTCGCGCGGCCTGCCAGACATCGTCGTTGAGGTGTCTGGTGGGTCGTGTGACTATTTTTTCTTTTGAAAACTTATATGCCTTTTTAGTTCGCCCTCGCCCGATCACAAAAATCGAACACAGTTGGTATTGGGCCGTTGGCCATGCGACGACTCAAGGTCAATTGTTCGATTCCTAGTTTCACATGGTCTTTTTAATGTCACCGAAGAAACACGGTTTTTTAATAATTTACTAGTTTGTTGTTAAAAGACCGACACACCTTAAAAACCCAGACGAGGCATTGGTTCCCTTTTTTTTCCGGTCAGACCGCCGGTCCGGTTCTTAAATCAAATGGTCAAATTTCAGCTCTCGTTTGTTGTTGGTCTTCCACTCCTTTGTGAGTATGACATTAAATACTTAATTTCATATGATCATTTCAAAGTGTGTATTTCGCATTTATGGTCACTGAGTCATCCTAAAATTCGCGTAAAAATATGGTTAATATGATATTCACTACAACCATACCAAAAATGGTTCGGTATTTACCAACCAAACTGTATTGTTTTTCATACCATATTACCAAAGAATGAGAACACTATTTACCAAGACAAGAAAATATTTATAAAAAAATATGTTGACACATGGGCCCTATGTGTCAAGGTATTTGTGATCTATGTATGCAATTGATTTTAGGTTATTCCAATCCCCCCTATAATACAGCATGTAACACTATGTATCAACCATGATTATATGTTACCTAGTTGAACTAACGTAACACATTTACTAACACATATTTATATGTTACCATGTCAGAATATATGTAACACATTTGCCCAACACATTTTTATATGTTACCATTATGATATCCCTGTAACACGTTTTGAGGCCTTATATAATATGTGTTACTGTCTGTTGTTGGACACAACATGTTGTGTTACAATAATTTTCCTTGTAACACATTTTTCAATGTGTTACATGATTGTGTTACTTAATGTCTGTTTTGTTGTAGTGCTTGCAGCAGATGCCATTGGGCCGGTCGCCGTCACAGCCTGGACTCGGGGCGATGGAGAGTCCAGTGCCGCCACCATGGGAACGCACGTAGATGTTGCCGTGTGCGCGGATGGAGCGGAGGCCGTGGCCGGCGTGGAGATGTCCGCGGCCGTCGCCGCTTGCATGGAGCCTGCAGCCAAACTGGTGGTGGAGACGGTGCCGCGCGGGACAGGCGGAAACGCGGCCGAACTCGTCGCTGATGAAGCCAACGCCACTGCTGCAGGGGCGCACCTGGTGCCGTCACCGGTATGCACCTTCTGGCGGAGGCGGCCTATAGTCTGGTCTAGCTTGGTGTGGAGGTCGTCGAATGCCGTCTCCACGGACTTCTCTAGCCTCGCCTTGGAGGCGGCGAAGCTTCGGTCCAGATCGCGAGCTAGCTGGGCCTTCAGAACCTCATACGTCGCCAAACCCTCTGGCGAGAGGGTCGCCAGGAGCTCCGCGCGCCGTCGTGAGTCCATGGAATGAATTGGGAAATTTTTTGGATGGATTTTTGGTGCAGAATCGAACGGCTCTGATGCCAATTGTGAGGATCAAACTACTATCTCTCTCGATTCATCACTGATTCATCTATTACAGCCACGAATTACAAAGGAATATCTGGAAGAAGGGGATCAGAGGAAGGGAGACGATGAACAGGAGCTATCCTAGCGAGAGAGCCTCGGCCGAAGCCGCCAGTCCATTCCGGTCCAAGCCGCGTTCTGTTTCCCTCTTCCTGCTATTTGTAGGGCTTCTCCTTGCTACCGTCAGGGCAGGCCAGGCCCAAGGTGATGGCCCACTGTCCAGCCCAACACGGGTCGCTGACATATTTCAATGTCTCCAAGGAAGAGGTTTTCAACCTTTTAATATCTTCAAAAATAATAAGTGAAAAACTACACATTGAAAGCCACCGTTGTGCCAATCTAAGCCTTATTTTTACTATCTCATTATGCTCCTCTTCCAGGTGAATATGTACAAAATATGCTGCTTTTATTTTGTAATTAAAATTAATGTTACCTGTAGCATACATTTTCTGAACATTCCTCACTGAGAGATAGCGTTTGACATGTTTGGAGCTATTCCTGTTGTTTTATTGCATTGACTGCTTATTCTTGTTGTCCTCCATCCTTCTGCAAGGTTGGATATTTTCATCCAAACTATGTTTTCGAAGAAAGCAGTAGGCAAAGTTCCTGTTTTATCTGTGATTGATGATGGGCGTGGCATGCCTTACCCTGAAATGATGAGAATGATCTCATTTGGTCATAAACGACCAAATGAACATTGGAATTGGATTTAAGGTAAATATCTATCATAAAAACAGTTGTAGAAGGTCTTCATATCTTTCTGCATAATACTTGACCCCCCTCTTCTTTATACTGTCTTCTGTTATTCATGATTCATGTAGTCTGTGTTATGAATTACCTTTAAATAAGTCACTAAATCTGCTACATCCTGAGCTGCCGCAAATGTTGTGTTGCAATAATTTTTCTGATTTATTTGAAATGTGGGATTGAAATATGTCTGTCATGATGATAGCTTCATACTTCTCTCGCCTACAATGCACTATTAAGACATGTAATGCTGTTGAGTAAATGAAGACTTGTTTGCCTGTTACTAAATATATACTTCCAGACATGTGTTCTTTTGCCTATTATACTGTCAGTGGCTCACTGCTACAGTCATTCGTACTGCCAGCTAGGTTTTTGAAGCAGCACAAGGTTGTGGAGGAGCAACTCCACCTTGCTGCTACAATGTGTACAGCACAAGTGTTGAAGGAACAACTTCAACGTGCTGCGCTAGATATCGCTCTAGAGGCGAATGTAGGCCGATAGGGCAGCAGGAGTTCAATCCAAAACTCCTAGAACACAAGATCTTATATAAGAACAACAAGTTCTATTATAGGTAATGGGTACATAGTCTCGTTACAAACTAGAGGTGATTACCTCTATTTATAGGGCTTTGGGAAGCCTTCACATAATTCTACTTATAGCTGGAACACTCTAGAAAACATTATTTAGAATTCACCATTCTACTCAAAGCTACTTATAACTAGAGAACTCTAGAAACAGTAGGTAGGGTAAAGAAAAGAAAAGAAATACTACACTAGAGTGGAAGTATCTAGAAGTAGCCAAACAGATCTGGCATGTGATTTTCTTTTTTTCTTTTTCCTCATCTATTGTTCCTCATCATTCTCCCCTGGTTGTTTGGAACTCGCCTCCTCGAGTTATTTTCATAGAGCACTTCTTCTGAATGGTAGAGGGTCAAGTCTGCAACATTGAAAGTGTTGGATATACCCATGTCGCTTGGAAGATCTATCACATAAGCATTATCATTTATCTTCCTCATGATAGAGAAGGGCCCATACTTTCGCTGCCTAAGCTTCCCTTTAACACCTAAAGCCAGCCTGTCTTTTCGGAGGTAGACCATCACCTTATCACCAACTTGGAATGATTTCGGCCTCCTTTTGCAGTCAGCAAGTTGCTTATATTTTCGATTTTGTGCTTCCAAAACACCACGAATCTCTTCAAATAACTCAGTGTAATTATCAGCAAAGGACAATGCTGATTTTGAGTTTCCCCTTGATGGTAGCTTCACCAGGTCCACCACATGTGTTGGAACTTTAGTGTAGACAATGGAAAAAGGACTCCTTCCTGTGGATCTATGCTTGGAGTTATTATAGGAGAACTCTGCAAGAGATAAAGCCAAATCCCATTGTCCCTTTCTTTCTCCACAAATGCAACGGAATTAGATTACCCAAAAACTTGTTCACCACTTTCGTTTGTCCATCTGTTTGTGGATGAGCAATGCTAGAAAATTTTAATTTAGTGTTGAATTGCTTCCACAAAGTGAGCCAAAATGCAGCAAGAAACTTGCTATCACGGTCTGAGATGATGGACCTTGGAACTCCATGAAGTCTTACCACTTCTCGAAAGAATAGGTTTGCCACATGATGAGCATCCGTTGTCTTGCGGCATGGGATGAAATGAGCCATCTTAGAGAATCTGTCCACGACCACAAACACAACATCACTCCCTCGTCTTGTTCTTGGCAAGCCCAAGACGAAGTCCATAGAGATGTCCTCCCATAGAGCAACAAGAACAGTTAAAGGCATGTATAACCCTGTGTTCTGAACTTGGCCTTTGCAGGTTTGACATATGGGGCATCGCTGAATAAACTTTCCAGCATCTCTCTTTTGTTGTGGCCAAAAGTAGCGAGCTTTCAGGTTAGCGATAGTCTTGTCCTGTCCAACATGGCCACTAAGATCACTTGAATGGAGTTCTCTAATTAGTTTGTCACGCAGAGAACTCCTTGGGATGCACAAACGATCATTTTTTAAGAGATAGCCATCCTGCATCAAATAGTCATCACCAAATGGCTGGCCCCTGATGTGCTTTACCCAAACATGGCCAAAGTCTTCATCATCCTCATACAACTCCTTTATTTGATCCATGCCTGGAAGTTCAGTCTCAAAAGAAGTCAAGAGGCATGCACGACGACTCAAAGCATCGGCCACTCGGTTAGTTGTTCCAGATTTATGCACGATGAGATAGTTAAACCTCTCCAGATATGCTGCCCATCTTGCTAGCATGCGATCAACATGTTTTTGATTTCTAAAATGCTTCAAGGATTGATGACACAGAATTTTAATTATCTTATAATGCTAATATTCAATTAATTCACATATATTTCTGTGAAAAAACAAGTAATACACATATATATATTTATCTATGAACCGCTAAAAAGAAAATTGTGAGCTAACTTCTCTATGCACGCTCACCATTTTGAGCCACTCAGCACATGATATAGTACTAATCTGGTGTTGGTGCATTAAAAATGTTGGCAGGTTATACATGCATTACATTCATACGTCTAGTACTCAGTCAGGAGCATAGGCGTGTTCAAGTTTAAAAAAAGACATGTGCTTACTCAACTTGGTTCACAAGCTCCATATTCTGGAGTGCTCCCCGTGGAAGCGTTGGTTCCTCCGCAGCATCCGAGGAAAACTCAGAGACTACTCCTCGACCCCGTCATTTCTGGAGGCCATCCCCATCGCGGGTCATCCGACTTACAGGTGGTCACTCACGTCGAGCTGTGGAACGACCGAACTACTTCTTTCTGGCAGGATAGGTGGCTCTCCAGCGGCGCGTTGTGCTTCCAGTATGCAACGCTGTTTTCGCACTCCATGCGACCCGATGCTCCTATCGCGGACGTCGTCAAGGATGGCTTGACGCTGCAGCCGCACCTCTCCACAGTGGCCCAGCACGAACTAGCGGCGGTCCATGAGCTCATGTGTGGTGTCCACCTTGAGGATGCGCCGGACTACAGATTCCTGGCCTGGGGCGTCGACCGCCAGTTCAGTTCATACGGACAGAAATAAATAAGGACTTAAACAGGTCACCCTGTCGGAGGCCCCTTGTTGGTGCGAAACATTCCAATCGCCATTACACCGGACACAGTATCTAACAGACTTCATGCAATTCATCTCCCATCCGACCCAAATCTTGTTGAAACCCAACTTACTGAGGGCTCCTTCAAGGGAACACCAATCAACCATGTTATACACTTTAGCCAAGTCCAATTTGTATGCACGGTGAGTGTTTGCTGCCATCTTACTGTGTTGGATCTTATGGAAACACTTGAAGGCGATGGATGCATTTTCTGAAATCAGTATGCCCGGAACAAAAAGCGCTTTGGGTTTCGGAGCTCATCAAGGAAAGGTCGAAGGCGGTTGACCAAACATTTAGAAATCCCCTTGTATATAACATTGCATAAGTTGATAGGTCGATAATCTCTTAGGCTCTCCGGGGTGCTGCATTTCGGAATAAGAACTACGATTGTATCATTGACCCCTTTTGGCAAAATTTCATTGTCAAAGAACATCAACACCGCATTCACCACATCTTTCTTCATCGTGGTCCAGTTCCTTTGGGGAAAGCCAGCCGAGAAACCATCCGGTTCGAGGGCTTTTAATGGGCCGATCTGGAATAGGACATGACTTATTTCTTTTTCTGAAAATTCTGCACCAAGTGATGTCCTACAAGTGCACATGACTGTTGTATCACTTTCATGATAAGTGAAGTGTCGAACCCATAGGAAGCTGATACGTCCATTTTGCATCATGTTTTCCTACTGCTATTTACAATATTTTAGAGCTATATTTCACTTTATGATGCAATTCGAATGTCTTTTCTCTCTTAAAATGCAAGATACACTGAAAGAGGGAGATTGCCGGCAGCTGGAATTCTGAGCCTGAAAAAGCTACATCAGAGATAGCTATTCTCCGGAGCTTCAAATGACCTGAAAATTTACGGAGAATTATTTTAGAATATATAAAAAATATTGGAAAAAAGAAGTACCATAGAAGAGCCTTAGTGGGCCCACAAGGCATGGGGAGCGCCCTAGTGCCTTGTGGGGCCCACGGAGGTCCACCAATGCCCATCTTTCTCTATATGAAGCCATTTTCCCTGGAAAAAAAAGGAGAAGACTTTCAGGACGAAGCGCCGCCGTCTCGAGGCGGAACCTGGGCAGGAGCACTTTTGCTCTCCGGCGGAGCGATTCCATCGGGGATACTCCCCTCCGGGAGGGGGAAATCGAAGTCATCATCATCACCACCGCTCCTCTCATCGTGGGAGGATTCATCTCCATCAACATCTTCACCAGCACCATCTCATCTCCAAACCCGCCTAGTTCATCTCTTGTGTTCAATCTTTGTATCAAACCTCAGATTGGTACCTGTGGGTGCTAGTAGTGTTGATTACATCTTGTAATTGATGCTAGTTGGTTTACTTGGTGGAAGATTATATGTTCAGATTGTTAATTACATATTTATCTCCTCTGATCATGAACATAAACATGCTTTATGAGTAGTTCAGTTTATTCTTGAGGACATGGGAGAAGTCTTGTTATAAGTAATCAGGTGAAGTTGGTATTTGTTCAATGTTTTGATGATGTGTTATGTTATTCTTCCTTTAGTGATGTCGTGTGAACGTCGACTACATCACACTTCACCATGTTTGGGCCTAGGGGGAAGGCATTGTGGGATTAGTAAGTAGATGATCGGTTGCGGGAGTGACAGAAGCCTAAACCCAGTTTATGAGATATTCCGTAAGGGACTAATTTGGATCCTTTTGTTTAATGCTATGTTTAGATTTATCTTAATTATTCTCTTGTATTTGCGGGTAATCATAAGTAGGTTATTTGTTCAAGTAAGAACAACACCTAAGCACCGGTCCTCCCACATAACAACTTATCAAAGCAATGAATGTGTGTCAATGTAACATGATGAAAGTAAATAGATGAATTCCCGTGTGTCCTCAAGAGCGCTTTAATCACTATAAGAAGTACTTTCGGCTTGTCCTTTCAAATAAAAAGAATTGGGTCATCTTGCTGCACCTTGCTACTTTGGTTACTTGTTACTTGTTACGAATTATCTTGCTATCAAATTATCTGTCACAACTACTTTACAGCACTTGCAGAGAATACCTTTCTGAAAACCGCCTATTGATTCCTTCTGCTCCTCGCTGGGTTCGGCACTCTTACTTATCGAAAGGACTACGATTGATCCCCTATACTTGTGGGTCATCAAGACTCTTTTCTGGCGATGTTGTCGGGGAGTGAACGCTCTTGGTAAGTGGAATTTGGTAAGGAAACATTTATAATATGTGCTGAATTTTATCTTCACTTGTCACTATGGAAGATAATCCATTGAGGGGATTGTTCGGGGTATCTTCACCTCGATCGGATGTAAGAACCGTACCTCAACCTACTGAAAATATTTATTATGAAATCCCTTTTGGCATTATGGAAAAACTGCACGCTAATTCCTATCAGGAGATAGAACGACATCCTGATATACAGGGGGTGAAGTTAAGAAGAAAGTATTCCCTTTATCTTTGAAGGGAAAAAGCATTGGCATGGTAGAGGCTATTGGATGATTCTGATTCATGGGATTGGAACCGACTGAAGCTGGAATTTCATCAGAAATTTTATCCTATGCATTTGGTTCATCGTGATCGGAATTTCATCTATAACTTTTGGCCATGTGAAGGAGAAAGTATCACTCGAGCTTGGGGGAGGCTTAAGGACATGATGCTCAAATGCCCCAATCATGAGCTCTCGAGAGATATGATTATGCAAAACTTTTATGCTCGGCTTTCTCATAATGATAAAACAATGCTTGATTCTTCTTCCACGGGTTCTTTCTCAAAAAGAAGTATTGAATTCAAATGGGATCTCACTGAAAGAACTAAACACAACTCTGAAGATTGGGAGGTCGACAAAGGTAATGAGTCAGGTATAAATCTTGAATTTGATTGTGTTAAGTCTTTTGTAGAAACAGATATTTTTCATAAGCTTAGTGCAAAATATGGATTTGATTTGGAGTTAGTAGCTACATTTTGTGAATCTTTTTGCTGCTCATGTTGATCTCTCTAAGGAGAAGTGATTTAAATTTCATCCACCTATTAAAGATATTTGTGAAGAACCGATTACTGCTAATATTGAAATACTTGCTTACACTGCCAATCTAGTTGTCCCTTCTACTTATATTGAGTAGACTCCTTTCCCTATTAGGATTAAGGAACATTCTAAGGCTACAACTGTGATTCATAAGAGTAATATTAAAATACCTAGACCCTCTGAACAAATTAAAATAGAACCTCCTATTGCAATGGTTAAAGATATCTTGGTTGAAATATTGATGGGCATGTTATATATTTCTGTGATGAAGCCGCTAGAATAGCTAAACTTGATAGAAATAAACGGGATGAGCTAGATAAGAATAAGAAAGTTGTTGGAATGCCTGTTGTTTCTGTTAAGATTGGAGATCATTGCTATCATGGTTTATGTGATATGGGTGCTAGTATAAGTGCAATTCCTTTCTCCCTTTATCAAGAAATTATGCATGATATTTCACCTGCTGATAGAAGAGATTGATGTTACTATTAAGCTTGAAAATAGAGATACAATTTTACCACTTGGGATTGTTAGAGACGTTGAAGTCGTGTGGTAAGATTAAATTGATGGGGAACGTTGCATGAAAATCAAAAAAATTCCTACGAAACACCCAAGATCTAATCTAGGAGATGCATAGCAATGAGAGGGAGAGTGTGTCTACGTACCCTTGTAGACCGAATAGCGGAAGTGTATATAACGCGGTTGATGTAGTCGTACTCTTCGCAATCCAATCACGATCCAAACCGATCTAGCGCCGCATGTATGGCACCTCCGAGTTATGCACATCTACAACTCGTTCACGTCTCCTCCTCCTTGATCCAGCAAGCAACGGGGAAGAAGTAGATGGGATCATGGCTAGCACAACGGCGTGGTGGAGCACCGGCAGCGCTTCGCTAAGCGGAACCGGGACGAGGAGATGGGAAAGACGGGGAGGGGCTGCGCCAAGGGTGGAAGGGTGTGGCACCTAGCCCCTCTCCTCCCTTTATATAGGGGTGTGGGGAGGGCTGGCCGGCCCTAGCCCCTCCTCCAAGGGAGGGGGCGGCGGCCAAGGGGGGAGGAGTGCCCTTGAAGCCAAGTGGAGGGCCCTCCCCTTTAGGTGTGTGACCCTACGGGTTCGAGAATCATGCAGACATTACCGAGACACCTCTCCGGTCAATAATCAATAGCGGGACCTGGATGCCCATATTGACTCCCACATATTCAACGAAGATCTTTATCGGTGTGAACCATGATGTCGAGGATTCAGTTAATCCCGTATACAATTCCCTTTGTCCAGCAATATGTTACTTGCCCGAGATTCGATCGTCGGTATCGCCATACCTAGTTCAATCTTGTTACTGCTAAGTCTCTTTACTCGTTCCGTAATATAAGATCCCCGTGACTAAACTCATTAGTCACATGCTTGCAAGATTCTTGTGATGTTGTATTACCGAGAGGGCCCAGAGATATCTCTCTGTCACATGGAGTGACAAATCCCAGTCTCGATCCATGCAACCCAACAAATACCTTCGAAGATACCTGAAGAGCACATTTATGATCACCCAGTTACGAAGTGACGTTTGATAGCCCACAAAGTATTCCTCCGGTATCCGGGAGTGGCATGATCTCATGGTCTAAGGAACAGATACTTGACATTATGAAAGCTACGGCAAAGTGAACTTAGTGATACGATCAGATGCTAAGCTTACGGATGGGTTTGTCCATCACATCATTCTCCTAATGATGCGATCCCGTTATCAAATGACAACTCATGTCTATGGTTAGGAAACCTTAACCATCTTTGATCAATGAGCTAGTCTAGTAGAGGCTCACTAGGGACACGGTGTTGTTTATATATCCACACATGTATTTAAGTTTCCGGTCAATACAATTCTAGCATGGATAATAAACATTTATCATGAACATGGAAATATGATAATAACCATTTTATTATTGCCTCTAGTTTACATCGTAATAAATCTAACACCCATAGAGTTCTGGTGCTGATCGTGTTTTGCTCGTGAAAGAGGTTTAGTCAACGGGTCTGCCACATTCAGATCCGTATGTACTTTGCAAAGATCTATGTCTCCCGCCTTGATGTAATCACGGATGGAGTTGAAGCGGCGCTTGATGTGTTTTGTTTTCTTGTGAAACCTTGGTTCCTTGGCAATGGCAATGGCACCAGTGTTGTCACAAAAAATCATCATTGGATCGGATGCACTAGGTACCACTCCTAGATCGGATATGAACTCCTTCATCCAGACTCCTTCTTGCGCCGCTTCCGAAGCAGCTATGTATTCCGCTTCACATGTAGATGATGTTACCACGCTCTGCTTGGAGCTACTCCAACTAACTGCTCCACCATTCAGAATAAATACGTATCCGGTTTGAGACTTCGAGTCATCCGGATCAGTGTCAAAGCTTGCATCGACGTTACCCTTTACGATGAGCTCTTCATCACCTCCATAAACGAGAAACATTTCCTTAGTCCTCTTTAGGTACTTAAGGATATTTTTGACCGCTGTCCAGTGATCCACTCATGGATCACTCTAGTACCTACCTGCTAGACTTATGGCAAGGCACACATCAGGTCTGGTACACAGCATGGCATACATTATAGAGCCTATGGCTGAGGCATAGGGGACGACTTTCATCCTTTCTCTTTCTTCTGCCGTGGTCGGGCTTTGAGTCTTACTCAACTTCATACCTTGCAACACAGGCAAGAACCCATTCTTCGACTGGTCCATTTTGAACTTCTTCAAAATCTTGTCAAGGTATGTGCTCTGTGAAAGTCCTATCAGGCGTCTTGATCTATCTCTATAGATCTTGATACCCAGTATGTAAACAGCCTCACCCAGGTCTTTCATTGAAAAACTCTTATTCAAATAACCCTTTATGCTTTCCAGAAATTCTATATCATTTCCAATCAATAATATGTTATCCACATATAGTATTATAAATGCTACAGAGCTCCCACTCACTTTCTTGTAAATACAAGCTTCTCCATAAGTTTGTATAAAACCGAAAGCTTTGATCACCTCATCAAAGTGAAGATTCCAACTCCGAGATGCTTGCACTAGTCCATAGATGGATCGCTGGAGCTTGCATACCTTATTAGCATCCTTAGGATCAACAAAACCTTCCGGTTGCATCATATACAACTCTTTCTTAAGGAAACCATTAAGGAACATTGTTTTGACGCCCATCTGCCATATTTCATAATCGAAAAATGCAGCAATTGCTAACATAATCCTAACAGACTTTAGCATCGCTACGGGTGAGAAAGCCTCATCGTAGTCAACTCCTTGAACTTGTCGAAACCCCTTTGCGACAAGTCGAGCTTTATAGATGGTGACATTACCATCAGCGTCCGTCTTTTTCTTAAAGATCCATTTGTTCTCAATGGCCTGCCGGTCATCGGGTAAATCTACCAAAGTCCATACTTGGTTTTCATACATGGATCCTATCTCGGATTTCATGGCATCAAGCCATTTGTTAGAATCCGGGCTCATCATTGCTTCTTCATAGTTCGTAGGTTCACCGTTGTCTAATAACATGACTTCCAAGACAGGATTACCGTACCATTCTGGTGCGGTACGTGTCCTAGTCGGCCTATGAAGTTTAGTAGTAGCTTGATTCGAAGTTTCATGATCATCATCATTAGCTTCCTCTCCGGCTAGCATAGGCATCATGAGAACTTCTTTCTGTGATGTGCTACTTTCCATTTCGAGAGAAGGTACGATCACCTCACCAAGCTCTACCTTCCTCCCACTCACTTCTTTCGAGAGAAACTCCTTCTCTAGAAGGATCCATTCTTGGCAACAAAGATCTTGCCTTCGGATCTGTGATAGAAGGGATACCCAATGGACTCTTTAGGGTATCCTATGAAGATGCACTTCTCCGCTTTGGGTTTGAGCTTATCAGGCTGAAGCCTCTTGACATAAGCGTCGCATCCCCAAACTTTAAGAAACGACAGCTTAGGTTTCTTGCCAAACCATAATTCATACGGTGTTGTCTCAACGGATTTAGATGGTGCCCTGTTTAAAGTGAATGCAGCTGTCTCTAATGCATAACCCCAAAACGATAATGGCAAATCGGTAAGAGACATCATAGAATGCACCATATCCAATAGAGTACGATTACGACATTCGGATACACCATTACGCTATGGTGTTCCAGGTGGCGTGAGTTGTGAAACAATTCCACATTGTCTTAAATGCAAGCCAAACTCGTAACTCAGATATTCACCTCCACAGTCAGATCGTAGGAATTTTATCTTCTTGTTGCGATGATTTTCTACTTCACTCTGAAATTCTTTGAACTTCTCAAATGTTTCAGACTTGTGTTTCATTAAGTAAATATACCCATATCTACTTAAATCATCTGTGAAGGTTAGGAAATAACGATATCCACCGCGTGCTTCAACACTCATTGGACAGCATACATCGGTATGTATTATTTCCAACAAGTCACTTGCCCGCTCCATTGTACCGGAAAACGAATGCACCAGATCTTGCGAACAGCTTGGGCGACCAGGGTAGGGCACGCTACGGTGTGTTGATATGCACCCCATAGCGCGCGGGGCGAGCTCGGTGATGTCAGCGGCTCCTTATGCCTGGGGGGGGGGGGGGGGGGTTGGATTGGGGCCTGAGGTGGTTGTTGCCGAGCGTGCATGCAGTTCGTGTAGCGATTGAGGAGAAGGAGTTGGCGGGGATGGGGCGGGGGCAGGCATGATGGTGGAGGTGGTGTCTGCATCTATCCAGTCGCCGGCGGCTGAAGGGTGGTCGTGGTGTAGCAGTTTTGGGTCCTGGTGGCTGAATGCGACCGTTAGGCGCATGGGTGGTGGTCATCGGGTATGAGCTGGTGGTTGTGGGCTGGTTGGTTTCGGCTTGGGGCGGGCTTGTGCGACATATTGTCGGGCCAAGGCCATGCTTTCGGCTGGTGGTCGGGGCAGAAGACAGCGATGCTCATGGGCATCGTTTCCTTCTCGAAGGAGTCGTTGAGGTGACGTGTTCGCCCCTCTGCCTGGGCGGCTCTGTGGAAACCCTAGATCGTCTAGAGGATCAGACAATGTTGGCGCTTTCCACCACACCCCCTTGAGGCATCGTTTTAGATGCATGAATGGATACCATCTGGAAGGACCAGACGAGATCCGAGCTCTCGTTCGTGTGGTGAGCATGCCTGAGGTTCCTATTTGAAACCGTGTTAGTGATTTGTAATGCTTCTCGTATTACCTCATTTCAATATGGCACCCCGCCCTCATTTTGAGGGGTGTTGTCGAGTGACAACCAGACGGCCAATGCTAAAGGCGCCCGCCATGCTTGGTCAGATGATGATGGAAGCCGAAGACCTCCTTTCCCTTGTCGAGCCTTCATGATCCTTGAAACCGAGATTCCTAGTAGTGTTGTGTGATTGTGTGCTCAATATGAGCATTGTAATGTGTTCTCCTTCTCATGAATGAAATGCAACACCCATTGCTTAAAAAAAATCGATCGGGCCCTGCACGCATCTGAATCTGCATCTGCATGCATGGACCAGATATATGCATGGTCACGTACTTACCAACCATGTAGTAGGTACGTACTGAGCTGTACGCTAGCGATGGATGGATGGAGCCATGGGCGGCCAGCCACCATACGTACAAAGGCCGGTCCACAAGGTAGGTAGGCACTCCTAAGCGACAAAGACGTACGATCGATGCCGGTGCCGGGGTTACAAACGATACGTGTGTGTTGTCAGTCCTGCATCGAAGGTTCCATTTGTCACTTGTCAGCCAGCTACTCCCTCCGTCCCATAATATAAAAGTGTTTTTGACACTGGCGGAGGGAGTAGCTAGAGTTCGTTGTTGCGCTATCCAAACCAACTGAATCAAGGTGGCGGGGAGGGCCAAACTGGTTGATGCGCATGCATGCGTCTTTAACTTGAACAGGCATGCACCATGCATGTTCGTAGCGTACTATCTAAGCTAGCTAGTAGTCTTGCATTGCATGGTCATCACGTTCGACCAAACTTGTCTTCCATGCATGCAAGGCTGACCCAGCTGCCAAGGTGTATATATACACGATTGGAATCAAGGATACTCTAGTGCCGGTGATGTTTGGTGCACACAATGATTTCTTTTCCAATCGCAATCAACCTAATTAACTACAATTAAAACCTCGGTATCGTACGTGTACGTGCAACAATGGATAGACACGGCCACCGCACCAGGCCATGCATGCACAGACATCACACAGGTACGTAACGAGACGAAAACGATGGATGCTACTACATTACTAGTAGTAGTAGATCCAATTAGTGTGGCCAAACTTAACCATCGATGCTCGAAATTTTGGGAACTTTATTCAACACAAACAGCTACAGCTGCAACGAGGCTAATTACAAAAAAAAAAAAAAAAAAAAAAAAAAAAACCCTAGACGTAGAGTCTAACCAGCATTCTGTGACCTCTAGTGTGCTTGCTTGCTTCACACATACAGTAGACGGGCAGAAGTGTTTGCAGAAAAGAAAAACCTTAACCATCGATGGATGGCTAGCTCGACTCACCAGAATCAGCATATATACGCGCATGCATTACAACCATACATGTATTGATTTTGTCCTTTCAAATTACTCTTCGGTCGGTCAGCTTCTGCATCATGCATGCATGCATGGATATGGTCCCGCCGATGTACTCTTCTTTAAGAAAAATGTTGGGTACACAAAAGTACTCCATTTGAAGTTTGAACCAACAGCAAATGCATACTACCAAATTACTAATAGCCATGGATCAAAGTCACACCTGATGTGGCGTGTCGTCTTTAATTTGAACCAACAGCTAGCCATGCGCCCATGCATGCATGGAGAGCTTCAGTTCGTCGTGTATGCATGATGCATGCATGGAGCGTTGTACAATATGCATGCGCTCAATTCTTCTTCTTCTTCTTCTTCTTTTTTTTTTCTTTTTTTGATGTATAACATGGGCCGATCCTTCTGGAAACGATAAAACTCGTGTCACGTATGACTGTTTTTTTCTTCAGTGAAGTGTCCTGCATTAAGTTTTCAAGCAAAAACAAAACTGTCCGGCCCGTACGAAGATAGATTATGAAGATATACTGCAGTGCAAAGTATACATCACGTGAAGTTTTCAAAAAAATATATATAAATATACAGCACAGTGTAGTAGACGCCCCTTCTCGCTCGACTTAACAAAAAAGTCAACGTATAAGCTCCTCCTTCTCGACTTAACATACACACACATGGTATAAAAGAGTCTCCATTAGCATCTTTGAAGAACCAAACGTTTGCCATGTGGCATATGCGGTAAGCATCTCAAACTTGAGGAAGAAGGAAGTGTTTGAAGTGCATGCGTTACTCTACGGATTTGAACAATTTTTTTGGCTCCCTCCAGGTTCGAATTACTAGTACGCATGCATGCATGCATGCATGGTGAGCAAACGCGACGCAACTTTCGAGGCGATAAAGGACACAAACGCATATGCAATGATCAAAACCAAAAAGAGCATGAAAGGAAGGCATGGAATTCAGTCCATCTCCTTTTTCCGTTGGAACAAGAGTGGAATATATACTCCAGATTTCAGCGTCCGCTTGTTCCCTTAATTTTGAACCAGGCATCAAGAGTAGCATCGAACGAACGAAGCACAGGAGGCTGCATCGGTCAGATCAGATCAGATCACACTCTTGTTCATCCGTTGCATGACACTACCTGTCCAAAAAATAAACAGTCTAAAAGAATTCAAAAGCTGTCCAAAATGCATGGCATCAAAATAAAAAATAGATTTGCCATTATATATAACATGATATTGCTAAGAAAAAACTAACGAAAACAATACCGTGGTCCCAAAAAAATGCAGACAAAAGAAAGATGATACATGACAAATTTGCATATGAATTAAAAAGAGACATCCAAGGAATTTGCCATGCTTTATATTTTCATTCTCAAAAAGCATAAAAATCACACAGAGGGAATTGCCATGATCCAAAAATAAAAAAGTTGTCTTCTTCTTAATAATAAAATTACCATGCCATTAGAAATAAAATTGTCATGGTTTAAATAATGAAATTGCCATGGTGCAAATAATAAAATTGTCATAGTCTAACTGAAAAAATTGTCATGGTCTATACAATGAAATTGCCATGCTACCTATAAGAAACTACCATGTTTAAATAATATGTAAATAATGAAATTTCCATGCAAACCTAAAATAAAATTGCACATGTCAAGTTCAGAAAAACTCTTCCCTAAAAAACATCACAACTTTTGGGATTTGTAATGGGCACATGCATGGCAAAAAATATATAATTGCACACATGGCAAGTTCAGAAAATTTGTTCTTAAAAGCATGGCAACTTTTGGGTTTCTCACGTGGCAACTCAGCGACGTCGTTGCGGAGCCGAGGAGCTTGTACAGGAGTTTCGTGGTCGGTGGTGGTCGTCCCGGTGGCGATCTCGGCGGCCAGCGAGAGGTCTGGTGCTCCAGTGCGTGGTTGGTGGTCCGAGGCAGCAGTTCCGGCGATTCTCCTTCGACTGTGTCGGACGGAGGTACCGGAGTTGGGGCCGAGAAGCATGGGGATGTGCCCCGGTCGACGCGCTACAGCGGCAGTGCCTCGTCGTTCGTGGCGGGGATCTTCTTCGACTCGCAAAGCCAGCTTCGGCGATGGTGCTTTCTCGGTTCTCGGGATGGCAGATGCCCGTGTTTTCTTTCGGCTGCTATTTCGGTGGCGGCGGTGGCTAGCAGCGGGCGTCGGATTGTGTGCAGAAAAGCCCTTTAGGGACCTCCTTGTATTTTTTCCTTCTGTTGGGAGCTTTTTTGCAGTTGTGCTGGGACACCTGTACTCTCTCGAGGTCTCGGTTTGTCTCTGCGTGTATGCCACGTTTGGCTTTGTTTGTTACTAAGGAACACGCAGCGATCTTCAAAAAAAAAAAAGATCCATACGAACAATCTGACGGCAAACAGAGCGTTTGGTAGAAGTTTGTTCCTAGGAAATGTCAGTCAGTTAACATTTTCGGGTTATTTTGTGGGAGAAACATCTGATCTATTCATAATCAGTTATGTCACCGAGAGATCATAAAAATTACAACCACGTACGTGGACCAACCAGTAACGAAGACGAAGGAATCCTATGAAAAAAATCCTAAGTATTTCAACCGCGCGAATCAAATTATCGCCCGCCGTAAGAAAAAAAATAAATTCCGAAGTAACCAAATATTTCAAAAATACTAGTATGAAATTCGTTTGAATCAAAGGAGCCCTGCACTGCACTTTAGTTTGGTCAGCTGGTCTCCTCTCAATCACGGTACCCAGCAGTGTACGGAATGCGACCCTAGTACTCCTAGCAATAATAGCTCTGCTTTTTTTTCAAACGACATGAAGTGGAAATGGGACAAGACCACCATCTCACTCTCAATCTCACTCTCACTCACTGACACGTCCCGCTCTTCTCTTCTCTTCTCTTCCAAATCGAAATTCGAACAGAGCGCTGCCAAAAAACAGAAGCAGCCGGCGGCCGAGCGGGACACGCCGGCGGAAGCTCGAGGCCTGCGTGAGGGGCATGGCGGGCGCGGGCGCTGGCGAGTCGTCGGCCGCGGCGGTGGTGGTGGCGGCGCGGGCCGCGGCCAGGGAGGTGCCCCGGGCGGCGGCCGCGTGGGCGCTGGCGCACGTCGCGCGGCCCGGCGACGCCGTCCTCATCCTCGTCCTCATGCCGCCGCCGCCGCCGACCGCCGCCTCCGGTACCCACCTAACTTAATCCTTCTCCCGACGAGGGCAGTGGCGTCCCCTGGTCACAGATGTTGAGAGCGTGTTCTTTCTTCCCCTTTTGTCCTCCAGGTAAAAGGCTGTGGAGTTTCCCCTTCTTCGCGGGGGGCTGCGCGAGCGCCCACGCGGCGGCGCCGGCCCAGCGGTCCGACGTCTCCGACCTCTGCGCGCAGATGACGCTCACCCTTCGCGACCTCTACGACCCCACCAAGGTCGGTTGCCGCTGCTCTGCTGCTCGTCACTTTGCCACTTGCCACTGAAATTTGTCTCAATGAAGTGCCTCCCTCCTGTTGCTGAGCTTGGTGCAGGTGGACCTGAGGGTGAGGATCGTCGCCGGCTCGGGCCCCGGCGCGGTGGCCGCCGAGGCGAAGCGGGCGCGGGCGAGCTGGGTGGTGCTCGACAGGTACCGTCTCACTGGCCGGCCACAGCAGCTCCATTTCTTCAGTATTGGCGCTCATGTATGTACTGACGCCAGTGGTGGTGCGTTGCGTTTTACTTCAGGGATCTCAAGGTCGAGGAGACGCGCTGCATGGAGGAGCTCCAGTGCAACATCGTCGCCGTGCGGCGCTCCCGGCCCAAGGTGCTCCGGCTCAACCTCGCGTGCTCCACGGAGGAGCCTCACCCGGAACCGGCAGCTCCCTCGCCACAGCCCGAGCCGACTGCTCAAGATGATGTGGAAGAGGAGAGGGTCTCGGTCCAGGGACCCGCCGTGACGCCGAGCTGCAGCCCGGACTCAGAGACGCCGTCTGGCAGCACCGACGACGCCGGAGCTTCCTCCTCCGTGTCGACCTCGGACCCCGGCGCTTCTCCATTGTCTGCTTCTTCTGAAGCCGGCATCTGCATCTCTCTGAAGAAAGAAGAAACAGAGGATGTGGGAGCATCCTCCGTGCCAAGTTCAGAACCGGGCATTTCTCCATCGTGTGCTTCAGAAGAAGCAGGCATCTCTCTCAAGAAGAAAGAAGAAGAATCCGAGGATGTGGAAACATCTTCTGTGTCAAACTCAACAAACCCAGGCAATTCTCCATTGTGTGCTTCAGAAACAGATACAAGCTCTCTGAAGGAAGAAGAAACCAGGAATGCTGATGCACCCTCTGTGTCAAGCTCAACCGACCCTGCAACCTCTCCACTGTTTGCTTCAGAAACAGATAGCAGCTCGCCGGAGACGGAAGCGTTCGACGATACCACCGGAGCATCCTCTGTATCTAGCTCAGGCCCCGGCACTACTACTCCAGTTTGTGCTTCAGAAACAAATAGTAGCTCTCTGAAGAGAGAAGCAGCCAATGATAATGAAACTGTCAATGTACTATCTGACCCTGAGAGTGAAGCTTCAGCTCCAACTCCTCAGGCAGCATCACCGTCACTCCAGCCATGGATGGCCGACATCCTGCAGAGGCCGGGTGCATCCCCCAGACCAACACCAACCCGTCGAAGAACCCCGACGGCCGACGCGCTGCTGGAGAAGATCGCCAAGCTGGACCTACTGACCGAGATCAGTGCAGTGAGGAGCAGGTCAGACCTGAACTTCAGAGGAAATGTAAGAGACGTCGTCTCACTCTCTCGCACCCCTGCGCCGGGCCCGCCGCCGCTGTGCTCGGTGTGCCAGCACAAGACGCCGGTGTTTGGGAAGCCGCCGCGTTGGTTCAGCTACACCGAGCTGGAGCATGCAACCGGTGGCTTCTCCAGAGCAAATTTCTTGGCTGAAGGTGGGTTTGGGTCTGTCCACAGAGGGGTGCTGCCTGACGGCCAGGCCATTGCCGTTAAGCAGCACAGGCTCGCTAGTAGCTCACAGGGTGATGTTGAGTTCTGCTCCGAGGTGGAGGTGCTCAGCTGCGCGCAGCACCGGAACGTCGTGATGCTCATCGGGTTCTGCGTCGAGGGCAAGAGAAGGTTGCTGGTTTACGAGTACATCTGCAACAGATCACTGGACACTCATCTGTATGGTAAGCTAATCATCTTATCATGCAACACTCAGTGTGACAAAGTCAGTTGTTGAAAAATGCACCAATATTTCCTTCAGTGCATCTGTGCATGAGTGTATGACCTTGCTAACTGAACTTATTGGTTGTTGCTCTCTGTTAGGCCGTCACAAGGAGACCTTGGGGTGGGCTGCCAGGCAGAAGATCGCGGTCGGCGCCGCCAGGGGGCTGCGGTACCTCCATGAGGAATGCAGGGTCGGTTGCATTATCCACCGCGACTTGAGACCGAACAACATCCTCGTCACGCATGATTTCGAGCCACTGGTATGAAATGATCATCAACCTTTGTTAGTACTACAATGCAAGCAAGGCCATTTGGCGGATTTCAATGCTATGAAGGCTTACCACATACTCCTACCTGATTACGTTGGAACTTAATCATGAGCTAAGCTATGTGCTAAACAAGTATTTGGTTATCTTTGGTCCATTGTAATTGTTGTTTCTGATTTCGTTATTCATGAAACCCGGTATCTGGTTATACTGTATATTTATTATGCTGTTAAGTGTGACAGAATTGTCTTACACTTGGCGTCGCTAAATTAAGAATTGACTGCCCTTACACGATGAGGCTGAAGTTTCTTCGTGATGGTATGATAGGTTGGCGATTTCGGCCTGGCTAGATGGCAACCTGACGGAGATATGGGTGTCGAAACAAGAGTCATCGGCACATTCGGGTAAGTGATCAGACATACCCTTTTCTCCCATGCTTAGTCAGGTGTAATTTTGGAAAATCTGAGCCTCTTTTCTCGATGCACAGTTATCTGGCGCCTGAATATGCGCAGAGCGGGCAAATTACGGAGAAGGCCGATGTATACTCATTTGGGGTTGTTCTTGTGGAGCTTGTGACTGGACGCAAGGCCGTCGATATCAACAGACCCAAGGGCCAGCAGTTCCTGACTGAATGGGTGAGCTCACTTCATAATTACATAACTACTACAATCACAATTCCCTTTCTGAATCCTGTTCACCTCATACAATTGTCTCTAGTGATGGTTTTCACTAACTGAAGAATCCTGTTCCAAGGAATATATACATATATTTGAAGAAAAGAATGCTGCTTATGCCATCAGCTAAAATGAAAATGAGGGATATTCTCTGTACCTCTTCATTGCTCAGTCAGCGACACAATCTGAAAGCAGAGTGAATCTTGTTTTGTTCTGATTGTACCAACCCTGTTCAACTTGGTTTGCAACAGGCCCGGCCCTTGCTGGAAGGGCACGCAATCGACGAGCTCATTGACCCGCGCCTCGAGGACCGCTTCTGCGAGAACGAGGTCTACTGCATGCTCCACGCGGCGAACCTGTGCATACGGCGCGACCCGCATTCGAGGCCGCGAATGTCCCATGTCAGTCAATTCCCACACAAACATTTCACCGTCTGAAGCTCTCAGTGTGATCAATCTTCAATGTCCATGTTGTGCTTAGTTGCTTACCCTTCTTGTATGTCCCAACTGTTTCGTCAGGTTCTCCGCATCCTGGAGGGTGACATGGTGGTGGAGTCCGGCGGCTGCATCTCCGCCCCGAGCAGCGACGCCGGGAGCATGAGCCGCCGCATGCTGAGCGACCGGCTGCACTACCAGGAGCAGGGCAGCCCGGTTCGGTCCGATCAGCGTGTCGGCGGGGTGAACCGCTCCCTTGAGACCACCCTGAGGAGCGCCTGGGATGCTGATGTGCAGGGCCTGTCTAACAGGTTCTGGTACCCTTCAGCAGCTGCAGACTGCAGCCAACACCAAAGATGATGAAATGTGTGCTGCTCTCTGCATCTGTGTAACCATGTACTAGCTGACTTGAGATGTAACTTTTTGCTGGTACTCTGTTTATATCAGTGGAGTAGATAGTATAGTAATAGTGTTTTACATTATGATGAGCCATGGGTTAGCTCTTCTTTATATGCATGAACTGAGACAAGTGTGATGATATATACATGCAGTTGTTTCATCGTTTCTATTGTTTCTGAGAAACTGAGGCCAATTTTGTGCTGTGATTTGCCTATATTTTCCAAGTTTAGTTCAGCCTTTGCACAAGCACCCATCAGGGGCCTTGCCATGGCAGAATGATTCTCCACAGAAAATATGCAGAGTGAACACACAAACCATAAGAAAGAAGATGACTTAATTCTCAGATAAGCAAAATCACTGAACCAAGCGCACACGACACAAATGAGAGCAGCAAGTGCACCAGGAAAACATCTCATACATGGCATTGTCCTATCGAAAATAACAGAATGAACTGCGGCTAAAACAAGACACAGGTGGCGATGGGTGGGTGCACCTCCGGTGTACACGGGATACACAGACGGCCACGAAGACACGGCGACAGATAAAAGACAGACGGGCGAAATGACAACACACTACTGAGTACTGACAACTCAACACGGACAGAGTCTGGAGTGAACCAAGGAGCCGCTGCTAGTCGGATCAGGGCACGGGACACGGACCTCTTCACTTCCCACCTAGCGTCGGAAACTGGGACTGGTCTTCGATCGCCGGAGCAGCAGCTGGTCGCCGGCCACCGCCGCCGCCGTTGTACCCGCCACGGGCCTCGCCGCGTCCCCTGAAGCCACGGCCGCGGCCCCGGCCGCCATTGTACCTCTCGCCTTCAGCCGGCTTCAGGAATTCGTTGATGCTGAGGGACTTCAGGAAGGGACAGGCAGCACAGGAGACAAAACATAACAGTTAGAAGATACAACAGTTGCTCAGACCAAAGTAACAGGGCAAGACAGAAATGTGCAGGATACCTTCTTGGCACGCTCCTCTCTTTCTGCATTTTCTTTCTTCTTCTCCTTGTCAGAGCCCTACACCAGGGATTTGGGTGAAAATTAGCATCAATATGATATGACCACATACAGAAGAAAGACCGCCAGATTTATAACTTACCAGCTTGATAAATACTTCATCAGCATCCTTCTTCACTGACAGTTGCTGCATGGACTGCAGCTCCTTGTCAACTTCAACCTTTCTCTCCTCAGCCTTTAGTGCGAGTATCGCTTTCCGCTTCTCCTCCAACACTTTCTCATACTCCTCCAAGGTCATCTCCTGTATGGTCAAAGTACAAGTTATTTCAATGACAGATGTAGCATGCCACAGGACAAACATCAGACATCAGAAAGAGCACAAGCATGCCACAGGTAACCTATTCAAACTTGTAATGAGATGCCTGGATCATGTACAGACAACAAATGCAAAAGCAGAACATGTACAGACAACAGTACAGAAGCACCAGAATGTTTGAGGGAAATTGAATACAGTATGACACAATAAGCCACCCATGGGGTGGGTGAAGAGATAATGCCACTGTAACTGAACACACCTTCATCATAATACAAACAAGCTCAGGAATATATCAAAGAAGTCTGGACCCCAAACAAGGAGGAAATAGCACTCGACGGCTCAATTAAATAACAGGAAGTCAAAAACTCTAGGAGAAGCTATTGCCAAAATAAAATTAAACAAGAGTACATTACATCAAAGAGAGGATGCTGTTATATGAACCAACTATTGGCTAGGTAAAATTGAACACTGGCAATCCATTTCTGAGAATGTCAGTCTCACTGGATCAACCATATTTCATTACTCCCTACCAAATAACAGGTAAGCTTTTAAAGTGAATGACAATTAAAGAAATTGATATTTCAGTACATGTATGTATGCATTTCATCTACCAATTATTTAGATGCCAGCAGCAAATGAAATGGTTCACTGAGGTCAGTTAGTGGTTAGCACGGATGTGACACTCCACTAAAATGTATGCATCAAATGCGACAAAAAACAAAGCAATACATTCTGACATAAGTATGTAGCATTGGGGACAAACGAGAAGACAACTACAAAAGCTGACAATAAGACTAGCCTGGAAGATGAGGAAAAAATCCAGCTTCCAAAGAGCTTAATTGAAACCATTTCTGTACTGTGACAGAAGTAGCTATTATGCGAGCAGGTGTATAGCAAACATCTAGACTGGTTGAGTAACTGTATTACGTTACACGGTTACACCCCTAGAATAGCATATGTAAAACATGATATCTGGTATGTCAAGTGCAGCAATCTGATGATGGCAAATTCCAGAAATATACCTTATCTTCCTCAGCTTCCTTCTCTTCCTCTTCATTCTCTGCACCCTCCTTGACCTTCTCAGCCTCGGGCTGCGGCGCATCCTCAGGCTTCTTCTCATCCTCTGCCACAGCAGGGGTCTCCTCGGTGTTAACAGCCTCGACATTTTCCCTGACCACCACACACATAAGAGGCTTCAAGCTCCACACATCACAACAACAAAAAAGAATCAGCATGCGGCCATGAAGCCAAAGATCAATTCGATCAATCTTAACTGTGGGAACCCTTCATCGGTGGCAGTCCCCCAGTTGCCACGGCCAGCGCCGTCGCGCTTCATCCCGAAGCCCCGGCCGGTGCCGCTGCGGCGCTCGTAGGACCGGTGCGGGCGCCCGAACTCGTCCGTGGTCTGCCCGTCGGAGTAGCCCCCGCGGCGGCCGCCCCCTCCGCGGTAGGGCTGGCGCGGCCCGCGGCCCCTCTCCGCCTGCTTCCCATCGCCGTCCTCCAGACGAGGCGCCGCATAGCCGCCACCGCCACCACCGCCGTAGCCGCCCTCGAAGCCGTTCGCGTCGGCGTCGCCGTAGTCCCGCCGCGGGCCGGTCCTGCTGAACCCACCCCCGCGGCCGCCCCTCCCGCGCCCCGCCCCGTCCCCCCGGTTGCCCCTCGCGTCATCAGCTGCAGCCACAAATCACATCACACCATCAGCAACAGAAATGGAAGCTCGCATCGAAAGACACATCCGACAATCGAATCGGAGAGAGAGCGAATCGAGGGTCACTCACCGGGCGGTGGGGTCTTGGTGGGCGGCTTGGCGGCGGGCTTGGCCGGGGCCGGGGCCGCGGGCTTGGGCTCGGCGGCCTTCTTGGCGGCGGCGGCGGCGAGGAGCTGCGAGGGGTCGTCGTTGTCGACGTCGCCGAGGAGATCGAACTGGTTGGACGTCATCTCCGCACCACACCAAGCACTCAAACTAGCTCAAAAACTCCGGCGCGATGCGAATCTAGGAGGAGGCCGCCGGCATGGACGACGGATTGGATTGCAAGATTAGGGTTTTGGAGGGAGGTGGTAAAACCCTAGCCGCCGCCGCCAACGGAGAAGAAGCCGCTGTGTGCTGTGTTGTGTTGCTGAAGCTGTGCGAGTGTGATGTGATAGCGGAGTGTGCTGGCCTCCGTTTTCAGGCCACGGGCGGAGGGGAAATGGCGGAAATGGGACTGGGGGTTCGGGGTAATTACGGGTGGCGTAGGTTTGTGGGGGTGTGGAGCTGGGGGTGGTTTGGTCATTTTTGGGTGGGTTGTTGGGACGGCGGTGGAGAGGGACCCGTGGGCTTCGGGGGTGGGTGTCGGCCTGCCTGGCTTGGTGTATGGGCCTCCAGAGTTGATGGGTCGCCACCTCGCCCATTCGCCACAAATATATTTTTTCCATCGATACACTACCCTATACTTTGATTTGCTCAAAAAAAGAAAAACTACACTATACTTTGATCTTGCAACATATTTTTCTGTTTTTGTTCATGGCTCGAATACTTGATCCTATTATTGTTTTGCTTCAGATAGTTACGGTTTGCTCTAGTGTGGTGAAACCGGAATTCGTTACTAGTATGTTTTTACCAGGGCATACGATGTTTAAGCGTTGGTACCTAGGCAAATAACACACAAACCATTTACCCCCGCAAAACACACACACACAACAATTGTTATATTGAAATTTTAAATCGTAGTATCTCGATACTTTCATATATTCGCTCGCGTAGTTCTTGCTTCTTATTACAAGTCATGCACATCAATTTTCTTTTTGTACGGGTAGTTCAAAAGACCTTATTCGGTATTGATACAATCCAATATGACTTCTTTTTAGTATTCTCAAGTTTATATGAATCAAGATGTTCAAAATACCGGGCTAGTAAATAATAACTCCATCTCTTTTTACAAATGTGTGTTCTCTTTTGCCTGACGTCCATCTTTCGTGTTACAAGTCACTTCGTACAGTGTGACCGTCAGCTAATTGAAACTATGTGCCTACGCTTACAAAAAGACCACTTCAAAAATAACTTCTCATTTTACCCTGAATATCTCATCTGTGCATACAATGTGTTTATATTTTATTGAGATTGCTCGGCTGAGGAGATATACGGGTTATTCAATAGTGCCTATAAATGGCAAGTAAAAGATGAACAATAAATCTGACAGATATGGAAATAGAGTGAGGCCTCACAAGTAAAAGATGAACAACAAATCTACGGACTACAATGCATATAAATAAATAAATAATGATTAAGGTCATCATCAAGTCGAAGATCATTTCTCCCTCGTACGTCTGGGCGTGTACGGATGCCTAGCGGGCTCCTCAAAATTCAACCGTCTGGACAGTTTGGGCTCCCTCAAATATAGATCATATGTGCACGAGAAATGTGGTTGTCTGGAGTATCCGCCATGTTATCTCGAACACGCGCGCCCAACACAAAAAAACTCACCCCACAACGCACCCTTCCCTTTTCCTGCCGGACCCTCCCTTTCCCGCTCGGTTTCCCGCTGTAGCAGGACATTTCTCACTGGAGCCCTCTCCTTTGAAACCGGATGACTCGCACCTCACATTCGCTATGGCGCCTTCTCTCCTTCACATCGAACTCCCCACGGACCGCCAAGGAGGAGTCCTGGCCCCACCAACCGCCCCGCTCTCCGCACTGATCTCCTCTCCCCGTGTTCATGCTAATCCGCCACCGCCATCAAGGGGGAGGAGGCGTGCGCCGGTTCTACCACCACAAGTGCAAAAGCTCATGCAATTTAAGAATCCGGCCCAAACCGAATGATAGTCGGGAAGTCTTCGTGCATGTGCCCCTAAGGACCAGCGCCCTGGAAGTGCAGTCGCCGCCATTGAACTCTTGCATAGATCTGAAGCACCTGCCACCAAATCTCGCCACATGACGAGAACCCTAACCTCACCGCCCCAAGGAGACGACAAGAATCTACGCTCGAATTCATATGTCGGGGCAACCAATATATGCTTCTAGCCTAGGCAAGGATTGCAAAGTCTCTGTTGAGGCTAGGACCGCATGTTGGGCGTCACAACCTTCATGACGGATTGTGTACTTTGGGTTCGTCAAATGTCACCCCTAACAGGGTGCTTATAACGGCAACTTTCAGGTGCATCCGAAAAGTGTGCCAAGGGATTTGATAGCTCAAGACTAGGATTTCTTCTCCAAAAATGGAGCGATATTCTTAGTGCCCTCTCGGTATTACGTTATTATAATCTCAACTTGATTGTTTTTCTATGTAATTTATAACAAACAAAAGCACCTAGAATTTGTTCATCTTTGTTTCCCACCAACTCTTCAAAAGCTCTAGAATTTTCTGTCGAGTCGTTCGTAAGTTTAATGTGTTGGGGAACGTTGCATGGGAAACAAAAAATTTCCTACGCACACACAAGATCTATCCATGGTGATGAGCATCTACGAGAGGGAGAGTGAATCTACATACCCTTGTAGATCGCTAAGCGGAAGCGTTAAGAAACGCGGTTGATGTAGTCGAACGTCTCCGCGATCCAAATCGCAAGTCGTCCCTCGATCCGATCACGAACTAGTGCCGAACGGACGGCACCTCCGCGTTCAACACACGTACGGCTTGATGACGCCTTCACCTCCTCGATCCAACGAGCGATGGTGAAGTAGTAGATGAGTTCCGGCAGCACGACGGCGTGGTGATGGTGGTGAGGAACAATCTCTGCAGGGCTTCGCCAAGCACTACGGAGATTATGATGGGAGAACTAGAGGGTTAGGGTTGCCGACACACGGCTTGGGAAATCTTAATGTGTCCCGTGTGCTAGCCCTGCCCCTCTATTTATATGTTGAGCCTTGGGGTCTAAACTTGGAGTAAAAGCCTCCTCCAGGTCGGTTTTGCCCGCACAAGGTCGGTTTGGCCCGCAGGGAAAGAGTCCAACTCGGATCCCTGCAGTACCGCGCACAAGCGGTAGTACCGCTCACGAGCGGTAGTACCGCTTCACACAAGCGGTAGTACCGCTTGGGCGGTAGTACCGCTTCACACAAGCGGTAGTACCGCTTACGCGGTAGTACTGCCTTTACCAGCGGTAGTACCGCTTAAGGCAGCAGCAAAACTTCCTTTTGCACTTTCCAATACCTCGTGGGCTTTACCCCTTTGGCTCATATAAAGTGTTGCTGCACCCGAACACTTCGGTAAACATCCGGAACCCCTTCCGGTGAATTCCGAAACCCTTCCGGAGATCAAAACACTATTATCACATATATCAATCTTTACCTCCGGACTATTCCGGAGATCCTCGTCGTGTCCGGGATCTTATCCGGGACTCCGAACAACCTTCGGTCACCAACACAATAACTCAACTATACTAATCGTCACCAAACGTTAAGTGTGTAGACCCTGCGGGTTCGAGAACTATGTAGACATGACCGAGACACCTCTATGATCAATAACCAATAGCGGGACCTGGATGCCCATATTGGCTCCTACATATTCTACGAAGATCTTTATCGGTCGAACCTCTATGTCAAGGATTCAGTTAATCCCGTATACTGTTCCCTTTGTTCTTCGGTATGTTACTTGCCCGAGATTCGATCGTCGGTATCTCTATACCTAGTTCAATCTCGTTACCGGCAAGTCTCTTTACTCGTTCCGTAATACAAGATCTCGTGGCTAACACTTTAGTCACATTGCTTGCAAGGCTCATTGTGATGTTGTATTACCGAGTGGGCCCTGAGATACCTCTCCGTCACACGGAGTAACAAATCCCAGTCTTGATCCATGCCAACCCAACAGACACCCTCGGAGATACTTGTAGAGCACCTTTATAGTCACCCAGTTACGTTGCGACGTTTGATACACACAAGGTACTCCTCCGATGTCAGGGAGTTGCATGATCTCATGGTCATAGGAACAGATACTTGACATGCAGAAAACAATAGCAATAAACTGACACGATCATATGCTACGTTCGTAGTTTGGGTCTTGTCCATCACATCATTCTCCTAATGATGTGATCCCGTTATCAAATGACATCTCATGTCCATGGCTAGGAAACCTTCACCATCTTTTGATCAACAAGCTAGTCAACTAGAGGCTTACTAGGGACACAGTGTTGTCTATGTACCCACACATGTATTTGAGTTTCCAATCAATACAATTATAGCATGGATAATAAACGATTATCATGAACAAGGAAATATAATAATAACCAATTTATTATTGCCTCTAGGGCATATTTCCAACATAATGTTCCTATAATCTAGTGCATCCTCCGTCAAGATATTTGCAATGTTATATATTCTACTAACAGAATCATATATTTGGATGCCATTAAATATAAAAACATTAAAATTCATTTCTTGCGGAACATTATAATTCATTAAGTGAGATAATTTAATTTATCGATGAATATTAACTTTTAAAATTTGATAAGATTTAGGGGGAAAATACTTGCTTAATACCATATACTTAAATGACCATAGAAAACATAACTTTAGTTTAGCACGAAAAGAGCATCTATAGTAATAAAACGACATAATGTTATAAATGATAAGTATTTTAATATCAAGTAAAAATAGTACTTAACAAAAAAATCAACCAGTCATGATGAACAGCTATATCATCGGCCTAGTTATTTTTTTTCTTGTAGCACCTCATTGTTCACATCAGACAATATTAGTGTTGACCTAAAGATAATTATTTATTAATTATTGGAAAATAAAAACACATTAAAAATCAAAATATCATACTAATATATATGTCTTAGTAAGGACATGACATAACATTTGTGATACAATAAGTAAATCGTAAAAGGTAAAAAAGTTTAGTATAAACGAAAATTTCGAGATAGTGTTGTGTTTGTTAGTCCCATACACCTATTGTGACAATGGTTAATGACCAGTCGATCACTGCGGAGCAGCATGAGAACCTGGAGTTCGGAACCATGGGGTCTATCTCGGTGGCTAGTCAAAACGATGTGTTCGATGAACAGTTCACTGCTCTCCATGAAACAATGATGCAGAAACGAAGAGGCCCATAGAGGAGCTTCCTTCTCGGACTTGCATGGTCCAGTTTCTTTTACGAGTAGCTCAATGATTTTCAGTCTCTTTGGAAAAACAGCGGTTTCTGAGATGGCATGAAAGGAGCAGCAGATTGCCTCCAGCTCTTTGCCAAAATCTTCCAAGTCCTAATAGTTTTCAAGATATCCCACCCTACATGTCTGATTGTAGACCACATGGTGTTATTTAAAATCATGTTTTTTCCTGAAATTTCTATAAACAGCATATAGATGCATGACAAACAATATTGCTAGCAGAATTCTTGCTATAGAAATCCAAAATCTACCTACCGATTCATGATACGTCTCCAACGTATCTATAATTTATGAAGTATTCATGCCATGTTTACAATAATTTTATATGGTTTTGGTATGATTTAAATGAAACTAACTCGGACTGATGTTGTTTTCAGCAGAACTACCGTGGTGTTGTTTTTTGTGCAGAAATAAAAGTTCTCGGATTGGGCTGAAAATTTACGGTGATTTTTTATGGACAAAAAGAGACCCCCGAAGCTTCGAGGAAGGGCCAGAAGAGCCACGAGGGCATGACAAGCCTGGGGGGCGCGCCCCCCGAGCTTGTCGCTTCTTCGTGGGCCCCCCTCGCGTGAATCCAACGCTGAAAAATCATATAAATATAGAAAACCCCGAAAAGAAACCTAGAACTTCCACGCCGCCGCCGCAAGCCTCTGTACCGAAGCGATCTCATCCGGAGCCCCGTTCCGGCACTCTGCCGGAGGGGGAAATCATCGCCGGAGGCCATCTTCATCATCCCGGCGGTCTCCATGACGAGGAGGGAGTAGTTCACCCTCGGGGCTGAGGGTATGTACCAGTAGCTATGTGTTTGATCTCTCTCTCTCTCGTATTCTTGATTTGACATGATCTTGATGTACCGCGAACTTTGTTAATATAGTTGGATCATATGGTGTTTCTTCCCTCTCTATCTTCTTGTGATGAATTGAGTCTTTCCCCTTGAGGTTTCGTTATTGTCGGATTGAATATTTCAGATTTAAGAACACTTGATATATGTCTTGCATGTGGATACCCGTGGTGACAATGGAGTATTCTATTAAGTCACTTGATGTATGTTTTGGTAATCAACTTGCGGATTCCCGTGACCTTGGGGTAATCAGGCATATGGGTTGATACACGTTTTCATCTTCTTTTCTCCGATAGAAACTTTGGGGTACTCTTTGAAGTTCTTTGTGTGTATTGAATATTATGAATCTGAAGTTGTTTGATGCATATCGAATAGGTAAATCACGGATACTTGTGGTGACATTGGAGTATCTATGTGACTTTAGAGTTAATTGATGCGTATCATATGATGTTATTTCAGTACGAACTCTAGGGCTGTTTGTGACACTTATAGGGATGGCTCAATAGATTGATCGAAAAGGATAACTTTGAGGTGGTTTCGTACCCTACAACAATTTCATCTTATGTTCTCCGCTAATAGGAACTTTGGAGTGATTCTTTATCGCACGTTGAGGGATTGTTATATGATTCAATTATGTTAGCACTGTTGAGAGATTGCACTAGTGAAAGTATGAACCATAGGCCTTATTTCTAAGCATTGCAATACCGTTTGTGCTCACTTTTGTTACTTTCTACCTTGCTGTTTTTATTTGTTCAGATTACAAAAACATATATCTACTATCCATACTACACTTGTATCACCATCTCTTCGCCGAACTAGTGCACCTATATAATTTGTCATTGTATTGGGTGTGTTGGGGACACAAGAGATTTCTTGTATTTGATTGCAGGGTTGTTTGAGAGGGACCATCTTCATCCTACGCCTCCCACGGATTGATAAACCTTAGGTTATCCACTTGAGGAAAATTTGCTACTGTCCTACAAAACTCTACGCTTGGAGGCCCAACAGAGTCTACAAGAATAAAGTTGCGTAGTAGACATCAATTCATAGTTAACACCTAAAGGTTTCTTAAAATGTCACTTATCATACCCTAGACTGCTCAAGCCACAGTGCAATCATGGAACAAATGATGAATAGATTAATCTTCAGTACAAAAAACATGATTAAGACATAATTAAGCGATATCTATTAAGTCATCGCTTCCAAACATTCATGCCCAAATGATTACATGATTAAGACATGTTATGTAGCATTTCACATCAAAAAATCGATTTTTATCATTTACCCACTCAAGGACGAGCAGAAATTAAGCTTTGGGATGCTGATACGTCTCCGACGTATCTATATTTTTTCATTGTTTCATGCTATTATATTATCAATCATGTATGCTTTATATGCCATTTTATATCATTTTTGGGAACTAACCTATTAACTCAGTGCCCAGTGCCAATTCCTGTTTTCTGCTTGTTTTAGATTTTTCCAGAAAATCCATACCAAACAAAGTCCAAACACGATGAAACTTTTTAACGATTTTTTCTGGACAAAAAGAGACCCTGGAAGCTTAGGGAGGAGACCAGACGCTGCACGAGGGTGCGACAAGGCAGGGGGCGCGCCCTGGTTCATTGTGACCCCCTTGTGGCTCCATTTAACCTAATTCCAACGCTATAAATTCTCATATTTCCATAAACCCTCAGGGGAGGTCCTGAAACAATTTTATCATCGCCGCAAGTCTCTGTTCTTCCGCGATCCCATCTGGAGGCTTTTTTCGGTACTCTACCGAAAGGGGAATCCATCACGGAAGCCATCTTCATCAACCTTGCTGCCTCCCGGATGATGTGTGAGTAGTTCCCACAGGACCTACGGGTCCATAGCAGTAGCTCTCTCTCTCTCTCTCTCTCTCTCTCTCTCTCTCTCTCTCTCCCTCTCTCTTGAATACAATGATCTCATATGAGATCAATCTGATGTAAACTTTTGCGGTGTGCTTGTTGGGATCTGATGAATTGTGGATTTATGATCAGATTATTCATTGAAAGTATTTGAGTCTTTTCTGATATTTATCTATGTATGATTATAGCCTTGTATTTCTCTCCACTACTGCAGGATAGTCCTAACGCGACACATCAATCAGAGACCCCGCGACCAAACTATGTGCGATGCATTAATCGCAAACGGTGTCGTACTAAAACCGTCCCCAATAAAATGAACTGTTTGCGATGCCGGAGACATCAAAAAGCGATTCAGATTAGAGACGCGTGTGCGATACGTGGCATACAGTTGATCCATATGAACTGTTTGTGATAAGACAGAACAACAAACACAGTCAGCCAAATCGAGGTGTGTGCGATACACGGCATACAGTTCACTCGGATGAACTGTTTGCTATTACCCAACACAACAGAAACGGTGAGGCAGATCAAGGTGTGTGCGATATACGGCATGCGGTTCGCTCGGATGAACTGTTTGCGATTACCTAACACAACAGAAACAGTCAGCTAGATCAAGGAGTCTGCGAAATACGGGCACACATTCTAATTAAAATAATTGTGCGCGATGGTAATAATAAGCGCACACGGTTGATGGAACAAGTCGTGTGCTGACATCGCCGATTGCGGTGCACACGCCACGTACGCATCCGAGAACGCTTGCCCACGTTAATTACACCATCCGGGAATCGTGCCGGACTTCGAAACCGGAACCGTCAAATAATTTTGAGCTTCTTTCCCGTCACGTTCCAAATTACTCCGATTCACACCGATATGTAAGTGCAAACCTGTTCACACCGATGAAAACCTAAACGTTTTCCCACTTAGCAGCTTATTACTAGGTTATAAATACCACCTACTCGAAAATGACTGCACATTCCTCCTCAATTCCTCATCAACAAACAAACAAGTCTTCGTCCTTCCTTGCGTCTGCCATGACCCGTGGGAGGAGTTCTTGGTCGAGAAATGACCACGGAGTGGCGAGCGAAGCAGCAGAGATGTCCCGCCTGGCCGCGATATCAGCCGAGAGGTCCCGCCGTGCCGCCGAAGCAGCACAGACGTCCCGTCGCGCCGCCGAAGCAGCACTGAGGTCCCGCCACGCCGCCGAAGCAGCAGAGTGGTCCGGTTGCGCCGCGGAAGCGGCACAGATATCCCGCCGAGTCGTGGAAGCAGCAGAGAGGTCCTGCCGCGTCGCGGCGGCCTGGATGGATCTATCGCGGGCACTCGAGGGCTCTCACAGGCGCATGCGCGCTATGCTCAATAAGCTGATGGACGATGACATCCCCCACTGGGCGAAGCTGCAGGAGGAGAGCTATGTCGCGTTGGATAAGTCCACTGGCGTCATCCGGGGACTACGGGGTGACAAGGTGAGGCTCCGCACCAAGTGCGACCTGCTAAGGGTGAAGATCGTCGGCAGGGCGAAGCAGCACGAGGAGGCAACTGCCGTGTTGGAGAAGACGGCCGTCATGGTCAGGAAACTTATGGACGAGAATGCTAATCTCCGCATCGAGCGTGACATGCTCTAGGAGAAATCCATGGATGCTCGCAAGCGACGGATTGAGGACGTGAAGGAGATCAAGGTGGACGAAATGACGAATATGGCGTAGTAGATCGAGAACTCCATTAGAGAGCAGCGACCCAGATCGTTGTCTGTGTCTTCCTTCTTTTGCCCTTGTGTCTTTCGGGCGTTGCCGCATGTGGCATCTTTAATTATCTTCCTGAATATGTAAGACAATTATTATTATCCATTGCCATCGTCTTCATATATATCAGTCTTGCTAAGTCTCAGTCAATGCTATGTCCGTGAGATCTTACATCAAGATCTGTGCAAAATTTTCTTTTTAGATTTTCTTTTCTCTCTCTTAAATCTCAGTCGACTAAGGCCAAGTCACGCCATTAAAACTGGGGCTCAAGCGCCATTAATGGAGAAGTTGGGAACGAGGTGGGCGGTGGATGGAGGTCAAAGGGCTCGCCTCCAGGTGAGCTTGCGCAGCGGTCTGCTCCACGCCTCCCGTCTACTCAAATAGCTACCCCGCACGTCGCCTCCTAGCCAATAAAAATGGGGATGCGTGGCGACACGTAAATGGTTAGTACAACGCCCACGGTTTGAATAACACTTGTGTTTCCGATTGTAACATGGCAGCTCTTTGTTCCAAAATGACTTTGTTGGTTGTTAATCTGTGCGCCTTCAACAAATCGGACAAAAAATTTACCACAGCATGTTGGTGCCATGTCAAGGCAACATGCCAAGTTTCATGATTTTCAGGCAAGTTTTGGATTTACAGGAATTTAAAAACCAAGTTTGTCAATGTTTTCGGCCGAGCCACGACGCCCAGATGTTTGAAATTCATTCCCATTTCTTGCATGGGACCTAAACATTCACCCAAGGACGCATATACGATTTTTCAACCCATTTTGGTGCACTGGAGCATGTGTCTGTAGTTCAAATTTGAATTATGCACATTAAATGCCTAGAAAACTCAATTAATGTATAAAAATGCCAAACGAACCCGGAATAATTCCAAATTTTAGCACGACACTCCTATTGGTCTTTGTTGCCTCTGTAAAAAAAATCAAGGCAGGAAGAGGCAGCGTATGTCGTTTCGCCCACAAAAGTGACACATCCCCTATCGGAACCATGAGCCTTCTTAAGAGAAACTCCGGTTTGTAAGAAGCTTATACCAAAACTTGTCCCAAATCGAACAATTTTTTTACCATAGCATGTTGTTGCCATGTCAAGACACCATGCCAAGTTCCGTGATTTTTAGTCAATTTTTGGATTTACAGAAATTTAAAAACCAAGTTTCTCAATGTTTTCGGCCGAGCCACGACGCCCAGATGTTTGAAATTCATTCCCATTTCTTGTATGAGACCTAAACATTCACCCAAGGACACATATATGATTTTTCAATCCATTTTGGTGCACTGTAGCATGTGCATGTAGTTCAAATTTGAATTATACACATTAAATGCGCATAAACTCAATAAATGTATAAAAAGGTCAAACGAACCCGGAATAATTCCAAATTTTAGCACGACACTCTTATTGGTTTTTGTTGCCTCTGTAAAAAAATCAAGGCAGGAAGAGGCAGCGTATGTCGTTTCCCCCACAAAGGTGACACTTCCCCTATCGGAACCATGAGCCTTCTTGAGAGAAGCTCCGGTTTGTAAGAAGTTTATACCAAAACTTGTCTCAAATCGAACAAAATTTTTACCACAGCGTGTTGGTGCCATGTCAAGACACCATGCCAAGTTCCGTGATTTTTAGGCAATTTTTGGATTTACTGAAATTTAAAAACCATGTTTCTCAATGTTTTCGGCCGAGTCACGACGCCCAAATGTTTGAAATTCACTCCCATTTCTTGTATGAGACCTAAACATTCAACCAAGGACACATATACGATTTTTCAACCCATTTTAGTGCACTAGAGCATGTGCCTGTAGTTTAAATTTGAATTATGCACATTAAATGCCTAGAAAACTCAATTAATGTACAAAAAATGTCAAATAAACCCAGAATAATTCCAAATTTTAGCACGACACTCCTATAGTTGCATATTCACTGCAGATAAATGTTCTAGCAATTCAAACAGCGACCTTTCCTGCCGTAACCCCATTTTGTCTTTCAAATCAAAATGAAAAAATCAATTACACCACAAACAGTTTGTTAACAACAATCGTGTGCAATGCAGTATAAAATATCTTGGGGCTCCCTCATGTATGGCTTACACAGGAAGGTTCGTCGGCTACAGTCCATTGGCCGCGCGTCAACCACACTTGCGCGTCAGTTTTTCGCTGCACCGTTCGTAAATTTTCGGCAACCGCGGAAATATGTAGGTCCCCGCCCCCTCCCCCCACCAAAAGCCACATTTTCACTGTTTCCTCCTTCCTTTCCAAGTTCAAACCTTCACTGCTTGCTTTGCAGCGCCGCCTCCTCGCCGGCGGCGCTCCTTCCCGCTGCGCGGCCTCGTCCATATAGTCAGGTAATCCACACCCCACCCCATCCTCCTCCTCCTTCTCCATCCCACAAGCCTCGACCACCGGCGTGACATCTTCCACCCAAATCACTGCCCCATCCTCCAAATAAGCGCCGCCCATAGCCATGGTTCACGCATTATAGCCAGGAGCTCAAGGAGCATCTGGCACCGGTGAAGCAAATCGCGGCCGCACGCGCGGATGAGGTCGCGATGGCTGCCATGCGTGCCGACCGCCAGATCTTGGAGGAGCACCTCGCCATCGAGGCCACCGTCGACCCCTCGCGCACGGACGCCGCCACACGGTTAGCTGCTTTAAACGACAGTTCGTGGTGTTTTCTAAAGGCCGCCTACGGTGCCTTCTACTGAATTGTCCTCTGTTATGTTAATATGCAATCTGATCTTCTGAAATGTGGTGTTCAGTTAACAGTTTGGTTCATTTGTTGTGATGTTCAGTTTAACTGTTTGGTTCAATTCTGAAATGTGATTTTCAATTCCTGTGGGTACAATTTTTTTATTGTTATGCATGTGAGGAATAAAATCGAATTTGGATGTACTCTATACATGAGAAACATACACAAAATGCTATATTTCCTAGTAGTTCTTAAGCACGCTAGGCTTGGTTAACTGTATGATCTTCTAGTATATGTTCTATTCTGCAATGTGGTTCTCAGTTAACTGCTTGCTTCATTTGGTGTGGTGTCCAGTTAACTTTTTGGTATAATTCTGCAGTGTGATGTTCATTTGTTGTGGGTACAAGTTTTCATTAATATATTCTACTGATAGTATGCCAACTCTCACTTAAACTGATCAATATCTGCCTTATATGTGTTGCAGGGAAACAATGGGAGGCACTGAGGTTTGCCATCGAGGTTTGCACATGCATGGTCCTTTGGCTAATAGCACATTATTGTGCAATTGCAGGAACCATTCTAATATTTAGATTTTTAACAATTTGGTCTTGCATATGTAGGTCCTGCTGTCAGAGGTTTAGACCCACTGTTCGATCCATTTTGCATATGGGGAAATGAGATGGACATGAACATCGGTCAAGTCAACAAACTCAGAAAGATTGTTAGGATAAAGAAACTAGCGTTGAATAACAACAAGATCTTTGTTTTCACAATGAAGAAGACATCAGTCAACTATAGGATGGTACTAACTCTTTTACCTTGTGTTTTTTCCTATGCGCCATTTCAAAATTTAGAACAGATATTTATGCATATCTTTGTTTTCAGTCCTTTCCAAAGCAGTTCACCGATGATTACCTCTCAAACTGTAGGGGAACGCGACAGAAAACAAAAAAATTCGGTACAGCGAGCACGCCCAGGATCACTATGGAGACTGCATACAAGGTTTGATCTGATCCGTACCGACTCGAAGCGCAGCGGAAGAAGAGTCGGTGTAGATCGTCGGTGCAGATCCCTGCAGCTAGGATTTACAACCTCCCAACCGCAAGGATGTACTCCCACTCCGGACAGCCTTTCGGGAGGCGGTCGGACAGTCCCCCGGACGATGTCGCGGACATCCCTTCCGGACGCCCCTCGGAACCCGAACAGTAACCCGGACAACCCTTCGGGAGGACACTCGAAAACAGCCCCTCGGGTAAAAGATCGAAACTACAATCTCTCTACGGGGTTGCACACATACGGTGTCAGCTATCCGGCAGGGCTTCGCCGTCCAGAACTAGTTCCTGCCGGAACCAAGACAGCCTTTCGGCTCTACGAAACTATTTCGTGGGAGGGAGAGAGAAGCCAGACAAGTCAAATGGCATGTGTATGAGAGCATGGATGATCTGATTTTGGAGAGCTCTCTCCACCTCTATTTATAGGAGGAGCAAGGGGTCACTACTAGAAAAAAGCACATTAGTGGCGCACCACTTTTGGGTATTAATGGCGCACCATAGGTGCGCCACTATTACCACGCCACTAATAAGAAATACTAATGGCGCACCTCTGGTGCGCCATTAGTATTGCAGGTAACAGTGGCGCACCTCTGGTGCGCCATTACTATTGCTACAGGTGCGCCACTGGTAATTTTTTTTTTATTTTTTTTTGATTTTTTTTTGAATTTTGAAGGCGGGAAAATAGTAGTGGCGCACCGTCTAACCCCCACCGTGCGCCATTGCTATTTTTGAATTTTGAATTTGGATCTGGCTCATTTTTTTGGCTCGTTTTTTTTGGTTAAATTTTTTTCAAATTTCGTTCTCGACCTGGTTAAATTTTTTTGCCTCGTTTTTTTGGTTAATTTTTTTTCAAATTTTTGGCTCCACATGTGGCTGGAAGTAGAGGAGGAGGGAGGAGAGACCGTGAGGAGGAGAGGAGGGAGGAGGAGGTCGCCGGAGAGGAGGAGGAGGAGGAGGTCGCCGGAGAAGGAGGAGGTCGTCGGAGAAGGAGGAGGAGGTCGCCGGAGAGGAGGAGGAGGACCGTGAGCAGGAGAGGAAGGAGCACCGTGAGGAGGAGAGGAGGGAGGAGGAGGTCGCCGGAGGAGGAGCACCGGCCGTGAGGAGGATGTCACCGGAGGAGGAGCACCTTGAGGAGGAGGAGGTCGCCGGAGAGGAGGAGATGGAGTGGAGGAGAGGAGGAGAGGAGGAGATGGAGTGGAGGAGAGGAGGAGATGGAGTGGAGGAGAGGAGGAGAAGAATGAAGGGGAAGGGAGGAAGAAGGGGAAGGAGAAGGGAGGAGGAGGGAGGGGGATGGGGATAAGGAGAGAGGAAGGAGAGGGGTGGGTGGGTACCATAGCAATGGCGCACCACCCCATGGTGCGCCATTACTATTTTTAATTTTTTTGAATTTGGAAGGCGGGAAAGTTAGCAGTGGCGCACTATGCATTGGTGCGCCACTGCTAACTTTTTTAAATTTTTTTATTTTTTTGCCTGCAGATCTTAAAATGGCTGTAACTTATTTTCTGTTAGGTTTTTGAGGATTCTAAAAAATCGATAACGGGCATAGCCCGTCAAATTCGGATGTAACTTTTCGAGTAGTATCTTTTTCATATAAAAAACTTTTTCATCGGAAGTCGTATGCAAAAGTTACGGCCATTTTACCGAAACACGGCGGTTTTTTTTTTTGCAAAAAAATTCAAAATTCATCTTTGTTAATTTTCGTAACAACTAGAACACATAACACATCGGCATCTATTTTTTTGAATTTTTTTGAATCATTTATCATTTTCTTTTATTTATTTTTAAACTGAAAAGGCGATCCACGGGGGGGGGGGGGGTGTCTGTGTGTGTGTGGTGGGGTGTGTGTCTGTGTGTGTGAGACATAGTAATGGCGCACCCTCCCTGGTGCGCCATTGCTAACCCTAGCAATGGCGCACCAGGGAGGGTGCGCCATTACTATGTTTCACGCACACAGACACACACCCCACCACCAGACATAGCAATGGCGCACCACACCAAGGTGCGCCATTACTAAGGTGCATAGTAATGGCGCACCTAGGTGTGGTGCGCCATTGCTATGTCTGGTGGGGTGGGGGGGTGGGTAAAAAAAATAGCAATGGCGCACTGCTCAGGTGGTGCGCCACTACTAAAAAAATAACAATGGCGCACCTGTTTCTGGTGCGCCATTGCTATATAGCAGTGGCGCACCACCACCATGGTGCGCCACTAATATGGATATTGGCTATAGCCAGTTTTGTAGTAGTGGGTAGAGGAAAGACCAAAAGGACCTTCCTAGGATCTTTCCACCACATGCCACATAAGGGTGTGTAGAACATATCCACCATGAGGTGGAAGGACACCTCAAGGAGGGCCCCCCATGCCATGGCCAAAATTGTGCAGCCCCCTTGGGGGGCTCCACCTCCCTTTCACACACCAAAAGTGGTTTTTTTCTAGAAGAAAAACCTCATTTGCAAATCAGCTCAAAAAGTGTTTTTCACTATTCACGAAGACATTTTTTTGCGTCCGTTAAAACCCAAATTATTTCTGTGTGCCTAGAATAATTCTAGCACCCACCAAAACAATTTTGAACGCATTCCGAAAAAATTTCGGAACAATGTTTCTTCAGCGAAAAGCAACCAAAGCGGTTCCGGCTGCTCCGGAACATTTCCGGTTTTTGTCCCGGAAAATTCCCAGAAGTTTCCAGAACACTTCTGGCATCCTCCAAGAATTTCCAGGCGTGTGCCAGAACCAATTTGACTTAATGGAATACCCTGAAACAACTTTTCAGTTTCACCGGAACTATTCTGGTGTTCTCTCCGGAACGTTTCCGTTTCGTCCGAAACTTTTTCGGTGATTTTCTCTCAGACTCCCCGTCTAGTATTCAGCAGATAGATGACCCTTAAGCGTGTGAGCCTATAGGTTCGGTGAAGTATAGACATGACCCGGAACACTTTCCGATCAATGATCAACATCGGAGCCGTGGACACCCATATTGACCCCTATACCCACACGAATGAATATTCGAGTGAACCTCCAGTTGCCGTGTGCTATTCCTGTTGCTTCACGATATATTACAAATACCCGAGATGAGATTTATGCATCCCCGTGGATCAACAACTTGTCCACTATGCAAGTTACCTCGTTACCGCTTTTGTTCTCTTTACTCGTTTCCGTGTTCCGGCATCCCAGTGATCAAATCACAATGTGTCTGGCCAGACGATGATGGATACCGTAACACCGAGAGGGCCCGAGAATATCTCTCCATCGTCGGAGGAGCAAATCCCAATCTTGAGCTATCAAGTTACTTGACATACTTTTCCATGAACCCGTAAGCCGCCGTAATAGCCACCCATTTACGGATGACGTTTAACAAACCCCAAAGTTCATGAAGCAAGTATGAAGAAACTCGACACTCGCATGGTCTAAGGAATTATGCAAACATTAACTATCTCTGTGTTATTAACCATTAACTCATGACGAATGTATCTCATAGCATAACATCAATCGGGTCGATTCAACACAAGTGTTCTACTAACATTGTGCCCTCAAAATTGCCGGCATAGACATGCCCATGATCAGGAAAATAGGATCATCATGCAATACTTGAGCCAGTCTTAGAGGCAAGACTAGGAATACATTTTACCGTTTATTATACCACACGTGCACATGAGTTTCCCTCCGAGCCTCGTGGTTATTGCAGACTCGAGAATCATTGCAGTTATAGCATGGAACATAAACATTCATTACAAACTCGGAGATACAAAGTAACTGATATTATTGCCTCTAGGGCATATCTCCTACAGACTCCCACTTGCACTAGAGTCATAATCTAGTTACATGGCTTCCCTAACACCAATGGCAATCCGGTGCTGCTCATGCTTTGCTCGTGGTAGAGGCTTTGTCATCGGGTCTGACACGTTTAGATCCGTGTGAACTTTGCGTACTTTCACTAAACCCGCTTCGACATGATGTCGAATGAGTTTATATTTGCGTTCAATATGTCTTGTCTTATGGTGCAAACTTGGCTCCCTTGCTTGAGCCACGGCGCCACTATTATCACAATAGATCTCCACTGGGTCCAGAGCACTTGGAACCACACCAAGGTCTTCAAGAAATTGCTTGATCCATACCGCCTCCTTGGAGGCTTCTGAAGCAGCAACATATTTCGCCTCCGTCGTAGAATCCGCTACAGTCTTTTGTTTGGAACTTTTCCAATCAACTGCGCCACCGTTCAATATGAAAACATAGCCTGATTGAGATTTGAAGTCATCTGGGTCAGTCATGAAGCCTGCATCAGTGTAACCATTTACAATGAGCTCTTCATCACCTCCGTACACAAGGAGTAAATCCTTGGTCCTTCCGAGGTACTTAAGAATACCCTTGACTGCGGCCCAGTGTTCCAATCCTGGATCACTTTGGTACCGGCTGCTAACACTTAGCGCATAGGAAACTTCCGGTCTTGTACATAGCATGGCATACATAATAGAACCAACTGCCGAGGCATATGGAACATCATTCATTTGTACTCGCTCATCGAGAGTCCGAGGACACTGATTCTTGCAAAGTACTGTGCCAGGTGACATGGGGAGAAGGCCTTTCTTGGAGTTCTCCATGTTGAACCTTTTCAACACCTTGTCAATGTACGTCTTTATTTTGAAAATCCATTTACAACCAATGGGCTTTACGCCCTCTGGAAGTTCTTCCAAGTTCCAAACTTGGTTTTCGTACATGGATTCCATTTCGGATTTCATGGCCTTGTGCCATTGCTTTGAGCTGGGCCCCGCCATCGCTTCCTTGTAGTGCGCAGGTTCATCGTCTTCAAGAATGAAGATTTCGTTATGAAACCACTCAGGTGGCTGGATAGCTCTACCTGATCTGCGCGGTTCAGTTACAACATTGTCTGAAGTTTCCGCATCATATGCGACAACTTCCGGCTCGGTTGTAGGGATAATTAGCGGAATTTCTTCCGGCTCCTTAGACATATCAACGGTCACCGAAGATTCACTAATCTCATTAAGTTGTACTGTCCTCCCACTTGGTTCTTTAGCGAGAAATTCTTTCTCGAGAAAGTGTCCAACCTTTGCGACAAACACTTTGCCCTCGGTGTGGTTGTAGAAGGAATACCCAATGGTGTTTTTGGGATAACCTACAAAGTAACATTTGTCTGATCTGGGATCGAGTTTGCTTGGCTGTAAACGCTTTACGTATGCCTCACAACCCCAAATTTTAAGATGCGACAAACTGGGTTTCTTCCCATTCCACATCTCATGTGGTGTCGTCTTAACAGACTTAGACGGTGCTCTGTTTAGTGTGTGAGCGGCAGTTTCTAGTGCGTGACCCCAAAAAGATATCGGTAGATCTGTAAGAGACATCATCGACCTAACCATGTCTAACAGGGTTCGGTTACGTCTTTCCGACACTCCGTTTCGCTGTGGAGTTTCGGGAGGCGTAAGCTGTGAAACAATTTCACGGTCACTCAGATGTTGGCCAAACTCATGACTAAGGTATTCGCCTCCGCGATCAGACCGCAGAAACTTAATCTTTTTGTCACGATGATTTTCTACCTCATTCTGAAATTCTTTGAACTTTTCAAAGGTTTCCAACTTATGCTTCATTAAGTAGATATAGCCATACCGACTTAAATCATCAGTAAAAGTCACGAAGTAAAAATACCCACCCCGTGCGGCTGTGTTCATTGGACCACATACATCACTATGTATTATTTCCAATAATTCACCCGCCCGTTCAGGATGACCCGTGAACGGCGTCTTGGTCATTTTCCCCATCAAGCGAGCTTCACATGTGTCAAATGATTCAAAATCAAGGGACGGTAAAACTCCATCTTTATGGAGTCTTTGCATGCGTTTCTTTCCTATGTGGCCAAGCCAACAGTGCCACATGAAAGTGGTGGTGGTGTCAGCCTTCTTAAGGCATTTAGCATTTACATTAAAGACATCATTTCCACATTCAAGATTTAGAATGAAAAGGCCCCCAACAATGGGTACAAATCCATAAAACATATTCTTACAATAAAGTGAACAACCATTGTTCTCAGACTTGTACGAATACCCATCGTGTACTAAACATGATCCGGAGATAATGTTTTTACACAACAGTGGAACAAAATAACAGTTATTTAGTTCTAAGATAAATCCCGAAGGGAGACATAGAGGCATAATGCCGACGGCTTGAGCGGCGATCCCATTGTCGTCCCGACGCGCATCACGACTTCATTCTTTGCTAGTTGGCGCACCTTCTGAAGTCCTTGTATCGAGTTGCAAATGTGAGCAACCGATCCGGTATCAAATACCCAAGACTTAGAATTTTCGCTAGCAAGCAAAACGTCAATGACATTAACTTGTATAACAATTATACCTTTTCCGGTTTTCCCGGACTTCTTATCTTCCAGATACTTCTTGCAGTTTCTCTTCCAGTGTCCTGTGCCCTTGCAGTAGAAGCACTCAGTTTCATTCTTGGCTCTGCCCTTAGAATTGCTTTGGGAGCCTGTCTTACCGGCGCCCTTGCCTTTCTTTGGCTTGCCTTTCTTTTTGAAACTGGCGGTTTTATTCACAAGCAACACTTGCTTGCGATTTTTCCGCAGTCCTCCTTCCGTAGCTTTTAGCATGGCGAGCACCTCTTCCGGTGTTTTCTCCATCCCACTCATGTTGTAGTTCATGATACCGTCGTAAGACGGGGGGAGTGAAGAAAGCAGCATGTCCATCATATGGTCAGGTGGAAGTGGAAACTCCAGGGTTTTAAGCCTTTCAGCATAGCCAATCATTTTGACTACGTGCTCGCCAACTAAACTACCCTCAGCCATCTTGCAATCCATCGAGGCCTTCATGACATCAAATCGTTCAGACCTTGCGGTTTCAAGCACATACATTTTCCTAGCGCTCCTGAGGACAATCCTCAGGTTACGGACCCAGTCCGCATAGTTGTTTCCAGTCGCAGCTAACTTCTCTTTCTCTAACATCAGGCCTAAGTTGAACGCGGTGTTGCGAGCCATTTGATCTACAACGGAAAACACAAGTTTCACTTAGACTTTGTTTATAATGATTTTAGCACTAGTCAATAAACAATTTTATTCTAAAGTGCGCTCCCACTCAAATCAATATCTCTCAAAATTGATTATGAGTGATTCAAGATCCAAATTTCAATTCAACGCCAAGGATGCATCCATCTTAAGTGACGAGAATTTCATTTGGTAGGCCAACTTGCCAATCACATCTCTATGTGACTCTGGTTCATCTTTCGATGCGTGTGTTCCGAGCACATGACTTTCATGCCTGAACGTCAAGACAACCAAGTGATCTCGCTGCGAGGTCTCAACTCACCCGCCTCACACTTCTCTAATCGTTCGTACCCATGCATCCATGTGATACCCCGAAGAGATAGGTGCCGTGACGGTGCTACACTTGGGAGAACACTAACTACTTGATATTTTTAAGTGAGAGATCACCCTAATAAAAAGCGACTACCGCGCAATCAAAAAGGGTGCATCATAAGGGATAAACATCTCAGGCAATTCATAATAGCATGATATGGTATAGCCCTATCTAACGGAGAAGTCAAGCATTTCTTCGTCTTTGGCATTTGCGTCGGAGTTCACCTTCGCGAAGATTGCCACCACCTTGTCGATGCACCAAATAATATTGCTATCTCTATAGCTAATAAAATAAGTGCATTACATAAGGTTGACACGCAGGTCATTTAAAGTGACAATCATATGGCTCCAGCCATCATGCCGAATCATGACACGCGGGTCATGTTAACAAATTTACATCATATAGTCATCTCATACATAATCGAATTAATATGAGCTTTGCTATACCACATCACATGCACATCCTGCAAAACCAAGTTAGACGCCTCTAATCGGTTTATGCTAAATTTTATTTTACGTGGCTTCTAAGGTTTTGACTTAAACCGCAGCTACCAACGTTTTATCATCAAGTATGATAATTCAAATTGCTAGATTAACATCTCGGGGTGTATGAAACACGAGATAATTAAATCTCGAGCCCCATACTAAACTTCGTCATACGCATGACCCCCGTGCAGATCATATCTGCAATGCCCTTTCATCTGCGAATTTCATCTTTCTTTTGACTATGGCGGAACCCAAAGAACTGATAGCACTTCCTTGATCAATCAGGATCGCGGATTGTCAGAACTTTGTGAAATTCCACCATGCTATCTCGAGATTGAGCAAACGCAAATTCCAGGGAAGCAACAAGAACATCGGGTAACAGACTTCTTCTGCTACCCGCATAAATAATTTTCAGCAATAGATCTTATCTACTCCAAAATTATATTATGCAATACCCATACATCTCCATGTATTCTAGATCGAAACCTGCATCTACGCATAGCACGGCTCTTGATGCCACTGTAGGGGAACGCGACAGAAAACAAAAAATTTCGGTACAACGAGCACGCCCAGGATCACTATGGAGACTGCATACAAGGTTTGATCTGATCCGTACCGACTCGAAGCGCAGCGGAAGAAGAGTCAGTGTAGATCGTCGGTGCAGATCCCTGCAGCTAGGATTTACAACCTCCCAACCGCAAGGATGTACTCCCACTCCGGACAGCCCTTCGGGAGGCGGTCGGACAGTCCCCCGGATGATGTCGCGGACAGCCCTTCGGGAGGACCCTCGGAACCCGAACAGTAACCCGGACAGCCCTTCGGGAGGACACTCGAAAACAGCCCCTCGGGCAAAAGATCGAAACTACAATCTCTCTATGGGGTTGCACACATACGGTGTCAGCTATCCGGCAGGGCTTCGCCGTCCAGAACTAGTTCCTGCCGGAACCCAGACAACCTTTCGGCTCTACGAAACTATTTCGTGGGAGGGAGAGAGAAGCCAGACAAGTCAAATGGCATGTGTATGAGAGCATGGATGATCTGATTTTGGAGAGCTCTCTCCACCTCTATTTATAGGAGGAGCAAGGGGTAGAGGAAAGACCAAAAGGACCTTCCTAGGATCTTTCCACCACATGCCACATAAGGGTGTGTAGAACATATCCACCATGAGGTGGAAGGACACCTCAAGGAGGGCCCCCATGCCATGGCCGAAATTGTGCAGCCCCCTTGGGGGGCTCCACCTCCCTTTCACACACCAAAAGTGGTTTTCTTCTAGAAGAAAAACCTCATTTGCAAATCAGCCCAAAAAGTGCTTTTCACTATTCACGAAGACATTTTTTTGCGTCCGTTAAAACCCAAATTATTTCTGTGTGCCTAGAATAATTCTAGCACCCACCAAAACAATTTTTAACGCATTCCGAAACAATTTCGGAACAATGTTTCTTCAGCGAAAAGCAACCAAAGCGGTTCCGGCTGCTCCGGAACATTTCCGGTTTTTGTCCCGGAAAATTCCCAGAAGTTTCCAGAACACTTCTGGCATCCTCCAAGAATTTCCAGGCGTGTGCCAAAACCAATTTGACTTAATGGAATACCCTGAAACAACTTTTCAGTTTCACCGGAACTATTCTGGTGTTCTCTCCGGAACGTTTCCGTTTCGTCCGAAACTTTTTCGGTGATTTTCTCTCAGACTCCCCGTCTAGTATTCAGCAGATAGATGACCCTTAAGCGTGTGACCCTATAGGTTTGGTCACTGTTCAAGAATTCATCCGATTAATCAGTTAACGGGCCAGTTAATCGCTACTCGTTCGGTGACCGACTCGAATAACACCTATTCGTCGCGTTAACTTGTCAGACCGATTAAATAGCCTGTTAGACTGATTAATCGTTGTTAGGCCGATTAATCCTTCCTGGCCCCTTAACTGGTGGGCAAACAAAGCCCAATTATTTGGCCCGTAACCCTAACTAGCCCTCTCCCGCTCCTAAATAGCTAGGGTTTGGCCCTCCTCATGTCCTAGATGGCATGGTTAGGTCCTCATTGCCGCATCGTCGCTTCTCCTCCTCCATCTGCACGCTGCTACTTCCCCTCCTCATTTGCGACCTACCATCTCTAGCAATCGACACATTTCAAACGCCCCGCACGGCTGCCGGCACCTTCCCTTTGCGTGTTGCAGTCGTGCGACCGCCATCTCTCGGAGTTGCAGCCCAGGCAGAAATCAGCAAAAAATGTTGTTGTATTCACGTTTGTTGTTGATTTTCGACGCCCACATGGATGTTTGTTGATGATTGTTGTTGTATACATGTTCGTGATCTATTGAGAAAAGAAACAGTACCATTTACTTCATAGTTGCAATGTACATTTTTTATAGCATTCAAGTTCTATTGTCTCCATACAAATTTCTTGCCTATTGGGTTTAAAATTCCACCGATTAATGGTCGACCGATTAATCCAGTTAATAGGCCAATCCACCGATTAATCGCTACTCCTAAGCCGAGCGAGCAGGTACCAGTTAACGATTTCCTCAACATTGGGTTCGGTGAAGTATAGACATGACCCGGAACACTTTCCGATCAATGATCAACATCGGAGCCATGGACACCCATATTGACCCCTATACCCACACGAATGAATATTCGAGTGAACCTCCAGTTGCCGTGTGCTATTCCTGTTGCTTCATGATATATTACAAATACCCAAGATGAGATTTATGCATCCCCGTGGATCAACAACTTGTCCACTATGCAAGTTACCTCGTTACCGGTTTTGTTCTCTTTACTCGTTTCCGTGTTCCGGCATCCCAGTGATCAAATCACAATGTGTCTGGCCAGACGATGATGGATACCGTAACACCGAGAGGGCCCGAGAATATCTCTCCATCGTCGGAGGAGCAAATCCCAATCTTGAGCTATCAAGTTACTTGACATACTTTTCCATGAACCCGTAAGCCGCCGTAATAGCCACCCATTTACGGATGACGTTTAACAAACCCCAAAGTTCATGAAGCAAGTATGAAGAAACTCGACACTCGCATGGTCTAAGGAATTATGCAAACATTAACTATCTCTGTGTTATTAACCATTAACTCATGACGAATGTATCTCATAGCATAACATCAATCGGGTCGATTCAACACAAGTGTTCTACTAACATTGTGCCCTCAAAATTGCCGGCATAGACATGCCCATGATCAGGAAAACAGGATCATCATGCAATACTTGAGCCAGTCTTAGAGGCAAGACTAGGAATACATTTTACCGTTTATTATACCACACGTGCACATGAGTTTCCCTCCGAGCCTCGTGGTTATTGCAGACTCGAGAATCATTGCAGTTATAGCATGGAACATAAACATTCATTACAAACTCGGAGATACAAAGTAACTGATATTATTGCCTCTAGGGCATATCTCCTACAGACTCCCACTTGCACTAGAGTCATAATCTAGTTACATGGCTTCCCTAACACCAATGGCAATCCGGTGCTGCTCATGCTTTGCTCGTGGTAGAGGCTTTGTCATCGGGTCTGACACGTTCAGATCCGTGTGAACTTTGCGTACTTTCACTAAACCCGCTTCGACATGATGTCGAATGAGTTTATATTTGCGTTCAATATGTCTTGTCTTATGGTGCGAACTTGGCTCCCTTGCTTGAGCCACGGCGCCACTATTATCACAATAGATCTCCACCGGGTCCAGAGCACTTGGAACCACACCAAGGTCTTCAAGAAATTGCTTGATCCATACCGCCTCCTTGGAGGCTTCTGAAGCAGCAACATATTCCGCCTCCGTCGTAGAATCCGCTACAGTCTTTTGTTTGGAACTTTTCCAATCAACTGCGCCGCCGTTCAATATGAAAACATAGCCTGATTGAGATTTGAAGTCATCTGGGTCAGTCATGAAGCCTGCATCAGTGTAACCATTTACAATGAGCTCTTCATCACCTCCGTACACAAGGAGTAAATCCTTGGTCCTTCTGAGGTACTTAAGAATACCCTTGACTGCGGCCCAGTGTTCCAATCCTGGATCACTTTGGTACCGGCTGCTAACACTTAGCTCATAGGAAACGTCCGGTCTTGTACATAGCATGGCATACATAATAGAACCAACTGCCGAGGCATACGGAACATCATTCATTTGTACTCGCTCATCGAGAGTCCGAGGACACTGATTCTTGCAAAGTACTGTGCCAGGTGACATGGGGAGAAGGCCTTTCTTGGAGTTCTCCATGTTGAACCTTTTCAACACCTTGTCAATGTACGTGCTTTGGCTAAGCGCTATTAGGCGTCTTGAGCCAGTCTTAGAGGCAAGACTAGGAATACATTTTACCGTTTATTATACCACACGTGCACATGAGTTTCCCTTCGAGCCTCGTGGTTATTGCAGACTCGAGAATCATTGCAGTTATAGCATGGAACATAAACATTCATTACAAACTCGGAGATACAAAGTAACTGATATTACTGCCTCTAGGGCATATCTCCTACACAAACCACCTCCATGGTTAAGAGGCGAGGAAGGTACTCATTCAACACCCACGCTACAATATTGAAGTCTCCCTCAAGAGGACGAAGGTTGGGCGGGCAATCATCCGCAGCCACTGGCGTAAAGTTGCAAGGACATTCAACATCATTGAAGGCTCAATATTCGCCTTCAGATTCAGCAGTTTTCTAGATGAGATTCATCTCTCTATATACCGTATATGATGCTACTTTCCAAAGGTTTTAGATGTTGCATGTGAAACTTCGTGCTGTTGTGTAATTGCGTAGCTAGCTATATGGCTATATGGTGTAAGTGAGTGCTGAAGCTATGTAATGTTGTACTCTGATGTAATTCAGCTATGAAATCCTGGTTGCCATAATACGGCTATGAAACATATGGTGTGTTTGATATGAAATGTCAATTTGATTACTAAATGCATTATCAATAATAGGCCAATTAGCCTGCTTATTGGGTTTTTGAATTGCAGACGGTTTCTCAGACAACGTCGTGGGCGATGACCTCAAACAACGCACACAGTTTCTAGAAAGTAGCCGTGTTGGATCAATGAACAATCACACACACCTTTCGCCCGACAAATGTTTGCGTTAGGCCACCTTGCACAAACGTTTTCACATAAAAATTGTGTGTGATGTACATATGAACGGAAACGTTTTTCTGAGATTCACTGTGTGGGATGAACATACGAACAGAAACGCTTGGGCCAGTATAATTGTCTGTGATGGCTCGCCCGATCGCACACGAGCTCTTTTTGCCCCGCGTGTGTGACCAGAGGACCTATCCCCGACGGTTTCTGGGTCGTGTGGAAAGGACCCCCCTATCGCACACACAGGCAAGGCGACGGTTTAAAACTGCGTCGCGGAAAGGGGTTAAAAACCGTTTGTATAGCAGCTCGCTGCACCAGTGCTCTGATCTATCTATCTCTTTTGGCCAACTAGATTGATTTATCTTCAGTGGAAGAGGTGCTTGGTAGTAGGTTCAATCTTGCAGTGTCCTTACTCTATGACAGGAGGAGTTACAAGGCACATATTTGTATTGTTGCTACTAAGGGTAAAACGACGGGTTCGAACATATTATTTGGTCTTACTTTGTCTACATTATGTCATCATGTTTAATGAATTACTCTGTTTGTTATGAACTTAATACTTTGAGATGCATGCTGGATAGCGGTCTTGGGTGGAGTAATAGTAGTAGATGCAGATGGATGTCGGTCTACTTGTCTCGGACGTAATACCTATATATTGATCATGCCATGAAGAATCGTCATAATTATGCGCTATTCTATCAATTGCCCAACAGTAATTTGTTTACCCACCGTTGCTATGCTCATGAGAGAGATGCCTCTAGTGAACGCTATGGCCCCCGGGTCCATTCACTTTATATTTACTAAAACCCTAAAAATACTTGCTGCTATTTATTTACTTTTGTTTTCCTATTTATTTTATCTTTCTACCTCTATCAGATTTAATCCTTACAATTGATGAGTACAAGGAGATTGACAACCCTCTTGCCCGTGTTGGGTGCAAGTATTTGTTTTATGTGTGTGCAGGTACCGCTTACCTTCTTTACGTGGTGTCTCCTATTGGTTCGATAAATCTTAGTTCTTAACTGAGGAAAATACTATCTGCTACTATACTACATCACCCATCCTCTCCGGGGAAATCCCAACGCCTATCACAAGTAGCAAGGGGCCGGGAGTACTCCTGCCGGCGTGGAGACTTGCCACCTCTGAGACCAGAGAGAATGGGAAATAGTAAAGCCAATGGGGGGCCTAGCCGCCAGAAGGGAGGCGAATAAATCATGAACATGATTCAAGATCACGTGCGGGTCTGAGACCCGAACACCATCAATTAACAGATTCTCAATAAGACACCGTCTCCGTCTCCCATTAGCAATGGCAAAAAAATACTCCCTAAACGAGTCCCTTTCCAAAGTCCAATTGATAGTGCCCCTCTGGCGCCAATAAATTTCCGCCTGGCGATGCAACTGCGTCACGAGGCTATAGGAGATATGCCCTAGAGGCAATAATAAATATTATTATTTATCCCCATATTCCTAATTAAGTTTATATTCCGTGCTATAACTGCTATGGTTCTCGAGTCTGCAATAACCACGAGGCTTGGAGGGAAACTCATATGCACATGTGTAATAATAAACGGTAAAATGTATTCCTAGTCTGGCCTCTAAGACCAGCTCAAGTGTTGCATGATGGTTCTGTTTTCCTGATCATGGGCATGACTATGCCAGCAACTTTGAGGGCACAATGTTAGTAGAACACTTGTGGTTAAATCGACCCGAATTGATGTTATGCTATGAGATATATTCGTCACAAGTTAATGGTTAATAACACAGAGAAAGTTAACGTTTGCATAATTCCTTAGACCATGAGAGTATCGAGTTTCTTCATGCTTGCTTCATGAACTTTGGCGTTTGTTAAACGTCATCCGTAAATGGGTGGCTATTACGGCGGCTTACGGGTTCATGGAAAAGTATGTCAAGGGACTTGATAACTCAAGATTGGGATTTGCTCCTCCGACGATGGAGAGATATCTCTGGGCCCTCTCGGTGTTAAGGTATCCACCATCGTCTGGCCAGACACAATGTGATTCGATCACAGGGATGCCGGAACACGGGAACGAGAAAAGAGAACAAAACCGGTAACAAGGTAACTGGCATAGTGGACAAGTTGTTGATCCACGGGGATGACGATAAGTCTCACCTCGGGTGTTTGTAACATATCGCGAAGCAACAGGAATAGCACACGGCAACTGGAGGTTCACTCGAATATTTATTCGTGTGGGTATAGGGGTCAATATGGGTGTCCACGGCTCTGATGTTGATCATTGATCGGAAAGTGTTCCGGCCATGTCTATACTTCACCGAACCTATAGGGTCACACGCTTAAGGGTCATCTATCTGCTGAATTCTAGACAGGGAGTCTGAGAAAAAGTCACTGGAAAAGTTTCGGAGACAACGAAAAAGTTCCGGAGAGAACACCGGAATAGTTTCGGTAAAACTGAAAAGTTGTTTCAGGGTATACCATTAGGTCAAATTGGTTTCGGCACACGCCTGGAAATTCTTGGAGGGTGCCAGAATTGTTCTGGAAACTTCTGGGATTTTTCCGGAGAAAAAACCCGGAAATGTTCCGGAGCTGCCGGAACCGCTTTGGTTGCTTTTTGCAGATGAAAATCATTAATCCGGAATTGTTTCGGAACGCGTCCAAAAATATTTTAGTGGGTACTGGAAATGTTCTAAGACCTACAGAAATATTTTCGGATTTAACGGTCGGAGAAAATATCTCACGAATAGTGGAAACACTATTGGGAGAAAATATCTCATGAATAGTGGGAACACTATTATGAATAGTGGAAACACTTTTGGGAGAAAATATCTCATGAATATTGGGAACACTATTATGAATAGTGAAAACACTGTTATGAATAGTGTGAAAATATCTGAGGGCATTTTGGTATTTTGGGAGCCATCCTGCCCCTTGGGTTTTCCTATAAATAGAGGTGGAGAGGCACTCTCCACACTCACTCTTTCTCACATACAAGTGCCATGCAATGATCTGGCTTCTCTCTCCCTCCCCGCGAAATAGTTTTGTAGAGCCGAAAGGCTGTCTGGGTTCCGGTGGGAACTAGTTCTGGATGACGAAGCCCTGCCGGATAGATGACACTGTATGTGTGCAACCCCGTAGAGAGGTCGTAGGTTCGATCTTTTCGCCCGAGGGGTTGTTCGAGAGTGCCTCCCGAAGGGCTGTCCGAGTGACCGTCCGTGTTTTGAGGGTCCTCCCGAAGGGCTGTCCGTGACACCGTCCGAGGGACTGTCCGACTGCCTCCCGGAGGGCTGTCCGACGAGCAGACAAGGGAGAACATCCTCGCGGTTGGGAGGTTGTAAATCCTAGCTGCGGGGATCTGCACCGACGATGTACATCGACTCTACTTTCGCTGCGCTACGAGTCGGTAACGATCGGATCGAAACCTTGTATGCGGTCTTCATAGTGGTCCTGGGCTGGTGCGTAGGTCGGAATTTTTTTTGTTTTCTGCCGCGTTCCCCTACAGAGGCCTTCTAGATCATATCTCCTTTGCCAGCCTACTTGAGACAACCCTGCCACGTCCACCTCCGCATCCAAAGCCCCGATTTGGCCTAGCAAATCAGATTTCTGCCTACGGGCCTCCACAACCCTATTATGCCCCCAAGCTCTAAGAAACTTCCTAAGATGGTAAGAGCAGAACTGCCAATCATCAATCGGCCCAAAGGAGCGAACCACCAAAGAGAGGAGAGTAGAGATTTTATTGGACACCATAACAGAAAACCCCTCCACGAGCAACCAAGAAGCGTCGAATTGGAACCTTTTAGCGACACTGTTAGTGGAGAGCCCCGAGTCCAGCACTAACGGAGAATGATCAGACCCAACATGAGGCTGAGTAGCAAGGGAGGCACGAGGAAACGACGAGTCCCACTCAATATTAACAAAAACACGATCAAGGACCGAGCGAACAGGATTGGCCTGATGATTGGACCAAGTGAAACGAGCACCAACTCTTGGGATCTCATGCAGAGAACACTCGCTAATAAACTCGTTAAACGAATCCGCTAACGGTCAGGAAAAGTTATCATTGTTCTTATCGGAGGGCGAGCAAATTGAAATCACCTCCAATGAGCAGAGGGAGAGTACAAGAATCAATCTTTGAAGAAAGCTCATCAAGAAAGAGCGCTGACAAGGAATGGTCAGCAGGCCCATAAACCACAATCACCTCCCATAACAAGTTAAGTTGTTTGTGCAGCACCACCATGCTGGCCCAAAAAATGCCATGCTCAAACGCAACAAAATCAAAGGTGTCTAGCTTAGCCCCAATTAAAATTCCGCCAGAATGGCCAGAAGTTGGCAGACACCTCCAGGAAAAACGATCGGCTCCCCCGATCGAAGAGAGCTCATTATTGGAGAAGGAAGCTTTAAAAGTTTCAAGCAAACAGACCAAAGCAATATTCACATCCCGAACCAAGTCACGACTTTGATCCTGACGCCCCCTAGCGCCGAAACCCCGAATGTCCAGAATAGAGCTTTCATTTGAACAAAAGATTTTTGATGCGGAGACTCGACCTGCACGGGGCTACACAGGATTTAGCATGTTTAGAATATGCCCGTTTTGAGGGGACAGTGGCAGGTTGGCCACTACCAACCTCCAACGGCCCTGGCATATCACCAGAGGCAGACGCCAGCTTCCCCGCTGATGCCTCCTTGGCCTTGGCAATGGCAGCCCGAGCCACCTCATTTGCACGAATCACAGAGAGAAGAGAAGAGGGAGAACCCACATTCAAATCAAAAGCAAACCCCAAATCAGACAAAACTTGAACCAAACGACTATCAGGCAAGGGCGGCAAAACCAAGCGAACAGGCAAGGATCTAACATGAGTACCTATGGGGATGGCATCCTTAGCAGCCGCACGGCGGGCAGCCCGATCCGCAATGGGCTCCCCGCTGTCCTTCGCGCAGCGGCTCTTGCGCGCAGTGGAGACCGGAGAACGGACAGGAACCGAGTGTGCCGACGGCGAAGAGGCAGCCCATCACATTCGATTTGTCAGATCAAATAAAATAACGGCGAACCATCAAATTAAAGCCCGGAAATACTATCAATCAAAGTTTTTTTGTTCAACACGTGATATATTATTATCAAGATAATACCTAATACATCAGCCCTTTTGCTCTCAAGAATCACAAAGAGAAGAGAAGAGGGAGATCCCACATTCAAATCGAAAGCAAACCCCGAATCAGACAAAACTTGAACCAAATGGCTCTCAGGCAAGGGCGGCAAAAGCAAGCGAACATGCGAGGAGCTAAAAAGAGTACCTATGGGGATGGCGTCCTTAGCAGCCGCACGGCGGGCAGCCTGATCCGCAATGGGCTCCCCGCTGTCCCTCGCGCGGTGGCTCTTGCGTGCAGTGGAGACCGGAGAACGGACAGGAACCAAGCGCGTAGAAGGCGAAGAGGCAGCCCATCAAATTCGATTTGTCAGATCAAATAAAATAACGGCGAACCATCAAATTAAAGCCCGGAAATACTATCAATCAAAGATTTTCTTTCCAACACATGATATATTATTATCAAGATAATAATACCTAATACATCAGCCCTTTTGCTCTCAAGACAAAAAGATAAAAAAAGGTCAAAAGCAAAAAAGCAAACACACACGTGAACTTGAGCAACATCCGGACACCAGATAGATCAACTCTTTGCAGTAGTGTCATGTAGTATAATTGGTGGATCAGTCTCTTGTCTTCTTCTCTTCCGGCACAAGTTATTTTTGACGAGGATCCCCCAAGTCACCATAGACCCTATAAAGAGTGCGCACATTCCGAACCAAGGTTGGTCACGAGGACGAATGAGGTGCCGGAGCATGTGCGGGTACTTGTCCACGAGTAGGATACAAAGTTCGTTCGTCTCTTGAACTGTCTTTCGGATATTTTCCGGCACCGTCAATGGGTCCCAGTACAGCAATGCCGCCAGTCGTTGCTCCTGCCTGCAGCCTGCTCATAGTAGCCCAACGTACATAATGCGGATGACACTGTTTTGCATGCATGTCAGAAACGCGCGCGCGTTAATAAGTTGCTTATGCAATTATACTGTAGTACGTACGTTAGTAGGAAACTAGTATCAATTAGCCAAGATTTTCACGGGATATGAAATCAATGGTGCTCAGTCCATACATATATTTGTATTTTTACGGGGATTCTTTATGTCCCTGTAGGATCCCAATTCATGATTAGGGCAGTTCCTTTTGGAACGGCTGTAGGATGTACGGTACATCACTGCTTGTAATGACGTTGAAACCAAATCGGGCTAGGTCTATATACAATTGGCAGTTAACTGAGAGATAGATTAAGATGGATGTGATAGGGCTATATATATACCTTGGCAGCAACATCGCCCTTGTGGATGAATCGATGTCGCCCCTCCGCCGCAACAGAAGCGGCTTGTCGCCCCTGCTGGAGGGCAGCGCGATTGCCGAGCATCCTCGCCGCGTGTCGAAGCACCGCCGCCATGGCAGGGTGATCGAAATCAGTCGTTAGTCGTTACGTAGGTGTTTCCGTTGGAGACCGATCAGGGCAAAGCTAGAGAGGCTTATATAGATGGATATAGATAGACATGGTTGGGAATTAAACACGATTCCCCGGCCCGGCCATGTCCAGCTCCAGCCCGACCCGGCCATGGAAGCAAACCAACCATCGAGTAGGCTTGCTAGTTCTTTTTACTTTTTTGGATTTGGAAGTAGGCGCTAGTTGGCTAGGTTTTTTTTAAAGGAGAATATATTAATATCAAGAAGATATCAAATACACACAGTCTCTGCAACAACAAGATGCCTAAAAACATCTAGGCTGCACGCATCCAAAAAAGAAAATAAAAAGAGAAAAATAATGAGAAAAACAGACCCGTCATGGTGATCAATCACCCGCAGTAGCAGGACTCTAACCACCACCAAAGACAGCATCCGGACTACAAATGAGGTTCTCCAAAAGCAATGCCTCTATGAAGGAAACAAATCACAAGCGTTGTCGTTGCCTGATCAAAGATCGTAGGTTTCACCCTGGAGAAAGAACGCGTTCCCAAAACAATGCTTTGAACAAGGCCACTACACCGTCTCACCACAGGCGTGCATGCGCTCACCGGTACGCTGGCCTAGAATGCGAGCCCGCCTACGTTGCGCCTATCAACGACGACCTGGCGGACCTGCTCCTCTCCCCGACCGGTCTCATCGTGGAAGGAGGCATAGATGAGATGCGCCGCCGCATGCAGTCAGCACCACGGCTCCTCTTCACTGCCGCTCGTCCGCTCCACCACTCTTGAGTAGCGGCATCACCGGATCCGGCCTCTTCCCTCTTGAGATGGACAGGCCTTGCTGGATGGTGGGGACTGGGGAGGTTACCAGTATCCACTCCACCAGCCGCCGGCACTCCCCGATCAGCACTCACTCCTCCCTCTGCACGACGGCATCGCTCCTCTAAATTTTGCCTCCTCTGCTTAGGTACACTCACTTCGATTGCTCCCCTCACGTCGTGCTCCCCTGAGCGTTCCGAGGAGGAGTCCCCCGCCCCACCACCACGACCTGGAACGGATCCAGCAGCGCGAGTAAGACAAGTTATCTGCACATACTCTGTTACTCATCAATAACTATTTGTTTTGCCTGTGTTTGTGGCTCCGATGCGGGTGTCCTTGCTCGTGCGCAAGGTGCCAAGCAAAGGGGCGCAGGAGCACGATGCTGGAGCGGGCCAGAGGGGCTTGTGCTGTGTATTGCTTGCTCATGTTATATTTACTAGCAGGCGGAAGGCATGAGCCCGTTGTTGGCTAAATTGCAGCTTAATTTGCTAGTTGCCCGTGTTTACTTTCTGTTGTTCAGTTTTACTAAGTAGCACGAGAAGATTACGAATTGTCGAAAAGAGTACAAATTGTTGGGTCGATAACAGAATCTGGTGACATACATACAAAGATGAACGAAGGAGTACAATGAAGCGAACATTGGACTAAAAGGTTATACACTTCATAAATTGAAAATAACCAGATTTTCTAGCTTGATAGCTGTCGACGTACATTATCCTCCTGTGATTGCTCCCTTCCACTTATCCACTTTGCTCATGATGACGAACGCCGGAAAGTACTATAGATGCCAGTAAACTGAATGCTATATATGGTTCATTTCCCTTTCATAATGCACGTTCAACAACACAATGAACATGTGAATTCCATCAGCTTAGCATACTATAGACACATTTGATTTATTCTGTAAAAGCAAATATAGTTACTCAGTGTAGTAAGAAAGGAGAGCTGAAGGCTTTGAATATACAAAAGATAATGCAAAAAACAATTCACTAACCTCAACTAAATCTCACATGCCAAGTATTTCCCATATTTTCAGCACTCATTTGATATGGCGATCAAGTAACACGGTAACAATTAGTAGAACATTATCTGCTCCTTTGGACCATGCATTGTAAAGCTACCAATCATCGATGACGAACTCTTTGTACAGAAGAGGACACTATGTTCAGAACAACATATCATGAACCTTCCTTTCATTTGAAATTCCGCGTTCAGAAGATGAGATCATGAACCTTTCATGCATTTGAACTATAACATATGGCCAAGTATACAATACATTTACCACATTGTGCATAGCCTTAAGTAGTCAAAATTTCTCTGGTTAGATATTATAAAGGTTTGCTTTGTTATATGCGGGAATGAAATGTAGCTCGCATACTCATTCCAATCCTTAATGAAATGGAGTTCGCATATTCATCCCAATCCTTATTCAACCAGACCCTCCGAAATAAAAATCCCTGAAGTAGCTAAAGTGGGAAAAATTTATGCTCCAGAAGAGCCTCTAGTTTTGACTCAAATTTATGCTTAGCTGGTCAACAATGGAAAATATGTGAGTATTGCCCTTCATCAACCTCGCATGGCTCATAGCAGTAGTGCCATGTTTCTTTCTTTCTATGTTGGAGCATGCGTTTTGTTGTCCCTTCCTCCTGACAAATTGTGTAATTGAAATTGGAGTTCGGAGTCAGGATGTAGATACTAATTAATCGAACTCCCGCTGAACCATTGCGTCAACATACAACATAGAGCAAGGTATGAAGTATATTTAGTTCAATGGTTAATGTCTATCATCTATGTTATAGTTCCAAACGGAGTGACCAATTTGAAAAGAATTCGCACGATTTTCCCTCATATATTTCTATCACGAGTTTGCTCATGGACTTTCGTTGGTGCAATATTTGACAACATTTTTAAGATGATAAAACAATTATGTTAGCCAAGCAACCTCTGTAAGCTAACTATAAACTATTAGTACTATTCCACAAAGAGATAAACATCAAATTAAACATGTGTGCACGCCTTCTTTCTTAGGAAAGCAGCGTATTTAAATGTATATTTTACAAAATCTGAAAATTTGCAGCCTCTGAAACTGGTCAAACATTATTTGCACCAAAACACATAGGAAGTAGGGGTGCATGTCTCTGAAACTGGTCAAACATTATTTGCACCAAAACACATAGGAAGTAGGGGCGCATGTCCCAGCGAGAAAAAAAATCGCACGTGGTCGAATAGGAGGAAGAGGTTACCGGAGTGGAACTCGGGGACGCGGCAGTCGCGATGTAGTGGAGGCGGCCGACAAGGTGGAAGCGGGCGAGGCATGTCGCTGGAGACGGGGAGTCAGGGAGAGGACCGATGTAGGGTGGGCGAGGTAGCTGAAATCGGCGGGGTCGACGGAGGGGTGTCGGGTACTGGAGGGCTACTAAAAAAATAGCACACTACAAAAAAGCCAAGAGTGAACCGGAGGAAAAACGTTAGAGCGTGCTATTAGCGGTGCTATAGTGTGCTATTTTTTGAGTGGTCTAAACACACTATAAAACTAGGAGTGAACTGTGTTAAAAAAAAATCAAGAGTGGACCAGAAGAAAAACCGGACACACATCGCTTATGCACACGGAATTATCTAGCGTGGCATTGCTCATAACGCTAGAACGTCCTATTAGTGGTACTATAGCGTGCTATTTTTTCAGTGATCTAAATACGGTACAAAACCGAGAGTGAACGACGTTAAAAAACCAGAGTTAACCAGAGGAAAAAAAAGGACACGTGTCACTACTGGAAGAGCCAACGCCCAACATTTCAAATGCATGGGAGGAGGTCTGGCTTAGGCGCTTTAATTCTCTTATATATATATTTGATAATTGCCTCCCCCTATGATTTTGAGAAATACAACGTGTCGCTACATGGAGTTGTTGAGTGTAACGCCCTAGACACACATGCCGGTTACTGCCCGTTACTTCTGACGGGATCTAGACTGGCCCTACAGATTAACACTAGTCTTTACTGCGCACTTTGTCCTCACTTGTGTGCATCTGGGACCAACTTCCTAGTCGGTCACCCATCCTGAAATTGCTCGAAACTGAGCATGCTTAACCTTCGAGTTCTTTCAGAATGGGTTCTCGAAAAATAAGGAATTCGTAGTCTATCATCACTATTAAGTCAGACTATCACATTGAGTCAGGGGAACACCGATTAATTTGAGACTATCAATGTATTTATCTCTTCTTGAAGGGGTCTCTGCGAAACAAGTCGACTTACTCGTAGGTGTGTGTATTTCACATCTTGTAATGGTTCCGTCGGGGTTCATTTGTTCTGTACTTTTCTTAATAATAATTAATAAAATATGGATGTGCGCATCGCAATGATGCATAGGCCAAGGGGTTTTGACCCCTTTTCGATTTTTTTTGGTATTTTGGGTCACCTTTAAAGTGCACCGCTGATGTAATGTGGTACAATCGCATTGATGTTCCTAAAGATATGGTATGCACCAAAGCTATTTTTAAACCATACTAGTCTTTTGATTCCAATTGTCACATGAAGTGTTGTTAAGTTGTCGAAATGATGTATTCATGCTAAGAAGGTTACTGGAAAGGGTGAAGGTTGAGTCCTGAAGCCTTTACTATTGATGCTACCGACAACAAAGATACAATCATTGTGTTTTGGACAAAAAGTTGAAGCTAATAGTTGATGTTCGTATATTATATTTTATGCCGATGGCTTTACTGATTCACATGTATAAACTGGTCAATTCCCTTCTTTTAATGAAAAAGCAGAGCTCCTGTCGGTTGCTCGAAAAAAACTGATTCATGTGACCTGAAGCTAATAGTTGATGTTCTGACATTTCAAAGTATATTAGTTCTGATTTTCAATGGCTACAATAACATAATAATCTTTATTTGCAATGGTTGGCTGGCCTTCAGTTTGATAAATACTTTTACGAATTCATCAGCTTACATACATGTGGTTGGCAACTTGCTCCTTGGCGTAGCTTCGCTGGTAGTTCTTTTCCCATCTCCTTAAAAGGGGCGTAAGAAAAAGTATGCAACATTATGATAACTAATTGTTTTCAACCACAAATCTAAAAATATGTGGACAACTTGCAAGTACCAATACGAGTCATTCATGCATATTCACTTTATGTTGTAGGTTCTCATTATGTCGCTTCAGCTCTTCATTTTTCTTGAACAATTCGTTGATGTGATGCTGAAGTTGACAGCCTCTATTTCTTTCTCTAGCCGTTGAGATAACATCAGCCTTCTTAATTGCCCCATCCGCTATTCGTAGTCGCCCATGGGGAATGCCACATGATGATTCATACTCCCTCCATTTCATAATGTAGTGCGCCCGCGTTTTTCGAGATATAATTTTTGCTCCCACCGCAGTCGCCCACGTTGGTTAAATTTATGGTCAAAATTAAATCTCGAAAAGCGCGGGCGCACTACATTATGGAATGGAGGGAGTATAATATTTGCCAATCTAACTCTCGTTGCTCCCAATCATCAAGATGTGTAGCTCTAGCCAAATTAGAGTAATCATCCTAGAACAATAGCAATTTTAACTTGTATGGATGCATGTAGAACAAGTACTTAGTGATAAGTAGATAAGCGAATGTATGAAGTGTTTTTTCTCCTTCCCATTGAGGGTCGAATTGGTGCTACCACTGCCATCCCAATTCTTGAGTCCAGATTTCATTGCAGCATATGTATTCAACATGGTAACCTTCTCAGGTCCTTATTTCTCTGCCTACAAGACCATAAAAATGAAATAAAACATAACCAATTACAATTTACGAAAGTTGTCATACAAGTTTGACATACCAGAATTTGTCAAGCCTCCACAAATGGTAGTGAACCTCTCGATTTTGAGAAACATCTTCACTCTTGAATCGGGATTCCTACCCTCTCTTCCTTAAAGACTTGATATTTTTTTGAACACCAACAAGCACAAAGATGAGGCCATGCATGTTCCTTAAACAATGGTGTTCTTCTTTCCAAGTATTGGTCATATTCTTGTAGATCCTTTCGGACCTGAATCATCACCAGACAACCAAATCCAATTCACTTCACACGAACGAAAGAGACAACACCAGAGTAAAACTAATTAAAATTACCTCAAAACACGAAAAAGCTTTGGGACAGAGTGAGTTTGCTTTTCTTCCACACATCAAAACAAGAAAATTATGTATTGTGCCGACGGAAAGGGCCCGAAAAATCAATGAGTAAATCAGATCCAGGTGAGTTGAAGCCGGCTTGGGTTTCAATCTAGAAAGATGGCAGGACGATTTGCTGATTGGCTGGGATCGTGGGTAGCGAGATCCAGACAAAATGCTGATCTTGCAAAAAACACGTAGAACAAAAAACATTAAAATCGACAAGAACAACGTAGAGAGGAACGGATCAACAGTAGAAAAGAACACTAACGACCGGTAAAGATGGCGGCACGCCCATGATGGGATGGTGCGCGGGTCTGCAAGAGCTAGAGCCCTCCTCAGAGATGTTCAAGCAAGGGGCTTCCCTTCGAGTAACAGGATTGCACGTACCAGTTTTTTCGCAGGTGCTTCCCTCTAAAACTATAACTTATAACCGTGCTACCTTCTTGGCTTGCAATTCTCTAGCCTCCAGTCGTACGATGTGGACTCTACGGTCGCCGTTATTCAAGACGACAGCAAAAAGCTGAAGATCGATCGACACCCAGCACCTAAGAGACATCAGTTTTGCAGGTCAGATCCTCTGAAATGGTCGGGGGAGAGTGTTGGTGAAGAAAGAACGGCTCGATATTAAGCCTCAATTCCACGATTGAATACCGTACGCAACCAAACAATGATATTCGGGGCAGCGAATGCCAATGTCGAAATGTGTTCCTCAATGCCAACATCCAAATGTTGTGTTAAAGATTTAATTAACTGTTCAGAATTTCAAAAAAAGGTCACAATTTCAAGAAATGTTCATAAATTTCAAAACAAATCAGGATTTACTTTTTTCTTTGCAATTTTTCAAAACAAATCATGGAATTTTTTTGAATCCATAATTTTTTTTGAATTCGCGTTAACTTTTTTGTGATTTTTTTTTTGAATTTGCAAGCATGTTTTGAATTCATGAACATTTTTTGAATTCGCTAACATTTTTTGAATTTCATGAACTTTTTCAAATTTGTTAACCCTTTTGAATTCATGTATAATTTTCAAAGTTGAACATGTTTTCAAAGTCATGAACATTTTCAACTTTGTAAACATTTTTTTAAATACATGAATTTTTGAATTTGTGAACATCTTTTTTGAATTCATGAACATTTTGGGATCATGATTTTTTTTCAAATTCATTATTTTTTATAAAATTTATGAACTTTGTTTAATTCACAACTTTTTTTGAATAATTTCAAACTAAAAAAATCTCACCGAAACGTAAAAACGAAAGAAAATGTGATACTATCTGTTAGGCTGGGCGCTCACATGTTTGACTCGCTGGGCCAGGTCCATGTAGGAGACCACTCACTGGCGCTGGGCATTTTTGTCATTTCTCGGTGGGTTGTTTGCGTTGGCATGGGCTTCGCATGGCCGTCGGCTAGTAGCCCAGTACTAGTGCGCCTCGTCTTCCTTCCTCCAAGAACCCAACCCCGGTCGCCGGGATCCTCCGCCGCCGCCCTTCCCATCCCATCCCCCCGCCAGGTGAGCTTCGCTTCTAGTCCCAATCTCTCCTACCTCCAGTATTCCCCTAGCGCCTCGAGTGGCTGTACTGTTCTCGCACATCACCGGCGACGCGTGGCGGAGAAGGAAGGAGTAGGCCAGCGAGAGGCAATCGCTGCCTGGGTCGTGGATTTCATCAGGTCTCTTCTATCCCGTGCGCATTAGGTATGTATATATGCCGTTAGCTGCTGACCAACGTTTTGGCCAAGACAAGGTTCACATGTCTTCCGTCAGTAGCAAAGTTACAGAACAAGTTCAGTTTCAGATTAGAATTTCATGTCAGAATGTTGGATTAGGAAATGCAAATGGCTTCCTTCTTCGCGCGGCTCTGATTGGTTATGCTCGCTGCCTTCTGTTTATGGGTGCAGCTGAAAGGTGTTGCAAAAATGACGATCCACCTGTGCGTGCTACCGAATTTGAAGCCCTTCCTTGGCAGCTGATAGATTTTGCTTTGACCCCCATAATTGACGATTACGATGCTAGATCAGTACGCGACGCATCCTTCATTTTTCCACAATGCTAGTGACGGATGCTTTATGCCACGAATTCGTAGTACTATAACATGAATCGTGCAGAAGACTCCAAAATGCATCACTAGGAATTATGAATCTTTTTGGAAATACTAGTTAACCTGTTACTGTCAGTCAGGGTTCGCATCTTTTGATATCACTCCTTATCTTTATTTTGGTGCTGGAATTCTAAAAAAAAATGATTAGTACATTTCTTGATTGTGAAGACTATTACCAGAGGCCAGACATAACTTCTTCATCTTGCGTTTCATCAGGTCCCTGTGCTAGATGGCATCTTCTACTCTGAAACCAGGTGTGCCTATCACTCTGCAAGAGCTTGAGCCCTCCTCGGAGATGTTCAAGCAAGGGGCATCCTTCCGGGTAACAGGAATGTACGTTATCGCAGTTGATTCCATCTAAAAACCATAAATTTTAATTAAACGTGCTAACCTTCTTGGCTTGCGATTCTCCAGCCTTCAGTCATACGATGTGGACTCCGCGATTGCCGTCATACAAGATGGCAGCGCGACACTTAAGATTGACACCCAGCACCTGAGGGAAATCGGTTTCCGCAGCGGCTCTATGTTCCAGTTCATCGGCGAGCTCCTGATCCGGCCAAACGACGACGTAATTCTCTAACCTTCTCCAGATTTTAGCAGTCTGGTATCAATCGAACAATGCTGCATCAAATTTGTTGCTTACATCCTGCAGGTGATTCTGCAAGCACGTGTGGGCAGGAATGTCGATGGCCTTGACCTGAACCTTTACCAGCAGTCTCTAATCATCCAACGGCAGCATGAAGCCAGACTGCTGAGCTCCAGGAGGGCATGATCCAAAGCTGTGAAGCAGGCTCATGGCCTCATTTCAGTTACTCTGAAGTATGGAGCGCAGGAGGACATAATCACCTTGACTCGACAATCCTGGGCTTCAATTTTTTAGATGGGTGCAAACCTACATAGTACTAGTAACTGTTAACTGAATTTCCTGAGCACAGAGTATTCCTCTATGACCACCTCATTCTCAAGGCTATTCATGCACATATTATTTGAGGGTCCATATATCGTTTCACATCGTTTTGTGGGCTGGCATTCCCTTGCAGCAGAGGTGTAGTCTTGACAGATGTAGCTGCAGAGTGATATCCTATTTATTGTGAACAATTTGGAACCTGACTTGCTATATACTCCCTTCGTAAAGAAATATAAGAGCGTTTAGATCACTACTTTAGTTGCTAACTTGAAACAAATTGCATGGTGGTCATTTTGTGTCATGTCAACTTCTGATCAGCCACCCTGTATAAAAGAAGAAAAGATAATAATAAACAAAATGAACTTGACGTGTTATTCCTGTATATGAAATCACCTTTTCTTTTATACATTTGTGACAGTACATGGTCTGCAATTTGGAAATTATTGAAAGTGTTCATATTGCGCCGACGTCATCATTTCTTATCTGGCCAAATTAAAATTTCGCTTTCCCTTCTTTTTTTGGCCCAATATCGGCTGAGATATCTTCTTTGCTGCCAAGGGAGATCAGATTAGGTTGAATTTTTTTAGCGATTTGGGATGCTGATCAAATGTCCCTGTCCATCAGTAGCTCTGATCAGGGACTTGCTGTAAGCCTGTAAGTTGACACGTGCATGCGCAGAAAAGCCACACTGCACCACATTACATGCCGCCATAAAATTGCCCAATTATGTTTAGGTCACTATTCTTGTGGAAAACTGACAGAAACTAAAGAGCTTGATGCGATTTAACTGCTAGAAATTTAGTGTTTGTCATTTTATCAGTGTGTGACCTTGGAGGAGGAAAGGAGCTGTTCAAGGCTCTAATCCATAATTGAAGAACCACTTCTTAGCCTCGACCCAGATGATGTGGCCATGTTAATGATATCTGGTGGTGAAAATGCAGTTGGTTGGTTGTACCCTCACTCTGTAACCTGAAAGTCGCAGGATCGAATCCCCGTCATGCATTTAACATTTTGGGCTCTCAACGAGGCTCTCCTTGCCCCGTTCTCGGAGGAGGAGGTCCTTGCGGCCATCAAGGGCATGGCCCTGGGCCCGGAGGGCCTACGTATTTGGTTCTTCCAGGTCTTATGGTCTTCGGTAAAAGACCTCGTGATGGACATGTTCCAAGAATTCTATGTCGGATTATTACTCTCATTCCGAAAGTGTCGGCGCCTCGGACATCCGCCAGTTCCGGTCGATCATGGTCGTTAACATGATCTTCCGCATCCTGGTGAAGGTGCACGCCAATAGGGTGGCCCTTGTGGCAGACCGGCTTACTAATCCGAACCAATCGACCCTTATTCAAGGCAGATTTATTCTGGATGGGGTGCTTGTGCTTCATGAGGCCATCCATGAGGTGAAGCGTAAGCATCAGCAGGCGGTCTTTCTTAAGATTGACTTCCATAAGGCTTATGACATAGTTCACTGGTCCTTCCTTCGGGAAGTCCTTCTTCGGAAGGGATTCGACGACCGCTGGGTTACCCGCGTCACGCAGTTGGTATCGAGTGGTCGCACGACTGTGAACATCAATGGGGAAATCGTCCCGTACTTCCCCACGTTTTGTGTGTTGAGACAAGGAGATCCTTTCTCCCCTTCCTATTCAACATGGTGGTCGACGCCCTTGCGGCCATTCCGGATAAGGCTAAGTTGGCCGGACGTATCCGAGGTATCATGCCCAATTTGATTGCAGGGGGAGGGGTCTCCCTTCTTCAATATGTTGACGATACGATCATCATGGTCGAGGGCTCTGACATGGATATCACTAATCTCAAATTCCTGTTGCTCTGCTTTCAGCAGATGTCGGGCCTTACCATCAACTTCGCCAAGAGCGAAGTGATGATCCTAGGATACTCGGACGAGGAGCAGCAAAGTATTGCGGACCGCCTCAATTGTGGGTCCTTCCCAACATCCTACTTGGGATCCCTATTAGTGACTACCGTCTCTCGATGTCGGATCTGCGGCCGGTGGTGACCAAGATCCAACACCGAGTCGAGCCCTAGGTGGCTATCTAAGGTCGCTCGGACAGGTCTCATTAACTCTTCCATGTCTAGTCTGCTCATGTTCATTATGAGCTTCTACAGTTTTCACGAGATCCTTCATCACGAGATTGCGAAGTTTCAATGTAGATTCTTCTGGGCGGGCGAGGGTGATAAGCAAAAATACCACATGGTTTGGTGGGCGGACATTTGCAAACAAAAAGACCAGGGTGGTCTTGGTATCATGTCTTCTAAACGCATGAACATCACACTCCTAACCAAATGGCATTGGCTCATTGCTAACAACGAGGGAGGCCTTTCACTTGATATTATCAAGGCCAAGTACCTTCGGGGCCAACCCCTTGGGTTCTGTTAACGCTCTGGGGGCTCCCAGTTCTGGCAATCTGTAATCCAGCTGCTCCCCGTCCTTCGTATTGGCTCCTCGATCTCGGTTGGCTCGGGGACGTCGACCCTCTTTTGGTTAGACCGATGGACGGGTACCCCATTCGCTGCCCGTTTCCCGGAGCTCTTCTCCATTCATGTAGTTCCTCACCTCTCCGTCGAGGCTGCCCTTATTGATCTAGGGAGCATCGCCTTTCGTCGTTCCTTCGGCCCGGCCGAGCTGGTGGCCTGGGAGGAATTGCTGGAGTGTGTCGCCTTACACACTCTCAGCTTAGCACCAGACCAGGTGTCATGACACCTCGAGCCCAGTGGTCGGTTTTCCACTAGTTCGTTGTATCAGGTCATTGCCCCCACACTCGGCCCGACGCCGCTTGTCCAAATTTGGACGATTAAGCTTCCGCTGAAAATTAGGATTTTCCTTTTGTAATGGATTCACGGTAGAGTACCTTCAGGGGTGGAGGTGCTTGAGCGTAATGGCCCTGGCGATGGTATCTGCCCTCTATGTGGCACGACATAGGATTCCAACCATATTTTCTTCACGTGCGCTTCGGCTCAGTTCCTTTGGTCATGCTTCCGGGATGTGATGGGTGGCGGGTGGTGCCACACTAACTTCCCCGACCTTTACGAGGAGTGGCAAGATTCAACCGTTGGGTACCTCCACATTAGGTGGCTGGTGATGTGGGTCCTAACGTGGACATTGTGGTCAATTCACAATAAGCTTGTGATTGAGCGGACTCTACGACGGCCTACTGACGCTATTTACAAACTTTGTGGCTTTCTGCAGCTGTGGAAGCCGCTTAGCCGCGGCTAGGAGCGTGACGCCATCGACACCATCATTGGCGGATTTAGATCTCTGGCACTTCGCTTGGTGCCTCCGCTTCCTCCACCACCACCGGAGCCGGATTAGTCCTTGGCGCCTTGTATCCCGTTGTTGTTATTTTTGTTTTTGGGCTTGTTAAGCTGGTTCCCTTAGCAGAACCCCTATTTGTGCTACCTTTTGTGTTCGTTTATGGTGTGCGTCGTATTTTGTGTTGCTATCTTGTTGGACTCGGCTTGTGATGGTTGCTTTATATATAAAGCGGGGCGAACGCCTTTTCCTGTGAAATGCACTATGAAGGTTACAGATAAGGCCTCGAACTAGGAAACTCTCACGAAGAAAAATATTGTCCAAGAACATGAAAATAGTATGCATACACAAATTTACTTGCTCTACTGCACAAATGTATGAACAATAAAAACATTTAGTTTCCTACTCTACTAATATCATTATTTTAGTGTATTTCACTATTTGTTGTTTATATAAAGAGACATAAAGTTTCTGGAAATCTAGTCTTAAGATATACTTATAATATCTGTAGACTTGTCTATTTCAAGAAGATAAGCATGCCACTTACATATCTTTACTAGGACGCAGCTAGGAAGCGCCCATGTGCCCGATGGTCTTGGCGAGCAGATGCCCATATATGGAATGCCAGGCTATCACTTTCCAAAAAAAAAGCAAACTAATGTCTCCCGACCACCTCTCTCGTGCCCACGTGATCCCGGAGACAACAAAAAGTATCTGATACCATGCTATCAAAGAAATCAGTCAAGATCTTGTCCCATGCGCATTTCTTTGGTGTTTAAAAATATTTTAAAAGGCGCAACTTTTGATCCTAGCGTTTCTGATCCATTTTCACCACTGGGTTTATTACGACGAGTTCTTAAAAACTAGATCCCATATGGATAGGTTGTGACACCCTGGTTTTCGCTCCTTGTTTTTTTTTCCTTCGCGGGATTTGGCTCCCGTCTTTTTTCGGTGTTATTGGATTTTCTCTCGCTCTTGGGTATATGAAGATGGTCATTTAGTCTTGCCTTTCCTATCCAACCAGAGACTCTCTCCAGACCAACCTTGCCACCCCAGATGTATTCTTAGGATTTTGCCCCGAAACCCTACTCTCCGATCTACCGGAAGGGAAACCCTAATTCCTTCCGTTTAAAAGGAACCCCAATTTCCTTTGATCTGTTGCCTCCCAAACCTTTCCCAGTGATCATCTCACATCTATAAACCCTGGATATGCAAAAATATTGCCAAGTCATTTGCAATATTTTTCATTTAAAATTAATTCCTTTTTCTGCCGGTTAAAGGAATTAAATCCAGGAAAATATCTATCCATCTCCAAAGTTCATGAAAACTTGTGGAGATATTCTTTGTGATCATATTGAGCTCCAATAAAAATATGGGCCATAATTAAATAAGGGAAATTGCCTTTTCCTATTTAAAGCCAATATTGCATTTTGGGCACTTTCCAAAGGAGCTACCATTTTGGTGGCCAGGAAACATCCCAAATAATTTGCGGAGCTTCTCCTATCCATATCTTCACCATTTCCATCAAGATCCCAAGTTCCACAGATCAAATTTTGAGAGCATTATCCAATTCTTGTTTCTGGACTTATTTTGAGGTTGTGAAGAAACTATATTTTATATTGCTTCAAAAATCTTGAGATTAATCCAGGACCTCATATTCCCTATATGATGTGACTATGCAAAAATTCACATCATTTCATCGAGCCAATTTCTCTCAAAAATTCCATCTAGTTTCTGTATAGATTTTAGCTCTGTGAAGGAAGTACAATTTTGGTATATCCAAATGAGCTGAAATTTTCCCAGAACCTTCATCCCTCCAAATCATCAATCTCCACCAAAATTCAGCTCATTCCACCAAGCCATATGAGTGCAGCTTCAAGATCCATTTTCTGGACCAGAATTTGCATTGCAAAGGAAGTGTATGCAAAACTTGTCCAAATGACCTAAAATTTGGCAAGCACCTAGTCCTTCCTACCCTATTCCATTGTGACAAAGATTCAGCTCCCCACTCTCATCCATTTCTCCTCAGGAATCCGTCCAAGTTTCATGTCAGAACCTTTGTGAGCTCCAATCAGTCACCTCCTGCCTCCACCTCCATCCAAAATCATCATAGGTCAACTCACTGACCTCTGATCTATCTATTTGACATGTTGTGGCATTCAGAAAAGCGCCAGAGCACGTGGCACCCGTGGTGACCACGCAGCAGCTACGCCAAAACGGCGCTCTGTGCGATGAACCTCGTCGACCAGCCAGCTCCGGCCAGCCCGAGCTTGTCTGAGCATGTCAAATAGCTCCGCATCGTCCACGTACCCCTCTCCCGCACCTTCTCCCCTCTTCTTTCTTCTTCTCCACGCCACGGCGGTCGCCGCCGCAGTTCTGTCCGCCCGTGACCGTCGTCGTTTCCCTCTCTCGTTGGCTTCTTCTTCCTCGAGCTGTCGCCTCCCTCTGCCTCTCGTCAGGTCGGCCGCTCCCCGACGCCGGGAACCCGCCAGACACGTCGCCTCGTTGCTCCAGTACGGCGATAGGATCGCCACCGCGGCCATCCTCATCTGCTCGCTCCGGCCAGGCTATAAATAGCCGTGCCCCGAGCCCCTTGAGCTCACCAGCCTCCTCCTCTACCTCCTAGCACCCCACCCCGCCTCTCCTCGGAGCCCTGGAGCCCCTCATCCCTTCCCTCTGTCCGCCATTGCCGCCCTCGACCTCGCCAAAATTCGGCCGTCTTCGGACCCATCTGCTCTGCCTAGTCGTCGTAGCCGACCACCACCACCATCCAGAGGACCTCGCCGCCTCCATTTTACCCCGGGGAAGGCCACGGCCGCCGTCCCAAGCCCGCCTCTGCCGTCGCCCGCCTCCACTCCGTCCAGTCGCCTCAGTGCGCCCCCGCCTCCGCCTCGACCACCCACGGGCGCGGGAGGGAGCCGCGAGCCCATCTCCCCCATCGGCCGAGCTCGCCGCGCCCTGCCTCGCCGGGAATCGTGCCGGCCGGCGCCGCTGTCTCTCTCTGTCGGAGGAAGAAGAAGAACGAGAGAAGAGAGAGAGAGAGAGAGAGAGAGAGAGAGAGAGCTAGCGGGGCCCGCCTGTAAGTGGCTCAGCCACCGGGCCCGCAGGCTTAAGTGGACGCGCAAAGCCGAGGATGCGCTTTCCACTTCGGAAAGCGTACTCCGGAGGAATACGTTTTCACCTCTGGAAGGTGTAAGCCGCAGAAATACGCTTTTCCTTCTGGAAAGCGTATTTCCAGAGAAGGCGCCACCCGTAGCACTGGCAGGGACCCGGTGGTAAATATTTTCTTTACAGAAAGGTCCCTGGCAGTCAATCATCAATATCTTTTCGCTCATAACTCCGATCGAGGTGATTCCAAAGCCCACTTCTTCAGTTCGTCGAGCCCGTTCCGATGCCATCACTTTCACCTTGGTCACACTCTCTGAAAATGACCATTTTGCCCTTGCCCTATATTCAGCCCTCCGAGAGGGAACCCCTTTCCGGCGATTTCTCTGCGAGGCGATCGCACTTCTTCCCGGAGTATTCCTCGACCCCCAGGCAAGCCGACCATATGATATATGCCCTAAAGCATTGCTCTATGTTATTCTTGCGTGTTTAAATTTAATACGCTTGTATCTGTGTGCATAGTAGTGAACTGCATGTGACGCTGCTGAACCCTTGTTTGTCTTTCTTGGATGACGGCACCACGCCTGTGTTCTGAGCTGTTTCCGGCCGTCCGGGGTGGATGCCGACTTTTTGTTCTCTTCTCAACAACTGGCCCGTGTTCTGAGTTGCTTTTCGGCCGTCTCGGACAGCTGTTGAATTTCTTTCTGTAGCAGGTGACCCTATGCTCTGAGCTGATTTTCGGCCGTCTTAGGGAACCGCTACACTCTTTTTATCAACACCGACTCATGCTCTGAGCTGCTTTTCGGCCGTCTTGAGCCGGGGTTGAGTTATTCCAGTCACGCCCCAGATCTGAGTTGTAAAGACCGTTCTGGTGGCTACTGGTTTATTTGCCGGTTTCATGCAAGGGTTCAGATGGTTGTCACTTACAGCCAAGACTTGTAAAATTATTAAACTCCTGCTAGATTGAATTTGTTATTTACATTAGTTGTTAATGCTCATCATATTATCGCCCTAGTGACTCGTAGCTGACAGTATGGAGATAGGTTGTTATATTTTCATCATGCATTACTGTTGTTATTACAGTAATTAAGAATGTGACTTAATAACAACAACCTCCTCCGTCGACTGGATCGAGTCATAGTGTCACCTACCGAGCTTACCCGTGCAACCACATTTGCCTGGATGGGGAGGCCCTAGCTTGGTCTATTGTCCTGCCTCTTGTCGGTACCTCTAACTAGGGAAGGTTATGCGTGCGTGCTACCTTGGCCCGGTAGGCGGCGATAACCTTGTGAGCCCAGTTGTTTGTTTGCGCGCGGTCCCCGTTTGGGATAGTTTTGTTTGGCCACGACGGTGGCAGGTGTCACGGGGTGACACAGAGGCCACCCAGGACATGACCCTGGGAGGGTATGATTGTCGGAGGAACCGTAAGAGTGTCAGGCAATAGACAAGGTTTTGTTGGAGCAGCACTGGTCCACCCGAATGGGAACATGTACTAAAGTACGCGGCCAGGCGCTCCATGGTGTGGGTAAAGTGCGCAACCTCTGTAGAGTGTAAATCTATTCGAATAGCCGCGTCCTCGTGCAGGAGATATGCCCTAGAGGCAATAATATATGTTATTGATTATCTCCCTGTTCATAATTAGGTTTATGTTCCATGCTATAACTGCTATGGTTCTCGAGTCTGCAATAACCACGAGGCTCGGAGGAAGACTCATATGCACGTGTGGAATAATAAACGGTAAAATGTATTCCTAGTCTGGCCTCTAAGACTAGCTCAAGTGTTGCATGATGGTTTTGTTTTCCTGATCATGGGCATGTCTATGCCGGCAACTTTGAGGGCACAATGTTAGTAGAACACTTGTGTTGAATCGACCCGATTGATGTTATGCTATGAGATTCATTCGTCATAAGTTAATGGTTAATAACACAGAGAAGTTAATGTTTGCATAATTCCTTAGACCATGAGAGTGTCGAGTTTCTTCATGCTTGCTTCATGAACTTTGGGGTTTGTTAAACGTCATCCGTAAATGGGTGGCTATTACGGCGGCTTACGGGTTCATGGAAAAGTATGTTAAGTAACTTGATAGCTCAAGATTGGGATTTGCTCCTCCGACGATGGAGAGATATCTCTGGGCCCTCTCGGTGTTACGGTATCCATCATCGTCTGGCCAGACACAAGTGTGATTTGATCACAGGGATACCGAAACACAGAAACGAGAAAAGAGAACAAAAATCGGCAACGAGGTAACTGGCATTGTGGACAAGTGTTGATCCACGAGGATGCCAATGTTTCTCACCTCGGGTATTTGTAACATATCGCGAAGCAACAGGAATAGCACACGACAACTGGAGGTTCACTCGAATATTCATTCGTGTGGGTATAGGGGTCAATATGGGTGTCCACGGCTCCGATGTTGATCATTGATCGGAAGGGGTTCCGGGTCATGTCTATACTTCACCGAACCTATAGGGTCACACGCTTAAGGGTCATCTATCTGCTGAATACTAGACGGGGAGTCTGAGAGAAAATCACCGAAAAAGTTTCGGACGAAACGGAAACGTTCCGGAGAGGATATCGGAATAGTTCCGGTGAAACTGAAAAGTTGTTTCAGGGTATTCCATAAAGTCAAATTGGTTTCGGCACATGCCTGGAAATTATTGGAAGGTACCAGAATTGTTCCGGTAACTTCTGAGATTTTTCAGAGACAAAAACCGGAAATGTTCCGGACTGCCGGAACCGCTTTAGTTGCTTTTCACAGATGAAAATCACTAAACCGAAAAGTTGTTTCGGAGTACACCATAAAGTCAAAATGGTTTTGGCACATGCCTGATAATTCTTGGAGGGTGCCAGAATCGTTCTGGAAACTTTCTGGAATTTTCCCGGATGAAAACCGGAAATGTTCCGGAGCTGCCGGAACTGCTTCAGATGCTTTTCGCAGATGAAAATCACTAAACCGGAATTGTTTCGGATCGCATTGAAAATTATTTTAGTGGGTACTGGAAATGTTCTAAGCCCACATGAATATTTTCAGTTCGAACGGACGCTGAAATATGTCATCGTGAATAGTGAAAGTGCTTTTTGGATTACTTTTTGGAAAGCCACCTTTTTGGGCTTTTGCTCCAAAATATCTTGGAGATGACATGGATGGATGTGGCTGAAATTTCAGCCCCTCCACCCCTCCTTCTCCTATAAATAGAGGTGGAGGGGGCAGCCCAAATCTCATCCTTGCTCTCATACACATGCCATTGACTTGTCTGGCTTCTCTCTCCCTCCCAGCGAAATAGTTTCGTAGAGCCGAAAGGTTGTCTGGGTTCCGTTGGGAACTAGTTCTGGACGGCGAAGCCCTGCCGGATAGATGACACCGTATGTGTGCAACTCTGTAGAGAGATCGTAGTTTCGGTCTTAGTTCGAGAGTGCCTCCCGAAGGGCTGTCCAAGTGATCGTCTTAGTTTCGAGGGTCCTCCCGAAGGGCTGTCCGAGTGACCGTTCGAGTTTCGAAGGTCCTCCCGGAGGGCTGTCCGCGACACCGTCCGAGGGACTGTCCGACCGCCTCCCGGAGGGCTGTCCGAGGGGCAGATGTGGGAGTACATCCTCGCGGTTGGGAGGTTGTAAATCCTAGCTGCGGGGATCTGCACCGCCGATCGTCATCGACTCTACTTCCGTTGCGCTACGAGTCGGTAACGAAACAGATCAAACCTTGTATGCAGTCTCCATAGTGATCCTGGGCTGGTGCGTAGGTCGGAAATTTTTGTTTTCTGCTGCGTTCCGCTACAGTGGCATCAAGAGCCGTGCTATGCGTAGATGCAGGTTGCGATCTAGAATACATAGAGATGTATGGATATTGCACAATATAATTAGGTAGTAGATGAGTTCTATTACTGAAAATTATTTGTGCGGGTAGCAGATGAAATCTGTTACCCGATGTTCTTGTTGCTTCCCTGGAATTTGCATATTTCTGATCTTGATAACAGTATGGTGGAGTTTCAATGTTCTGGCAATCCGCGATACTGATTGATTAACGAAGTGCTAACAGTTCATTGAATTCCACCGTAGTTAAAAAGGAAGATGAAATTTCGCAGACGAAAGGGCAATGCAGATATGATCTGCATGGGGGTCACGCGTATGACGAAGTTTAGTATGGGGCTCGAGATTTTATTATCTCGTGTTTCATACACCCCGCAATGTTAATCTAGCGACTTGGATTATCATGCTTGATGATGGACGTTGGTAGCTTCGGTTTGTTTCGAAACCTTAGAAGCCACGTAAAATAAAATTTTGCATGAACCGATTAGAGGCGTCTAACTTGGTTTTGCAGAATGGTTTGCATGTGCATGTGATGTGGTATAGCAGTGCTCATTATAATTTGATTATGTATGAGATGACTATATAATGTAAATTGATTAACATGACCTGCGTGTCATGATTCGGCATGATGGCTGGAGCCATATGATTGTCACTTTAATGACCTGCGTGTCAACCTTCAGTAATGCACTTATTTTATTAGCTATAGAGATAGCAATATTATCTGGTGCATCGACAAGGTGGTGGCAATCTTCACGAAGGTGAACACCAACGCGAATGCCGAAGACGAAGAAATGAAAGACTTCTCCGTCAGAAAGGGCTATACCATATCATGCTATTATGAATTGCCTGAGATGTTTATCCCTTATGATGCACCCTTCTTGATTGCGTGGTAGTCGCTTTTTATTAGGGTGATCTCTCACAAAAATATCAAGTGGTTAGTGTTCTCCCAAGTGTAGCACCGTCACGGCACCTAACTTCTCGGAGTGCGCCGTGTCACACGGGTACAAACGATTAGGGAAGTGTGAGGCGGGTGAGTTGAGACCTCGCAGCAAGATCACTTGGTTATCTTGACATTCAGGCATGACCGTCATGAGCTCGGAACACGCGCATCGAAAGATGAACAAGAATCACATAGAGATGTGATTGGCAAGTTGGCCTACCGGTTGAGATTTTCGTCATCAGTGGTGTTACACCAATGGCGAACAATTGAAATGGGGGTCTTGTATCACTCACAATCAATTATAAGAGATATTGATTTGAGTGGGAGCGCACTGTAGAATTAATTCTTTTAATTCTCAGTGCAATTAATTATGAACACTGTCTAAGTGTTATTTGCATAATAGTTGTAGAATAATGGCTCGCGTTTCCACCTTCCCAATTCAAATTGAATAGCTGTTAAATTTCTGGTTAAAACTTTACGGTTGGTAACGTAATGAGAGGATTGTCCTCTAGAGTGCCGAGAAGGACTTGTCCTATCGCATGCTTTCGGTATTCTCCCGCTAATGCTATGGATCATGTGACTCTCGTCCATCGATCCAAAAGCTAGAATTCCATTTCAGTCAAGTGCAATATGTTTGCTTCCATGAGACCCGAACTTCGAAAGTTTGGATAGTTATGTGATATTCATGGAATCTGAAAATCATTTTCAGAGATAGACAAAGGCTAAAAGATATGAGATATCCAAAGCAATGTTTGTTTGCAAACTATTAGTAAAGGAGTTTACTATGCATTAGACTGATAAGAGAGGGATCCAGAAGAACGCCTGTCATATGATGATGGTGAATAAAACAAACAACTTAAAGAGAAAGGAAGTGTCCGAAGGGTGTTAGTGAAACTTTCACGCCTAGGAAGTCCGGGGCTATTGCCACTCTTAAGTTGGGTGCTTCTTCTGAGAGTAGGAGAAATACTGAAAGTTAAACTCTTAGAAGTATAAAGGCAAAAGGAAAGAAGACTGGAATATCCAGCTCATGTATGAATGTCATACAGGTTTTTGATGTATAGAAGGCTGGTCAAAGATATAGTTCTTGGAAATTATGGTTAAACATGTTAATCACTAATTCTTGGGTATTGTGAGTTAATCACAAAGATACCCGCTCGATTGCATTCTGTTGCAACTCGATGTAAGAACTACTATGGCCTGAAAGACTAGCCAGGAATGAGGTTTAGATACACGCAGGGAACATAGTAAATGTTACTATGCCTTCCATAGGTGTATGCCCTATGTATTTACTTTCATAAATCATTTTAGAGTTTTACACACTCTAGCCCATTGCATAAAGTATCTTGCAAGAAGGTTGTTCATAAGATAACTTTTAATGTTCGGAGTTATGAATAACAAAAGGGCCATACTTTCATTATGAATGAGAAGTATGTTATGAATATTGATAATAATACATTACCTCTGTATTTACTTTCATAATTCATTTAGAGTTTCATACACTCTAGCCCTTTGCATAAGGTATCTTGCAAGGAGGTTATTCATAAGAGGACTTTTGATGTTCGGTGTTATGAATAACATGAAGGGCCATGCTTCCATCCAGGATGGGATGTATGTTATGAATATTGATGGTAATATGATACATCCATAACACTGACGCTAAATGTCGCAAGACTAAAAGAATACCACATATGTGTGGCACTGCATTTGGTCACATTGGAGAAACCCGCATGGAAAATTCCATTATGTTGGATTTTAAAGTCATTTGATTTTGAATCATCTGACACTTGCAACTTTCCTCCGAAAAGTGAAGTGACTGAAATACCGTTCACAGGCCATAAGGAACGAGCAACAAACTTATTGGTGATCATACATTTTGATGTGTGTAGTTCAATAAATGTTGTTGCAAGTAGTGGATTTATCTATCTTCAGAAATGACTCAAGTAGATATATTGATATTTACTTGATGAGACGTAAGTCTGGATCTTTTGAATTCATTCATAAGGTTTTCAAAAATGAAGTAGAAGTTGTTGTAACAAGAAAATTATGTTTCTACAATTCGATTGCAGAAAGGAATATTTGAGTCACAAGTTTAGCGAGTGTCTGATGAGTTGTGAAAGGGGTTTCATAACTTGCACCTCCCGGAGCACCACTGCAAGTGGAGAGTCCGTGTAGATGTAATCGAACCATTCATGACATGGTAAGATCAAAGATGACATAAATAAATTTGCCATTATCCCTTTTAAAGTGATGCTTTAGAGACTGTGGCTTTTACACTGAAAAGAGCTCCATCGGGTCTGTTGAAATGACGCCATGGTATGGTACGCCCAACCATATTATATCTTTTCTTAACATTTCGAATATGGGGCTTGTGTAAAAGGTTACAAACCTATTCCAAATCAGACAAGTGCTACTTTGTAGGTTATCCCAAGTCATTGGGTATTTCCCCACCACAATACCGAGGCAAATAGGTTTGCCACAAAGAACGGTATGCTTTTTTGAAGAAAATGGTTCTTTCAAAAAGGTGAGTGGGAGAACAGTGCAACTCGATGAGATAAACAGTATCATCGTCATCAGATCAAAGGAAAGACACCTTGGAAGTAATTCCGGAGTTTCCTACTGCGACTGATACGGAAGTCTCTACAATAAAATGTATGGACTTCGGTTGAACTTGCAGCTGAACCACGTAGGCAAAGCTCGTGCAAACCTATCAGGTGCGCAAACGAGATATTGTTGTTAGACAACAGTATACCTACGATTCACAAGGAAGCGTTGATGGGCCCTGACTCCGGAATTGGCTAAATGCCAATACAATCCGAGATAGTTTCCATATTAGTGATTCAAGATTAAGATCTTGATACACCTTTTGGAAGACTTAGAGTCTAACGAATATTTATGGAACTAAAAACTGATACGGATAAAATGTTTTATCCATAAAGCTCGACTTGTTGCAATAACAAGTTCAAGGAGTTGACTACGATGAGATTGTCTGACCGTAGCGATGCTTAAAGTCGGTTCGGGTTGAACTAGCAATTAATACATATTTCAATCATGAGATATGAAACATGGATGACAAAAGGATTTCCATGTGATGGAAATGAAACCTAGGACTTGTATGTGATACAGTCCAAAGTAATTTGTCGATCCAGAGGATGCTAGTAAGTATGCAAACTTCAGAGTTCCAGCGATGGACAGAAGAGAGCAAAGTGGAGTTGGAATCTTCGTTTTTGATGGAATGGTCAAAAGGGTTTTGACTTCATCAAATGGGTATCGAAGATGCTTGTGATTCAAGAAAGTAAGTGGGAGCATAATAATATTTCTAAAAACCTTGTGTACTTGACACATTGTTAATTGGAAATAAATTTCTTGACACGAATTAGGACTTCATTTGAAAATAGTTTTTCCGATGAAGTTCTTGGGCTAAATAGCCTCAATATTAGGCATGATGATCTATGGAGATAGATTTACCTAATGGGGCTAAGCAATGAATACATATTGACAAGATGCTAAAACTTTTTAGCATTTAAAACGCCAAGGAGTGATTCTTGCCGAAGTCACATGGAAAGAGTTTTTGCAAGACTCGGTGTCCCAAAACACTGATGAGTAAAATACATGATGGAGATTCCACACACTCTTGTGTTTGGATTAATCATGTATTCCATGGTATGTAAAACAACCAGATATGTCCGATACTCCAAAAGTTGTTACGAGTATGGATACCAAAGTGATCAAAGTACTGATCAAAGGACAACAGTGAAAGATGTCATTGAGTACTAGAGTAGTAGTGATGACATGTTTTCTCGCAAGCAGAGATTATGAAGTGCTCGTTGTAAGTAATTACATCAATACAGTCTTCATCAATGCTCCATGCGATTTTCGATTTAAGTTAAGGGTTTTGTGTAATACACAATATGATGGCACGGTAGTTGGAAATTGTTCCAAACAAGATACTGTGGCGAATTCTATAACAAAGGCTAAGTATGTTGACGCTTAAGAAGCGACAAAGAAGTTGTTGAATCATATAGTTCAATCATGAACTTAGTATGGTTCCAAGATGGCTTTGGTCTATGGGACACTATTGCAGATAGTTGCTCCATAGCTCAGTCTGAGGAATCAGGTTTCGACCAATGATTCACACATATGCAAAGCCAAGTCCACACAAAATATGAATTTTGTGAAAGCGTGAAAACGCGAGGATATGCAAAGTTACACACGGAGCTGAAGTCGTCAGATCCGTTGGACATCAGGCTATACCACATGCGAAGCATATTTTACACCAGTATGCCATAGGTGTAAAGTGCATTAGCATTGACTAGATTATTGACTCTAGTGCAAGTGGGAGTCTGTAGGAGATATGCCCTAGAGGCAATAATATATGTTATTGATTATCTCCCTGTTCATAATTAGGTTTATGTTCCATGCTATAACTGCTATGGTTCTCGAGTCTGCAATAACCACGAGGCTCGGAGGAAGAATCATATGCACGTGTGGAATAATAAACGGTAAAATGTATTCCTAGTCTGGCCTCTAAGACTAGCTCAAGTGTTGCATGATGGTTCTGTTTTCCTGATCATGGGCATGTCTATGCCGGCAACTTTGAGGGCACAATGTTAGTAGAACACTTGTGTTGAATCGACCCGATTGATGTTATGCTATGAGATTCATTCGTCATAAGTTAATGGTTAATAACACAGAGAAGTTAATGTTTGCATAATTCCTTAGACCATGAGAGTGTCGAGTTTCTTCATGCTTGCTTCATGAACTTTGGGGTTTGTTAAACGTCATCCGTAAATGGGTGGCTATTACGGCGGCTTACGGGTTCATGGAAAAGTATGTTAAGTAACTTGATAGCTCAAGATTGGGATTTGCTCCTCCGACGATGAAGAGATATCTCTGGGCCCTCTCGGTGTTACGGTATCCATCATCGTCTGGCCAGACACAAGTGTGATTTGATCACAGGGATACCGGAACACAGAAACGAGAAAAGAGAACAAAAACCGGCAACGAGGTAACTGGCATTGTGGACAAGTGTTGATCCACGAGGATGCCAATGTTTCTCACCTCGGGTATTTGTAACATATCGCGAAGCAACAGGAATAGCACATGGCAACTGGAGGTTCACTCGAATATTCATTCGTGTGGGTATAGGGGTCAATATGGGTGTCCACGGCTCCGATGTTGATCATTGATCGGAAGGGGTTCCGGGTCATGTCTATACTTCACCGAACCTATAGGGTCACACGCTTAAGGGTCATCTATCTGCTGAATACTAGACGGGGAGTCTGAGAGAAAATCACCGAAAAAGTTTCGGACGAAACGGAAACGTTCCGGAGAGGATATCGGAATAGTTCCGGTGAAACTGAAAAGTTGTTTCAGGGTATTCCATAAAGTCAAATTGGTTTCGGCACATGCCTGGAAATTATTGGAAGGTACCAGAATTGTTCCGGTAACTTCTGAGATTTTTCAGAGACCAAAACCGGAAATGTTCCGGACTGCCGGAACCGCTTTAGTTGCTTTTCACAGATGAAAATCACTAAACCGAAAAGTTGTTTCGGAGTACACCATAAAGTCAAAATGGTTTCGGCACATGCCTGATAATTCTTGGAGGGTGCCAGAATCGTTCTGGAATTTCCTGGAATTTTCCGGGATGAAAACCGGAAATGTTCCGGAGCTGCCGGAACTGCTTCAGATGCTTTTCGCAGATGAAAATCACTAAACCGGAATTGTTTCGGATCGCGTTGAAAATTATTTTAGTGGGTACTGGAAATGTTCTAAGCCCACATGAATATTTTCAGTTCGAACGGACGCTGAAATATGTCGTCGTGAATAGTGAAAGTGCTTTTTGGATTACTTTTTGGAAAGCCACCTTTTTGGGCTTTTGCTCCAAAATATCTTGGAGATGACATGGATGGATGTGGCTGAAATTTCAGCCCCTCCACCCCTCCTTCTCCTATAAATAGAGGTGGAGGGGGCAGCCCAAATCTCATCCTTGCTCTCATACACATGCCATTGACTTGTCTGGCTTCTCTCTCCCTCCCAGCGAAATAGTTTCGTAGAGCCGAAAGGCTGTCTGGGTTCCGGTGGGAACTAGTTCTGGACGGCGAAGCCCTGCCGGATAGATGACACCGTATGTGTGCAACTCTGTAGAGAGATCGTAGTTTCGGTCTTAGTTCGAGAGTGCCTCCCGAAGGGCTGTCCAAGTGATCGTCTTAGTTTCGAGGGTCCTCCCGAAGGGCTGTCCGAGTGACCGTTCGAGTTTCGAAGGTCCTCCCGGAGGGCTGTCCGCGACACCGTCCGAGGGACTGTCCGACCGCCTCCCGGAGGGCTGTCCGAGGGGCAGATGTGGGAGTACATCCTCGCGGTTGGGAGGTTGTAAATCCTAGCTGCGGGGATCTGCACCGCCGATCGTCATCGACTCTACTTCCGCTGCGCTACGAGTCGGTAACGAAACAGATCAAACCTTGTATGCAGTCTCCATAGTGATCCTGGGCTGGTGCGTAGGTCGGAAATTTTTATTTTCTGCTGCGTTCCCCTACACCTCGGTCATGGACAGTTCGTGTAGGCCCCTATTTGGTCTGTGTCGAGTCTGGAGGAACAAACTATATAATGTTATTGTTAAGACTGAACCAGAGAATAGTAAGGTTGGTCAGACTTGCAGTGCAGATGCATGGACATCAGATGATGTCAGGGATATGAATGTTAGCCATGGGATGGCTAGGAGGGAAACGGTCGTATGACCAAAAGGTTTGGATTGGATTTGGATCGGATTCGGATTCGGATTTTGATTTGGATCGGATTTGGATTGGATCATAAGAATATTCGGAGTATGGATTATTTACTTGATAAGCTTTATCTTCGTCATACTGTATTTACTTCAGTAGTTATCATGATAGATAATCCTGATATGTTATGATGATTAATGCTGCTAAATGATTAATCTTGCTAGATAATCCTGCCATAACATGATAGTTAATACTGTTAAGATAGCAAGTGCATGCTTGAATGCCATGGATTGCATTGCTTGGTGTATATGTTGGTTTGGTTTGCTTGCGAGTACATTCAAAAGTACTCAGCGGCCTTCAATGTGGCCAGGTTCACCTAAGGATTCGACGCCCTCTAGCGAGGAGCCGGAGTGTTCGCGGGCTAGAAGAGTAACCCAGTCAGATCCCTGTGGATTGGAGCCGCACCAGGATTATGCTGCCTTAGATAGAGCTTTTCCGCTGCCATTCCCCTTGTAGTATACCATGTAAGACTTATATATTCATTAATAGAAAAGCTTGTGTTCATGATACTTGTTGTAAAAGCGCATGACTGAGTGATTTTCCTGGGCTGGTATGTGCGGTGACCGTCTGACTACAGTGGTATTCAGGCGGGGCGCCACATAGGTTTAGTCAAACTTTTTTTCGAGGGAAAGTTTGGGTGCTATGGAGGCAACTTTAGTGATATAGGAAAAAACTTCTTCTTTTTTGCCTTGTATGACTACCTGTCAGCTCGAGTTCCTTCTAAGTTGGTTACCATGACTACCAAGTTGACTAGCTTCACCTTTAAGTGGCCTACCATAGCTAGAGAGCATCCCATTGTTAGAGTCTGGGAAAGTAGGAAGGTTTCTCAGGGCGTTTGGATTCTGGGCCGTCGGATTAGCTTTCCAAAATGATCCGGGCCGTCGGATCTTCAGATGAACTCATCCTGGCCATTGGATCCGCAGTGATGTGACTAGCAATGAATAGTGTCCATATTTCCACACCCGCGCTGCCGCACTGGCTCTCTATGACACGCGGGGCCCATGGGTGGTGGGCCATGCCCGTCAACGACCGCAGAGCGATGGGCTCCCGGTGCTGTGTGCTTCGAGTGGGGATGTCGTGCCACCGCCTGAAATTTTTGCATCCCGCCGGGGGTAGTTTCGTCATTTCACGTCCTCACCCTTGCGTGTCGCCTCGTGGATGGCTGGTCGGCGTGTAAAGGAGAGAAGGTGACCCATTGGTGAGGGGGGATTTGATTATTTGCCACCACTTATTTTGTACTTTGATGAGTTGCCACCCCTTACTTTGTAATTGATCTAGTGACACCCTTTACCTGGCACTTTGCTAATTTGCCCTCTGGCAAGTGGGTCCCGCAAAAAAAGACCAAAATACCCTTGCCAATCGATTGACCAGGAATTGCACCGGAGACGGTCGTCGTTCTCATCCTCTTCTCTCGCACAGGAGACGGCGACGGCTACTGGACGTGACTCGCCGCCATTGGTCGTCAACGGCGGCAGCCCTGGTGGTACTCGACGGCGGAGGCTACATCCCGGCCAGGAGGTGAGTCCCTCTCTCCCGCTCCCTCCCTCTCTCCCGCTCCTCTCCCCGTCCCCTAGGGTTAGGGTGACTAGTCGCCGCCGCCGCCGCCCCTCGCGTTTTGCTCCGCCGCTCCGGCCACCGCCTGCCTGTGCGCCGCCGCTCCGGCCACCGCCTGCCTGTGCCCATACGCGCCGCCACTGCTGCTGCACTTGGCCGTGCATGGCAGGCCGCCGGGGAGCAGCAGCTGCTCGTGGCCGTACGCAGTGGCGGAGGACCCAGTAGGGCGAGGTGTGGCGGACGCCCCACCTTGATTTTTTGCATAAGCGTTTATACAGGTAAGTTGTGTATATGTCGTGGCCGGCTGGCTTGATCTCGAGTCGTGGTCGAGCTGCCTTGCTTGGGATGTGAGCCCACTGCGTGAACTCCCGCTACTGGGCTGTTGGCGATCGAACATTGACTGAACATCAGTGTACTCAAATGTTCAGCCCATTATTTACAACAAGATCCGAATAGCTGCTAATGCAGCAGAGTCATGTATGATGGAAAAATAAGACCGGCAACTATACGAGTTCAACCTTTGTGCTGCCATTAAAAGCGATTTGCATATTTGGAGCTTGGCTGGGGGAGCTAGAAGAATTCAGTTACCAGAGTAGTTGCCATCGATAGAAACTAGGAGTTAGGAGTGTTGTCTATCCCCTGTTCTTGATGAAATTATTTGTAAACTTTTTTATGCTAGAGTTCGCCCCACCTCAAAAAATATTCGTCCTCCGCCACTGGCCGTACGTGGCCTTTGTTGCCGCTCTTCGCCGTGTGTGGCCGCGGCTGCTGCTTCCGGTGGCCGTGTGTGGCCACTGCTGCTGCTTCTCACCCCATGTTTGCCTCTGTTGCTGCTCATGGCCGTGACCGCCGCTGCTGCTCGTGCCCGTATGCTGCATTGATATTCCTATTTGGTTATTACTTGTCACTAGAGATTTGATGGTTGGTTGATTGATTGTGATGCAGACCATAAATTTGAGATGAGCTAAGTGTCGGTGATGGCCGAACCGGAGACGGGCGACGACATACCTGAGACTTTGTTCTCAACCAAGCCGAGGTGAGAAAGCAAAGTATCTCCTGACCCTTTTATTGTTCATTGTTGAACAGAACACACTAATTCTGTAGTGTGTTTCTCATTGTTGCTTATTGTCGAGTAGGACGCCTCCACCACCCAATGTTTTCACAATAACCATTAGAGTTGCTCCTTATGTCGTCAAGCTTGACGATGGAAGTGAGGAACATGTTGAAAGGCACGATGTTGTATTTGATGTAAACATTGCGGGAGGGCTGTCATGGGTTAATTTCAATGCTATTGTGGAACAACATATCAAAATGGGGCCACACCAGGAGGTAAAGTTGTTTGCTTATGACCGTGTCTTGAAAACAATTGATCCAATGGGCAATGGTCAGCAACTGGTGATGCACTTGATGAGTGATCAGTGGGACTGGGAGGCAAAGAGATCATTTTTATACGGTGATGTGGTTACATTGGAGATACCTAATGCAAAGAAATCTGAAAAAAAGAGCTTCTGCTCCCAAAAAGCCAGCTGCCCCAAAAAATCCCAAAAAACCACCAGCTCCTAAAAAGCCAGCTGCCCCAAAAAAGCCAAGTGCTCCTAGAAAACCCAAAAAACCACCAGCTCCCAAAAAGCCAACTGCTGCTAGTAAGAAGGCGGCAACAAACACTTCTGTAGAATGCAGTGCTAGCTCATCTATGGTTGTTGATAATTCAAACTTGTCAGCTTTTGAGTTGGCATAGACAATGGGCAGTCAGTATAGAGTTTTTCCAGATGATATGGAGTTTTCACCGGATGATGTTGACCACCCAGCCACAATGCAATCTCAAAGTGTTTGTGATGTGGCTGATAGTAGTGAGAGATGTGAGTCCTCTGTGCTTACTCAGGAAGAACCACCCATAGATTGGAGCTTGATTGAGATAGCTCCTCCCATATTTGATGACAATATGTGCGATCCTCTTGGTATCAACGATGTCGACATTCCCATAACTGAAGAGAATATGTGCGATATTCTTGGTATCAACGATGAGGCGGTCCCCGAGCCACCACCTTCTCCACCTAGTGAGGAAGTTTACATGACCGATGAGGAGAATCGTCAGCTTTTCATTGAGGCTGCCATTCCTGTTGATGATAGTGTGCCACTAGATGAGGAGATTGCATATGACAAAGAGAACCCACAGATGTATCTTGGTGCTTTGTTTCCTTCAATGAAAGATTTTAGGATGGCTATCAGACAATATGCAATTAAAAGGGAGATTGACATTTGGGGATATAAGACTGATAAGAAAAGATATCTTGGCAAATGTAGAGCCAAGGGTTGTCCATGGAGGATTATAGCTAGACTAAGGACTGATGGACAAAGCATAAGGGTACTAACGTTTTATTTAAGCATTGTTATTGTTGCTATTTTTTCTATGTTTTTCCTATGTTGTGATGTGCTTCATCTTGTATTGCAGGTTACCAAGATTTCTGTGAAGCACAAGTGCTCCTCTACTGGTAGAATAAAAGGCAGCATGACATCTCAAGGATGGGTAGCACAGAGGACCCTACCCATTATACAGAGTGACCCTACCATTGGATGCAAAGAGCTGTTGGGCCAGTTGGAAGATACATATGGCACAACCATTGACTATCATACAGTGTGGAAAGGCAAAGATATAGCACAGAAAGAGATTTATGGTAGCATGAGGCAGAGTTTTCAATATTTGTTTAACTTCAAAGCAGAAGTTGAGAAGAGATCCCCAGGCAGCATTGTAGAGGTGGATATGAAGATGGTTGACAGTATTGTTCGCTTTAACCGATTCTTTATGGCTCTTAAACCTTGCATTGATGGCTTTAAAGCTGGTTGTAGACCATATCTTAGTATAGATTCAACTACACTCACCAGTAAATGGAGAGGTCACTTAGCAGCTTGTACAACATTAGATGGGCATAATTGGATGTATCCTGTAGCATTTGCATTCATTGATGGTGAAACCGATGAAAATTGGACATGGTTCATGTCACAACTAAACAGGGCATTAGGTCCTGTTTCCCCTCTAGCTATATGCACAGATGCATGTAAAGGTTTAGAGAATGCAGTCAAAAAAATATTCCCTCATGCAGATCAAAGAGAGTGTTTTAGGCATCTCATGGCTAACTTCTCTAAAAAGTTCCAAGGAGATGTGTTTGGCAGAATGTGGCCAGCTGCTAGGGCATATAGGCCACAAGTTTTTAACTACCACATGAATAAAATCCTAGCAGAAGCACCTGATGTGCATGAATATCTCTCAAGGTACCATAGCTTAAAATGGATGAGATGCATGTTTGACCCCTCAATTAAATGTGATTACATCAACAATAACCTTGCTGAGTCTTTTAATGGTTAGATTAAAGATTACAAAGAGTTGCCACCTGATGAGCTAGCTGACACTCTTAGAGAGCTAGTCATGAAACTTCGTGAGAAAAGGAGAAAGATTGGAATGAAACTGAAAGGAAAAATTATTCCAGCCATCATCCAACAGATTTTTAATAGGACAAGGGGACTTAAACATTTGAAAGTTGGGAAATCTGGAGTTGCAAGTTGTGAGGTGAGGGACACAAGTAAATACAACTTGCGACATGTTGTGAAAACTGACCAAAGCGACTGCACGTGCTTGGAGTGGCAGCACACAAGGAAGCCCTGTGAGCATGCACTTGCTTTCTTGCTGGATAGAAGGAACCCCAGATGGGAGGACTATGTGCATGACTATTTCTCTCTGGAGAAGTTTCGGGCAGCATATGCTGGAGAGGTTGAGCCATTGACAGATAGGTCTCAATGGCCACATGTACAATTTCCATTTGACATGGAGGCTCCATTAGACAAGAAAAGAGGTGTTGGAAGGCCTAGAAAAAACAGGTACAAGAGCTTCCTCGAAGGTGGAGATGGTGGTCCTAAAAAGAAGAAAGAGCTAAAACAGCTAGGCAGCAAGAATAGATGCAAAAGATGCCACATTTTAGGCCACAGGCAGTCCACCTGTCCGTTGAATGGACCAAGGCCAAGGTACGTGTAATGATCTATGTTTATTTCATCACTTGTAATGATCAATGTTTATTTCATCGATTATTTGACTCTCTACTAACTTGTTTATGTGCAGGAAAAGAAAGAAGAGAGCACCAAGATATCCAGCTGATGATGATGCCTCGGCACCGGAACCTGAAGTGGCAGCCCAACAACCTGAAGTTGTTGTCACTCCCAATAGGCACATGATCACTATGCCACAAAGTCTTCAAGGCAGCCCCATTCCAGTGACAAGAAGGTAACACATCCACATACTATAGTAATATCTAATTTTTCCTTGCAATTCTTACATTTCTCAATACATGCAGGATGTTGGCTACGGCGTTGGCTGATGAGGCAACACATGTAGCACCACAACTTGAAGTTGTTGTCACTCCCAATAGGCACATGATCACTATGCCACATAGTCTTCAAGGCAGTCCCAATCCTGTGACAAGAAGGATGTTGGCTATGGCATTGGCTGATGAGGCGTCGCAGCACCCTACCTCAGCCGTGGAGGACACCATGATTGCATATGACATGGTTTCAAGCTCAAAAGCTAGAAAGTTGACCCCGAAGAGAAGGAAGTACTAGTGTTGTGTTTGATCTTCTCTATGCTTTTGGTTGTAATATGACAAACTTAGCATCCTTTACTTTGGATGTAACATGGCAGCAACTATTGCTTTATGCTTTTGGTTGTAACATGGCAGCTACTATGGCCTTGTGCTTTTGGTTGTAAAACATGATAGCAATTATGGCCTTATGGTAGATGGTGTATGAACATGTTAAATGCTTTATTTTGCTATATTGTCTCATGGTGTATGAATATGTCCATCTGGAAATATATGTTTGAATTTGGATGTTGTGTGCATACATATCTTCAAAAGTGAAAAAAAACAGGCAAAATGCTGTCCAAATTGAGCCAAAATGCTGCCCAGAATTTGAACAATTTTTTTGAACCACCCAGAAAAAATTCTAAGAATTACAGAAAATCATTCATATATGTGTGACTAATCTGGAAAAGTTTCATGCAATTTGGATCATCGGTTCAACGGCAAAATGCATTTCAACTTTGAGCTTAACTAGTTTAAACATATTTTTGCCGAAATTTGAAAGTTGTCAGAAAAGTTTCAAGTAATTTCAGAAATTCATCCATATATGTACAACTAACTGGGAAAGTTTCATGCAATTTGGATCATCGGTTCAACAGGAAAATGCATTTCGATTTTGAGCTTAACTAGTTTGACCACGTTTTGACCGAAATTAAAAAGTTGTCAGAAAAAATTCAAAAAATTACAATAAATCATTCATATATGTGTGACTAATCTGAGAAAGTTTCATGCAATTTGGATCATTGGTTCAACGGCTCTATGCATTTCAACTTTGAGCTTATGGAGATGTATAATGGAGCTCATCTGCTCATGGGGAGCAGTGGGGGCAGCCCGCGTATGTGAGGCAGCAGGAGTCGAGGAAGGACGAGAGGGAGAAGGCCGCAGGGCAGCAGCAAGGGCCGGCGGGGGAGCAGCAGGTACAGCGGCGGCGGCTGTGATTATGTGCGGCGGCGGCTGTGATTATGTGCAGCGGCGGCGATTGATTTGGACGGGAATGGCTAGGATGTGCTTTGTTTGGGTCAAACAGGTACAAGGGTACAATGGTCCTCTATTTTTTGTATTTAGTTTGTCTATCTTTCCCTAATAATAAAGCACGGATTGACTCCGTGGGTTCACCGTCGCGCCCTTTTTTTGAAAAAGCCCTTGTGTTATAAAGCACGGATTGACTCCGTGGGTTCATCGTCAGCGTTTTTGCACAAAACCCCCTACATTTCTTACTATTCAACCCGCGCTCCTTCCAGTAATTTCGTCCGTTTTCGTACGTCGTCGGTCGTCCAGTTCGAACTCACCACCTGACCTCCCCTCCAGGCTGCAGCAAACGGAGTTTTCTCACGCCTGTGCTAAAATTTTTCAGATTCTAATTATTAGTCCCACCCCGCCTCTTTACATCAAATCCTAGCAACTTATATACGTTCAGAGTTGCGAGAATCAACAAGCCAATAAAAACCCAATCGAAAGAGCTAGCCCGAGAGGAAGGTCATGCATGAATCAAAAAAAGCAGCACTGCGAGAAAGGTCGCAGCTAATTTGCCATTTAAGCTAATCTTCAAAGAAGGAGAAAGAGTCGAGGTGAAGATTCAGAAAAATTCATCCACACGCCCACCGGCGAGATCTGGGCCCGAAGCCCTGCAACAAGGTGCCCGTCGGAGGGTGGCCTGGACACAACCACGCCGATCCGGAGCCCCGGAGCAGATCCACGCGGCCCCGTCAAGCAGCCGCCGAGGTCGGTCGACCCTGAGCAGGCCACCGCTGCCGCGCGCCTCCTCCGCCACAGGCCCAGCCAGCCCCGGCGCGTGCAGGCCCGGCCACCAGGAGCCCATACGACACGCAGCCGCGCCGCAACCGGCCGACGAGCGAGACGGCCTGGGAACGCGGCGCCGTGGGCGTGTGTGTGGCTGCAGCACGGAGAGAGAGAGAGAGAGAGAGAGAGAGAGAGAGAGAGAGAGAGAGAGAGAGAGAGAGAGAGAGAGAGAGAGAGAGAGAGAGAGAGGAGGAAGGGAGCGGCGTGGGCGAATGGATAGAGAGCAGCGCTGCAGGAGAGGAATGGCGATGTGGATAAGGTACAGGCAGAAGCTGCTCGGTGGGGATTTTTTATGTGGATTTGCTTATTTTACTGGCTGCATCGACCAGAAGCTGCTGGAGCTATGCATGCTAGCACCGATAGCAAATTTCTTTCCATCTAAATGAGCATCGATATAATTATTTGGAAGTGCTCTTGTTTGTCGTGCCTACCACATCTTATGAATACATCATCAGATACAATAATAAAAAATGAGTGAAATACTGGAAATAAATATTTCTCAAGGGAGAAGATATTTGGAGCTCACCGGAATATAATCTTGCAAATCAAATAACCAACATTTTCTAAAAACTAATTAACATAGTAAAAACCTATTTGCTTTCGAATATTAACAAAAATAAATTGTATATAAACAATCCCACTTCAATGCACAAATACACTTTAATCCAAAAAAATTAGTTAGCAAATCTTTTGAAAATTCTAAGAAAAACTTTTGGATTAGTTATTAAACTCTCGAATAGAATACAACAATTTCACCGTTTGTATATCCTCCTAAAAACAATTACACCATTCCTCTTCCACCCGATGATAGTGCTAAGCTGAAGGAGCCGCCATCAAAGGACATCCCTACGACTTTCTCAACTTTATACTACATGGTATGGACACCAACAATCCTTTTTTTAATTGCAGACACTGAACGTGTGTTTTTTTTAAGGTAAGGAGTGTTTCAAATCTTCTTGCTTTAAAAAATTAATGCTTTTAAATATGTTCACGCTTTCTAAAAAATGCTCAAAATTCCCAAAAAATGTTCTGACTTTAAAAAAAACCATTTAAAATTGATCACAAAAGTTTAAAAATTCTATTTCGAAAAACATGTGTTCAAAATATGTTCATTTTCAAAACATGTTTCAGTTCTAATAAAAAGATTACAAATTTCAATTTTTTTTTATTTTAAAATAAAGAAATATTTGTGTTTTCCCAAAAATGAAACATATTCCATGCACCACTACTCTTCCACCGGATGAAGTATGTTAGGGTGGCTTCTTTACGTCCACACTTCATACTTCGAAAAGCGATAACAGTATAAACTTATTACTGATGTTTATCAGAACTGTATGTAAAAAATGGCGCATACTATCATACGGAGCAGGTTTTACGACATTTTTCGCCCGTTGCAACGCACGGGCATTTGTACTAGTTATTTCTATAGATTGTTTTTGTGTTGAAAAGTGGCAAAAGATCAAAGTTCAAAGAAATAAGTGTCATCAGATCAATTACAAAGTAAGCAGTGGCAAATTAGCAAAGTCCAAAGTAAAGGGTGGCAAAAAATCAAATCCCCCATTGGTGAGAACCCTAGCCGCCTCTTCCCCATCGCGTTCCTCTCTCTGCCGCGCCGCGGTCGCCATCGAGGATCTGCCGCCCGCGCCGGCGCTCCCCCTCGAGCTCGCCTGTCACGTCGTCGGGGGAGAGGAAGCTGGCGCTGCTCTTCCCGTAGGAGCGCGTCGTCGCGCCGTCGATGGGAGGAGGCCAGGCGGGGCGACGGGAGGAGGCAGGGGGGCGATGGGAGGAGGCCAGGCGGAGCGCGCCATCGCCACCGGTTGGCGCGTCGAGCCCAGCAATCCTCGTCCCCAACGTCGTCGCCGTCAACCTGGCGTGCAGTAGACAGGAGGAGCACGGGCCACCTCTCGCGCCGCCAGCTGGTGACCGTCGCATCGAGGCCCGAGAGTGGCTCTCTCCGGCTCTCAGCTCCGTTCGCCGACGGTGAGTCGCAGCTGGGAACGCTCCTTTCCGCTCCTTTACTCCCTGCCGAGAGCCTCGATTGGATCTGGATCCTGAGCTCCCCGTGCTCGCGTCGCCCCATCGTGTCGGGTGCCTCTCACTCGCATTCGTCCCCTCCTTGCCATCGTTCCTTATTCCGTTTGCCACGTCGCAGCAGGACCGTGGGTCTACACGTCCATCCGCAAGATTGAAAGGAACGAGATCGTGGCAGCGCTGGAAAGAGGCGGATGACGGCCACACTGGAAGGAGCAGAGCACGCCGTCGCCATCGATGGGAGGAGCAGCGGACCATCGTTCTCACGATGGCGCCATCCAGAAAGGGCGTCCTCTCCTCCTTCGTCCTCATCGGTTCCATCCTGTTCGTTCTGCCGCCTGCTGCCTCACATGTCGCGCAGGTCTGGAAGAGAAAGAAAAATCCGAAGGTAATAGACATCCCATTTCCCCATTTCCAGTACGTAGAATATTCTGTTTCTGCTCTCTGAAGAGATGATTTAGATGTTTAGTTCAACACCAAGTTAGTTGATTCCACATGAACTTAGGGTGCAAAAGATGAGGAGCCATGGTGGGATAGCCCTTGGGGCGTGGGTAGGCCGGGATGCAGTTCCATGAACGCACAATACTTGGCAATTCTTTTGACATTTATGTTGGAGGGGAGGACCGGATATTTCCACATCATGGGAATGGAATCGCTCAAAGCGGTGCAGCATGTTATGACAGCAGCATAAATTACTGGCTGCATGATGGTTTTATCAATGTAGATGGCCAGAAAATGTATAAATCGCTTGATAACTTCATCACTATATGCAAAGTAATGACATGGTTATTTATCGCTTTATTTTCTGAATAAATATACCCTGCTTTCTCAAAGGTTGCCAACTTTTTTAGGTTAAAGAGTTGTAGCACCGCTTGCATTGAGGGTGTCTTTATTTGGTACTCACGACAGTTCCTGGATCAACTACATAGTACAGCAGCTTAACGTTGCATCAGATAGATTGTGCTACGCTTATCAGGTATATTCTATATTTATGTCCTTAGTCTCTTGCTTTGTTATATTTTAAAGAAAAAAAATGCTCATAGTTCAGTATGCACAGCTTATGCACGGATTAAGAGATTAATTGATCTTTCTCTCATCTGTCCTAATTGCTAATTCACTATAATCTTAATGTGCAGATTGGTGCAGAAGCAAATTCTTTCAAGGAAAATAAATCCAGTGATTGTAATGGCAGTTTCAGAATAGATGCTAAAGTTAATTCAAGAGGATCGAGATGTGCTTATGTTCTATCATTTTTCATTCAAGAGGGGAAGATAAAGAGGGGGCAATGAAGAGGAAAAGTGGAAGAAGGATAGCAACTATGCGCCTGCTGTAACCGGCTCTTCCTCACCTGACTACGACCACGCAGGCAGTTTCTTATAAGTGGAAGAGGTAGGCACGATGGGCAATATAGCGCAGATGATGTCACTTTCTTATAAGATGGATTTGTGGTAAGTTGAATTCTGTTTCCTTAGTTTGCATAAATCATGTTACATTCTTATATGACATGTTTAGACTGTGATTGACAGCTTGACCAAGCTTAGCTCTGTAGAAACCTGAGAATAAATTAGTTGTTTTGTACAACTTTTAATTTAATGGTTGTGTAAGATAAATTTGGTTTATCATATGACCAAGCTTAGTTCCCTATGATTTATTTTAAAGAACATCATGCCTAAATACTTGGTATTTTCTGTATATTTTACTTTCACCCGTGGCCAAGTAATAAAGGATGCATGCATAGTTTAATTCTATGATGTAGGGCCAAATATAAGGGCCTTTTGCTTTTGTACTGTTTTTATTGCCCAACAAGTGCTCTTTTAAGTGTTCTGTACTAATTATTTATGCTGCCTACAATGTGTTTGATAATGAATGTGCTCTATGTTTGTTCTCCTAATTATCTTGCTTTAGTATGCTATATAGACTCCAGATTTATTCAGGATGCCCGTGAGCTTTAATTTTAGGGAATAGGTGGTTTCCCGTCTTTTTGTTCATATCATAGAACTATTGAAGCAGGAGGTGTGTTGACATGCATGTTCATGCCGGAGCCTTGCATTGCCAGACTAAAATTATCTCAGTGAAAGATCACTGCTTGTGCTAAGATCTTTTTTGATGAATTCTTGATATTCTTCTGGTTTTCCGATGGATCGTACAATTTAAGTTGCATTGAATTGCAAACTTCTTTTAAAACCAGAACTCCTAAACATCTGTACCCTGAACTACAAATGTGTTTATGTTTTTACATTGATAAGCATGCTTTTGGTCGCACTGGACAAGAACAGTTCTAGGATTTGGTGCTTATAGTTTGTTGTCAACTACTGTTACCGATGGCTCATATATTTATATATATAGATTGTGTGAATTACGGCAGGCCCCTCACTCAATAACTATGTTCTTCTTTGTAAATTGGACACATAGATGATCTAATTGGTCGGTAAGATACACACCAATTTTTGGAACTTATATCTTTACTTTGTTCAAGCAGATCGGGTTTTCCTTGCAAACATGTGCAGTTATTTTCACCTGAATTTATTTAAAGGAGTCATATAAATATCAAATTTGTGAAATAAGATTACCTGGTTTGTATTTAAAAACATGTCGCAAATTTCTTTACCATGAGAAGATATGTTTTTCTTTGACCCTGTAAAAGAATAAACAATTTCATATGCCTTTTGGGATGCAGTGTTATGAAGTGCAGTAACTGGGTCTATTGCAGCCCTCAGCCCCTCACCGCCTGTTGAATTTGCAAGCATTCTTATCTTCTCCCATTTGGTCTTCTGATACAATGTAATTCCCTGTAAGTATGTGGGATGTTTATGTTCAATATCAGATTAGGTGGGGTTCAGCAGGCAGATATGTACAACCCCTTAGTTTTTGTTCTCATGTTAGTTTTAAAATAGTTGCGTTTTTGGCAGTAGGCTATAGCGATGGACACAATAGTAGCTTTTTGTTTTGTTTTTATTTAACTGTAGTATACTCCCGTATAAAACCAAGAGTTGAACAACAGTAGTAAGCGAGACCTAGCTTTTCATTGATTTCTTGGCATTGTTCTTTATCACGAGCCATGCCTGATACTGAATCTGAACATCTCCATCTCTGGTACCAAGACACGACATTGGCGGCAGCATCTTGGGGAAGAAGAGGACGACGATGGCTTAGGGAGGAAGATGACTGTGGCAACTTGCAGTGTAAGAGGCTGGCGAGCTGTGATGAGTGTGGAGGTCATGATCATCAGTTCATCACCATGAAGCAAGAGAAAAAGGTAGGCATCCATGTACAATAGATACTCATATGCAACATGAAAGGAATAATCCTTAAAAAGGAAAGAAACATGGACATAATAAGACTTGTGCCTAACCTATATGCTGCTTCTTGTACACTACACTATTGTTATAAATTGTAATATGACTGGGGCTAGATTTTCTGAATAGATATCCTATGTTTACATGATATAGTATTGTGTGCTTTGAGATTTCATTGGTTATTCAATGCTTTATTAGGTAAAATAACTTACTGCGATTTTCATTTACTTGAATTAATAACGCTTGCTTCCTCAGGTTACTAGGCCATGCTTTTAAGACATATTAATTTGTTATTTGGTTGGTCTGATGTTCATGAGTGTAGTTCCTGAATCTCAACACTACCTTTGGATTAACATCACCTATCATGAAAAAGAGAACTAAATTTCATTTGTTGTGCAAGGCTTAGTGTTTTATTTTTGTATACTTCTGTTAGGAGTTTAATGGATGCTTTCGTTTTCAGTGGACCGATCAAATGCAAGCTATAAGGAGCTGATTGGTTTTGCACATTTTCCCTTAGTTATTTACTTACTGTAATGTTATGTTGGCATGAGATGGTAAGCCAGAAGTAAATGGAATAGGCTAATGCATTGTTCTTTGATCCCAAAAGTGACTATAGGTGAATTGTATGATGGGTTAGAAGCCTGCTGATTAAATTATCTGTGTAATAAAACATGATCTACTCTAATTCCTACCTGGATCGTGTCATGATTGATTACTATGTATAAAACAGAGAATAAAAAACTGCTTGCCGAGACACACTGGATCCCAGTTTTCTGTAGTAGTCAGTTTTATTTCCATTGCAAAGTTTTGGAACATTTGATTTCACATAGAGCTTCCTCCTTTGATTTCTAACAAGATGTATTAGCAAAACCATAGCCAGTAGTTTTGCTATCTGATGAAATAACTAATCTCTTTGCCACAGTTTATGTATTTCCATAAATTGTTTGCCTTTCTGGAAATCATTTTGTACAAGGCCTCTACTATGATATCCTTTCTTTTTAACTTTGATGCAAGTTTCTCATTTGACGGAAGAACGCAATGGAGCGTCTTTCTGCTCAATTCTTCCTTAATACATGGATTTGCTAATATTTAGGTAAAAACAGAGGGGTATTCAGGTCCTAAACTTCTAGAGCTACGACAGAAAATATGCTTGGGTAAATTGAAATGGAATATGTATCTTAAAAGCATTGTTTATAAGGAGGTAAGGCGACCCAAGGCGAGCGCCAACCGCCTGCCCAAGCAGCTTAAGCGGGCATAATTGTAATGCCCTGCCAGTGCGCCTAGCCGCCTAAGTGTCGCCTAACCATCGAAGGTTGGATGCCTTATAAACAATGCTTACAAGTAGATATATGCTAAATAGAAAGAATATATGACCTGACCTCATGTCTGCAGTATCCTGCTGCATTAGCATACGAGCAGTTATTTGCGAACAGAGCTTACCTGGTACTTTGGATCAGTAGGAAAAATATTGGGGCTGCAGATTGTAAATCTAAGAATATTATTTTTTGCATGACTATTTCAGATTCTACTATGGAAGCATTTCCCCCATTTTGCGATTCTCATTAGACGAAACGAGTTACTATGACTGTCATGATATATATCTGAATATGTATTACTGTGGAACTCGAGAATCCAATGTGTGTAGTGGTACACGTCCTATTTAGAAATGAATGGCTCTTGAGTATCCATTATACATGAATGGACTTAGAATTACTACTATGTATTGATCAGGGTGTGTAGCTTCAGATCTACACCTTGCAAAAAACAGAAAACACCATGGGTAGTGATGCTAACATATTTTGGTTTGAGCTGGAGACAATGTTATAATAGAACCTTCTCATGCAAAAAAAAAAAAACTTGAATCTGGCTATTCAAGAAATCGAATTGAGCATTTGCTAGATTTTCTGAATTGAGGGCCTTTATTATTGACTTCCAGTTTGTTTATTGTTCTGTACTGCCAACATGCTCTAAAATGTTCGAAACATGCTTTGCAGATTTTGTACTTGGAGAGGTTCAATTGTTTCAACCGACTCAAATGCAAGCACACTTCTTCCCTCCTGATGTTCACGTGTATTGTTGATGTTGAATTAGCTATTGAAGACTGGACTATAAAAAGATTGGATCAAAATTAAGAGATTTGTAAATCAGAAGAATCATATGTATCGGTTCTCCTGAACTACTGTTAGGACTTGCTTTTGGTGTATCATGTTGCATTTTCCATGACATGCTCAAATGGATGTAATGAATCGAATTAATACTATTCCAAGTGCTTACTTCCTTCTATATATTTTCTTTGAGCCTTTTATATGTCTTTCCTTATACCTTTGCATTGTACTGTACTGAACCTATATCATGCTATGTTTTATTTTATATGCAATGCTTAAATGGCTATGTTACCGGGATGGATATTATTGCACATGGCAGGGGTGCGGCAAGCCTCATTTCCTATTTTGTTTCTTTATGGCGAAAAAAACCTAACAACAACATTTAGACTTCTGCTTATATTCAATAGCTTATCAATTTCTTCTGATCTGAATTCTCACCTGACTTTTGTGCTACTCAGAAATTATGTGGGTATGAAACTCTGCCCACAAACCCGGATTCAAGTGATTGGCGGCGGGTTCTAGGTTCAATGGACAAGGCTATCTATCTAAATTAGTTAACTATATAGTTTACTCCTATGCTTTGTTAAAGCAGTGTAAATTAGTTACAGTGAACAATGTTTTTGGCTTTTTTTGGTACAACGTACTAAACCCTGATGTGTTTATAGTATAATAAAATGCACCATTGGCATGTAATGGACTATAGAGCTATGGATAATTTGTTCTCTGAACCTATGGAATATGAACCATGTCTTACCGGGTTGGATACGGCTCGGGCAAGAGGGGTGCGGCAAGCTGCAATTCCAATTTTTCTTGGGTCGTATGTAACGCTTTGGTGTGTTATACCGCTCTGAAACTATATTGCTATGTTTATATTTTACATGCAATGCTTTAGTTGCTTTGCTTTTGGAGGCTCCATCAGAATAGAGGCATCGTAGTTGTCTACACTTCCTATCTTGAGGCTCCATCAGAATAGAGGCATCATAGTTGTCTACATTTTTCTTGGGTCAGTTCATAGATAATGATTTGGTGTATGGCACTGTACTAAACAAATATAAAGCTTTTTTTTTATATTTCCAATGCTCCAATGACTGTATTACCGGATCAGATATGACGGTACCGGCAGCGGTGGATATGACGGTACCCGGCAGCGGCGCTGCCGGGTGTGGCAAGCCGCACTTCCTACCTAGTACTAACAGTATGACATGGTAATATCTGTCACTCGACCATCCATCCTAAGCAAATTTATCACATAATACTCTCCTCTAGGCCCACAAAGGTGAAGCGATATGCAGTTGACGTCCGCTGGAGAAGTACAATGCAACATAATATCAAAGCATTGAACTTTACTCAATTCACATGGTTACTAGCAACAAGGTTTCTCCCAAGACCCGAAGAACATAAAAAACTACTCACAAGACATTATATGAATCATGATCAGTGTGGTAATGATATTATAAACAATCTGAGCATACATATCTTTTACCAACAAATCACTAAGCATAAAGTACTAAGCAGCAATTAACACCAGGAAGTGATCACCGCAACTGGTCTCATGTAATAGTTTATAGTTTGAGGCTAGGTCCAGAGATGTATGATTACACAGATGGTGCTGGTGATGATGATGATCCCCATGATGAACAGAGTGTTGGTGATGTGCTACTTGTGAGCCGCGTTGGGATTTTCCCCGAAGAGGAGGGGAGATGAAAAAGAGAGGCAAATAAAAAGACAAATAAAAAGTAGAGCAAGTAGATGATAGTTTGAGTGAAGGTACTTGATAGGATTTGATGATGTCTCCCCGGCAACGGCGCCAGAAATTCTTCCTGCTACTTGTGAGTTGCGTTGGGATTTTTCCCGAAGAGGATGGGAGATGCAGTACAGTAGAGATAAATATTTCCCTCAGTGAGAACCAAGGTTATCGAACCAATAGGAGAATCACGCAAACCCTCGTGAACAGCACCTGCACACACAAAAGTAAATACTTGCACCCAACGCGGGCAAGAGGGTTGTCAATCCCCTTGGACTCGTTAATTGCAAGGATTAAATCTTGTATAGGCAAAAATATAAATTGTAAAATAAAAGAAAAAAGAAATAAATTGCAGCAAAGGTTTTTGGGTTTTCTTTTTATATTTAAAGTAGACCCGGAGGCCATAGTTTTCACTAGAGGCTTCTCTCTCGAACACATATCATACAGTGGGTAAACAAATTACTGTTGGACAATTGATAGAAAAGCGCATAGTTATGACGTTATTCATGGAAATGATCATGTATATATGCATCATGTCCGAGACAAGTAGACCAACTCCTGCCTGCATCTACTACTATTACTCCACAAATCGACCGCTATCCAGCATGTATCTATGGTATTAAGTTCATGACAAACAGAGTAACGCTTTAAGCAAGATGACATGATGTAGACAAAGTAAACCCAATCAATATGAATATACCCCGTCGTTTTATCCTTAATGGCAACAATAAAAATACGTGTCTTGTCCCCTACTTTGTCACTGGGATATAGAGCACCACAAGATTGAACCCATTACAAAACACCTCTCGCACTGAAGATAAATCAATCTAGTTGGCCAAACCAAACGGATAGATCAAAGAGAAATACAAAGCTATAACAATCATGCATAATAAAGTTCAGAAAAGACTAAATTACTTTCAATGAATAATCTGATCATAAACCCACAATTCATCGGATCCCAACACACCGCAAAAGAAGATTACATCGGATAGAACTCCAAGAAGATCGAGGAGAACATGGTATTGAAGATCAAAGAGAGAGAAGAAGCCATCTAGCTACTAGCTATGGACCCGTAGGTCTGTGGTGAACTACTCACACATCATCGATAGGGCAGCAAGGTTGATGTAGAAGCCCTCCGTGATCGATTCCCCCTCGGGCAGAGTACCGAAAAAGGCCTCCAGATAGGATCGCGGAGGAACAGAAGCTTGGGGCGGCGGTATTTTGGGTGGCTCTCTGTTGGTTTGGGAATATATGAGAATTTATAGGCCTTGAATTAGGTCAAACGGAGTTGCATGGGGTCCACAAGCTCAGGGGGCACGCCTACCCCCCTGGGTGCATCCCTCGAGCTTGTGGCTCTCTCATATCTCTTCTGGCCTCCTCCCGAAGCTTCGAGGGTCCCTTCTGGTCCAGAAAAAATTAATCCAATTTTTTTTTCCATTTGGACTTCGTTTGATATTAATTTTCTGAAAAGCCAAAAACAAGCAGAAAAAACAGAAACTGGCACTGTGCACTGAGTTAATAGGTTAGTCCCAAAATGATATAAAATAGCATATAAAGTATCCAAGATTGATAATATAATAGCATGAAACAATAAAAAATTATAGATACGTTGGAGACGTATCATGATGTCGATGGCTTCAAATTCCCGCAGTCAGAGGGTAGAATCCCAAAGACACAACCCTCCAGGAGCAAAAAAGTGCTCCGCTCAGTTTCCGTCTCGAAGATGGTGGCAGAAAAAAAATCGTCAAATAGAGATAGAGTTTTCGGGGTAAAATAGGACCAGGAGTGCTCGAGAGCACCGAGGGCATGCCATGTGGACCCCACGTGCCCCTGGCTCGCGACACTTGGCCTGGCCATGTGGTGGGGCCGTGTGGGACCCACAGAGGCCCGTAGCGGGAGTGTGGCCCCCTGACTCTCCCCGCATGAAAATAACTTTCTGATCTTGTTGGATTTATATGGGCTCCAGAAAAATATTTTCTTCACTGTTCCTTGTTTTGGTGCTTTTCTGCAGCTTTCCGGCAATTTCCCCTCCTCCGGTACAACATGTAAATTAAGAGGGAAAAGATATTAGATTGAGGTTATCATGGATGGCAAGGAAGAAAACAAAGATGATGGCATGGATGTTGACTCCAATGGATCTTCTTGCCAACTATGATTGGATGAAAGGAGGATATATGAAGACGTGTTGAAAACATACCTGTTTCTAGCCTACATGTGTGAATTACGCTTGAGTTGAAGAGCCAACCGCAATTGCTTTGGTTGTTGCGGGCATTCATGGCATGAAGAAAAGCAGCCTTGTTCCATGTTGGAGTCGGCGCAGTCGGTGGTGCATCAGGAGCACAAGCCATAGTGGGCGTTAGTTAGTGCAGAGGTGGCATGGCCAATTTGATTGACGTGAATCAGATGGGTAGGACGACGGGGTGACATCAATGGCATGGCCGCAATAATGTGTGCTGATGAAAAGCCATCGCCGGTTGACGGATGCAGAGGCGAAAGTATGTGCAGGCTTGAGGTGGGAGAGAAGTGCTAATAAGGCATGGCCCGCCCACTGGACACGTAGCAACCGATGCATGTTGCCACGAGGAGCTGTAAGAAACGTCAGTGGTACATGGGACGGGCCAAGCTTCTATGAACATGGTCCATGGATCACACTGAGGACACAAGCCGTGGTCGAAGCGGAAGTCTATATAGAAGCTCTGACGTTGGTTGAATGTGGCACCTGGTCGTCACGATTACCAGTTGGGACTTAGTGCAACTTGATTTGGTGGATGGGTGCTCACTAGTAGAAAAAGGGCCATTTGTCCCGGTTCGTAAGGGCCTTTAGTCCCGGTTCTGGAACCGGGACTAAAGGGTCGGGACTAATACCCAAAACCTTTAGTCCCGGTTTGCTTACGAACCGGGACCAAAGGCCCTCCACGTGGCGCTGCCTGGGGCGGGGGAGGGAGGACCTTTAGTCCCGGTTGGTGTTTACCAACCGGGACTAAAGGCTCCACCTTTGGTCCCGGTTGGTAACACCAACCGGGACCAAAAGGCGGACACGCGTCAGCAGCTCGCAGTCGCTGGGTTTTTTTTTTTTTGGAAGGGGGGGTTTTGGGATTTTGGAGAGTTAATTTAGGGGTTTCATATTGTGTTAGCGAGCTAATAGAGAGAAGTGACCTCTCTTTTTCCATGCTTGGTCGACGCTAGCTACTACACATATAGAGAGAACTCGACGCTAGCTAGTAAGCAAATAAAGGAAACCATTAATTACACAAGATCGTCATGAACATATATAGAGAGAAGTGACATCTCTTTCTTCGTGCTTGGTCGAACAACAAGTTTTCGTATATCTATCCGATGCTGCTACATATGTACAATATATAACATCCCTTACAACAATTTCAATTTCACATGGTATTCTCCTTGTTCAGGTATGACGTGGTCAAGAAAGAATCCCGCCAATTCCTCTTGAATTGCTCGTATGCGATCATGTGGTAGGAGTTCATCCCGCATCTGCCAGATCTAATTTAAAGAAGGGGTCAATACATATATATGAATGAAACTCAACACAATTGATGGTAATATATAAAATAAAATTGTGAATATTGTTTACGTATTTCAAATTGTTTCTCAGAGGAGGCCCGTTCAGAGGTATAGTAGCGAATGAACTCGCATACGTAGTATCCACATAAATGAGTGTTGGGTGCCTGCAACAAGCACTTTACGAGAATAGAGTTCAATCAAACTGATAAGCAAGCATGATAATGGTATTGATGAAACTAGAATCAATGAGAGATGCGTGGAACTAGCTAGTACTACTTACTTTGGGGTGTGTAAATCGCAGCTCCTTCTTCAGACCCGGAACCTTAGCGGTGAACGTTTTCCAAACCCTGGCAGGCAAAGAAAATGATTACTTGATATTAGGAAATGAACGAAAGTTGCCGATATGGTCCCGGTATTGATTGAACTTACTTCTGGAGCATTGCAGTCATGTCCGCATAATACTTGGGATCTTTACGGAGCGAGTCTAAGACAGTTACTAATGCCCCGTCAAGGTTAATGGATAGCAGAATATAGTGGAAGCTGCGCACGCATAACTCATCAATTACATTACTTAACCACGAGTAAGCGGAACCGAATATGCAGAAGACAGTAACACTCACTTGAAGTTGTAAGGAAAGAGTATTTCCCTTTTGTTTTGATGTTTAAGGAACGTTTGTAGTAAGTTGTTCTCGGTATCTTCAGCCGCCTTTCGTACCGACCATTCATTTACGGTATTTGGGCTAATGAACCCAACGTTGAAGATTCCTATTTTTTGGCATTCGACCATCTTCAATCTGCATAATATAGTGAGGATAATTATATATACATGCAATGAACGAGCTGAGCTAGAGACTTAATTATAGAAGTAATACTTACAGACAGTAGCAAGTCATGAGTTGTTTGTCGAGGGCCTTTTGATTGTATAATTGAAATAACTCCACAAATTCAACAGGCAGCAGGTCGACTCCAGGGAAGTCATGCTCTTTTTTAATTCCGACTAACAAACTGTCTTTCCCAGACTTCCTGCAGGTTTCCATGTACCAGTCATGCAATTTTTGCATCATCATTGTTAGATGAGGATGATCAGGTTTGACGAGAGGCTTCCCGTGCTCGTATCTAAAGACGTCTACTACCTCAGCCGTTTCAAACTGTACATCATCGGGCAGGTAATCATCAAGAGTGGTACCGGGCAGTAGCACCGGATGATTAGCGATATCGCTAGACACCTTGAGCGGGGGGCACGATTGCTTCTCCTGTTCGCCGAGCTGGGGAATTGTTTTCCCACTTCTTCGTTTTTTCGCTCTTGCAGCACTGGAAGTACTTCCCGACTGCTGCGCTTTAGCATGTGTCTTAGTAATTATGCGGTCATAGTTGGAATCCGGCGGAGGCGGTGGTGGTCGCTTCAGGGCATCGATAGCGCGCTTCACTTTCACCGGATCTAGCTTCTTCTTCGGAGGTGGAGTTTTCTTTGCAAAATGGTCCCTCACTTGGGCACGACATATGTCCTCGTTTTCCTGCTCGGTCCTCTCATATGGTAACTTTTCCACAGGCTTGAGAGATGGACCGTATCTGAATTGCCTCCCGCCTCTGCTTGTACTGCTAGCCGCCGGAGCGGCGGCGTCTCTCTTCCGTCGTTGCTAACGAGGCGGAGAAGGAGGCAGAGTGCTCCGACGCGCCGGAGTAGGCGAAGGAGGAGGCGGAGTGCCCTCACGCGCCGGAGGAGCCGGAGAAGGAGGCGGAGTGCCCTGATCATTCGCCGGAGGAGGAGGAGGAGGAGGAGGAGGCGGAGTGCCCTGACTCGCCGGAGGAGGAGGAGGAGGCGGAGGCGTCCAGTTTGGAAGCTTGATGTACTCCTTCTTCCATAGACATGTACTCCTCAGAGCACGAACCAGCTGATTCTCCCCTTCACCTGTAGAGTGGTAAAGCTCGAGCTCCTCAAATCCCTCCATTACTTCATCCACCATCACAACAGCATAGCCATGTGGAATCGGAAGGCAGTGAAAAGTTCCGTTGGGTTGAGGAGGTGCAACAGAGCCGAGAGCCGCCTTGAAAGTGAGGTTATGGCATTTCGTCATAAGCTCGCAATTTTGAGCCTCCGTGATAGTATCCACGGGGTAGATAGGCTCCGTGAAGTCAGCCTGAACGGACTCCGTGGAAGCCACGCTGCTTCTCCGCTGAGATGGCGGGGTAGCTTCTGGGGTAGCTTCGTGCCGCTGAGATAGTTGGCCGGCAGCTCGCTGGCTCTCAGCTTCCTCTAGCTTTTGTAGTCTTGCACTCATCTTCTACATGTCGCTCAGCTCCGCTTTCCTCTTTCTCTCCCGGCTTCTGTAACCGCCTGCGTCGGGAAACCCAAAATTCCACGGAACGGAGCCTGGTGTGCCTCGTGTTCGTCCAGGGTGCTCAGCATTCCCTAGGGCCTCAGTCAGCTCGTCCTTCTCTCTGTCGGGAATGAACGTCCCTTCCTGCGCTGCGGTGATATACTTCTGAAGCTTCGTGACGGGTATTGCAAGTTGCTCGTCCGTCCAACGGCACTTCCCTGTTTCAGGGTCCAAAGTTCCCCCAACCCCGAAGAACCAAGTTCTTGAACGGTCTGACCAGTTCAATGTCTCTGGTTCGACCCCTTTAGCAATCAGGTCATTCTCAGCTTTGTCCCACAACGGCCGGGCTTTGAGGTAGCCACCTGACCCCGTGTGATGGTGATACTGCTTCTTTGCAGCGTTGTTCTTGTTTGTCTCTGACATTTTCTTACTCTTGTCTGATGTCTTGTAGGCCACAAATGCGGGCCAGTGATCTCTTATCTTCTCAAATCGGCCGATGAATTCTGGAGTCTCACCTTTGTCGACAAACTTTGATTTCAACTCCTTCTTCCACCTCCTGAATAGATCTGCCATCTTCTTAAGAGCACACGCCTTGACCAGTGGCTCTATAACGGGCTTATTCGGATCCTCCTCTGGCGGTAGGGTGAAATTTGCCTTCAGCAAGGTCCAAAGATCATCTTTCTGTCTATCGGTGACATAATCACCTTCAGGGGCGTCGTCCTTAGGCTTATTCCATTGCTTGATGCTGATCGGGATGTTGTCCTTAACAATAGCTCCGCACTGAGCAGAAAATGCGTCCTTGGTCCGCTTGGGTTCAATCGGTAGGCCATCGTCCGCGAGTGCTGTGATCGTGAACCTTTCATCCTTGCGCAACCTCTTCTTCGGGCCTCGTCTCGTTACCGAAGTTTGGCTTGATCCGGAGGGCTATAAAAGAAGAAAGAAGAGTTAATATATATATGTACATACCAAAACAATTAATGCATCAATTAGCTAGTCAGCACCTCCGGAGCCATCATGATCATGTCACCGGAGCCATCATGATCATGTCCTTCCTCCTCCATTGTTCCATCGGTGTCGTTGAGAAACGACAAGACAGCATCACCTCCGGCGAGGATTATCTCCCCCAACAACTGTTCTTGTTCCAAGTCTCTTTGATCCATAGTTTCTGCAAATATTACAACATGGCAATTAATATACAAACATGAATGTCCGACGTCCGGACTGCCTCTCTCATGAATGTCCGACGTCCGGACCGCCTCTCTCATGAATGTCAAACAAGGGATTCTCTTAACCTTTAAGGGATTTAACAAAATGGCGCCATTCTGAATGCGCAGAAAATGGTCCATATTTTTCCTGATCTCATCTACCCTTCTATATGTCACGTTGTCTAGTGTCAAAGGATTCAAGAAAACCAAGGCTTCATCATTAGCTTTTTGGAACGGAGTCCTGGATAGGATAATTAATTAGCTTTTTGGTACGAAGTTCAGCAAGAGCCTTCCGAATATCGCTATTTGGAAGGCCTTTGCTGAAATTCGTATCACATCTCAGTCCCGGTTTGGGTGGACTCGAGTGTTTGGTCGGGCGAGAGGGGGTTGATCGACGTCCCCCCTCATGTCGAAGTTACCGGAGTTTTCTTCTAGGGGTTTGGCTGACCTCGAGAGTTTGTCAGGTAGGGGAGGGGGGGGGGGGGTAGGAGATCGACAACGCTTTTTTTCTAGGGTTTGCGTGGCCTCGAGAGTTGGTCGCCCGATATGTCCGACGTCCCCCCTCATGTCGATATCCTCTCGAGAGTTTGTCGGGTAGGGGCGGGAGGGGGTAGGAGATCGAGGGCGACGGCGACATACATACATATAGCCACATACATACATGGAAAAAATTCTATGAACAAAAAAATGCTATGAACAAAAAAATACATATAGCCACATATATGAAAAAAATACATATATGAACAAAAAAAATGCTATGAACAAAAAAACATCATATATACATCCATCCATACATACATATAGCCACATACATATATACATTATATATGAACAAAAACATTCATCATATAAAAAAAATCAACATATATATATAAAAAAAATTGCACAGAGCAGGGGCGGCGGAGGCTCACAGCGGGGGCGGCCGGCGAAGGTGACGGCGACGGCGGGGGCGGCGAGGGCGCCGGCGCCGGCAATGGCGGGGGCGGGCCGGGGCAGGGGCGTGGCTGGGCGCGCTCGGGGGCGGGGCAGGGGCGTGGGCTCGGGGGCGGGGCAGGGCCGCGGTCTCGGGGACGACGACGACGACGGCGACGGCGATGACGGGGCAAGGGCGTGGGCTCGGGGGCGGGGCAGGGCCGCGGGCTCGGGGACGACGACGGCGACGGCGACGACGACGACGGGGCAGGGGCGTGGGCTCCGGGGCGGGGCAGGGCCACGGGCTCGGGGACGACGACGGCGACGGCGACGGCGACGACGGGGCAGGGGCCTGGCGATGGCGACGGCGTGGGCGGTGGACGGCGTCGGGGCAGCCTGGCGGCGTCGAGGAGGTCGGCGTCGTCGGGCGAAGTGGCGATGAAAACTGTGAAATTTCACAAGTGCTGGTTATATACACTCAGCATTGGTCCCGGTTGGTGGCACCAACCGGGACCAATGCCACCCTTTAGTCCCGGTTGGTGCCACCAACCGGGACCAAAGGTCTCTTTTTGTCAGCCCAAAGGGCGGGAAGCAGAGACCTTTGGTCCCGGTTGGTGGCACCAACCGGGACTAAAGGGTGGCATTGGTCCCGATTGGTGCCACCAACCGGGACCAAAGGTTGGCATTGGTCCCGGTTGGTGCCACCAACTGGGACTAAAGGGTGGTGCTGCCCGGGGCCAAAAGTTTAGTCCCACCTCGCTAGCTGAGAGGGCTCGAGAGTGGTTTATAAGCGCTGCTGCGCCAGCCCTCTCGAGCTCCTCTCATCAGCAGGCTTACGGGCCTAATCCCACACACCTCTGCCTGTGGACCTTGTGGGCCTTCTGCGGGCCTGAATCCTGGCCCAACTAGATGGTTGGGTTTCTAGTCGTATTCAGGCCGTGGTGGCCCACTAGGTGGCATTTTTTTTATTTTTTTTCTACTTTTTTGTTTTCTTTTTTGCTTTATTTATTTTCTTTTGTTTCTACTTACAGTTTTTCAGTGATTCTTTTTTGCTTTTAGGTCACAAAAATTATAAACTTTCTGTTAGTGCCATTAGTTTCCAAATTTGAATAGTTTAAATTTGAATTCTTTTAAATTGGTGTGAATCACTAGTTTGTGAATAACTTTACTATAAAAATAGATTTTTGAGTGATTCTTTTTCCTGCTATTTAATATTACTGTGTTTTATCATTATATTTAATTTGGTAATTTTTAGGTAATTTTAAATGTCTGTTTTAACCAAAAACAGATTTTGTTATTTTAGTTTGCTATTAAAGTTTCTAAAAAAATTCTTTATGAAAATTCTTTTTGCTATTAATGTTTTGAACAAAAAATACTTTGATAACTTTAGTTGCATAAATTTTATATAATTTTAGTTTCATAAATACTAGAGGTTTATAAAATATTTTTAGTTAATTCCTTTTGCTATTAGAGTTTTATAAAAGCTTTTTAGTTGATTCTTTTTGCTATTGAAGAATATTATAGTTTTATTTTAGTTGATCATAACAGAATTTTTTAATTAATTATTTTTTGTTCATTATTTTTGCTATTAGAGTTTCATAAAGGTTTTCTAGTTCATTCTTTTTGCTATTAGTTCATTCTTTGAGCTAAATGACCCTGAAATTGAAAAGCACTTCAAATGAACTCTGAAAAGGTTGAAAGTTGGCATGGTATCATCATTACACCCACATAGCATGTTCTAAAAAGTTGAGAGGGTTACGGCAAAAACTGGATGCACTTCATGTACAAAATGGACAATCTCTTTCGAAGTATTAGGGTTTCGGACGAAAACTCATCTGTTACAAAGGGATTTCATTTTTTTGAACTTATTTGAACTCCAGACTTTTTGTGTGTTCAAAATGCACCATTCAAAGCCACATCATCAATTTTCAACCCTTTCTGACTTCATTTCCTATTTTTCATGCATTTACTGATTTTTTTAAGCTAAATGACCCTGAAATTGAAAAGCACTACAAATGAACTCTGAACAGGTTGAAAGTTGGCATGGTGTCATCATTTCACCCACATAGCATGTGCTAAAAAGTTGAGAGGGTTACGGCAAAAACTGGATGCACTTCGTGTACAAAACGGACAATCTCTTTCGAAGTATCAGGGTTTCGGACGAAAACTCATCTGTTACAAAAGGCATTTAATTTCTTCACATGTAACTGCAATGATATAGTTGTGGAGAGAAAGTCTTCACTTTTTCTTCGCTTGTGTCCTTTGCTTATTGCGCCGTAACCATGGATAATCTTCATCGTTTAACAGGGTGCTTGGGTCAGCCTTGACTTTGAAGGGAGGAATTTCATGAAACTTTTCATAATCTTCAGACATGTCTGTCTTGCCCTCCAATCCCACGATGTCTCTTTTTCCTGAAAGAACTATGTGGCGCTTTGGCTCATCGTATGATGTATTCGCTTCCTTATCTTTTCTTTTTCTCGGTTTGGTAGACATGTCCTTCACATAGAAAACCTGCGCCACATCATTGGCTAGGACGAATGGTTCGTCTGTGTACCCAAGATTGTTGAGATCCACTGTTGTCATTCCGTACTATGGGTCTACCTGTACGCCGCCTCCTGACAGATTGACCCATTTGCACTGAAACAAAGGGACCTTGAAATCATGTCCATAGTCAAGTTCCCATATGTCCACTATGTAACCATAATATGTGTCCTTTCCCCTCTTGGTTGCTGCATCAAAGCGGACACCGCTGTTTTGGTTGGTGCTCTTTTGATCTTGGGCGATCGTGTAAAATGTATTCCCATTTATCTCGTACCCTTTGTAAGTCAATACAGTCGAAGATGGTCCCCTGGCCAACGAGTACAGCTCATCAGAAACAGTGTTGTCACCCATGAGACGTGTTTGCAACCAACTGCCGAAAGTCCTGATGTGTTCATATGTAATCCAGTCGTCACACTGCTCCGGGTGTTTGGAGCGCAGAATATTCTTGTGTTCATCGACATACGGGGTCACCAAGGTAGAATTCTGTAGAACTGTGTAGTGTGCTTGAGACCAAGAATGCCCGTCCCTACATATTATTGAGTCCGCTCCTAGCGTGCCTTTTCCAGTCAGTCTCCCCTCATACCGCGATTGAGGGAGACCAATCTTCTTAAGGTCAGGAATGAAGTCAACACAAAATCCAATGACATCCTCTGTTTGATGGCCCATGGAGATGCTTGCTTCTGGCCTAGCGCGGTTACGAACATATTTCTTTAAGACTCCCATGAATCTCGTCGACTAGATGAACTAGGATGTGCATCATGATATTGAAGAAAGATGGTGGGAACACCAGCTCGAAACTAACAAGACATTGCACCAAATCACTCCTTAACCTTGACAGGATTTCTGGATCGATCACCTTCTGAGAGATTGCATTGAGGAATGCACATAGCTTCACAATGGCTAATCGAACGTTTTCCGGTAGAAGCCCCCTCAATGCAACCGGAAGCAGTTGCGTCATAATCACGTGGCAGTCATGAGACTTTAGGTTCTGGAACTTTTTCTCTGCCATATTTATTATTCCCTTTATATTCGACGAGAAGCCAGACGGGACCTTCATACTGAGCAGGCATTCAAAGAAGATTTCCTTCTCTTCTTTGGTAAGAGCGTAGCTGGCAGGACCTTCATACTGCTTTGGATGCATGCCGTCTTTTTCATGCACACGTTGCTGTTCCTCCCGTGCCTCCGGTGTATCTTTTGTCTTCCCATACACTCCCAAGAAGCCTAGCAGGTTCACGCAAAGATTCTTCGTCACGTGCATCACGTCGATTGCAGAGCGGACCTCTAGGTCTTTCCAATAGGGTAGGTCCCAAAATATAGATTTCTTCTTCCACATGGGTGCGCGTCCCGCATCGTCAGTCGGAACAGATAGTCCGCCAGGACCCTTTCCAAAGATTACTTGTAAATCATTGACCATATCAAGTATGTGATCACCAGTACGGAGGGCGGGCTTCTTCCGGTGATCTGCCTCACCTTTGAAATGCTTTCCTTTCTTTCGACATTGATGGTTGGTCGGAAGAAATCGACGATGCCCCAGGTACACATTCTTCCTGCATTTGTCCAAATATATACTCTCGGTGTCATCTAAACAGTGTGTGCATGCGTGGTATCCCTTGTTTGTCTGTCCTGAAAGGTTACTGAGAGCAGGCCAATCGTTGATGGTTACAAACAGCAACACATGTAGGTCAAATTCCTCCTGTTTGTGCTCATCCCACACACGTACACCTTCTCCATTCCACAGCTGTAAAAGTTCTTCAACTAATGGCCTTAGGTACACATCAATGTCATTGCCGGGTTGCTTAGGGCCTTGGATGAGCACTGGCATCATAATGAACTTCCGCTTCATGCACAACCAAGGAGGAAGGTTATAGATACATAGAGTCACGGGCCAGGTGCTATGATTGCTGCTCTGCTCCCCAAAAGGATTAATGCCATCTGCACTTAAACCAAACCATACGTTCCTTGCGTCACCTGCAAAGTCCCCCCACCTTCTCTCGATTTTTCTCCACTGCGACCCGTCAGCGGGTGCTCTCAACTTCCCGTCTTTCTTACGGTCTTCTTTGTGCCATCGCATCAACTTGGCATGCTCTTTGTTTCTGAACAGACGTTTCAGCCGTGGTATTATAGGAGCATACCACATCACCTTGGCAGGAACCCTCTTCCTAGGGCGCTCGCCCTCAACATCACCAGGGTCATCTTGTCTGATCTTATACCGCAATGCACCGCATACCGGGCATGCGTTCAAATCCTCGTACTCACCGCGGTAGAGGATGCAGTCATTAGGGCATGCATGTATCTTCTGCACCTCCAATCCTAGAGGGCATAGAACCTTCTTTGCTTTGTACGTACTGCCGGGCAATTCGTTATCCTTTGGAAGCTTCTTCTTCATTATTTTCAGCAGCGAACTAAATCCCTTGTCAGATACACCATTGTCTGCCTTCCATTGCAGCAATTCCAGTGTGGTACCGAGCTTTCTGTTGTCATCTTCGCAATTTGGGTACAACCCTTTTTTGTGATCCTCTAACATGCGATCGAACTTCAACTTCTCCCTTTCACTTTCGCATTCTCTCTGTGCATCAACAATGACCCGGCGAAGATCATCATCGGGCACATCGTCTGGTTCCTCTTGATCTTCAGCTTCCCCCATTGCAGCATCACCGTATTCAGGGGGCGGGTAGTTGTCATCATCCTCTTCTTCTTCGTTGTCTTCCATCATAACCCCTCTTTCTCCGTGCTTGGTCCAAACATTATAGTGTGGCATAAAACCCTTCTCAAGCAGGTGGAAGTGAAGGGTTTTAGAGTTGGAGAAAGCCTTCGTATTCTCACAGACAGTACATGGACAATGCATAAAACCATTCTGCTTGTTTGCCTCAGCCGCTTCGAGAAAATTACGCAGGCCCTTAATATACTCGGAGGTGCGTCGGTCACCGTACATCCATTGCCGGTTCATCTGCGTGCGTTATATAGTTCTTATTATTGAACAACATATAACTCTCTAGAGAATCTAATTAAAACACACAAATAAGAACTTTTTTCTTTTAGAAAGAAGATAAGAAGAAGAGGCTAACCACGGTGTTGCCGGCGCCGAGATGGGCGCGGGCGATCGACGGCGGTGAGGACGGGGACGGGACAGGACGGACCACCAAACCTAGACAAATCTTGAGGAAAATGGAGCTTGGACAAGGAGCTTCGAGAGGAGAAAGCTTAAGTGTGGCTCAGGCATTTCATCGAACACCTCATGTGCATAGGAGGTGAGCTAGAGCACCACAAAAGCTCTCCCACGACCGGGCAAAAAAACAGAGCAATGCATTGCTCTGCTCGCGGGCGGGGGCTATATATAGGCCAACCTTTAGTCCCGGTTCCAGCCACAAACCGGGACCAATGGTTGTGGGCCAGGAGCGAGGCGCATTGGTCCCGGTTCGTGGCTGGAACCGGGACAAAAGGGGTCACCTTTAGTCCCGGTTCCAGCCACGAACCGGGACCAATGGTTGTGGGCCAGGAGCGAGGCGCATTGGTCCCGGTTCGTGTCTAGAACCGGGACAGAAGGGGTCAGACGAACCGGGACCAATGCCCCACGAGGCCTGGCCGGCGCCCTGGCCTCACGAACCGGGACCGATGCCCCCATGGGTCCCGGTTCGTGAGTGAACCGGGACTAATGGGCTTCTCAGGGGTGGACCGATGCCCTGTTTTGTACTAGTGGCTTGTGAAGGGGTTGCCACTTGCCACCACCACCACGAGGGCGATGTAGGAGTAGAAGGCATGTGAAACTCCATTTGTGGCTCAAATTATGCTCTTCAAGTTCGACTGTTCGAGCATGGATTGTACCTCAAAGACAGACAACGCTAGACAGAGTAGAGGGATGAGTGAGGATGCCTTTGTTGGCGCCGCCTCCTCGCAGCGCCTCTTCTTCTTCCTCTCAACTCTCACAGCTCTCTCTTCTTTCATGGTTTCTCACAAGAACACTAATGAACAACCAGGACACCCATGCACGCACGCACGCACACATGTACCAAGAGAAATACAATGGCTTTGCCAAAGATACTCACTTGGTGGCTCACCGTGGCTACATCTTTTCCTCAGCCCTCACGGCCTCATTTTTCTCATTCATTTGTTCCACTTGAATAGCAAGTACAGAAGACTCACGCAGGCACGGCAGCCACCATACATGGCCACCACGTCTCCACACACTAACAAACTCATGCACTAAGCCACTAACCATCTAACTACATGCACTAACCTATGACCTTATCTTCTCCTAGAATCTCTCTAGGATCCCAAAGACTAGTACGTGCATGCAGCTAACAGCCTGAACGTTCAGGTAACTACCTATACTACTCCGCCATGGACACATGCGTTGTCCGGCTAACACTCACACGATGTGCACACATGCACGTGCACAAGGCACATGACAAGATTATTTCCAACAGCCTTGTCGGATTTGTCTCTAATGCCTGCCATCAGTGCCCCGACGAGAGTGCGGTCGTCGTCTCCAGATGCTGGCAATACCGCCCCACCGTTCGTCGCATTGAGGAGTTGTGTGCATAGTCGTCTCCGGATGGTGTACGCTACATCATGGTTGTCCTGGAAGGAACATCTGCTGCAACAACACAAACAATGGTGGTAGTACGTCGAAGAGTTCCAACGAGATCCTTGTGTAGATACATTGTAGGATCACAACGTCGTCCTTGACCCACATAAGATCGATGAGCACCATAACAGACATGTCCTCGATGTGGCTGCAGAGGCCTGCAATGCCCGAGATGGACTAAGAATAGGTGATGCTATTGGTAGTAAAAAAATGTGGGGTCGGAGATCTAGAACAACGAGGATGGGCTATTGTGGATTATATATAGCAAGATTTGTAGACTGTTGATCACGCCTGCCGCACGAGGGCTATTGTCGGTTATGGCGCCATTAAGAGATGCTGGGGCAAGAAGAATCGTGCAGGTGGGGGGAAAAGAAGAGCGGGAGGAATTGTATAGGCTGGGAGAGTGCCTCTGTCTCTGATGGCGAGGACGATCGAGCCATCTTGAGGATACAGACAGACTATTTCTCGAAGTTATTGCCGTGTTAATATCCTTTGCATGAATGATTATCATTGTTTACCAAATAAACTGACATTTTTTCTAAACCTTTGGCATTGGTGATTTTGACTTGATGCATTTGATTATCAAATAATATGTAGGAACTTCTTTTGTATGCATTGAGATAGTTGAAGATTGTTAATATAGACCTTTGCCAAACATTTCTTTTATTTGTTTAGATTCACCGTAAGTGATACATCAGTTAAATAAAGTTCATGTTTCGTACATTCATCCTCCAAAAACTATCATTTTTTATCATGTACATGCTCGAGGACGAGCATGAATTAAGCTTGGGGATGCTGATATGTCTCAAACATATCGATAATTTTTGTATGATTCATGTTATATTGCTATCAGTTATAAACACTTTGGACATACTTTTTATTGAATTTCATTGGACTACCATATTAATCCAGTTCCTAGAGCGAGTCTCTGCTTTCTCGTGTTTTGTATTTTCAGGAAATACCCAGAAAAACTCCGAGAAAAATAAAATAAAATAGGTTCTGGAAGTTTCAAGGAAACAAAAGACCATGGAAGCTTGGCCCCACACTAGGTGGGCCCCATAACCCCAAGGCTCTGCACCTAGGCTTCATAGGGCTGGGGGTGCCTACAGGCTGTGGACCCCCCTGGATAGCTTCCGGTGCCCGATGGCTTACATATACCCCCATTTCCACCCCCTAATTATCAAGCATTTTTCCGCCACCGCATCTCATTTATGAGGCAGTCTTCGTTTTCACCCTTGATCCGGAGCTCTTTCATAGGCGGAATCCATCTCCGTCATCACCAACCTCGATCCTCGTTCTCCAAGATGAGTTGTGTGTAGTCCACCCCTTGGACTACGGGTTCATGGCAGTATCCAATGTTGTAATCTCTCATCTAAATGTGTTTTTGGTGTTCAATACAATAGCCATATGAGCTGCCCTACATGATTATGGTTTATGAAATGTGTTTGTGGTGGTTACATCGATCATGTTCGATATATAGAGGCCAATTTCAGTCTGATTGCTTGTCTTCTCTTGGCCAGTTTTGATCAGTAGCCAATCATGAAAGATGTGTGCATTAGTTGGGTTCAATTCTTGCAAGTTATCTACCATAGTGACAAAAAATGGAAAAGGCTTTTTAGAATTGTTGCCACTAACGATTAAGGGTAGGTAGAGGCTCAATAATCCCCTAACCATAACAGTAAGTCATCGTTCTTAATGCAATTACCCGTGTTTACACTAATCGTCCAAATGATGCGGAGTGCTCACGATCTATGGATGGGCTATTTAGATATAATACGCATGAGAGGATATCGACCTTTAGTATTTGTATGTTTCTATCTTGCATGAGCAAGAGATGGTAAAAAAGGATAAATTTTGGAGGATGTACAACACCTATGTATAATCTTAGACATTCACCTATCTTGCATGAGCATGAGACGTTTCATGATGCAATTTTCACATGACGTTGTTAGCAACCGCACTTTTATGATTTGGAGAGTTACACTTGAGGAAACTATGAACCACGGTCCAGGTTTTAGCATAAGAATCACCTTCCAACAACTTTTGCACGTTGTTTTATTTTCAGTTTTATTTTATTCCGAAAATACCAAGAATATGTATCCCACATTATCTTTTAATAACCATGTGCAACTAGCAAGACTAGCTAGAATTGACACTCTTGTTAGAACTGTTTGGGACACTGAAGTTTGATTTGTGTCGTAGGTAATTCAACTGTTGCAGGATACTGGTACCTCCACAGATTGATACCTTGGTTTCCCACTAAGGGAAAGCTTGCCACGTACAGCATAGTCCTATTCTGAAGAGCCTAACATGTGTTACGTTTTGTAACAAGCATCCCCTAGAAGCACACCTTCCCTTGGAGCTGCCCCCGCACACCATAGTTCTCTCTCCCGTCTAATTTACTAGATGGGGACACCACTAGGCCATCTCTCCTTCTAGTTTTCACGGAGTTCTTCTTCCTGGACGAAAAAGTGTTGTTGAACCTCTACTTCGGAACGCGTGGGTACCTTGGAGGGGTCATCTACTTTGACTCTTGATCGGCGGATCGCTATGGAGAAATTCTCACTGCTGGCAGGTTGAACCTAGCTGCGGGAATCTTCACTGCATCGACTTGCTAAATGAACTCTCCCTCGTCTACTTCCACTGCGTGAGAATCGTTGGTGGTAATATGATTGCCAATTGGCCTCTTCATAGTGTTCCTTGGTGTGATCGTGTAGCTTACAGTTTTTGTTACGTAGCATGTTCCCCTACAAGGCCGAATTCCTGTGGAAACTCTAGGGATCCCATATTCAAGCGCTGACTCCAATACATATTCCTGTTGTGAAATTGAAGCCTCTAATGCCAGCCGGACCTTAGGATGTAGTTGGCCTCGGATTTTGCAGCTCCAGGTAAGTCCTCCTGGATCCTTCGACAGCTACCAGCGGAAAATACTGAGATAGCCATTTTGGTTTGCATTTAGATGGCTAGTTTTGCTATATCAAGTGGCATATATGGTGGTGCATGGAATGTGTATTTTTAGGAACGTACTAAGGAAATCGGTTCCACCATAGTTTTATTGAGTGGCCCTCTTAATAATGCGGCTTCCCTATACCGAAGTAAATATATAAAAGCTATGTATTTGTATACCTCCTTCTTCACTCTTTATAAATTAGGGGTCCACATCTATTTTTGCATCAACCATTTTTATTTGTCCATCTTAATATAAATTTTGCTAACAAGATTAGTCTTGAATTCATATTGCCATTAACACCAAAACCCACTAAGGAAGAGAGTGTATTTTTCACAGAGTTGGGCTGCCAGCTTCTTCATCTGAACTCCTATAGTAGCCCCGTTCGGCCTAGCTCTGAACCCAATGTTAGAGGAGTTGGTTGTTGGATCTCTCTCGAACATGCCCTTAACCTTGCCTATGAGATTTTGGAATGATATGTTCATCTTTGGGTGCAATAAACTTTTATTTTGATTGATGTGAACAATATTTCACCCTAGGCATTCTCTTATTTACAACTATAGTTTTTCTTCAATTCTACGGGTTTATCTTCATGCCTTTTGAACATTATACCACCCAAAAGAGACATCTTCTGTGCATAATAAGGAAGCAGAGCATTTTATTGCGAACCATAATAGTACAACAAGGAAGCAGCTTCTAGGTTCGCTGTGACAATGCATCATAATAATCATATCATGTTGATGTGTACCCACATTAGGGCTTATGAGGTAGTTCATGCACCGTCTGTTCAAGCATGGGCTCACTCTGGATACCCTCAATCCATATCATGTTGACGTGTACCATACGAAGTTTGTTTTGTAGCACACCTTGCAGATTCAGCTCTGGATAGTTTGTGAAGAACTTGATGATCTCTTCTACCTTATCATTGGAGGTGAACTAACACAAAAAAGTATAGTGCACATTAGAAAAAGTCTAATGGTAACATCGGCTAAAGATTAATTAATCAGAAGTATATAAAATTGCCAAGTCAGGGCATAGGAAGTTCCTGTGAATGTACCAATGGAACAATGTTGTCGACAATACTCGACCATAGGTCTTTCTTAGGAACAACCTTCAAGATACGGTCCCAATTTTCCTGCGAATCGAAGTAAAGACACAAATTTGACGATATAAGGATGATGTTTCAAAAAAGCTGACGACCTACTAATATTAACGTGAAGTGAATAAATTTTCAAAATATACCAGGTAAATAGATGATATAGGGAAATAATGCAATTTTCAAAATTAGGTTTCAAGTGAATAAATTTCACACGTTGCTTCAAACTAGGCATATAGAAAAGAATTTTAGAATTTATTGTGCTATTTAGTTATAATATTTCTTGTGGTGCATCTACTGGGCGCCAATGTTTTAGTCTTCTTAAGTGAAGCTACAATTATCTACATTGTAATAGGTCAATAATCTTTCAGATTTGGTTAAATAATGGCCTTTACCTATTCTCGTATGCATCAACATAAACAAACCAGTGTCCACGCATAGTAATTTGAACATCTTGTCATATTCACACAAAAACTTGTGGATGTTCCCAAGCACTTAGATAAGATTGTACTTCTAAATGTTTGGCGTCCAATGAAATGTTACTTAAGACACAATGAACCAATTTAAACTAAACATTTTTAAGGTGTGAGTTAATTATTTGTATGTCTTGATTTTTTCCTTCAAATTTGTACATTCATTAGGACATAATGCAATTGATCTCAATTTATTTATGGTTTGCATCTAAACTCCCACAACTTCTAAATTGATAAAATGGAGTACTAGAAATGAGCTCAGTTAAGATAATTCCTCTTATGTTGGGAACTTATTGGTAAGCATTAGAATACCTATGTGGATTTTTCATTTAGTCCAAAATTCCTAAATAATCAATTTTTCCTAACATGATTAAAAGTTTCAACTTTATAAACAGTATGCCCACCATCCTGAATAAAATAGAATGTACCTTCAACTAGCTCCATGCAATTTCACGTGCCTCTATTGTAATACCATTAAGAACATCAACTGCATGTTGATTTGGGACCTACAAGGAGGAGAGAGAGGTGACTCCTAAATGTAATTTATATTGCATGATTATTTTAATCATGTACAATTGAGGAAGGAGGAACAGTTTTATAGGCAACCTCATTAGTGAATATGAAATTCAATGACTCCAGAACAATATCCATGTCCGAGCAAGAAGACAATACACCTAGAAACAGTTAGAGGATTCTTTCAAGACAACCAACAACCATCATTAAGAAGATTTTTAATTTAGGATGTTAAAATAGTTATGTACCTAAGATGTGTAGCTTTTCCTCCCCATCTCCCAAGTCCTTGTAGAATTGTCGAAGATCATCGTAGCCAGATCTATCTAAGCTACTAGCTTTTTTCATCATAGAGAGGTATGCAGCCTATAGTAAATTGCATGTCACAAAATGGAAGAAGCAAGATAGGAGGACCATGTGAAGAAGGGAAAAATATTAAACCTTTCTAGTGTGTGGAGAAAGAATAGAAGAGTTGTGATCATGCTTTAATATGTGAAGGCGCTTAACACCTTCATTAATTGTTTTATCATGTCCAAGTTTGACAAGGGCAACCAAGAGAGTTTCTCTAAGACCTACAACTAGGTCCCCCTCACCATCCTTGGAGTCCCAGCCAAACTTTCTGAAAAAGAAGAGTACACAAATGAGGTTATAGCCAAGATATAGTAATAATTAAAAGATTGCATATATGCTAGAGTGTATATTTGCCATGAAATAAGAATATTTAAGTAAGCATCTAGTGTTTAACGTTAAGATTAAAAATGTGGCATGTCATACAGAGTAGGTGACAAAAGAATTTTGATGAGAAGTTGTTTGATGTCACCAGCCAAGTTAGGTGTGGCATCAAAAGTTATCTGGGAAACACTTGTAGTTATCTGTAAAGCCAAAGGAAAATGTATAGATAATTAATATGTAAGAAAGGAATATAGTGGAAATAGTTGGAAAACTAGAATAATATACATACATCACATATGTGTGGGAGAACATTGTAGTTGGCTTCTTCACGACAAGCATAAACTATATGTAGCAACGAAGCTAGAGTGTGTTCGTAGGAGATGCACTACTAGGAAAAAGCCTACTAGTAGCGCTGGTTTTTGGGCTAGCAGTAGCGCGGGTGCCCGCGCTACTGCTACGACGCTACAGCTAAATTTTAGCAGTAGCGTGGGTTTACCGCGCTACTGCTAACTATACATAGCAGTAGCGTGCTCATTAAACCGCGCTGCTGCTAATAGCAGCAGCGCCTCTTTCCAGAGCGCGCTCCTGATAATAGCACGCTGCTGCTACATGCATGCCCGCGCTACTGCTAATTTTTCCTGTATTTTTTTTTCTGCAGCATATTGGCCCTGTATTTGTACATGTTTTATACAGTAGTTTTATCATATGATTTTATGATCAATCATGAGTTATTATATCAGTGGGTGAAAGAGACATGGATTAGATTGAAGTGGAGGCAACATGGTGCAGATTGAAAAAGTACTACTAATCCAAACTTGATCACTTTAGTTTGGATTAGTAGTACTTTCGATCTGCACCATGTTGCCTCCACTTGAATCTAATCCACGTTTATTTCACCCACTGATATATATAATAACTCATCATGCTCATATAACAACTCAGCATCATCATCATAATAATAACTCATCATCGTTATCATAATAACAAGTCATACTCATCATCATCATCATATATAGTCATCTAACAACTTCTACTCGTTATCATAATAAGAAGTCATACTACTCATCATCATAGTCATAACCAACCCTAGTTAATTGTTCTTAGCACATGTTCATGAGTATTAGCTAGGACCTGCTACGCTCTCTAAGGTAAAATAGCATAAAACAACATAGCCCCTGACTCTCCATTATGAAGAATGGAGATTATCTTGTCTCCAATTCGTGCGCTTCGCACAATGTTGCTTCCAAGTAGCTCACTTTCATTATTCATAACTTTTTTCCATTCTTTGATTGTGATGTCTTCATCGGTTTGAGAAATCTTGTATGAACAGCGGTGAACCCGAGGCGGACTTGGCCGTAATCTAATAACATCAATGCGACCTTTCGTAAACATCAGATGAGGCACACAATCCTTCGGGATTTTCTGTTGAAGAACATAATAATAACTTAGTTAGCAATGTAGTTTAGCTTTAGAAGAATGTATGCAAAAGATGCACTGATGTCGTAATAGTAAAAAATCTTACCATGCCATCTCTATGGATGTTACCGTAGTTCAACACGTGCACTAGTGGCACGTATTGACCATAATGTGGAGGAGTTTCATAATTGATATTGAAATTCTCAACATCAATAATAAATGAGATAAGATGATCTTTCTCCTGGTAACTTAGTTCAGAGCCATCAGTGTAGTAGGTTTTGTCTACTATCTTCCGTACATTTTTTGAAGAATGGAAATAAGCTGTCAATGGAAATAAGCCGTCAATGATTTTTAAATAAACAATATAAATTACTTAACAAATTTATTTGACAAACTCACAAAGAGGTAGAACTGGAAGCGTCTCAACATCCACCCAAATGTCGATATTATCGTCAATTTCATCTTCGGGCCCAAGATCGAAGGTGATTTGCATATCCTCCTTAAATTCATAGGCCTTGCAAAATCCTCTCCAAGTTGAGCAACCGAAATGTGAGCTATTTGGTGCATTAAATAGCTTAACCAAAAAAGTGAAACCATGCTTCGTCCTAAGGTGAGCACTCTTCGTCTCTGTTCTCTCCCTATCTTCAAAACCGAGCTTTTCCAAGACATACGGTCTTGCATGACATGGGATGAACTATTTCAATTAAAAAAATGGAAAATTACACGTTGAAGCCAAAATTCACAAGTCATGCATAATTACGGAAAAATACTTGTCGTCCTTACGTACCGTAAAAACGTCGAAAGTCTCCTTCAGCACGATGGTGAAGTACCTACCGTTCTGCAGATAAGGCATCCTGTCGCACAAACCCCGGTCGTCTTCACAGTAGTCGCACTCAGGAATCATATCGTCGTCAGACATTTCCTGCGTTCATAAGTCAAAGATTAAAAATCGATGGCAAATAACAGGAACTCAACACACATATCATTATTACTCATCACGGGTTGACTTTCGGTCTGTCGAGTCTTTCCTTGAAAACTCTCATCTCACGTGGTGTTCGCAGATATTCGACCGACGGTGATGGTCGCTACTCCTCCTCCCCCTAGTGCATAACAAAGGTCTAGCACAAGGAGAAGAAGGAGAAGCGACCCCCACGACAACAGTCGGCATTCTTGTTCTCTCATATATGGTGGACACTCTCCCTCACTAATATTCTGACTGTCATGTATTGAGCCCCGACAGAGTTAAAGTCAACCCGAAATGTCGTTTAATTCTCTTTCCGGCAAATCCAAGGCACTCGATATTTCCTACATACTAGCACAAGGCATGCTAAAATTCACGGAAAAATCCGGCATGACCTTTGCTAAAATAGGACATATCGAGCGCCTGAAATTTACCGGAACGGAAATGAATCAACACTCCGGCAAAACATAGGCCACTCGGATTTTCCATGAGATACAAAAATGTTCATACACATACAGAGATGTTTAAACTACACAGCACTACTCCACATATCACATGTTCAAATAGATCATCTTTACACACTAGACGGCTGTCGAGGATGCGGGTGTTGTCGGTCACATGTTCAAATTTTCATTTTCATTTCTTCACATGTTGACATTTTATGCACTTCATAATCAATTTATAATGAAACTTCTTGAACTATAGAAAAATGCCCTAATTTCACAATATAACTTAGAGCTTGATTGCTGAAATATTATTTGAAAATATACTATGAACCCTAGAAAAATGCCCTAATTTCAGAATATAACAAGTACAGAACATTTTTTAAAATTCTACGAACTAAATATAGTAAGCTACAAACTATAATATAGAAACTATAAACTATGAATTATAAACTATAAACTATAAACTACTTCAGTAAACTACAAACTAGAAACTAATTTAGTTAAATGAGGGAGCTAGCTAGGAGGGAGGAGGAGGAGGAAGGAGGGCCGGCGGCTGGAGGAGGAGGGAGGAGGGCCGGCGACGGCTGGAGAATGGAGGCGGGAGGGAGGAGAGAGGAGGGGGAGGGAGGAGGGAGGAGGAGGGGCGGCTAGAGGAGGAGGAGCAGGGGGGAGGGAGGAGGGAGGAGGAGGGGCGGCTAGAGGAGGAAGGAGCAGGGGGAGGGAGGAGGGCCGGCGGCGGCTGGAGGAGGAGGGAGGAGGGCCGGCGGCGGCTGGAGGGGGAGGGAGGAGGGGCGGCTAGAGGAGGGAGGAGGGAGGAGGAGGCTTACCGAGGCCGGGGGATGGCGGCGACGAGAGCGGCAATGCGGCGTCGGCAGCGATGGTAGGAGGAGGAGGACGGTCGCGGCGGTGAGAGAGTGGCACAGGGAGAGTGACGAACGAGCGGGGCGGCGGATAATGTTTACCCTAGCAATAGCGCGGGCTACGGCCCAACGCTACTGCTAAGTGGGGACGGGCAGCTGGGCCCGGGCTTGCCATAACAGTAGCGCGGGCCAAGGACACACGCTACTGCTAACGTGTTTAGCAGTAGCGTGTGTCCATGACCAGCGCTGCTGCTATGGCAAGCCCGTGGGGCACGGCGACACCACGGTGTGGGACCACTTAGCAGTAGCGGCGGTCCGCTGGTCCGCGCTACTGCTAACTCCCTACCTGTAGCGCTGGAATGTACCACGCGCTACTAATAAGTAACAGTAGCGCTTCTCCTCTTACCCGCGCTACTGCTAATGTTCTATCTATAAGCTTTCTCCTAGTAGTGATGGAAAGCACTAGTGCGTTGTCCAAAATTCCTAGAATACCGATGTTATAGTATGCTATCACCCACATATTGCAAACATAACTTAATAGTGAAAGATGTTATGCATACCAATTTTTTCCGTTGAAGAGAACTCACTGGCCTCTAATGCATATGCAAGTGTAGCTGTAATTTCTTTATCACACTTCACTCTATAAAATCCTGTTTCATTTATGTTCAACTTAATCCAAATATTTCCATCCTTCTGCCGTTTACAACGAAAATCCAACTTATCATGCTTATGTTTCAAAATGAACTTTTCTGTTGATGAGGAACATCTTAGAGTTATTGGCACATCCCACAAGCTAGATCGAGAGGATCCATCTAAATCAAACTAGGCCTGTAATGAAAAGAAACAATATATGTGAAGAAAAGTAACATATTAACAATGATTAAATGAGTCACCGGCCTTCTCTATGACATAGAGGTCATGGAATGCACCCCTCGAGTGGACTTCACTGCCTGGACGCCATCACTACTTTTGCAGACCCTCTCCTCATGCGACGTCTACTATCTAGATGATGATTGATGTACCTCTGGCCCACTCCTCGCATGAACTCCGAGGTCCGGGCTACACCGCTACCGCCGCATTTAATAAATGTTATAGAGAAATTTGGATAAAAGGGGAAGAAAAACTGGCTTAGCATTTGTAGGTTTGCCCAACATGATTCCCTATATAAGAATGTTGTTAATTTTTTGTAGGATTGGATATATCAATATAGGGACTATAGGATATTCCCCAATATATGTTGTAGTTCCTTTTTCGAAGGAATTCTACCAAACCACCTCCAAAAAATAATAGGAGTAAGCAACAAAAATAAATGTCTAATCCACTTATTTTCAATGCGAGTGAATAGATGCCCATAGGAATTTTAGAGAAGGAGTAATCCAAACTACACCAACAATATGTCAACTAAATAACTAGAGACATCCAAAACAAATCATACATGTTTGTAAGTACTCTATGGTTAGCAATATGATAGATGCAAAACATAATACAAATAAAGAATACATTTTAGATAATATTACATGTTCAAGTTGGATGTTTTCCCCTTCATGTTTTACATTAATCACAGGATATCCTAGTTCCTTCGTCCAAGGAGTCATCAAATCCTTCAACGGTTCACCAGTTTCCTCTTCAATCACTGTCCATAGGTCCTCCTCTTTAGCATTCGAGTAGGCATATTTCTTTACATACGAAGCCAATGCTTTCTGCAATAGTTTCTCAAGATCAGTATAGAATAGTGTAGTAGGAGGAAAAAAAATTCAGATCCAGCCAACATCAAGAAACCAGCGCGGGGGTGGGGGGGGGGGGCAACAACAGAAAATATTTCTTTACATATGAAGCCAATGCTTTCTGCAATAGTTTCTCAAGATCAGTATAGAATAGTGCAGTAGGAGAAAAAAATTCAGATCCAGCCGACATCGAGAAACCAGCGGGTGGGGGGGGGGGGGGGGGGGGAGGGGACAACAACAGAAAATACATGAAACATAATCAATTATGCCCACATATTAACTTATTCATCTTTACTGTACGATACTATGAAAATATAAATGGTCGTATAAAATTTCATTCCAGAATATGATGAACCAAAGAATTTGAGGATTTGGTTTGTACACTTTTAAGTAATATTCTGAAGTGTATTCTATCAACAATAATAATAGTAGATTTGAGACCTGGAAACGCTTTGCCCCGAGGTAACTTTGTAGCATGCGAAGAACGGAAGCACCTTTAACATAGATGATTTCATCGAAAACATCATCAATTTCATTGGTATGGTGTATCTCAACCTGACATATAGAAGAATAAAATTGAAAACATGAAAGGAATTGCATGTCATGATTTAGATAAGTTAAAATGTTAATGCATCCAATTTAATCAGTGTTGATACAATTAGCAAAACAACTGATGTCTAACTAAATGTATGAAACTAAAAGAGTTTTAGTATCAACTTCCATATTTAACAAAACTACATACAAAGGGAAATTATGATCAAAGTACCAACTAAACATTAGATTTTATAGATTACATAGTGAGCAATAACACCCCCCCACATGCTAATGTACTCGGTTGGATGCTTCCCCCCGGGAATGACATATTACGAAATCCTACTTTCTTACAGACATATTGGAAACTATTTTTTTAATAAAATACATTACTTCTAAGTGTTTAAAGCACCCATCGATTATACAGAACATGAGTGTTTAAAACATGCCATCAATACGTTAAACCTATATTGTCTAAAGAATCTTCTAGTGTATACTCCCTCCTTTCTGGTTTAGAGGGCTCAAATCTGAAATCTCATCAACCAAAGTTGGTGCGTGGAGGAATGTATCTTGTAGTTTGCAAAACTACTTAGGCTTTAATCTGCATTAACTATAATGTACGCATGGGTGGCCACTAAATGAGTAGGAACTGGTACATGCCTTGGTCGGTTTCGTTTTAATCCTTGCATGCATCAATTTAATGTGCCTCTGAATGTGAAGATGTGGTGGAGAGAAGTGAATGTAGGACTTAAAAAATGGAAAAACCAAGAAAATGAGATAGGCCCAATAAACCGAAAAGGAGGGAGTAATTAGAAAGAACTGTTGTCCAACTCTCTCGGTGTTATAATGCCACACAAACAAGCAGTTCACCACAGCCCACAACCTTTGTTCCACCCAGCTCCTTACATCTATAGGATCGTTCTTCTTGTGAATACTCTCACATGATTAATCAAGCACATAGCCGCAAAATTGAGTCTTTACTGCTCAAAATCTCTAGTGGTATTTTTTTTTTACCTTTTTAATGTTTAGTACAAAAATTATGATATTTTTCCAAGAGAAAATGGACATGGGAAGAGAGATAAACCGCAAGAGGGATGCTCAATTGTTCTCATGGCATGTAGCACAGAATGAGGTTTTCTAGTGATGTGAAGCATGTTACCTCCACCATTAGCATGGCACCTCTGCCACCTTAGCATGGGTGCGGTATCCAACTAGGACTCAATGCAATCTATGACTCACCCCCACACCCCAACTCTGGAGCTTCATTAGTATACAAGATGGTTCAAAGAAGAACAACTGAAATAGTGATCTATCCTAGATGGACTAATAAATGTTTAGGCATGACGCCATATAAGTGAACACCAAAAGCAGATCGGTCGGACAACCATCCTTGTGAGCGGTTGTCAACCGTCCAGGATAAAACAATCTATAGTAGTGTTGCCATGCACTATCAAGCATCGTCTCCTTTTTGCATACTCACCTAGCAAAGCCATACGGGAATATGTAGGGCTTAGTGATGTGTAAATAGAAGAGTGGAAGGCGATACAAATGATTGCTCTATTCTGCCAATTTATTCGACACTACCACGGTGAGATCAAACTAAACACGAGACATGGGAGCAAGGGGTTGTGTCAATAAAAAAAGAGGCAATATAGAAAGGTGCATCCTGATGGCGAAGCATATTCCCACTGGAGTGCATCCTGAGCGAGCATGCGAAAGTAATTTCAGGAGCAGGATACACCCTCCCTCCTAGACCCCTCCATCAATTGGATCGAGTGAGAGGACACAACATTCCTTCCATTTTCTTCTGGAACATGAGGCATCCTTTAAATTTCAGAAGCATACTCGTGGTGTTCTTTTGAATGATACCTACTAAGTGAGATTCACAATCTAGACGAGCTAAGCTAGGTTTGGTTGCATGTCTTATTTTTTCGCATTGGCTGTAGGTTGGATGAATACGTAGCGAGTTGGGTGCATGACTGTTATACAATATTGATGGATGGATCACAATTAGCTGAGACAACATTCATACGAATTTTCAACTAAAAAATTTCATCCAATTTTCCGTGCTGCAAAATGAGAAGTGCATTATTATTTTTTCTAATAATTTTTTCTACATGTGTAGTTTTTAAAATTTACTCATATTTCATGGAATTTTCAAGAGACAATCTTGAATCAACCAATGATATTGTAGGGATGTCAGATTAAAATATTATATAGAAATGATGATCATTTACTATTGTCAAAATGAAAAATCACCATATTCTTATATTTTAACAACACTATAGTTACACCATATATTATATGGGTAGACACATTATTCCATGCCATATGAAATTCATAACAATTAAACCACATGACATGCCATGACACATTAATGAGCAATGTGATTACCTCGATTGGGTGAGACCCCGTCATTGAATCCAATCTAAGAGTTTCAACTTTGCCCACAGGAAATTCCATCCAAATATTCCACTTAGGAAAAAAAGAATCTACCGCTTCATAGCTCATCTGTTAAAAACTAGTGCTTTCAGCATGCATAAATAACCTGGTATTTAATTCGTGATATTTTAATCATCAACTGACCCATGTAGCAAATCCCTCACTTAGCCATATGTCATTCCACCATTCCATGGTTACAAGATTGCCACACCATTGATGAGCTAATTCATGTGCCACATTAAGTACAATCTAAACGTAATAGATGTTGAGATCAATGAACAAAGGATGTCTTCACATTAGCACAATCATCAAGAAAAAGGTGTAATATTCATACATTATCATTAGTTAAAATTGTGATTCCCTTATACATCAGTTAAGTAGGGTAACATACCATAGTTTTTCAAATCGTGAGTAGTAACTGGTGACAAGAAAGGTCAAAAATAACTTTGTGAATTACGGTCCTTACTTCCCGCAGCTTGGTGGATGTTGTAGACCTCTCATCCAAAAGCAAACCTCCCTCTCCGATTGTGACCAATCCAAAGTTTTCCAAAGCCACAGGAAAGTCAGGGATTCCAATCATGTCCAGCTTAGGGAGTGCATAAGGAGTTTCAAAGTAACTTAGACATGTAGGAAATAAACACCTGGTTAGTGATTCTATCCATTAACATTCATATTTTGAGATACTTAATCACAATCAGGAGCATACCCAGGTTAAGCTACTAGGTGCACATGACAACGTATGCAAGATGTTTTGCTTGGTAACTTCATATATAGTATAATGTGTGACACATGTTTTGGTGAAAACTATGTACGATTTTACACTAGGACACCATGTCAGCTTATCTCTGGGATTACATTGACTTATGTTCTTCTTTCAAATAGTTTAATTAACTGCAGGGGTAGGTTATGATCTTACTCATCATATAGATCCAATGACTTCACTCCAATATCCACTGCAAACTGTCCTTGTTTAGACTTGCCAACTTCAGTGTACACACGGACTTTGGTGCCTAAATAATTAGAATGATGGAAAGTGGTACAAAATAATGAATCCAATGACATTTCAAAGGATGATGTGAATGCGATAACAAAAGTGGATTTGATACCTTGTGACGTCACACCTTCTACAAACTCAAAAATACCAACAACCATGGCAACTAAATAAGTTGACATGAGGGGTGATTCCTCAAAATGGACAATCTTGATAGAACCATCCACCGTCTCACCAAGTACAGGCATGTTGGATAGAGCTACCAAGTCAGATTGAACTTCTAAAGTTAACTTGAACTGAGCCTGGAAGTTTGAAATAACATGAGATAAATGATAGAATACATAAATGACCTCATTGAGGCACCTGGTGCACGCATATGAGAGGAACATTAAGACTTCTGATGAGGAATTACAATTGTTTGAACATACATACATATTGTGACCTTATGAGTGCACGGACAATGATGCTCAAGAAATAAAAATTGTAGATTGAGCCTCTAGAGAATCTATAAATCTTATTATGATAATCACCTTGAAATTAGGTTCATCCCAACAGGGAAAACACCGTCGCGCATTCACGGGCTCAAACACTGTGAACGCCATGTATGCCATCTCCCCCTTATACTGGTATTTACTGAAAGCATAATACATAAAAAGTTCATGAAACGTGAAATACAATAGTATTAGTTGTACACACATACTTCCCAAATGCTAGCGTCTTTTGTAGTTTCAGTAGTGATATCACTAGCTAGTGACTTTGGTGTAATAAAAGGTTTTGAGCATATGGAAACAACTAGTTCATTTGTTCTCTCTCCTGTTGTATATAGAATGATCCATTGATATAAATAATTAAATCTATATGGATTTTCTGGCCATTAGATAGACATTGAGTGTGTGCTTATTTTTTGAAGTCTATGCTATGCATGGTGGTTACAAATGACATGACTTATCTTGGTGCATGGCAACTTAATACAACTCTTGATTGTTCTGTGAGTGTGTGTGTGTGTGTGTGTGTGTGTGTGAGAGTGTGTGTGTGTGTGTGTGTGTGTGTGTGTGTGTGTGTGTGTGTGTGTGAGTGTGTGTGTGTGTGTGAGTGTGTGTGTGTGTGTGTGTGTGTGTGTGTGTGTGTGTGTGTGTGTGTGTGTGTGTGTGTGTGTGTGTGTGCATGGCAACTTAATACAACTCTATATCAACAACATTACACTTTTATGCATGAACTGTTCTAAAAATATTGGAAATATCAAGAAAGAAAAATGCAAGAAGAAACTCATACCCTCTGTGAAATCCCCTCATCTCATCACTAAGGGTGCCATTGAAGTGCATACTTAGCACACCCTCACCTAGTGGAAGCTCTTTACGAAACCCAAGTACCATAATCTGGCCGTCCTTGAAGAACACCACGTCGGTTGGCTCCAAACGCTGCAATAACCAGGAACCATGACACCAGTGAAGACGAGGTTTATTATGAACTTTGAAGAAATAAGCATCTTTTGAGAGCAGATCTTTCATTACAGGTCGGCGCATCATTGTGTACCTTGAAGTGGAGCATGGTCGATGGTGAGTTCCACAACATTTAGCACAAGGAAACGAGTGGGCGCTAAAACGAAGACATTAATTGACACCACACCAGAAAATGTTGAGGAGATCGACGAGGTCGGGGTGGAAATGGAGCTTATAGTGGGTTGGCATAGCAAAGCGCGGGAGTCGAAGCTTTCCACGGAACTGGTCAGGTGAGTCAGCTGTGATTGCCGGCATGGGCATGGGGATGGCCATAGGCACACCAGAAGTTCCTTCAAGATTTGCTCCCTGCATAGACGTGGGAAGAAGACAAAAAGGAAAGTAAGTTTATGCACAATTGAGTAACATACACAAAACCCCAAACGTTGTCGTATCAGTAATGAGAAACCACAACTTTTTCTTGTTTGTATCATTAAGCCCAAAATTTTCATTTCCACAAGCGTTTGGTGATGTAGGCAAAGAAGAAGCAACCACTGGTACGTGCTTGTTGAAAGAGTAGCTGATTCAAACATGCTTTAGGTGGAGATTTTAGGTGATTTTGGCTTGGAACATTTATGACAAACTGACATAAGGTTTAGAAATTGCGATAAAACTGGCCCAAAATTAATTGTTAATTGATGCTAAGTCTAGTAGGCATATTTCCTTGTTATAATACTGGCCTAATATATGAAGTTCCGCCAAATTTGCTCCCCACAGTTTGACTTTATGCCAAATTTTGCGAATTAATATTGGTTAAAAATATAACCAGGTAGGGCTGATGACCGAACTCTTGGAGGAGTGTACAAAAATAATAAACTTGTATACTAGCATTACTATCTATACTAATATATAAAAAGCATTAATGGAGCAGATCCAAAAATCTCAAACATAAAACCACATGGATCAAAAGGTCCAAATCGCTCCAACGCTGAGCACCAAGCACATTTAACGCACAACTAATATCTTACCTAATATCAATGTGCACCTAATATCAACATGGATTGTACACGGTTTCTAGTAGGTAGGAAATAATCCATTCGCATTGTTTTTTGAACAATGGAAGATTCTCAAAGGACCCCCGATTCACATTAGAAGCATTCAAGAACCGCATACGACAGGACTCAACAGTAAAGTAAAAATTAGAGCCCGGTCGAAACATTAGGCAACATGACCCTCGTAAACGAAACAGCAAACAGAACCCTCGAAAACGGAACTATATTGTAATCCAGTCCTAGACATAGGCTTCAACGCATCCCCAAACCAACTGTTTCCGGGGACATGACCGTTTGCGGCGGAGGGTTTGCCACAGCAGCACCGCCCTAGACTCACCAGAGGAAGAAACTATGGACGCCAGACTGAGCCCAGGAAACTGCATCTATTTTGGTTTCGCGGCCACATCCATGGAGGTCGGCGCATGGTCGCCATTTGATCTAAAGATTTAGCAACCAGTCCTCAACACTGGGCAAGTTCATTGGCTGCCTGATCCATCCCTGCCATCTCTTTTCTTCCTCCACCACAACGGCACAAGATCCAGGAATCTCATTACCTTGTTGAGGAGGATGAAACAGGCGGTTGCCTCGACTGCATCTGGCCTCCACCACACGGGCACATAGCATACACTAACAACCAACAGTAGATGAAAAGTATGATGAATTGGTCTCTCGTCCCCAACAAAAACAAAAAAAAGGTGAAGAGGACCTCGGATACCACATAGCATACAGACTCTGATCCTACTCAATGATGGTGTCATGACAGCGACGATGGTGTCATGAATTCTAGGAGTAGAGAATTTTGAATAACTAACTGGATCAAATATATGCTAAATCGACAATTCTCTATGGAATATTAATTGGACCTGTTCGCCGCTGCAGGTGGCAACGATGAGGTGAGTGAAGAGGAGGAATTGCAGCATCGCCGGCGCTGCACCTCCGTCCGTTGGTGCCATGGAAGGATTGTGCTCAGATGCACAATAACTTTTTGTTGTGCAATGGTAGCCTATAGCTAACTGTGCGACCCGGCACGGGAGAGCTGGCATATAAATAGCGCCGAAAGATTGACCGAGTCAGGTCCAAGCTAGGAGCGTAGAGTAAGACAAAGGACACCTCATCTCAATTGATTATAGTGCCAGACAGTACCATAAACACCAGTCAATTACTTAATGGATATGGCTAGTGAATTCTCATTTGATGAATAACATGGACCAGAAAACCTCAATTATGGACATTTTTGTCCCTGCACTTTCCTAACCTGTTAAAAAATGCAAAATAAAATTGGTACCATGGAAGGATGACGCTCAGATGCACGCTAGTTGTTTGTTGCACAGTTGTATCCTAGCTAACTGCATGACACATCACATACGAGTTGGCATATAATAGCGCCGCGTGGTTGACCGAGTCGAGGTCCTATACCTGGGAGCGTATAGTAAGACAAAAACACCTCAGGTCAATTTTTTTTCAAAAAGGGGCGCTTTATTACTTAAAAGGTTTAAGCATTACACCCGGCCTCTGTATAATTAAGATGCACACAGCCAAATAAGGTTCTCTCACACAAATGGAAAATAAAAGAGGCGAAATACAAAGAGACATGTAGAGTTTGTATAACGCCTAAAGCGGAGGGGGGCCAATCCTGAGATCATGCTGCCACCCATGTTGGGTAAAAGTATCCCTCGTCGTAGCCTCCAATCGTGTACACACCTCCGTAAACAGGTCTCGATTCTCCACGCGTTGTAGAGAGAACCATAAACGAAGAGTCCCGGTACATCTGTAGATAACCTGCATCAGAGAAGTCCTTTTACCATTAAAACCTTATCATTTCTACATAGCCAAAGCGACAAAATAACGGCAAGCGCTCCCACCCTGAGAAGAGTTATAAACCTGTGATCAATCCCATGTAACCAGTTGCCAAATACATTAGCAACACTACAGGGAGGATACAAGCCAGAAGCTATTTGGATGACTGACCATATAGAACAAGCCAATTTGCATTGGAAGAATAAATGTTTTATTGTCTCATCATGGTGACAAAAAACACATTGCGGACTTCCATGCCAATTCCTCTTAATAAGGTTATCTTTAGTAAGAATGACTCCGCGATGAAGATACCATGCAAAGATTTTATTCTTAAGAGGTATCTTCATCTTCCAGATCTTCTTGTTATTATCAACTGGCACATCAGACTGGATTAACGCTCTATACATGGACTCCACTGAGAATTGTCCATTCCCATGGAGGTTCCATCGGAATACATCATACCCATGTGACAATTGCACCGTGGACAACCGCTGGAGCAGGATGTTCCACGATTGGAGTCTGGGTCCAAATAAATCTCTTATGAATGTCACATTTGGCGGAAATGATTTCATTACCGTGGCGATAGTATCACCCTTGTGGCGTACAATGTTGTATAGAGCCGGATATTGTTCCCGGAGTGTGGCATTTCCTAGCCACTTGTCCTCCCATAATCTAATTTCCGAGCCATCCTTAATCGAGAAGGATCCATAGCAGAAGAAATATTTCTTCGTAGCCATTAGACCCGTCCAAAAGTGGGAATCCCCAGGCTTCCAGTATAATTGGGATACCGCCTTGGAACCCACATATTTTCTCCTTAGGAGGGTTTGCCATACACCATCTTCCGTCAGTAATTTAAGCAACCACTTGCCAAGGAGGGCCCTATTCTTAACCTCAAGGTCATGAATGCCCAACCCACCTTGGTCTTTGGGACGGCAAACCATACTCCATTTAGCTAGTCGATATTTCTTTCTCTCGCTATCTCCTTGCCAAAAGAATCTTGATCGGAAATAATCCAATCTATGTAAAACTCCTTTCGGCAACTGGAAGAAGGAAATCATATATAGTACTCCCTCCGTCCCAAAATAAGTGACTCAAAAATGACTCAACTTTGTACTAAAGTTAGTATAAAATTGAGTCATTTTTGAGTCACTTATTTTGGGACGGAGGGAGTACCATATTACTTAGTACTGAATTTATGAAGACCAATCTTCCACCCAGAGACAACAGTTTACCTTTCCAACTACTAAGTCTTTTTTGCAATCTCTCCTCGACGTGTTTCCATTCAGCATTTGTGAGTCTCCGATAATGTATCGGTATCCCCAAATATGTGATCGGAAACTGGCCCAACCCGCATCCGAACAGTTCAACATACATGTGGGCCTCGTCTTGAGCGTCGCCAAAGCAAAACAATCCGCTTTTATGAAAATTGATCTTAAGACCCGAGAGTTGCTCGAAAGCTGATAAAATTAGTTTCATATTTCTCGCTTTCTCGAGGTCATGATCCATGAAGAGAATCGTATCGTCGGCATATTGAAGTATAGAGAGACCATCATCAACTAGATGATTTACTACCCCATCAATTTGGCCATCAAGCTTGGCACGCTCAATCATGACCGCTAGCATATCTGCCACTATATTGAATAGCATGGGCGATAACGAGTCACCTTGTCGCAATCCCTTCTTCGTTTGGAAATAGTGTCCAACGTCATCATTGACCTTAATGGCAACACTACCTCCAGAAACGATGCTATGGATCATAGCGCGCCACTCTGCAGAAAATCCTTTCATTCTTAGAGTCTGTTGAAGAAAGGGCCACTTGACTTTGTCATAAGCCTTTTCAAAGTCTATTTTGAGTACCACCCCATTCAACTTTTTCCGGTGTAATTCATGGACTGTTTCATGAAGGATAACAACTCCATCTAGAATGTGTCTGCCTTGCATAAAAGCTGTCTGTGAACGACGAACCACATGTTCAGCAACCGAATTTAGCCTAATAGTCGCAACCTTCGTGAATATTTTAAAACTAACATTAAGGAGGCAAATAGGTCTGTATTGTTGTATCCTCCCAGCCTCATTAAACTTAGGTAATAAAATAATCTCACCGAAGTTTAAGAGAAACAATTCTAGTTGGCCAGCATGAAGGTCGCTAAACAAAAGTAGGAGATCCGGTTTGATGACTTCCTAGAAGTTCTGATAGAACTCAGCGGGAAAACCATCCGGACCCGGGGCTTTGTTATGCTCCATTAGGAAAACCGCCTTTCTAACTTCCTCCTCAGAGTATGGGGCTGTTAGAAGGCTGTTTTCCTCATCAGAGACCTGGGGGATGTCATCTGTTCGGGATTCATCCATCGAGAAGTTTCCTTCCTCTGGTGCTCCGAACAAATTTTTGTAATAATTAGTGATATAAGATTTAAGTTGCTCATGCCCCTCAATCGTGCCCTCATCCTGTTGTAAGGAATGAATAATTTTATTCCGGTGTCTGCCATTGGCGACTCCATGGAAATATCTAGTATTCGAATCACCTTTTAGGATAAACTGAGAGTTAGAATGTTGGTACCATTTGAGTTCCTCTTCACGCAGCATGCTAGCTATCTGTGCATTCGAATGATTCTTGATCTTGATTTCACGCTCAGATAGAGGTCTAACCTTTTCCAAAACTTCTAATTCATCAATGATAGATGAAAGACGAAGCTTCTCCTTTTTGAGGATACCCACCGTATGCCTAGCCCAACCACCAAGGAATTTACGTAATGCACGCATTTTGTTATTTCATCTATGTATTGGGGTAGGCCTGCCCACCGGTTTCTCCCACACCTCCTTGACCATGTCATGGAAGCCATCCCGAAGCAACCACCCAAGTTCGAACTTGAACTTGCGTCTATGTTGTGGTTGTGGCAAACCAGTAGTTAGGAGAATGGGTGAGTGGTCTGATATAGCCTCGATACGAGGTAGAGCACGAACAGACACCATAGGAAATTTAGATTCCCAGTCGGTATCCATTAAAACGCGATCTAGTTTCTCATATGTCGGATCCGGAAGACTGTTCGCCCAAGTGAATTGTCTTCCAATCATGGAAACCTCTCGCAGATCTAGACTGTCGATGACAGCGTTGAAAAGGAAAGGCCAATGATTATCAAACCTACCACGGCTTTTCTCATTTGGAAATCGAAGCAAATTGAAATCCCCACCTATAAGAATGGGATAGGGGTTATCTTTCGCCAAATTAACCAATTCACGGAGAAAATCGGCCTTGAACTCATCCTGGGCTGCCCCATACACGGCGACGAGGGTCCATGTGAAGTTGTCGGCCTTGTTTCGAATATGGAGTTTAACGTGAAACTCACCATCCGAACTAGCCAAAACATCCATAGTCCCTGTATTTATGCCAAGTAAAATGCCCCCAGAACGACCTCTAGGCGGTCATGAAACCCAAGTAAAGTCTATCCCGCCCGAAAGACGGTTAAGCAGACTCACTGAGAAATCACGTCTCCCCGTTTCAGAGATAGCCAAAAAATCTAAATTGTATTTCCTATTACATTCCGCAATGAATAAATGTTTAGCCAAGTCACGAAGACCTCTGCTATTAAAAAACATTCCATTCATGAGGAAACAATAGGAGATTTAGAACTATTCGCCCTCTTATGGGGCTTACCAACTTTTTTCGAACGTGCGGTCTTTGATTTACGTCCGGATGCTGTAAGCTCAATCAATGAACTAAGCCCGGTTTCATCTAGACCCACGTCCGAAACCGCTCCTACTAAATGAGAGGGTAGCTGACCATCTGATGTGGCATGCAGCTCCTCCTCATCAGTATGGGAGGCATAAGACTTGCTAGAAACACGTGGAGTAACTTTTAATCGGTCATATTCCAAGTGTTTTAAAGCGTTAGTCGAAATAGAAATATCCTTCTCATTCTTTCCAAGACTAACACCCACATTATTTAACTTAGAAACGATGGCAGTATTGGAAAAAGCTAGAAAGGATTTGGGTGACGACGTAATACCTTGATTGTCGAGGTTGTGCACTGCTTTACGCTGCATAGCCTTGGCCAAGAAGTCCTCATCTGTGTTCATAGAACCGTCGTCGGCAACCGTATGCCGACAACTTCGGCGTGTAGGAGTCACCCCTAGCTGTGGTCGTGGCGCCGGCTCTGCTGCCGGAGAAGGGGATGGTGGTGGAGTAGCAACCCCCTCCCCGACACTCTCAACCGCCGGCTCTAGCGATGAGGCCGCCGTCAGAAGCGCGTCAGGGACCGGACCCGTCGCACCTAAGAACATGGGAGGGGTGGACACGGCCAGCTCCACATGTGGCTGATGGGACGTCGAGTGTGTCGTCGTGGTCGCCGAGTGGTCCGCACTGTCCGCGGTAGCGTTCGCCGGCTGGTCCACCAGGTCCGCAGTTTGCGTGGTGGCCGCAGCTGTCGCAGTGTGCTCAGCCGGGGTCGGCATCATCTGCCTCGGCACACAGGCCGAAAATCCGGCTGGCACCGGTTGCACCAGCCCCACGGTCAAAGGTGCAGGCTGGCTCACCGTAGGAGCCATGCAAGTGCTCCCATGCATCACACCTTCGTGGTCAGCCAACGCACAAATTGTAGTGTGAGACGTCCCTGTACCAGCGGACAATAGTGGCATCAGCGAAGGATCATCTGTTGTGGTAGCCGGCGGCGGCCGGCCCTGAGGGGGGGCAGGGGGGGCGGCCGCCCCGGGCCCCCACAAGCTAGGGGCCCCCACCTGTAGGTACTAGGTATAGCAGGCTACTAGGTAGGCCCATGTTCGAAAATATAGTCAAAGGCGAGGCCTTTCATCCTTCAGGCACACACGCACAGGATCGCAAGCCAAACGAGCAGCGACGGTAGGATTAGCGACAGGCGTGGCCTGATTAGCGATCACTTCCTTCATCCTTCACGTAAAAAAAAAAGACAACGATCTGCTATCCCTTCACGGCTTGACCTGAAAAAAAGGGCGATCGTGATTTCCCAAGCTCCCAGCCCTAGGCCGCCGACGCCGGACGCCGGCACGCCGTACTGCAGGTCTGCCGCCTGACTCTTGCTAATTCCTAATTCCCTTCTCCTAATCTCCTTCCTAATCCAGTCAACCACTGATTTCAGTTCAGGGAGCCCCATCGTCATACTTGGTCAATTGCTCTCTGACTCTAGGCGTTGCAAACAGCGCACGGACTGACGCTATCACGGATTCGACCATCAGAATCAGGTATATTATATTTGCGATTTGCCGTTCCTTGATGTATGTGGTACCGTTCAATAATTGATGCAAAAACTATTTTTTCAGGATTGTGTGTTAGTATGCAGATGAGAAACAAGACGTATGCGCATTGGATAGCAATAAAGGAAAAGGAAAAAAGGCTGCAGATAAATTGGTACGAGTTTTGCACAAAATTTGCAGAAACATTCTCTCTTGATGGTTCATCTTATGTCGAGGTATATGATCTTATTTCTAAATTGAAGATTGTGAGATTCACTTTGTCAGATGACATAATGTTTGCTATGGAGATTTTTGGGCATGTCAAAGAAGTTGATTGTTATTCGGATATCTCCATTGCTTATCACATCTTATTTACTGTGTCTTTGACGGTCATATCGGCTGAAAGAAGTTTCTCAAAGCATAAAATGTTGTAGAATTATTTGAAGTCAACAATGACTCAAGACAGGTTAAATGGTTTGGCTACATTATGCATCGAAAAGAAATTATTGGATGAGATTAACATTGACCCCAACATAAGTAACTTTGCATCCAGAAATGTTAGAAGAATTTTTTAATGTAATACGTATAAGTTATTTGATACGCATACCAATTTTCAATGTATTGGAGTGTTCTTAATAATTTTTCACATATACATATATTCATTTTTATTACTATGATGTGTTTATTAAGGGCCTGTTCGGTAGCTCCCCAGCTTCCCGCTTCGCCGAATCCGCGACTGGAGCTGGCCCGAACGGCCCGGCTCCACGAAGCTGGCTTCCGGGATCAGTGGCCGGGCTATGTACAAAAACGCGGAGCCGCTCATTTGGAGATCCCAGAAAACGCAAAAGCTGGAGTTCGCTCTTATTACAGAGATGTGCCACCGCCAAGTGCCATACGTACCGGTTCGATAGATAGGCTGGAGAGACGCCCCGATCCCCAGTCTCTTATTACAGAGATGTGCCACCGCTAAGTGCCATACGTACATGCGTGACGCACTGAAAAGGCTGTCAGCCCATGCGTGGCGAGAGGGAAACTGGAGCAGCCTCACCGAACGATTTTTTTATCGCTAGCGCTCCGGCCGGAAGCTGGCATCCGAAACGAGAAGCAAGATTCGAGGATTTGCTGGAGTTGGGCAACTACCGAACAGGCCCTAAGGGCCCCGAATTTTAATTTCGCCCCGGGCCCCCAAAATCTCAGGACCGGCCCTGCTCCGGCCGTTCGTCGCCAACGTGCTCCATCAGCTTAGCTAGGCACGCACGCATCCATCAGCATGCTAGCTAGGTACGCACAACCTGCTAGCTCGGCGACCTTGTGCCCAACCACGCCCCCGCGCAGGGTGATCCAGAACTGCTGCGTCGCGCATGAAGCCGAGCAGGTGCCCACGCCCAAGGTGCCCGTCGCTGAGGCCGAAGCAGCAGAGGTGCTCGTGGCCGTGTCATCCGTCGCGAGGCGCGGGGAGGCGACGACGTGCAGCGAGGAAGCGGCAGAGGTGCTCGTGGCCTTTTTTTTAGTAAAGATCAGAAGACAAACACATATTTGTTTCACAAATCAATGTAAACAGGCAGTCGATTAAAGAAGCCACCATGTCTCCAGGACGCCTTACGCATCCCTGTGTTCGTCGAGCATGACTTTAGGCCCAGTCGGCTTCGGCTGTGTTCGTCGAGCATGACTTTAGGCCCAGTCCGCTTCGGCCAGGACGACAAGTCCCTGTCGGCTTCGGCCAGGCCGACGAGGCCCAGTCGGCTTCGGCTGTGTTCGTCGAGCACGACTTTAGGTCCAGTCGGCTTCGGCCAGGACGACAAGTCCCTGTCGGCTTTGGCCAGGCCGACGAGGCCCAGTCGGCTTCGGCCAGGCCGACAGGTGGCCTGTCAGCTTCGGCCAGGCCGACGAGCTCCAGTCGGCTTCCACCAGGCCGAGGCCGTATTATCTTTGAAATTTCTCAAACTTGGTATTATTTCTGAAAATTAATAAGAAAGTGTATTATTTAAAAAAAATTAGCCCAAGAATGCACTGCTCCATATGTACCCGACAAAGGCGCCTGGCGCATATTTTTCAGAAACATTGGAATCAAGCTTACCGCTTTTGAACCACGCGGCTATTTAAGCTGGTTGAGTCGCTCCTCGCGCGGCGAGGTGAGACTAAACTAGTAGTATAGCCTTGATAGGTCGGCAACGAAGGATCATATATTTGCCGAGTTCATTCTATCGGGCACTCGACAAAGCTGTGACCCCTGGAATTCCCGACCCACGTCGTCGCTGGACCCGCCTTTCAGGTGCTTGCCGAGTTCCTTCCGGCGGAAACTCCATACACGTTTGATTTTTTTAAAGAACGAAAATGTACGGCCAGATAGACTGAACTCGGCGAAGTTCTGAAACTTGGCGCAAAACCAGATTCTCGTAGTTCGTGCCTCTACTGTCCCACGCCACTACATGAACTTGGTACAGTACCATGCCGCTACAAGGACTCGTTACAGTCGCAATGTTGCAGTGCCACGTGCCGCTCTACCGCGCGTCCCTCGCTCCATCAAAAGTGACCTGTACAGGTGTTTCCTAGGGGTACCCGTTAAATTCGTTACAAGAAGAGATCGGCTCCCTCGCCTACATGCTCGTTCTGCCGCCGGACAGCCGTATCCATCCGGTATTTCACGTCACGCAGCTCAAGCCCTACACGCCAAACTACGCGCCGGTGTTCGGCATGGACGCTACCCCGGTAGGATTTTGGATCGTCGCATGGTCAAGTGCGGCGACAGCGCCGAGGTTCAGTGGTCGACTTTGCCCAAGGAGGCCGCCACATGGACATGGGAAGACTACTCAGTTCTTGGTAGTCGGCCGACATCTGGGAAGGAGCAGAAGAAGAAGGGGAGCGTGTCACATCTCCGACAGTGAGTTGGCCTGCGTGCCTCGCAGTGTGGCTAGCCGTGGTGAGTTGTATTGTGTCGGAGTACTTGTCTCATTGTCTGTGTGGTGTGGTGTTATTTAAGTGAGCATGAAAGAAGTGAGCACTTGGTTCCCATCCCTTGTTCTCTCTGTTCCCATCTTGTTCTGCAAGTCTCACCTCCTGCTGTCCTCCCGACCCGCTTCTCGATTGGGTTCGTTATACCACAGCGAATGCTCCGGCCGCTTGCTCTGTCCTACTCCCCAAGCCGCTCGCCTAGTCCAGTCGAGGAGGCGACCGGTCATTTATGGCGGCCACGGTGACCAAGAAACTACGGGAAACTGGACGGGACGTCGACGGCGAGCTGAGGTGGGTGTTCCCTTCCTACTCCATACATCCCCCTCCCCCCTACCACATCTCTAGTTCTCAATCTCCGCCTCGCTCCCCCACCAGTGATGTGCCGGCCGTCGGACTCGACACCGGCCCCAGGTCGTGCGACGCGGCGCCGAGCCGCGAACCGGTGCCCACGGCGGTGTCGGCGGTGCCGGCGGACTCCTCGTCGGTGAGAAAGCTAGGGAAGCCACTAGTAGAAAACAGGGCTTTGGTTCTGGCCAGATCAGAGCAATAGTCCCGGTCATGTTACGAACCGGGACTAATGTGAGCATCAGTCCCGGTTCGAGCGGCTAGGACGCCGGCCGGGCCTCGGCAGGCATCAGTCCCGGTTCGACTGGGACCTTTAGTCCCGGTTCACCAACCGGGACTAAAGGGCCTCGCTCCCTTTAGTCCCGGTTGGAGACACCAACCCGGACTAAAGGTTAGTCTTCAGTCCCGGTTTTAGACACCAACCGGGGCTAAAAAGATGCCTATATATATCCTTGCCCCTGCCCGCCCTCTCCTCTGTTTTTTGGCCGTAGAAGGTGGGAGGTGTGTGCGCTACTCTGTTCTCACTTCTTATGCACATGAGGTGTTGGATGAAATGCCCGAGCCACACTTAAGCTTTCTCCTCTGTTCTTCCTCCAAGCTCGACCTCCAAGCTCCATTTTCCCCAAGATTTGTCTAGATTTGGCGGTGCACCAACTATCCAAGTGTTCTAAAAGGTTAGCAACTTCATCCTTTCATCTCTCACTGCTAGTTTAGCTCATTTCATATGCTCTAGAAGTAGAGTGGTTTGTGGGTTTTAGTGGAAGAGTGTATGTGGGAGTTTATTTGATTTAGATGCATAATTTGAGCTCAAATTAACTTCTTAGTTTGCACATGTGTAGGGTGCCGTCCCGTCCCCGTCCCCGTCCTCATCGCCATCAATCGCCCGCGCCGATCTCGTCGCCGGCACCACCGTGGTGAGCCTATTGTTCTTATCTTTTTTTTAAAAGAACAAATTCTTACTTGTATGATTTAGATAGCTACTTGTATAAATTTTTTTACTTGTATTATTGTTTGTTATTATATAGTGCCATGGTTTTGGTATCCGCCCCCGTCGGCTCTCGTCCGGTCTATGATTCGGATGTGGTATATTATCTTTTATAACTATTTGTTTCATTTAGTGTTTATGACAATTATGCCGCCCAATTTGACATCGATGTTTTTATCTAGGAGGTATGTGAACCGGAAATTCCAACCGACCCTCTTGTCGAGAGGTTAAATTTAGTTGAAAAAGAAAACAATTATTTGAAAGAAAAATTGAAAAGAATTGAAGAAGAGAAGATGAAATTGGAGTTGCATGTTGCCGATGTTGTCGATCTACACAAGATCCAGATGGATGCAATGCGCTTGAAGATTATAAAGATTAAAAAATATGCTATTGATAAAGAGGCTTGGTATCATTATGCTGTTGGATCAATTGTTACCTTAGTTGCGATTTTGATCGCATTTGTTGTTGCATTTAAATGTTTTACATAGTTGTATGTTGTTTTATGAGAACTATGTATGAACTTTATGTATTTATTTTTGCAGTAATAACATTTGATCACTACTGTATTTTGGTTTTAATGTGATGATAAACTTGTATTAATTTGGTCATTTCTCTATTCATGATGTTCTGTAATGGTTTTTGATATACTTAATTACATAATGCATATGAACCGGCAATGGATGTATGGTGACCGACGCACTTCCGAGTACATTACGGGCCTGCATAATTTTATCGATGTGGCTGAGGCAAACAAGCATAATGGTTTTATGTACTGTCCATGTGTTGTCTGTGAGCATACGAAGGATTACTCTTCCTCGAAAACCCTTCACTTCCACCTGCTTGAGAATGGTTTCATGCCCCACTATAATTGTTGGACTAAGCACGGAGAAAGAGGGGTTATGATGGAAGACAATGAAGAAGAAGAGGATGATGACAACTATCCTATGTTCCCTGAATACGGTGATACTGCAACGGGGGAAGCTGAAGATCAAGAGGCACCAGATGTGCCGCTGATGATCTTCGCCGGGTCATTGTTGATGCATAGAGAGAATGCGAAACTGAAAGGGAGAAGTTGAAATTCGATCGCATGTTAGAGGATCACAAAAAACGGTTGTACCCAAATTGCGAAGATGGCAACACAAAGCTCGGTACCACACTGGAATTGCTGCAATGAAAGGCAGAGAATGGTTTATCCGACAAGGGATTTGGGAAGCTACTGAAAATAATGAAGAAGAAGCTTCCAAAGGATAACGAATTGCCTGACAGTACGTACGAAGCAAAGAAGGTTCTCTGCCCTCTAGGATTAGAGGTGCAGAAGATACATGCATGCCCTAATGACTGCATCCTCTAGCGCGGTGAGGAGTACGAGAATTTGAATGCATGCCTGGTATGCGGTGCATTGCGGTATAAGATCAGACGAGATGACCCTGGTGATGTTGAGGGCGTGCGCCCCAGGAAGAGGGTTCCTGCCAAGGTGATGTGGTATGCTCCTATAATACCACAGTTGAAACGTCTGTTCAGAAACAAAGAGCATGCCAAGTTGTTGCGATGGCACAAAGAAGACCGTAAGAAAGACGGGATGTTGAGAGTACCCGCTGATGGGTCGCAGTGGAGAAAAATAGAGAGAAAGTGGCCGGAGTTTCCAGGTGACGCAAGGAACTTATGGTTTGGTATAAGTGCAGATGGCATTAATCCTTTTGGGGAGCAGAGCAGCAATCATAGCACCTGGCCTGTGACTCTATGTATCTATAACCTTCCTCCTTGGTTGTGCATGAAGCGGAAGTTCATTATGATGCCAGTGCTCATCCAACGCCCTAAGCAACCCGGCAACGACATTGATGTGTACCTAAGGCCATTAGTTGAAGAACTTTTACAGCTGTGGAATATAAAAGGTGTACGTGTGTGGGATGAGCACAAACAGGAGGAATTTGACCTACGAGCGTTGCTGTTGGTAACCATCAATGATTGGCCTGCTCTTAGTAACCTTTCAGGACAGTCAAATAAGGGATACAACGCATGCACGCACTGTTTAGATGAGACTGAAAGTATATATTTGGACAAATGTAAAAAGAATGTGTACCTGGGACATCGTCGATTTCTTCCGACCAAGCATGCGTTAAGAAAGAAAGGCAAGCATTTCAAAGGTGAGGCAGATCACCGGAAGAAGCCTGTCCCCCGTACTGGTGATGATATATTTGATATGGTCAAGGATTTAAAAGCAATCTTTGGAAAGGGTCCAGGCGGACAATCTGTTCCGAATGACGCTGACGGACACGCACCCATGTGGAAGAAGAAATCTCTATTTTGGGACCTACCCTATTGGAAAGTCCTAGAGGTCCGCTCTGCAATCGACATGATGCACGTGATGAAGAATCTTTGCGTGAACCTGCTAGGCTTCTTGGGCGTGTATGGGAAGACAAAAGATACACCGGAGGCACGGGAGGACCAGCAACGTATGAACGAAAAAGACGGCATGCATCCAAAGCAGTATCAAGGTCCTGCCAGCTACGCTGTTACCAAAGCAGAGAAGGAAATCTTTTTTGAATGCCTGCTCAGTATCAAGGTCCCGTATGGCTTCTCATCGAATATAAAGGGAATAATAAATAAGACAGAGAAAAAATTCCAGAACCTAAAGTCTCATGACTGCCACGTGATTATGACGCAATTGCTTCCGGTTGCATTGAGGGGGCTTCTACCAGAAAATGTTCGATTAGCCATTGTGAAGCTATGTACATTCCTCAATGCAATTTCTCAGAAGGTAATCGATCCAGAAATCCTACCAAGGTTACAGAATGATTTGGTCCAATGTCTTGTCAGTTTCGAGTTGGTGTTCCCACCATCCTTCTTCAATATTATGACGCACGTCTTAGTTCACCTAGTCGACGAGATTGCAATTCTGGGTCCTGTATTTCTACACAATATGTTCCCCTTTGAGAGGTTCATGGGAGTCTTAAAGAAATATGTTCATAACCGTGCTAGGCCAGAAGGAAGCATCTCCAAGGGCCATGAAACAGAGGAGGTCATTGAGTTTTGTGTTGACTTTATTCCTGACCTTAAGCCGATTGGTGTTCCTGAATCACGACATGAGGGGAGACTGGGTGGAAAAGGCACGCTAGGACCGAAAGCAATAATATGTAGGGACGGGCATTCTTGGGCGCAAGCACACTACACAGTTCTATAAAATTCTACCTTGGTGGCCCCGTATATCAATGAACACAAGAATATTTTACGCTCCAAACACCCGGAGCAGTCTGACGACTGGATTACACGTGAACACATGGGGACTTTCGGCGGTTGGTTGCAAACACATCTCATGGGTAACACCACTGTTGGAGATGAGCTGTACTTGTTGGCCAGGACACCATCTTCGACTGTATTGACTTTCAAGGGTACGAGATAAATGGGAATACATTTTACACGATCGCCCAAGATAAAAAGAGCACCAACCAAAACAGTGGTGTCCGCTTTGATGCAGAAAACACCAATAGGGCAAAGGACACATATTATGGTTACATACACTACTGGAATTCAGTTATTTTCCATCTGCCACCTCTTTGCCGTCTGCCAGCTGATGGCAAAGAGGCTGTTTGCCGTCTATCTTGCCAAAGCAGACGGCAAAGAACCAGCTGATGGCAAAGAGGGTCTTTGCCATCTGCACTTCTTTGCCGTCTGCCAGCAGACGACAAAGACCAAAGTGGGCCCCACGGGGCACGGCACTGGCTAGGTCAAGCTCTTTTCCATCTGCTACTTCTTTGTCGTCTACTGGCAGATGGCAAAAATTTCTTTGCCGTCTGCCAGCAGCAGACGGCAACGAGGTGAGGGTGGGGCCCACAATGTCACGGCGGGGGCGGGCTAACGGTCACCGTCTTTGCCGTCTGCCAGCAGACGGCAAAGAGGGGGGCTTAATTTTCGCCCCCGCGCCCAAAGCCTCTCTCTCTCTCTCTCAAACATCTCTCTCTCCCTCTCTGTCTCAGCGCCGCCGCCCCGCCCTGCCCTGCCCTGCCCCCGCCGCCCCCGCCGCCGCCCCGCCCTGCCCTGCCCTGCCCCCGCCGCCGCCCCGCCCTGCCCCGCGCCGCCGCCCCGCGTCGCCGCCCCGCACCTCCGCTGCCCCGCGCCGCCGCCCCGCAGTCTGCCGCAGCGGCCATGCGCCGCCGCCCCGTCGAGCCCCCCCCGGCGAGCCCTCCCCGGCGGCACCCCCCGGCGAGCCCCCCCGACGGCACCCCCGCGACGAGCCCCCCGGCGGCACCCCCTCCGGTGAGCTCCCCCACCTCTGCCCTTTTTTTTTCTTCTGTTTTTCTGTTTTTTTCCTTTTTTTAATATCATGATTATAGATATATATAGATGCTACTGTTAGTAGATAGTAGATGCATCAATTAGGTTAATTAGTTAGATGTTGTTAATTAGGTTTTTTGAGTAGGTTAATTAGTTAGATGCTACTGGTTTCGACATCAATTAGGTTAATTAGGTTAGGAGGAGGAGAAGAAGAAAAAAGAGGAGAGGAGGAGAAGAAGAAGAGGAAAAAGGAAAGGAGGAAGAAGAAGAAGAAGAAGAAGGAAAAAAAAGGAAGAAAATGAAGAAAAGGAAGAAGAGGAAGAAGAAGAAAAAAGAGGAGAGGAGGAGAAGAAGAAGAGGAAAAAGGAAAGGAGGAAGAAGAAGAAGAAGAAGGAAAAAAAAAGGAAGAAAATGAAGAAAAGGAAGAAGAGGAAGAAGAAGAAAAGAAACAAAGAGGAAAAACCCCGACCCCGACCCCGACCCGACACCCTGACCCCGACCCGACACCCCGACCCCGACACCCCGACCCCGACACCCCGACCCCGACCCGACACCCCGACCCCGACACGGCACCCCGACCCCGACCCCGACCCGACACCCCGACACCGACACGGCACCCCAACCCCGACACCCCGACACCCCTGACACCCCGACACCACGACACCCCCGACACCCCGACACCCCGACACCCCGACCCCGACACGACACCCCGACCCCGACACGACACCCCGACACCCCGACCCCGACACGACACCCCGACACTTAAATTAGGTATATATTCAATTTTTTAGGTATTCAATTTTTTATTATGTTCATGATGATGATACACTTAAATTATATACATATTATTCATGTCAGGTATTCATTCTTTTTATGTTGTACTAATTTCGTTTACTCTTTGTCATTGCAGGTGTTGACAGATGGTGGGCGCGGGTCGAGAGCGCTCCGAGGCTCCTACCTCGGCGCGTGGTGGGAGGGGTAGTTCAATTCCACCCCATAGCCTCCGGAGAGCGCTGGATCTCAGTATGCAGACACCACCGGCGGTCGCTTCTTCTTCGGCCGGGAGAGGTCGGGGGGGGGGGGGGGGAAGAAGGCTGGTAGAGGTGGACGTGGCGGCGGGAGACGTAGGAAGGCTGCTACTACGCCTTCCTCGCCGCCACCCCCAGCTGATTCACCCGACCACATGAGTGCTCCGTCTGAGATGGAGCCGCCTGAGGTGGACCCGTCTCGGACTCCGGTCCACGAGCCTCGGGCCGACGAGCCTATGGCAGACGCGCCTACGGCCGACGAGCCTCGGGCCGACGAGCGTCGGGCCGACGAGCCTTCGTCCCACGAGACTCCGGAGCTCAGCAGGGATCACGCTGAGTCGCAGCGGAACTCGACGGAGTCGAGTGGCCGTGCTGAGGGTGGCTATAGTTCTGATAGCTATAGCGAGGGTGAGTGGGTTGAGGGGCGCAAAGTCTACCAGCGTGGTGGTACAAAGCTCCCGCCCACCCCGGCGACCCCCGACCAGAGGTGGTTGATTGCGCCTAACGGGGCCAAGTAAGTGCATTTACTCTTTTTTAACCTTTTGCCTTCACGTTTCTTCGAATATCTAATGCGTTGGCCTTGTCATACTGCAGGTCTTGGACACATGAGCCTCATGTCCGCAGGCCCAACAGTGTCCTTGGTGTGATTTGTCGCCAGAGCTTCCCGGGGTGGGTCACGTTGCCCGGTGAGGGCCGGGTTCCCGAGTTAGGAATGACCTGGGAGCACTACTTGGCTGCCCCGGCCCCGCCGGGGCATAGGATCGGCGATGTCGAGTGCCACAAGGTGGCCGACATTGTGATCCAGACGTTTTGGGTAATTTCTCCTTTGCCGTCTACGTTGTGTTTCCTTCTTTGATTGGCAACCCTAGTGATTGTACTAATTCGTGTTTTCTTGTTTTATTGCAGACCTTCTACAGGTGTGCTGAGGGACAGGAGGAGGCCGCGGCTCTGGTTATCGACAACGAGTGCAGGCGCCTACTTCAAAACTTTCGGCACGAGGCTCGGACGCAGGCTATTCGAGACTACTTCGCCTCGGCTGGTATTAGGAGGAAAAGAGAGAAGTGCTGCGAGAAGTTTCTGAGTAAGGAGAAGTACATGAAGGTAATTACCTATTCTTAAGGCCTTGTACTTAGTTTCCTTGATTTGATTCGTAGGCGTAGCGCTCAAATTTCTCTTGCTTAACTTAGGTGCCCCCGAGATGGTGTGCGGATAGGATGGACTGTTGGGAGGCGTTGGTGGATGAGTGGTGCTCTCCCCAATGGCGCTCCACCCACGACACTGCAAAGGACAAGCGTGGCAAAATGAAAGGTGTCCCACACCATCTAGGCAGCGTCAACCTACATCAGTACGGGGAAAACTGGGTATGTGGTTTGCTTCATGATTCATGCAAATTTATTCTTCATGCTAGCTTGAGCCCTCAACTAATACTCTGTTCCTCTCTTTTAGGCGTGAGAGAACAAGGCTCCAGTGCCACAGCTGTTCGACCTCTATGCCATGTCCAATACTGCCTCGTACAAGAAGGCCAAGGCATTCTCTGAGTCTGACCTCGATGATCCAAAGAAATTCACCAACCGCGCCTCCCACCACAAGCTTGTGAGGTACAGAGACGAGGGGAAGGCGAGGAAAGGGCCGGACTTTAACCCGAGCCAGCAACCTCTTGATCCAGAGCTGGTGATGATATCTGGTGGCGGGAGGCCCCATGGCTCATTAGCCATTGGGGATGGACTGATACGTTGTAGTAGCACTCTCCCGCAGATCAAGAAGCGCCAGACCGGCTCCGATCCTCAGATATTGCCTCGTGCACGGCCAGTGGAGCTCGAATTCAAGGTTAGTTATAAGGACTCAGATACCTTTCCTTCATTACATTGTGTGTGCGGCCGTCGATGATTACAATGCTAACGAGTGGTGTTGCAGGCTGCTATTGAGGCAGAGAGAGCGAAGACCCAGGCTGCTATTAAGGAAGAGAGAGCGAAGACCCAGGCAATTCTAGAGGAGAGGGACCGGCAGGCGGCGGAGAGGGAGAGGGAGCTTGAGGACAGGACGGCTAATGCGTTGGAGGAGGAGAGGAACCGGAACATGATGGCTAACCGGGCCCTATATGAGATGTTCGCGGTAAGTTTCTTCTGCATATTAGCCAAATCATGCACGTATTGTTCCTTACAGTAGTATCTAATATGACTGACTCGTCAAAACCAAATGTGCAGACCCTGTGCGAGAAGAGCGGCACGACCCCTCCGCCGATGCCAGTCATTGCTCCGGCGGGCACGGTGAGTTTCATTTGAATGGTCATTAGTTACTAGTCTTCACATTTGAGTTGCATCATGCTAACGATACATTGGAAATGATCTTTGGTGCAGCATAACTCCCGACAAGCATCGACCGATCCTCCTCCGTCAGCCACTGGCGCGACCGGTCCTACAACTACACCTACAACTACACCTCCATGATGACGGTAAGTTTTCGCAAGTGTTTAGCATAACAAATGCGTACTTAGCTTAAGAAATGACCTATTTATCTCCAAAATGCCGTATACTTAGCTTAGTTTCCTCGAAAATGACATTATAACCTTACTTAGCTCCAAAATGACCAATTTTACCATGGATAGCTCTCAAATGACCTATACTTAGCTTAGCTTAAGAAATGACATATTTAGCTCTAAAATGACCTGTACTTAGCATTATTTCCTCCAAAATGACATAATAACCTTAATTAGCTCCAAAATGACCAATTTTACCACGGATAGCTCTCAAATGACCTATACTTAGCTTAGCTTAAGAAATCACCTATTTAGCTCCAAAATGACCTATTTAACCTAGGAAAGCTCTAAAATGACATATACTTAGCATTTATTCCTCCAAAAATGAATTTATATGGTTAGCTAGCTCAAAAATGACATAATAACCTTAATTAGCTCAAAAATGACCTATTTAACCTAGGATAGCTTTAAAGTTACCTATACTTAGCATTTATTCCTCCAAAATGACTCAATGTGCTTAGCTAGCTCAAAAATGACATAATATGCTTAAGAAATGACCTATTTAGCTCCAAAATGACTTAATATGCTTAATTAGCTCAAAAATGGCATAATTACTTAGGTTAGCTCTGAAATGACCTATACTTAGCTAATTTAGTTCATTTATGACATACTTAGCATATTTAGGTCAAAAATGGCCTATTTTACTAGGTTAGCTCTAAAATGACACAAGTAAGCAATAAGAAGAAGAAAAAGAAAGAGAAGAAAAATTCTTCTTCTTCTTCTTCTTCTTCTTCTTCTAGTCTTCTTCTTCTTCTTTTTCTTCTTCTTCTTCTAGTCTTCTTCTTCTTCTAACTTCCTTCTTTCCCATTTTGCAGATTTGATTCACTTCACGGAAGCTTGCGTTCATGGAGTCCTTGTCCTTCCATTTTGTTTTGATTTTGTAGGATCAACAATTGACACTGGCATATGTATGTATAGATGAATGAAACTTGCATATGTATGGATGAGACTTGCATATGTTTTGATTTGGTATGTGTTGGATGATCATATCCATATGGCTTGCATATTATTTGCATATGTGTTGTTTATTATGTGGTGGATGAGACATTTTATGTGATGGACTAGACATAATGTTTGCCTTATTATGTGATTCTGAATATATATATATGTGTGTGAATTTATGTGCAAATGAATTGATATAAGATAAAACAGTAAAAACAGGGGCTATATAGCCACTTTGCCGTCTGCTAGCAGACGGCAAATAGGCCACGTGGCAGCAGCCTGTGCAAGCTGGGCTGGCCTATTTGGCCTGTTTGCCGTCTGCGAGCAGACGGCAAAGAGCTTTCTTCTTTGCCGTCTGCTGGCAGACGACAAAGAGCGCCGTTAGCCCCCTAACGGGGCTGGCACCTTTTGTCTGCTGTCCAGGGGCTTTGCCGTCTGCCAGCAGACGGCAAAGAGCTTGGCTTCTTTGTCGTCTGCCAGCAGACGGCAAAGTGGCCTTTACCGGCACCCATTCGGCCGGACTGTTCGCCGTCTGCTGGCGGACGGCAATGGCTTTGCCGTCCGCCAGGCAGGCCTGTGCCATCTGCCATAGCAGGCGGCAAAGAAGCTGATTTCAGTAGTGATAGAGGAGATATGGGAACTTGACTATGGACGTGATTTTAAGGTCCCTTTGTTTCGGTGCAAATGGGTCAATCTGACAGGAGGCGGGGTACAGGTAGACCCGGAGTACGGAATGACAACAGTGGATCTCAACAATCTTGGGTACACAGACGAACCATTCGTCCTAGCCAATGATGTGGCGCAGGTTTTCTATGTGAAGGACATGTCTACCAAACCGAGAAAAAGAAAAGATAAGGAAGCGAATACATCATACGATGAGCCAAAGCGCCACATAGTTCTTTCAGGGAAAAGAAACATCGTGGGAGTGGAGGACAAGACAGACATGTCAGAAGATTATGAAAAGTTTCATGAAATTCCTCCCTTCACAGTGAAGACTGACCCAAGCATCCTGTTAAATGATGAAGATTATCCATGGTTACGGCGCAATAAGCAAGGGACACACACGAAGAAAAAGTTTTAGCTGGAAAGTGCCACTTCGGACAAACCGAAGGGAATCTTTGTAAGAGCTAGCTTGGGCATTTTGGCATTTGAAACATGATTTTAGAATAATTATTTATTAAGTTATGAAATTTCAATTATTCCTATCCTTTTAGTCTTTTAATTATACAGAGGAGTTAATCAATGCAATTATGTCCAAACAAAATATGAATGTCTTCTGAGCATTCCAGATAAGTCGCTTGAGGTTGGCAGGCATAGGCCATACACACCCTCACCAGTTGTAGTGATTTCAGTCCCAAGTTTTGCAAGGTTGATCATACGCGGTTAGTCCCGGTTGGTGGCTCCATATAAAATAACAAGGTTAATATAGACATGGCTTAAACGTCTTGACATAGATGAATACAGCAGAAGCATCTGAGATGATAAGAGAGAAACGTTGTATGACATAAAGTTGGAGGTCCAGATGAGGAGTTCTCTGGTTGCTTTCTGGTCAAACTGAGGACAACATATCAGATGGCCATTCTCAAGAATAGTCTATTGTTTTGGCATATCTCATGAACATCCAGACACCTTTATATTATCTTACATCAGGAGTACAAACCCACATCATGAGTATGTTGGGTTATACTCAAAGGGCTTTAGATTCCGGAAGAAAGATTTTGACAGCATTGATCGCCTTGTGTCATATTTTCAAAAACATATTGACAAACCTAATGCTGGCCCTTCAATGTGAAATATTGCGGCAATGGTACCTATGAAAAATAACTTGATAGAACTATTTGTGACTATCTGATGAAAATCTATATCATCAAATAAAGTTATATAAAATTTTAGTTATGATCAACTAAAACAAAACTATAATATTCTTCAATAGCAAAAAGAATCAACTAAAAAGCTTTTATAAAACTCTAGTTATGATCAAAATAATATTAACTTAAAATTATATAAAATTTATGCAACTAAAATTTTCATAAAGTATTTTTTGTTAAAAACTTTAATAGCAAAAAGAATTAAATCAAAACTAGGCATGTATGCTACTGTTTTTGAATCTGTTTAAAAGAAAACTAAAACTAAAATATCCTAAAAAGGTCTAAAACCAAAAATAGGAAAAACGGATTTAGTCCGGGTTGGTGCCCCCAAACGGGACTAAAGGCCTACCTTTAGTCCCGGTCCGAGCCACCAACCGGGACTAAAGGCCTGGGTTTCGCGCCCGAGCCCGTACGTGTCGGTCCTCCGCTGCCCGCTCTGGCCCTCCACCGCCCGCGCCAGCCCTCCCCCCGTGCCTGCCCTCCCCTGCGCCGGCCTTCCCCCACGGTGAGCACATTCCCCTCCCCTATCCATCTTTCTGTAGCAATAGGTTTTCTTTCTTTTTTTTTAATTTTGTTGTTGTTGATAGTTATGTAATTAGATGGATGGTTAGATGGATAGATGCAGCATGGATTGATGCATATGGTTTCATTTTAAAAAATGCAAAAAAAATATAACAAGAATGCAAGAAATGCAAATGTATGATGATAGTTACGTAATTAGATGAATGCATCATGTATTGCTATGGATTTAGAATTTAGGTATTGTATGGATAATGTGATGGTATGATGATGATCTTGATCTTGCTCTTGCTCTTGCTATGGATTACAATGTGAAGGTATGATGATAATGTAACAAAAATGCAAAAGAAATTAACACTTGAGAAAATTTAGGATTTGAAGTATATGGATAATGTGTCAATGTTGTATGTGATGTGATGATCTATTTTTTTTTCACTCGGTGGAATTTGCAGACTTTGTGGTGTCGCATCTCCCCGGAGTGACCCGCTGCACCCGCGCCCACGACGCCCCTCTTCCGACCCCCGGCCGGTGAGCATTCTTCATTTTTTTCATGTTTTTTTTCAGTTTCTTGCTACTGTTAACTACTGTTTGTTAGGTGGATGGATGCATGGATGAATTTGTGTTAGATGGATGCATGGATGTTGTTAGATTCATAGATGGATGGATGGATGGAATGTTGGTCAATTTTTTTTGAAACTTAGTTTGTAAAATATTGATGAATGGATGTTGGTCAAGTTAATGATGGATGGATGGATGGATGTTGATCAAGTTAGTGTTAGGTCATGTTAATTCATAAGATACATTATTTGCCATATTTTGTAATTCAATGATATTTATTTGAAAAAAGTTAATCACTTTGATGTGTATAAAATGTTTTAGATGTATACAAAAATGTACAATGTGTATGAATAAAAATTGGTATTAAAACATATATTATAAAAAATGTGAATCGTGTATTTGATAGGTGTATAAAAAATATAGACATGTGGTGAGAGAAAAAAAGAAAAATTAAAGAAATCTGATGCAAACAATGAAATAAAGGCGAGCCGGAGCAACGTCTCACAATGAACGAGAAATAAACCTGATTTGTTTTCATAGGAATTTGTTCTCGGCGACGATGCCCGGCCCGCATCCTCGTCGTCGACTCGGCGGCGACAACCAGTTTGAGAGGCGCCATGTCCGGGACTGGGCTCTGCCGAGCTGGCACTGGGAGGTGCTACCTTCCGGGGCGCGCAGCTTGGTGAGGAATCGGGGTCTCGTCGTCGACCCGGAGCTTCTTTGGTGGCGGTCGCGTGGGCCACTATCGGTGCAGAGGGAACCGGCCCCCGAGAGGGTGGTATGTCGCCGTGTCAGGGAGGAGGACGAGCACGTCCGTCGCTACATGGTTGCGTTGGACGACAGCTTCTCCAATACCTGGCAGTTTCTTCAGGGATCTCACCCGAGCTATGATCCTGTGATGGTTCCTTCTCTTTGGGTGTTCACCGCCCGCGGCTCAGGAACCGGGAGTCGACGTCCAGTTTGATTGGGCGAGATGTTTAGTGATATTATGTGATATTATTGTTGCATTAACTGGATTATTCGAGATGTATTAGTGATATTATATGATATTATTATTGCATTAACTGGATTATTCGAGATGTTTTAGTGATATTATGTGAATTTGTTTTAGTAATGTGATTTTTTTAATCGATATGCAAATAGATATGGAAATGTGAATTAGTTTTAATAATTTGTTTATAGCATTAAAATAACTTGCAAGTCTTTGCAGAAACTATGGAACACGACAGAGACTTAGAACAAGAAGAGATGTTGGGGGATATAATCCGCGACGGAGGTGATGATATCACCTCACAGTTTCTCAACGACTCCGATGGTGAGGGAAGAGAGGATGACGGCTCCGGTGATCGAATGGAGGGAGAAGATGACGGCTCCGGCGGTGTTGGAGCCTTAACTGTTGCAAAGTCCGGCGAGGTATATTAATTAAGCTTGCTGACTAGATGCATTAATTGATTTGTATGTACATATATTTGTTGGGGAACGGAGCATGAATTTCAAAAATTTCCTACGCTCACACAAGATCTATCCATGGAGATGCATCGCTACGAGAGGGGAGAGTGTGTCTACGTACCCTCGTAGACCGTTTAGCGGAAGCGTCTCACAATGCGGTTGATGTAGTCGAAAAATCCTTCGAGCTCCACCGATCGAGTACCGAACGTACGGCACCTCCGAGTTCTACACACGTGCAGCTCGGTGACGTTCCTTGCCTTCTTGATCCAGCAAGACGTCGAGGAAGTAGATGAGTTCCGTCAGCACGACGGCGTGCCGACGGTGACGGTGAAGTAATCTCGGCAGGGCTTCGCCTAAGCTCTCCGAAAATATGACCGAGGGTGTAAACGGTGGAGGGGGGGCGCCGCACACGGCTAACAATGAATCGTGTGTGTTCTAGGGGCGCCCCCCTCCGTATATAAAGGAGGGAGGGGAGGAGAGGCAGCCAAGGGGGCGCACCAAGTAGGAGGAATCCTACTTGGGGTCCTCCCAATTCGGCCTCCCCCTTTCCTATTCCTATTCGGAGTAGGAAGGAAAGAGGGGAAAAGGGGGGGGGGGAATCCTATTCCCTTTTTTCTTTCCTTCTTCCCCTTTCCTTCTCCAATTCGGCCAGCCCATATGGGGGGGCGCACCAGCCCCTTAGTGGCTGGTGTGTTTCCCCTCTTGGCCCATAAGGCCCATATCTTTTCCCGGGGGTGCCAAGGACCCCTTCCGGTGACCCGATATCACCCGGAACACTTCCGGTGTCCGAATACCATCATCCAATATATCAATCTTTACCTCTCGACCATTTCGAGACTCCTCGTCATGTCCGTGATCTCATCCGGGACTCCGAACAACATTCGGTCACCAATCACATAACTCATATTATACTAAATCGTCATCGAACCTTAAGCGTGCGGACCCTACGGGTTCGGGAATGATGTAGACATGACCGAGACGGCTCTCCGGTCAATAACCAACAGTGGAACCTGGATGCTCATATTGGTTCCTACATATTCCATGAAGATCTTTATCGGTCGAACCTCATATGACAACATACGTTGTTCCCTTTGTCCGGCGGTATGTTACTTGCCCGAGATTCAATCGTCAGTATCCAATACCTAGTTCAATCTCGTTACCGGCAAGTCTCTTTACTCGTTCTGTAATACGTCATCTTGCAACTAACTCTTTAGTCACGGTGCTTGCAAGGCTTCTGTGATGCTGTATTACCGAAGGGCCCAGAGATACCTCTCCGATAGTCGGAGTGACAAATCCCAATCTCGATGCATGCCAACTCAGCAAACACTTTCGGAGATACCTGTAGTGCACCTTTATAATCACCCAGTTACGTTGTGACGTTTGATACACCCAAAGTATTCCTACGGTATCCGGGAGTTGCATGATCTCATGGTCAGAGGAACGTGTATTTGACATAGTGAAAGCAATAGCAATAAACTGAACGATCATTTGCTATGCTAACGGTTGGGTCAAGTCCATCACATCATTCTCCTAATGATGTGATCCCATTATCAAATGACAACTCATGTCCATGGTCAGGAAATCTTGACCATCTTTTGATCAACGAGCTAGTCTAGTAGAGGCTTACTAGGGACTCAGTATTTGTCTATTATCCACGCATGTATTAAGTTTCCGGTCAATACAATTCTAGCATGAATAATAAACCATTATCATGAACGGAGAAATATGATAATAAACACTTTATTAATTGCCTCTAGGGCATATTTCCAACAGTCTCCCACTTGCACTAGAGTCAATAATCTAGTTTACATCTCCATGTAATAATAAACCATTATCATGAACGGAGATATATTTGATATGATCATGTTTTGCTTGTGAGAGAGGTTTTAGTCAACGGGTCTGCAATATTCAGATCCGTGTGTTCTTGGCAAATCTCTATGTCATATGTAGATGCTGCTACCACACTGTGTTTGGAGCTACTCCAAAAAATTTCCCCACTATACTTATCCGGTCTGAGACTCATAGTCTTTCGGATCAGTGTTTAAAGCTTGCATCGACGGAACCCCTTACGACGAACTCTTTATCATCTCTATTCCCGAGAAATTCTTCCTTAGTCATCTTAAGGATAATTTGACCGCTGTCCAGTGATCTACTCCTGGATCACTTTGGTACCTCTTTTTTCAGACACAAGGCAAGGCACACAGCTTGGCATACTTTATAGAACCTATGGCCGAGGCATAGGGGATAACCTTCATCCATTCTATTTATTTTGCCGTGGTCGAGATTTGAGTCTTACTCAACTTCACACCTTTCACCACAGTCAAGAACTCCTTCTTTGACTGATCCATTTTGAACTTCTTCAAAATCTTGTCAAGGTATATGCTTTGTGAAAGTCATATGAGGCGTCTCAATCTATCTCTATAGATTTTGATGCCTAACATGTAAACAACCTTTACCTAGATCTTCAAGTCATACTCCACTTCACACTAGCCAAGAACTTATTTCTTTTGACTTGATCCATTTTGAAATTTTTCAAAATCTTATCAAGATGTGTGAACTTTTATCAGGTGTCTTGATCTATCTCTATAGATCTCGATGCCCAATCCGTGAATAACTCAAAAACAGGTTTTTATTGAAAAAATCCTTTCAATTAATTCTTTATGCTTTCCAGAAATTCTACATCATTTAAAATCAACAATATGTCATCCACATATACTTATTAGAAATGTTATAGAGCTCCCACTCACTTTGTTGTAAATACAAGTTTCTCCATAAACTTGCATAAACCCAAACGCTTTGATCACTTCATCAAAGCAAGTATTCCAGCTCCGAGATGCTTGCACTAGTCCATAGATGGATCGCTGGAGCTTGCATACTTTGTTAGCACCTTAGGATCGACAAAACCTTCCGGTTGCATCATATACAATTCTTTCTTAAGGAATCCATCAAGGAATGCCGTTTTGACGTCCATTTGCCAGATTTCATAATCATAAAATGCGGCAATTGCTAACATAATTCTGACAGACTTTAGCATCGCTACGGGTGAGAAAGTCTCATCGTAGTCAACTCCTTGAACTTGGTGATAACTTTTAGCAACAAGTCGAGCTTTATAGACGGTGACATTACCATCAGCGTCCGTCTTCTTCTTAAAGATCCATTTATTTTCAATAGCTCGCCGTTCATCGGGCAAGTCTACCAAAGTCCATACTTTGTTCTCATACGTGGATCCTATCTCGGATTTCATGGCTTCAAGCCATTTCTCAGAATCCGGGCTTGCCATCGCTTCTTCATAGTTCGAAGGTTCATCGTTGTCTAGCAACATGACCTCCAAGACTGGATTTCCGTACCACTCTGGTGCGGAACGTGTCCTGGTTGACCTTCGAAGTTCAGTAACAACTTGATCCGAAGTTTCATGATCATCATCATTAACTTCTTCTCTGGTCTGTGTCGGTGTCACAAAAATTTCTTTCTGTGGCGTACTACTATCCAGAGGAGGTATAATTACCTCATCAAGTTTCTACTTTCCTCCCACTCACTTCTTTCGAGAGAAAACTCCTTCTCTAGAAAGGATCCATTCTTAGCAACGAAAGCTTTGCCTTCGGATCTGTGGTAGAAGGTGCACCCAACAGTCTCTTTTGGGTATCCTATGAAGACGCACTTATCCGCTTTGGGTTCGAGCTTATCAGGCTGAAGCCTTTTTGACATAAGCATTGCAGCCCCAAACTTTCAGAAACGACAGCTTAGGTTTCTTGCCAAACCACAGTTCATACGGTGTCGTCTCAACGGATTTAGACGGTGCCCTATTTAAAGTGAATGCAGCTGTCTCTAATGCATAACCCCAAAATGATAGTGGCAAATCGGTAAGAGACATCATAGAACGCACCATATCCAATAGAGTACGATTACGACGTTCGGACACACCATTACGCTGTGGTGTTCTAGGTGGCGTGAATTGTGGAATAGTTTCACATTGTCTTAAGTATATGCCAAACTTGTAACTCAAATATTCTCTTCTTCGATCAAATCGTAAGAACTTTATTTTCTTGTTACAATGATTCTCTACTTCACTCTGAAATTCTTTGAACTTTTCAAATGTTTCAGACTTATGCTTCATCAAGTAGACATAGCCATATCTACTCAAATCATCTGTGAACGTGAGAACATAACGATATCCACCGCGCGCCTCAACACTCATCGGATCGCATACATCGGTATGTATTATTTCCAATAAGTCTGTTGTTCGCTCCATTGTTCCGGAGAACGGAGTCTTAGTCATCTTGCCCATGAGGCATGGTTCGCATGTCTCAAATGATTCATAATCAATTGATTCCAAAAGTCCATCTGCATGGAGTTTATTCATGCGTTTAATACCAATATGACCTAAGCGGCAGTGCCACAAATATGTGGTACTATCATTATCATTTTTGCATCTTTTGGCATCTATGTTATGAACATGTGTATTACTATTATCGAGATTCAATAAACCATTAAGTGCATGATCATCAATGATATTATCCAAATAAATAGAATAACAATTATTCTCCGAAAATGAATAACCGTTTTGCAATAAACATTATCAGATATAATGCTCATGCTCAACGCAGGCACCAAATAACAATTATTTAGGTTCATCACTAATCCTGAAGGTAGAGAGAGCATGGCGATGGTGATCACATCAACCTTGGAGACACTTCCAATGCACATCGTCACCTCGTTCTTAGCTAGTCCTCGTTTATTCTGAAGCTCCATGTTTCAAGTTGGAAGCAACTGAACTAGTATCAAATACCCAGGTGCTCCTACGAGTACTAGTAAGGTACACATCAATAACATGTATATCAAATATCTTTGTTGACATTGCCAGTCTTATTATCTGCCAGTTACTTTGGGGAAGTTCCGCTCCCTGTGACATTTCCCTTTGCAATGGGAGCACTAAGTCTCGGGTTTGGTTCAGCCTTGGGTTTCCTCGTGTGAGCGGCAACTATTTTACCGTTCTTCTTGAAGTTCCTTTTTCTTTCCCTTGCCCTTCTTGAAACTAGTGGTCTTAATAACCATCAACACTTGATGCTCCCTTTTTGATTTCTACATCCGCAGCTTGTAGCATCGCGAATAGCTTAAGGATCTTCTATCCCTTACATGTTTATAGTTCATCACGAAGATCCAGTAGCTTAGTGATAGTGACTAGAGAACTCTATCAATCATCACTTTATTCGGAAGTCTAACTCCCACTTGATTCATGTGTTTGAAGTACTCAGACATTCTGAGTACATGCTCACTAACGGAGCTGTTCTCCTCCATCTTGTAGCTATAGAACTTGTCGAAGGTGTCATACCTCTCGACCCGGGTGTGAGCTTGAAAAACAAATTTTCAGCTCTTGGAACATCTCATATGCTCCGTGTTGCTCAAAACATATTTGGAGCTCCGGTTCTAAGCCGTAAAGTATGGCGCACTTAACTATCGAGTAGTCATCTTTTCTTGTCTGCCAGATGTTCATAACGTCTTCAGACAAAGCCATAGGGGTTGCTCCCCGAGCGGTGCATCAAAGACATAAGCCTTCTGTGGAGCAGCGAGGACAATCCTCAGAATACGGACCTAGTCCGCATAGTTGCTTCCATCAACTTTCAACTTAACTTTCTCTAGGAACGCATTAAAATACAGGGGAGCTACAGCGTGGTCTATCGATCTACAACATAAGTTTGCTAAGACACTATTGACTATGTTCATGATAATTGAAGTTCAATTAATAAAATTACTTAAGAACTCCCACTTAGATTAACATCCCTCAAGTTGTCTAAGTGTAACATGATCCACATCAAACTAATCCATGTCCGATCATCACGTGAGGTGGATCAGTTCATCAATGGTGAACATCTTTCATGTTGATCATATCTACTATATGACTCATGTTCGACCTTTCGGTCTCTTGTGTTCCGAGGCCATATCTGTATATGCTAGGCTCGTCAAGTTTAACCCAAGTATTCTGCGTGTGTAAAACTGGCTTACACCCGTTGTATGCGAACGAAAGAATCCATCACACCCGATCATCACGTGGTGCTTAGAAGCATCGAACCTTCGCAACGGTGCATACTAGGGGAGAACACTTATCTTGAAATTTAGTGAAGGGATCATCTTATAATACTACCGTCGTCCTAAGCAAAATAAGATGCATAAAAGGATTAACATCACATGCAATTCAATATATATGTGACATGATATGGCCATCATCGTCTTGTGCTTTTGATCTCCATCAGCAAAGCACCGTCATGATCTCCATTGTCACCGGGTTGACACCTTGATCACCATCGTAGCGTCGTGACACCTTGATCTCCATCGTAGCGTCGTGAAACCTTGATCTCCATCATAGCGTCGTGACACCTTGATCTCCATCATAGCGTCGTGGTCGTGTCGCCGATTATTGCTATTACTACTACTACTGCTAACTCATAGCGGTAAAGTAAAGCAATTACATAGCGTTGGCATTGCATACAATAAAGAGACAACCATAAGGCTCCTGCCGGTTGCCTGATAATTTACAAAACATGATCATCTCATACAACAACTTATATCACATCATGTCTTGGCCATATCACATCACCAGCATACCCTGCAAAAACAAGTTAGACGTCCTCTACTTTGTTGTTGAAAGTTTTACGTGGCTGCTACGGGTTTGCAAGAACCGTTCTTACCTACGCAAAACCACAACGTAGTGTAGTGATTGCTTTTTGATCTTCTAAAAGAACCCTCTTCATTGAAACCGATTCAACTAAAGTGAGAGAGACAAACACCCGCCAGTCACCTTTATGCAATGAGTGCACGTAGCGGTGAAATCTGTCTCGCGTAAGCGTACGCGTAATGTCGGTCCGGGCCGCTTCATCTCACAATACCGCCGAATCAAGTAACAACTAGTAACGGCAAGCAATATGTATACACCCACGCCCACAACTCGTTTGTGTTCTACTCGTGCAAATCACATCTACGCATAGACCTGGCTCGGATGCCACTGTTGGGGAACGGAGCATGAATTTCAAAAATTTCCTACGCTCACACAAGATCTATCCATGGAGATGCATCGCTACAAGAGGGGAGAGTGTGTCTACGTACCCTCGTAGACCGTTTAGCGGAAGCGTCTCACAACGCGGTTGATGTACTCGAAAAATCCTTCGAGCTCCACCGATCGAGTACCGAACGTACGGCACCTCCGAGTTCTACACACGTGCAGCTCGGTGACGTTCCTCGCCTTCTTGATCCAGCAAGACGTCGAGGAAGTAGATGAGTTCCGTCAGCACGATGGCGTGGCGACAGTGACGGTGAAGTAATCTTGGCAGGGCTTCGCCTAAGCTCTCCGAAAATATGACCGAGGGTGTAAACGGTGGAGGGGAGGCGCCGCACATGGCTAACAATGAATCGTGTGTGTTCTAGGGGTGCCCCCTCCGTATATAAAGGAGGGAGGGGAGGAGAGGCAGCCAAGGGGGCGCACCAAGTAGGAGGAATCCTACTTGGGGTCCTCCCAATTCGGCCTCCCCCCTTTCCTATTCCTATTCGGAGTAGGAAGGAAAGAGGGGAAAAGGGGGGGGAATCCTATTCCCTTTTTTCTTTCCTTCTTCCCCTTTCCTTCTCCAATTCGGCCAGCCCATATGGGGGGGAGCACCAGCCCCTTAGTGGCTGGTGTGTTTCCCCTCTTGGCCCATAAGGCCCATATCTTTTGCCGGGGGTGCCCGGAACCCCTTCCGGTGACCCGATATCACCCGGAACACTTCCGGTGTCCGAATACCATCATCCAATATATCAATCTTTACCTCTCGACCATTTCGAGACTCCTCGTCATGTCCGTGATCTCATCCGAGACTCCGAACAACATTCGGTCACCAATCACATAACTCATATAATACTAAATCGTCATCGTACCTTAAGCGTGCGGACCCTACGGGTTCGGGAATGATGTAGACATGACCGAGACGGCTCTCCGGTCAATAACCAACAGTGGAACCTGGATGCTCATATTGGTTCCTACATATTCCATGAAGATCTTTATCGGTCGAACCTCATATGACAACATACGTTGTTCCCTTTGTCCGGCGGTATGTTACTTGCCCGAGATTCGATCGGCGGTATCCAATACCTAGTTCAATCTCGTTACCGGCAAGTCTCTTTACTCGTTCTATAATACGTAATCTTGCAACTAACTCTTTAGTCACGGTGCTTGCAAGGCTTCTGTGATGCTGTATTACCGAGAGGGCCCAGAGCTACCTCTCCGATAGTCGGAGTGACAAATCCCAATCTCGATCCATGCCAACTCAACAAACACTTTCGGAGATACCTGTAGTGCACCTTTATAATCACCCAGTTACGTTGTGACGTTTGATACACCCATAGTATTCCTACGGTATCCGGGAGTTGCATGATCTCATGGTCAGAGGAACGTGTATTTGACATAGTGAAAGCAATAGCAATAAACTGAACGATCATTTGCTATGCTAACGGTTGGGTCAAGTCCATCACATCATTCTCCTAATGATGTGATCCCGTTATCAAATGACAACTCATGTCCATGGTCAGGAAATCTTGACCATCTTTTGATCAACGAGCTAGTCTAGTAGAGGCTTACTAGGGACTCAGTATTTGTCTATTATCCACACATGTATTAAGTTTCCGGTCAATACAATTCTAGCATGAATAATAAACCATTATCACGAACGGAGAAATAGGATAATAAACACTTTATTAATTGCCTCTAGGGCATATTTCCAACAATATTAACGCTTCTTTCTTCGTTTACCCTCCGGATCGAGCCAACCTTCTGTAAAGAGACAAGGCCCGAAGAAAAGGTTGGGCAAGAATGAAAGGTTCACGATCGAAGAAATCGCTGCAGATGGCAAACCGACTGCTCCCAAGCGGACCGCAGACCGATTTATAAGTCAGTGCGGAGTTGTTGTTAGGGACAGCATCCCGATCAGCATTCAAGAATGGAATAAGCCAAAGGCGTACGATGGAGTTTCTTATGTCGACGATAGATCCAAAGATGAGCTTTGGAATACGCTCATGATAAATTTCAGCCTACCGCCAGAGGTGGATCCAAATAACAATGTTGTAGAGCGAAAAGTCAAGGCGTGGGCTCTTAAGAAGATGGCCGAACAATTCAAGAACTGGAAGAAAAGATTGCATGAAAAGTTTGTCCTGAAAGAGAAGACTCCAACATTCACCGGTCAATATGAGAAGATGAAAGATCATTGGCCCGCATTTGAGGCATAGAAGACATCAGAGAAAGGTAAGAAAAGGTCACTGATAAATAAGCAAAATGCTGCAAAGAAGGAATATCACCATGTTACGGGGTCAGGTGGCTACAAGGTTGCCCGGCCTACGTGGGACAAAGTTAAGAACGACCTGCTTGATAAAGGGATCCATCCAGAGACATTGAACTGGCCCGAACGGGCAAGGACTTGGTTCTTCAGGCATGGGGGAACTTTGCACCCAGAAACAGGGAAGTGTGTTTATACGAAAGCTCAACTTGCAACACCCGTCAAAAACATTCAGGATGCAATCCAGGCCGTGCAGGAAGGGAAGTTCCATCCCGACAGAGAGAAGGACGAGCTGTCACGCGCCCTCGGGAATCCTGAACACCCTGGACGAACACGAGGCACATCAGGCTTCGTTCCGTGGAAGGTTGGGTTTCCCGACAGCAGAGACACTTATAGAAGCCGAGGGAGAAAGAAGAAAGAGGATGTAGACCGGCTGCAGAAGGTAGAAGAAAGATTAGCGTTGCAGGAGAAGCAAATAGAGGCACTTAACAGCCAGCGAGCTACCGGCCCATCATCTCAGCGGCACGAAGATCCTTCATTAGATACTTCCCATGGAGCTACCCCACCATCTCAGCAGAAAAGCAGCGTGGCTTCCTCTTTGCTCGTTCGGCCGCCCATAGATGATATCACGGCTCCTGATCGCTACCCCGTGGATGATATCACGGAGAGGGAACATTGTGATCTACATGTGAAATCCATCAACATAAACTTGAAGGTGGCGGTCGGCTATGCCTTACCTCGTGTACCTGATAGAACTTACCATTGCTCTCCGATTCCAGATTGCTATGCTGTTTTCGGGGTGGATGAAGTTACCAACGGATTTGAGCAGCTGGAGCTTGAGTACCCTACAGGTGAAGGGAGACTCATCTAGGAGATGCCATAAGGACTACCATTCTATGGAGAAAGGAACACATCGTGCTTCCATAATGGACGCCGCGTCAGCAGACTCAGCCGGAGGAGGCCCCTCAGCAGACTCCTCACAGTCCAGCTCTATCTCCGCTGCCTCAGCCGTCTCCGCTGCCTCAGCCGTCTCCGCCGCGTCAGCACACTCCGTCACCTCAGCTGTCTCCGCCGCGTCAGCGGACTCCACCGGAGGAGGCCCCTCAGCAGAATCCGCCGCGTCAGCTGACTGCGCCTCCTCCGCCGCCTCAGCACCGGCGGAAGAGATCCGCCGCCGCTCCGGCGGCTAGTAGTACAACAGCGAAGAAATCCAAAGCAGGTAGCGTCAAGAAGGCTCCTGCCAAGTTACCATACGACATGACGGAGGAGGAAACCAAGGAGACCGTGGCTGCCGACATGAAACGCCAGCTTGCACCGACCCGTCCAGATCCAACGGAGAAAATAGATCCGGTAAAAGCGAGGCGCTTGCTGGAAAACCTTAAAAAACCACCGCCGCCTCCGCTGCTATCAAACTATGACCGCTCTATTGTAAAGTCATATAGAGATCCACAGCAGCGGTCGGGAAGTAGCAGTAGTGCAAGGGGGAAAACAATTCCCCAGCTCGTCGAACAGAAAAACCAATCGTGCCCCCTGCTCAAGGTGTTTACCGATATCGCTAATGATCCGGGGGTAGCGGCCGCTGATCCTGGTTTCACTCTTGGTGATTACTTAGGCAATGAGGTACAGTTCGAAATGGCTGAGTTAGCCTTTAAATTCGAGCACGGGAAGCCTCTCGTCAGACCTGAGGAGCTCCCGCATCTACCAATGATGATGCGAAGATTGCATGACTGGTACTTGGAAGCCTCAAAGCAAGGGAGCAACTATATCATTGCGGGAATTAAAGATGAGCATTATTTCAATGGAGACGAGGAGATTTTCATTGAATTTGAAGAATTATTTCAGTTATACAATCAAGACGCCATCGACAAATCTATCGTCAGTTGCTATTGTTTGTAAGTATCATTTCTGTAATTAAGTCTCTAGCTCAGCTCGTTCATTGCATGTATAATTATCCTCACTATATATATTATGCAGAAAGAAGATCCTCGAATGCAAAAGAGGACAAATCTATGACATTGGGTTCATTAACCCAAATACTATTCATGAAGCTACGGTAAAATGGAACCCCAAGGATACAGAGAAGATCTTGCTAAGGGCGTTAATTGAACAACAAAACAAAAGGGAAATATTATTTCCTTACAACTTCCAGTGAGTGTTATACTGTCTTGTACACATCATTCTGTTTCGCTTACTCGATGTTAAGTGTAATTGGTGAGCTATGCGTGCGCAGGTTCCACTTTGTTCTGCTAGTCATTCGGTTTGACGCAGGAAAAGTACTTGTCATGGACTCGCTACGTAAAGACCCTAAGATGTGGGCGGACCTGCGTGATATGCTCTAGAGGTAATTTCAATCATTATCGCACTATATCGGCAACTATCGTTCATTTCCTGATATCAAGTAATTAATAACTCCTTTATTCATTTTCTTTGTCGGGCAGGGTTTGGAAAGAGTTCACCAAGCAGGTTAGGGGTGAATGGAGAGGAGCTGCGATTTGAACAACTCAGTGTAAGTAGTACTAGCTAGGTCCGCGCATCTCTTTGATTCTAGTTTCAATACCACTATCATGATTGATTATTATTTTGATTGAACTCTATTCTCGTAAAGTGCTCGAGCCAGGGATCCGGGAATAACTTATGTGGATACTACGTTTGCGAGTTCATTCGCCAGACGACCTCTGTGACGGCAGATTTTTAGAAAAACTTGAAGTACGTAAACAATATTCACAAATTTATTTTATCACCATCAATTGTGTTGAGTTTCATTCATATATATATATATATATATATATATATATATATATATATATATATATATATATATATATATATGTATGTATATATATATATTGACCCCCTTCTTTAAATTAGATCGAACGGAAGCGGGACGAACTCCTACCAAAGGCTCGCATACGAGCAATTCAAGAGGAATTGGTGGGATTCTTCCTTCAAGAGATCATAGCTAAAACTGGAGTATACCATCGAGAATTGGTAGTGAATGTTGGTAATTAGATATTAGGGATCGTAAGAGATGTTACATTGTATATATGCATGAATGTGTACTATACGTAGTAGCGTCGAATAGATATACGAAAACTTGTTGTTCGACCAAGCACGGAGAAAGAGAGGTCACTTCTCCCTATATTCATGACGATTTGTGTAATGGTTCCTTCATTGCTATATGTAGTACCTAGCGTCGAGTTGAATGGAAAACGTAAAATAAAAACGAAAACCCTAAATGTAAAAGAATTGAATGGTAAACACAAAAAAGGGGGAAACACAATATGAAACCCCTAAACCCTCCAAAACCCTAAACTCCTCATTTCAAAAAAAAAACCCAGCGCTTGGCAGGTGCTGACACGTGGCTGCCTTTTAGTCCCGGTCGGTGTTACCAACTGGGACTAAAGGTCCTCCTGCCTGGGCGCCCCACAGCGGCCACGTGGAGCTCCTTTAGTCCCGGTTCGTAACACAATCGGGACTAAAAGTGGGGGCCTTTAGTCCCGATTGCTTAGTCCCAGTTGCAGAACCGGGACTAAAGGCCCTTAGGAACCGGGACTAATGCCCTGTTTTCTACTAGTGAGCGCTTCAGGCTCACCGAAGTGCACCTCTGGTAATCAATACCCTCCCACTCGTCCCTCTCCGATGTTAGGAATAATCTTGTCCTGGATGCGTTCCGGGTGTATGCGTGCGTGCGCGCGGTGCACGGGGTGACCGAGCAGCCCGTGATCGCACTACAAGAAATATGTCAACTTGTGACCTTCTGTCAGTGACCCTGGAAGAAATGGTCGTAAATCTATGACCATTTGAGACCAATTGGTCATAAGCTGTTCGGGGGGCTCCAAACCCTAAACCATAACGACCATTTTGGTCAGAAAGGTCGCAATTTCCTTACACGAAATGGTCGTAAAGCAGACAGCACTGGTCCGTTGCCTTATTTCTAGCTGATCACGACCAATATAGATGGTCATAGCCTTGTAAATTGTGGTGCATTGCTATGACTAGGTGCCACCTCATCAGTTTTGCCTATGTGTTATGTCCATGTGTCAATTTTTGCCTATGTGTCATGTTCATGTGTCAATTTTTGCCCTAGGTTGTGAAGCAGCCTACATTTCTGTCATTCCCAAAATTCTCAAAAAATTCTCATAAATTCTTTGGATCATATATTCCTCAAATATGTCAAAAACCTTCCTTGCCTAGTTCAAAAATAATTCAGGAATATTCATTTTCATTCTGTTCAGAATAACACTTTGTGAAAGAAGTGCTATTTATATTTTCTTGATTGCCCTCAAAAATTTTGGGCACTCTTTCCTATGCAAATCATTGCCTCATGACAAAATCCAGCTCCATTTGCCTAGTAAATCTTCCTCAGCAAATTTCCAAATTTCTGTTCAGCTAGAAGCTTTGTGAAGGAAGTACTAGCTAGGCATATCCTAATGAGTTGAATTTTTGCCACATATTCTATATGCCCAAATCATAGCTCTCCACAAAATTTGAGCCCTATCTAACAATCCATGTGAGCTCACCATCCAATTTTTGTTTCTGGAAATATTTTCAGTTTGTGAAGCAACTATATTTTATATTGCTTTATAATTTCTGAAAATTTGCCAGGACATGACCATGCCCATAGAACCTCCCTCCAGCAAATTTTAGCTCATTTAATTTAGCCAATTGCCCTCAATATTTTTCCCAATTTTCTGTTCAGTGGAGAGCATTGTGAAGGAAGTACCATTTTTATTTATCCAAATGGTATGAAATTTTTACAGTGCCTTCATATGCCCAAATTATCATCCTCCTCCAAATTGCAGCTCAATCCAGTCATCTATGTGAGTCCAGCTTCAATTTCTATTTTCTGGCCAGGTTGACACATTGCAAAGCAAGTGCTATCTAGACCCCTCCTATTGCCCTCAAACTTTTTGACAACTCTTCCATATCCAAATAATTGCCACATGCCAATATTCAGATCCATTTGCCTAGTAAATCTTCCTCAGTAGATTTCCAAAGTTTCTATCTAGAGAGAAGCTTTGTGAAGGAAGTACTAGCTAGGTTTATCCAAATGATCTGAGATTTTTCCAAATCTTCCATATACTCAAATAATCACTCTCCACAAAATTTGAGCTCTATCCAGCAATCCATGTGAGCTCATCATCTAATCTTTTATTCTGGTCATATTTTCAGTTTGTGAAGCAACTATATTTTATATTGCTTAATTATTGCTGAAACTTTACCAGCGCATGTTCCTACCTATATAACTTCCCTCCACCAAATTTAGCTCATTTCATTTAGCCAATTTCTGTCACTAATTTTCCCAAGTTTCTGTCCAGAGAAGAGCATTATGAAGGAAGTACCACTTTGGCATGTCCAAATGGTATCAAATTTTTACAGTGCTTTCCTATGCCCAAATGACCATCCTTCACCAAATTTCAGCTCAATCCATTCATTCATTTGAGCCCAGCTTCAACATCCATATTTCTGTCCAGTGTGGTACTTTGCAAAGCAAGTGCCACCTAGGCTCCTCCATTTGAGCTGCAAATTTGCCAAGACAGTCTCCTTAGTAGATGATCATCCTCAGGCAAAACTTAGGCCCATTGGCCATGTGAATTTCCCCCACCGCTAATCAAACACTTGGCTGCTAATTCATGTTTGAGCTTAGTTCAGTCTCCTCGCGAGATTCTTCTATTGTATTCTTCTTCCTAACACCTACCGGGGGAGTGCCCAACCCACCAGACATGCCTAGGCCGCCCAGAACACGTGGCAACGCCACGGTCACGCGGTGACCACGCGGCTGGCATGCCAGTTTATGCACTCTGGAGTTGGGGCCCTCGACCACCGTCCAAACCTCGACGTCTCGCCACCACACCATGTATCTCTGATTAAATAGATACTTATGTACCTATAAATGATTTTTGGAAAAAATAAAGAGCAAACTATGAGGCAGCTGCAGTTCAAATTTGACCCGCTTCCTACTGAATCGGCGGAAATTTGTCTTTTCCACGAGAGGTGGATCAAAGCTTTTGACACGCAACCATTTGGTCAATTGTACATTAAATATGGCCTAATATTTTATAAAATTGATTTGGTCCAATTTTGCAACAAATATATGGTAGGTCCTTCACAAAAAAAACTCATTTTGGGCACTCGAAAAATGGAAAATGAAATTTTTGTCCAAAGAAAATGAAAACTTCCTTAGGCAACATTGTTTGACATTCCAAGATGCACCCTTGTGCACAATATGAGATCATTTGAACAAACTATGCCATGAATGTGGCCATAAGATTGATCATTTGGCTTGAAAGTCATGAATCTTCACACATGATAGCTCATTTCAGAGAACACTTTTTTTAAACAATTGCCGTATTACAAGTTTATTGTTTTTCCTGGTAACTTGGTCAGACGTAATGACACAATGCGAATATTTTCCAATTTTTTGATTTTTTTTGAATTTTTCATGCCCATTTCAAAATGCGGTCAAAACGGCGGGCATGACCATTCCTATCTAGTGGTTGAATCTTAAAAAACTTTTGGTGTTTCTTGTTGGAAATATGCCCTAGAGGCAATAATAAATTGGTTATTATTATATTTCCTTGTTCATGATAATCGTTTATTATCCATGCTATAATTGTATTGATTGGAAACTCAAATACATGTGTGGGTACATAGACAACACTGTGTCCCTAGTAAGCCTCTAGTTAACTAGCTCGTTGATCAAAAGATGGTGAAGGTTTCCTAGCCATGGACATGAGATGTCATTTGATAACGGGATCACATCATTAGGAGAATGATGTGATGGACAAGACCCAAACTATAAACGTAGCATATGATCGTGTCAGTTTATTGCTATTATTTTCTGCATGTCAAGTATCTGTTCCTATGACCATGAGATCATGCAATTCACTGACACCGTAGGAGTGCCTTGTGTGTATCAAACGTCACAACGTAACTGGGTGACTATAAAGGTGCTCTACAGGTATCTCCGAGGGTGTCTGTTGGGTTGGCATGGATCAAGACTGGGACTTGTTACTCCGTGTGACGGAGAGGTATCTCAGGGCCCACTCGGTAATACAACATCACAATGAGCCTTGCAAGCAATGTGACTAAAGTGTTAGCCACGAGATCTTGTATTACGGAACGAGTAAAGAGACTTGCCGATAACGAGATTGAACTAGGTATAGAGATACCGACGATCGAATCTCGGGCAAGTAACATACCGAAGAACAAAGGGAACAGCGTACGGGATTAACTGAATCCTTGACATAGAGGTTTGACCGATATAGATCTTCGTAGAATATGTAGGAACCAATATGAGCATCCAGGTCCCGCTATTGGTTATTGACCGTAGAGGTGTCTCGGTCATGTCTTCATAGTTCTCGAACCCGCAGGGTCTACACACTTAACGTTTGGTGACGATTAGTATAGTTGAGTTATTGTGTTGGTGACCGAAGGTTGTTCGGAGTCCCGGATAAGATCCCGGACATGACAAGGATCTCCGGAAGAGTCCGGAGGTAAAGATTGATATATGTGATAATAGTGTTTTGATCTCTGGAAGGGTTCCGGAATTCACCAGAAGGGGTTCCGGGTGTTTACCGAAGTGTTCGGGTGCAACAACACTTTATATGGGCCAAAGGGGTAAAGCCCACGAGGTATTGGAAAGTGCAAAAGGAAGTTTTGCTGCTGCCTTAAGCGGTACTACCGCTGGTAAGGCAGTACTACCGCGTAAGCGGTACTACCGCTTGTGTGAAGCGGTACTACCGCTCAAGCGGTACTACCTCTCGTGAGCGGTACTACCGCTTGTATGCGGTACTGCTGGAATCCGAGTGGGACTCTTTCCGTGCGGGCCAAACCGACCTTGTGCGGGCAAAACCGACCTTGTGGAGGCTTTCTCTCCAAGTTTAGACCCCAGGGCTCAACATATAAATAGAGGGGCAGGGCTAGCACACGGGATACATCAAGATTTCCCAAGCCGTGTGCCGGCAACCCTAACCCTCTAGTTCCTCCCGTCATAATCTCCGTAGTGCTTGGCGAAGCCCTGCAGAGATTGTTCCTCACCACCATCACCACGCCGTCGTGCTGCCGGAACTCATCCACTACTTCACCATCGCCCGCTGGATCGAGGAGGTGAAGTCGTCATCAAGCCGTACGTGTGTTGAACGCGGAGGTGCCGTCCGTTCGGCGCTAGATCGTGTTTGGATCGAGGGACGACTTGCGATTTGGATCGCGAAGACGTTCGACTACATCAACCGCGTTTCTTAACGCTTCCGCTTAGCGATCTACAAGGGTATGTAGATTCACTCTCCCTCTCGTAGATGCTCATCACCATGGATAGATCTTGCGTGTGCGTAGGAAATTTTTTGTTTCCCATGCGACGTTCCCCAACAGTGGCATCTGAGCTAGGTCTATGCGTAGATGAGATCTCGAGTAGAACACAAAATGGTTTTGTGGGCGTTGATATTCAGATTGCTTCCTCCCTTGGTCTTTTCTTGTTTCGGCGATATTGTGGGATGAAGCGGCTCGGACCAACATTACTCGTACGCTTACGAGAGACCGGTTCCTTCAACTGACATGTAACTTCGTTGCATAAAGATGGCTAGCGGGTGTCTGTTTCTCCCACTTTAGTCGGATCGGATTTGACAAAGGCGGTCCTTGAGAAGGTTGAAAAGCAATTTTTATATCACCGTTGTGGTTTTTGCGTAGGTAAGAGTCGTTCTTGCTAGATACCCATAGCAGCCACGTAAAACTTGCAACAACAATTAGAGGACGTCTAACTTGTTTTTGCAGGGTATGTTGTGATGTGATATGGCCAATTACATGATGAGATATATGTGATGTATGAGATGATCATGTGTTGTATAGAATATCACGACTTGCATGTCGATGAGTACGGCAACTGGCAGGAGCCATAGAGTTGTCTTTAATTATTTTCGCCGTTTTGCTTTACTTTATCGCTATGAGTTAGCAATAGTCGTGGAAGCAACAGTCGGCGCGACAACCTCATGGCGACACGTTGATGGAGATCAAGATGATGGAGATCATGGTGTCATGCCGGTGACGATGGAGATCATGCCGGTGCTTTGGAGATAGAGATCAAAAGCACAAGTTCATGGCCATATCATGTCACTTATGATTTGCATGGGATGTTAATCCTTTTATGCATCTTGTTTTGCTTAGGACGACGGTAGCATTATAAGGTGATCCCTCACTTAAATTTCAAGATAAATTGTGTTCTCCCCGAGTGTGCACCGTTGCGAAAGTTCGTCGTTTCGAGACACCACGTGATGATCGGGTGTGATAGACTCTACGTTCACATACAACGGGTGCAAGCCAGTGTTGCACATGTGGAACACTCGGGTTAAACTTGATGAGACTAGCATGTACAGACATGGCCTCGGAACACAAGAGACCGAAAGGTCGAACATGAGTCATATAGTAGATATGATCAACATGAAGATGTTCACCATTGAAACCACCTCAACTCACGTGATGATCGGACTTGAGTTGGTGGATTTGGATCATGTTACACTCGAATGACCGGAGGGATGTCAATCTGAGTGGGAGTTTTAAGTAATATGATTAACTAAACACATTATCTTGAACAATAGTCTAAATTGTCTTTGCAATATTTATGTTGTAGATCATGGCTCGCGCAGTAGCACCCCTGAATTTTAATGCGTTCCTAGAGAAATCTAAGTTGAAAGATGATGGAAGTAACTTTGTGGACTGGGCCCCTAATCTAAGGATTATCCTTACGGCTTCCCAGAAGGCTTATGTCCTTGATGCACCGCTTGGTGATCCACCCGCTCCAGTTGAGTCTCTAGACGTTGTGAACGCCTGGCAGGCTCGTTCTGAAAATTACTCAATAGTTCAATGTGCAATATTGTATGGCTTAGAACCGGGACTTCAAAGACGTTTTGAACGTCATGGAGCATATGAGATGTTCTAGGAGTTGAAGTTTATCTTTCAGAAGAACGCCTGGATCGAGAGGTATGAGATCTCCGGTAAGTTCTATGCTTGCAAGATGGAGGAGAACGGGTCTATCAGTGATCACATACTCAGAATATCTGGGTACTCCACCCGTCTGGATGAATTGGGGATGCCCCTTCCGCCAGAGGCTATCACTGAGAGAGTTCTTCAATCATTGCCACCTAGTTACAAGAGCTTCGTGTTGAACTATAAAATGCACGGGATGAACAAGTCAGTCGCCGAGCTGTTTGCGATGCTGAAAGCCGCTGAGTCTGAAATTCAGAAGGAGCATCAAGTGTTGATGGTCAATAAAACCACTAGTTTCAAGAAAAATGTCAAGGGTAAGAAGGGTAACTCCAAGAAGAGTGGCAAAGCAGTTGCTCCTCCCGTGAAGAAACCCAAGGCTGGACCCAAACCAGAAACTGTGTGCTTCCATTGCAAGGGAACTGGACACTGGAAGCGGAACTGCCCCAAGTATTTGGCTGACAAGAAGGCGGCCAACAACAAACAAGGTATATATGATATACATGTTATTGATGTGTACCTTACCAACTCTCGTTGTAGTGCCTGGGTATTTGATACCGGTGCGGTTGCTCATATTTGCAACTCAAAACAGGAACTGCGGAATAGACGGAGGCTGGCAAAGGACGAAGTGACGATGCGCGTGGGAAATGGTTCCAAGGTTGATGTGATCGCCGTCGGCACGCTCGCTCTTCGATTACCATCGGGATTAGTGATGAACCTGAATAAATGTTATTTGGTGCCTGCGTTAAGCATGAACATTATATCTGGATCTTGTTTATTGCGAGACGGTTACTCATTTAAATCATAGAATAATGGTTGTTCTATTTATATGAGTAATATCTTTTATGGTCATGCACCCGATGTGAGGGGTTTATTCTTATTGAATCTCGATAGTAATGATACACATGTTCATAACATTGATGCCAAAAGATGTAGAATTGATAATGATAATACCACTTTCTTGTGGCACTGCCGTTTAGGTCATATTGGCGTAAAACGCATGAGGAAGCTCCATGCTGATGGACTTTTGGAGTCACTTGATTTTGAATCACTTGACACATGTGAGCCATGCCTCATGGGCAAGATGACTAAAACGCCGTTCTCTGGAACAATGGAACGGGCAAGTGAATTGTTGGAAATCATACATACTGATGTGTGCGGTCCAATGAGCATTGAGGCGCGCGGTGGTTATCGTTACTTTCTCACCTTCACTGATGACTTAAGTAGATATGGGTATATTTACTTAATGAAACACAAGTCTGAAACATTTGAAAAGTTCAAACAATTTCAGAGTGAAGTTGAGAATCATCGTAACAAGAAGATTAAATTCCTACGATCTGATCGAGGAGGAGAATATCTGAGTTATGAGTTTGGCAGTCACTTAAGACAATGTGGAATTGTTTCACAACTGACACAGCCTGGAACACCACAGCGTAATGGTGTGTCCGAACGTCGTAATCGAACCTTATTGGATATGGTGCGATCTATGATGTCACTTGCCGATTTGCCACTATCATTTTGGGGTTATGCATTAGAGACAGCTGCATTCACTTTAAATAGGGCACCATCGAAATCCGTTGAGACGACGCCATATGAACTTTGGTTTGGCAAGAAGCCAAAGCTGTCGTTTCTTAAAGTTTGGGGATGTGATGCTTATGTCAAAAAGCTTCAGCCTGAAAAGCTAGAACCCAAAGCGGAGAAATGCGTCTTCATAGGATACCCAAAAGAGACAGTTGGGTATACCTTCTACCTCAGATCCAAAGGCAAAGTGTTTGTCGCTAAAAACGGAACATTTCTTGAGAAAGAGTTTCTCTCGAAAGAATTGAGTGGGAGGAAGATAGAACTTGATGAGGTTATTGAACCTTTACTTCAACCTGACAGTAGCACAGTACAGAAAGATGTTTCTGTAGAGCCTGCATCAGTTGAAGAGGAAGTTAATGATGATGATCATGAACCTTCGAACCAAGTTGCTATCGAACCTCGTAGGTCGACAAGGACGCGTACTGCTCCTGAGTGGTACAGCAACCCTGTCTTAGAAGTCATGTTGTTAGACAACGATGAACCTACAAGCTATGGAGAAGCGATGATGGGCCCGGATTCCGAGAAGTGGTTAGAGGCCATGAAATCCGAGATGGGATCCATGTATGAAAACAAAGTATGGACTTTGGAAGTATTACCTGAAGGGCGTAAGGCCATTCAGAACAAATGGATCTTTAAGAGGAAGACGGACGCAGACGGTAATGTCACCGTCTATAAAGCTCGACTTGTGGCAAAAGGTTTTTCACAAGTTCAAGGAGTTGACTACGATGAGACCTTCTCACCCGTAGCGATGCTTAAGTCCGTCAGAATCATGTTAGCAATAGCTGCCTTTTTCGATTATGAAATTTGGCAGATGGATGTCAAAACAGCGTTCCTTAATGGTTTCCTTAAGGAAGAGTTGTATATGATGCAACCAGAAGGTTTTGTCGATCCAGAGAATGCTGACAAAGTTTGCAAACTCCAGCGATCCATTTATGGACTGGTGCAAGCATCTCGGAGTTGGAATCTTCGCTTTGATGAGGTGATCAAAGCGTTCGAGTTTATACAAGTTTACGGAGAAGCCTGTATTTACAAGAAAGTGAGTGAGAGCTCTATAGCGTTTCTAATATTATATGTGGATGACAGATTACTGATTGGAAACAATATAGAAATGTTGGAAAGCATGAAGGAATATTTGAACAAGAGTTTTTCAATGAAGGACCTAGGAGAAGCTGCTTTCATATTAGGCATCAAGATCTATAGAGATAGATCAAGACGTTTAATAGGACTTTCACAAAGCACATACCTTGATAAGGTTTTGAAGAAGTTCAAAATGGATTAGTCCAAAAAGGGGTTCTTGCCTGTTTTGCAAGGTGTGAAGTTGAGTAAGACTCAATGCCCAGTGACTGCAGGAGATAGAGAAAAGATGAGTGTCATCCCCTATGCTTCAGCCATAGGCTCTGTCATGTATGCAATGCTGTGCACAAGACCCGATGTCAGCCTTGCCATAAGTATGGTCGGAAGGTTTCAAAGTGATCCAGGAATGGAACACTGGACGGCGGTCAAGAATATCCTGAAGTACCTGAAAAGGACTAAGGACAGGTTTCTCGTTTATGGAGGTGATCAAGAGCTCGTCGTAAAGGGTTACGTCGATGCAAGCTTTGACACTGATCCGGATGACTCTAAGTCACAAACCGGATACGTATTTATTCTTAATGGGGGTGCGGTTAGCTGGTGCAGTTCCAAGCAAAGCGTGGTAGCTGATTCTACATGCGAAGCGGAGTACATCGCTGCCTCAGAGGTGGCAAAGGAAGGTGTCTGGATGAAGGAGTTCATGACAGATCTTGGAGTAGTGCCTAGTGCATTTAACCCAATGACTCTGTTTTGTGATAATACTGGTGCCATTGCTCTAGCCAAGGAACCAAGATTTCACAAGAGGACCAGACACATAAAGCGACGTTTCAATTCCATCCGCGATTACATCAAGGAGGACGACATAAATATTTGCAAAGTACACACGGATCTGAATGTTGCAGATCCGATGACTAAACCTCTTCCAAGGGCTAAACATGAACAACACCAGAACTGCATGGGTGTTCGATTCATTACAATGTAAATCACATAGTGATGTGAACTAGATTATTGACTCTAGTGCAAGTGGGAGACTGTTGGAAATATGCCCTAGAGGCAATAATAAATTGGTTATTATTATATTTCCTTGTTCATGATAATCGTTTATTATCCATGCTATAATTGTATTGATTGGAAACACAAATACATGTGTGGGTACATAGACAACACTGTGCCCCTAGTAAGCCTCTAGTTAACTAGCTCGTTGATCAAAAGATGGTGAAGGTTTCCTAGCCATGGACATGAGATGTCATTTGATAACGGGATCACATCATTAGGAGAATGATCTGATGGACAAGACCCAAACTATAAACGTAGCATATGATCGTGTCAGTTTATTGCTATTGTTTTCTGCATGTCAAGTATCTGTTCCTATGACCATGAGATCATGCAATTCACTGACACCGTAGGAGTGCCTTGTGTGTATCAAACGTCACAACGTAACTGGGTGACTATAAAGGTGCTCTACAGGTATCTCCGAGGGTGTCTGTTGGGTTGGCATGGATCAAGACTGGGACTTGTTACTCCGTGTGACGGAGAGGTATCTCAGGGCCCACTCGGTAATACAACATCACAATGAGCCTTGCAAGCAATGTGACTAAAGTGTTAGCCACGAGATCTTGTATTACGGAACGAGTAAAGAGACTTGCCGATAACGAGATTGAACTAGGTATAGAGATACCGACGATCGAATCTCGGGCAAGTAACATACCGAAGAACAAAGGGAACAGCGTACGGGATTAACTAAATCCTTGACATAGAGGTTCGACCGATATAGATCTTCGTAGAATATGTAGGAACCAATATGGGCATCCAGGTCCCGCTATTGGTTATTGACCGTAGAGGTGTCTCGGTCATGTCTACATAGTTCTCGAACCCGCAGGGTCTACACACTTAACGTTTGGTGACGATTAGTATAGTTGAGTTATTGTGTTGGTGACCGAAGGTTGTTCGGAGTCCCGGATAAGATCCCGGACATGACAAGGATCTCCGGAAGAGTCCAGAGGTAAAGATTGATATATGTGATAATAGTGTTTTGATCTCCGGAAGTGTTCCGGAATTCACCGGAAGGGGTTCCGGGTGTTTACCAAAGTGTTCGGGTGCAGCAACACTTTATATGGGCCAAAGGGGTAAAGCCCACGAGGTATTGGAAAGTGCAAAAGGAAGTTTTGCTGCTGCCTTAAGCGGTACTACCGCTTGTGTGAAGCGGTACTACCGCGTAAGCGGTACTACCGCTTGTGTGAAGCGGTACTACCGCGTAAGCGGTACTACCGCTCGTGAGCGGTACTACCGCTTGTACGCGGTACTGCTGGAATCCGAGTGGGACTCTTTCCGTGCGGGCCAAAGCGACCTTGTGCGGGCAAAACCGACCTTGTGGATGCTTTCTCTCCAAGTTTAGACCCCAAGGCTCAACATATAAATAGAGGGGCAGGGCTAGCACACGGGATACATCAAGATTTCCCAAGCCGTGTGCCAGCAACCCTAACCCTCTAGTTCCTCCCGTCATAATCTTCGTAGTGCTTGGCGAAGCCCTGCAGAGATTGTTCCACACCACCATCACCACGCCGTCGTGTTGCCGGAACTCATCCACTACTTCACCATCGCTCGCTGGATCGAGGAGGTGAAGGCGTCATCAAGCCGTACGTGTGTTGAACGTGGAGGTGCCGTCCGTTCGGCGCTAGATCGTGTTTGGATCGAGGGACGACTTGCGATTTGGATCGCGAAGACGTTCGACTACATCAACCGCGTTTCCTAACGCTTCCGCTTAGCGATCTACAAGGGTATGTAGATTCACTCTCCCTCTCGTAGATGCTCATCACCATGGATAGATCTTGCGTGTGCGTAGGAAATTTTTTGTTTCCCATGCGACGTTCCCCAACATTTCTCTGATTAAATAGATACTTATGTACCTATAAATGATTTTTGGAAAAAATAAAGAGCAAACTATAAGCACTAGTAGAAAATGGGCCTTTAGTCCCGGTTGGGAAGGGCCTCTAGTCCCAGTTTTCCAACCGGGATAGCGCAATCGGGACTAAAGGCCACCCCCTTTAGTCCCTGTTGGGTCACAAACCGGGACTAAAGGCCCTCCATGTGGCTGCGCTCGTGCGCTGGGGCTGGAGGACCTTTAGTCCCGGTTGGTAACACCAACCGGGACTAAAGGACCTTTTTTCAAAATAAATTTTTTTGAATTTTTTTTTATTTTTTTTCTATATTTCAAATCTTTGAATTATTTGTCAGTTTAATCTCTAATCGCCCCTAATCTCAAGTCAAAGTGCATACTCGTGGTCAAACTTCCCAGTCGGTCACCCATCCTCACACTACTCCACCCCCAACACGCTTAACTTTTGAGTTCCATCCCAACTAGCTTCCAAGATTGCACTGATAACATCTTGATAATACTATGCTATCAATCTTATTATCCCCTAGACTTTGATGTCACATGATATTATTTTTTGAATTCCAAACCTATATTAACATAAACATTAATGATTAAGTAGTAATAATTATTAATTCAAATAACAAAAAAAATGAATTTTACATTATTATTGCCATTTTCAATTTAATATGGAAAAATTCATATCTTTACATTCGTAAATCAAAATTCAACAAATAATATGTATAAATCGATCAGAAAAATGATAGGAATCCAAATATTGCATCCATATCATCTTTTGCATAATGTATTATGTCTTTTAAATAATGTACTGCTATGCGTGCTTATTTTATTTTTTTTGATTTTGTAGGAAAAAATCTTCTTTTTGAAATAACTTTTTTTACTTTTGGAATTTTGAGAATCTGAGAAAAGTTCACCGGGTAAACCCGGTGAAATCGAGTCCCAATTTTTCTCTAGTTTTTTTTTATATATTAAACCTTTTTTTTTGACGTCGTATGCAAAAGTTATGGCCGTTTTAATTTTTTTTTTCTGATTTATGCAAAAACGGTCAAAAATCATATTTCAAAATTTCTATACCAACTAAACACTAAAACCTAACTACAACTCAAAGGATTTTATTTTTTGAAGATTTTATCATTTTCGTTTATTATCTACAAAACTCAAAAAGGCGGTCCACGGGGCGGCGGGGGGGTAGGCATGAGAGAAAAAAAACCTTTAGTCCCGGTTGGTGTCTCCAACCGGGACTAAAGATAGACCTTTAGTCCCGGTTGGTGACACCAACCGGGACTAAATATAGACCTTTAGTCCCGGTTGGTGACACCAACCGGGACTAAAACCGGGACTAAAGGGGTTGCCTTTAGTCCCGGTTGGTGTCACCAACCGGGACTAAAGGTCCCATTCGAACCGGGACTGATGCCTGCTGAGCCCCGGCCGGCTTCCTAGCCGCTCGAACCGGGACTAATGCTCACATTGGTCCCGGTTCGTAATGCGACCGGGACTATTGCTCCCATCCGGCTAGAACCAAAGCCCTGTTTTCTACTAGTGAAGGTAGTTGCAGTTCAAATTTGACCCGCTTCCTGCTGAACTGGCGGAAATTTATCTTTTTCATGAGGTGGATCAAAGCTTTTGAGACGCAACCATTTGGTCAATTGTACATTAAATATGGCCTAATATTTTAGAAAATTGATTTGATCCAATTTTGCAACAAATATTTGGTAGGTCCTTCACAAAAAAACTCATTTTGGGCACTCAAAAAATGGAAAATGAAATTTTCGTGCAAAGAAAGTTAAAACTTTCTTAGGCAACATTGTTTGTCATTCCAAGATGCAAACTTGTGCAAAATATTATGTCATTTGAACAAACTATGCCATGAATGTTGCCATAACATTGGCCATTTGCCTTGAAAGCCATGGATCTTCATACATGATAGCTCGTTTCTGAGAACACTTTTTTAAGACATTTGCCGTAGTCCAAGTTTGTTATTTTTCCTGGAAACTAGGTCACATATAATGACACAATACGAAGGTTTTCAATTTTTTTGATTTTTTTTGAATTTCTTGTGTCCGTTTCAAAATGTGGTCAAAACGGCGGGCATGACCGTTCGTAGGTAGGGGTTGAATCTTACAAAACTTTTGGAGTATCTCTGATTAAATAGATACTTATGTAGCTAGAAAGGATTTTTGGAAAAAATAAAGAGCAAACTATGAGGCAGCTGTAGTTCAAATTTGACCCGCTTCCTACTGAATCGGCGGAAATTTGTCTTTTTCACGAGAGGTGGATCAAAAACTTTTGACACCCAACCATTTGGTCAATTGTACATTAAATATGGCCTAATATTTTACAAAATTGATTTGGTCCTAATTTGCAACAAATATTTGGTAGGTTCTTCACATAAAAACTCATTTTGGGCATTTGAAAAATGGAAAATTAAATTTTCGTGGAAAGAAAATGAAAACTTCCTTAGGAAACATTGTTTGTCATTCCAAGATGCAAACTTGTGCAAAATATGATATCATTTGAAAAACGTATGCCATGAATGTTGCCATAACATTGGTCATTTTCCTTGAAAGCCATAGATCTTCATACATGATAGCTCGTTTCTGAGAACAATTTTTTAAGACATTTCCCGTAGTCCAAGTTTGTTATTTCTCCTAAAAACTAGGTCACATATGATGACACAATGCGAAGGTTTTCAATTTTTTTGATTTTTTTGAATTTCTTGTGTCCGTTTCAAAATGCGGTCAAAACGGCGGGCATGACCGTTCGTAGCTAGGGGTTGAATCTTGCAAAAAATTTGGATTATCTCTGATGAAATAGATACTTATGTACCTAGAAATGATTTTTGGAAAATATAAAGAGCAAACTATGAGGCAGCTGTAGTTCAAATTTGACCCGCTTCCTACTGAATCGGCGGAAATTTGTCTTTTTCATGAGAGGTGGATCAAAAGCTTTTGACACCCAACCATTTGGTCAATTGTACATTAAATATGGCCTAATATTTTAGAAAATTAATGTGGTCCAATTTTGCAACAAATATTTGGTAGGTCCTTAAAAAAAACTCATTTTGGGCACTCGAAAAATGAAAAATGGATTTTTCGTGCAAAGAAAATGAAAACTTCCTTAGGCAACATTGTTTGTCAATCCAAAATGCAAACTTGTGCAAAAATATGATATCATTTGAACAAACTATAACATGAATGTTGCCATAACATTGGCCATTTGCCTTAAAAGCCATGGATCTTCATACATGATAGCTCGTTTCTGAGAACACTTTTTTAAGACATTTGCCGTAGTCCAAGTTTGTTATTTTTCCTGGAAGCTAGGTCACATATAATGACACAATGCGAAGGTTTTCATTTTTTTGATTTTTTTTCGAATTTCTTGTGTCCGTTTCAAAATGCGGTCAAAACGGCGGGCATGACCGTTCGTATCTAGGGGTTGAATCTTGCAAAACTTTCAGAGTATCTCTGATGAAATAGATACTTATGTACTTAGTAATGATTTTAGAAAAAATAAAAAGCAAGCTATAAGGCAGCTATAGTTCAAATTTGACCCGCTTCCTGCTAAATCGGTGGAAATTTGTCTTTTTCACGAGAGGTGGATCAAAAACTTTTGATACCCAACCATTTGGTCAATTGTACATTAAATATGGTCTAATATTTTAGAAAATTGATGTGGTCCAATTTTGGAACAAATATTTGGTAGGTCATTCACAAAAAAACTCATTCTGGGCATCTCTAGTTCAAATTTGACCCGGTTCCTACTGAATCGACAGGATTTTGTCAACTTGACGAGAGGTGGATCAAAAGCTTTTGAGTGGCAACAATTTGGTCAATTGTACAAAAAATGCGGTCTAATATTTTTTAAAAATGGTGCGGTACAATTTTGCAACAAATATTTGGTAGGTTATTCACAAAAATACCTATTTTTGGCACTTGAAAATGGAAAATGCTTTTTTTTTGCAAAGAAAATGAAAACTACCTTTCGGCACTTGTAAAAAAATGAAGTGGTGCCAATTTGCAACAAATATTTGGTAGGTTATAAATAAAAATCATTGTCACTCAAAAATAGAAAATATTCATTGGTCTTAACGTTATCACGACCAATTTAGATGGTCATAACGTCGTATGCGTGTACTGCGTTCTGATTGGTTCATTGGCATCTCACGGGGATCATGCATCAAACACCGTCGGATGGCTCCGGATCCAACGGCAGCCTCACCCCCTCACCCTCTCACCCCACATAGCCCCGCACTCCTCCCTCTCGTCCCCTTCTCTCCCGCCGCCCCCAACCTCTCCCTCCCTCTGATCTCAATCCGCCGCCACCCACCGCCGACCTTGTGCCCCGTCCCTTTCCTCCACCGCCGACCTCCTCCCCCTCCCACTTTCGTTCCCCTACCCCCACCGCCGCCGTCCTCTCCCTCACCTTTCCTTCTCTCCCTAACCTAACCTAGGCCCAGATCCAGATCCAGATCGGTCAGGTGGCGGCCGCATCGGTTCTTCCCAATCCGCGCCACCTCTAACTCGCCGGGACGGAGGTGCTCGAGGCCGTTCCCGTCTGTGCGCTCGCGCCCAAAGAGGATCCAGCCTCCTTGTGCTTCTTCTCCGGCGATGATGCGGCCGTGCGGTCGGAGCCCTCACTCGATGAGCCAGAGTGGGAGGTGGGCCGCCGCCTCTTCTCCACCATGAGCCTTGCCTCGCCGCCGATCGATCCGGCGGCGTCACGCTGCCCTAACTCGGCCGCTAGAGGGATGGATGCTGCTCCGACCCTGTGAGTGCCGACGCCTCCCCCGACCTGCCCCTCTGCGTCTGTCTGCTTCATGCCGACGCCATGGCTCTTCCACTCGTCTCCCCCCACCTCGCGCCTGAAACCCCAACCTAGCACACGGTCATGGCGAGCGAGCTCGCTCGGGATCCGCAGCACAGCAAGGTACGCATCCCTCCTCCTCCCCTTCTCTTCTCCTTCCTCTCGTCTCCCCCAATCTGATGCGTGCATGCATTTTTTTGTAGGTTCGTGAAGAGGCCGATCTAGTTTTGTGAAAGAAGGGGGCCGGCCATGGAGAAGATCCTGCGGGGAGCTCCTCAGGGTAGGTCATCCCACAGATCTCCTCAATTGGGATGTGAAGATGCATAACTTCTGTTTGTTCAGGTAGTTACTTTATTATATACCAAATGCACCAGATACTTATGATTTCTTTTACGATCTTGTCGCTGGGCTAGAGCAAACACAGAGTTGCATATGATTGCTAGGTACTAGTAGTCTAGTTGAATTCGAGATGCGATACACTGATGGTTAATTATATATATCCACACAGCAAGTATACGGTATTGGTACCTATTGCTGCGCAATGCCAATGCTACATCAACTGTTGTGTGCATTTTAAATGCCAGGAGTAGCCTGTGCTTAGGGATGACTAGAAATCTTGCTAGGAAAAGCATTATATGTCACTCTCGATGACTGAATCCAGACTTGTGCTAACATTCTTGTAGAATTACTTGCCGTGTGTGTGGTTATATACTCTTGTTTGTGTTGTGTGCATCTATGCTGTTCTGATACCTGATAGCATTGTCTGGTGTATCAATTTGTTGTTAATGGAAATGTTAAGAAAGCATGAAATTTCTGTCCATGGAGAATGCTTCATATGCAGTCTGAAATTTTTGTCCACTAATTTACTTTAAGCCACTATACAAATTTTCTGTTTCGGTGCGAGCCTTGTAACTGTATCTCTGTGCTTTCTAACATGATTGTTGTAGGCTACAAGATATATCTCTATCGGTTCATCTTGCTGTAGAATATGCCCTTGTTCATTCGTTTATGTGTATCGCTATTTGCCTCTGGTGACACGTGAGAGACACTCATCTATATGTTTATATTTTGAGCAGCTGGGTACAATTACAGTTGCTAAATCACCCAGCCAAACTTTGGGAGGATGGCATAAAAGATTACATAACCCATGCTTTTGAAATCATGGTAAGCTTCACAAGCTTGTAAGGTGTTTTCTGTTTTCAAGCGACTTACATCAAGTTATTGTTTCTCAATAGAAATTCTAGACTCTATAGCTCTTTATTGTTCTCTCCACTTATTTGTATAGCCAAGGATGCTTACTTAACTATATAGCTCTATGCCTGTTTCTGGTTCCATTTAGTATATGTAGGTAGCATCAGCTTAAGTGTAATGGAGCTGTTGTTACTCTATGCCTGCTTCGTTAGAGTTTGCATCATCTCCTTGTTGTTTATAGCATAAACGCCTTCACTATTCTTGTTCTGAACCTTTGATCCTGATACTGATTGTATTTGTCTTGATGGAATTATAGGCAACATGGTGACTCTAGTGCAGGCAACGCTGGCCATCCTCTTCGAGGCCGTGTGTTTAACTGATTCCTCGGGTAGCCATGACACTACACTGGCTGATTAGTACCCAGTGGCATGTTTGTAATATTTACAGAGATTTCCCTTATAGGAATAATGCTCATGGTATATTTATATGTCCTGCAGCGCATGCTCATTTTTGGTCTGTACGGAATCTTGATATGTTGTTTTGGCAGCTGGGATATTAGATTGCACTTCGGTATGTGATTTACTCATGTTCGTACTGCTTGTTAAGTGATTATCTTTATGTCCTTGCTACTAGTAGGATGGTCAATACATGATTGCTCTGTAACTTATCTTTTCCGGAACAGTTTGCTTGGTCCTTCATATCTGACTATGTAATGTAGAAGCTCTACTTTATCCTAATAGTTGCCTGTAGCATTGTGCTACTATCTGTGTGATGCTGAACAATATGCTCTTAATCTGTTGCTATATTCTCAAGAGTTGTTTACCATTTACATTGTTTTTGCATTTGCTATATTCACAAGTGTCTGGTCTAGATAAGCAAACAAGCAGTAGTGTCTGGTCTAGATAAGCAAACAAGGGATGATCTATGCAGTTGTTGATCTAAATTGTTTGTTTCTGGGCGGTGTAGGACGAGCTGCAGCGAGACAACCTGGAGTGGAAGAACTTCGAGGACAAGATCAAGGAGAACCAGGAGAAGATCACCGGTTACCTCATCCTCGTCAGCATGGTTGGCTCCATTAGCAGATCCCTCTTCGGCTCCGACCAACTTACTTTTGTCGCTGGCTAGCAGCATTTCCAGGTACAGTAGTGTCCTGCTCTCTTGCCCACCGTTTAGTTTTTGTTGGAGTGTGCATGGTGGCATCCTGAGCTCGCACTGTAAAATATGCTTTGCCTTATTACTGAGCTGGCACTGTAAATTTTGCTTTGCCTTGTTGATAATGCCATATGTCTTATGCAATCAGATTACATTTCTGTTTGTTATGGTAATATAAAAAATATTAGTGTTGTCGTAATTTTCATAGTGTGTGCCTTTCAGTTCTTTATTTTGATTGTTTCCCTTGTATTCTATATGCTTCTAATGGCTGATCCTTCCAATGCCAGGTGTTGTGTGTTCTGGAAGATGGAAGAGGAAGAAAATTTATTTTTGATGAACTAATTTTTTTGTATTCTGTTTTGTTGTACGTATGATTTGATAGTTTTGTATAGGAACAAGTGATACTATTTTGTAGGGCTTTATGGCCTGTGATGAAAACATATTTAGTGCTGAATTATGAAATTATTTGCAAAATTTATCGGAAAGGAGAATCATCTGTATGAATATGGGCCAAGTATATTTGAATGGGCTGAAAAGAGTACTGGACCAACTCCAAGATTGAATTATTATTTGACTGTATAAAAAGGCTGAATGTAAACCAGAAATGGGCTGCACAAAATAGTACCTATATTCTTGAAAGGCCAAACGTGCATAAAAATTAACGGGCTGAACAGTTGGGCTTGGCCCATGTAGCTGACCAAAATTGATTGAAAAAAACACAAAGGGGCATTTAACGGGCTGAAATGTTGGGCCAGGCCCATGTAGCTAACCAAAATTAACAGGAAAATAATATATTAAATGGGCTGAATTGTTGGGCTCGGCCTATGTAAAGCACCGAACTGGACCGGGCTGATTCTAATCAACGACCATTTCGTTTGGTCGTAATTTTGCCACGTCAGCTTGCCATGTTGGATCTGATGTGGTCTGGGCAGACTGCAAGTGACCAAAACAATTGGTCGTAGAATCAACGACCTTTTATTTTGATCGTAACCTTCTACGACCATTTCACAAAGAAGGTCGTTAAGTTTCATTAAAGACGGTCAGCTTTTGACCAACTGTTTTTGGTCACAAAAAGGTCAAAAATGGAAAACAGTGACCATTCAATGACCAATATTGATGGTCGCAAATTAGCATATTTCTTGTAGTGTCGCTACGTCTTGGCCAGCTACAAAATTGGTTTGCTTGTTGGTTTGCTGTTAGCATGCGCCAGGTTGTTAGGCAGCATGGTTTGTTAGCATGCATCAGAATAGGGGAGGTGGCGTGTGTGCCAGCCTACAAATAGAGGCCGATCTGAGTTGGTTGAATGTACGTGGTATGTGCCCAGGTTAAGGAAAAAAACGCCGTTCGTGCGGCGAGGCGTTTGTCGCTGAAAAAATACAGTGCCCACCTTTCCTTCCACCTCCGTCCGAGCGAGTGCGAGAGATAGGGTTCGCCAGAGGGTTTGTCCCAACAATTGGTATCAGAGCCTTGTCGATCCGCGGTGAGTCCGCGGCGGCGTGACGAGGAGGCCACGGAAGTCCTGCATGGTGGCACGGAGTTCGCGAAGGCGCGGCACGACGGCGGCATGGATGCCGCAGCGACCGTGGCGCGGCCGCCAGGGAACGACGACCGTGTTGGCGCAGTCGTGCGTTGAGACGCGCGGTGGCACGGTGGTGTCAAGCGTTCGAGCGGGCATCGACGGCGTATGTCGCCGGAACGTTAGGCGTGTGTCGCCGGCGGAGAAGGAGCTCGGCGTGTGTCGCTGAGGAAGATGATGGAGGCTGCGTCAGCCTTGGTGGAGGCCGTAGCGGCAGCCATGGCGACGGCAACGACGGGAGCTGCAGCAACTCCGGCGATGGCAAGTCAAGATTAGGGGGGGATTGTTAGGAATAATCTTGTCCTGGATGCGTTCCGGGTGTATGCGTGCGTGCGCGCGGTTCGCGGGGTGACCGAGCAGCCCGTGATCGCTACGTCTTGGCCAGCTGCAAAATCGGTTTGCTTGTTGGTTTGCTGTTAGCATGTTAGCATGTGCCAGGTTGTTAGGCAGCATGGTTAGTTAGCATGCATCAAAATAGGGGAGGTGGCGTGTGTGCCAGCCTACAAATAGAGGCCGATCTGAGTTGGTTGAATGTATGTGGTATGTGCCCAGGTTAAGAAAAAAAACGCCGTTCGTGCGGCGAGGCGTTTGTCGCTGAAAAAAATACAGTGCCCACCTCTCCTTCTTACACCTCCGTCCGAGCGAGTGCGAGAGATAGGGTTTGCCGGAGGGTTTGTCCCAACATCCGACTCGTTCAGCTTCAGCCTTGTGTTGTTTTTGAGCAGTTAACTCACTGCAGGGATGAATTGTATGTGAAGGAGACTCACGATTGCCGTGCCACAGAGACTACTGGTTCCACGGTAAGAAGATTCCACTTCCACCTTGCGATTATGATCGGGGCTGTGCTTAGTTCGTCTGCTGACATTTCCAAGAAATTAATTTCGTATATCGAAGATGGAAAGCGCTCGCTTCTTCTGTAGCCCAAATGCCCAATTGAGAAAAAAGAAGTGTTTCGTGCGGTGATTTATACCTTACCTTCGGAGATACTAGTCCCAATTTTGCCCGCCTGCTCTGGGTGGCTGAGCTTCATGGAGAGTTTTTTTTTTGAGAAACATTTGAGAATTTTCTTGTGTGTGACATAACAGCCAAAGGAACAACACGGGCATGTCAAATAGCCTATAACTCACAAATTTGTAGAGGAAAGAGGCCCAGCACTGCTTCTCCTATAAGGCAATAATTAACTATACCCAAAATCTAAAAAGTGCACACGTGCTATTTGACTGAAACGAGCACACCCGCTACGTGACAGACAAGCAACCAGCGCTAAGAAAAAAAACCGTCTGTCGCTATCTATCCTCAGCTCGATTGCAATTTCGTCGCCTCGATCCCCTTCCTCGCCGACGCGGATGCCCATGAACTACACGAAGTAGGCGATGCGGTCGAAGTACGGCAGCGGCAGGGCCGGCTGGTACAGGGGCGTGTAGTTGAGCGGCGGGAAGGTGGGCAGGTCACTGTGGCCGAGGAGCAGCACGCCGGTGTCGTCGCGGCCGGAGATGCAGCACGAGAAGTGTGGGGTGCTGGCCCGCGAGACGAAGGAGAGGGCGCCCCTGTTCATGCCCAGCAGCCCGGTGCTCGGGACGCCGTCCAGGGACGAGTCGAACGCGGAAGCAATGCAGCGGAACGCCGCGCACAACGGCGAAGACGTCGGTCGCGAGCGCGCCGTCAGAGGAGGACCCGTCCGCGTAGGAGAGCGACACGCTGCACCTGCTCGACGCCCCGTTGCAGGCCGGGGCACGGCGACGAAGGTGGCCGAGCTCCTCCGGCGGAAGGACATCACGTTGTTCCTGGCGCAGAGCAGCAAGGACAGCTCGCTGCCGGTGTCGAGCACCATGGTGATGTTCTGCGGCGGCGTGCCGATGGCCAGCGAGACAGTGAGGCTGACGTTGTGGTGGAACCACATCTTGCTCGACTGCCATGGCAAAACTGCTCGCATAATGAACAGGTTGATTATCTATGTCAGTCCTTGTCCGCTACATGGTCGTGGATAGGAATCTTGGACGGGAGCCTACATGTAATGTAATTACCACAATTCTAGAAAGAAATGAGCAGGCTTTTGCAGATTTTAGGTCTCCTTTTCTTCTAGCAAATTATCACATTTGGGTCTATTTGATGGTTTCAGAACATCATGAACTAGACCTATACTAGAACTACCATGGGAGAATTCATAACATTGTTTTTCATCGTGGTTGGGATTTTTGAGACAACTTCAACGCAAGCTAATGCTTCTTTGTTTGTGATGTTTCCAGGACAAAAGGGAATTTAGGGCATGTTCAGTAACGCTCCGGCTCCAAACACCATCAATTCTACGCCGGAGCCGGGTCAAACGTGACGACTCCCGGAGTTGAACTCCTGGCTGTTAGGTCGTGGCGTATTGTAATATTTGTGGGGTTGGTGAAGCTGGGTATTCAGGGCTCCCAGAATTTAGCGAAGGCGGAGTTGAGATAAATTACCCGCATTGCCCCTGCCAAGTGACCTTCAGCGTACCAGTTCATGCTCTCTATTTCTCCTCGATAGCCTCTCTCTTCCAAGGCAACATTTTTTTTTGCAGAAAAGTGCAGGGTTTTTTATGTGCACATGTTTTACAAAGTTTCGAGAGCTGTGGACAGGAGTTGCCAAAAACATGGACATGAGTTGCCAGTGACATGGACAAGTGGTAAGTTGCTTGGGGATTGGCAACTTCACCTCACTTTTGTTATCTAGGGAAAGAGAAGAACTTGTGTGGGGTTGTAAACTTCACATTTTCAACGCAACTTCTCTGCTATGGAAGGCAACTTCAGCGGTGCACAGAAGCTTTGTACTAGTAAATTTGTCTAACATTCTTCTCACTTTGCCTACCGTGGTGGGTAAGTTTTCTACCAACGGATGCTCAGTTACCTATAATTGCAAATAAATTATCTACAATACTACGAAGTTGCCTATTGTTGATGCCAAGTTGTCTTTCATTGCTAATTTTTTTAGCCACTTACTGTGACCGATATGTTGCTTGACATTGCCAATTAGTGGCCTACCGATGACTCTCGGTTGCATGCCAACGATAATTAGTTTCCTATCGATGAAAATCACATACTATAGTATAAAAGTTGCCTCCTCGTGACGCCAAAGTTACCTATCATGACGAGAAAAAATTGTTCGTCGAAAGCAACTTTCATAGGTCAACTTATGGTCATGAGAGCCAACTCTATAAGACCATTGAGTTGATAGGTACGTAGTCATGATATGCAACCTCGCAACAAGGTGCTTCATGTAGCACCAAAGTTGATAGGTGGTCATGGTAGCCAACTTACAGGTGATGCTAGACAATTTGGTAGTCAACGTAGCCAACTCAAAAGAACACTGGGATGATAGGTGACCATGACACGCAGCCTAAGCAAAAGTTGCTTACTTTAGTATAAAAGTTGTCTCGCTGAGGCACCAAAGTTGCTCGAGAAAAAGAAGTTTGTCGAAAGCAACTTCCATAGGTGACACTAGGCAACTTGACGTTCATGATAGCCAACTTTACAAGAGCATTTGAGTGGATGGGTACATAGTGTTGATAGGAAACCTGGCAACAAGGTGCCTCATGTAGCACTAAGGTTGATAGATGTTCATGGTAGGCAACTTACAGGTGATGCTACGCAATTTGGTAGTCATCGTAGCCAACTCAAAAGAACACTGGGATGATAGGTGCCCATGGCATACATCCTAAGCGAAAGTTGCTTACTTTAGTGCAAAATTTGCCTCTCCGAACCACCAAAGTTGCTCGAGAAAAAAAGTTCGTTGAAAGCAAGTTTCATAGGTGGCTCTAGGCAACTTGACGTTCATGATAGCCAACTTTATAAAGAGCATTGAGTTGATAGATACATAGTCATGAAAGGCAACCTGGGAATAAGGTGCTTCAAGTAGCACCAATGTTAATAGGTGGTCATTGTAGGCAACTTACAGGTGATGCTAGGCGATTTGGTAGTCCTCGTGGCCAACTCGAAAGAACACTGGGATGATAGGTCCCCATGGCACACGACATAAGTGAAAGTTGCTTATTATAGTACAAGAGTTGCCTTTGTAGGAGATATGCCCTAGAGGAAGTAATAACAGTTATTTTGTATCTCCAAGTTTGTAATGAATGCTTATGTTCCATGCTATAACTGCAATGATTCTCGAGTCTACAATATCCACGAGGCTCGGAGGGAAATTCATGTGCACGTGTGGTATAATAAACAGAAAAATGTATTCCTGGTCATGCCTCTAAGACTGGCTCAAGTATTGCATGATGATCCTGTTTTCCTGATCATGGGCATGTCTATGCCAGCAATTTTTGAGGGCACAATGTTAGTAGAACACTTGTGTTGAATCGACCCATATTGATGTTATGCTATGAGATACATTCGTCACAAGTTAATGGTTAATAACACAGAGATAGTTAATGTTTGCATAATTTCTTAGACCATGAGAGTATCGAGTTCCTTCGTACTTGCTTCGTGAACTTTGGGGTTTGTTAAACGTCATCCGTTACTGGGTGCCTATTACGGCGGCTTACGAGTTCACGAAAAAGTATGACAAGGAACGAGATAGCTCAAGATTGGGATTTGCTCTTCCGACGATGGAGAGATATTCTCGGGCCCTCTCGGTGTTACTGTATCCATCATCGTCTGGCCAGACACAATGTGATTTGATCACAGGGATGCCGAAACACGGAAACGAGAAAAGAGAACAAAACCGGTAATGAGGTAACTGGCATAGTGGACAAGTTGTTGATCCACGGGGATGTAGATAAATCTCACCTCGGGTGTTTGTAACATATCGCGAAGCAACAGGAATAGCACACGGCAACCGGAGGTTCACTCGAATACTTATTCGTGTGGGTATAGGGGTCAATATGGGTGTCCACGGCTCCGATGTTGATCATTGATCGGAAAGTGTTCCGGGTCTTGTATATACTTCACCGAACCTATAGGGTCACAAGCTTAAGGGTCATCTATCTGCTGAATACTAGACAGGGAGTCTGAGAGAAATTCGCCGGAAAAGTTTCGGAGACAACGGAAACGTTCCGGAGAGAACACCGGAATAGTTTCGGTAAAACTGAAAAGTTGTTTCGGAGTATACCATTAAGTCAAATTGGTTTTGGCACATGCCTGGAAATTCTTGGAGGGTGCCAGAATTGTTCTGGAAACTTCTGGGATTTTTCCGGGATAAAAACCGGAAATGTTCCGGAGCTGCCGGAACCGGTTTGGTTGCTTTTCGCAGATGAAAATCACTAATCTGGAATTGTTTCGGAACGCGTCCTAAATCATTTTAGTGGGTACTGGAATTATTCTAAGACCCGCAGAAATATTTTCGGATTTAACGGTCGCGGAAAAATGTTTCCGTGAATAGTGAAAATCACTTTATGGTTACTTTTTTGGAAAGCCACCTTTTAGGGCTTTTCCCAAAAGGCTTCTAGAAGGACTTAGGGACCAAGGAACCCCCTTTGGGAGGGCCCCATGAGGGTGGAGCTCCTCCATGGAGCTCCACATGCCATCCTTTTATGCCCTTTATGCCCTTTATGTGTGACATAAAGTGTGGGTGCTTTGGTATTTTAATATGCCAACTCTACCCCTTGGTTTTCCTATAAATAGAGGTGGAGAGGAGCTCTCCACAGTCACTCCAACTCTCATACACATGCCATGCATTATCTGGCTTTCTCTCTCCCTCCCACAAAATAGTTTCGTAGAGCCGAAAGTCTGTCTGGGTTCCGGCAGGAACTAGTTCTGGACGGCGAAGCCCTGCCGGATAGCTGACACCGTATGTGTGCAACCCCGTAGAGAGGTCGTAGGTTCGATCTTTTGCCCGAGGGGCTATTCGAGGGTCCTCCCGAAGGGCTGTCCGAGTTACCGTATGAGCTTCGAGGGTCCTCCCGAAGGGCTGTCCGTGACATCGTCCGAGGGACTGTCCGACCGCTTCCCGAAGGGCTGTCTAACGAGGGAGTACATCCTCACTGTTGGGAGGTTGTAAATCCTAGCTGTGGAGATCTGCACCGACGATCTACATGGACTGTTCTTCCGCTGCGCTGCGAGTCGGTAATGATCAGATCAAACCTTGTATGCAGTCTCCATAGTGGTCCTGGGCGTGCTCGCTGTACCGAATTTTTTTGTTTTCTGTCGCGTTCCCTTACAGTGGCATCAAGAGCCTTGCTATGCGTAGATGCAGGTTGAGATCTAGAATACATAGAGATGTATGGGTATTGCATAATATAATTTTATAGTAGATGAGATCTATTGCTGAAAATTATTTATGCGGGTAGCAGATGAAATCTGTTACCCGATGTTCTTGTTGCTTCCCTAGAATTTGCGTATTTCTGATCTTGAAATGGCACGGTGGAATTTCACAAAGTTCTGGCAATCCGCGATCCTGATTGATCAACGAAGTGCTAGCAGTTCTTTGGGTTCCACCATAGTTGAGAGAAAGATGAAATTTCGCAGACGAAAGGGCAATGCAGATATGATCTGCACGGGGGTCATGCGTATGACGAAGTTTAGTCTGGGGCTCGAGATTTTATTATCTCGTGTTTCATACACCCCGCAAAGTTAATCTAGCGACTTGAATAATCATACTTGATGATAAACGTTGGTAGCTGCGGTTTAAGTCAAAACCTTAGAAGCCACGTAAAATAATTTTTTGCATAAACCGATTAGAGGCGTCTAACTTGGTTTTGCAGGATGTGCATGTGATGTGGTATAGCAGCTCTCATATTAATTCGATTATGTATGAGATGACTATATGATGTAAATTTATTAACATGACCTGCGTGTCATGATTCGGCATGATGGCTGGAGCCATATGATTGTCGCTTTAATGACATGCGTGTCAACCTTAAGTAATGCACTTATTTTATTAGCTATAGAGATAGCAATATTATCTGGTGCATCGACAAGGTGGTGGCAATCTTCGCAAAGGTGAACACCGACGCAAATGTCGAAGACGAAGAAATACTAGATTTCTCCGTCAGAAAGGGCTATACCATATCATGCTATTATGAATTGCCTGAGATGTTTATCCCTTATGATGCACCCTTTTGATTGCGCGGTAGTCGCTTTTTATTAGGGTGATCTCTCACTTAAAATATCAAGTAGTTAGTGTTCTCCCAAGTGTAGCACCATCACGGCACCTATCTCTTCGGGGCATCACATGATCTCCATGGGTGCGAACGATTAGAGAAGTGTGAGGCGGATGAGTTGAGACCTCGCAGTAGATCACTTGGTTGACTTGACGTTCAGGTAGGACAGTCCTGAGCTCGGAACACACGCATCGAAAGATGAACAAGAATCACATAGAGATGTGATCGGCAAGTTTGCCTACCGATTGAAGTTCACGCCATTTGTGTTCATCTCGAACCGTGGCGCTGAATGGAAATGCGGGTCTTGAATCACTCATAATCAATTTTGAGAGATATTGATTTGAGTGGGAGCGCACTTTAGAATAAAATTGTTTATTCACTAGTGCAAATTAATTATGAACAAAGTCTAAGTGAAACTTGTGTTTACCTTTGTAGATCAAATGGCTCGCAACACCGCGTTCAACTTAGGCCCGATGTTAGAGAAAGAGAAGTTAGCTGCGACTGGAAACAACTATGCGGACTGGGTCCGTAACCTGATGATTGTCCTCAGGAGCGCTAAGAGGATGTATGTGCTTGAAACTCCTCTTCTGGCTAAACCGGCGGCAACTGCGCCAGAAGATGAACAAAATGTCTGGGCCACTAAGGATGATGATTACAACTTAGTGCAGTGCCTTATGCTAGCTTGCATGAGTCCCGAGCTTCAAAAACGTTTTGAATTCCATAATGCCCGCAATATGATCTGGGAATTGGATGCTCTGTACAAGGAAACCGCACGGTCTGAACGGTTTGATATCATGAAGGCCGTGATGGATTGCAAGATGGCTGAGGGCAGTTCAGTTGGCGAACACGTGGTCAAAATGATTGGCTACACTGAAAGGCTTAAAACCCTGGAATTTCCAATTCCACCAGCCCATATGATGGACATGTTGCTTTCTTCACTCCCCCCGTCTTACGACGGTTTTGTCATGAACTACAACATGAGTGGGATGGAGAAGACACCAAATGAGGTGCTCGCCATGCTGAAAACTGCGGAAGAAGGACTGCGGAAAAATCGCAAGTAAGTGTTGCTTGTGAATAAAACCGCCAGTTTCAAAAAGAAAGGCAAGTCCAAGAAGGGCAAGGGCACCGGTAAGACCGGATCCCAAAGCAACTCTAAGGGTGGAGCCAAGAATGAAACTGAGTGCTTCTACTGCAAGGGCACAGGACGCTGGAAGATAAACTGTAAGAAGTATCTGGAAGATAAGAAGTCCGGGAAAACCGGAGAAGGTATAACTGTTATATAGGTTAATGTCATTGACGTTTTTCTTGCTAGCGAAAATTCTAAGTCTTGGGTATTTGATACCGGATCGGTTGCTCACATTTGCAACTCGATACAGGGGCTTCAGAAGGTGCGTCAGTTGGCAAAGAATGAAGTCGTGATGCGTGTCGGGAACGGCGCTGGGATCGCCGCTCAAGCCGTCGGCATTATGCCTCTACGGCTCCCTTCAGGATTTACCCTAGAACTAAGTAACTGTTATTTTGTTCCGGCATTGTGTATAAACATTATCTCTGGATCATGTTTAGTACACGATGGGTATTCCTACAAGTCTGAGAACAATGGTTGTTCACTTTATTGTAAGGATATGGTTTATGGATTTGCACCCATTGTTGGGGGCCTTTTCATACTAAATCTTGAATGTGGAAATGATGTCTTTAACATGAATGCTAAATGCCTTAAGAAGGCTGATACCACCACCACTTACTTGTGGCACTGTCGGCTTGGCCACATCGGAAAGAAACGCATGCAAAGACTCCATAAAGATGGAGTTTTACCGTCTTTTGATTTTGAATCATTTGACACATGTGAAGCTTGTCTGATGGGGAAAATGACCAAGACGCCATTCACGGGACATCCTGAACGGGCGGGTGAATTATTGGAAATAATACATAGTGATGTATGTGGTCCGATGAGCACAACTGCACGGGGTGGGTATTTCTACTTCGTGACTTTTACTGATGATTTGAGTCGGTATGGCTATATCTACTTGATGAAGCATAAGTCGGAAACCTTTGAAAAGTTCAAAGAATTTCAGAATGAGGTAGAAAATCATCGTAACAAAAGGATTAAGTTTCTGCGATCAGATCGCGGGGGCGAATATCTTAGTCATGAGTTTAGCCAACATCTGAGTGGCCGTGGAATCGTTTCACAGCTTACACCTCCAGGAACTCCACAGCGAAACGGAGTGTCGGAAAGACGTAACCGAACCCTGTTAGACATGGTAAGGTCGATGATGTCTCTTACAGATCTACCGATATCTTTTTGGGGTCACGCACTACTCACTACCGCTTATACATTAAACAGAGCACCGTCTAAGTCTGTTGAGACGACGCCATTTGAATTATGGTATGGGAAGAAACCCAATGTGTCGCATCTCAAGGTTTGGGGTTGTGAAGCTTATGTAAAATGTTTACAACCAAGCAAACTCGACCCCAGATCAGACAAATGTTACTTTGTAGATTATCCCAATAACACCATTGGGTATTCTTTCTATCACCAGTCCGAGGGCAAAGTGTTTGTCGCAAGAGTTGGACACTTTCTCGAGAAAGAATTTCTCGCTAAAGAATTAAGTGGGAGGACAGTACAACTTAATGAGATTAGTGAATCTTCGGCGACCATTGATATGGCTAAGGAACCGGAAGAAATTCCGCAAATTATCCCTACAACCGAGCCGGAAGTTGTCGCATGTGATGCGGAAACTTCAGACAATGTTGTAACTGAACCGCGCAGATCAGGTAGGACTATCCAGCCACCTGAGTGGTTTCATAACGAAATCTTCATTCTTGAAGACGATGAACCTGCGCACTACAAGGAAGCGAGGTCGGGGCTCAGCTCAAGGGAATGGCACAAAGCCATGAAATCCGAAATGGAATCCATGTACGAAAACCAAGTTTGGAACTTGGAAGAACTTCCAGAAGGCGTAAAGCCCATTGGTTGTAAATGGATTTTCAAAAGAAAGGCAGACGCGGATGGTAACATTACTGTCCATAAAGCTAGACTTGTCGCGAAAGGGTTCACGCAAGTTCCAGGGGTGGACTACAATGAGACTTTCTCGCCCGTAGCTATGCTTAAGTCTGTTCGGATATTACTAGCAATTGATGCTTATTTCGATTATGAAATATGGCAGATGGATGTCAAAACGGCTTTCCTAAATGGAAACCTCAAAGAGGATGTATACAAGATACATCCAGAAGGTTTTGTCGATCCTAAGGATGCTGGAAAGGTATGCAAGCTTCAGAGGGCCATTTATGGTCTGAAGCAAGCATCAAGGAGCTGGAACATTCGTTTTGATGAAGTAGTCAAAGAGTTTGGCTTCATCAGGAATGACGAAGAATCTTGTGTTTACAAGAAGTTTAGTGGGAGCACAAAAGCATTTCTAATCTTGTATGTGGATGACATATTGTTGATTGGAAATGACGTGAATTTTCTTAGCGAAATAAAAGACTCATTGAAGAAGAGTTTTTCAATGAAAGACTTAGGCGAAGCGGCATATGTATTGGGCATCAGAATCTATAGAGATAGATCAAAACGCCTGATAGTGCTTAGCCAAAGCACGTACATTGACAAGGTGTTGAAAAGGTTCAACATGGAGAACTCCAAGAAAGGCCTACTCCCCATGTCACCTGGCACAGTGCTTTGCAAGAATCAATGTCCTCAGACTCTCGATGAGCGAGTACAAATGAATGATGTTCCATATGCCTCGGCAGTTGGTTCTATTATGTATGCCATGCTATGTACAAGACCGGATGTTTCCTATGCGCTAAGTGTTAGCAGCCGGTACCAAAGTGATCCAGGACTGGAACACTGGGCCGCAGTCAAAAGTATTCTTAAGTACCTCAGAAGGACCAAGGATTTACTCCTTGTGTACGGAGGTGATGAAGAGCACATTGTCAGTGGTTACACTGATGCAGGCTTCATGACTGACCCAGATGACTTCAAATCTCAATTAGGCTATGTTTTCATATTGAACGGCGGTGCAGTTGATTGGAAAAGTTCCAAACAAAAGACTGTGGCGGATTCTACGATGGAGGCGGAATATGTTGCAGCTTTAGAAGCCTCCAAGGAGGCGGTCTGGATCAAGCAGTTTCTTGAAGACCTTGGTGTGGTTCCAAGTGCGCTGGACCCGGTGGAGATCTATTGTGATAATAGTGGTGCCGTGGCTCAGGCTAGGGAGCCATGTTCGCACCATAAGACAAGACATATTGAACGCAAATATAAACTCATTCGACATCATGTCAAAGCGGGTTTAATGAAAGTACGCAAAGTTCACACGGATCTGAATGTGTCAGACCCGATGACAAAGCCTCTACCACGAGCAAAGCATGAGCAGCACCGGATAGCCATTGGTGTTAGGGAAGCCATGTAACTGGATTATGACTCTAGTGCAAGTGGGAGTCTATAGGAGATATGCCCTAGAGGCAGTAATAACAGTTATTTTGTATCTCCAAGTTTGTAATGAATATTTATGTTCCATGCTATAACTGCAATGATTCTCGAGTCTACAATATCCACGAGGCTCTGAGGGAAACTCATGTCCACGTGTGGTATAATAAACGGAAAAATGTATTCTGGTCATGCCTCTAAGACTGGCTCAAGTATTGCATGATGATCCTGTTTTCCTGATCATGGGTATGTCTATGCCGGCAATTTTTGAGGGCACAATGTTAGTAGAACACTTGTGTTGAATCGACCCATATTGATGTTATGCTATGAGATACATTCGTCACAAGTTAATGGTTAATAACACAGAGATAGTTAATGTTTGCATAATTCCTTAGACCATGAGAGTATCGAGTTCCTTCGTACTTGCTTCATGAACTTTGGGGTTTGTTAAACGTCATCCGTAACTGGGTGCCTATTACGGCGGCTTACGGGTTCACAGAAAAGTATGACAAGGAACGATGTGACGCCCCTGGCTTAATCGTGCACTAATCATACACGCAAATGCACATGATCAAGCCTAAGGACTCACGGGAAGATATCACAACACAACTCTAAACACAAAATAAAATAAAACAAGCTTTATATTACAAGCCAGGGGCCTCGAGGGCTCGAATACATAAGCTCGAGTTACACAAGCATCAACGGAAGCATTATCATCTGAGTACAGACATAGTTAGACAAGGTTGCCTTAAGAAGGCTGAGCAAATCAACGACATCTAGATCGAAAAGGCGCAGGCCTCCTGCCTGGGAGCCTCCTATCTACTCCTGGTCGTTGGTGGTCTCCACGTAGTAGTAGTCTCCGCCGGAGGGGTAGTAGTAGTCGTCCACTGGGGTAGCTGGCTCCGGGGCTCCGTCGTCTGATCACATCAATCGGGTATGGGAAAAAGGGGGAAGCAAAGCAACCGTGAGTACTCATCCAAAGTACTCGCAAGACTTACATCAGATCTATTCTAAGTATGCATTGGTATCAAAGGGGAGGCTGTATCTGTGGACTAGACTGCAGAAATGCTAGAATAGAGAGAAAGGCCTAGCCTATCGAAGACTAGCATCTTTAGCGTCTTGCAGCATTAGAAGAGTGCAGATTAGCATAATATAAAGTAGCAAGTAAGTAGTAACAACGCCCAGAGATCCTTCCTCGACTCCCTACGAGAAAGCAATCCCGGAGCTTTCATATTATTAACAACACAAGTATCCAGTTCAAGTTGTAGTAGATCGGGATACTTTTCGAGCGTCCTGTTACCGTGGACACGGCTATTCGAATAGATATACTTCCCTGCAGGGGTGCACCAACTTGCCCAACACGCTCGATTACTCTGGCTGGACACACTTTTCCTGGTCATGCCCGGCCTCGGCTGATCGACACGCCGTAGTCCTACCTAGGCTCAACAGAGAGGCCAGCACGCCGGTCTAACTCCTAAATGCGAAGGTGTCATGGGCCAATCATCCTTTGCAATCCTGCGTGTTGCGAACGCGCCCAGTGAGCAGACCTAGCCCCTTTAATACAAGCGCAGGCTTTCCCAGTCCAACCCGGCGCGCGCCACTCAATTGCTGACATCTGAGAGCTTTCGGAAGAATCGTACGACACCGAGTGCCCATACTTATTCCCGCGTGGTGGTTAGTGCGAAAAGGCCAGAGGCCTACTCATATCACATATCCTAACCCGTTAGTGCTCTGGGAGCTCGCGGTGACAATCAATGATCCACGATCTGTGGTCCCGTCGCCCCGTCTCGTGGACTTACGGCAAGGGCCAGGAATTCCCGGCCGTGCCACGTAATTATCTTGCGGGTACCCTCACGGTCAACCCGGCTCCACAATTCTTGCGGGTACCCCTCGGGGTCGACCCGCCTCCAACAAGGTACTGTAGTAAAAGTGAAGGTAACCGTGTGTTCATCACATCAAAGGGGAACCCGAGGAATCACCCTCGTTGGATTCCCTACTCGATGTAACCGTCAAGGTGAACTCGGAGGAATCACCCTCAATGGGTTCACACTTGAAGGGTTGCACGGCAGAGGCATCATCGGAGGTGGTGGAAGAGGAATCACCCTCGTGACTCACATCCGACTAGCTACGCTACAGAGATGTCATCAGGAGTGAGTTAGGCGGTATCACCCGCGTCAATCGATAGTAGCTCTGCAGTGTCGTGCAACTAAGGGGGGGACGGTGCGGTGATGTGTCGGTCTCTGCCTGCCGATCACAATGATCGGGGCACCAGTAATAAAGCGGGGCAACAGGGACAAGGGTGAGGGGGTCACTGATGGTTCACTAACCAACCTATTCTAAGCAGTTTAGGATGACAGGTAAAGTAACAACAGTAGGTTACAAAAACAGGCTATGCATCAGAATAGGAGCAATCAATTACAGTAGCAAATTCTAATGCAAGCATGGGAGAGAAAGAATAGGCGACATTGGAATGATCAAGGGGGGTTTGCTTGCCTGGAAGATCTGCTGAAAAGGTCTGGTCATCAGGGGCGTAGTCGTACTCGGCAGCAGCGTCGGTCTCGGGGTCTACCGGAGAGAAGAGGGGGGAAGAAACAATAAATAAAAGTAAACAATGCAACACAGAGGCATGACATGGTAAAAAGCTGTGCTAGGGATGACCTAATGCAGCACTACACGTTGCAGGCGGAGCGGGAAAATATCTGGGGATATTTTCCCGGCCTTAAGCAGTTTTCAGACAGGTGATCCGGAGGGGAAGGTTCCATGTTTGCATGGTTGTGGGCATGTGACGGGCAAACGGAGGGCATATTCGGGTTCGTCTCGTTTTTCTGATAAACTTTCATGTAGAAAACTTTTTGATCCGAGCTACGGTTTAATTTCTATGATTTTTCAAAGTTTTAACCATTTTCTGAAATTGTCTTAATTAATTAAATTCGACAGAAAAGGAAATATGACATCAGCATGAGGTCAGGGTGATGTCAGCAGTCAACCCCAGCTGTTCCACGTCAAACCTAACAGCTGGGTCCCACATGTCAGTGACTCTGAGCTAATTAGGGATTATTTAAACTAATTAAAGATTAATTAGGGGGTGGGGCCCCACTGTCAGTGGCTGATTAACTTAACAGAATAATTAGCATTTTTATTATTTATAAAAACATTTTAAAAAAAGTGGGGGCCCCCTGTCAGTGACACAGGCCGCCCAGTCAGCAGAGTTGACCAGGTCAACTCGGCCAACTGGGCCCGTGGGGCCCTTTGCCAGTGACCCATAGGGGGGCACGTGGCCGGCCACGTCGGCGTCGGCGCCGGAGTTGCGCCGGCGAGCCCGAAACGCGGCGGAGGGCGCCGGCGAGCTACGTGATTCGCCTACGGTGGTCCAAAACGCGCGCGGGTGGGCTCTTTCGAACGGGCACTTCGCCGCGCGTCCGATGGTGGCGTTCTCGCGGGCGGGGGTGGCCGGAACTGAGCGCGGCGACGACGGCGGGCGGCGGCGTTTACGGGTGAGCTCCGTTGCGACGACAGAGGGCACGGGAAGCGACGCTAGCGGGTGCAACGGCCTCCTGGGAGCCCCAGTAGCTCAATGCGCTGCCCAGGAGCAAGCTTGGCTCGAGGTGAGCGCGACTGCGGCGAGCTCGACGGCGGCGGGTTCGGTCATGGCGGCACCTACGGCTACGGGCGCGGAAAGACAAAGGGGACGTAGGGGAAGCGATGCGGGGCTTACAGCGGCCCTACGGATGTGCAAAGGTGGGCTCGGGGAGGCTTGACGGCAGTGAATCGATGGCGGAAAGCTCGGGTGCCCGAGGTTGAAGACGACGGCGTGGACGACGCTGCGGTGGCCCCCGGCTCCGGTTGATCGGTGCAGAGGACGTAGCCGAGGCCGGCGAAGCGATTTGACACGGCGGCGAGGCGCAAGGGCGACGGTGGCCGCGAGCTTACGGCGGCGAGGCCATGGCGGCGTTCGGGAGAGGGAGGAGAGCGCGGGAGGGAGAGAGGGAGTGGGTTAGGGTTCGTCCAGGGGGTCGAGGAGGGGCCAAGTAGTCGCCCACCGCGCCTGTAGCAGCGCGTTGTCGAGCGGCGAGAGGGGGGGCCAGGGCGCGGCGTGCACGCGCGCGGCGACAGCAGCGCGGGGAGGAGCAGTAGGAGGGAGAAGAGAGGAGTTGGGCTGGGCCGGCACTGTGCACTAAGCCTGGTGCACAGTGGCCTCTTCTTTTCCTTTTTCCTTTTCTTTTTCTGCCTTTTCTGTTTTGCAAATTGTTTGGCCACCAAAACACTTTGTAAAATTATGGAGCTTGGCCAATAAAATATATTGCAATATTAGGCACTGCCATAAAAACTTTGGGGCCCTTTGGAAAAGGTTAGGCATTTTTAGAAATTGAAGAGACCAAAATAAATGTTGCTGGACCACTGAATTAATTGCCAGGGGCATTTTTGGAATCCAAAAGAGGTAGGTTTCAACATGAAAAATATTTAGGAAATATTTGCCAAATAGTGAACTATTTTGTTTGCATGACAGAAGAAGTAAATATTTGACCTGCAATTTGAATTAAATTGGACTTGATTTTTGGACAAGTGGCATTTTGGCTTAGTAAGGCATGATGACATGGCATCATTAGCATGAGATCACTGTAGCTTAGTACTGGGGGTGTTACGAACGAGATAGCTCAAGATTGGGATTTGCTCCTCCGACGATGGAGAGATATTCTCACGCCCTCTCGGTGTTACGGTATCCATCATCGTCTGGCCAGACACAATGTGAGTTGATCACAGGGATGCCGAAACATGGAAACGAGAAAAGAGAACAAAACCAGTAACGAGGTAACTGGCATAGTGGACAAGTTGTTGATCCACGGGGATGCAGAACCTCGGGTGTTTGTAACATATCGCGAAGCAACAGGAATAGCACACGGCAACTGGAGGTCCATTCGAATATTTATTCGTGTGGGTATAGGGGTCAATATGAGTGTCCACGGCTCCGATGTTGATCATTGATCGGAAAGTGTTCTGGGTCATGTCTATACTTCACCGAACCTATAGGGTGACACGCTTAAGGATCATCTATCTGCTGAATACTAGACAGGGAGTCTGAGAGAAAGTCGTCGGAAAAGTTTCGGAGACAACTGAAACGTTCCGGAGAGAACACCGGAATAGTTTCGGTAAAACTGAAAAGTTGTTTCGGAGTATACCATTAAGTCAAATTGGTTTCGGCACATGCCTGGAAATTCTTGGAGGGTGCCAGAATTGTTCTGGAAACTTCTGGGATTTTTCCGGGATAAAAACCGGAAATGTTCCGGAGCTGCCGGAACCGGTTAGGTTGCTTTTCACAGATGAAAATCACTAATCCGGAATTGTTTCGAAACGCATCCAAAATCATTTTAGTGGGTACTGGAATTATTCTAAGACCCACAGAAATATTTTCGGATTTAACGGTCGCGGAAAAATGTTTCCGTGAATAGTGAAAATCACTTTATGGTTACTTTTTTGGAAAGCCACCTTTTAGGGCTTTTCCCAAAAGGCTTCTAGAAGGACTTAGGGACCAAGGAACCCCCTTTGGGGGGCCTCCATGAGGGTGGCCGGCAAAGGGTGGAGCTCCTGCTATCCTTTTATGCCCTTTATGCCCTTTATGTGTGACATAAAGTGTGGGTGCTTTGGTATTTTAATATGCCAACTCTACCCCTTGGTTTTCCTATAAATAGAGATGGAGAGGAGCTCTCCACACTCACTCCAACTCTCATACACATGCCATGCATTATCTGGCTTTCTCTCTCCCTCCCACGAAATAGTTTCGTAGAGCCAAAAGGCTGTCTGGATTCCAGCAGGAACTAGTTCTGGACGGCGAAGCCCTGCCGGATAGCTGACACCGTATGTGTGCAACCCCGTAGAGAGGTCGTAGGTTCGATCTTTTGCCCGATGGGCTGTTCGAGGGTCCTCCCGAAGGGCTATCCGAGTTACCGTTCGAGCTTCAAGGGTCCTCCCAAAGGGCTGTCCGTGACATCGTCCAGGGGACTGTCCGACCGCCTCCCGAAGGGCTGTCCGACGAGGGAGTACATCCTCGCGGTTGGGAGGTTGTAAATCCTAGCTGCGGGGATCTGCACCGACGATCTACATCGACTCTTCTTCCGTTGCGCTACGAGTCGGTAACGATCAGATCAAACCTTGTATGCAGTCTCCATAGTGGTCCTGGGCGTGCTCGCTGTACCGATTTTTTTTCCTGTCACGTTCCCCTACAGCCTCTTCGTCGCACCAAAGTTGCTCTAGAAAAATAAACGTCAAAGCAACTTTCATAGGTGACGCTAGGCAACTTGACATTCTTGATAGCGAACTTTATAAGAGCATTGAGTTGATGGGTACGTAGTCATGATAGGCAACCGGGCAACAAGGTGCCTTATGTAGCACCAAAGGTGATTGGTGGTCATGGTAGGCAACTTACAGATGATGCTAGACAATTTAGTACTCATTGTAGCCAACTCAAAAGAACACTGGGATGATTGGTGACCATGGCAGATAGCATAAATGAAAGTTGCTTACTGTAATACGAAAGTTTCCTCTTCATGGCACCAAAGTTACTCGAGAAAAAAAGTTCATCGAAAGCAACTTTCATAGGTGACGCGAGGCAACTTGACGTTCATGATCCTGAACTTTATAAGAGCATCTGAGTTGATAGGTACGTAGTCATGATAGGCAACCTAACAACAAGGTGCCTCATGTAGCACCAAAGATGATAGGTGGTCATGGTAGGCAACTTACAGGTGATGCTAGACAATTTGGTAGTTATCGTAGCCAACTCAAAATAACATTGGGATAAAAGGTGACCATGGCATGCAGCCTAAGCGAAAGTTGCTTACTTTAGTATAAAATTTGTCTCTCCGAGGAACCAAAGTTGCTCGAGAGAAAAAGTTCGTCGAAAGCAACTTTCATAGGTGACGCTAGGCAACTTGGCGTTCATGATACTGAACTTTATAAGAGCATTTAAGTTGATAGGTACGTAGTCATAATAGGCAACCTGACAACAAGGTGCCTCATGTAGCACCAAAGATGATAGGTGGTCCTGGTAGGCAACTTACAAGTGATGTTAGACAATTTGGTAGTCATCATAGCCAACTCAAAAGAACACTAGGATGATAGGTGATCATGACACACAGCCTAAGAAAAAGTTGCTTACTTTAGTACAAAAGTTGCCTCTCTGAGGCACCAAAGTTTCGAGAAAAACGGTTAGTCGAAAGCAACTCGAAAGAACACTGGGATGACACGTGACCGTGGTACACAGCCTAACCGAAAGTTGCTTAATGTAGTACAAAAGTTGCCTCACCATGGCACCAAAGTTGCCCGAGAAAAAAAGTTCGTCGAAACATGCCAATATGGGATCTAGTTTTGAAGAGCTCGTCGCCAGAAACCTAACGATGGAAACGGATCTTAATTTCGATGCTCGTTTCAAAAGTAATGACTTTAAAAAAAATTAAACTCACAAATAAATGCACATAGAAATCTTTCCTTTTTCTTGAAATGGATTTTGCACCATAGTATTAGGACAAAAACTTACCTATTTCTGGGTGTGTGCTCAAAAACACTTGGGAGCACACATGTGCTCCCTAGTCACGTCCTTAACTATAATGTACTATGTTGCAGTTAGTCAATTAGGCCTACATGAACATCCAAAAGGTTCCGGTTCAGCTTGAATACTGCTATATGAATGACGCGCATCCTATTCCTCGCGTAGGTCACCAGAAGCGACCTAGCACGTACCCCCTCACGCGCTATTATTTGTATGGGCCGGCCCATTTTCGGATTTCATCTCCACCGGGTTTGGGAAGGTTATAAAATTTCAATTATCCGGTTTTTTTGTTTTCCGTTCGGTTTTTTCTTTATTTTTATTATTCTTTTTCATTTTTTATTTATTTTCCATTTTTTTCTAGTTTTTTCTTTTACTTTTTTCTATTTTTTTCATTTTATTTTTTATTTTTTTAATTATCTAATTTTTCAGTTTTTGAATTCACGAAAAAAATTGAAATCATGAACATATTTTAAATTTGCAGCCATTCCTTTACAAATTCATGAACATTTTTTAATCATGAACATTTCTAAATTCATAAAAAAACTTTACAATCATGAAAAATTGTCCAAATCCACGAACAATTTTCTAATCATTAACATTTTTGAATTTATGAACATTTTTTGAAATTGCGTACATTTTTTGAAACTCGTGAACAATTTTTTTGAACCACTGAACTTTTTTTCAAAATTTGGATCCATTTTAAAAATTTGGGAACAAGTTTTTAAATTCAGGAACATTTTTTGTTTCGACGAACACTTTTTGAATATTGTGAACATTCTTTTGAGTTTGAATTTTTTTTTTGAAATTCCTCAGCATTTTTCAATATTTAAAACATTTTTTGAAAATTCATGAACATTTATGAGCATTTATCATTGCCCGAACATTTTTCAAGTTGTGAACAGTTTTGGAATTCATGAACATTTTTTTTCACAATTTCCATCTTTTTTGAAATCCCTAATTATTTTCTTTTTATATCTTTTTTTCCCAGTTTTTTGTTTTACTTTTTTTTTCTTCTTTTCCATTTTACTTTTCAATTCTTTTCTTTTTCACTTTTCTATTTTGGAAAATTTTAAATTCGTGAGCCGTTTTTGAATTAATGAACATTTTCCAAATTGATGAAAAATTTAAAATCACGAACATCTTTTAAATTTGTCAACATTTGTTTTACAAATTCATGAACATTTTTATTCATGGACAAATTTTGAAATCATGAATTCCAAATTCATGAATATTTTTCTGAAATCGTGAACATTTTTTAAAATTCACGAAAAAAATTTATCATGAATATTTTTTGAATTTACGAACATTTTGGAAAATCGTGTACATTTTTTGAAACTCATGAACAATAGTTTTGAACAGGTGATTTTTTTTTTGAAATTTTGGTACAATTTTTTAAATTTGGGAACAATTTTTTAAATGCATAAACATTTGTTATTTGTGACAATATTTTTTTGAGTTCATGAATATTTATTTTGAGTTAGTGAACATTTTTTCAATATTGTGAACATTTTGTAAGTTTGGAAACAATTTTTGAAACTCCTGAACATTTTTTGAATATTATGTACATTTTTAAAAAATTCATGAACATTTTCTGAATATTAATGAAGATATTTTAAAATTGTGAATTTTTTTTAATACACGAACATTTTTTTTTGAAATCAAAAACATTTTTCAATCCATGAGCATTTATCATTTCCGGTACATTTTTCAAGTTGTGAACAGTTTTGGAATTCATGAACATTTTTTTCACAAATAGCGGACGCTATTGCGGCGTATAGTGCGACTTTGGGCTTGTCTTTCTGAGCTGTATGGACGGAGTAGGTTCCAGAGTTTGTAAGTGGTCTTGCTGCCAGCGATCATGCTGGATGCGCGGTTTAATTGGAATGAATAAATTCCCATTTCAGAAAAATGAGCATAAATGCTACTCCCCGTGTCCCATAATATAAGATGTTATTACATCCAATATACTTATATTATGGGACGGAGGGAGTACCTTTCATATGTGTTCTTGAACTTCCATTGGCAGTACTAGTAAAATGTTGCGTTCATTTCTTGGCAAATCGCTTCTAGCAACATGTTTTATTACTGCGTGTAGTGGATGTGCAAAGAGAGCCTTAGCTGTAGGGTAACGCAGTAGAAAACAAAAAATTTCTGACCTACGCACCAGCCCAGGACCACTATGGAGACTGCATACAAGGTTTGATCTTTTTCGTTACCGACTCGTAGCGCAGCGGAAGTAGAGTCGATGACGAACGGCGGTGCAGATCCCCGCAGCTAGGATTTTACAACCTCCCAACCGCGAGGATGTATACCCTCATCTGCCCCGCGGCGGTGCATAATTGATTTTGAGTGATACAAGATCCAAATTACAATTCAACGCCAAGGATGTATCCATCTCAAGTGACGAGAATTGCAATCGGTAGGCCAACTTGCCAATCACATCTCTATGTGACTCTTGTTCATCTTTCGATGCGTGTGTTCCGAGCTCATGACTTTCATGCCTGAACGTCAAGACAACCAAGTGATCTCGCTGCGAGGTCTCAACTCACCCGCCTCACACATCCCTAATCGTTCGTACCCATGCATCCATGTGATACCCCGAAAAGTTAGGTGCCGTGACGGTGCTACACTTGGGAGAACACTAACTACTTGATATTTTTGTGAGAGATCACCCTAATAAAAGCGACTACCGCGCAATCAAGAAGGGTGCATCATAAGGGATAAACATCTCAGGCAATTCATAATAGCATGATATGGTATAGCCCTTTCTGACGGAGAAGTCTTTCATTACTTCGTCTTCGGCATTCGCGTCGGTGTTCAACTTCGCGAAGATTGCCACCACCTTGTCGATGCACCAAATAATATTGCTATCTCTATAGCTAATAAAATAAGTGCATTACATAAGGTTGACACGCAGGTCATTAAAGTGCAATCATATGGCTCCAGCCATCATGCCAAATCATGACACGCAGGTCATGTTAATTTTACATCATATAGTCATCTCATACATAATCAAATTAATATGAGCACTGCTATACCACATCATATGCACATGCAAACCATCCTGCAAAACCAAGTTAGACGCCTCTAATCGGTTCATGCAAAAACTTGTTTTACGTGGCTTCTAAGGTTTCGAAACAAACCGAAGCTACCTACGTATTATCATCAAGTATGATAATTCAAGTCGCTAGATTAACATCGCGGGGTGTATGAAACACGAGATAATTAAATCTCGAGCCCCATACTAAACTTCGTCATACGCATGACCCCCGTGCAGATCATATCTGCAATGCCCTTTCATCTGCGAATTTCATCTTTCTTTTGACTATGGCGGAACCCAAAGAACTGAAGCACTTCGTTGATCAATCAGGATCGCGGATTGCCAGAACTTTGTGAAATTCCACCATACTGTCTCGAGATTGAGCAAACGCAAATTCTAGGGAAGCAACAAGAACATCGGGTAACAGACTTCATCTGTCACCCGCACAAATAATTTTCAGCAATAGAACTCATCTACTACCTAATTATATTGTGCAACACCCATACATCTCATGTATTCTAGATCGTAACCTGCATCTTCGCATAGCACGGCTCTTGATGCCACTGTAGGGTAACGCAGTAGAAAACAAAAAAATTCTGACCTACGCACCAGCCCAGGACCACTATGGAGACTGCATACAAGGTTTGATCTTTTTCGTTACCGACTCGTAGCGCAGCGGAAGTAGAGTCGATGACGAACGGCGGTGCAGATCCCCGCAGCTAGGATTTTACAACCTCCCAACCGCGAGGATGTATACCCTCATCTGCCCCGCGGACAGCCCTCCGGGAGGCGGTCGCACAGTCCCCCGGACGGTGTCGCGGACAGCCCTTCGGGAGGACCTCCGAAACTCGGACTGTCACTCGGACAGCCCTTCGGGAGGACCTCCAAAACTCGGACGGTCACACGGGCAGCCCTTCGGGAGGCACTCTCGAACTAAGACCGAAACTACGATCTCTCTACAGAGTTGCACACATACGGTGTCATCTATCCGGCAGGGCTTCGCCGTCCAGAACTAGTTCCTGCCGGAACCCAGACAGCCTTTCGGCTCTACGAAACTATTTCGCTGGGAGGGAGAGAAGAATGCCAGATCATGCATGGCTTTGTGTATGAGAGCAAGAGTGTGTGAGATGGCAGCCCACTCACCTCCTATTTATAGGAAAACCAAGGGGTAGGGTGGTTTTACAATAAAACCCAAAAACTCCCATGCACTAGCTCACACATGAGGGTGTTAAGTGCAAAATGGGATGCCATGTGGAGCTCCATGGAGGAGCTGCACATGTGAACGTCCCACCTTCATGGGGGCCCCCCAAAGGGGGTTCCTTGATCCCCAAGCCCTTCTAGAAGCCTTTTGGGAAAAGCCCCAAAAGGTGGCTTTCCAATAAATATCCCAAAAAGCACTTTCACTATTCATGACGACATTTTTCAGCGTCTGATCGAACTGAAAATATTCATGTGGGCTTAGAACAATTCTAGTACCCACCAAAATAATTTTCAACGCGAGCCGGAACAATTCCGGTTTAGTGATTTCATCTGCGAAAAGCATCTGAAGCGGTTTCGGCAGCTCCGGAACATTTCCGGTTTTCATCCCGGAAAATTCCAGAAAGTTTCCAGAATGATTCTGGCACCGTCCAAGAATTATCAGGCATGTGCCAAAACCAATTTGACTTTATGGTATCCTCTGAAACAACTTTTCAGTTTCACCGGAACTCATCCGGTGACCTCTCTGCGGAACTTTTCCGCTGTCCGAAACTTTTCCGGCGTCCGAAACTTTTCCGGTGATTTTCTCTCAGACTCCCTGTCTAGTATTCAACAGATAGATGACCCTTAAGCGTGTGACCCTATAGGTTCGGTGAAGCATAGACATGACCCGGAACCCCTTCCGATCAATGATCAACATCGGAGCCGTGGACACCCATATTGACCCCTATACCCACACGAATGAATATTCGAGCGAACCTCCAGTTGCCGTGTGCTATTCCTGTTGCTTCGCGATATGTTACAAATACCCGAGGTGAGAAACATCGGCATCCTCGTGGATCAACACTTGTCCACAATGCCAGTTACCTCATTGCCGGTTTTTGTTCTCTTTTCTCGTTCCCGTGTTCCGGCATCCCTGTGATCGAATCACCCTGTGTCTGGCCAGACGATGATGGATACCGTAACACCGAGAGGGCCCAGAGATATCTCTCCATCGTCGGAGGAGCAAATCCCAATCTTGAGCTATCAAGTCCCTTGACATACTTTTCCATGAACCCGTAAGCCGCCGTAATAGCCACCCATTTACGGATGACGTTTAACAAACCCCAAAGTTCATGAAGCAAGCATGAAGAAACTCGATACTCTCATGGTCTAAGGAATTATGCAAACATTAACTTCCTGTGTTATTAACCATTAACTTATGACGAATGTATCTCATAGCATAACATCAATTTGGGTCGATTCAACACAAGTGTTCTACCAACAATTGTGCCCTCAAAATTGCCGGCATAGCCATGCCCATGATCAGGAAAACAGGATCATCATGCAATACTTGAGCCAGTCATAGAGGCTTGACTAGGAATACATTTTACCGTTTATTATCCCACACGTGCACATGAGTTTCCCTCCAAGCCTCGTTTTATTTGCAGACTCGAGAATCATTGCAGTTATAGCATGGAACATAAACTTAATTATGAACAGGGAGATAATCAATAACATTTATTATTGCCTCTAGGGCATATCTCCTACAGACTCCCACTTGCACTAGAGTCAATAATCTAGTCAATGCTAATGCACTTTACACCTATGGCATACTGGTGTAAAATATGCTTCGCTTGTGGTATAGCCTGATGTCGAACGGATCTGACAACTTCAGCTCCGTGTGTAACTTTGCATATCCTCGCATTTTCACGCTTTCACAAAATTCATATTTGTGTGGACTTGGCTTTGTATATGTGTGAATCATTGGTCGAAACCTGATTCCTCAGACTGAGCTATGGAGCAACTATCTGCTATAGTGTCCTATAGACCAAAGCCATCTTGGAACCATACTAAGTTCATGAATGAACTATATGATTCAACAACTTCTTTGTCGCTTCTTAAGCATCAACATACTTAGCCTTTGATATAGAATTCGCCACAGTATCTTGTTTGGAACAATTTCCAACTACCGTGCCACCATATTGTGTATTACACAAAACCCTTAACTTAAATCGAAAATCGCATGGAGCATTGATGAAGACTGTATCGATGTAGTTACTTACAATGAGCACTTCATAATCTCTGCTTGCGAGAAAACATGTCATCAGCACTACTCTAGTACTTAATGACATCTTTCACTGTTGTCCCATGATCAGTACTTTGATCACTTTGGTATCTATACTCGCAACAACTTTGGAGTATTGGACATATCTGGCTGTTTTACATACCATGGAATACATGATTAATCCAAACACAAGAGTGTGTGGAATCACCATCATGTATTTTTGCTCATCTGTGTTTTGAGACACCGAGTCTTGCAAAACTCTCCACATGTGACTTCGGCAAGAATCACTCCTTGGCATTTTTAAATGCTAAAAAGTTTTAGCATCTTGTCAATATGTATTCATAGCTTAGCCCCATTAGGTAAATCTATCTCCATAGATCATCATGCCTAATATTGAGGCTATTTAGCCTAAGCACTTCATCGAAAAACTATTTTCAAATGAAGTCCTAATTTGTGTCAAGAAATTTATTTCCAATTAACAATGTGTCAAGTACACAAGGTTTTTAGAAATATTATTATGCTCCCACTTACTTTCTTGAATCACAAGCATCTTCGATACCCATTTGATGAAGTCAAACCCCTTTGACCATTCCATCAAAAACGAAGATTCCAACTCCACTTTGCTCTCTTCTGTCCATCGCGGGAACTCTGAAGTTTGCATACTTACTAGCATCCTCTGGATCGACAAATTTCTTTGGACTGTATCACATACAAGTCCTAGGTTTCATTTCCAACAGATGGAAATCCTTTTGTCATCCATGTTTCATATCTCATGATTGAAATATGTATTAATTGCTAGTTCAACCCGAACCGACTTCAAGCATCGCTACGGTGAGACAATCTCATCGTAGTCAACTCCTTGAACTTGTTATTGCAACAAGTCGAGCTTTATGGATAAAACATTTTATCCGTATCAGTTTTTAGTTCCATAAATATTCGTTAGACTCTAAGTCTTCCGAAAGGTGTATCAAGATTTTAATCTCGAATCACTTATATGGAAACTATCTCAGATTGTATTGGCATTAGCCAATTCCGTAGTCAGGGCCCATCAACGCTTCCTTGTGTATTGTAGGTATACTGTTGTCTAACAACAATATCTCGTTTGCGCACCTGATAGGTTTGCACGAGCTTTGCCTACGTGGTTCAGCTGCAAGTTCGACCGAAGTCCATACATTTTATTGTAGAGACTTCCGTATCAGTCGCAGTAGGAAACTCCGGAATCACTTCCAAGGTTTCTTTCCTTTGATCTGATGATGAAGATACTGGTTATCTCGTCGAGTTGCACTGTCCTCCCACTCGCCTTTTGTAAGAACTATTCTCTTTAAAAGCATACCGTTTTGCGGCAAAATCCTTTGCCTTGGTATAGTGGTGGGGAATACCCAATGACTTGGGATAACCTTACAAAGTAGCACTTGTCTGATTTGGAATAGGTTTGTAACCTTTTACACAAGGCCCATATTCCAAATGTTAAGAAAAGATATAACATGGTTGGGCGTACCATACCATGGCATCATTTCAACAGACCTGATGGATCTCTTTTCAGTGAAAAAGCCGCAGTCTCTAAAGCATCACTTTAAAAGGGATAATGGCAATTTTATTTATGTCATCTTTGATCTTACCATGTCATAAATGGTTCGATTACATCTTCACGGACTTTCCACTTGCAGTGGTGTTCCAGGAGGTGCAAGTTATGAAACCCCTTTCATAACTCATCAGACATTCGCTAAAGTTGTAACTCAAATATTCCTTTCTGCAATCGAATTGTAGAAACATAATTTTCTTGTTACAATAACTTCTACTTCATTTTTGAAAACCTTATGAATGAATTCAAAAGATCCAGACTTACGTCTCAACAAGTAAATATCCATATATCTACTTGAGTCATTTCTGAAGATAGACAAATCCACTACTTGCAACAACATTTATTGGACTACACACATCATAATGTATGATCACCAATATGTTCTTTGCTCGTTCCTTATGGCCTGTGAACGGTATTTCAGTCACTTCACTTTTCAGAGGAAAGTTGCAAGTGTCAGATGATTCAAAATCAAACGACTTCAAAATCCATCACAATGAAATTTTCCATGCGGGTTTCTCCAATGTGACCAAATGCAGTGCCACACTTGTGTGGTATTCTTTTAGTCTTGCGACATTTAGCGTCAGTGTTATGGATGTATCATATTTCCATCAATATTCATGACATACATCCCATCTTGTATGGAAGCATGGCCCTTCATGTTATTCATAACACCGAACATCAAAAGTTCTCTTATGAATAACCTTCTTGCAAAATACCTTATGCAAAGGGCTAGAGTGTATGAAACTCTAAATGAATTATGAAAGTAAATACAGAGGCAATGTATTAATATCAATATTCATAACATACGTCTCATTCATGAAAGTATGGCCCTTATGTTATTCATAACACCGAACATCAAAAGTTCTCTTATGAATAACCTTCTTGCAAAATACCTTATGCAAAGGGCTAGAGTGTATGAAACTCTAAATGAATTATGAAAGTAAATACAGAGGCAATGTATTAATATCAATATTCATAACATACGTCTCATTCATGAAAGTATGGCCCTTATGTTATTCATAACACCGAACATCAAAAGTTCTCTTATGAACAACCTTCTTGCAAGATACCTTATGCAAAGGGCTAGAGTGTGAAACTCTAAAATGAATTATGAAAGTAAATACATAGGGAATACACCGATGGAAGGCATAGTAACTTTTACTATGTTCCCTATGTGTATCTTAACCTCATTCCTGGCTAGTCTTTCAGGCCATTGTAGTTCTTACATCGAGTTGCAACAGAATGCAATCAAGCGGGTATCTTTGTGATTAACTCACAATACCCAAGAATTAGTGATTAACATGTTTAACCATAATTCCCAAGAACTATATCTTTGACCAGCCTTCTATACATCAAAAACTTGTATGACATTCATACATGAGCTGGATATTCCAGTCTTCTTTCTTATTTGCCATTATACTTCTAACAGTTTAACTTTTAGTATTTCTCCTAATCTCAGAAGAAGCACCCAACTTAAGAGTGGCGATAGCCCCGGACTTCCTAGGCGTGAAAGTTTCACTAACACCCTTCGGACATTTCCTTTCTCTTTAAGTTGTTGTTTTATTCACCTTTCATCATATGACAGGCGTTCTCCTGGATCCCTCTCTTATCAGTCAAATGCCTAGCAAACACTTTTACTAATAGTTTGCAAACAAACAATGCTTTGGATATCTCATATCTTTTAGCCTTTGTCTGTCTCTGAAAATGATTTTCAGATTCCATGAATATCACATAACTATCCAAACTTTCGAAGTTCGGGTCTCATGGAAGCAAACGTATTGCACTTGACTGAAACAGAATTCTAGCTTTTGGATCGAAGGACGAGAGCCACATGATCCATAGCATTTAGCGGGAGAATACCGAAAGTATGCGATAGGACAAAGTCCTTCTCGGCACTATTGAGGACAATCCTCACATTACGTTTACCAACCGTAACGTTTTAACCAGATATTTAATAGCTATTCAATTTTAATAGGGAAGGTGGAAACGCGAGCCATTATTCTACAACTATTATGCAAACCACACTTAGACAGCATTCAAAATTAATTGCACTGAGAATTAAACAAGTTAATTCTATAGTGCGCTCCCACTCAAATCAATATCTCTCATAATTGATTTTGAGTGATACAAGATCCAAATTACAATTCAACGCCAAGGATGTATCCATCTCAAGTGACGAGAATTGCAATCGGTAGGCCAACTTGCCAATCACATCTCTATGTGACTCTTGTTCATCTTTCGATGCGTGTGTTCCGAGCTCATGACTTTCATGCCTGAACGTCAAGACAACCAAGTGATCTCGCTGCGAGGTCTCAACTCACCCGCCTCACACATCCCTAATCGTTCGTACCCATGCATCCATGTGATACCCCGAAAAGTTAGGTGCCGTGACGGTGCTACACTTGGGAGAACACTAACTACTTGATATTTTTGTGAGAGATCACCCTAATAAAAGCGACTACCGCGCAATCAAGAAGGGTGCATCATAAGGGATAAACATCTCAGGCAATTCATAATAGCATGATATGGTATAGCCCTTTCTGACGGAGAAGTCTTTCATTACTTCGTCTTCGGCATTCGCGTCGGTGTTCAACTTCGCGAAGATTGCCACCACCTTGTCGATGCACCAAATAATATTGCTATCTCTATAGCTAATAAAATAAGTGCATTACATAAGGTTGACACGCAGGTCATTAAAGTGCAATCATATGGCTCCAGCCATCATGCCAAATCATGACACGCAGGTCATGTTAATTTTACATCATATAGTCATCTCATACATAATCAAATTAATATGAGCACTGCTATACCACATCATATGCACATGCAAACCATCCTGCAAAACCAAGTTAGACGCCTCTAATCGGTTCATGCAAAAACTTGTTTTACGTGGCTTCTAAGGTTTCGAAACAAACCGAAGCTACCTACGTATTATCATCAAGTATGATAATTCAAGTCGCTAGATTAACATCGCGGGGTGTATGAAACACGAGATAATTAAATCTCGAGCCCCATACTAAACTTCGTCATACGCATGACCCCCGTGCAGATCATATCTGCAATGCCCTTTCATCTGCGAATTTCATCTTTCTTTTGACTATGGCGGAACCCAAAGAACTGAAGCACTTCGTTGATCAATCAGGATCGCGGATTGCCAGAACTTTGTGAAATTCCACCATACTGTCTCGAGATTGAGCAAACGCAAATTCTAGGGAAGCAACAAGAACATCGGGTAACAGACTTCATCTGTCACCCGCACAAATAATTTTCAGCAATAGAACTCATCTACTACCTAATTATATTGTGCAACACCCATACATCTCATGTATTCTAGATCGTAACCTGCATCTTCGCATAGCACGGCTCTTGATGCCACTGTAGGGTAACGCAGTAGAAAACAAAAAAATTCTGACCTACGCACCAGCCCAGGACCACTATGGAGACTGCATACAAGGTTTGATCTTTTTCGTTACCGACTCGTAGCGCAGCGGAAGTAGAGTCGATGACGAACGGCGGTGCAGATCCCCGCAGCTAGGATTTTACAACCTCCCAACCGCGAGGATGTATACCCTCATCTGCCCCGCGGACAGCCCTCCGGGAGGCGGTCGCACAGTCCCCCGGACGGTGTCGCGGACAGCCCTTCGGGAGGACCTCCGAAACTCGGACTGTCACTCGGACAGCCCTTCGGGAGGACCTCCAAAACTCGGACGGTCACACGGGCAGCCCTTCGGGAGGCACTCTCGAACTAAGACCGAAACTACGATCTCTCTACAGAGTTGCACACATACGGTGTCATCTATCCGGCAGGGCTTCGCCGTCCAGAACTAGTTCCTGCCGGAACCCAGACAGCCTTTCGGCTCTACGAAACTATTTCGCTGGGAGGGAGAGAAGAATGCCAGATCATGCATGGCTTTGTGTATGAGAGCAAGAGTGTGTGAGATGGCAGCCCACTCACCTCCTATTTATAGGAAAACCAAGGGGTAGGGTGGTTTTACAATAAAACCCAAAAACTCCCATGCACTAGCTCACACATGAGGGTGTTAAGTGCAAAATGGGATGCCATGTGGAGCTCCATGGAGGAGCTGCACATGTGAACGTCCCACCTTCATGGGGGCCCCCCAAAGGGGGTTCCTTGATCCCCAAGCCCTTCTAGAAGCCTTTTGGGAAAAGCCCCAAAAGGTGGCTTTCCAATAAATATCCCAAAAAGCACTTTCACTATTCATGACGACATTTTTCAGCGTCTGATCGAACTGAAAATATTCATGTGGGCTTAGAACAATTCTAGTACCCACCAAAATAATTTTCAACGCGAGCCGGAACAATTCCGGTTTAGTGATTTCATCTGCGAAAAGCATCTGAAGCGGTTTCGGCAGCTCCGGAACATTTCCGGTTTTCATCCCGGAAAATTCCAGAAAGTTTCCAGAATGATTCTGGCACCGTCCAAGAATTATCAGGCATGTGCCAAAACCAATTTGACTTTATGGTATCCTCTGAAACAACTTTTCAGTTTCACCGGAACTCATCCGGTGACCTCTCTGCGGAACTTTTCCGCTGTCCGAAACTTTTCCGGCGTCCGAAACTTTTCCGGTGATTTTCTCTCAGACTCCCTGTCTAGTATTCAACAGATAGATGACCCTTAAGCGTGTGACCCTATAGGTTCGGTGAAGCATAGACATGACCCGGAACCCCTTCCGATCAATGATCAACATCGGAGCCGTGGACACCCATATTGACCCCTATACCCACACGAATGAATATTCGAGCGAACCTCCAGTTGCCGTGTGCTATTCCTGTTGCTTCGCGATATGTTACAAATACCCGAGGTGAGAAACATCGGCATCCTCGTGGATCAACACTTGTCCACAATGCCAGTTACCTCATTGCCGGTTTTTGTTCTCTTTTCTCGTTCCCGTGTTCCGGCATCCCTGTGATCGAATCACCCTGTGTCTGGCCAGACGATGATGGATACCGTAACACCGAGAGGGCCCAGAGATATCTCTCCATCGTCGGAGGAGCAAATCCCAATCTTGAGCTATCAAGTCCCTTGACATACTTTTCCATGAACCCGTAAGCCGCCGTAATAGCCACCCATTTACGGATGACGTTTAACAAACCCCAAAGTTCATGAAGCAAGCATGAAGAAACTCGATACTCTCATGGTCTAAGGAATTATGCAAACATTAACTTCCTGTGTTATTAACCATTAACTTATGACGAATGTATCTCATAGCATAACATCAATTTGGGTCGATTCAACACAAGTGTTCTACCAACAATTGTGCCCTCAAAATTGCCGGCATAGCCATGCCCATGATCAGGAAAACAGGATCATCATGCAATACTTGAGCCAGTCATAGAGGCTTGACTAGGAATACATTTTACCGTTTATTATCCCACACGTGCACATGAGTTTCCCTCCAAGCCTCGTTTTATTTGCAGACTCGAGAATCATTGCAGTTATAGCATGGAACATAAACTTAATTATGAACAGGGAGATAATCAATAACATTTATTATTGCCTCTAGGGCATATCTCCTACATTAGCTTGGTTAGGCACTTGGTTGTGTAGTCTAACCACCTGGGTTCAATTACTAAAATTGACAGGTGATGCATAGGGGTTTTCCCCATTTATTAAGGATCGAGTTTGATGTGTGGTGAGACCACTAGTCAAGATAAAATCTTGGTACTCAAAAAAGAAAATCTTTGAGGACCAAGCTTGATATGTGGCCGGACTACACTTCAAGATAAAATATTGGTACTCATACTAAAATGGCCGTGTGCATCCCTAATTGGTGCAGAGGTCAGGAAGTGAAATTCTCTCACAAATTAAAGCCATTCTCCTAAAATAGGTTATCTCCCAATCAACTAGTAAAGTCACGAACCCCTCGTCTCTCCCCTTCCAGGGTGATCGAGGGACAAACCCTAGCCCCCCGGCCGCCGCCCGCTCTTCCCTTCTCTTCCCCTTGTCGTCCCCAGAGACGGCCGCCGAGTAAGCCCGTGCGCCGCCGGTGATGGGGACGGCGGGGATCTTGCCGTAGCGCAGCTATCTCGAGGGGCAAGCGGCGGATCTCGGCATCCCGCACCCGGGAACATCGCAGGTGGCATGTAGCGGGAGCAGCTTTCTCAGGCATCGACGACGCTTGATGCGGGAGAATCGTTGCCATCTGAGGTTTGCGGATCGGAAGGTCTTTGGTGCTTGGTGCGGCAGCCCTGGACATTAGACGGCGGCGGCTATTGTGGTCATGTGGATGACGCAATGGCTTCATCTTCATTTTGGTGATGGTCTCTAGCTCGGTGTGTCGCGGTCGATGGCGGTATGGGATGTCCTCTACTGTGACCATGGAGTTTTGAGGCCGGTGGCAGTATGGGAAACCCCCTCCACTACGAGATCAAGTTTGATTTGAGTCAGCAAGTGCTATGCACAATGGGTTGGCGGAGATGTCAAGTCATGCCTCGGGATTCCTTCTTGAAGGCTTTGCTCAGAAGCTGTGTATTTTCTCTTTGTTTTTTGTCTTCTGCCATAGGGTTAGTGGTAGCCTGAGGGAGGTGCTGTCGCGAGGCATTCGTCCTCAGGTGTGTTTACTTTGTACCTTTTAACTTTGCATTAATAATATGGATGTGTGCATTGGTTGATGTAGAGGCCGGGGCCTGCTCCCCTTTTCGGAAAAAAAAGTGTAGTTGATGTTATTTTTCATTTCATGATCTTCATTCTCTGAACTGCGTTAAAGCCTTTCATGCAAGCAATTTGAATCCTTCAAGTTTGTAGGGATCTCAGACAGCTAACACCTGCGATAAAGCACCCAAAGAAACAGATGAAGGTAAGATTTGTTGCCCCCACAGACAAAAGATAAACAATAACACGAACAAATCATTCAGATTTTTATTCTTATTTTGCTGCAAACATCCACCAATTTCTTCTAATATACCATCTGTTGTTTCTTGATATCAATAGACCATTCATTTGTTGAAGATATGGAATTGGCTAGTCTCATGGCAGATCAGACTGGTGATGACAAGCATCTGGACGAGCAGAGGCATGAACTTTACAATGAAGCACTCAGTTTATCAGGCATTCCTGACAAAGAGTCGATATATCTAAGGTGTGTCTTATTACACTAAAATGCTGTTTTGTTGCTTCCTTGACATATAGATGGTTTTTATTAACATCTTATCTCTATGTAGTGTGATAGCTACCATTGATGAAGCACAACATGATGAAAATATGCAGAATGATAGTTCAATGGCTAAAGTGTTAGAAATGAACCAGGAAGTTACTATCACCAAAAATAAAAAGATAGTAAGGAGATCTCATTCGTGTAAGATAATATCACTCGGTTAGAGCTTCCTAGGAGTCGTTCCTGCTATTTTTTTAGATGATATTGTTGACTGACAGATTATTTTTCCTGGGAGAGGGTGGCGGTCAATATGCAGCTTGTTGCTGTACCTACCCGTCTTGTACTATTTTATGTTTCTATATATCAGACAAGTAATGTGACGCCCCCGACTTAATCGTGCACTAATCATACACGCAAATGCACACGATCAAGCCTAAGGACTCACTTGAAGATATCACAACACAACTCTAAACATAAATAAAAGTCATACAAGCTTTATATTACAAGCCAGGGGCCTCGAGGGCTCGAATACATAAGCTCGATGTCATACAAGCATCAGCGGAAGCATCAGGTATCTGAGTACAGACACAAAGTTAAACAGATAGGCCTTTAAGAAGGCGGGGCAAAATAAAACACAGATCGAAAGGCGCAGGCCTCCTGCCTGGGTGCCTCCTAACTACTCCTGGTCGTCGGAGGGCTCCTCGTAGTAGTAGTATCCGGAGGGGTAGTAGTGGTAGTAGTCGTCGTCGGCTGCTGGGGCAGCTGGCTCCGGGACTCCGTCGTCTGGTCGCATCAATTGTGTATGGGGAAAAAGGGAAGCAAAGCAACCGTGAGTACTCATCCAAAGTACTCAGCAAGACTGACATTAGATCTATTCTAAATATGCAACATTATCAAAGGAAGGCTGTATATGTGGACTGATTTGCAGAAATGCCAGAATAGAAGGGAAAAGCCTAGCCTATCGAAGACTAGCATCTTCAGGGTCTTGCAGCATTAGAAGAGTACAGATTAGTTCATAAGTATAGTCGTAGCATCAAGTATCAACATCGCCCAGAGATCCTTCTTCGACTCCCTGCGAGAAAGCAATCCCGGAGCTAACATATTCAATCCATTTCTAGTTGTAGAAGATCGGGATATTTTTCCGAGCGTCCTGTTACTGTGGACACGGCTATTCGAATAGATATACTTCCCTACAGGGGTGCACCAACTTACCCAACACGCTCGACGACTCTGGCCGGACACACTTGCTCAGTCGATGCCCGGCCTCGGACTATCGACACGTCGTAGCCCTACCTAGGCTCAACAGAGAGGCCAGCACGCCAGTCTACATCCTAAGCGCTCAGGGGTCTTGGGCCCATCGCCCTTTGCACGCCTGCGCGTTGCGAGGACGGCCAGGAGAAGACCTAGCCCCCTTAATACAAGCGCAGGCTTTCACGGTCCAACCCGGGCGCGTGCCGCTCAATCGCTGACGTCTGAAGAGCTTCGGCTGATACTACGACGCCGAGTACCCATAATATTCCCACGTGCTGGTTAGCGCGAAAAGGCAGAGGCCTACTCAGATTACATATCCTAACCCATTAGTGAATTTGGAGCGCGTGGAAACGAGCAGAGACTCACGATCCTGTGACCCCGCAGCCCCGTCTCGTGGTCTTACGGCAAGGGCTAAGAATGCCCGGCCGTGCCACGTATTCATCTCTCGGGCACCCTCATGGTCGACCCGACAACATATCTCTCGCGGGTACCCCTCGGGGCCGACCCGTCTTTATCAAGTATCAGTAATAAAGTGTAAGTAACCGTGTGTCCATAACATCAAGCAGGAATCCGAGGAATCACCCTCGTTGGATTCCCACTCGATGATCCCGTCAGAGTGAACCCGGAGGAATCACCCTCGATGATATTCACACTTGCGGGGTTGCACGACAGAAGCTTCATCGGAGGTGGTGGAAGAGGAATCACCCTCGGTAACCCACCAACGACTAGTTATACTACAGAGGCATTATCGGGAGTGAGATAAGAGGTATCACCCTCGGCACTCGATGGTAGCTCTACAGAGTCGAGCAACTTAGGGGGTGTGAGGTGTAGTGCTGGTCTCATCCCGTTCGATCACATCGATCGGGCACAGGTACTATAGCGGGGCAACTACAGCAAGGAAGAAGGGCCACAGATGGTTTACCATCCAACCTATACTAAGCATTTTGGATAACAGGCAGGTATCAATAACAGTTACAAGGACAGGCTATGCATCAGAATAGGATAAAACAATAGCAGTAGCAAATTCTAATGCAAGCAGGAGGGAGAGAGAATAGGTGATATAGGCATGCGTCAAGGGGGGTTGCTTGCCTGGAAGCTCTGCGGCAAAGGAGGGATCGTCAGTGGTGTCGTCGGTCTCCTGAGCTGCGTCGGTCTCGGGGGCTATTGGAGAAGAAGAGGGGGAAGAAACAATAAATAAAGGCAGACAAATGCAACACTATGCATGGCATGGCAAAATGCAGTGTTAGTGATGACCTAATGCATGGCTACATGTCGCAGACAAAACGGGAAAATATCTGAGATATTTTCCCGGCGTTTAGGCTGATTTCGAAATATTGATCCGGAGGGGAAGGATCCAGGTTCAGGTAGTTAGGAGTGATGGTCAAGCATTTTAACTGCGTATTCGGATTCGTCTCATTTTTCTGATCAACTTTCATGTAGAAAGTTTTTCGATCCGAGCTACGGTTTAATTTCTAAGAATTTCCAAAGTTTTAGGCATTTTCTAAAAATCCTGGATTATTTAATCCGAATTTAAACAGTGCCAAAACTTTTTACACTCAGCCCCAGCCAGCCACAGTCACTGACTGGTGGGGCCAGGGGTGTGCTGACTCAGCAGTCAACAGTCAATCGGTTGACTGAGGTCAAACGTGAACAGTACCGTGGGCCCCAGCTGTCATAGGCACAGGGTTAATTTAAACATTTTAATTAGACTAATTAACTAGGTGGGGTCTACTGTCAGTGGCACAGGGGCTCTGTTAGAATTTAACCTAATGATCTACAGTGCAATGGGCCCGGTGTCAGTGGGGTTAGCCCCGGTGATTAGTGGCTAAAGACGCCATGTCAGCAGGTTAACGGCGGCCAACGCCGGCGCTAAACCGGCGGCTCCGGCGATCGCCGACAGGCCGATTCCGGCCACGGGAGCGGGCGGGGCTAGGCTCGTTCGATCGGCTACAGGGCCCCGCGCACGTTGGCGGCACTGGGTGGGCACGGGGAGGCCACGAACGATGGCGACGACAGTCGCGGCAGGCGCCGGAGTACGGTGGCGAGGCGGGCTAGCTAACGGGCACCCGAGCGCAGAGAGAGAGAGGGGAAACGAGGTGCTGCTCACAGCGAGGTCGGGCGCGGGCTCGGGGAAGGTCCGGGGAGTCGAGGCCGTTCGAATCGACGCCGGCGGCCGAGGCGGATCCCGGCGAGGGAACGGCATGGGCGGCGTTGCTGGTGCCCCCCCGACGTCGATCTTGCGGTGTAGCGGATGACGACGTCGCTGACGGAGCCGATGGACAGCTCGGCGCGGCTCGGGGTGGCCGGTGGCTGCGGTGGTGAGACGGCGCGGTGACTACCGCGCTCGGCTGTGCGAGGCAGAGAGGAAAAAGGGGGGCGAGCGAGAGAAGGAGGGGGTGGCGCCAGGGGTCCAGGGGAGTGAGAGAGCTCGAGGCGATCTTATCCCCCTCCGGCCAACCACTACGTCGTCGAGGCGGCCGGTGGGCGGCGCGGCATGCTTCGGCGTGTCCTGCATCGACACGCAGGGGAGCAGGTAGGGGAAGGGTTAGTGGGCTGGGCTGGGCTGCTGTTGCAAGTTGGGCCAAGGTGCACAGTAGAGTTTAGCTATTTTCTGTTCCAGAAAATCAAAAGAGCTACTGTTTGCAATTAAAAGAGCTAGCAAATGATTTTTGGTGAGAGTGAAACTTGGCATACAAATCGAACATAATATTGTGGTGCTGCACAAAAAGTTTGAAGCCAAGAGGAGAAGTCCAAGCATTTTTAGAAAATGAAAAGGTCATTTAAAATGCTGCTGGACCAGATAATAAATTCCCAGGGGCAATTTGGGAGTTCCAAAAATGTTGGTTTCAACATGACAAATATTTAGGGATTATTTGCCATAGGATGAACTATTTTGATTGCATGACAGAAGAAATAAATATTTGACATGCAATTTGAATTTGAATTGGGCTTTGATTTTGGACAAGTGGCAGATGGGCTTAGTGATCATGATGACATGTCCACCATTAGGGGAAGATCACTGTAGTAAGGTACTGGGGGTGTTACAAGTAACCATTTATTTCATTCTACAGTTCATTCATGTCAGGACTTGGCAAACATGTCCAGTGACATCGCCAGGTATTGGAATCAGCGGTACTCGCTTTTCTCCCTTTTTGATAGTGGTATAAAGATGGATGAAGAGGGGTGGTTTTCAGTGACGCCAGAGCCCATCGCAAAGCCTCATGCATCCCGTGTTGGTGCGGGCATATTGATTGACTGTTTCGCAGGAGTTGGTGGTAATACCATCCAGTTTGCTACAAAGTACGTTACTATTATCGTGTTCTTATATTATGTAAATGAAAATAAACAATGTGTTAGCATGAACTCTCCCTTTTGCATAGCTACTTTTTTTGTTTTCTTCACTTGTGATGATGATGGTAGCTGGTATGTTACCTTGAATATTATGCATCTTGTATGCGTCAATGACATACTTGGTCGAGAATGAATGGCAGTAGAAAGCATGTTTGTACACTTATCTAGTTTATACTGAGGTATTTATGTCCTGTAAAATGACACATCGTATGAAAAGGATGGCTTCTAAGTTGCTTCACAGTATTTAGGGCTATAGCTGACTTTCTTAGAATGCATATCAACTATCATGCCACATGAGTGTATCTAATTTGGAAACTGGAAGCCCTTTTATGGTTAATGGTGATATCAGGTGGACTCTCTATTCTCCTGTTTCTTCTACAGTACGTACTGAAACTGTAGACTTCCACCTCTCTGGCATCATCTTTTATTTTCCAGGTGTAAGCATGTTGTTGCTGTTGACATTGACCCAAAGAAGATTGGTTATGCACAGCATAATGCAACTGTTTATGGAGTAAATGATCATATTAACTTCATCGTAGGAGATTTTATTCATATAGCACCTCATCTGAAGGTATGCCTTATCCCTTGAAAATGTCACACCTTTAGGTTTGTGCACATGTCATTCCCTATAGCTGCATATCTTCATAGCTGTCTGAGAATGCACTTGTTTGACCATTTTCGTTCACATGTAACTATTACGTAGGAAGTAGAGGAGAACACTATTGACTCTTGCATAAAAAGTAAATACATAAAAGTAAATGCATAAAAGTAAAAGATAGGCCCTTCGCAGAGGGAAGCAGAGGTTGTCATGCGCTTTTTGTTGTTGGATGCACAAGCCCTTAATGCAAAGGAACGTCATGTTATATTGCCCCTTGTGATAGCAACCTTTATTATGCAGTCCGTCGCTTTTATTTCTTTACCATCACAAGTTCGTACAACGCTTATTTCCCTTACAATAAAAGTTCAAACATATTTAGAGGCAATTTTATTGCTTTTTGCACCGATGACAACTTACTTGAAGGATCTTATTCAATCCATAGGTAGATATGGTGGACACTCATGGGAAGAAACTGGGTTTAAGGGTTTCGGATGCACAAGTAGTATCTCTACTTGGTGCGGATTTTTGGCTAGCAAAGATATTGGGCAAGCACCACATGTTAGAGGATCTATGACAATATAACTTCTATGTGAATATGAACAAATATAACTCATTACGTTGTCTTCCTTGTCCAACGTCAACAATTTGACATAAAATACTTAATGGGGGCTCACAATCATAAAATATGTCCAAGATAGTATATTTGCATGTGAATCTTCTCTTCCCTTATTACCTTTTTCATGAATTGCATCATTGACTAATGCTATGCTTGTTAACCTCCAATAAATTTTACCACTTATACTTTTCTTTATGTAATGTCATTACTTTCCATAAGATTAGTATATGATCTCTTTCATTATTTTCATTGCAAGGAATCACACTTATCATATCCAATGATCTATATGAAAGTTTTTATTATATCCCTCTAGAATATTCATCATCTTGGGACCAAATTCATATCTTGTGCAAATTACCATTACTATTATTAACTTTCAAAAAGATATAAGTGAAGCATGAGAATTAATGACAAACTACTCCAAAATATATAAGCGAAGATCAATGAGTAGTGAAACAATTAAGTAGCTATGTGAGGACTCTCTCTCATTTAAAAAGTTTCAGATCTTGATATTTTATTCAAACAGCAAGCAAAACAAAGACACAATCAAGTATAGCACACATTATGTGAACGAGTAAAAACTTGGGTTCAATCGAGACTAACCGATAGTTGATGAAGAAAAGTGATGGGATGCCTACCGGGGCATCCCCAAGCTTGAATGCTTGATACTTATTGGAATATTAACTTGGGGAGCCTTGGGCATCCCCCAGCTTGAACTCTTGTGTCTCGTTAATTCTTCTCATATAGTAGCTTCCCTAAGTTTCAAAAACTTCATCCACACAAAACTTGACAAGAACTTGTGAGATATGTTAGTATAAATCCACTCAAAACCTCGACATTCTCTACTGTAGCAAATCACTAAAATTATAATTAAACATTGAACACTAAATGCCTCTTCATATTTAATACTCCTATATTCAAATAGAAACATTAAACACGCATACATATGCAAACAATGCAACTATAACAGCAATCTGCCAAAACAGAATAGTCTATAAAAGGGGAATAAGAATCCATACTTCCCTAACTCCAAAAATTCTGAAAAATTACCATGTGACAGATAACTCATTCATTATTACTGTGTAAAAATTTCAGATTTTTATCATGTTCTGACTATTCAGGAATATTCCGGACATAACAGAAAACTTTCGGTTTTCAAACAGCAACACATGAACTTGCAAACTGAGCCTGGTAAAGGCTATAATTGGCATTTTATTGAACCAAAAGATACAAAACATGATTATTGATAACACCAAGCAAATATCAACAGAATAAAATGACGCTCCAAGCAAAACTCATATTATGTGACGAATAAAAATATAGCTCCAAGTGAGGTTACCGATAATGTTGAAGACGAAAGAGGGGATGCCTTCCGGGGCATCCCCAAGCTTAGTTGCTTGGGTATTCCTTGAATATTACCTTGGGGTGCCTTGGGCATCCCCAAGCTTAGGGTCTTACCGCTCCTTATTCTCCTCATATCGATATCTCACCCAAACCTTGAAAACTTCAATCACACAAAACTTAACGGAACTTCGTGAGAACGGTTAGTATGATAAAGAATAAACCATCACTTAGGTACTGTCCAAGACAAGATTCACAATTGTTCCCATATAATGCCTACTTTATTCTATCATTTACACAATTTATATCTCATAATATAATATATAGAAATATTAAAACAAGCAAACTGTGCATTGAAAACAGAATATGTCAAAAACAGAACAGTCTGTAATGATCTGAGCAACTACCATACTTCTGGAACTCTATAAATTCTGAAACATTAGGACAACGTCAAAAATTTGCATATCAATACTGTGTAAAAATTTCAGAATTTTTTGATGCTCCAGTAAAATCTGGGAAATTAAACACTGGAGGCAAAAGTTTCTGTTTTTGCACAGAATTGAATCAACAAGTATCCACACTATCCCAAAGGCTTTACTTGGCACTTTATTGAAAGAAAACTTGTAAAACATGATTACTACAGTAGCTTAATCATGTGAACACACTAAAACAGAAACGATAAATATTGGGTTGACTCCCAACAAGCGCTTTTCTTTAATGCCTTTTAGCTAGGCATGATGATTTAAATGATGCTCACATAGAAGTAAAGAATTGAAACATAACGGGAGCATCATGAATCATATGTTCCTCTCTCATAATAATTTTTAGTAGCATCATGAATGGATTCATCAATATAGCTATCATATAAAGCATTCTTTTCATGATCCACAAGCGTAGAATTTTTATTACTCTCCACACAAGCAATTTTCTTCTCATTCATAATAGTGGGGGTATCGTATGAAACTCGAATACTATAACTTGTTTCCACATTAAAAGAGTGATGTTCAGTAAAAGGATATTCATAATTATGATAAGTTTTATAAGAATGATCATCACTTCTTTTTATAACATAAGTATCATCACAATAATCATCATAAGTAGGAAGCATGAAATCATCATAACAAATTTGATCATTCAAAGTAGGGGGACTAAAAAGATCATCTTCATTAAGCATAGCATCCCCAAGCTTGGGACAAACATTAATTGCAGCAAATACATTCTCAAACATGTCATTCTCATCAAACATAGCATCCCCAAGCTTGTGGTTTTGCATATCATTAGCATAATCACTCTCATCATTAATAGTATGAATAGCACCAATACTATAACAATTATTATCATCATAATTTTCCAAGTTGGTGCCATAAAGATTTTCAAGATCATAAGAAGTATCATTATCTTCCCAATAATAATCATCACAACAAGTAGTAGGAATCACAAAATCATACTCAATATCATCATCCTCCACAATCATATTTGATTCATTTTCATGAGGCACAATGGTAATAGGAGCAACACTACTTGGGAGAGATACCTTTTTACCTCTACTTTTCCTTCTTTTCTTTTTCTTCTTCACCACCTCATGTGGGGGTTTAATCCATTTTTCTGTGCACTTTATTGAAGAGATTGGTTGAATAAAAAGCTCCTCCTCGTTACGTGATTCATCATAAGAAAAAATAGGAGGATATTGGGAAACCTCTTCCCCTTCATTAGTATTCTCTTCATCTTCTATTTGTTTTCTTGTCTTTAAATAATGGGATAATTAATTTTATGCCCCTAGTTGGGTCCCACTCATCTGTTTTACCCCTAACTTCAGAAACTCACCTGTTCTGTACAAGCCACTTTGCAATTCTTATGCTTTTGCCCTTTGACCGTCACTTTGAAAAAATCATAACAAATTCATACTAACTCAGAAAAATGCAAATAAGATATCAAAATGTTCACAAAAACATCACCTATATGTGCATGTCATTTTCATTCTTAACAAAAGTGTTGGAAAGTCCTCATCTCAGTTTTAGCTCATATGACCTTAGCATGAACAGTACAATCTAAAAAAATTCAAAAAATTCTAAAATTTTTGGTGGCAAACATTGACCAATGTTTTGAGTGCTTGCCAAGTTTCATAACAGAATGACATTCGTGCAAGTCGTGGCAAAAAAACAAAATTTTGAAGCATTGATTTTTTTTGCCATGACTTCCTCGAATGTCATTCTGTTATGAAACTTGGCAAGCACGCAAAACATTGGTCAATGTTTGCCACCAAAAAAATTTAGAATTTTTTGAATTTTTTTAGATTGTACTATTCATGCTAAGGTCATATGAGCTAAAACTAAGATGAGGACTTTCCAACACTTTTGTCAAGAATGAAAATGACATGCACATATAGGTGATGTTTTTGTGAATATTTTGATATCTTATTTGCATTTTTCTGAGTTACTATGAATTTGTTATGATTTTTTCAAAGTGATGGTCAAAGGGTCAAAGGGCAAAAGCATAAGAATTGCAAAGTGGCTTGTACAGAACAGGTGAGTTTCTGAAGTTAGGGGTAAAACAGACGAGTGGGACCCAACTAGGGGTATAAATCTAATTATCCCTTAAATAATTGGCAATATAAGGATTCTCAATGCAATTTACCGCACAATACATATAAATTTCCTTTAGATCAAAATCGAGAAATCTCATGAGATTATATTCTGGAATATCCATAGTTATACGTTTCATTTCTTCATACCCCAGAAGCATACTAAGTTCATTATGATGCGCAAGGGTAATCAAGTTATCACAATTCTTGGACACGATTCGATCATGAAACAATTTGCATTGGAGATTTAAATGACCACGTTCATTGCAAAGTTCACAAGGATGGCGAGAAAAATTCAATCTTTCAGCACAATCATCTAGCCTCTCTTGCAACCCTTTAGTTTCTCAATACTTATGCCTCTTACAAAATCTATTTTCCCTTTTTGGTATGCATTTGCACTCCCAATTCACTCCACAAAAATTGACATCCTTATAGGAGACATCATTATCATGACTAGTGCAATCATCATTAGTATTATGGATATTCAAAGAATTCATACTAGCAACATTGCAATCATGCTCATCATTCATGGATTTTATTGCGCACATTTCATTGAATTCTTCTTCTATCAATTTAGCACAATTAACGGAATCCTTATTTTCAAGAAAGACATTACAAAGACGAATAATATGAGGCAACCTCAATTCCATTTTTTGTAGTTTTCTTTTATAAACCAAACTAGTGATAAAACAAGAAACTAAAAGATTCGATTGCAAGATCTAAAGATATACCTTCAAGCACTCACCTCCCCGGCAACGGCGCCAGAAAAGAGCTTGATGTCTACTACACAACTTGTTCTTGTAGACTCGTGTTGGCCTCCAAGCGCAGAGGTTTGTAGGACAGTAGCAATTTTCCCTCAAGTGGATGACCTAAGGTTTATCAATCCGTGGGAGGCGTAGGTTGAAGATGGTATCTCTCAAACAACCCTGCAACCATATACAAGAAATCTCTTGTGTTCCCAACACACCCAATACAATGGTAAATTGTATAGATGCACTAGTTCGGCGAAGAGATGGTGATAAAAGTGTAGTATGGATAGTAGATATAAGTTTTTGTAATCTGAAAATATAAAAATAGCAAGGTGACAAATAGTAAAACGGAGCACAAACGGTATTGCAATGCGTGAAAACAAGGCCTAGGGTTCATACTTTCACTAGTGCGATCTCCCAACATTGTTGACATAGTTGAATCATATGTAAATCCCTCACGTGCGACAAAGAGTTCACTCCAAAGTCACAAATAGCGGAGAACAAACAAAGAAATTGTTGTAGGGTACGAAACCACCTCAAAGTTATCCTTCCCGATCAATCTTATAAGCCATCCCCATTAATTGTCACGAACAGCCCTAGAGTTCGTACTAGAATAACACCTTAAGATACACATCAACCAAAACCCTAATGTCACCTAGGTACTCCAATGTCACCACGAGTACCCACGGGTTTGATTATACGATATGCATAAATCCCCAAGGTTACGGAACCCGCAAGTTGATCACCAAAACATACATCCAGTGACTCAAGTGAATATCCCATTGTCACCACAGATATCCATATGCAAGACATACATCAAGTGTTCTCAAATCCTTAAAGACTCAATCCGATAAGAAAACTTCAAAGGGAAAACTCAATTCATCAAAGATAGCTAGTGATGAATTAAGTGCACATTACATTATTGCATCATATGGAGTTTTCCCCTCTCTATCTTCTTGTGATGAATTGAGTTTTCCCTTTGAAGTTTTCTTATCGGATTGAGTCTTTAAGGATTTGAGAACACTTGATGTATGTCTTGCATATGGATATCTGTGGTGACAATGGGATATTCACTTGAGTCACTGGATGTATGTTTTGGTGATCAACTTGCGGGTTCCGTAACCTTGGGGATTTATGCATATCGTATAATCAAACCCGTGGGTACTCGTGGTGACATTGGAGTGCCTAGGTGACATTAGGGTTTTGGTTGATGTGTATCTTAAGGTGTTATTCTAGTACGAACTCTAGGGCTGTTCGTGACAATTAATGGGGATGGCTTATAAGATTGATCGGGAAGGATAACTTTGAGGTGGTTTCGTACCCTACAACAATTTCTTCGTTTGTTCTCCGCTATTTGTGACTTTGGAGTGAACTCTTTGTCGCACGTGAGGGATTTACATATGATTCAACTATGTCAACAATGTTGGGAGATCGCACTAGTGAAAGTATGAACCCTAGGCCTTGTTTTCACGCATTGCAATACCGTTTGTGCTCCGTTTTACTATTTGTCACCTTGCTGTTTTTATATTTTCAGATTACAAAAACTTACATCTACTATCCATACTACACTTTTATCACCATCTCTTCGCCGAACTAGTGCATCTATACAATTTACCATTGTGTTGGGTGTGTTGGGGACACAAGAGATTTCTTGTATATGGTTGCAGGGCTGTTTGAGAGATACCATCTTCAACCTACGCCTCCCACGGATTGATAAACCTTAGGTCATCCACTTGAGGGAAAATTGCTACTGTCCTACAAACCTCTGCGCTTGGAGGCCAACACGAGTCTACAAGAAAAAGTTGTGTAGTAGACATCAAGCTCTTTTCTGGCACCGTTGCCGGGGAGGTGAGTGCTTGAAGGTATATCTTTAGATCTTGCAATCGAATCTTTTAGTTTCTTGTTTTATCACTAGTTTGGTTTATAAAAGAAAACTACAAAAAAATGGAATTGAGGTTGCCTCATATTATTCGTCTTTGTAATGTCTTTCTTGAAAATAAGGATTCCGTTAATTGTGCTAAATTGATAGAAGAAGAATTCAATGAAATGTGCGCAATAAAATCCATGAATGATGAGCATGATTGCAATGTTGCTAGTATGAATTCTTTGAATATCCATAATACTAATGATGATTGCACTAGTCATGATAATGATGTCTCCTATAAGGATGTCAATTTTTGTGGAGTGAATTGGGAGTGCAAATGCATACCAAAAAGGGAAAATAGATTTTGTAAGAGGCATAAGTATTTAGAAACTAAAGGGTTGCAAGAGAGGCTAGATGATTGTGCTGAAAGATTGAATTTTTCTCGCCATCCTTGTGAACTTTGCAATGAACGTGGTCATTTAAATCTCCAATGCAAATTGTTTCATGATCGAATCGTGTCCAAGAATTGTGATAACTTGATTACCCTTGCGCATCATAATGAACTTAGTATGCTTCTGGGGTATGAAGAAATGAAACGTATAACTATGGATATTCCAGAATATAATCTCATGAGATTTCTCGATTTTGATCTAAAGGAAATTTATATGTATTGTGCGGTAAATTGCATTGAGAATCCTTATATTGCCAATTATTTAAGGGATAATTAGATTTATACCCCCTAGTTGGGTCCCACTCGTCTGTTTTACCCCTAACTTCAGAAACTCACCTGTTCTGTACAAGCCACTTTGCAATTCTTATGCTTTTGCCCTTTGACCCTTTGACCATCACTTTGAAAAAATCATAACAAATTCATAGTAACTCAGAAAAATGCAAATAAGATATCAAAATATTCACAAAAACATCACCTATATGTGCATGTCATTTTCATTCTTGACAAAAGTGTTGGAAAGTCCTCATCTTAGTTTTAGCTCATATGACCTTAGCATGAATAGTACAATCTAAAAAATTCAAAAAATTCTAAATTTTTTTGGTGGCAAACATTGACCAATGTTTTGAGTGCTTGCCAAGTTTCATAACAGAATGACATTCGAGGAAGTCATGGCAAAAAAAAATCAATGCTTCAAAATTTTGTTTTTTTGCCACGACTTGCACGAATGTCATTCTGTTATGAAACTTGGCAAGCACTCAAAACATTGGTCAATGTTTGCCACCAAAAATTTTAGAATTTTTTGAATTTTTTTAGATTGTACTGTTCATGCTAAGGTCATATGAGCTAAAACTGAGATGAGGACTTTCCAACACTTTTGTTAAGAATGAAAATGACATGCACATATAGGTGATGTTTTTGTGAACATTTTGATATCTTATTTGCATTTTTCTGAGTTAGTATGAATTTGTTATGATTTTTTCAAAGTGACGGTCAAAGGGCAAAAGCATAAGAATTGCAAAGTGGCTTGTACAGAACAGGTGAGTTTCTGAAGTTAGGGGTAAAACAGATGAGTGGGACCCAACTAGGGGCATAAAATTAATTATCCCATTATTTAAAGACAAGAAAACAAATAGAAGATGAAGAGAATACTAATGAAGGGGAAGAGGTTTCCCAATATCCTCCTATTTTTTCTTATGATGAATCACGTAACGAGGAGGAGCTTTTTATTCAACCAATCTCTTCAATAAAGTGCACAGAAAAATGGATTAAACCCCCACATGAGGTGGTGAAGAAGAAAAAGAAAAGAAGGAAAAGTAGAGGTAAAAAGGTATCTCTCCCAAGTAGTGTTGCTCCTATTACCATTGTGCCTCATGAAAATGAATCAAATATGATTGTGGAGGATGATGATATTGAGTATGATTTTGTGATTCCTACTACTTGTTGTGATGATTATTATTGGGAAGATAATGATACTTCTTATGATCTTGAAAATCTTTATGGCACCAACTTGGAAAATTATGATGATAATAATTGTTATAGTATTGGTGCTATTCATACTATTAATGATGAGAGTGATTATGCTAATGATATGCAAAACCACAAGCTTGGGGATGCTATGTTTGATGAGAATGACATGTTTGAGAATGTATTTGCTGCAATTAATGTTTGTCCCAAGCTTGGGGATGCTATGCTTAATGAAGATGATCTTTTTAGTCCCCCTACTTTGAATGATCAAATTTGTTATGATGATTTCATGCTTCCTACTTATGATGATTATTGTGATGATACTTATGTTATAAAAAGAAGTGATGATCATTCTTATAAAACTTATCATAATTATGAATATCCTTTTACTGAACATCACTCTTTTAATGTGGAAACAAGTTATAGTATTCGAGTTTCATACGATACCCCCACTATTATGAATGAGAAGAAAATTGCTTGTGTGGAGAGTAATAAAAATTCTACGCTTGTGGATCATGAAAAGAATGCTTTATATGATAGCTATATTGATGAATCCATTCATGATGCTACTAAAAATTATTATGAGAGAGGAACATATGATTCATGATGCTCCCGTTATGTTTCAATTCTTTACTTCTATGTGACTCAAGTTGATCACCAAAACATACATCCAGTGACTCAAGTGAATATCCCATTGTCACCACAGATATCCATATGCAAGACATACATCAAGTGTTCTCAAATCCTTAAAGACTCAATCCGATAAGAAAACTTCAAAGGGAAAACTCAATTCATCAAAGATAGCTAGTGATGAATTAAGTGCACATTACATTATTGCATCATATGGAGTTTTCCCCTCTCTATCTTCTTGTGATGAATTGAGTTTTCCCTTTGAAGTTTTCTTATCGGATTGAGTCTTTAAGGATTTGAGAACACTTGATGTATGTCTTGCATATGGATATCTGTGGTGACAATGGGATATTCACTTGAGTCACTTGATGTATGTTTTGGTGATCAACTTGCGGGTTCCGTGACCTTGGGGATTTATGCATAAGGGTTGGCACACGTTTTCGTCTTGACTTTCCGGTAGAAACTTTGGGGCACTCTTTGAAGTTCTTTGTGTTGGTTTGAATAGATGAATCTGAGATTGTGTGATGCATATCGTATAATCAAACCCGTGGGTACTCGTGGTGACATTGGAGTGCCTAGGTGACATTAGGGTTTTGGTTGATGTGTATCTTAAGGTGTTATTCTAGTACGAACTCTAGGGCTGTTCGTGACAATTAATGGGGATGGCTCATAAGATTGATCGGGAAGGATAACTTTGAGGTGGTTTCGTACCCTACAACAATTTCTTTGTTTGTTCTCCGCTATTTGTTACTTTGGAGTGAACTCTTTGTCGCACGTGAGGGATTTACATATGATTCAACTATGTCAACATTGTTGAGAGATTGCACTAGCGAAAGTATGAACCCTAGGCCTTGTTTCTAAGCATTGCAATACCGTTTTTATGCCCGTTTACTTTTCGTTACCTTGCTGTTTTTATATTTTCAGATTACAAAAAGCTATATCTACTATCCATACTACACTTTTATCACCATCTCTTCGCCGAACTAGTGCACCTATACAATTTACCATTGTATTGGGTGTGTTGGGGACACAATAGATTTCTTGTATTTGGTTGCAGGGTTGTTTGAGAGATATCATCTTCAACCTACGCCTCCCATGGATTGATAAACCTTAGGTCATCCACTTGAGGGAAAATTGCTACTGTCCTACAAACCTCTGCGCTTGGAGGCCCAACACGAGTCTACAAGAACAAGTTGTGTAGTAGACATCAAGCTCTTTTCTGGCGCCGTTGCCGGGGAGGTGAGTGCTTGAAGGTATATCTTTAGATCTTGCAATCGAATATTTTAGTTTCTTGTTTATCACTAGTTTGGCTTATAAAAGAAAACTACAAAAAATGGAATTGAGGTTGCCTCATATTATTCATCTTTATAATGTCTTTCGTGAAAATGATGGAAAGGAAAATTGTGCTCAATTGATAGAAGAAGAATTCAATAAAATGTTTGGCATAAAATCTTTGAATGATGAGCATGATTGCAATGTTGCTAGTATGAATTCCTTGAATATCCATGATGCTAATGATATGCAAAGCTATAAGCTTGGGGATGCTATGTTTGATGAAGATGATATTTTTAGTCCCCTAAGTTTTGATGAGAAAAATTGTTATGATGAAACCATGCTTCCTATTTATGATGATTATATTGATGAAAGTGGATTTGAAGAGGCCATAAATTTATTTAATGATGATTCCACTATTTTGAAAGAGGTTTCAATTGATTATGACAACAAAGTTGCTATCTATGATGATTATTGTGATGACATGTATGCTATAAAGAATAATGATAACCATGAAACTTGTCATCATGATTTTAATTTTCAATTGGATTATTCCAATCAAGTATCTCATGACAGTTATTTTGTTGAGTTTGCTCCCACAACTATGAATGAGAAGAAAATTGCTTGTGTGGAGAGTAATAAAAATTCTATGTTTATGTATCATGACAAGAATGCTTTGTGTGATGGATATATTGTTGAATTTCTTCATTATTCTACTGAATATTATTATGAGAGAGGATCATATGCTTGTAGGTATTGCAATAATATCAAGTTTCCTCTCTATGTGTTGAAAGTTTTGAAGTTATGCTTGTTTTGCCTTCCTATGCTAGTTGATTCTTGCTCCCATAAACTATTTGCTCATAAGATCCCTATGCATAGAAAGTGGGTTAGACTTAAATGTGCTAGTCATATGCTTCATGATGCTCTCTTTGTGTTTCAATTCTTTACTTTTATGTGAGCATCATTGAAATCATCATGCCTAGCTAAAAAGGCATTAAAGAAAAGCGCTTGTTGGGAGACAACCCAATATTTATACCTTCTGTTTTTGTGTGTTCAAATGATTAAGATACTGTAGTAATCATGTTTTATATGTTTTATTTCAATAAAGTGCCAAGTAAAACCTTTGGGATAGTGTGGATACTTGTTGATTCAATTCTGTGCAAAAACAGAAACTTTTGCCTCCAGTGTTTAATTCCCCAGGTTTTAGTGGAGCGTCAAAAAATTCTTAAATTTTTACACAGTATTGATATGCAAATTTTTGACGTTGTCCTAATGTTTCAGAATTTTTAGAGTTCCAGAAGTATGGTAGTTGCTCAGATCATTACAGACTGTTCTGTTTTTGACAGATTCTGTTTTCAATGCATAGTTTGTTTGTTTTAATGTTTCCATAGCTTATATTATGAGATATAAATTGTGGAAATGATAGAATACAGTAGGAATTATATGGGAACAATTGTGAATCTTGTCTTGGACAGTACCTAAGTGATGGTTTATTCTTTATCATACTAACCGTTCTCACGAAGTTCCGTTAAGTTTTGTGTGATTGAAGTTTTCAAGTTTTGGGTGAGATATCGATATGAGGAGAATAAGGAGTGGCAAGACCCTAAGCTTGGGGATGCCCAAGGCACCCCAAGGTAATACTCAAGGAAGACTCAAGCGCCTAAGCTTGGGGATGCCCCGGAAGGCATCCCCTCTTTCGTCTTCAACACTATCGGTAACCTCACTCGGAGCTATATTTTTATTCGCCACATAATATGAGTTTTGCTTGGAGCATCATTTTTTTCTGTTGATATTTTCTTGGTGTTATAAATAATCATGTTTTGCATCTTTTAGTTCAATAAAATGTCAAGTATAGCCTTTACCATGCTTATTTTGCAAGTTCAGGAGTTGCTGTTTCAAAACAGAAAGTTTGCTGCTATTGATTAAATTGCCCAGAAATGTCAGAATGTGATAAAATCTTGAAATTTTTAAAAAGTCAACTTTGATAAATTATTTCCAGTGTGGTAAATTTTCAGAATTTTTTGAGTTATCTAAGTATGGATTCTTAATTATCCTTTACAGACTGTCCTGTTTAGGCAGATTGCTGTTATGTTTGCATTGTTTGCATATGTTGGCTTGTTTAATGATTATATTTGAAGATAGAAGTATTAAATATGCAGAGGCATTTAATATTCAATGTTTAATTATAATTTTAGTGATTTTCTACAGTAGAGAATGTCGAGGTTTTGAGTGGATTTATACTGACATATCTCACAAGTTCTTGTCAAGTTTTGTGTGGATGAAGTTTTTGAAACTTAGGGAAACTATTATATGAGAAGAATTAATGAGACACAAGAGTTCAAGCTTGGGGATGCCCAAGGCTCCCCAAGTTAATATTCCAAGAAGTATCAAGCATTCAAGCTTGGGGATGCCCCGGTAGGCATCCCATCACTTTTCTTCATCAACTATCGGTTAGTCTCGATTGAACCCAAGTTTTTACTTGTTCACATAATGTGTGCTATACTTGGTTGTGTCTTTGTTTTGCTTGCTGTTTGAATAAAATATTAATATCTGAAACTTTTTTTTAATGAGAGAGAGTCCTTACATAGCTACTTAATTGTTTCACTACTCATTGATCTTCGCTTATATCTTTTTGGAGTAGTTTGCCATTTACTCTTGTGCTTCACTTATATCCTATGAGTAAATTGTGAAATAATTGAATATCATAAAGTTGAAATTTGTGTGCTTCATATGCTTGTCCCACGGGGAGTAATGACATTACATAAAGAAAAGTATAAGTGGTAAAATTTATTGGAGGTTAACAAGCATAGCATTAGTCAATGATGCAATTCATGAAAAAGTTAATAAGGGAAGAGAAGATTCACATGCAAATATACTATCTTGGACATCTTTTATGATTGTGAGCCCCCATTAAGTATTTTATGTCAAAATGTTGACGTTGGACAAGGAAGACAACGTAATGAATTATGTTTGTTCATATTCACATAGAAGTTATATTGTTATAGATCCTCCAACATGTGGTGCTTGCCCAATATCTTTGCTAGCCAAAAATCCGCACCAAGTAGAGATACTACTTGTGCATCCAAAACCCTTAAACCCAGTTTCTTGCCATGAGAGTCCACTATATCTACCTATGGATTGAATAAGATCCTTCAAGTAAGTTGTCATCGGTGCAAAAAGCAATAAAAATTGCTCCTAAAATATGTATGATCTTTTATTGCAAGGGAAAATAAGCGTTGTACGAACTTGTGATGGTAAAGAAATAAAAGCGACGGACTGCATAATAAAGGTTGCTATCACAAGGGGCAATATAACGTGACGTTCCTTTGCATTAAGAGCTTGTGCATCCAACAACAAAAAGCGCATGACAACCTCTACTTCCCTCTGCGAAGGGCCTATATTTTACTTTTATGCATTTACTTTTATGTATTTATTTTTTATGCAAGAGTCAATAGTGTTCTCCTCTACTTCCTTTTTTATTTTTCTCTTTTGCAAGCATCATGTGGTGGGGAAAGATCTAGGCACATATATCTAGTTGGATATGAGTGATCATGAGTTATTATTGTTGACATCACCCTTGAGGTGAATAAGTTGGGAGGCGAAATCACAAGCCCCTATCTTTCTATGTGTCTGGCTAAAACTTTTGCTCCATTTATATGTCATGAGTGTTAGCATTCATAGAAGACTAAATGATGGTTGAGTATGTGGACTTGCTAAAAAGCTCCTACATGAGACCCTTCCTGAAAATATGATGAATTGCAATTGCATTGTTGACTAGAATAGTTTGTTAGTTTCCAAGAAAGTTTATGCCTTATACTTCATTGTTGTGATGAATTGTTACTTGCTCATGAGAAGTTTTATGATAATAAATATTGATGTTATAATAATGATCTTGCTTTGAATCATTCAAGTCCAATGTCCATGCAACAAAAGAAAAGATTATATGATGATTATGATAGGTAGCATTCCACATCAAAAATTTCTGTTTTTAATTGCTACTTAATCATGATGAGTTTTATGAGAACAAGTTGCTGTTATGATGCTAGGAAAAGTGATTGAAATTATCATTGATAAAACTTATGCACTATGCTAGCATTCACACTTCATAAATTATTTCTTTTATCATTTACCTACTCGAGGACGAGCAGGAATTAAGCTTGGGGATGCTGATACGTCTCCAACGTATCTATAATTTATGAAGTATTCATGCCATGTTTATAACAATTCTATATGGTTTTGGTATGATTTGATTAGAACTAACCCGGACTGACGCTGTTTTCAGCAGAATTGCCATGGTGTTGTTTTTTGTGCAGAAATAAAAGTTATTGGAATTGGATGAAACTTTTTGGAGATTTTTTATGGAACAAATAAAAAATACTGGAACCAAGACCCACTGGAGGGGGGCCACCCAGTGCCCACGAGGCACCAGGGCGCGCCACCCACCCAGGCGCGCCCTGGTACCTCGTGGGGCCCACGTGGCTCCGTCTGACGTGATTCCAACGCTGAAAAATCCTATATATTCAGAAACCCCCGAAAGTTAACCTAGATGAGTTTTTACGCCGCCGCAAGCCTCTGTACCTCCACGATCTCATCTACAACCCTTTTTCGGCACCCTACCGGAGGGGGGAAGGCATCACCGGAGGCCATCTTCATCATCCCGACGGTCTCCATGACGAGGAGAGAGTAGTTCACCCTCGGGGCTGAGGGTTTGTACCAGTAGCTATGTGTTTGATCTCTCTCTCTCTCGTGTTCTTGAGATGGCACGATCTTGATGTATCGCGAGCTTTGTTGATATAGATGAATCATATGGAGTTTCCCCTCTCTATCTTCTTGTGATGAATTGAGTTTTCTCTTTGAAGTTTTCTTATCGGATTGAGTCTTTAAGGATTTGAGAACACTTGACGTATGTCTTGCATATGGATATCTGTGGTGACAATGGGATATTCACTTGAGTCACTTGATGTATGTTTTGGTGATCAACTTGCGGGTTCCGTGACCTTGGGGATTTATGCATAAGGGTTGGCACACGTTTTCGTCTTGACTTTCCGGTAGAAACTTTGGGGCACTCTTTGAAGTTCTTTGTGTTGGTTTGAATAGATGAATCTGAGATTGTGTGATGCATATCGTATAATCAAACCCGTGGGTACTCGTGGTGACATTGGAGTGCCTAGGTGACAATAGGGTTTTGGTTGATGTGTATCTTAAGGTGTTATTCTAGTACGAACTCTAGGGCTGTTCGTGACATTTAATGGGGATGGCTCATAAGATTGATCGGGAAGGATAACTTTGAGGTGGTTTCGTACCCTACAACAATTTCTTCGTTTGTTCTCCGCTATTTGTTACTTTGGAGTGAACTCTTTGTCGCACGTGAGGGATTTACATATGATTCAACTATGTCAACATTGTTGAGAGATTGCACTAGCGAAAGTATGAACCCTAGGCCTTGTTTCTAAGCATTGCAATACCGTTTTTATGCCCGTTTACTTTTCGTTACCTTGCTGTTTTTATATTTTCAGATTACAAAAAGCTATATCTACTATCCATACTACACTTTTATCACCATCTCTTCGCCGAACTAGTGCACCTATACAATTTACCATTGTATTGGGTGTGTTGGGGACACAAGAGATTTCTTTTATTTGGTTGCAGGGTTGTTTGAGAGATACCATCTTCAACCTATGCCTCCCACGGATTGATAAACCTTAGGTTATCCACTTGAGGGAAAATTGCTACTGTCCTACAAACCTCTGCGCTTGGAGGCCCAACACGAGTCTACAAGAACAAGTTGTGTAGTAGGCATCACACCCCTCCAAGAAACCCTTCTGACAAGCCTTGAAACAGACAAATACTCTTCTAAAGCACTCTTTCTGGAAAGTTTTACCTCTGATCTTGTACTCTACAGTGTGTCTGTCAATCTCAACAACACTGCCAGGTGAAGCCCTCTCAACTTCAGCCTTGAATGTGTAAAGTAGCTGAAAACTGTCACTATACTTGCCATATATCCTATCCGGGGCCATCTCTTTCCCATAGTAACATCTCATATATGGAGGTTCAACTCCATATTTCTCAAGTAACTTCTGTTGAATTTCTTTTGGACCAATGCCTGGATTATGTCTGATCCATGACATTGCAGCATCTGCTATCCACCTTCTCTTTGCAACTCTCAACCTCTGGCTTCTGTTAACACTTGGACAGTTGTGCTGGTAAGGATTTACTTTGATCTGAAATGAATAAGAAAACACAATAAATAAGAAATCATTATTAATCAGAACTTATTAGAGGTTGCAACTATGAAAACATGTGTAGTACCTGAAACAGTGTGCTTCTCCTCATCAAAGATGCATGCAACCTCCACTTACACCTCTCATATGCACAGTGCACACTAAACCTTGTTGGGTCACTTTTGTCAATTTGAAATTCTATTTCTGTCTTTATTGAGAATGTTGCAACTGCATTTCTATAGTCAACTGCAGAGGGAAAGACTACACCTTCCTCGATTGAGGGATTCTCTCTGTCATACATAACTACAGGCCTGTCCTCATCCTCATCTTCAAAATGTCCCATGTCCTGTTCCTCCTGCCTCTCATCATCATCTGTGTCTGAAAATTCTGCAGGTATATAATCCTCATCTGCTGCATCTTCCTGGTTATTGCGTTGGACATAGCCAGGATACAGTTTCACATCCTCTTCATCAGACAATATTGCCTCATCAGGCATGGCTTCCTCCACAACATGATCAGCCACTTTCTCTGGCTGTGCTTGGCTTTGACTGCAAGAAGGCTCAGAATTGACTCTAGCACTTGGAGTTCTAGGAGGCTGCCAAGTACTACTCCCTGCTCTTGTGCTTGACCTAGGTTGTGCTTGTGTACCAGAGAGGTTGACACCTGAACCCCTTGAAGCAGATGGCCTAGAAGACATGCTTTCTGATCTAGTTCTCTGAATAACCGTAACTTCCAAGTTACAAGACATGGTTTGTGCATTTGTTCCAAACATCACTGCTAACTCATCATCAGACTGCACAGGGACCCAATTAACTTTCTCACTGTCCCAGTATCTGAACTCTACTGCATCAAACACACCCCACGGATACTTGGAAGAGATTGCATTTCTAAAATCATTAAAAGTGCTAGTGTTGTCCACCACTAATGGGAAATTGAAGCCACATCCCTGTTGTTTTGTACCGATAGAAGCTAATACAGTTGTCTCCATTCTAACAGACAGAGAAAATGCTCTTGCGGGATCCATCCTATTATGCAAACAGGGAATAAATCAACACACAAGAACAAGAAAAAACTACCTAAATCATGTAGATCTCGCTGTAAAAGAGCCTACTCCACCAGATCCAGGGGAGAGAGATGGGAGGGAGGGAGGGAGAGAGCCTACTCGACCAGATCCAGTGGAGAGAGAGATAGGGAGAGAGGGAGGGAGTACCCCGCCGGAATATGCCATGACCGCGTGGATCCCTTATCGCCACCGCCACCGCTGCATTCCCCGATGTCCATCGGGTGGGAGGAGAATTGATGGCGCCGCCGCTCACCAAGGTCGCCGTCGCTCAGAACTAGGGTTCGTCGAGCGAGAGAGAGTGAAACTGCGAGCGAGATAGAGTGAGATGGGGAATGAGAGTGAGGCGGGACAGACCTGTAAGAGCAAGCCAGGGGCAAGCCGCGTCCATAAACGAGCGCCGGTTATGGTCAAACGCCGCTGACCAGGCGGAACCGTGACGGAAGGGCAAAAACATAAGTGGAGCCAACGCGGTTGGCCAAGACTGAGGGTTTTTTGAATTTAGGGGCAAATCAAACGGGTGTGACACAACTAGTGGCATGGATGTAATTAAGGTCCTTATAGCATATTGGCAGTAGGGAGTACCTTCTTTGTGTGCATACTAAAGCGGAGACATGAGGAGATGACTCGGACGATCTTGCTATGCCACTCTTGTTGTTCTACAAGTTGTTTCGTATGCTTTTGTGAAGAGTGGTTGTTTGTAGGGAGAAACTGTTTTCATGTCACCCCCTTGGGGTGGACCAGACTATGCAAAAGTCGATGTTTACGATATCAAAACCATGCTTAAGCCTTGTGATGGGTGAGCTCCTCGGTTCAGAATATAGTTTGTTTCCTTGCTGTGCTCGTAAATGTTCAACGTCCTTGTTGAACTCTTCAGGTACCATCTCTTCAAACTTGCCACGTCGATCGCTCCGAGAGTAGTTATGTTTCTTCCTCGCAACAGCAACCTAGACCAACTAGCGGACATGTGCTTGTCGGTTGATCCTCCATGGGCAGTTGAGGTACGTCTGTTTGTCATGATCTTTGTCTAGTTGACCTATGAAGTTCCATGACGTACGATCACTGTGGTCTGGCGATGCCTTTTGGACCAATGTCACACAGTCATAGTGGATCCCTTTCATTCTGGCTGGTGGAGAAGAATTTCCTCAATGGGAAGCTGAAAACCATAACAGCGTACTTTGAAGAACATGAGAGCGTAGACGTGGAAAACCAATGATCCCCACCCAAAAACCACGTTCGTTCCTGACCAATGTTAATGATGATTAATGTATCTGAAATCCAAGTACTCCGCTGGATGAGAAATTTCGTGTCGGTGTTCGGCGTGTGCTTGGGCAGCAGCGCGTACCGGTTGAGATCCGAGAAATTTGGTATGGTTTAGTTGCTTGTGTATGGTATAGTTTGTGGTCCAAAATTGGAGAGCCCTGAATGGGTAGAAATTTTCCTTTATATTTACGTGCTAAATTCACCAAGTAGTGATTGTAATTAGGCTACCCAAAACAGAAAAGTTTATGTGAGCGTCAGATGAGATCATCCGAGTACAAAAGAAAAAATCATTTTAAACGTTAAATTATGAGATCATTCATCATCCAAACAAATTATTATTTTTCGAAAAAGGGATTACCCCGGCCTTTTGCATCACATGATGCACACAGCTATATAATCCATCATCCAAACAATTTTCTTTTCAAAAGGTGAACTTGCTTATACCAGCCGCCAACCTGAAGTTCGCAGGAATCACTACTGAACGGATGTACCTGCTGAAACATGTCGGTCTAGAGGAACTCGATCCACTCGAATAATCTCTCGCATTGTAGTCTATGTTTGCTCGGCCTTTGTCCACCAAATTCTGAGCAAGGAGCGATCGTGCATTGAACTGGCGGTCACGGTAATCAATATCATCGTGATCGCGGGGGTAAAATCTACCCGGCAGGCGCGGCGGACTGGGCCTCCGATCATTACCATGATGGTACATGTCACCATATATGCCGGGGTGGATATGGGACGTCCCTCGAAGGGTTCATTCGACCATGGTAACGATCGTCATGCTGCCGAGTAGGTGATATCCTCCCATGATACCAATCACCGTACTGCAAAGGGTGTTCTGGTCGTTGAGTGAGAGCTGCATCTCCCAGGAGAGGCGATTCCCTGCGCCGACGAGGCACCAGGGGGCTATGAGCTGACTGAATTGTGTCCGCCCGGACCGACTTGCTGTGTATACGATTATGCGACTGGGACACACGACATAATTTTGAGCCAGGGCCGCCGTCAAGAGCGCCTGGATTTGCCTGAGACCTTCCGCAGCTGATCTGGATGGCTGAATCGAATCAGCAATTCGTGTTGCCGCAGCCAAGTTTTGCACCGGAGTGCGTAGTACTCGATAGTTTTGGGCATCGTCATTCGGAAATAACTGCCTCCTGTTCCGACTGGAACTAGGGGTATTGCGGATCCGATCTTCAAGAGCCTTCTCGCGCTGCTCCAAGCGCGCCCGTTCGGCCAAGGTGGCCAAACGTGCGGATTCCAAGACGAGTGCCTCAGGGGTGGTCGCCGTAATCGGCGTGCGTAGGGTTTGCTCGGTCTCCCTGTTGAGTTCATCAATCTGATCCCGAGTGGGAGGTGGTGTCGTCCCATCGACCCGGGCGCCATCGCCGAGAGCGTCATCGGCCGCTTCGTCAGTCCTGCGACCATGACCAACTTGATGCTCGGGGAATCCAGGCGGGCTATTTTCCATGCCAGCCATCAGGACTTCTGTCGAGGACTCAATGCTCTCACAACTTCCTTCTTCCTCCTCCTCTTCATGTAGGGAGGCGAACAGATCATGAACGACTCATCAGGTTCTAGCGTAGCCACCTGCTCGGATGTGGCCTGAAGAGCCACAACGTGCTTTACCCAGCGCTGGAGCCGCAAGCGGCCAGAACGCTTGCGGCGATGCCTAGCGGGGAGTCAGGGGGCGCCTGGTACGGGACAGACGGCTGCCGAAGAAGTACTCCATAGGAACTCGCATGGAAGTGCGCTGGCCGCGGACGGGCAGCGACTCCACGTCCAGTGGGGTTTCCTGAAGCCACGCCGAATCGTCGGCAACAAAACGGAGGGCACCGAAACGGATCTCGCTGCCGGACACCATCTCGACGCTGGAAATTATGATGATTGGAAAATTTCACCTGCGTCGTGTACTGCTAAATGCGCAGCCCCACGGTGGGCGCCAACTGTCGTGGAAATGATTCTGACAATAAAGAGTAGGGGTACGAACAGAGCCTGGATTTAGCTATGGCTTATAATAGAGTGCGCCGCCCCTGTCTTAGCTACGTTACAAGGGCTTTTATGATGGAGTTGATGACATGCATTACACAAGGTAACTGACGCATTGAATGTAAGTAACGTACGAAGACGTGTGCCTCTTGACGCTCCAGAGTTCATGCTCACCGTTTGCCTCCCTTTGTCTGAATCATCGCGAGGCGGCTGAATGGACTTAGTGCGTCCGAGTGAATGGGATATCGTCCGAGTGGAGGGATTCTTAGCTGGTGTCTGAATGAATTGGCAACCCAGGGGTCTTGATGTCTAGTGTTATGGGTCCTTCATTCGGTCCGGAATGTACCTCTTATGACCCTATTTATAATGGGTAACCCAAACACTATATGTCGATTTAGTTACGGTATTATTGGTTCATTCCTCAATCCTCGCTTATTATCAAATAAAAACCAGTTACAATTTTTAAACTTGTCATTTGCACAACCGCACTCTGCTCACAGCAGGCCCACTGGCCAGATCGCACCCTCTAACGACCCCTTGGAGCTGCAAAAAATAAAATAAAAAAAATCTAACGACCCCTTGGTCCCACCCACAGATACACGGCGACTGTTTAGGATCCCTCGCCGTCTTGCTCTGCTCCTCTTCTTCTTTCTCTGTTTACGCGCCGCCGTCATGCATCCGCCGACCGCCGTGACAGATTGATTCTGGGATCCCCCTTTGGACCCTCCTCCGTACGCCGACCGGAGCTCCTGGCAAGAGATAATGGTGCCCCCCCCCCCCCCCCCCCCCCCCCCCCCCCAGTCCGCAGGGAAGCCCCGGTTCCGCTGGTGGGCGCGCGGGGGAGGCTTGCCTCGGGGACGACGAGGCGCGAGTGGAACGGAGCTCGGCGCAAGTCTGGTGGTGGGGGCACGGCCGAGGTCTCCCGGCCCGTTTCTACGTCCGACGTGGAGGCCGTGTGCTAATGGCTGGCCGGAGCCCGGGGAGGAATCGCCACCGCCCGGACAGATTTCGTCGGATAGCTCACGCTTCCCCCCAGGTCTGGGTGAATTCTATGTTCAGCAGAATCCTACTTTTCTAATAACTGGTCCTACAATATAATCCTCAGTAGATCCATCAATAATGGTGGATTATCTTGATAAGGCATAAATTTGTTAGTCATCGATACGGTCTGTTTCCCTTGTCTGAAACTTATGAGCCCTGCAGGTTAAACTGAACCCTACACATATTAGTTGGAAGGGTACCCTACTTGGGATTTAGTCTGGTTACAACTTACAAGTATGAGAAAATTGACAGCCTCGTGCGCAGTGACACAGATTCACATGACCGCACTATTTCACATGATGTGTGTGCCTTCTACCTTCAAAAAGTACCAGAACGTACAGTTTATTATCTAAGGCATTAAATTATATAGTGTATAAATCATACCTTCACAGTATACTTCTTGTCGACTAGAAGATTTGGAGATTTCAAATCACAGTTTATTATCTAAGGTATTAAATTAGGAGGGCTACGTCTATGTAGATAATTCATTCCCTTCGCCTGTAAAGCAAGCAGAGATAATTTAGATAGAGTATGACTGCTAAGTTTATACCCTGGGAGTATGACTGCTTCAAGTTTATAGCCTGGGAGTAGAGAAGACAATACCACATCGAATGGCATGTTCAAGCGGCGTCTCTAATTCAGAACCTCCCTTGCACCACTCCGATGCAAAAGTTTATACAAACTACCTCTGCAACGCAAGTGCATCACTTGCTGGAATTACTCAAGTGGGTCAATTGGGTTAAGTTGCTTAGGAGCCTGAACTTTCTGTATCCTAGTTTCTGTTGAACAATTAGTTTATGTCCTCGCTTGATAAACTACACAATAGATTTGTTGCACTTGAGATTTAAGACAACATAGCGAAACCAAATCTCAAATGATACAATTTAAATAACCGTGCGATTGCACTGGAAGCTAAGATACAACAGCCAAATTGACGAGACAACATGTGCATGGTGCAAGGATGCACTGCAGCTTTGCCAAAGTAAACATAGAACGATACAATTAAATTGTCGGGCATGGTACAGTAAAAGAAAAATCTTAAACCCCTGCTGCCCTTTTGCAGAAAAACAACAGCCAAATCGACCGAACAGCCTGCAGACCACCATGCAAGGATGGATTGGACTCATCAAATTCATCATCTGAGCGGGTCGACATCATCAAGGTCATGTGGGTCTAAGAGTGTGTGCCCATGCATGGTATTTCTGAGAAACCCGGCATGAGACAGCAAAACCCACAGGTGTGTTATGAGCTCCCCCTTTCCAGCCAGTCGTGTCTTATGTTTGGCTGCTCTGGTTGATGCTGCCAAGTTGAGGAGGAAACCTGTCCAGAACACTGCTAGATCCCTCCATAGGCCTACTCTGTCGGATTTGTAACTCTCTATCAACTGCTTCCCAAGCTTTGCACCCATCTGGGTTATCGAACTATGGATGGCATCATCACCCTTAACAGTATATTCCCTACTCGGTACCTGGTCATTGGTTATGGAACTGTTAATATCACTATCTCCCATTCCGTTGGGATCTTCCTCATCAATAACCATCGGGGGCACTTGCTCATAGAGTACCGAACTTTCAGGGGCTCCACTTGCTCCACTGACCACCTCATCAGACTGTTTAGAGAGCTCAATGGCAATCTTCCCAAGTTTTCTGTAGACATCTTTCATTGATTGGAAGAACGAGCAATAAGTAGCACGAAAGGTTTCATTACGTACGGCATTCAAGACCTTTGTAACAACAAAGCCGTTGTCTGGTACCAACGCTTTGGTAAGAAGGTATGCACAGTAGTTTGATAAGCTGACAGCAGTTAAGTAATGTGGCCACACATCATATGGAGTTGTTGATTTCCTAGCCAAGAGCCTGTTTCGAAGCAATAGAACCTTCAGTTTTTTCGCTTCATCAGAGAAATGTATCTCGCAGAAGCATGTCGCGATGTGCCAGACCAGTATCCTGTGGGTATCAGCCTCTAGTTGAACTGCCCATGTTAGCTGTTGCATAAGGGCTTCCTTTGATCCGAATGCATTTAAGAAGTAGGTTTCCAGCCTTTCTGGATGCTGCTGCAGGCCCTTGAACGACTCAAATATAGCCGTCTTTACTTCTGACTCCAATTTGATGGATCGGGGGCATTTCTTCAAACGATGCGAGTAAGAAATCAGAAGGTTATACTGGAAGATCCTTTGATCCCATTTGCCCCTGATGAACCTGAACATACTTCTCATTGCTGCCTCCACCACCAGATTCTGCATGCACCGATGCTGGATGTACTTACAGATCAGCAGAACCTTTGCCCATTCCGAGAATACATATTGGTAGACCTCCAAAAGCTCCTTGGCAACGATAAGGCCAACTATGATGCGAGTGAAAATCACCCCGTGAGTGATGGTATTTTTGTCGGCTTGATCCATTCTCTCTGGTATATAATGGACCGGATATGCAAGATAGCGGGTGGCCGCAACAAGAAACAAAGACATCAGCATACTGGAGACTGGAAATCCCCCTGCAAACATGGCAGCATGCTTGCTATAGAACAAGTCTTGGAGGAAAGACAACTCCAGCTTGGTGACGCGGAATGCCCTCTCATAGTTGTCGGTGTTCTCCTGCAGGATGTAGTCGAATACGAGCCGCCTCGTCTTCTCTTGGCTAGCCTCATGTATCGGGAGATTATAGAACCGACGGCACAGCAGCTTGTACAGGGCGAATGAAAGGCAGACGTCTTTCAATCGGTTGCCAGTGTCTTTGGTGCCGCCCAGTAACCCACTGCTGCCAGCATCAAAATCCCATATCTTGTGTATGGTCACAAGGTTGTTATTGTTATCCGGATCCAACCGAATCCTGTATTGTGCTGATGCAGTTGTCCTCTCCTGCTGGGCGTCATGAAGCACCAGGTCTTCCCCACAGACCAAGTACTTGTATGACTGCATCCTGAACTCACCGCCAGAATTGGCTGCATCACCAGAGGCACCGAGTGTGTGCTCGTATCGCATATAGTCGCTAACCAGCCTCGTATTCTCTTGGTTGATGGTGACAGCCCTATCAGATGAGTCAAAGTAGGAGATGATGCGGACTGCGTTGAGGGCCCAGATTACCCAAAGGGGAATCCTGAGAAGGGAGAAGGTCTGCATTCGGAGGAGATTGGCTGTCCAAAAAGATGACATGACATCCAGAAGTGGTGTCTGCTTGGACCTCCGGTACAGGCGCCCAGTCTTGACGCTGTACTGCAGGGTTACCAGCAGCACCGCCCAGACCTGGAAGTAGTCGTTCACCCTCTTCGCCGAGAGCTGCATCAGCCCCAAGGTGTAGTGCACCATGGAGTAGTTCAGCATCTCGATGACCTGGATGGTGGCTGCCGTGGCCCTGTCCGCGTACCACGGCCCGAAGCCGTCCAGCGCGAACCTCACCACCAGCAGCAGGGTTGTCATCAACACCCACAGCTCCACGCTTGCCACATGAGTGACGCTGTCCATCTTAAACAGCCTTTTCATGGTCGCCAGGATTGAAGCTGCAACCATGCCTGCGGACGCCATCCCCCCCCCCCCCCCCCCCCCTCCCCCTCCCTCCCTCTCTGATGGCTCTCTCTTTCTCTCTCTCTTCGGTGGAAGGACAACTGATTTCTCAGATTCAGAAGACATCCTCCAGAGTATCTCTATTGACTTGACATGGAGACTAGCTGTAGCACTTAGCGCGGCCGGAAGCTGGTGGGAACGAATTGAATGTCCAGGACCAGAAGAGACCCACCGGTCCAATCTGTACCATCTACTATCTTCAATCCGATGGTCCAGACTGTTTTTTTCCTATTTTTTTTCCATACGAAGCTCAGCTTCTATTGTACTCGTATAGATATAGTCTATCACCGCACGTATATAAAACTTACGATCTATATCTATCTTTATCTTTACCTATAATATCTAATTTTATTATTACTTGCTAATAATAATAATAATAATAATAATAATAATAATAATAATAATAATAATAATAATAATAATAATAAAGGGCTATTGTTTCTGCCCGTTCACCGTCGTAATACGCTTTTACGATTCGTTCTGGTTTCGTTCCTAAGCCACCAACGTAAACGGCCCACAGAAGAATTAAAGGCCGGTTATATCAACTACTATTAAATATAGTCCCACCTTGCCCGCCCGCTTAAATATAGTCCCACCTTGCCGGCTCTTCTTTTCAGTTTCCTGGGATATCCTAAGCTAAGGATTAGGAATTCCAAACATTGTGGCAAAGAGATCATGAAAGAATGCTTGACAAAAAGAAAGAAAAGAAGAGCCGGATCTGCCGCAGGTGCTGCTGGACGCGCACAGGGGCCAGTCGTGGCGGTGGGGGCGTGGAGGTGTTGCGGAGGAGGCGGCCGAGGGCTGGTGCAGGAGCTCGCTGGCGGGCGACCAGTAGGCAGCGCCCTGCCAGATAGCGTAGCAGCGGAGCTTAGAAGCCGCAACGGGCGAGGAAAGTCGGGTGTGAGGAGAGGGCGTCCGTCCCGGCAGCACGCGAGCATCACCGTTCGCCGGAGGCGGCGGCTGCCATTGTTGCTTCACCGAGGGACGGCGAGGCAGCGGAAGGCGCATGGATGGCCGCGGCTCGGGCGCGACAGGAGGGAACGAACGAGAGGAACAACAAGGGATGTGGCGGCGGACAAGCTCGTCTCGCCAGCGGCAGGGGCTTGCTGCGGTGGCCGATCGGGCGCGGGGTCGACCCGTGGGGGTTCGAGCCCCTAGAGTATGGCGGCGCAGCAGAGGGGAACGAGGAAGAGACACGGGAGTGGGGATCGTGGGATGCTCGATCCGATCGGGAGAGAGAGGAGTGGCTAGGGTTAAGGTGGGGTTCGATGGCTTCTAGGGAGAGAGAGAAGGAGCTGGGCCGGCCTGGTAGAAAAAAAAAGTCTCTCCTTTTCTATTTTCAAAACAAGAAAAAAAAAGAAAAAAAGTATTTATTTGAAGGGTCAAATAGGAACCAAGCTAAAATTTGGCAAATCAAAGCATCACAACTTGAAAGGAGTATTTGGAGAATATCACATGAATTTAAAATATTTGGAATCAAAAGGAAATTCAATTGCAAGTGTGGTTATCGGTGATTCCCAAATTAATGGAATGTTTTATTCTAACTCCCTAATAATATTGGGAGGATATGTTCATGGATTATAGAGAACCACCATTTGAATGCCCTCATTTTAAATAGATCAAAGATCTATGCAATTTATTTATTTGCGTTTTAATGGCACGATCATATGATGATGCAACAATAAAATAAAACAAAGAATATAATAGCAATTACGGAAAGAAATAGTGAGAAGTGGTCTCTGGCAGGGGGACACTTGAGAATGGAAAACGGGGGAAGGGAGATGAGTTCGTGTGCGTGCCTTTTTATATATAGGAAAAGAGAGTGTGTGTTTTCTCCGTAAGTGAAGTGTGTACGTGAAGTGCTTTTTATTGGCTAAGCCTAAATAATGAAAAAAATAAAAAGAATCTTCCCAACCAAGCAATAAACTCTATCAATAAAAATCAACATAGTAAAAATAGTTTTAAAAATGTACGTAGTTTTATATGTATTCACACTTTTTAAAAACTGGTCAAACTTTCCAAAAAAATCCAATTTTTTGAAAAAATATGCATTTCCAAATGTTCACAAAAATAAAAAGCATTCACAATATTAAAAAAAGTTCAAATAATGTTCTCCTTAAAAAAACATTCAAACTTTAATAAAACATTCACTTTTAAAAACAAATAAATATTCATGTTTTTTCAAAAAAATAAAAAAATAAAAATGATTCACAAATTATTCCATGAACCACTACTCTTCCATCAGATAAATAACGCTAGAGGGCTTTTTAACGTCCAAACTTCAGACTCTGAAAAAACAATAATTAATGTAACTTTATTATAGATGTTTATGAGAATTGAGTATAAACTATGGTGCATAATAGCACATGGATATGGTTTTGCGAGTTTCTACGCCTGTTGCAACACACGGGCATTTGTACTAGTTATACCAATATATATAAAAGGAGCGAGTTGCGGAGATACAACAAATCTCATCCGTTCAACCGCATCTATCCAACAGTCTGCGCCATTTTGATGTTTAGCATTAAACACGTTTAGCACCCTTCACTCATTAATATCAGGCCTAATATGAACCCTTGTCCAATATTAATGTGCAATACAGTTAATCTTACATAATATTAACGTGCATTGCATGTACACAATTAGTAGTAATGAGAAAGGAGCTTCTATGTTTGCTCTAGACGGCAGGGGCGGATCTAGTGGGGGTGCCGTGGGTGCCATGGCAACCCCTCCAAAATTGCAAAATAAATTTTATTATATACTTAACACTAAATATCCATCAATTTATTGCTACAGACAATTTGTTGAGATTATGATGATGTTTAGTGTAAACTTTGAATTATGGCACCCCCAAGCCTGCTATTCTAGGTTCGCCACTGCTGCACGGTTCTACTGCTTTCCTGTTCTATCAGATAGGTGCATCCATGTTTTAAGAGCATCTACAATTGAATTGGGCAAACCCCTTAAACGTCTACGGACGTATCCATGGACAGCACCGGGCCCGCCCCTCAAATGTCCTCCTGGACAACCACATCCCTCATATGTGAACCCCATGTTCATGCAAAGTCATGACACGTCCGTCATATTGCATCAATTCACAAGTTCAATAATTTGACAAAGCAAAATAAACGACCACAATTTAACACATGCGAAAATAAAATTCAATAATTCATACACGTGAATCAAACGAGTCTTTTGTTGCGCTCGCTGATCTCCTTCTTGTTCATCTCAAGCCACTTCTTGTTTTCCTCATCCAAGAGGCTATCTTCTTGCAACATGATCCTAGAATCTTCTGTGTCCCTTGTAAGTCTCTCTCCCTCCCTCCCTCTCTCTTTTTTCTCTCAAAAAAAATTGCTTCTCCACGTCTATCTTCTCCCTCTCAATGCTCAGCTTCTCTTTCACCCTCTACGATCGAACTCCACCATCTTTATTTGCACATCCAAGAAGAGCTTGTACCACTGCTCCTTATTCACCTCCTTCACGGAAAAATGCCCATGTGGTGGACGTTTTGCTTGCTGCAACATCACTCGTGACCCTCTCCTTCTCCCACTTCTTTCCCTTTTCCATCACCTGCTGGTCCCACTTTGGCATGGTTGCTTGTACATCCGCCCCTCCACTTCCTCCTCTTCGTCATCCAATCCAATAGATTGTTGGGAGCTAGAGCCATCATTTTTCTTCATCATGGTCACCAATAGTAGCAACATAAGCAACATATAAATTACTAAAAAAAACTAATTGAACCAACGGAGGAGTCACATACCAAGGAGCAATTCCTCTGACAGTTTTAGAAACAGAGCTCCAAGCAAAGGGATCCAAAATCTCGCGAAAATGAGCAAGAACACGAGCAAGAGAGCAAGAATGAATTTTTCTGGAGGTGGAAAAAGGTTGTGATCGTGGGTACTAAGTGAGTGGGGTCATGTGGGACCCACAAGCTCACATGGCGTGCCCGGGGGGCAGGCACGCCACCTGAGCTTGTGGCTCACTAGTGCACCCCCTGGGTTGTTTTCAGCGCCAAAAATTCTTAAAATATTCCACAAAAAATCATACTAAACTTTTAGGACATTCTGAGAACTTTTATTTTCGGGACATTTCTTATTGCATAGATAATTCAGAAAATAGGATAAATGGGATATTGTAATGCATTAACTTTATTAAAACTGCAAGTAACAGAGAATAAACTAAAGTTACAGAATATTGTGCTTATGGAATTCATCGATCATATGCTCCTCAAAAATAATTCATTAACAAGGTTGATCAAGTCTTATTAACGAACTATTTCTGAGTGGCATAAAACCAAAGAACTTTTGTATAACACTAAGTTACATCAATTGGAATAGGCATGGTTCCAACCATAAGAGTTTGATATTTCCTTTTGGGAACCGGAAGAGGAAATTCAAAGTCTCCAATAGTGATAGTCATAACTTTTTCAATAGAATTGAGACTGTTTATTTTATTTGGCTTTCTCGAGAAATAAACCGTATGCTCATTGTCATTGACTTGAAAAGTGACCTTGCTTTTATTATAATTAATAACAACCCCTGCAGTATTCAGAAAAGGTCTTCCAAGAATAACTGACATGTTGTCGTCCTCGGGCATATCAACAATAACAAAGTCTGTTAAAATAGTAACATTAGCAATCACAACCGAAACGTCCTCACAAACACGGACAGGTATAGCAGTGGATTTGTCAACCATTTGCAAAGAAATTTCAGTAGGAGTCAACTTACCCAAGTCAAGTCTTTTATAAAGAGAGAAGGGCATAACACTAACACCAGCCCCTAAATCACATAAAGCAGTTTTAGCATAGTTATTCATAATAGAGCATGGTATAGTAGGTATCCCTGGATCTCCTAACTTTTCAGGTATTTTTTCTTTGAAAGAATACTTTGCAAGTATAGTACAAATTTCAGCTTCAGGTATTTTTCTTTTTATTAGTGACAATATCTTTCATGTATTTAGCGTAAAGAGGCATTTTCATAGCATTAGTCAAATGTACTTGTAGGAATATAGGTCTAAGCAGTTCAACAGAGCGATTGAAAGCATCTTCATCTTTAGATTTTAAAACTTTACTAGAGAAAGGCATAGGTTTTTGAACCCATGGTTCTGTTTCTCTACCATGCTTCCTAGCAACGAAATCTCGTTTATCATAACGTTTATTCTTAGTAGGTGAGTCATCAAGCTCGACTGCAGGTTCTATTTCTATTTCATTATCAGATTCTTTATTATCATTAGGTGGAGCATCAACATGATCATCATTACCATTATCACTAGCTACATGCTCATCACCAGATTGTGTCTCAACATCATAAATAGAAACATTATTAGGATTCTCAGCAGGTTTGTCTATAACAGGTTCACTGGAGGCATGCAAAGTTTTATTCTTGCTCCTTTCTTTTTCATCTTACGTGAACTAGGTCCACTATCATTAACCTTTGAGAATCTTATTCAATTATTTTAGGATGTCAGGATACAAAGGTTCCTGAGTCATTCTACCACCTCTAGTCATTACTCTAACAGCCTGGTCATTAAGTTTGTTAGACATTTCCTTAAACAAATCATTTTGTGATCTAGAAACTTGTTCAAGCTGAGTGTGAACCATAGAAGAATGCTTACATAAACCTTTAACATCATTGGAAATTCTAAATAGCACATCATTCAAGCGTTCAAGCATAATAGCATTACGTTTCAATTGATCATTTATTTGCATATTAAAGTTTTCTTACTTAACGATAAAATTATCAAATTCATCTAAGCTCTCACTTGGAGATTTATTATAAGGAATATCACCCACATCAAACATATAAAGAGCGTTTACCTCTACTACCCGTGTCGGGATATCGTGTCCATGTATTCCTTCAATAGGTGGTAGATTTTTAACATCTTCAGATTTAATATCTTTCGCTTTCATAGATTTTTTGGCTTCTTGCATATCTTCTGGACTGAGAAATAAAATACATCTTTTCTTCGGAGTTTGTTTCGAAAGTGGTTCGGGAAGTGTCCAATCATCGGCACTTCTCAGTAAGTTATTCAATAATTCCTGAGTTTGTTCAACTGTTCTTTTCCTGAAAACACAACCATCACAACTATCTAGGTAGTCCCTAAAAGCATCGGTTAGTCCATTCTAAAAGATATCAAGTATTTTGTTTTTGTTAAGAGAATGATCAGGCAAATCATTTAATAATTGGAGAAGCCTCCCCCAAGCTTGAGAGAGATGCTCTTTCTCAAGTTGTACAAAGTTATATATTTCCTATAAGGCAGCTAGTTTCTTATGAGCAGGAAAATATTTTTCAGTGAAGTAATAAATCATATCCCGGGGACTACGCACACAACCTGGAGCAAGATTATTAAACCATACTTTAGCATCACCCTTTAATGAGAAAGGAAACATCTTAAGAATATAATAGCAGCGGATCCTTTCCTCTTGAGCAAACAGGGTGCCAATATCATTTAGTTTAGTAAGGTGTGCAACAACAGTTTCAGATTCATAACCATGAAAATGATCGAATTCTACCGAAGTAATAAGTTCAGGATCAACAGAGAATTTATAATCCTTATCAGTAACAAAAATAGGAAAAGTTGCAAATTTGGGATCCTATTTCATCATTTGGTGCATGGCCTTTTCTTTCAATATAGCCATGAAACTTTCTATGCCATTACGAGTATCATAAGCCATAAGTTTTCTAGTTAACTCCTCAAGAAAAGTGTAACCTTTAGGTACATCAAACATCTTAGTTCTAGCAGGAGTACTAGGTGTGGCAGGTGATTCATAGTTTTCAGTAATTTCAGATTTTTTAGCTTTAGCAATATGAACATCAAGTAATTGACCAAGTGGCACAAATTTATCAAGCAAAGTAGAAGCATCATCATGAGTATCATCAATAGCAGAAGCATTCTCTATTACTGGTGACATATCAGATTGAATAGCAGGTGGTGGTGTCACAAGTTGACCTAAAACAGTAGGTGAATCAAGTGTAGACCGAGTTGACAGTTCCTTACCTCCCCTCGTCTTAGAGGGCATGATCTTGGTCTTAGAGTCTCTCAGATTCTTCATAGTGAATATAAATTGCAACAAATATTTAACTTCCAAGTGAACTTAAAATAGCGCTATGCTCCCCGGTAACGGCGCCAGAAAATAGTCTTGATGACCCACAAGTATAGGGGATCGCAATAGTCTTCGAGGGTAGTATTTCAACCAAATTTATTGATTCGACACAGGAGGAGCCAAAGAATATTTATAAGTCTTAGCAGTTGAGTTGTCAATTCAACCACACCTGATAAGTCACTTCCTTGCAGCAATTTTATTAGTAGCACAATAATATGATAGTTTTGATAGCAGTAATAATAGTAGCAATAGTAACAGTAGTAGTCTTGTAGCAATTGAAACAACAGTAGCAATAGTAATTTAAGCAAGACAATATTATGAAAAACGTAGGCATGGAGTAGCGATGGATATTTGGATGACATTCATCATATACCAGTCACAACCTAGAGCGATATACAATAGCTCCAATTCATCAATCATATGTAGGCATGTATTCCGTATATAGTCATACGTGCTTGCAATAAGAAATTGCAAGACATCTTTTGTTCTACCCTCCCGTGGCAGTGGAGTCCTAATGAAAACTAACGGTAATTAAGGTGGTCCTTTTAATAGAGAACTAGAACAAAGCAGTAACAAACAGTGAATACATGAACTCCTTAAATTACAGTCATCCCCGGAGAGTATCCCAATTATTGTCACTTTGGGGTCAACGGTTCAGAACAATAACAGGTGCATATAACTTGCAGATAGGATCAAGAACTCAAATATATTCATAAAAACATAATAGGTTCAGATCTGAAATCATGGCACTCGGGCCCTGGTGACAAGCATTAAGCATAGCAAAGTCATAGCAGCATCATCAATCTCATAACATAGTGGATACTAGGGATCAAGCCCTAACAAATTGACTCGATTACATGATGAATCTCATCCATCTTCATCTACCTCCAGTATGCCTACGATGAAATTACTCACTCCCGGTAGTGAGCATCATGATGTTGTTGATGACGACGGCCATGATTTGCCTTCTTCGGAGCCCCGAACGGACTCCAGATCAGGCCTCCCGATGAAGAACAGGAGGTGGCGGGGCCTCCGTATCGTAAAACGCGATGAAACTTTTTCTCTATTTTTTTCTCGGGAAGACGGTACTTATGGACTTGGAGGTGGGGCAAACGGAGGCTCGAGGGCCCCACAAGCTCAGGTGGCGCACCCAGGGGGCGCCACTAGAGCTTGTGGCTATCTCATGGGCCTCCAGTGGATCTTTGCGTCGGTATTTTTAATATATTTTAAAACAATTCTCCATAAAATTTCTTTCAATTTCGAGAACTTTTTATTTCTGCACAAAAAATAACACCAAGGTAGTTATGCTGAAAATAGCGTCAGTCTGGGTTAGTTTCATTCAAATCATGCAAATTAGAGTCCAAAACAAGAGCAAAAGTGTTTGGAAAAGTAGATACGTTGGAGACGTATCAGCTACAGCAATGTTGATGGACCTAAGAAGTGCCGACACGGCTATGAACAAATGTTTCCTACCATCCGGTTGTAGTTATACTCATGTGAGTTTCTTATGTTGTATGTAGTATCTATCAAACCGGAAAGTATGTAAACGTAGTATATATGTAGTATATAAGTATATTTCGATAGTATATATACTAGTTTTTAGGTAATACATGTACTATTTTTATATAATGTTTTATACATACAAATACAAAGGTATTATCAAAATATACTAAAAACTATTAGCTCAAATGCAATTTTTTCATATAATTCACTTTGAATTTTTTTAGATATAGTATATGCACATACTTAAAAATTAAAATGATATCACATTATACTATATAAGACATGAGGGTAACTACGTCCGGGTGGGATGATGTATTAGTCCTATGTATATGGACAAATGGTTATCCCGTTAAAGCACTGGATATATGTACCTTAGTCATAAGCTTAGAAATGAATATTGTACTTGTTATAGTTCTTTGTGAAATGGCGTCTTTGCTGTATTTCTAATGCACTCAACGGCGACTGTTTTCTACGCACAACATCCAAAGCGTGTCAAATCATCGCCCACCAAAACTTATCATTTAAACCTCAATTGTACCAGCTAATTGCTCGTGCATTGCAACAGGCGCATACATATTCTAGTGACTCAACACTAAATGTATTCGACACATGCCTTACACCCATCATGTTCTAGATTTTGATAAGATTTAATTTGATTAGAGTATGTATAGGGAATGCAAGAATTTTTTTGATTTAGTTAAGGCTTTGGTAAGATTTGATTTGGGTATGCGGATGGGAAGTAAAGGGAAAAAAATCATTTATTTGAGATTTTGGGAAGATTTGATTTGATTGAGTTAATGCAGGAGGTCATTTTGGGAAAAATACTGTTTTTTAGTAATTGAAAAATACTAATTTAGTTTAGATTATTTCAAGTTACTTATGTTGATTTTTATTTTGTGTAATATCGGTTCAGAGTACCTAAAAATCAAGAGAAAGCCAAAAGGAAGGAGGTGCGTGGAGAGGAAAAAAAACGACTGTAAAGAAATATAAGAGTGTAACGAAGGGAGTAGAGATTAAGAAAAAGGACAGCGTGGCCGTGTCGGCAGTGGTGCAGGCACATGCAGAGAACTGGGTCCGTCAACACTGATGTAGCCCAGCTCACAGTCAGTCACTGGTTCTTAAATTCTAACCAGAGAGCCAACATCAAACTCTACCTACCTTCCTCCTCTTCTTCATCGACAGCCTTCATTCTCCTCCCCACGTCTGAATCATCGCATCGCCTGCGCCGGCGTCGGCGCCACGCGGGATTATGAGCCGAATCCGTTAGGCCCGTGCGGGATCCCTTTTCTCCTGGTAAGTTTTTCTTTCAAAGCTAGCAAGGCTTGTATTTATCTTCAGGGCTCTGCATACATACAGATTACAGAAGATGCATAATGCAGAGAGGCACAGACACAGCCCAATGTGATTCGTTTGTTACTTACAAAAAAGGCAAAACTAGTACAGTATAACTTACAGAATGCCCGCCGCCATCACCTAAACGTCTCGAGCTGCGCCAAGTAGTGGCAGTGAATAGCTCCATCACGGTCATCATCTCTGTAACTCCAAGCTATATATGCAAGCACTGTATCCAAGATCGCAGGCGGCAACCATATCTGAAGACCAAGACAACTTGGTTTGGATGAGAGAAAACCTTTTTGTAGGAAATTACAGCCAACTGATAGATCGACACACACTCCTTGTTCTGATATAAAATTAACATGACATTTGTCTATTGTTCACCGGCCCGCCCCGCTTGGTAGGCAGGCAGACTAGGCTTGTGGGGGTCTGGAACCTCTTTTGCTTTATGTTGCACCATCTTTGGATGCTGGTTACCACCTAAATTTTGAGAATGTCCCCAACCCTTGAAACCAATGTCCCAACATTTGAGAAATACAGGGTCAAGTGGTAGATTAAAAGTTGTATAGACAATAGTACTACTACATGGCAATAGAAAAATTAAATGTTGGATCATCTTATCTGGGTCACAAAAACAAGTTTTAGGACCACCTTCGTTCAAAGTCCATTTCCTCAACGTCTTTTATTGTGAACATCTTTGATGAAGTGGCCTTGCTGCAGGCTCCGCTTACCCAATTGGAACAAACACGAGCGAGATAGGAAAAACAATGGGCATCCAAGATATCCGCGATGGTGTGTCATCTCTGTTCATCATGCTAAACAAGGAGACATTCGTGCTGTTTCGGATCGAGTTTCTTGTGGTCTTGGTCACAGTCTTGTTCCTTTCGATGTTCATCATGGACGTCTTTCGTCGCCACATCCGCAACAGAGTCATGAAAACTATCTTTAGCATCTTGGATGGTGTCTCTGACTCTATTATCTTATACCTGCTGGGGGCCATGCAAACAGCCAAGTTCAAGAATCAGCTGTTCCCAGTCTGGGCCCTTGTGCTTGTTAGTTTCCGTTACAATGTCGACTTCATCTCTGGCTATGGTGTTCACGACCGCCATGGGCGACGGTTCATGGAGTGGAGGAATGTGGTGAAACTTCTGGGATCGGCGTTCTTGAACTGGTCGCGCGGCTCAAGGTTCACACTTCCACTCTGGTCACTTTGGGCTCTGCAGATACTCAGGAGCTGGTACAGATTCTATTCGTATCTTCTCGCGCTCAATTCTGTCTGGCATGGTAAGAGCTCAGAGGTCGTTGCAGAGCATATGCGTGCTGGCCCTCACACTAGCAACTGGAAACCAGAGGACTGCAACCCAGAGAATATGGTAGGATACAAATACTTGGTCCATGGAGAAACCGATCAGAGAATCAAACTCAAGAAGCCTCGGTATGTCATGTATATTGATACTGCTCAGAATGACCAGCAAGCTAAGTGTGGTTCTTGTCCGTGTCAACTGAGATCATCGCTGGTCACCCTAGACAAGATCTGGGGATGTTGCAGGGACCTGTTACGGCCGGATAACAGTAAGGGAAATGACCCAAAGGATCTCTCTCTGGCATTCGCCTTGTCCAGACTGCTGCGGTGCAGGCTTGAGGATGTGACACTGCAACAAAAAATCTTCAATATTAACCGAAAGCTAGTTAAGACTAAGATCCTTGAGGAGCAGAACACTGGCCGCGCTTTCAGGGTCATGGAGCTGCAACTCTCTTTTGTAAACGACTACTTCAACACCCGCTACCCTATGGTCTTCTGGTATGGGTTCATTTCTCTCCTCTCAAATCTGCTTCTCTCTATGGTGACCTTTGGTGTTGTCTGCTGGCTTGCTGTGGACATACGTAAGGTTTATAAGCCACCAAAGGATGATCGGGTTCATGTGGTGCATAGGTTCAACATTGACATGATCATCACATGGATATTCATGCTTTTTATGTTGTTCAAAGAGATCTGGGAGATGGTCAGTTATTTAATCTCAGACTGGACTAGGTTACTACTTGTGTGCAGCTATGCACAACAGGAGGAAGAGTCCACTAGAAACAAATGTATGGAGGGCACGATATCATCCTTTTTTAGATCTAGGATAACCACTAAGCAGTGGCATGGACTTATTGACCAGTATGTCTTCTTGGACTCATATGATGACAGACCAAGATTTTGGAATCTGCTTCATAAGATAACCACAGGAATGGTGCCAGAGAAGAAAGATGGAGCAACACTGCGTGACGCCATCGATGTGCCGGAATGTGTCAGGGCGGCAGTACTAAAGACGCTCTGTGCAAGCCTAAAGAACCTCAGCTCTCCTGACACTGTACATGATCAGCCAGACAATCCTATAAGAAATCACAAAGAGCAAGGTCACCTTCTGCCCAAGGTTATCACATCACTATCTGATGCTGACAGTGAGCGAACGAAGCGGTACGGTTGGGCCTGCTTTAAACTTCCCACATGCTCACATGTAATTCTGGTGTGGCACATTGCAACCAGCCTCTGTGAGATGAAGCTTGCTCAAGACCATAACGTCGACTTAAGCAAACATGGGTTGCTGAACTCCGTCTTGTCATACTTCGCAAGTTGCTGCTCATTGAAACCATATCTTTTGGATGTGGATGAGAAGACGAAAGAAAAAAAGAAAGTGAATGAGAAGTTGCCTCACAAGCTCCAGGAAATGTATATCACAGCGAATAGCTTGTCTCGGTATTGTGCATATCTGCTAGTTTCAAAGCCTGACCTGATCCTTGACAGCTTTTATGTACCCAAGATGGTCTTACAAGAAACCGTGGCACACGCTCGTGATCATATTCTTAAAAACTGTGACTCATTACAGAGCAGGTATGACAAACTGATGGAAGAAGCAGTGAAGGCCATTCAAGATGCTGACAGCGTCATGAAGAATGAAGATGTTGTGCGACTAGGTGCAAAGCTGGGCAAGGAACTGATTGATCAAGAGACTCAAGAAGAACGCTGGGAGATCCTGTCCGGGGTATGGACAGATTTACTAGTGCACCTTGCCCCTACTTGGAACGCAGAGGCGCACAAGGAGTGCCTCGAGTCAGGAGGGGAATTCATAACCTATATCTGGGCACTGCTATGGCATTGTGGAATCGAGAAGAGCAAATTATGGCCAGTGGAAGATGTGTGTGGAAATGATGCCCCTGGAACACCACTTAAGGACAACAGTGTTCGAAATAATAGCGTTCAGCATGTCCATCATCAGAATGGGCAAAGTGGCAATGTGGCGGTTAGAGGGATGCGGAATGGAGGGAACAGATGTTACTTCAATGCAGTGTTGCAGAGTCTCCTTGCACTTGATAAGCTGCGTGCAAGGATGTTAGGATCGGATGCTCTGACAGGGGACCTTGGTCAGGAACTGCAGAAGCTCTTCATAATAACAGCCAATACCAATGGCACTGGAAGTGTGCTGATGCCAGAGAAGCTCTTCTCATATATGTGCAAAATGAATTCAGATTTCAGAACTGGCATGATGGAAGACAGCAATAACATGCTTGGTTCCTTGATAGATGGTTTGAAGAATGAGGAACGTACAATGGTTGAGTCACTCTTCCGCAGTGAGGTCGTTAAACATGTTTCCAGCCAAAAGTGTGAACACACATCGGTTACCACCGGTGGCGAGTACCTTGATCTCAGTTTGGCAATACCACCAGAGAGGCCTGCATCAATCGAGGACTGCTTGGACTTCTATGTCACTGGGGAGATCGAGGATTGGCACTGTATGGACTGTTCAGCTGCTGCTGCTGCTTCTGGAAATGCATCTTTGAACCAAGAAGGTACAGCAGAATATGATGGCCAACCTGAACAGTCGGAGAACAAAACATACGAAAAGGGGGAATCCAGCCATCAAGCTGACAAACAAACAAGGACACCGAATCAAAACAGTGGAAAGCTACCAATGCTTGATGGCAACTCAAATCAAATGGAAGGGAGCCATAAAAAACAGAAAGAGGAAGAGAAGATATACAGAGCTGCAAGAGTACAATATCTCATTACCAAGGCGGCACCCATACTAACCATCCAGCTGAAGAGATTCGACTATTCCAACCCTGATAGCCCAGATAAGTTGGAAGAACATGTGATCTTTCAGGATACACTTGATATAAAAAAGTTGATGCACCCCGGGTATTGACACTTACACTTTTACTCAGTTTGTTATAGCTAAGATATTAGTCTCTTTAAATATCAGATCTCAGATGATTTCAGCGAACATTGCACCGTTGATGGTTCTGATTCAAGAAGAAAAAAAAATCTGAATTTCAGGCATCTGGAGGATGACGAGTACAAGTATCATCTAGTTGCTGTGATCGTACATAGTGGGCCAAAGTTGCGCGAAGGACACAATTTTGCTTATGTGAGAGCTAGCCAAATCGGAGGCCAGCAGCAGGAGAGTTGTGGCACTCCCTCTTGGTTTTGCGCAAACGATGAGAGCATCACACAGGTATCGCTGGAACGGGTACTGGAGTGTCAGGCCTACATTCTTTTCTATGAAAGGATTGAACTGCCGAATGCTGAGCCAGCTATAGAAGAACACCCGCCGACCGACCTCTGACCAGGAGAAAGATGGACAGGGTAACGGATGGATGGGAAGGGAAAACATCTGTATAGTTTTTTTGTTCCATTCAGCAATCAGCACGATTTGATTTATGTGGAGTGGTCTCATTGTGGAACCTCTCATGTTTTGACTTTGATTTTCGCTATTCAGTTTGTTTGGAAAATAATAACTCTATCCATTTGCAATAGAAGTTTCTTCTTTACAGCACAGTACAGTACAGAAACTATCCAGTGGTGAATACTGCTTACCATTTACTGTCTATTAGGCCAGATGCCCCAACGACCGTACAAGGTTTATTAGATATAAATCCAGATTCAGACTCTGTTTTGTCTTCTCTGAGAAGCAGAATTCAGAATTTGTTAACTGACATGTATCTGTATGGTTGCTTCATGAGAATGAGATGGGGTGTCGTTCACTACTAAACACTGGCACATATCTACTGGAAATGTACATCACGGCGAATAGCTTGTCTCGGTACTGTGCATATCTGCTAGTTTCAAAGTCCGACATGATCCCTGACAGCTTCCATGTACCCAAAATGGTCTTACAAGAAACTGTGGCATACGCTCGTGATGATATTCTTAAGAATTGTGACTCATTAAAGAGCAGGTACAAAAAACTGATGGAAGGAGTCAAGGCCATCGAAGATGCTGACAACGTCATGAAGGAAGATGTTGTGCAACAAGGTGCAAAGCTCGGCAGGTTACTGATTGATCTAGAGAGTAAAGAAGATTGCTGGAAGATGTCTAAAAAAAACTGACAACTACTTTTATTACTCTGATTTTCAGACATCCGGAGGATGACATGAATGATGAGTACGAATATCATCTGGTTGCTGTCATTGTACACAATGGACCAACCCTGCACGAAGGACACATTTTAGCTTATGTGAGAGCAAGCCAAATAGGAGGCCAGCAGCAGGAGAGCTGCAGCTCTCCCACATGGTTCCGCGCAAGCGACGAGAGCATCACGGAAGTGTCACTAAAAGAGGTACTCGACTGTCAGGCGTACATTCTTGTTTATATGAAAAAAATGATTGAACAGCCAAAGGCTGAGCCAGTTGTAGAAGAACACTTGCCAACCGATCACTGATCGGGAGAAAGACGAACAGGGTGACAAATGGATGAGAAGGGAAGACCTTTCTGTATTGTTTGTTTCTGCTACTTCACTCAGGACAGTGTGATTTTATTATGTAGGATGATCCCTCATTGCGGAAGGGACACCACTTTTAATGTGTTATTCCCTCCATTCCACAATGTAGTGCGCCCGCGCTTTCCGAGATCTAAGTTTGATCATAAATTTAACCAACGAGACCGACTGCGACGGGAGCAAAAATTATACCACTGAATTCGTAGATCTCAGAAAGCGCGGGCGCACTACATTGTGGAACGGAGAGAGTATTAAGCAGGCCATATGCCTACTGACTTTGTTAGATATATGAACCTTGATGACCTGTTTAATGTCTTATAAATCCAGATTCAGATTTTTGTATGTCTTCTTTGAGAAGCATAGTTCTGAATTTTTAATACACCTGTACGCTGTATGGCTGCTTCTTGAGATGAAGTGTGCAATTGCAGCTACCTATAACATTCTATTAAAAATTCTTATAATACTGGGCAGACTAAGTTCATATCTACTGTTTTCCTCGGCTGCAATTGCAAGCAAAAAAAACCAAGCAATGCGCAGTTACTAATTGGGGTAAAATCGGTTGCAGTTGGGGGTTCGCAACCGCCTAAACGCAATTTGGTAGCATGAGGCCGATGAAACTGCAGAGCCAGATATCGGAGAAGGGGGTAAACTGAACTGAAGCGTTGATGCATGGGTACCAAAGCAGCAGAGCTGGTGAACCGCGGGTCGCCTTCGTCCTGGAACCCAGCAAATCCTCGGCCTCGTGGTGAAAGCCGCGCTGGGGTCGTTGCCCGCCGCCGACCCGCCCGTCCTCGTCAGCAGGCGGCGATGGCCCGCGGGAACACAGGCCGCGGTGCGTCGGCGAAGCTGCCGCCAGCGACGTACTCCGCGCGAGCACAGGCAGAGACAGGGCGCACTGCGATGGTATCGCGCCCGGCTGGCTTAGGCGGCCCATGGCGGAGGCGTCCACGCCGGGCGACGGAGCTAGGAGACCCCAAACTACTTTTTCCACGACCTAGTGACCAATTCATGGCACCATATACCCCAAGTGGTTTTATTTTCGACAAGTTTTGCATTTTCTGAAATTATTTCAGTGAAAAAGGCCAATTAATAGTCACACGTGTCGCAACGTGCAAACGTGGTAAAAAGTCATTCAAACAAGCCATGGATGCTTACCATGGGCATTGCCTCCTTGGTGGCATGAGTTCGGGATTAATTTGATGTTGCATAAACAACACCGTGGATTAATTTGATGTTGCATAAACACATATTATAAACTTTATTACTCATATATAAATTTTATTCCAGTCACTTGATGCTATATGCATCCATAACCATACTGTAATTCTAGTCACATATGACGCATACACATTTGCGAGCGATGAACTTGCCTACACAAAACGCTTCCTTAATTTTCTTTGGAAAATAATAACTTACACAATCCCCCATGCATGACAAATTCTTGCATAGCAAGTCTCCAATACGATGGCTTTGGCAGTTCTCTATGAAAAGGAAAAAAAAGGAAAGCATCGGTAAGAAAGATGATAGATTTCTCAAGCACCGATAGTAGGAGAGATGAGAGGGGGAGCGGGAGTGGAAGAGTTTACCAGCTTGACTGTAAATTCCTACGAGCAAAAGCACAATAAAAAAACAACTCATTGTTTTCCCATCCATTTGTTTGTTTTTCTGTGCTCTTGTTCATGTGTTCGGCTAGGTATACATGATGCAACTTTTATAGCCGTCTGGGAATGTTTATTGCCAGCATGCGCCGTCTAAGAACATTTATTGAAAGATCATTCTATTCAAGATTAATAATATCTTACCACATTAATGTCCACCGCCCATGTTGTCATCTTTCTGAGAGATAGTACAGTTTTGAATCAATGGGTTATGAATATCTATATCTGTGCCATATAGATGGGTGTATTAATGAGATATCATAATTATTTCTTTTTATTTTTAGGAAGGAGCTCATAATTTGAGTTAGATATCTTATCCAATCTCGTTGGACTCTGTCCTGGTTTGGAAATCTTTATATATATTATCGCCTCGACCGATTAGGTTCGCACGCTTTAGGGGGAGAAGATTCAAAACTGCCATCCGGTCCGGTTGGAACATGTTGCTTCTTGTTCCATCTATCCCTAGGCTGTGTTATCTCCCACTGGCTAGTACTTCTTGAGGTGGAACAAGATGGGTACTCTCGCCCATGACTCCAAAGTCGCTTGTTCCATGACCTAATTATATCCTGGCAAATATTCGTTCGTGTATTCCTGGGAAATGCTAAGAACAACTTACCTAAATGCTAGGTGGGAATCTCGTCATACACGGAGCACGCGCGCGGGGATATGCATACAACTAAGCGCCATGCACAATAATGAGTATATAAAGTGGGACAAAAGCCTATTTCGAGAGAAAAGTGAGAGATGTGGAGTCCCTTGATTTCTCTTGGAATAAGCTCTCGGGTCCCATTCCATCAAGCATATCAGACTTGATATACTTGAGCTCACTTCTCTTTTTCAACGAAGTGAGATACCAGCCAGTCTAAAAAAGGAACATTCACTACAGGAATCAGCTAATTTGCCGTCTGCCATAGCAGACGGCAAAGCACCAGGCCACCGACGGCAAACGTCTTTGCCATCTGCCACGGACGGCAAACACTTCCGGCACTGAAAGTCACGGTAATGACTTTGTTTGCCGTCTGCGTAAAAACAGCTGACGGCAAAGAAGTTTGCCGTCCGCTTTCCTGGCCAAGCTGACGGCAAAGATCATGGACGGCAAAGAATAGAGGTTAGCCCCGTTAGGTGGCTAACGGCAGACTTTGCCGTCTGCCGGCGGACGGCAAACTTTGCCGTCAGCCCTATGACGTCAGCAGACCCGTGGCTAACCGTCACTTCTGCTTAGTCTTTGCCGTCTGCTGGCAGACGGCAGAATGACCAAATGGTCAGACCTGATGCTCCCAGGTTGAACAGGTTGCTGCCACATGGCACCTTTGCCGTCCGCCTACCGACGGCAAAGGTTTGTATTGTTACTGTTTTCTCTGTTTTCTATTATATCCCTGCATTTTCAAAAGACATATATGATATATATAGTTTCAACCTCAAGCATAGCCCATGTATCCAACATCTAGCAGTCCATCGAATGCAAGAGAACACATAGGGTATTAAAAGATCCAATACATACATAGTTTCACGGAGTTCATCCATATATACATACATAGTTTCACATTGTTCATCAATACAAATCAAAACAAAAACTAAACACTAGCAGTCCATCAATGCCTGCTTCCATGAAGTGAATCAAACCTGCAAAAATGGGAGTAAGAAAGTTAAAAGAAGAAGAAGAAGAAGAAGACTAGAAGAAGAAGAAGAAGAATAAGAAGAAGAAGAAGAAGAAAGAAAGAAGAAGAATAAGAATAAGAATAAGAAAAAGGAGTAGAAGATGGAGAATATTTTCTTCTTCTTCTTCTCTCCTTTTCTCATCTTTCTTCTTCTCTTCTATCTTTTTATCCTTTTCCTTCTCATTCTTCTTCTTTTATTCTTTCTTTTTCTTCTCTTTCTTCTTCTATTCTTTCTTTTTCTCCTCTTCCTTGCTTTTCTTCTTCTTATTCCTTATTTGTGTCATTTTAGAGCTAACTTAGGTAATTATGCCATTTTTGAGCTAACTAAGCTTATTATGTCAATTTGGAGGAAAATAAGGTAAGTATAGGTCATTTTTGTGTTAACCTAGGTAATTATGCCATTTTTGAGCTAACTTAGGTAAGTATAGGTCATTTTAGAGCTAACTTAGGTAATTATGTCATTTTGGAGGAAAATAAACTAAGTATATGACATTTATGAGCTAACCAAGGTTATTATGCCATTTTTTAAATGAATAAGCTAATTATGTCATAAATGAACTAAATAAGCTAATTATGTCATTTTGGAGGATAATTAGTAAGTATGTCTTTTTTGGGGAAAATAAGCTAAGTATGTGGCATAATAGGGCTAACAAGCATGTACGAAGCTAAGTATGCATTTGTTAAGCAAAACACTAGAGAAAACTTACCGGAGGTCAAGCACCGGGGTTCCTCGAGCCGGTATCACCTAGAGAAGGGTTGTGCGATGCGGCTCCGGAGTTATGCTGCACCAAAGATCATTTGCAAAGTCTCGTTAGCATGATGACACTCAAATGTTAAGACTAGTAAATAATGACCATTCAAATGAAACTCACCGTTCCCGCTCTAGTAATGACCGGCATCGGTGGAGGGGTCTGACCGGTCTTCTCGCACATAGACTGCACATTTGGTTTTGACAAGTCAGTCATATTAGTTAGTAATGAAACGAAGATTACGTGCATGATTTGGCTAATATGCAGAAATTGAATACATGACATGAATAATAATATGTTTATAATTTAAGTTGGGATGCATACAAACTAATAGTCTGGATCGTCTATATATGCTTCGGGATCAATAGATGCATCATCATCATCACTATCACGCGTGTCGTCATGAATGACGTGCTCATCGGGTTCAGCGTCATCAACATGTGGAAGGCCTTTCTGTAATCGGTCAAGCATTGACAGGTCATCCGCAGCAGTAACCTCTTCTTGTTCCGGCTCTTCTTGTTCTGGCTCAGGGGTGAAGTCGGATTCACTGTCGCTGTCTACTTCCATGTTCTGGGGTGAAGTAGAGCGGTTCTTGAAATATTTTTTGGAAAGACGTGTTTCTTGGAAGAATCCTCCTTCATATGTGTCTGGGTTAATGTGAGGTTCATAATCCTCTTCATTGGGGGGAGGTGGTCTAACACGTGGCGGCACTTCTTAAACGACATCCCAACTATTCAGATTTGCATTAGTTTGGCAGGCCCACGGTAGATAGAAAACTTGGGTCGCCTGTTGAGCCGTAATATAGACATCGGGAACATCTAAATGGGTGCTTTGTTTGATTTCGACTAGCCCTATATGTTCATGAGTCCTTCTAGTCTCCTTCGGCTGGAACCAATAACATTTGAAGACTACGACGTTCGGTGGGTTTTCACCATAGAATAGAAGTTCATAAATTGCTTCAACTCTTCCATAATACTCGGTACCTCCTTCGCCGATAGCAGAGACACCACAATTTGTAGATTTTCGGTCGGCCATAGATAGCTCTTTGCCAAAGGTACGAAAGCGATACCCATTGATGTCGTATTTCTCAAATGAACGGACCTTATAGTCAAAACCATTAGCGGCTTGTCTCAATTCGGCGTCCATAGAATTTGAATTAGCCTACAAAAGTTTAATACGAAAGGATTGTTGCATTAGCCGCAAATTAGACCAAGAAATGAAATGGTCTATTAATGGTAATTACCGTTTGTTTGAACCAAGAGATGAAACCGGAATAGCCGCCTCCATGCTTTGCCAGAAGCTCATACTCTTCGATGGAATCCTTTTGGATCACCGCTCCATCCGAGAATTTGGCGACGTATCGACTGTATCAAATATCCGGGAATAAGAGCAGTTCAAAGGAATTAGGAGTTGCGAAACAATGTACCGAGAACTTACTCGATGTACGGCCGCACTTCTGTTAGGTTGTTGAAGATATACAACGAAATGGTCCGCCATTCTTCGACATTCAACACTATTGCTTTCGAAGCACCGGCTGGTGCGAGCTTCCCTTTGAATAGGCTGAGGTTGGATCCACCTTTTTTAGGGTCGCCAACATTGTACCGAGGCTTCGGATTATGCAAATGACGATTTTTGGCCTCGTAGTGTGCTGTCACGAAGTTTGCCACCTCCTCAGTAATGAATGCCTCGATCATCGATGCTTCAATTCTACGTTTATTTTTACATTTTGCTCGAAGCGTCTTCTGCATCCTCTCAGTTGCATAGCACCAACGATTTTGCACGGGCCCCCCCAATCTTGCCTCGGTCGGGAGATGTAAAATCAAATGCTGCATTGGATTAAAGAAGCCCGGTGGAAAGATCTTCTCTAACTTGCAGAGCAACTCCGGCGCCAACTTTTCCATGTCATCTATCACGGCAGGCGATAGTTCTTTCGCACAAAGAACACGGAAGAAATAGCTCAGCTCTGCCAGTACTAGCCATTCATCCTCAGGGATAAAGCCACGCAACATCACCGGCATTACCCGCTCAAGCCATATGTGCCAATCATGACTCTTGAGACCAAATATTTTCAATTTTTCAAGACTCGCTCCCCTCTTTAGATTCGCTGCATACCCATCGGGGAACATCAACTGCATTTTCACCCACAAGATAATTTCCCTCATAGCTGGCCTTCCAAGATTGAACCAGGCCTTTGGCTTCGTGCAGTTCTGCATTCCTTTCGGTTGTCGCATGTTTTGTAACGGTCTATCACATAGAGTCTGCAGATCGACTCTAGTCTTAGTATTATCCTTTGACTTCCCATCTATGCTGAACAATGTACCAAAAAGGGCCTCGCCGATATTCTTTCCTGTGTGCATCACGTCGATGTTGTGTGGAAGAAAGAGGTCTTTGAAGTAAGGCAGATCCCACAAGCATGTCTTGTGAGTCCAGGCGTGTTCCGAATTATACCCCTTGAAATACCCTAGACGCTCTAGATCAGGCTCGAGAGCGTTTAACTGATCCAGGATCTGTTGGCCAGTCAACGCAGGTGGTGCAGAGTTTTTGACAACTCTACCTTTGGTGAAGTTCTTCTTATCTTTTCTGAACTTATGGCAAGGATCCAGGAACTGTCTATGCAAGTCAAAGTAAGAATACTTGCGACCCGCCTGCAGCCAATGAAACTGAAGAGCTGCCTTGCATGTGGGGCACGGTAACCTTCCATGCATACACCAGCCAACGAATAGCGCATACGCCGGCAAGTCATGCATCGAGTACATGTACCAGACACGCATTATGAAGTTTCGTTTGCTAGCGGCGTCGTATGTCTTGAACCCATTATCCCAAGCTTCTTGCAATTCATCCTTAAGCGGCTGCATGTACACATTCATATTCTTCCCCGGATAGTTGGGCCCTGGAATTATCAACGTCAGGAAAATGTTCTTTCTTTGCATAATCTGTCCGGGGGGGGGAGATTGAGTGGAATGACAAATACAGGCCAACAACTGTATTGGGTTGCCGTCATACCAAACGGATTGAACCCATCCGTGCCGATGCAGACTCGAGGATGCCTTGGATCTGCCACTTTTTGTTCATGTAATGCATCGAAGTGCTTCCACGCAGAATCATCCGATGTGTGTACCATCATCTGGTTCCCATCTGCATCTAGTTCGGTTCTTTTGCCCATTTTGTGCCATGTCATCTATCTGGCCGTCTCTTCGACCATGAAAAGACGTTGAAGTCTTGGTACAATTGGCAGATACCGAAGAACATTAACGGGGATTTTGGTCTGCCTCTTCTCACCCATACCATTGTCTACCACAACATACCTGGAAGAGTTGCAAATGGGACAATAGTTCAAGTCCGCATACTCAAGCCTAAATAAGGCACATCCTTTCTCACAGGCATCTATCTTCTCATAGGGCATCTTAAGTGCACGGAGGATTTTGTCCGACTGGTACAAGTTTGCAGGCATTACATGGCCTTTGGGTAGAAAGTGTCCAAATAGTGTCATCATCGCGTTGTAGCATTCTCTGCCCAAGTTGAATTGAGCCTTCAGAGCCATTACTTGTGCGATGGCATCCAGCTGACAAAGCTCAGTGTGCTCGTGGAGAGGACGTTTTGAAGACTCCAACATTTCATTGAAGGCCTTTGCAGATTCCTCCATCTCATCGTCCGAATCCCGAGCATCATCAAAGTCTTGCACCATGTCTTCGATCCTGGTACCATGCTCGTCGGTGCGACGACGAACCACCTCAGCTCTGGTACGTTGGGCAGACTCTCCATGAAATGTCCACACCGTATAATCGGGCGTAAACCCCCACTTCTGCAGGTGATTACCCATTTCATCCTCTTTCCTCTGAGAAAAGTTGTCGCACCTAACACAGGGGCACCAGGTTTTTCTCTGGCCATTTGCAAATGCGGCTTTCACAAACCCCTTGGTTTTTGTTAACCATTCATTGCTCATGTCTTCCTGACTAATGTGAGCGGTGTACATCCACGCACGATCACTCATCTTGCCTACCTACTAAACACCCAAGAAATATATATATAATTCATCATATATATTCATCAGTTAATGAAGTTTGTCAATTTTTATTACGTCCATGCAACCTACACACTAATAGGTAAAGATAGGTCCTAATCCCACCCGAGTATGTGTAGATTGGGTTCGTTTTCCCATGCTCTGCTCCGGATCCGACGCAAAATTTCGGCAGCACCTCCCCGCTGTTCTCCTGATACACGTCTCGGCAATAAACAGAGAGGATGTGTACCCGGAGAACAACAGGGAGGCACTGACGAAATTCTGCATCGGATCCGGAGCAGAGCATGGGAAAACGAACCCAATCTACACATACTTGGGCTGTCCATGGATAACGTGGACAATTCGAAAGGATGGCGGTTATAAATATGCAAAGACATGCATATTTATAGATGCCGCCCTTTCGAACAGGAGACGCATACTGGTCACGCATACTGATGATTGAAGACACCTATAGCTAGCAAGTTTCATCGGCACGAAGACCGGAACACAGCAAATTAAGGGGGGAGGAGGAGATGTCATTTGTGCTCACCCACGAACGCAGGGGGGCTCGTCAAACGCACGGGGAGGTCGTCGAACACCAGACCCTCGCAGCGACGAAACAACTGCACATTTAAATCCACCCGATCAACACGAATATTCAATCCCGATAAAAAATTTATATATATATATAACTACTTTTCTATTTTTTTCTATTCTCCTCTATTCCTTCTTCTTCTCCTCTTTTTCTTCTTCTTCAGACCATCTTCTGTTTTTCCTCTTCTTCTCTTCTTCTCCTCTTCTCCTCTTTTTCTTCTTCTTCCTATACTTCTCCTTCTTCTCCTCTTCTTCTTCTCCTTCTTCTTCTTCTTTTCTTCTCCTCCTCTTCTTCTTCTTCTTCTTCTTCTTCTTCTTCTTTTCTTCTCCTCTTCTTCTTCTTCTTCTTCTTCTTCTTCTTCTTCTTCTTCTTCTTCTTCTTCCTTCTTTTTTTTTCATCTTTCTTCTTTTTCTTCTAATTATCTAAACCTAAACCTAAACCTAGCACTAACCTAAACCTAGCACTAATTAACCTAAACCTAAACAGCAAAAAACAGAAAAAAGCTCACCTTGGAGGAGGGCCGCGGTGGTGGAGGAGGGCCGGCGCAGGGAGGAAGGCGGTGCCGCGGTGGTGGAGAAGGGCCGCTGGGAGGGGGCGGCGCCGCGGTCTGGCTCTGGCGGTGGGGCGTCGCGGGCGCAGGGGCCGAGGGGCGGGGCGGGCGCAGGGGCCGGCGGCGGCGCTGGGCGGCGTCGGGAACGGCGGGGCTGGGGCGGCGGGTGGGGGGAGAGAGAGAGGGGGGTTACGGCCGTTAGATAGGCATCCTCTTTGCCGTCTGCTAGCAGACGGCAAAGAGCAAAAAAGCGGACGGCAAAGAGCAAGCGGACAGCATCGAGCCCGTTCATCTGACCTAGCCAGCTCCACGGTCCAGTGGGGCCCAGCTGGGCTCTTTGCCGTCTGCCTTTAAGCCATTTGCCGTCTGCTGGCAGACGGCAAATAATGCACTGATGGCAAACTATATCTTTGCCATGAGTCCGCTCTTTGCTGTCTGCTTTTTGTAAGCGGATGGCAAATACCTTCTGTGCCGTCCGCTAGCAGACGGCAAAGAACTGGCTGATGGCAAATTCTCTGATTCCAGTAGTGATTAGAACACGCCCACGCGTCGCTCCGCACGAGCGACACGGGCGGCGAACCAAACCACCACCGACCGCCGCTTCCTCCGCCGTCTCCCCCCCTCGCCGCTGCCAGGATGCGCCGCCGGGCAAAGCCCGTGTGTCAGCGGCAGCGGCGGGGCTTCTTCTCCAGGGAGCGGGTGGCCCGTGGATGGCTCGTGCGGCGCCGGCGCGTGGTCGTCGCGGGCTCTGCGCCGGCGGGCTGGAGTTCCTCTCCTCCGGCGGGGGCGGCGGATTCGGAGTCGTCACGCCCGGATCTGGTGGTGTGCAGGCGGAGCCGGCCTGCAGCAGCGGCCCTGGCGCCATGGGGTTGTGGCCCGTGCTTCGGTCGATCTGGTCTGGCGGGGCGTGGGCATGGCAAGGGTGGGCGTGGCCCTGTGGTGCTCTGGCGGGGAGGTGCGGCGCAAGCGCAGGGAGTCGCGTGCAGCACGGCCGCGTTGGGCGCCTGGCGTGGTCGTGCGGGGATGCGTGGTGTGCTTGCGCTGGGCGTGGCATGGGTGCAGTGGGCCTCCGGGCGGCGCAGACCTGGATGTGGAGCTGGAGCTGCCGCGGTGGAGCTCGGAGGCCGGGGATGGCGTGGGAAGGTGGCTTCGTCACGTGGTGAGAGTTGTTCTGTTGTCACCGGCGGGCGCGCGTGGACTACGGCCAGGAGCCATGGTGGCCCCTGGCCTCGGGCGGTGCTCCTCTGTGCTTTGCGGGCACGGTGCTCGGTATGGCGCGGTGGCTCGTGCTGCGTCCTGTGGTCCTGCTCCGGTCGGTCGTCGACGGATCTGCTGTCCTGCATGGCGTGAGGGTCTGCGGCGGCCTCCGCGAGGTGCGGGCGGCTGCGGCGGCTGCGATGTGGTATGTTCGGCGGTGGTGGCAGCGATGGATGGTGGGCCCTCGTGTGGGAGGTTGACCGCCGGCGGTCTCCGCGAGGTGTGGTTGACTGTGGCGGTCTCGGTGCCTCTTCGTCGACGGGCAGCTTTGTTGGTGGTGGCGGTTGGTGGGCTTGTCGGCGCCGGTGTGGGATGATGTGTGGCCGAGGTGGTGCGGGAGCTTGGGTGAAGACCCTGTCTCGGCCTTGTGCCGTGACCAGCGATGGCGGCGGCTGTGGCCGTCGTGACCTTCCTGGAGGCATCACTGCTTTGCTGCCGCACCCCTCCTGCACAGATCCGGCCATCGCGGCCTCTCCAGGGGAAACAGTTGATCTTGTGATCGGACGATGGCGGCACTTTGGTGTGTCGTTTTCCCTCTTGGGGGCTTCGTCTCGGAGCTCGGCATCGGCAAGCGGGACCAGTGGTTTGCGGCGGTTGTGGTCGCTAAACTTCTGTGGCAACGATGATGGTGGGAGCGATGTCGGCGACGCGACAATGGTTGCGGTAGTCGGCTCTTCTCCGGCGTGTCTACGGTATTGCCTCGGTTTGTTTGTTGCTGTGGAGTCGAAGCTGCGGCGGCGGGGCCCTGTGGTATACGATGACTGGCTGCAGGTGGCCTGTTCGGCGATCTTCCGTGGCGCCAGCCGTGCCTGGTTTTGTCCTTCAGAGTTCTTCGTCAGAGTCGGAGCTGGGTTGTCTAGCCGCAGGTGGCTGCTTCATGCAACTTCGCGCGTCCGCTACAATGTGGGTTGAGTCGACGATCGCCTACGGCGAAGTCAGAGTCGTTTGCTCGGAGTATAGGGATGGCGATGAGGCCTCTAGGGGAGGAGTGATGACGATGACGCCTGCGTGCTGTCTCGCCGAGGCCCTCTTTGAAATGGTGTGCGTGGGGTTTCTTATGTGTGCCGCTCAGCGGTTGTGATGGTTTTCGCCCGGTTCTCCATAATTAACTGGGCAATCTGGTTTTCGCTCGGTTTTTCCTAATTAACTGAGCAACTCTTTTCTTCTTAATGAATGCAGGATAACTTCCATTTCGAAAAAAAAAAATACTTGAGCTCACTTAATCTCTCCAACAGCCTTCTTTCAGGAGAGGCGCCTGACGGTAATCAACTTCAAACGCACCAATTTATATCGACAATCAGGGACTTTGTGGCCGCCCTATGAGCATTGCATGTTCGTACCAATGGTTCGAGTGGTACTCTCTCCGTTTCTTTTTAGTTTGCATATAAAATTGGTCAAAGTCAAACTTCGTAAAATTTGACTAACTTTATAGGAAAAAATATCAATATTCACAATATGAAATCAATATTATTAGATACATCATGAAATTAACTTTCATACCATACAACTTTAGTATTGTAGATATTGATATTTTTTGATATAAATTTGGTCAAACTTTGTTTAGTTTGACTTTGATCAAATTTTATATGCAAAGTAAAAAGAAACGGAAGGAGTACAACAGCAACACTATTCTGGGCAAACGTGCATTACCAAGACCTTGATGATTTCTGACTATGGTTTGGTACATTATTTTTCTCAAAATTGTGCAGCACATTTTTCTGAATTTCCTTCTTCAGAGTAAGCATAAATTTTCCAGATCGCACGCTGCACGCAACTTTGTTTTTTGTTTCTGAGACAGCAACTTTTTTTTTAACAGACCAATTTTTCTTTCTGACGGGATCCTCCGTCTGGGCCGGCCCATGCCGTAGGGACCTACTATACCGCGCTCTGCATGCGGGAGCAAACACGCTGCGCCCGTTTGGGCCGGCCCATGTGCGGACGCCTTTTTTTTAATTTCTTTTTTAATTTTTATTTTTCTTATCTGTTTTTGTTTTTTTCTATTTTAAATAATTTGGAACTTCAAAAAACTTCTGACATTTAAAAAAACTGAGAATTTTGAAATAAAATGTTCAAGAAAACATAAAATGTTTGTAAATTCAAAAATGCTCAGGATTTTCTAAAAATGTTTGCATATTCAAAAACTGTTTGCAATTTTGAATTTTTTTTTTGAAAAATCAAAAAGGGTCCATGATTTTGAAAAAAAGTCCGTGTATTAAAACTTAAAAATGAAATTGAACAAAATGTTTGCTAATTCAAATAATGTTCATGCATTTTAAAAAAATGTCCTAAAATTTTAAAAACAGTTCATGCATTACAAAAGAGTTTATTGTTTCATAATATATTTGTTGATTCAAAAAATGTTCATGCATTTCAGAAAATGTTTTTGAATTTTAAAAAAAATCCACCAATTTCGAAAAAATGTTCGTCTATTCTAGAATTGTTCGCCAATTCAAAAGTAAAGGCTTAAAAAACGTTCAAAATATAAAAAATTGTTCACAATTTTGGAAAAAAATGTTCATGAATTTTAAAAATATTCCCAAATTTTTAAAAATGTTCACGAATGATCGAAGGTATGTAGTTCAATAGTAATGCTTCTGAGTCTTTGTGATTATATACCCGCGTGAATTTTAAAGAATTAACTGTCGGGGTAATCGGAATATTATAGTATGTTTTTGACAAAACGTTTCTTGAAATTCAGAATAATTCTTTGAATTACCAAGTTTTTTGACAACCACGATATTTTTTCGAAAATGTGAACATTGCTTCAATTTGTGAATAAATTTTAAAAAGGGAACATTTTCTTGCATTTGTGTTCAAAATCATGCGATGAGATGTGAACAAAATGTGGTCATAGGCATTGGATATTATGATTTGTTTTCTCCTGTTGCAACGCACGGGTCCTTTTGCTAGTAATTAAATAAAGAAAATAAAAGAAGTACGGGCCATCCAACTGGGCCTGAGCTGCGTTGTCACGCCGCTTGGTACCATTCTCACCGCTGCACTGTCTCAAAAAAAAAACTCTCACCGCTACACAAGTCAAACTCCAAATCCCCTCCCCTCCCACAGTGCCACTGCCCCGAGGCACGCCAGCCGCCGGCCATGGAGGACGCGGCGGCGGCCACCCCCGAAATGCAAGTTAGGAAGAGGTGCAAACCCGTCCGAATCGATGACCAGCAGGATCCGCCGGGGGATCTCGACCTCGACCTCATCATCCGCCTCCCCGACGCGGTGGTCGGCACCATCGTCTCTCTCCTCCCCAAAATGTTTAGCCGAGTATTGCACTTTGCAAAGCCTCTGCGAGGGGCTGTTTTAAATTTATTTTTAATTAGCCCTGCAACAAATCACATATACAAATAATATCTTGCATATATATAGTACATGTTTCACTTCCCAAATGACTCAACCATTGCCACATTATGTCCAAACATCATTGCACAACATACATCACACAAACACAATGTTCTCAAGCACACAATATTCTCAAGCATAGCAAGTTCAGAAAAGCACAATTGCATGCATAGGAAAGCACAAAGTTCATCAACATAACTAGGAGTTCACACGGTTTTGGTGTTCAGAGCGGGAACATCGAGAGTAGTCATTCGGCCTGCTTGCCCAACTCCAGGTGCAAGAACCGGCACATTGTTTGACCCAATTGACGGAATAACCCATAAGCATGTAACATCCTAATTTTCAATTTTGATGTCTTACTATTAATTCATATGCATATCATATTTTCTTTGCATTTTTGGATTTTATTTTTGCAATATTCAAATAGTTTTTCCACTGAAGAAAAATATTAAGAGACAAGATAACATGACTTCTTCAAAATAAAAGAGTTGAACAAATTATTAGAATACTATTTGGAAATTTTAATGTTAATTGAGAAGTATTTTAATACACAAATTAATTATTTTGCAAAAAAAATATTTTTGAAAGATTGCATGTAGGCCAGAATAAAAATTTACAGGGTTCAAAAATCGGAGCCTTTACCTCACTACAGGAATCAGGCAGTTTGCTGCCAGGGAAGTACAAACGGCAAAGGCAGCAATACAGATGGCAAAGAGCAAAGTTTGTCGGCAAATCCTAAATCGGCAAAGAGATACTTTGTCGTTAGCTTTTCGTTGGGCTGACGGCAAACCGTGTCTTTGCCATCTGCCCGACAAAAAGCTGACGGCAAACCGTGTCTTTGCCGTCTGCCCCGACGAAAAGCTGACGGCAAAGATGTCCACTGACGGCAAACTAGCTGATTTCCGTAGTGCTTGCCGCTACCTAGGTTTATCACTTTGCCTTCAAAAACCCTGTTCTGCACAGTTTCAGGAAATTGTCGATGGGATTTCACGAAAGGATCCCACTTGGAAGGCAGTCTATATGGACAAATCAGGTCAGTTGGTTCTAGTTCAGTCTGTCCCATGTGCGATGCCAATCCATTCGATGACGGCTATAGATGTGTCGCCCAAAACTTTGGCTAGTATCACACGTATTTGCAGGAGCTTCTTCTGGGTAGGAATGGCCGAGGCCAATGGCGGAGCTGCGCTGTCGCTTGGGAGGTAGTCTGCATGCACAAGTGGACTGGTGGGCTTGGGCTACCGAATTTGAGATGGTTGAACATTGTGCTGCAGGCGAGGTGGCTCTGGTTGAAGCGTGTTGATGGGGGTGAGGCCTTGCAAGGAATTTGACATAAAAATGCCACCGGAATCCCTTGCAATTTACAGATCTGCAGTATTTGTTCACGTGGGGAACAGTGGATCCTCCTTCTTCTGGGAGGATCAATGGATCGATGGTATGCGTACGCAAGACATCGCGCCAGCAATTTATGATCGGGTCAGACCACGTGTGCGAGCGTCACAGACGGTTCTGGAAGGCCTTTCCGATACTGCGTGGTCTCAGGATGTTGGGCCTGTCATGAACGCCAACGAGCTGGTGCAGTACCTTGCCCTTTGGGAATATGTTTCAGCCATTACATTGTGGACCGGTGCTTTACCCTTACTTCTGTGAATCTATGATACGCATGCTTGTGCGTATTCTAGAAAACAACAACAACACTATACGGTTTTTTTTTAGAATCACCGGGGGGAGAGTTCTCCCACTTGAATATATTGCTCAAAAGCGGCAAAAGCCAAGAGTCATGTCGTGGTTTTGACACGGCAGATGCCCTTGTGAAAGGACTTGGAGATGAGGCCATCGTACAAGTATGGAAGCTTAACGGGGTTGATCGGGAACGAGAAGACACGGAGTTACCCAGGTTCAGCCCCTCACAGTGGAGTTAAAAGCCTACGTCCTGCTTGATTATATTGCTGTAGATCTCGATTACAAGAATGCGGATTCGCTAACCTAGCTTTCGAGGGATTGCAACTTAGTCTTTTTCGCCTAGGTTCTTCCCTTTATATATACAGGCGGAACCCTAGATTTACACGAGAGTCCGGGTCATCATCCTGACCCGTCTACTACTCTTTCCTACTTATTCCCCAAGACAATGTTGAAGTCGTTCGTCTTCTTGAACCAGCCCGTAGCCTTAGCCGGCCTTTCTTACTGAGCCTCCACCAAGCCGGCCCATCGAGCATCTTCTTAGCCTAGCGGTGAGATAACCCGCTGAGCCCTTCAGCTCTATGGCCGGGTCATCATCCTGCCGGGTCTACACGCCGGGAAATATCCCCAACAAGTCACCTCTTAGGCTTTTGCTGAACCAGTTTATAAGGAAAACCAGATCGAAAACCTTAACAAGTTGACCCCGTATATGAGGAAAACCGGGTCAAAAACCGTACAAGAGCACAGTTAAAAAGAGAAGAGATGGATGCCCAGAAGAGGCATGACCTAACTAGCAGACAGACGGACCATCACCACAAGAGGCACAAGTAGAAGAGGGGTGCTATCGAGGGATCACAATACCAAGACTCAATAAACAGCCTAACGCACCACACTGGCGTGCATACCGAGCCCCACGGCACAGCAGAGAAGCATCCACAATCAACAAGTGCCAAACATTAACACGAACCTTGACTGGGAGCTCCGCCACGGGAGGTCAGGACGATTAACAAGTCGGGGAGGCATTGTTGCGTCGTCATTGAGCAAAGGTGAACTGAGACGATACCAAGAGCCTGAAGCTCGCCGCAACACAACGGCCACCAAGGGAGGGTCTTGAGCTTGCACAACAACTGTAGGAGATATGTCCTAGAGGCAGTAATAACAGTTATTTTGTATCTCCGAGTTTGTAATGAATGTTTATGTTCCATGCTATAACTGCAATGATTCTCGAGTCTGCAATATCCACGAGCCTCGGAGGGAAACTCATGTGCACGTGTGGTATAATGAACGGTAAAATATATTCCTGGTCATGCCTCTAAGACTGGCTCAAGTATTGCATGATGATCCTATTTTCCTGATCATGGGCATGTCTATGCCGGCAATTTTGATGGCACAATGTTAGTAGAACACTTGTGTTGAATCGACCCAAATTGATGTTATGCTATGAGATACATTCGTCACAAGTTAATGGTTAATAACACAGAGATGGTTAATGTTTGCATAATTCTTAGACCATGAGAGTATCGAGTTCCTTCGTACTTGCTTCGTGAACTTTGGTGTTTGTTAAACGTCATCCGTAACTGGGTGGCTATTACGGCAGCTTACGGGTTCACGGAAAGGTATGACAAGGAACGAGATAGCTCAAGATTAGGATTTGCTCCTCCGACGATGGAGAGATATTATCGGGCCCTCTCGGTGTTACGGTATCCATCATCGTCTGGCTAGACACATTGTGATTTGATCATTGGGATGCCGGAATGCGGAAACGAGAAAAGAGAACAAAATCGGTAACAAGGTAACTGGCATAGTGGACAAGTGTTGATCCACGAGGATGCCGATAAATCTCACCTCGGGTGTTTGTAACATATCGCGAAGCAACAGGAATACCACACGGCAACTGGAGGTTCACTCGAATATTTATTCGTGTGGGTATAGGGGTCAATATGGGTGTCCACGGCTCCGATGTTGATCATTGATCGGAAAGTGTTCCGGGACATGTCTATGCTTCACCGAACCTATAGGGTCACACGCTTAAGGGTCATCTATCTGCTGAATACTAGACAGGGAGTTTGAGAGAAAATCATCGGAAAAGTTTCGGAGACAACGGAAACGTTCCGGAGAGATCACCGGAATAGTTTCGGTAAAACTGAAAAGTTGTTTCAGGGTATACCATTAAGTCAAATTGGTTTCGGCACACGCCTGGAAATTCTTGGAGGGTGCCAGAATTGTTCTGGAAACTTCTGGGATTTTTCCGGGATAAAAACCGGAAATGTTCCGGAGCTGCCGGAACCGGTTTGGTTGCTTTTCGCAGATGAAAATCACTAATCCGGAATTGTTTCGGAACGCATTCAAACTCATTTTAGTGGGTACTGGAATTATTCTAAGACCCACAGAAATATTTTCGGATTTAACGGTCACGGAAAATTGTCTCCGTAAATAGTAAAAATCACTTTATGGTTAATTTTTTGGAAAGCCACCTTTTGGGACTTTTCCCAAAAGCCTTCTAGAAAGACTTAGGGACTAAGGAACCCCCTTTGGGGGGGGGGGCCTTGAGAGTGGCCGGCCAAGGAGGAGGCCATCCATGGTGCTCCTCTAGCCTTCCCATTTTACCCTTGTGGAGAATCCATATGATGGGTTTTTTGGTATTTTGGGAGCCACCCTACCCCTTGGGTTTTCCTATAAATAGAGGTGGAGAGGCACTCTCCACACTCACTCTTTCTCAACATACACAAGTCATGCATGATCTGGCCTTCTCTCTCCCTCCCCGCGAAATAGTTTCGTAGAGCCAAAAGGCTGTCTGGGTTCCGGCAGGAACTAGTTCTGAACGGCGAAGCCCTGCCGGATAGCTGACACCGTATGTGTGCAACCCCGTAGAGAGGTCATAGTTTCGATCTTTTGCCCGAGGGGCTGTTCGAGGGTCCTCCCGAAGGGCTGTCCGTGACATCGTCCGAGGGACTGTCCGACCGCCTCCCGAAGGGCTGTCCGGTGAGGGAGTACATCCTCGCGGTTGGGAGGTTGTAAATCCTAGTTGCGGGGATCTGCACCGATGATCTACATCGACTCTTCTTCCGCTGCGCTACGAGTCGGTAATGATCAGATCAAACCCTGTATGCAGTCTCCATAGTGGTCCTGGGCGTGCTCGCTGTACCGAATTTTTTTGTTTTCTGTCGCGTTCCCCTACAGCAACAGGACGAAGGCCACACTAAGGACAACCGAAGAGAAACACATGAAGAAGAACATAGCACCGTCGGGTCCAAGCTGGCCACACCACCACCACCAAACGCCACAGCCACACCCTCAACCACACCCCGCGATAGAAGCCGTCGTTTGGGTGTCCAAGATGACGCCTCCAAGGAGGTAGTGTTGTCGAGGACACAACAATGTCATCCGGTCCAGCAAGCTTGATCTTAGGTTTTCACCCGGAGACAGCAAAGCAAAGTACTGTAGGTGTTGTAGCTCCACAACGGCACCTCCTGCGAGGAAAACGACGTCCGCAGATGCCGTTGCCGCCGACATCGACATAGTCGATGCAAGGTTCTCACCCGGAGTTTGAGCACATCCCTACAGCAAGACGGCAGCCGACCACCACCACCATCGAGCCCTTCCAATGACGAAGAAGCACGAGAAACCGCCATAGTCAACCGCACCCCGCAGAGATCGTGGACACACTGGCAGAGCTACGTGTTGGTAAAATCGACCGTGGCCCGCCCAGCTCATAGCAATTATAGTGAAGATTGAGAGTAAACTGAGCCATGAGGTTAAAATTGTCTACTTACTTCAGCAATGGAATGCTTTGTTACCCTACCCACTCTGGAGCAAATGGGGATCGAGGAGGTGGTGCCTGAGCCAAGGATTAGAATCGGAACTTGCGAATGTACAATACTCTTGAATGCTCCTAGTATTTGTGTGTTATGTTCAGTTGGTACTTGTCGTTTACCTTTTGCTCAATGTCATATTGTAAGCTGGGACATTATCTCTGATGCAGAATCTGTTTGCTTGCGCTGCTGCTAGCTAACACCGTCTCTGCCTGGCAACAAGAAGTTCTCTTGTAGTTGAATGTCGTTACAGAGCAGGGGACTACGTTCCAGACTTGTTCATACGTAGCATGTTCAGTCCGGTGCGCCTCCATTATCTCGGTGGCCAACCACAAGGGACCAACCACTAAGGGACCAACCTGATGACTGAATACAAATGCCAAGAACCGTCTACTCAAGAGAGAATTTGCCTCCGAAATTAGAAGCTCGTGTGTTTCAATCGCTTAAACGTCGACCAATTTCAGACGATATCGCATTTCTCTTCTACAAGAATATGTAGAAAACTTGCAAGAAAACTCCATCGATGGCAGGCCTGGCAAGATCGATGCGTCAGTGCCTTCTCTGGAGATGGATCGGTGGAAGACGGCGGCGGCGGCCTCTGAGAGTGCGCCGAACCAGTGTGTGTCCCAGCAACGCGGCTTGGTTGGGGCCTCCGGCTTTAGATGTTAGGCTTTGATGTGATGTCTGTTTGTTATTCGGCTCGGACAATCGGCACTCCCTTCATCAAGTGGATAGGAGTAGCGACAGATGTTGCCAAAATGGTGCCTTCGGACTACCTAATGTATTACTTTATAACGTCTTTATGCTTAGTTGAGGTTCGAACCAATGACCTGCAATATATAGGCGCACATGACTAACCACCAGATCTGTAATAATTTTATAAGGTCTTTGTGAATAATTAATAAAATGGCTGCATGCATTGTCCAGATGCAGAGGCCGGGGGTCATCCTCCTTTTCAAAAAAAAAATCAATGTCTTTTTTTGCATGGAAATACGTGTCTTATTCATATCATAAAGATCAAAGTACAAGTCACGTAAAGACCAACATGACAAAACTGAAAAGACAGCAAAACATCTCTGAGCTTGACACCAACGTTCGTCACCTGCCTCCGGCACCACCATAGCAGCCACCAAAAGAAAAAATGATGGATCACCTACTCACCCGAGCTCGACGCGGCTCCATCGTTGATATGCAGCTTTGCGGACCTCCAAGGTGGCTCACCAAAGATGAAGCCATTGCCGTTGAACGAATCAGACCGGGGCAACACCCCGGACACGCCATCGAACTCCAGGTCTGGCACCCCACCATGACTAAGACACCGAAGGGGGAAACCATACCTGCCATCCATCAACCACGAACCCAGCACACATTCGGTCTTCCAGATGTCGTCGATGCAGACCACAATCTGCATCCGCTCCTGGACTACCTCCCAAGCTCCGCGTCGACGCTGGAGCAGACGCCGTCGCAACGACGGAGCCCGAGGACACAAGTCCACCACAAGGATGCCGCGGCCGCCACAACATCCCTGCTTGAACATACTGGTTCCCAGATCCATCACCGACCATTGAGACGATCGTCTCGCCGGAGTAGAATCCGGAGCTTCTTTATTCAGCATCGCCGTTGCCGCCGTCGAAGCCAAGACGCGAACGATCCAAAACCTAAGCTACTAGGGCCCTAGAACCTAAAGCTAAAACGATCCGCACGCGCGGGATCCGGCGACCTCCCTCACCACCGACGACCGAGAGGTCATCGGCGGAGGAGAGCCGCCGGAAAACGGCGCCGGAAGGCTAGCCTCTTGCTGGTGGCGGCTAGGGTTTCAAGCCGCCAGAAAAAAAAATGTCTGAAGCCGTACCTACCAACGATATACCACAAAATACCGGCAATACCATATACTCCCTCCATTCCTAAATATAAGTCTTTTTAAAGATTTCAATATGGACTACATACAGAGCAAAATGAGCGAATCTACACTCTAAAATACGTCTATATACATCCGTATGTAGTTCATATTGAAATCTCTTAAATCACATATATTTAGGAACGGCGAGAGTACTAATTTGTAAGATTTTTACTATATAGAAAGGCGCAAGGAATGCACGGCTTTTCTCTACCTAATAATAAAGCGTCTATCGTTTCTGGTCGTACGTCGTCAGCGTTTTTGCAGAAAAGCCCCTTTGTTTTTTGGAATTCAACCCGCAGTCCTATTTTAAGTGGGTATCTGAGAAAAAACGATTCGTTTTTGCAAAAACTGTTGGGGAACGTTGCATGGGAAACAAAAATTTTCCTACGCACACACAAGATCTATCCATGGTGATGAGCATCTACGAGAGGGAGAGTGAATCTACATACCCTTGTAGATCGCTAAGCGGAAGCGTTAAGAAACGCGGTTGATGTAGTCGAACGTCTTCGCGATCCAAATCGCCGAGTGTCCCGCGATCTCATCACGATCCATCTCGCGATCCAATCTCGATCCGTCCCACGATCCCATCACGATCCGTCCCGCGATCAAATCATGAATCATCTCGCGATCCTGATCACGGTCCTTCCGATCTAGCGCCGAACGGACGGCACCTCCGCGTTCAGCACACGTACAGCTCGATGACGATCTCCGCCTCCTTGATCCAGCAAGAGAGAGAGCGGAGAGGTAGAAGAGTTCTCCGGCGGCGCGACGGCGCGGCGGCTATGGTGGTGGAACAATTCCGGCAGGGCTTCGCCTAAGCACCGCTGAAACTAGACTAGAGGAGAAACCGATCTAGATGAAGTAGAGGGAGCACGTGGCAATTAGGGTTATTTTTCTCCTCTAAATCCTCTAGTATATATAGGAGGGAGGGAGGGGAGGAGGCAGCCTCAAACCCTCAAGGGCTGGCCGAAATTGGAGGTGGAGGAGGTGGACTCCTCCACTTCAATCCTCGTCCAAATAGGACACCTTCCATATTTGGTCTCCCTTCCCTTTTCTTTGGGGTTTTTCCTTTCCCACTTATTCCTAGCCACATGGGCCTTGTAGGGCTGGTTTGCCCAGCCCACTAAGGGCTGGTGCAACCCCCGTCAGGCCCATGTGGCCTCCCAGCGTGGGTGGCCCCTCCCGATGGCCCTCCGGTACTCCCGGTACACTACCGGAAATACCCGAAACTTTTCCGGTGGCCAAAACGGGACTTCCTATATATCAATCTTTACCTCCGGACCATTCCGGAGCTCCTCGTGATGTCCGGGATCTCATCCGGGACTCCGAACAACCTTCGGTCACCAATCATACATAACTCAATTCTACCGAAACGTCACCGAACCTTAAGTGTGCAGACCCTGCGGGTTCGAGAACTATGTAGACATGACCGAGACACCTCTACGGCCAATAACCAATAGCGGGACCTGGATGCCCATATTGGTTCCTACATATTCTACGAAGATCTATATCGGTCGAACCTCTATGTCAAGGATTCAATTAATCCCGTATGCTGTTCCCTTTGTTCTTCGGTATGTTACTTGCCCGAGATTCGATCGTCGGTATCTCTATACCTAGTTCAATCTCGTTACCGGCAAGTCTCTTTACTCGTTCCGTAATACAAGATCTCGTGGCTAACACTTTAGTCACATTGCTTGCAAGGCTCATTGTGATGTTGTATTACCGAGTGGGCCCTGAGATACCTCTCCGTCACAAGGAGTAACAAATCCCAGTCTGGATCCATGCCAACCCAACAGACACCCTCGGAGATACCTGTAGAGCACCTTTATAGTCACCCAGTTACGTTGCGACGTTTGATACACACAAGGTATTCCTCCGGTGTCAGTGAGTTGCATGATCTCATGGTCATAGGAACAGATACTTGACATGCAGAAAACAATAGCAATAAACTGACACGATCATATGCTACGTTTATAGTTTGGGTCTTGTCCATCACATCATTCTCCTAATGATGTGATCCCGTTATCAAATGACATCTCATGTCCATGGCTAGGAAACATTCACCATCTTTTGATCAACGAGCTAGTTAACTAGAGGCTTACTAGGGACACAGTGTTGTCTATGTACCCACACATGTATTTGAGTTTCCAATCAATACAATTATAGCATGGATAATAAACGATTATCATGAACAAGGAAATATGATAATAACCAATTTATTATTGCCTCTAGGGCATATTTCCAACAGTCTCCCACTTGCACTAGAGTCAATAATCTAGTTCACATCACCATGTGATTTACATTGTTATGAATCTAACACCCAATGAGTTCTGGGGTTCGATCAGATCATGCTTTGCATGTGAGAGAGGTCTTTAGTCAACGGGTCTGCGACATTCAGATCCGTGTGTACTTTGCAAATCTCTATGTCATACTGTAGACACTTCTACCACACTCCACTTGGAGCTATTCCAAATGGCTGCTCCACTATATGTATCCTGACTACTATTCAGAGTCGTCCGGATAGGTGTCAAAGCTTGCATCGACGTAACCCTTTACGACGAACTCTTTATCACCTTCATAATCGAGAAATATTTCCTTAGTCCTCTAGTTACTAAGGATAATCTTGACCGCTGTCCAATGATCCACTCCTGGATCACTCTTGTACCCCTTGACAGAATCATGGCAAGGCACACATCAGGTGCGGTACACAGCATGTCATACTATACAGAGCCTATGGATAAGGCATAGGGGACGACCTTCGTCCTTTCTCCTTCTTCTGCCGTGGTCGAGCTTTGAGTCTCACTCAACTCCACACCTTACAAATCAGGCAAGAACTCTTTCTTCGACTGATCCATTTTGAACTCTTTCAAAATCTTGTCATGGTATGTACTCATTGAAAGTCTTATCAGACGTCTTGATCTATCTCTATAGATCTTGATGCCCAATATTTAAGTAGCTTCATTCTAGGTCTTCCTTTGAAAAACTCTTTTCAAACGACCCTTTATGCTTTCCAGAAATTCTACATCATTTCCAATCAACAATATGTCAACCACATATACTTATCAGAAATTCTATAGTGCTCCCACTCACTTTATTGTAAATACAAGTTTCTCATAAACTTTGTATAGACTCAAAAACTTTGATCACCTCATCAAAGCGTATATTCCAACTCCGAGATGCTTGCTCCAGTCCATAGAAGGATCGCTGGAGTTTGCATATATTTTAGCATCCTTAGGACTGACAAAACCTTCCGGTTGTATCACATACAACTTTTCCTTACGGATAACGTTAAGGAAACGATGCTTTGACATCCATCTGCCAGATTTCATAATTGAAAAATGCAGCAACTGCTAACATGATTCCAACAGACTTTGAGCATCGCTACGGGTGAGAAAGTCTTATCGTAGTCAACTCCTTGAACTTGTGATAAACCCTTTGCCACAAGTCGAGCTTTATAGACGGTGACATTACCGTCCGCGTCCGTCTTCCTTTTAAAGATCCATTTGTTCTGAATGGCCTTTCGCCCTTCAGGTAATACTTCCAAAGCCCATACTTTGTTTTCTTACATGGATCCCATCTCGGATTTCATGGTCTTAACCATTTCTCGGAATCCGGGCCCATCATCGCTTCTCCATAGCTCGTAGGTTCGGTGTTGTCCAACAACATGACCTCTAAGACAGGGTTGTCGTACCACTCAGGAGCAGTACGCGTCCTTGTCGACCCACGATGTTCGATAGTAACTTGATCCGAAGTTTCATGATCATCATCATTAACTTCCTTTTCAACTAACGTAGGCTCCACAGAAACAACTTTCTGCGCTGCGCTACTCTCAGGTTGAAGTAAAGGTTCAACAACCTCATCAAGTACTATCTTCCTCCCACTCAATCTTTCAAAAGAAACTCTTTCTCGAGAAAAGACCCGTTTTAGCAACAAACACTTTGTGCTTGGATCTAAGATAGAAGGTTTACCCAACTGTTACGTTAGGGTATTCTATAAAGATGCATTTGTTCGCTTTGGGTTCGAGCTCATTAGGTGAAAACCCTTTTTCACATAAGCGTCGCAGCCCCAAACATTAAGAAATGACAGCTTAGGTTTCCGCCAAACCAAAATTCATACGGTGTCATCTCAACGGATTTAGATGGTGCCCCTTTTAAAGTGAATGTGGTTGTCTCTAATGCATAACCCTAAAACGATAGTGGTAAATCGATAAGAGACATCATAGTTCGCACCATATCCAATAGAGCATGACTACGACGTTCGGACACACCATCACACTATGGTGTTCCAGGTAGCGTGAGTTGTGAAACAACTTCCACATTGTCTTAAGTTGTATACCAAACTCGTAACTCAGATATTCACCTCCACGATCATATCGTAGACATTTTATCTTCTTGTCACGATGATCTCAAACTTCACTCTGATTTTGTTTGAACTTTTCAAACGTTTCAGACCTGTGTTTCATTAAGTAAATATACCCATATCTACTCAAATCATCAGTGAAGGTAGGAAAATAACGATATTCACCGCACACTATAATACTCACTGGACCGCATACATCAATATGTATCATTTCCAATAAGTCAATTGCCCGCTCCATCATACCGGAAAACGGGGTTTTAGTCATCTTGCCCATGAGGCATGGTCCGCATGTCTCAACCGATTCGAAATCGAATGAGTCCAAAGATCCATCAGCATGGAGTTTCTTCATGCGTTTTACACCAATATGACATTTAGCGGCAGTGCCACAAGTATGTGGTACTATCATTATTAACTTTGTATCTTTTGGCATCAATATTATGAACATGTGTATCACTACGATCAAGATTCAATAAACCACTCTTATTGGGTGTATGACCATTGAAGGTATTATTCATGTAAACAGAATAACCATTATTTCTTTTTAAATGAATAACCGTATTGCAATAAACATGATCTAATCACGTTCATGCTTAACGCAAACACCAAATAACATTTATTTAGGTTCATCACTAATCCTGAAGGTAGAGAGAGCGTGCGATGGTGATCACATCAACCTTGGAAACACTTCCAACACTCATCGTCACCTCACCCTTAGCTAGCTTCCGTTTATTCCGTAGCTTTAATTTCGAGTTACTAACATTTAGCAACCGAACCGGTATCTAATACCCAGGTGCTACTAGAAGTACTAGTAAGGTACACATCAAATATACTTCTGTCGACGTTGCTAACCTTCTTATCTACCAAGTATCTAGGGTTGTTCCACTTCAGCGACCGTTCTCCTCATAATAGAAGCACTTAGTCTCGGGTTTGGGTTCAACCTTGGGTTTCTTCACTGGAGCAGCAACTGGCTTCCCATCCATGAAGTATCCCTCCTTGCCCTTGCCCTTCTCGAGACTAGTGGTTTCACTAACCATCAACACTTGATGCTTCCTTCTTGATTTCTAACTTCGCGGTGTCAAACATTGCGAACAGCTCAGGGATCATTATTTCCATCTCTGGCCTTTTATAGTTCATCACGAAGCTCTAGTAGCTTAGTGACAGTGACTTGGAGAGCTATATCAATCACTATCTTATCTCGAAGATCAACTCCCACTCGATTCAAGTGATTGTAGCACTCAAACAATTTGAGCACATGCTCAACGATTGAGCTATTCTCCATCATCTTGCAGGCAAAGAATCTTGTTGGAGGTCTCATACCTCTCAACATGGGCACGAGTCTGAGATCCCAATTTCAGCTCTTAAAACATCTCATATGTTCCGTGACGTTCAAAACGTTTTGGAGCCTCAATTCTAAGCCGTAATGCATGACGCACTGAATTATTAAGTAGTCATCGGAACGTGCCTGTCAGATGTTCACAACATCTACAGACGACGCTAGAGGGGGTGGTGCACCGAGCGGTGCATTAAGGACATAAGCCTTCTGTGCAGCAATTTGAGGACAATCCTCAGATCACGGACCCAGTCCGCATTATTGCTACCATCATCTTTCAAATCTATTTCTCTAGGAACATATAAAATTCAAGGGAGCTACAGCGCGATCTAGTAATCTACAACATAATTTGCAAAGACACTTTGACTATGTTCATGATAATGAGTTTAGTTAATCATATTACTTAAAACTCCCACTCAAATTGACATCCCTCCGGTCATTCGAGTGTAACATGATCCAAATCCACCAACTCAAGTCCGATCATCACGTGAGTTGAGGTGGTTTCAATGGTGAACATCTTCATGTTGATCATATCTACTATATGACTCATGTTCGACTTTTCGGTCTCTTGTGTTCCGAGGCCATGTCTGCACATGCTAGGCTCGTCAAGTTTAACCCGAGTATTCCGCACGTGCAACACTGGCTTGCACCCGTTGTATTTGAACGTAGAGTCTATCACACCCGATCATCACGTGGTGTCTCGAAACGACGAACTTTCGCAACGGTGCACACTCGGGGAGAACACAATTTTATCTTGAAATTTAAGTGAGGGATCACCTTATAATGCTACCGTCGTCCTAAGCAAAATAAGATGCATAAAAGGATTAACATCACATGCAAATCATAAGTGACATGATATGGCCATGAACTTGTGCTTTTGATCTCCATCTCCAAAGCACCGGCATGATCTCCATCGTCACCGGCATGACACCATGATCTCCATCATCTTGATCTCCATCAACGTGTCGCCATGAGGTTGTCGCGCCGACTGTTGCTTCCACGACTATAGCTAACTCATAGCTATAAAGTAAAGCAAAAACGGCGAAAATAATTAAAGACAACTCTATGGCTCCTGCCAGTTGCCGTACTCATCGACATGCAAGTCGTGATATTCTATACAACACATGATCATCTCATACATCACATATATCTCATCATGTAATTGGCCATATCACATCACAACATACCCTGCAAAAACAAGTTAGACGTCCTCTAATTGTTGTTGCAAGTTTTACGTGGCTGCTACGGGTATCTAGCAAGAACGATTCTTACCTACGCAAAAACCACAACGGTGATATAAAAGTTGCTATTTCACCTTCTACAAGGACCGCCTCTGTCGAATCCGATTCAACTAAAGTAGGAGAGACAGACACCCGCCAGCCATCTTATGCAACAAAGTTACATGTCAGTCGATGGAACCGGTCTCTCGTACGTGGACGAGTAAGGTTGGTCCGAGCCGCTTCATCCCACAATACCGCTGAATCAAGAAAAGACTAAGGAGGGAAGCAATCTGAATATCAACGCCCACAAACTCCTTTGTGTTCTACTCGAGATCTCATCTACGCATAGACCTAGCTCAGATGCCACTGTTGGGGAACGTTGCATGGGAAACAAAAATTTTCCTACGCACACACAAGATCTATCCATGGTGATGAGCATCTACGAGAGGGAGAGTGAATCTACATACCCTTGTAGATCGCTAAGCGGAAGCGTTAAGAAACGCGGTTGATGTAGCGAACGTCTTCGCGATCCAAATCGCCGAGTGTCCCGCGATCTCATCACGATCCATCTCGCGATCCAATCTCGATCCGTCCCACGATCCCATCACGATCCGTCCCGCGATCAAATCATGAATCGTCTCGCGATCCTGATCACGGTCTTTCCGATCTAGCGCCGAACGGACGGCACCTCCGCGTTCAGCACACGTACAGCTCGATGACGATCTCCGCCTCCTTGATCCAGCAAGAGAGAGAGCGGAGAGGTAGAAGAGTTCTCCGGCGGCGCGACGGCGCGGCGGCTATGGTGGTGGAACAATTCCGGCAGGGCTTCGCCTAAGCACCGCTGAAACTAGACAAGAGGAGAAACCGATCTAGATGAAGTAGAGGGAACACGTGGCAATTAGGGTTATTTTTCTCCTCTAAATCCTCTAGTATATATAGGAGGGAGGGAGGGGAGGAGGCAGCCTCAAACCCTCAAGGGCTGGCCGAAATTGGAGGTGGAGGAGGTGGACTCCTCCACTTCAATCCTAGTCCAAATAGGACACCTTCCATATTTGGTCTCCCTTCCCTTTTCTTTGGGGTTTTTCCTTTCCCACTTATTCCTAGCCGCATGGGCCTTGTAGGGATGGTTTTCCCAGCCCACTAAGGGCTGGTGCAACCCCCCTCAGGCCCATGTGGCCTCCCAGCGTGGGTGGCCCCTCCCGATGGCCCTCCGGTACTCCCGGTACACTACCGGAAATACCCGAAACTTTTCTGGTGGCCAAAACGGGACTTCCTATATATCAATATTTACATCCGGACCATTCCGGAGCTCCTCGTGATGTCCGGGATCTCATCCGGGACTCCGAACAACCTTCGGTCACCAATCATACATAACTCAATTCTACCGAAACGTCACAGAACCTTAAGTGTGCAGACCCTGCGGGTTCGAGAACTATGTAGACATGACCGAGACACCTCTACGGCCAATAACCAATAGCGGGACCTGGATGCCCATATTGGTTCCTACATATTCTACGAAGATCTATATCGGTCGAACCTCTATGTCAAGGATTCAATTAATCCCGTATGCTGTTCCCTTTGTTCTTCGGTATGTTACTTGCCCGAGATTCGATCGTCGGTATCTCTATACCTAGTTCAATCTCGTTACCGGCAAGTCTCTTTACTCGTTCCGTAATACAAGATCTTGTGGCTAACACTTTAGTCACATTGCTTGCAAGGCTCATTGTGATGTTGTATTACCGAGTGGGCCCTGAGATACCTCTCCGTCACACGGAGTAACAAATCCCAGTCTTGATCCATGCCAACCCAACAGACACCCTCGGAGATACCTGTAGAGCACCTTTATAGTCACCCAGTTACGTTGCGACGTTTGATACACACAAGGTATTCCTCCGGTGTCAGTGAGTTGCATGATCTCATGGTCATAGGAACAGATACTTGACATGCAGAAAACAATAGCAATAAACTGACACGATCATATGCTACGTTTATAGTTTGGGTCTTGTCCATCACATCATTCTCCTAATGATGTGATCCCGTTATCAAATGACATCTCATGTCCATGGCTAGGAAACCTTCACCATCTTTTGATCAACGAGCTAGTTAACTAGAGGCTTACTAGGGACACAGTGTTGTCTATGTATCCACACATGTATTTGAGTTTCCAATCAATACAATTATAGCATGGATAATAAACGATTATCATGAACAAGTAAATATGATAATAACCAATTTATTATTGCCTCTAGGGCATATTTCCAACAAAAACACCCCCGGGCACCAGCACCGCTTATCCATTTGCGTCCTCCACCGAGCACGGGCCGCATCTTGCCGCCGGCGTCAAGAAGGGAAGCGAGAAGGAGGCGGGGTCGGCCTGCTGGTTTTCCGGCGCTGGAGAGGCTCGTCGCAGGGAGCTCCTCTCCTCTGCTTCGGGCTCGAGGCGGTTGAAGCGCTTGGGCTGCAGAGCTGCGGGGCGGGGGCCGAAGGGTGGCGCGGGCGCTGGATGGGACTTGGTGCAGGTCTCCGGCGAGATGGGGATGGCGTGGAGGGGGTCTGGAAGCCGGCGTGTCCTTGGCCGGCGGCGCTCGGGCATCGGGCGGCCACGGGCGGCCAAACTTGGAGCAGGTCGCCGGCGAGATGGGGATGACGTGGAGGGGGTCTGGACGCCGGCGGGTCCTTGGCCGGCGGTGCTCGTGCATCGGGCGGACACGGGCGGCCACCGTGGCCGGCGGCGCTCAGGAATCGGGCGGCCATGGCCGTCTCTCTGTGCGCCGTGGGCTGCGCCGTGCTCGTGCGCGAGACCGACCCGTGTCTGATTTGGATCGAAATTGCAGCCTGACCCGGATTGTTGTTGTCTGCTATAAGAAGGAAGGGACATCGGCTGGAATCTCCATCAGGTCAATTTTCGACGAAACATCCAATGTCGCCGCCGAGTTCGCCGGAGGAAGAAGCGCCGAGTTTGCCGGAGGTACAAGAACATCCATCGAGCACTCCAATGTCGCCTGCGGCGGCTACACCAGAGGTATGTATCCCCCTGTTTGAGTTATTTTTATGTCCCCTGTCTCGCTGGCGAGCCCGTGCGCGGCCACTGTTGTTGCTCGCGCGCCCGTGCGTGTCTCTGCTGCTGCTGCCGCCGCTCGCTCGCGCCCGTGCACGGCCGCTGCCCCCGTTCATGAGCCCGTGCGCGGCCACTGTTGTTGCTCGCGCGCCCGTGCGCGGCCGCTGCCGCCGTTCACGTGCGCGGACGTTGCTGTCGCTCGCGCGCCCGTGCGTGGCCTTGCTGGTCCTGCTCGTGCCCGTGCGCTCTGGTTGAGTTCAGGTCCGATCCTCTCGGTAGCTGGTCCTACTGTTCTGGTGATTCAGCTCAGATCCTCTAGGTGGCTGCTCCTACTGCTTCGGTGTGAATCGATCGATCAGGGACCATGCATGAATCCCGTCTACTACTGGTGCTGCTGCTGACTTGTGTGCTGGTAGCCTAATACCATCTAGCAAAATGTAGTTAGTAGTTACCTATGTGACATAATTGCCTTGTTGATGCCGACTGATATGTGATAATTCGCAGTAGAATGTCCAGTAAACACATAGACAGGTATCAGGTGGCATATGTATTTCAGAAATTTTTGTTTCTGTTATGGTTGAAGTGCACAGGGTATTGTTTGATCTATTTTCATATGATACTGATACACACTTGAGCGCAAGCTCTCTCCTTGGTGGGCTTCCATGCTCTCGAGGGGAGAAAGGTTGGCCCTCGCTCGTCACGTTCTCGGGGCCATGCCGCTCCACATCCTGATGGCCATGGCTCTTACTCCGTCAATCCTCAGGCAGCTCAACCGCCTTGTTCGTTCCTTCCTCTGGCGTGGCCGGAAGGAGGCCAACGGCGGTCACTGCCTCGTGAACTGGACCACGGTATGCCGACCTATTTCTCTCGGCGGCCTCGGCATCCCCGACTTCCAGCGCGCCGGCATCGCCCTGCGAACTAGATGGCTCTGGCTTCAGTCCACTGACCCCTCGTGGCCATGGCATCATCTTCACATGCCAAGCTGTCCCGAGGCGATTGCCATCTTCAGGGCTTCCACGTCCTGGACCCTTGGCGATGGCCGCTCCTGCCGGTTCTGGCTCGATCACTGGCTCGACGGCAAGTCGATTGAGGAGATTGCCCCTCTGGTGTTCGCGAAGGTGCCTCGGCGCCACCGCAGGCTTACTTCCGTGCGCGATGCCCTCACCGACCGATCGTGGGCGCGCCACATCTCTGGCTCCCTTGGGCCCGCTGCCTTGCTCCAGTACGTCCACCTCTGGCGACGGCTGCGAGACGTTCTGTTTTCTGAGCTGCCTGACTCCATCACCTGGAAATGGACTTCGAACGGCTCCTATTCGGCGAGTTCCTGCTACAATGCCTTGTTCCATGGCTCCATCGAGGCGCCTCACTGGCAGCTCACTTGGAGGACATGGGCGCCCCTCCGAGTGAAGTTCTTCCTCTGGCTGGCGCTTCGAGATCGGTGCTGGACCGCCGAGCGCCTTGCTAGGCATGGCCTACCTCACGACTCCGTATGCCACCTTTGTGACCAGGAGCCAGAGACCATGCCCCACCTGCTCTCGGAATGCTCCTTCTCCCGTCAGGTTTGGCATGAGGTTTTGGGTTGGTGTCGCCTTCCGATCACCATCCCTTCGGCAGACGTCCCCTTCCTCGACTGGCTTGCTTCTTCGATCGCCGGCTCCCCGCGTGGTCTACGACGAGGCCTCTCTTCGCTTGCCCTGCTAACCGCTTGGTGGATCTGGAAGCAACGGAATGCCTGCGTCTTCGACAACGACAGGGCATCCGTCTCTCACCTCTCGTCGACGATCAAGGACGAGGCCCGCTCCTGGGCTCGGGCGGGCGCCCATGGTATACGTGCTATTTTGCCTGAGACGTAGATCTTTTCTGTTCTTGGGGAAGCATGCACCCGTGTCTCTGTTGTACGCCCTGGCTTCCTGGCTCACGCCGCGTCGCGTGCTCGTGCTTGCCAGGGGCTCATGTCTGTAACTACTGTCCGACTATTCTTCTACCTTTTAATGCAATGATACGCAAGCCTTTTGCGTATTCGCGGAAAAAAAAATTATGAAGGGTGATTAGCAATATATATAGTTGAGAATCTATTTGTGCTAATTGTAATTTGTATATCTATACTGTTCGTTATTTTCTACTAGGGAACTTGGGGTGGACAAGGTAGTGCAAAATTGCAAGTAAATAGTTTGCTGATTGCATTAGCTTCCAGATCTAACCACTGTATAGCATAGAGACAGCTTATACATGATAATTTTGGTTAATAGGCAGCTGGGAATTTTAGTCTTTACAGGTTGCTGTTGGCTTATTCAATATAAGCTGGTTACTTTTTAGTTGAATATAAAACGTGTAACTTAATGTCCAATTCCATGTAAAGAAAGTTCAGCGTACCAGTGGGTTTACATAAGCTTGAGTTTATTGCACTGGTGTCTTTAAAGCAACTACTTTGTCTGTTTCTTTATGTAATTTGCATTATGTTTCAGCTAAGCAGCAATACAAGCCCCTGTTTAAGTTTATTTTTTCTGAAAAATTGTTGTTACTAGCAAAGGATTGAACCAAGAAATTTCATGTTCTGACTACATATGCCTGAATATGGTGGCTTGAACCAAGAAATTTCATGTTCTTACTACATATCTCTGTAATATACTGTATCCGTCGACTTCGCAGCCGTCTCCGTTGACTTCGCCGCCGTCGTCTCCGTCGACTTCGCCAGAAGACCATCCGCCATCGCCTCCGCCGACTTTGCCGGAAGACCATCAACCGTTGCCTAGACCTACTTTGCCGCAGGTACTTTTGAAGCATCTGATGGGTCTCATCTGTTTGTCAATTCGTCAGTTTAATGTAGCCAATATAGCTGTTGCCAACAGTAGACTATATTTGACTGACAAGCAACACATCATAAATTCCTACATAGATGGATTCTGTTTGTACTTGACAGCAGCAGACTAAATTCGTAAAAGAAAATGCATAGGATGAGTTCACTAATAAAAAAATATACAGGATGCCTGAATGACTCCAGATTGACCATCTCATCCTACCTGTTCAGACTTGCGAATTCCATATTGCTGCCACCAAAATCTGTCTCATTAAAATCAAATGTACAATCCAAATGATCAGTTTTTGTTCGGTCAGGAATCGTAGAACAAAGCTCCAATATCCAGTTAGATACCACCGCTGGTCTTTTACACTTGAATTTTGGTTAGTAGGTATTTGATCTTACATGATGAAGAGTTGTCTTCTGTGGGATAAAGATTTGCCCACTGATCTACTGTGTTGTTTGACTGCATGTTTGTTTTTGACTGCTTAAACTGGGGCCTTATGCTGGAATATAGTGATTATACCATAATTTTTTAATGATGCTTCATAATATATGTACATGATTTGTTTGGTTTTGATGTCTCCGTTGTGTGTGCGCGTGCAGGTGCCAAAGGCGTCTGATAGAACTCAGGTAGAGGCCAAGGAGGTTCAGCTCTCGAACATACCACCAGTAACACTCGATGATACCAACGTGTAGACTGTAAGTTTCCCCCATGCAAATTGCATAATTTTTATACATGATGCTGAAGTAGATCACCATGTGACATGTTGTGCTGTTAATTCAACCTCAAGAATAGAGATGATCAAGTCTGAAAGTTGGTTCAAGTCTGTAGTGCTTCAAGTCTGAAAGTAGATTTAATTTGACAACCGATTCGTGCTGTACTGCTTTAAGTCTGATCGCTCCCTGTTTGATTCAAGGCTTAGTTCCTGTTAAAATAATATATAAACTGTGACAAACAAAATGACTACAAGTTTGGCAAATAAGTTCTGTTTCTCCCTATTTGATTCAAGCTTGAAATATTCATAGATGCTACACTTTAGACAGTAAATGAACAAAAAATGTGGTACTGATCTTTTAGTTAGTTTTGTGTCAATGAGTAAATCAGTGCTTGAGATTAGTTTTGCATCATATCTATCTATATCTATATCTATACCTAATGTTAAAGTGAGGATTATTTCTCCACTTTTTTTCGTCATCTGGTACGTCGACCAGTTTTTCGTTTTCGTACGTCGTTTTTTTTTTGTCGGTAGTTTGCGTTGTATGTAAAAAATTGGCTTCAAAAATGAAATTGCGGTACGAGGAGTCGAACCCCGCGCGCTTAGATTAAGCCCACACACACAAACCAGGTCACCTACCTTACTACCTAACAAGTTGTTTAAGAATGGAAGGTAGATATCCTTTTATACTGGAGTTTCGTCAAGAAAAAAACAATTACACGCTTCGGCTGTCGTGATTTTCCAAAAACAATTACGAAAGTGAAGGATCGAACTGCAAACCTGCCCTCCAATTCCCAACGTTGTGTCCGACTGCCCTAGCTCACGATTGTGTACAAAAGAGAGGATTTATGTTTATTATTGTCCCACCTCGCTCCCTTACGGACAGTTTCACCAATTTATATATGTATGCGAACTAAAATAATTTGGCGCCTGGAGAGATTAAACACTAGGTCCATGTATCCTAAATTAAAGGAGGGAAAAAGAGAACCTTTGGAAAAGAAATTAATGGAGGGAAAAAACACCCTTTGGAAAAGAAAATTAATGGAGGGAAAAGAGACCCTAGGAATTAATGGAGGCAGACCGAATAGATGAGACATCATGCAAAATTAAATGGGAGATTAAATCAGCAATATTAGCGTCCTTGCCCTTAGAGCTGAAGGAAAAAATAGACCCTTTCAGAAGGAATGAAGAGGGAGACCGAAGATTGATGAGAGAATCATGAAGAATTAATGTGGGATAAAAAACGGATTTAATGGAGAGAAAATTTGACCCGTGATTTGTGTGAGAGCGTGAAGAAATTAAATCCGGATGCATGCTTGAAAAGGGAAGAAACAAATGATTGATTATAATTCATACATGCATGGGTGCTTAATTGCTTCAGCATGAAAAAACTAATTAATTAGTTATACGAGTGCATAATTTTTTTTAAGTGTTCATCATCACATGAAAGCGTCACTTTATTTGGTATAGTATTTGTAAAATAATATATTTTCTTCAACACTTTTTTCCTTCCTGAGTCAAATATTTCTTGGACCAATTTATCATAACACTAACCTGCCGAAGATTAATGTAATTAGGGGCCGCAATTATCATTTTATCACAGCAGTGCACTAATTTTTTGAAATAAAAGCAAATAATCTTTGCATCAACTCATCTACATCATTTGACTTCGTTCAGATGTAGCGATCTGTCTCGTACCCTCAGTTGGGAAACCAGATCGAAAATGCAATCCTTTTCCAGAGACTGAGATAATGCCAGGACCATGATTCCTGGAAAGGGAGCCTGATTCTCGGTGTGGGCATATTTTTTTCCGTTGCAACGCACGGGCATGTTTGCTATAATTAATAATGCCCACAATACCGGCAGCGTGACAAGAATCTTACAAGGAAAATAAAAGGAACAAAGGTCGATTCACATCTCAATATTAATTCAAATATTCATATGCCATACAACCACATCTCGATAAATTATAGTATTATTACAACCGATTCCAGCACCAACCCAAGGGGTACAATCTAGTTTATAAAATCTATTAGTGCTGCTACAAGCAACGTGACTGCATTGATCCCTGTATAACTCATCAGTAGTACAAATATTCTTTTCCGCCCACCACGATCTGAATTCTGAAGTCCACTACTCTATATTGGGGTTCAACTCCTCACTTACAGCCGCTGGCATGCTAGTATTTGAAGATTGCGTCGCTGTTGTACAGCTAGTCGACGAGTACTGCTGTGTGGTAACCCCGGACCCGACCGTGCTGGTGCTGTCGCCGTACTCCATGGTGGAATCTCCGAAAGGCTGCAGGTACACGGCCACCGGCATCTTGGATGGCAGCACCGGCATCCTGAACTTCCTTGACTGCAGCGCCTCGGCGGCCTGCCTCATCGCCGGCCTCATCTTTGGGTTCGGGTGCGCGGACCACAGCCCAACGGCCACCACCCGCTCCATCTCCCACCGGTCGAACACGCCGCCGAGGCGCTCGTCAGCGGCGTCGAGGGCGGCGCCCCTGCCGTAGAGGTCCCACACCCACTCCAGCAGCCGGAACACCTGGCCGTCCCTCGCACCGGCGCTGGGCGGCGCCATCGGTCGCCGCCCGCACACGATCTCCAGCAGCGTGACGCCGAAGCTGTACATGTCGGACTCGGTGGACGCCTTGCCGGTGATGATGCACTCCGGGTCGAGGTAGCCCGGGGTACCCGCCATGGCGGTCATTGTCTGCAAGCTCATGCCGTGGTCGATGAGCCGCGACAGGCCGAAGTCGCCTAGCTTGGTGTTGAAGGACTCGTCCAGCATGATGTTGCTCGGCTTAATGTCACCATGGACGACGCATTGATCCCATTCTTGGTGGAGGTACAGCACGGCAGACGCCAGTCCAAGAATGATCTGGTATCTGATGACAAAAGTAAGGGCACAATCAAGCAAAATCAGATTTCATCCAAGCACTCCGACTAAGTTCTGAATGCCGCTAGAATGTCCAATCCAAGAATTAACTCTACAAAAGAAGGATGTGCCTCTATTTTATCACAAAAGAAGTCCACTGTAGAGCATCTACAGCTGACCTGCTTCCTCCTCAAACGTCTGAAACGTCCGTCCGATCAGTGCCCGGTCAAAAAAGAGTGATCCAACCGGACCCCCCATTTTATCCCTAAACGTCCGGGCGAGTATGAGGGGGTCCGGTCACGCCCGGTCACGTCCGGGCAGCCCACTGCATGTCCATAGGGTCCCACCTGCAGCGACTTGGCGAGAACACAACGGCTGTTGCCCGCGTCGGGGAGGAAAACCGCCAGAGCTTGCCCGCGCCGCCGCCGAAGCTCGACCGCGCCGGAGCTCGACCACGCCGCGCCGCACCGCGCTGGAGCCGGAGCTCGCCCACGCCGCACTAGAGCCGAAGCACGCCCGCGCCGCGCATGCCGCCCCCGCCGCGCTGCAGCCGAAGCACGCCCGCGCTGCGCTGGACCGTAGCTCGCGCCGCCCCGGTGCCGCTGTGCAGCCGTCGTGCGCTACCGCCGCGTGCAGCCGCCGGGCGCGCGAGGCCACGCATGCTGCCGCAGTAGGCGACCAGCGCCGTGTGCAGCCGCCGGGCGTCGTGGCCGCGCATGCTGCCGGAGCAGCACTGCATGGCCTGCTTCGGCTCTGGCCGCGGAGCTCGCGCCCTCTGACGGCACTCGATCCGGCTGCAGGGGCTGCTCTAGTTTTGGCCCCGGAGCTCGTCTGCTGTGCGAGATGTGCGTGATCTAGCCAGCCCATGCCAATTGATTTGAGCACAAGATGTTGCATGCTGTGCTTGATGTGCAGCCCCCGCTGCGTGCGGTGAAGACTGGCCGCCGAGCTACCTCGTACGTGCGTGCTGGCTGCCATCGAGCTCCCGCGTGTGCGTGTGTGTAGCTAGCTGTCGAGCTCTGGCATCCGTGCGTCAGCTGGCCGCCCCGCCCCCGCGTGTGCGTGTGTGTAGCTGGCTGCCGAGCTCCGGCATGCATGCGTCAGTTGGCCGCCCCGAGGCCGGAGCTCGCGCCCACGGCTGGTGCGAGGCCGGAGCTCGCACACACGGCCGGTCCGAGGCAGGAGCTCGCGCGCCCGTGGCGCTGCCTGAGCAAGCTGACCACGAGCTGGCCAAGACTGCTCACCCCCGTGGCATGTGTGCGTGCTCTAGTCATGTCGCACATAACCTGCTCGTCAAAACGCTTCAATATGAGGGGTTCAATTTGAGATGAGTGGGTGTGAACGCGGGTAAATGAGGGCTCAAAGCGGACACGACCGGACATTGACCGGACGCGTTCGCGGGCGTTCAGGGGTCCGTATTTGATGATTGCGGCTATAGATGCTCTTACAATCCTGAACTACCACCAAAGTCTAATATACGACACTAAACTATAAACCATCTAAGGTACAACCCTATACTCTCAAAACCGGTCAATTTTCAACCCTGCCTCTCCGAAAACCAGTTTTTGACCAATTTGACTGGTTTTGACCAGTCAAAAGCCTAGACATCAGTATTAAAAAAACTAAAAAAGGCCTCCTTTCTCTCCTCACTCCTCCTCCCGAGCACATCGGGCTGCTCCCCAGTTCCCACCAGCCGGCAGCGGCGACGGCAACCGTCCCTCCACCACCGCTCCTACGCCGGCGACTGGCGACGCCGCCCACCCGCCGCGCCTCCCCCACACCCGCTCGCACCTCCCCACACCCGCCCGCGCCGCCCCTCGGCCTGGTAGTGTTGCTCGTCGGAAGGGGGCTCGAGCCATGTCCTTGCGTGAGGAGGTAGAGGACGGCCGCGCGGTTCCTTTGGACATGGCGGTAGCTCTGGGTATCGAGGTTGGCTGCGAGAACGACAACCGGTGGACGGCTGCAGAGCTTTCGGTGCACGGATACCTTCACGCACAGCATGGATTTCGTCAGGGTGGAGATGGGTCAACGGCTAAAACCAGTCAAATCGGTCAAAATTGGTTTTGGGAAAGGTAGGGTTGAAAACTGAACGGTTTTCAGAGTATAGGGTTGTAACTTAGACGGTTTTGTAGTTTAGGGTTGTATATTATACTTTGGTGATAGTTTAGGGTTGTAATGTGGACTTCTCTCTTTTATCATCATCTAGCACTGATTGACTTGCTTTCATAGCTTTTAGTCGTGTACGAGTGTGGACCGTCTATGAAAAATCTTATTTGTATTCTTGAGTCTATGTTTAGACTATACTCAATCAAAAATAATAAAAGGAATTCCAAACATGAAGGTGTCAAGACTTGACCCCAAACATGTAGGTTATTGGTTTTTTAATTTTTTATTAAAAGTGCAAACAAAGTCTAAAAAACATCAAACTTGACACTATGTCATTATATAATGCCTAAAGGCGGTGGTAAAATATTGAGAAGTTTTCGTAAAAGTTGTGACTTAAATTGCTTAGAAATCGAACCATCTCCAAGGAAGAATCATAGTTTCGAGAGGGAATGGGTCAAGTTTGAAGGCTAGGTGATTGCTGCTTCATCTGTTGGCCTTGAAAAAATTTCTACACAATATACACCATGACATGTTCCATGTCAAAATTAGAAAATTTTCGGGGTCCGTTTGCTATATTTAAGTCATCAAGTGCATTTTCTAAGTATTAGTGAATATAATTAAAATTTGAACTACAAGTGCATGAAAAGTTGGTAAAATAGGGTTGAAAGATCCTATTTCTATTGAGTCTATGTTTAAGCCATAACCAAAAAAGGAAAGAAATTTCAAACATTAGGGTGCCAAGACTTGGCTGCAAAGAAGGAGGTTATTGGTTTTTAAATTCTGAAAATACGAACAAATTCTTAAGAACATGAAATTTGGCATGGTGTTATTATATGGCCCCTAGAAACTGCGGTAAAAATTTGAGAAGGATTCATAAAAGTTGCATCTCCTAGAAAGAATTGTCGTTTCAAAAGGGAACATATCAGGTTTAAAGGTGAGGCGATCCCTGCTTCATCCGTTGGCCATGAAATTTTCTCTACATTCAAAATACACCATTACATGACACATGTGAAACTTTAGCATTTTTGGAATCCATTTTCTATATTTAAGTCATTAAGTGCATTTTCTAGAGATTCAGTTAATATAATTCAATTTTTAAATGAAAGTCTATGAAACAGTTCAAGAAAATGGTCTTCGGCGACGTCGTCTCAAGAATAGAGCGGGGATTCGGTGAAGGGAGAGGGAGTTAGAAGAGAGAGAGAGGGGGGTCGCTAGAGAAGGGAGAGAGAGAGAGAGAAGAGAGGAGGGAGAAGGGAGAGAGGAATATGCAGCCATTGGATCTGTGGGAATGAAACGGTGGGGAGGTATGATCCGTGGAAGGGTGTCTTTACCGATTTAACAATTCCTATTTCTGTTTAGTGAGTCTATGTTTAGGACTTACAGAAAAACAGAAGAGAAGAAAGAAAAAAAAAGGAAAGAAAGAAGAGAAAAGAGGAGAAAGAAAAAAAAAACATGTTTCCATGTTCATTTTCAGAGACGGGTAAAAACCCGCGGGGACGTGGGTTTCGGGGCCCCATTGCCATCTTGACTTTTTCTAGCTTTGATGAGTCCATTGAGATCTAAATTCTTGGTCGATGCTATTTCTTAGGCTTTTTTTAGCAACGCAGTATTACTTCTATTTTATTATGCGATTTAGATATTTCTTAGGCTTTTCCAATAATAGCATGTCTTGCTTTTTTCACTACCAAAATATGGCACTTTACCGAGTGCCCGACAATGGGAGAAATGCACTCAGCAAAAGGTTTGCTGAGTGTTAGACTCGGCAACGGGAACTTGGCTGGATTTCTGCTGGCAAGCAGAAGTTTGCCGAGTCCTATTTGCCAGGCACTGGCAAACTCTTTTGCCGAGTGTAAAAGAAAGGCACTCGACAATGAAATAGTCTAGACAAAACGGAGTCGAATGGTGCCATTGTCACGTGCCACAGCGGTAGTTTGCTGAGTGTTGCACTCGGCAAAAGTTTAGGGGTTTGCTGAGTGTTACACTTGGCAAATCATTTTAGCGTAATTAAAGAAAACGCGGTCGACCTGAGCCTAGCCCAGCCATCCTACACGGGGTCGCCGGGATGCCTCGCGGTGGGTTGGGAAGACCATCACGGCAAGGATCCCCTCATGCATCTTCGGTTGTGCGACACAGGCAGAGGACGGCGGTTGCGGGGTCGCCATCAAGCTCAGTGGAAGTGCTTCGGCGAGCGCGCGCTCGGGACACATGCCCCGCAAAGCTCCATCTCCATTAGGACAAGGCCGTCACGATGTAGTGCCCCTGGACGCGCCGGAGATGGCCGCTGCCACCGCGCATTGCTGCCCCATGAGGAGGGAGGAGATGGTCGTGCGTGCGCATCTATTCGCTGCCTCTGGGCATTGCTGGCCCCTGAGGAGGGAGCAGTTGGCTCTGAGATGAGACTGAGCAGCAAGGTCAAGCGAGTAACACGACCGCGGGTGAAATTCTAGGAGGCGGCCCTAGATGTTTGGCCACAACCGCGGGTGAAATTCTAGGAGGCGGCCCTAGATGTTTGGCAGTGGTAGCGACAGCATGCCCGCCGAGCCCCCCAGCGGCCCAAAGCCACATCGCCCGAGCCGGCCAAGCCCCCAGCGTCGAGGCCCTCGAGTCCAACTCCAAACCAACCCCTCGCAGCCTCGCTCGGTTGCTCGATCATCAAGTTTCTCTCCCACCCGCACAGGCACAAGCGCACATTAGAACACCTGAACCTAAACCTAATTCCCCCAGCCGCCGCATGGGCTCGATCCCAAGCCGCTGACCACGATCTACGCCGGCGAGCCTCCTCCCTCCTCGTCTTGTCCACCGAGCCGCCTCCCTCCACTCGTCCTGCCGCCAGGAGATGGGGCGCCGCCGTCGGTGACAAACTCCATGGTGGCGTCCTCACGTCCGAAGTCAGGCGAACGAGCACCGCCGCCGGTGCCGCCGGCGCCGTCTGCATTCACCCGTCGCCTTCCTCTCTCCTTGTAGCTGCTGTTATTGCTCTTTTTGCTCAAGTTATGCTGCTCAAATATGCTCCTTGTAGCTGCTGAAGCATGTACTATTGTATTGTGCTGAAATTTACTCTTTTTGTTGCTGAAAAGCTATTCTTTGTTGCTACTATGTTTGCTTAAATATGTCGATTTTCCCGTGGGTTTAGAAAACCCGACGGGTTTAGTGGACGGGCAAAAAACTAGCCCCGCGCACGGTGACGGGGACGGAGACGGGTTTACGATTTTCTCGTGGGGATGGGTTTGGGCAGGCAAATTGCCATCTTGAAGAAAAAGACTGTTCAAATGATACGACGATTTTTCTAGTCCATAATAAGTGTTATCCAAAAGTTAGGCTCATTTAGTCAAGGTAGAAAAGTAAGTAAGGAATACGACTGGACTGACATGGATGTGTACAGCTCCAAGCATGCGTACCTAACTTGCCAAGTCAGAACGACGTCTTCGCTTTTGCTGTAGAGGTACCCATCGAGGCTGCCGTTGTGGACGAGCTCGTAGACCAGCAGCAGCCGCCTGCGGCCATGACACCAGCCGATTAGCTGCACAAGATTCCGGTGACGCAGTCTGCTGATGATAGTGACCTCCGACCTGTACTCCTTCCTCCCCTCCAAGGACGCCCCTCGCAGGAATATCTTGACGGCGACATCGCGGCCGCCGAGTTCTTTCATGTGGCCCCGGTACACCGACCCGGATCCGCCCTGCCCCAGCTTGCCTTCCTCCGCGAAGTTCCTCGTCGCCGCCGCTAGGTTGGCGTACGGGATCGGCCGGGGTCCCGTGCTGGAACCGAGCTCATCGCCGTCGACATCGAGGGAGTCCGGAGTCATGTCGCCGGCAAGCATGTCTTTGTCGTCTGGTTGCCTGTTTCTCCTGCTCGCACGCCGGAGCAGCACCGCCACGGTGACCGCGAGCAGGAGCACCAGCACGGCTGCGGCGGCAATCCCGGCTCTGAGTTGTAGGGCGGCCTTCTTGGTTGACGAGGTAGATGGGAGGGGCGTGTAGTTCCTTGTCGGGAGCGTGGAGTGGAAGGAGCACGAGAGTAACGTGTGATTGCTGTAGAACGCATCACCGGTGGCCGCCGAGAAGCCTAACGCGACCTGCTCCGGCATCAAGCTCCGCAAGTCGACGGTAGCGGCGAGGTCGTACATGGCGCCAGTGCCACTGACGCGGAGGACGACGTCCAGCCTCGCCGTGGCGTTGTCGTAGCTCACCGTCGAAGACATCACGCCGGCGTCGACGAGGCTGCCTTCTGGCAAGATCCTGAAGTTGCCGCGTGAGTCGACGTTGTTCACGTCTACGCCGATGTGCCGGCTGCTGGGGTCCCACGCGTCACGGTGGGTGTCGAACTCTACGGCGACGAAGCTGGCGCTGCCGGAAGCGTTGGCCGAGATCGCCGTCGTCCCGTTCTTCGGAGCATGTTTCTCGTCGAAGAGCCCAAGGCAACCGTCGTAGGACTCCTGCGGCATTTCGGGCATGTACGGCGCGACGAAGAACGTCATGCCGTGCCCGGGGGTGCTGGTGTTGCTCCGGCCAGGCAGAGACTGGATGATGAAGTTGAAGCTCGCGGTGAAGCTGGCCGCCTCGCCCGTGACGCCGTCCCAGAGCTGCACCGCCTGTTTGTACAGAACGCGGCCCCTTGCTCGACCGCTTGCCTCGTCACCGAGGAGCTCAATCCTGCCGTCGGTGATCCTCGCGTCATCCTCCTCTTTGAAATCACCGGAGCTGAAGGAGGTGTAGTTGAACGAGATAGCGGTCACATGATGGACATGTACACAGAGGAGCAAGAAGCACAAGACGAGGAGATCGCTACTTGAGCACAAGTATAGCTTCAGCTCAGCCATTGCTGTTGCTCTGACTTCCGATGAGGACTAGTTGTGCGAGGAAAATACATTGAGCAGCCATTAATGTAGTACGTTCCCCAAACTAGATAGTAGACATAAAAGTCTGAACCACTGTAAGTGACATGTTAGGACCAGGACAACAATAATAATGTGCGTACAGTGAACGTTCAAGGACAGTGACAAGTGGACTAGCATGCGTACCATATCCTTCGTTGCGTCCACTGGTCCGGCCGATCGGCATCATCTTATCAAGTTTCTCGGAGGAGAGCGACGTCCAGCGTCCAGGCCAGGGCGACAAATACTTTGGACTATTTCACCGTTAACATTTTCCTTGAGGTCAGTGCCATTATGTTTACTACCAACTACCAAGAGTTCAATCAGAACAAATACAGGTGGAATACATGCATGACACATGGATGGGGCCCAACTACTGGAATTTCCGAGTTTCCCGAGTTCCAGGAAAACTCGGTGAAAGCCAATTCCCACTCGGCAACGTGTTTGACGAGTGTAATTCTCGGCTCAAGGTACTCGGCCCGAACCCTTCAGGCAAATGCCACTTCACCAAGAGCCATCCATCGGGGACTTGGGAAACCTTTTGCCAAGCCCTAGGCGGGGCACTTGGCGAAAAAACGGCACTTGACAGGCCGGACGGAGACGGTGGCAGCCACGTGGCAGGCCACTTTGCCGAGAGCCTTCCATAGATACTCGGCGAATTCGAAGGCCCCGGAGCGCGACACGTGGCGCCCAAAGTGTGCCGAGACGTCGTCTTCGCTGAGTATCTATGGCAGACGTACTCGGCAAAGACGGATGCACTAGCAGATGACACATGGGCATCGATTTTTGCCGAGATCTAAAGTATGCCAAGATTGTTGGCATCGTACTCGGCAAAACGTGTCTTATGGGTGACTGACGCGTGGCACGGCAGCTTCGCCGACATTCTTTCTGTAGCACACGACAAAGGGTGGCACAGTCCGCGGAGTACACACTCCGTATCTCGGCAAATTTGTCGAGTTCCGTCCTCGGCAAAGATATGTCGAGCAAAATCCAGTTGTGATGTTTGTCGAGATCCACCCCATCCAACTCAGCAAAGAGTCCACCGAGATACCAGGTGGCGCCATGTGGCACCTTTACCGAGTGCTACACTCGATAAAAATGTTTAGCCGAGTATTGCACTTTGCAAAGCCTCTGCGAGGGGCTGTTTTAAATTTATTTTTAATTAGCCCTGCAACAAATCACATATACAAATAATATCCTGCATATATATAGTACAAGTTTCACTTCCCAAATGACTCAACCATTGCTACATTATGTCCAAACATCATTGCACAACATACTATCACACAAACACAATGTTCTCAAGCACACAATATTCTCAAGCATAGCAAGTTCAGAAAAGCACAATTGCATGCATAGGAAAGCACAAACTTCATCAACATAACTTGGAGTTCACACGGTTTTGGTGTTCGGAGCGGGAACATCGAGAGTAGTCATTCGGCCTGCTTGCCCAACTCCAGGTGTAACAACCGGCACATTGTTTGACCCAATTGACGGAATAATCCATAAGCATGTAACATCCTAATTTTCAATTTTGATGTCTTACTATTAATTCATATGCATATCCTATTTTCTTTGCATTTTTGGAATTTTTTTTTGCAATATTCAAATAGTTTTTCCACTGAAGAAAAATATTAAGAGACAAGATAACATGACTTCTTCAAAATAAAAGAGTGGAACAAATTATTAGAATACTATTTGGAAATTTTAATGTTAATTGAGAAGTATTTTAATACACAAATTAACTATTTTGCAAAAAAAAAAAATTGAAAGATTGCATTTAGGCCAGAATAAAAATTTACAGGGTTCAAAAATCGGAGCCTTTACCTCACTACAGGAATTAGGCAGTTTGCTGCTAGGGAAGTACAAACGGCAAAGGCAGCAATACAGACGGCAAAGAGCAAAGTTTGTCGGCAAATCCTAAATCGGCAAAGAGATAATTTGCCGTTAGCTTTTCGTTGGGCTGACGGCAAACCGTGTCTTTGCCGTCTGCCCGACAAAAAGCTGACGGTAAAGATGTCCACTGACGGCAAACCGTGTCTTTGCCGTCTGCCCCGACGAAAAGCTGACGGCAAAGATGTCCACTGACGGCAAACTAGTTGATTCCCATAGTGCCTGCCGCTACCTAGGTTTATCACTTTGCCTTCAAAAACCCTGTTCTGCACAGTTTCAGGAAATTGTCGATGGGATTGCACGAAAGGATCCCACTTGGAAGGCAGTCTATATGGACAAATCAGGTCAGTTGGTTCTAGTTCAGTCTGTCCCATGTGCGATGCCAATCCATTCGATTATGGCTATAGATGTGCCGCCCAAAACTTTGGCTAGTATCACACGTATTTGCAGGAGCTTCTTCTGGGTAGGAATGGCCGAGGCCAATGGCAGAGCTGCGCTGTCGCTTGGGAGGTAGTCTGCATGCACAAGTGGACTGGCGGGCTTGGGCTACCAAATTTGAGATGGTTGAACATTGCGTTGCAGGCGATGTGGCTCTGGTTGAAGCGTGTTGAGAGCATCTCCAAACAGACGCGCCGCGCAAAGCGGCGCGCTAAAAAACTTTTACAGCGCCGAAATAGTGTTTTCGCGCGCTGGGCAGGTGTTCTGCTTTAGCAGAAGCGCTATATTTCGCGCCGCAGGTAGCGCTCCAGCAGGCGCGCTAAAATTACAGCGCGCGCGCCCAGCACAAACAATATTTCCCACTCAACATAGAACCAAAAAGATCAAACACACAAAAAATAAATCAACAATAAATAGTTCAATTATTATTACAACTCAAACAAATAGTTTATCTTCCAATACAACAAATAGTTCACCAATACAACATCAAACTAATTTTGTCGCCCATTCCATGCCCACCACTCCTCGATTAGATCCTTTTGAAGATCATCATGCGTTTCGGCACGTCGAATGGCATGATAGGAGGCAATAAATCGGGCCACCCTCGCAGCCCTCCTCCGCACTCGCACGAGACGTCCCAACAACTCATACTGAGAATAGTCTAAATCTTGCCCACGCTCATTCTCGATGATCATGTTATGCATGATCACACAAGCGTTCATGATGTACCAAAGAATTTTTTGATCCCAAAATCTAGCCGGTCCTCTAACAATAGCAAATTGGGCTTGCAAAATTTCAAAAGCTCTCTCCACATCTTTCCTAGCCGCCGCCTGAGCATTGTGGAAATCAAGATTTTTCTTACCTTGCGGTGTCGTCAACGGCTTCACAAATGTTTGCCACCTTGTGTAGATGCCATCCGCAAGATAGTAGCCATAGTTGTATGTCTGACCATTTGCTACGAACTCCACCAGTGTAGTTTCACCATTTGCAATCTTATTCATGAGTGGTGACCGATTAAGAACATTGATGTCATTCAAAGATCCAGTCATTTCGAAAAAAGCATGCCAAATCCAAGTCTCCTGATCGGCCACCGCTTCAAGGATTATAGTAGAACCCTTTTTCTGGCCGTGGAATTGTCCATGCCATGCCTTAGGACAGTTCTTCCAACTCCAATGCATGCAATCTATTGAGCCAAGCATACCTGGGAACCCGCGAGCTTTGTTCATCTCCAAAAGCCTTGCGGTGTCTTCAGCATTGGGAGCTCTCAAATATTCTGGACCAAACACTTGCACAATTCCGATTGTGAAGCGCTTGACACACATGATGGCTTGACTCTCACCCATGGCCAAGTGGTCATCAACGAGATCCGCCGGAATACCGTATGCCAACATATGCAAAGCGGCGGTCACCTTTTGAAAGGTGCTATGCCCGAGTTCTCCGACGGCATTCCTCCTTTCACTAGTGGAAAACGGGGCTTTAGTCCCGGTTGGCAACGGCCTTTAGTCCCGGGTCACCAACCGGGACAACGAAATTGGGACTAAAGGCCCCCACCCTTTAGTCCCGGTTGGCCACAACCCGGGACTAAAGTCCTTCCACGTGGCCGCGAGCGCGCGCTGGGGGCTGGAGGACCTTTAGTCCCGGTTGGTGACACCAACCGGGACTAAGGATTTTGTGTTGGGGTTTAGGATTTTAGGGTTTATGGTTTATTTTTCCTTTTCATTTTCTGTTTTCCATTCAATTCTTTTTCATTTCAAACATATTTTACGCTACTACATACTGTACACATTATGCATATATAATATAATTTCTCGTACGACCATACATATATCATATAATTTCTCGTACGACCATACATATATATATATACAATTTGGTATATACAATTTCTCCTACAATTTGGAGATCATTACATGCAGGCATTAGCGGCAATGATATTCTCCGCTTTCAGATATGACCTCCGTAAGCAAAAATCCCGCAATTTTCTCTTGAATTGCTCGTATGCGGTTCTCTGGTAGGAGCTTCTCCCGCATCTCTTCCATATTTAAAGAAGGAGATCAATATGAATATATTAGTTGTGTGTATATATATTAGATCATCATAAAAAAATTATGAATGGTGTTTACGTACCTGAAGTTGTCTTACATCTCTGCGCCATTCGGTCGTCATGCGAATGTTCTCACAAACGTAGTATGCACATAAATTAGTCCCCTGTTTCTGCCTCATGCACTTTGCGAGAATAGAATTCAATCAGATAATAATCAAGCATGATAATGGTATTGAAACTAGAATTATCGAGATGCGCAGACCTAGCTAGTACTACTTAATTACCTTGGGCCGTCGCCAACGCAGCTCCGGTTTCCATTCACCGACAACATCATTGATGAACCGTTTACAAACCCTGCCCGGCAAAGAAAATGAATAAAGGAGTTATTAATTACTTGATATCAGGAAATGAATGAAAGAGGCCGATATAGTGCGATAATGATTGACATTACCTGTCGAGCATCCTAAACACGCTGGTGTATTCTCGAGGGTCTTTACCTAGTGAGTCCAGGGTTTCAACAGTTCCAGCGTCAACTTTAATGATTAGCAGGATCCAGTGGTACCTGCGCACACGTTTATATAAGCAGGCATGCATAACTCATCAACTACACTTAACATCGAGTAAGCAAAATAGAATTTGTAGTACAAGACAGTAACACTCACTTGAAGTTGTAAGGAAATAGTATTTCTGTTCTGGTATTTTGTGCCTTCATAAACCTTAGCAAGTTAGCCTCTGAGTCTTTGGGGTGGTCTTGTATCATTTTTTCATTAATGATATATGGGTCAACGAACCCAATGTCATAGATTCCATCTCTTTTGCATTCGAGAATCTTCATTCTGCATAATAGCGTACAAAAGAATATAGTGAGGATAATTACAGGCAATGAACGAGCTAAGTTAGAGACTTAAATTACAGAAAGAAATCACTTACAGACAATAGCAACTGACGATAGATTTTTCGAGTGAGTCTTGATTGTATAACTGAAAAATTTCTGGAAACTCAATGCATAGCTCGTTTTCATAGAAGTAATGCTCTTCCTTGACTTTCACCATGAGCATCTCTTGCCCGTTCTTTACTTCTTTCATGTACCACTCATGCAATCTTCGCATTTGTGTTGATAGATGCGGGACCTGCTCAGGTCTGACCAGAGTTTTCCCGGGGGCATATTGCCATGCTACATCAGCCACGGGGACTTCCTTGGTGCCTAGGAGTTGATCAACACTGATACCAATGTCTCTAGCAGCGTCGGTTACCTTATCGGTAATCACCTTGAGCGGGGGGATCGATTGCATTGCCTGTTCTCCGAGATGGGGAACTGTTTTCCCGCTTTTATTACTACTTGTACGTCTCGACTGCTGCATTTGTTTCTCATATGACTTCCTAATAGAGCGGTCATAGTCTGATGGCCTATTCTACACATGTGCCGGGGGTCGCTCAAGAAGTTCCACAAAGTGCTTTACGGTTTTCGTAGGTATTATCTCCTTTGGCGGCGGGGGCGGTTTCGGTGCAAAATGGGACTTCACTTTGGAAACCACGACCGCTCTGGTTTCCTCATCAGTCATATCGTAAGCTAACTTCTTTTTGGCAGGAGGCTCGTCGTTGGCTTTCTTCTTTGGTGCTTTCTTCCGCTTTTGGCCCTGCTGGGACATAGGGGGTGGAGTCGGCTGACGCGGCGGAGATCGATATGGACTCGCGCTGGGCTCCCTCTCGAGGTGGGGTGGACTTAGAGGTGTATTGCTACTCGGAGGAGTCGGTGGCCTTGGTGCCGAGTTTCGAAACACGATGCATTCCTTTCTCCATACAATGACACCATGTATGACTTCTCCCAGTGTCTGCTCCCCTTCACCTCCAGGAATGTCAAGCTCTAGTGAGTCATATCCCGGCAGAACTTCATCCACCCCGACACGAGCATAGCCAACTAGAATCAGATTGCCATGGATGGTTGCTTCAGGTGCATTCGGTAAAGTAACGCCGACCGCCACCTTCATGGATATATTCTTCATTTTCTGGTGTAGCTCACAATTTGTCCTCTCTTTGATATCATCCACGGGGTAGCGAGCCAGCAATGCATCATCGGCCCGGACCCCCGTGGAACCCACGCTGCTTTTCCGCATAGATGGGACGGTACTATCCAATGCTGGATCTGCTTGCTCCTGCCGCGGAGATGCCCTTTGCTGGCTAATTGTGTCCAGTTGCTCCTGCTGCCGCTTTAACATGCGTTCCAACTCCTCGTTCTTTGTTTCTATCTTCTGAAGCCGGTCTGCATCCTGCTTCTTTTTTCTCTGACGGCTTCTAAGTGTCGTTCCACTCCGAAAACCCCTGAACCCACGGAACAACGCCTTTGCCTCGTGTTCGTCCTCCGTGTTCAGGATTCTTGAGGGCGCGTGTAAGCTCGTCGCTCTCTCTCTCGGGCTGGAACAACCCCTTTCGAGCATCTTCTATTGCTTGAAGTAAAGCGTCCGAGGCTATTTTAAGATCTGCCTTTTCAATAATCTGCCCTGTCGCTGGGTCCAACTGTCCCCCATGCGCATAAAACCAATGTTTGGACCTCTGGGGCCAATCCGCTATAGCTGGAATGACCCCTTCAGCAAGCATCTTGGCCTCAGCTGCTTCCCACTTAGGCATGGCTCTCTTGTAGCCACCTGTCCCCAGAACATGGTGATACTCTTTTTTCTCAGCATTTATCTTATTTTTTCTCGACCTTTCCATAGCTTCATCCGATTCCTTGTACTCCACAAATGCGTCCCAGTGATCTTTTATCTTCTCTAGTGCTCCAGTGAATTCTGGAGTCTTCTTTTTTGCCTTGATGTAGTCGCTGTATAATCTTTTCGTCCAGCTCTAGAATTGTGTGGCCATCTTCTTAAGAGCAAACTGATTGACTTTCAACCGTTTGCCATCTGTGAGACCCTTTGGTAGGTTGAAATGCGACATGAGCGTATCCCAAAGCAAATTTTTCGATCTTTCGTCGACATAACTAACTCCTTGATCTACCTTTGGCTTATTCCATTCTCAAATGGTGATCGGGATGTTGTCCCTAACAATAACTCCGCATTGATTTATAAATTTATGAGCATTCTGTTCAGGAGCAATTGGTTCGCCATCTTCTGCGACTTCATCGATATTGAACTTTATGTCATCGCCCAAGTTTTTGGCCCGGCCTCGTAACCTTCTAGGAGATTGGCTTGATCCGGAGGGCTAAAAGAAGAAAGATTCGTTAATATATATATATATATATATATATATATATATACAAATCAATTAATACATCTAATGATCACTAGAGGCCTAATATATATATACCTCGCCGGACTTTGTTAATTGTCTAACATTTTCTTCGCCATCATTGTTTGTTTGCCCTTCGTCTCTTGGTTCTTGCTCAAGTCCCTCACCGGAGTCGTTCAGAAATTGTGAGCCGTCATCTGGTTCATTCTCTTGGTTTTGGGAGGAGCGTATGATGTCGAAGATATCCTCTTCATGGTATCTGCCGCTATCGTCCATAGCTTAACTAATCCAGAAGAAAGATAAAACAATTTAGTATTTAAATTAGAATGCATTCAATAAGCAAAAACTGAATCATAGTATCGAGAAGAACAATACCGGAGATGCAATCAATACACAGCAATGGAACAATATGATGCATGATCATGACATGGAGATATGATGTGGTTTGAGCTTATGCAACTAACATCAATTTGGATGAAGTCCATTTGAACCGAGAGGGAACAACCACCGGCAAACAAGAGGGAACACAATCAATGCAATGCAACAATATGATGCATGATCATGACATGGCAATATAATATGATTTTGGCTAATGTAGCTAGCAACAATTTAAATGGAGTTGGTTTGAACACAAGATTCAAATTCAAACTCCACATAAGGCATTTCAAATGCCATTTATTCAAATTGTCTTATACGGCAGTTTAAGTTGTTCAAACATGCATGGAAATGCCATAAACAGATTCTTCATATTTTTCTGATAATTTTTCATATATAATTTATTTCCATTGGAGTTATAGATTATTTTCTATGATTTTTAGAAGGTTATGGATTTTTCTGAAAATAAACAAATCATTTAAGACTTATTTAAAATCCAGAAATCATTACTGCGTCAGCTGACGTCATCAGTTGACTAGTCAAAGTCAAACCTAACAGTAGGGTTCCACATGTCATAGGCACGAGGTTAACAGAGGGTTATTTAGTTTAAACCGCGCCATTAACGGTGGGGGTCCCACATGTCATACACCCAGGGGTTAGTCAAAGGGGTAATTAGCACTAAGCTAATCACCTGACTAGCCGGGTCCACCGGTCAGTGACCCAGGCCGATGAGGTCATCGCCGGTGACCTCTGGACGCGGCGGAGTCCGCCCTAGGGACCACGGCAGCGGCAGCAGAGGCTACCAACGCATAGCCCGCGCCGATGCGCATCCAGGGGAGGCAGCAACGGGTCGCGGGGTGGCCGGAGTCGACGGCAGCGACGATCAGCGCGGCGGCCGGCGTTCGGTCCTCGACGGAAACGTCGCTACGGCGTGCGCGTGAGCGAACTAATGCGCTAGGGATGCTCCACTTGGCGCGGTGAACATAATGGGCACACGCACTGGACCAATCGGTCACCAGAGCTCGCCGGCGACAAGCTTGTGCGGCGGCGCACTTTCGGTCCTCGACGAATCGACGGCTACGGCGTGCGATAGACGCGGGGAAGAGGGGGATTCAAGGCGAGGGCTCACTGCGAGGTCGAGGCGATGCTCAGCGGGCTCGGGGAGGGGCCGGAGCGAGCGGGACGGCGTCGGCGATCTCCGGCGGTCGGAGGTTGCAGACGAGCTCGGTGGGGTGTTCAGGGGCGTCCGGCGTCGCACGCGTCGGCGGAGAGAGCGAGGCCGCGGACGTGTCGGGAAGGGAGAAGACCGGCGATGGCGGTGAACTCCGGCAGCCTGGCGGCGCGTGGTTCTGTTCCTTCTCCCGGGCGGTGGCTGGCACCGGGACACCAGTTATATACCCGCGACCTTTAGTCCCGGCTCCAGCCATGAACCGGGACTAAAGGCCAACCTTTTCGGCGGCCAAAATTCCGCGCGGGAGCTGAAACCTTTAGTCCCGGCTGGTGGTTGCAACCGGGACTAAAGGTGTCTTTCAATTAATTTTCATTTTGAAGAAATTATTTGACAGATTCAATTTTACAGATTGAAATTAATTCTTGTAAAATGCATAACAATTTGAAAACTAAACCAAATGAGTTGATTCAAATTTATGTGGATTCATCTTGAAGATTTCTATCAACTAGTATCATTTTGACAGGAAGTTGCATAATTAATTTTGCACTTATTAATTAAATACAGTAATTGAGGACATTATTTTAAACTTTAAAAATTCATATCTTTAGTTCTGTTAAGCCAAATGGAGCAAATAAGATGTCAAATTGTTTGTCTTAACATAACCTACACATTAATATTTTGTTTGGACATAATTGCATTCATTAACTCCTCTGTATAATTAAAATACTAAAAGGACAGGAATAATTGAAAATTCATAACTTAATAAATAATTATTCAAAAATCATGTTTCAAATGCCAAAATGCCCTAGCTTTTTGGTTGGATTCCGACGCTCCGGAGTCCACCTAGGAACACCCAAAACACATATATACCCTAACTCTTACAAAGATTCCCTCCGGTTTGTCCGAAGTGGGACTTTCCAGCTATAAGTCCGAAAACTCACTAGAGAGAAAGTGATGACGGTGAAGCCGGTCACATCCCAGAGTGGGATCTTGGGGTATAAAACTTTTTCTTCGCGTATGTCCCTTGCTTATGATTGCGCCGTAACCATGGAGAATCTTCATCATTTAACAGGATGCTTGGCTCAGTCTTCACTATGAAGGGAGGAATTTCATCAAACTTATTATAATCTTCTGACATGTCTGTCTTGTCCTCCACTCCCATGATGTTTCTTTTCCCTGAAAGAACTATGTGGCGCTTTGGCTCATCGTATGATGTATTCGCTTCCTTATCTTTTCTTTTTCTCGGTTTGGTAGACATGTCCTTCACATAGAAAACCTGAGCCACATCATTCGCTAGGACGAATGGTTCGTCTGTGTACCCAAGATTGTTGAGATCCACTGTTGTCATTCCGTACTGCGGGTCTACCTTTACCCCGCCTCCTGCCAGACTGACCCATTTGCACCGAAACAAAGGGACCTTAAAAGAAGGTCCATAGTTAAGTTCCCATATCACCTCTATGTAACCATAATATGTGTCCTTTTTCCTATTGTTGTTTGTTGCATCAAAGCGGACACCACTGTTTTGGTTGGTGCTCTTTTTATCTTGGGCGATCGTGTAAAATGTATTCCCATTTATCTCGTACCCTTTGAAAGTGAATATAGTCGAAGATGGTGACTTGGCCAACAAGTACAGCTCATCTCCAACAGTGGTGTTATTCATGAGATGTGTTTGCAACCAACTGCCGAAAGTCGCCATGTGTGTACGTTTAATCCAGTAGTCAGACTGTTCCGGGTTCTTGGAGCGTACAATATCCATGTGTTCCTCGATACACGGTGCCACCAAGGTGGAATTTTGTAGAACTGTGTAGTGTGCTTGAGTGAAAGAATGCCCGTCCATACTTATTACTACTTTCTTTCCTAGCGTGCCTTTTCCACTCAGTCTCCCCTCATGCCGCGATTGAGGAACACCAATCGGCATAAGGTCAGCAATAAAGTCAACACAAAATTCAATAACCTCCTCTGTTCCATAGCCCTTGGAGATGCTTCCTTCTGGCCTAGCACGATTATGAACATATTTCTTTAAGACTCCCATGAACCTCTCAAAGGGGAACATATTGTGTAGAAATACAGGACCAAGAATGGTAATCTCTTCGACTAGGTGAACTAGGACGTGCATCATAATATTGAAGAAGGATGGTGAGAACACCAACTCAAAACTGACAAGACATTGGACCAAATCATTCTGTAACCTTGGTAGGATTTATGGATCGATTACCTTCTGAGAAATTGCATTGAGGAATGCACATAGCTTCACAATGGTTAATCGAACATTTTCCGGTAGAAGCCCCCTCAATGCAACCGGAAGTAATTGCGTCATAATCACGTGGCAATCATGAGACTTTAGGTTTTGGAATTTTTTCTCTGTCATATTTATTATTCCCTTTATATTCGACGAGAAGCCAGACGGGACCTTCATACTGCTCAGGCATTCAAAAAAGATTTCCTTCTCTTCTTTGGTAAGAGCGTAGCTGGCAGGACCTTGATATTGCTTTGGATGCATGCCGTCTTTTTCGTTCATACGTTGCTGGTCCTCCCATGCCTCCGGTGTATCTTTTGTCTTCCCATACACGCCCAAGAAGCCTAGCAGGTTCATGCAAAGATTCTTCGTCACGTGCATCACGTCGATTGCAGAGCGGACCTCTAGGACTTTCCAATAGGGTAGCTCCCAAAATATAGATTTCTTCTTCCACATGGGTGCGTGTCCGTTAGCGTCATTCGGAATAGATTGTCCACCAGGACCCTTTCCAAAGATTACTTTTAAATCCTTGACCATATCAAATATATCATCACCAGTACGGTGGCCAGGCTTCTTCCGGTGATCTGCCTCACCTTTGAAATGCTTGCCTTTCTTTCTTAAGAGATGCCTGATCGGAAGAAATCGACGATGTCCCGGGTACACATTCTTCTTACATTTATCCAAATATATACTTTCAGTCTCATCTAAACAGTGCATGCATGCATTGTATCCCTTGTTTGTCTGTCCTGAAAGGTTACTAAGAGCAAGCCAATCATTGATGGTTACAAACAGCAACGCTCGTAGGTCAAATTCCTTCTGTTTGTGCTCATCCCACACACGTACACCTTTTATATCCCACAACTGTAAAAGTCCTTCAACTAATGGCCTTAGGTACACATCAATGTCGTTGCCGGGTTGCTTAGGGCCTTGAATGAGCACTGGCATTATAATGAACTTCCGCTTCATGCACAACCAAGGAGAAAGGTTATAGATACGTAGAGTCACAGGCCAGGTGCTATGACTGCAGCTCTGCTCCCCAAAAGGATTCATGACATCTGTACTTAGACCAAACCATAAGTTCCTTGCGTCATCTGCAAAGTCCGGCCACTTTCTCTCGATTTTTCTCCACTGCGACCCATCGGCGGGTTGTCTCAACATCGCGTCTTTCTTACGGCCTTCTTTGTGCCATCGCAACAACTTGGCATGCTCTTTGTTGTGGAACAAACATTTCAACCGTGGTATTATAGGAGCATACCACATCACCTTGGCAGGAACCCTCTTCCTGGGGCGCTCGCCCTCAACATCACCAGGGTCATCGCGGCTGATCTTATAGCGCAATGCACCGCATACCGGGCATGCATTCAAATTCTCGTACTCCTCACCGCGGTAGAGGATGCAGTCACTAGGGCATGCATGTATCTTCTGCACCTCCAATCCTAGAGGGCAGACAACCTTCTTTGCTTCGTACGTACTGTCGGGCAATTCATTATCCTTTGGAAGCGTCTTCTTTATCATTTTCAGCAACTTTTCAAATCCCTTGTCAGATACACCATTCTCTGCCTTCCATTGCAGCAATTCCAGTGTGGTACCCAGCTTTTTCTTGTCATCTTCGCAATTTGGGTACAACAATTTTTTTGTGATCCTCTAACATGCGCTCCAACTTCAACCTCTCATTTTCACTTTCGCAGTTTCTCTTTGCATCAACAATGGCCCGACCAAGATCATCAGTGGGCTCATCTGATGCCTCTTCTTCAGCTTCCCCCTTTGTAGTACCATCGTATTCAGGGAACCTAGGATAGTTGTCATCATCCTCTTCTTCTTCATTGTCTTCCATTATAACCCCTCTTTCTCCGTGCTTGGTCCAACAGTTATAGCCGGACATGAAATCGGACTGAAGCAAGTTGCTGTGAAGGATTTTTGAGGTAGAGTAATCCTTATTATTCTTACAGACACCACATGGACAACACATAAAACCATTCCGCTTGTTTGCCTCAGCCATACGCATAAAATTATGTAGGCCATTAATGAACTCGGGAGAGCGTCGGTCATCGTACATCCATTGCCGGCTCATCTTCATTACACAACATCGAAGTGACCAAATTAATACAAGTTCATCAGATTAAAACCAAAGTAGAGTAGTGACCAAATGTTATTACTGCAAAAATATATACATAAAGTTCATACGTACTTCTGATAAAACAACATGCAACTATCTAAAGCATTTAAATGCAACAACAAATGTGATCAAAATCGCAACTAAGGTAATAATTGATCCAACAGCATAATGATACCAAGCCTCTTTATTAATGGCATATTTTCTAATCTTTCTAATCTTCAAGTGCATTGCATCCATCTTGATCTTGTGATCATCGACAACATCGGCAACATACAACTCCAATTTCATCTTCTCTTCTTCAATTCTTTTCAATTTTTCTTTCCAATAATCATTTTCTTTTTCAACTAAATTTAACTTCTCGACAAGAGGGTCGGTTGCAATTTCCGGTTCACATACCTCCTAGATAAAAATATCTATGTCAACTTGATGGGCATAATTGTCATAAACATGAAATGAAACAAATAGTTATAAAAGATAATATACCACATCCGAATCATAAACCGGACGAGGGCCGACGGGGACGGATATCAAAACCATGGCACTATATATAACAAACAATCATACAAGTAAGAAAATTATACAAGTAACTATCTAAATCATACAAATAAGATTTTTTTTTATAAAAATGATAAGAAGAAGAGGCTCACCAAGGTGGTGCCGGTGACGGGACGGCGATGAGGACGGGGACGGGAAGGCACTAAGTAAACCACACCTACACATATGCAAACTAAGAAGTTAATTTGAGCTCAAATTGCATATAAATCAAATAAACTCCCACATAATTACTCCCAAACTAAAACCCACAAATCACTATACTTATAGAGCATGAAACGAGCTAAACTAGCAATGAGAGATGAAAGGATGAAGTTGCTAACCTTTTAGAACCCTTGGATAGATGGGGTGCCTCCAATCTTGACAAATCTTGGCAAAAATGGAGGATGAACTCGAGCTTGGGGAAGGAAACAGAGAGGAGAGAAAGCTTGGATTCGGGCTGGACACGAAGCAGCTTTATATAGGGAAGACTTTAGTCCCGGTTGGTGATACCAACCGGGACTAAAGGTCTATCTTTAGTCCCGGTGGGTGATACCAACCGGGACTAAAGGGGCTCGCAGGGGCGCAACCCCTTTAGTCCCGGTTGGTATCACCAACCGGGACTAGAGGTCCCATTTGAACCGGGACTAATCCTGGCCGTGCCCCCGTCCGCTCCTAGCCGTTGGAACCGGGACTAATGCTAGTGCTCCGGATGAAAGGTCAGTTTTCTACTAGTGACGTAGTACTTACGACAACGAAGCTAAGATTGCCTAAGATCACCAAGCACCAAAATCAAATAAACAGATCACCAAGCTCTAAGATCTGTCGAAATCAGTTGACCACAGCCAACATGAACATGACCTGTATGTAATATTTTTTTTTTGAAATAAGAGGACATCAGGACAAGGCAATTGTGAGCATCATGCTGAAGGAGGTTCTGTTGCCGGAGTGAAAAAGAATGGGGGAGGCAGCATATATACACGTACCATCACCTGCTATGAATGTCTGAACAGAAATTGAAGAATGGTTGCCTCTTGAAATCTCGGTGGAGCAGTTCCAATCAGACGAGGCGTCCGCTTGATCCCCTCCCTCCTTTCTCCCTGGCAGACAAATCGTCCATGTCGACTGGATCGACCGATCCCACATCGCCTGGATCCACCGATCCCCTCATCGGCCGCATCGCCCGCGGCGGATGGATCGACCCTCATCTGTCTTGTCTCTGTCTCCTGGGTCGATCTGGCTGTATAGTTACAAACTTTGCTTCTCCTTGCTTGTTTCACATACATGCAAAACACCTTTTACTTGCTTGGCTTGCTCTCACGTGCCAATGTGGTGCCAATCCATGATTGTTTGCTAAGCTAATATTGTTGCTACCCTGAAACATAGCAAAGGTAAATTTTAGAACAATGTTAGTAGCATCGTCCAACGACCTACCCAAGCAAGACCTTGAATTACTGAAAGCAATACATACCTTGCAAGCGTTTTGTCAAACACCTTGTGGGTGCCGAGCTGCAAACGGCCGCCGGGCGCTGTTCGTCGGAGGAACGGTGCGCTCGAGGGGCGGCGGCGAGGAGAGAAGGTGGAGGAAGCAGCGGCGGCGCGCGGGGATAGGCGGGGGAAGCGCCGACGGGTCGCCGGAGCGAATGGGGAAGGTGCGGGCAGCGGCGCCAGCGCCTGGAGGTTTCAGATCTGGCGGTTGGTGAGAGTCGCGCGCCCGATTGCCATGTCCAGCGCGTGGGAGCGGGCGCAGCAAATACACCGCGTCCGATGCCGTTTTCCTCCGCGCGCTGAATCAAGTTTACCGCGCGCGCGATTATTGCGCGGCTGCTGGAGCGCCCGTTTCGACCCAGCGCGCGCAATAACGCGGTTTTTTCCAGCGCGCGGCTAAGATAGTGCGCCTGTTGGAAATGCTCTGATGGGGTGAGGCCTTGCACGGAATTTGACATAAAAGTGCCACCGGAATCCCTTGCAATTTACAGATCTGCAGTATTTGTTCACGTGGGGAACAGTGGATCCTCCTTCTTCTGGGAGGATCAATGGATCGATGGTATGCGTACGCAAGACATCGCGCCAGCAATTTATGATCGGGTCAGACCACGTGTGTGAGCGTCACAAATGGTTCTGGAAGGCCTTTCCGATAGTGCGTGGTCTCAGGTTGTTGGGCCTGTCATGAACGCCAACGAGCTGGTGCAGTACCTTGCCCTTTGGGAATACTAGCGTCAAAAAGCGCGGCGCACGCCGCGCCCGCTAGAGAGCCCGTTTGAATCTTATATGTTGATGTCTTATGTGAGCATTTGAGTAAGGCTGATCTCAATTGTCGCTTGCCAAATGCATATATAATTCACAAACTTAGCAGCTACAACATGTTTTTGTTTAAATAGCATCGAGAGTATAACATGGCATGCATCATTAACTGGTATAGGCGCACACAGATCTTGTGGTTCCTTCAAGAAAAATCATAAGTGCAGAATTGAACAAAATTTACATAGAATACTATGTACTGTTACATGAATGCTTCCTAGGAGTAATGACCAAATGGTAAAACGCATTTGAAAAATGCTATAATTCTGGAGGTGTATAAAAATTGAACCTTCAGTTCATGTACATATGAATTGGCCAACTTGTATGACAGAAAAAATAGTGATGTGTTGTCCACATTGAACAAACTTGTGCGAGTTAAATCAACTTTTGTAGCTTTGTAGGCCACATATGTGCTATGGACCAGAAGGCAAAGAAATAGTTGAATTGTTTCACTTCGGTAGCATTTCAACCATCTTGGCATCAGAAGCTAAATCATATTTTTTTACAAAAGGGCAGGTGAACTGTATTGCCTTGAAAGAACAAAAAAAATATGCTGAGACATTGCTCATCCCACTTTTTCTTCAGTTCTAGAGAATCTGCAATTACTGCAAATATGACAAAAATATGGTAAACCCCGACAAAAATATGCACAGATGAACACCTTGAGGCAGATCTTCTTCCTTTGTTTCTTGACTGATATGCTGCAGAAAAGTTCTGTTTACAATCCATAGTAATTAAGCATATACGATATCTACACTGACTTATAACATTATATACGTGCACCAGTGTCTTTTTAACAATTACTAATTGTCAGAGTTAATCAAGGGTAAATATACTGTACTCAATCATCATTTTCCTTCTTGATGTTACCATATGAAAAATCATATAGCATCACCAAACAGTTTTGCACGAATGAACAAATCCATGAGCTTCAAGTCATGTAGGGATAGCCGCTCCTAAAATTCTCAGCGTATTGCTCACTGATCGAAGTCGAACACCCTAAAATTAGAAGAGAAAAATCTCTCTTGTTTTGGCAGGCAAAGTAGACTAATTATATTACTAAATAACTTGAACAAAACAGATATGAAAAAACGGTGGAATTTCAAGAAATACAACATCTATATAACTAAATTAGTCAATTTTCACCGCCTAGACCATAAAAAAATCCCCCTGTGCTGCAAGAATTGACAACAACAAAACCATGTTTACTGCCCTGATGCATACGAAACAAAACATATGCCCAGTACTTCATACCGATCAATGTGCTGATCTCCAAGGAGGGTACACCGAGGGCGCAGGAGGCGGTGCCGGTTCCTTGGCACGACCAACCGAGGACGAATGATGGGGTGTGGGGGTTCAGATCCCGCTGTTGGGGGGTGGGTGAGGGGCGCTGGATCCGCGGCCAGCGGTCTGCTGGCTCCTGATGCAGGCGGGGGGAAGGGCACGGTGGAGAGGACACCGTGCTGCTGCGCTGTTGGCCGCTGTTGCTGCGGCTGCATTGCTGTCCGCCTCCGCTGTTGATGCCCCTGCCCGCTGGTGATGAGCCCGGGCTCCTGTAGTCGAGGCGAGGTGGAAGAGGAAGGAAGAAAGAGGAGGAAGGCAGGAGGTGGAGGGAAGGGAGGCGGCGAGCCGTTAAAGGGAAATAAAATTATGGGGTATCAGTCCGTAAGAACGGACTTAAAATAAAATAAAACAAGCAATACTTTTGTAAGCAATTAAAAAGGTTGGCATCAAAGATGCTATTTTTTTTCCTTGGAGTTTGGCTTTTTAGTAAATTGGAGTGAAAGGACAATCACTGTTTCGGTTTATGATTCGGGTGGGTTAATGTTTTCGGTTTATTCCGGTATTGTTCCGGTTTATTGATTTTACTGTTTTGCGTTGAGGGAGGAGGAGTCCCAGTTTTTTTGTTATCTTTTTATATTTCTTCTGGATTACTGTTCACGTGAATGCATAGTGCTGTTTTACTTTTTTTGTTTCGGTTTATTCGGGCGTATTGTTCTGGGTTAAAATTCGGTTACTGTTTCCGTTTTATGGCTCGTATATGTTAATCTTTTCGGTTTATTTGGTATTGTTCCGTTTCATTGGTTTTATTATTCTGGATTATTCAGGGTTGTTGTTTTGGTTTATTTGGGCTATTGTTTCGATTAGTAGTCTTGAGTTTATTCGGATAATAGTCTGTTTTTTGTTCGTGTATTTGTTAGCGCACTTTTAACTATTGTCGTGTTGTAAAAATGGGTAATAATCGGTCAAGAACTTATTTTCCCCACGGATTACTGTTCGTGCAAATGTACTGTTCCGGTCTAATAGTTTTGTGCCCCGGCAGCACTATCATCGGAAAGGATCAGGAGACAATTGAGGCGGCTGTGCATCGGTATAGAAAATTCTAAATCCTAACCCTTTATATAAGGACGCGAGGGTGGAGTAGGGGGGAGAGAAATGATGTGTAAAAAAATTCCAGTTTTTTTAAACGCGTGTATTTTTTCTTCGGTGAAAGCTAAAAAAAAAAGAAAAATCAGGTTCTTTCACTGTTCACCCGAGGCACTGTTCATGTTTAGGCCCAGTTCTTTTGCAAGATTTTCCCAGAATCTAATCCTTTCCCAGCTTCTCTCAAAATCTTTGACCCCCATTTGTTTTACAATCCTAGCTAATTAAACCCTAACTAGATAGGATTGTAAAACAAATGGGGCTCAAAGTTTCTGGGAGAAGCTGGGGAGGAGTTAGATTCTGGGAGAATCTTGCAAAAGAACTGGGCCTTAGTCACTGTTCGTCAGTACGTACTATTTACACATAGGTACTGTTTTCATCCGTAAATACTGTTCATGATTCGTACTGTTTACTAGTAACTACTGTTTGCGTCTGGTTCATGTTTTATTCGTAATTACTGTTCACAGGCAAATACTGTTCATGATTCGTTGCTGTTTGTTGGCACTGTTTATTGACGTCGACATAAAGTGAACAGTAACCTTTCAAAAAAACCAAAAAAGGGAGAAAAAGCGGATGCTTCCGGCTTTAGTATAGTACATAATGTTTCAGCCATTACATTGTGGACCGGTGCTTTACCCTTTCTTCTGTGAATCTATGATACGCATGCTTGTGCGTATTGTAGAAAACAACAACAACACTATACAGGTTTTTTTTTAAATCGCCGGGGGGAGAGTTCTCCCACCTGAATATATTGCTCAAAAGCGGCAAAAGCCAAGAGTCACCTCTTAGGCTTTTGCTGAACTAGTTTATAAGGAAAACCAGATCGAAAACCTTAACAAGTTGACCCCGTATATGAGGAAAACTGGGTCGAAAACTGTACAAGAGCATAGTTAAAAAGAGAAGAGATGGATGCCCAGAAGAGGCATGACCTAACTAGCAGACCGACGGACCATCACCACAAGAGGCACAAGTAGAAGAGGGGTGCTATCGAGGGATCACAATACCAAGACTCAATAAACAGCCTATCGCACCACACCGGCGTGCATACCGAGCCCCACGGCACAACAGAGGAGCATCCACAATCAACAAGTGCCAAACCTTAACACGAACCTTGACTGGGAGCTCCGCCACGGGAGGTCAGGACGACTAGCAAGTCGGGGAGGCATTGTTGCATCGTCATTGAGCAAAGGTGAACTGAGACGACACCAAGAGCCTGAAGCTCGCCGCAACACAACGGCCACCAAGGGAGGGTCTTGAGCTTGCACAGCAACAGGACGAAGGCCACACTAAGGACAACCGAAGAGAAACACATAAAGAAGAACATAGCACCGTCGGGTCCAAGCTGGCCACACCACCACCACCAAACGCCACAGCCACACCCTCAACCACACCCCGCGATAGAAGCCGTCGTTTGGGTCTCCAAGATGACGCCTCCAAGGAGGTAGTGTTGTCAAGGACACAACAATGTCATCCGGTCCGGCAAGCTTGATCTTAGGTTTTCACCCGGAGACAGCAAAGCAAAGTACTGTAGGTGCTGTAGCTCCACAACGGCACCTCCTGCGAGGAAAACGACGTCCACAGACGCCGTTGCCACCGACATCGACATAGTCGATGCAAGGTTCTCACCCGGAGTTTGAGCACATCCCACTAGTGGAGAAATGGCCTTTAGTCCCGGTTGGGAAGGGCCTTTAGTCCCGGTTCACCAACCGGGACTAATAAATCGGGACTAAAGGCCCCCACCCTTTAGTCCCGGTTGGCCACGACCCGGGACTAAAGTCCCTCCACGTGGCCGCGAGCGCGCGCCGGGGGCTGGAGGACCTTTAGTCCCGGTTGGTGACACCAACCGGGACTAAATCCCTGCCACGTGGCCGCGGGGGCTGGGGACCTTTAGTCCCGGTTGGTGACACCAACCGGGACTAAAGGTTTAGGGGTTTAGGGGTTTAGGGTTTATTGTTTATTTTTTCTTTTCATTTTGTGTTTTCCATTTAATTCTTTTTCATTTCAAACATATTTTACGCTACTACATACTGTACACGTTATGCATATATAATAGAATTTCTCGTAGAACCAATCATATATCATAGAATTTCTCGTACGACCATGCATACACATATATATATACAATTTGGTATACACAGTTTCTCCTACAACTTGCAGATCATTACATGCAGGCATTAGGTGAAATTGTATTCTCCGTCGGGAGATATGACCTTCTGAAGCAAAAATCCCGCCATTTCCTCATGAAGTGCTCGTATGCGGTCCGTTGGTAGGAGCTGATCCCGCATCTCTTGCATCTTTAAAGAAGGAGATCAATATGAATATATTAGTTGTGTGTATATATATATTAGATAATGATAAAAAGAATTGTGAATAGTGTTTACGTACCCAAAGATTTCTTGCATCTCTGCTCCTTTCGATGATAATAATGCGAATGTTCTCGCAAACGTAGTATGCACATAAATTATTCTCCGGTGCCTGCCTTAAGCACTTTACGAGAATAGAATTCAATCAGATAATAATCAAGCATGATAATGGTATTGAAACTAGAATTAAAGAGATGCGTGGACGTAGCTAGCTAGCTAGTACTACTTAATTACCCTTGGTCGCCACCATTTCAGGCTTGGTTTCCATGGACCGACAACCTCTTTGATGAACTTTTTCCAAACCCTACCCGGCAAAGAAAATGAATAAAGGAGTTATTAATTACTTGATATCAGGAAATGAACTAAAGAGGCCGACATAGTGCGATAATGATTGAAATTACCTGTCGAGCATCAACTTCAGGTTGTAGTATTCTTTAGGGTCTCTAGTTAGTGAGTCCAGTACTTCAACTTTTCCCTCGTCAACTCTAATGATTTCGTCAACTCTAATGATTAGCAGGATCCAGTGGAAACTGCGCACACGTTTGTATAAGCGGGCATGCATAACTCATCAACTACACTTAACATCGAGTAAGCAAAATAGAATTTGTTGTACAAGACAGTAACACTCACTTGAAGTTGTAAGGAAATACTATCTCTGGTCTGGCATTTAGTTCCTTCAAAAACATTAGCAAGTTGGCCTCTGTGTCTTTGGGTTCTTCTTTTAACACTTTTTCATAAATGGTATTTGGGTCAAGGAACCCAATGCCATAGACTCCATCTCTTTTCATTTCAGAAATCTTCATTCTGCATAATACCACACAAAAGAATATAGTGAGGATAATTACAGGCAATGAACGAGCTGAGCTAGAGACTTAAATTACAGAAAGAAATCACTTACAGGCAATAGCAACTGACGAGAGATTTGTCCAGTGCGTCTTGATTGTATAACTGAAAAAGTTCTGGCAAGTCAATCCACACATCTTTTCCATGGAAGTAATGCTCTGGCTTGACTTTCACCATGAGGCTCTCTCGCCCGGCCTTTACTTCTCTCAGGTACCAGTCATGCAATCTGCGCATCCGCGTTGGTAGAAGCTCGACCTCCTCAAGCCTGACCAGAGGGTTCCCGGGGACGTATTTCCATGCTAGATCCTTCTCATCAATATTCGTGGGAAGATCCTCGATGCCTAGGAGTTGTTCAACAGTGACACCGGCCTCTCTAGCCATCTGTCTAGCAGCGTTGGTTATTACCGGCTTATCGGTGGTACTCACCTTGAGCGGGGGGATCGATTGCACTGCCTGTTCTCCCAGCTGGGGAACAGTTTTCCCGCTTTTATAACTACCTGTTGTAAGGCTCGACTCCTTATCATTTTGTGCATGATATGACTTCTTAATAGAGTGCTCATAGTCTGAATCAATTTTCTCCACAGCCGGTTTAGCAAGATCCATAAAGTGTTGTATGACTTTGTCAGGTATTTTCTCCTTCGGCGGCGGGGGCGGTTTCGGTGCAAAATGGGCCTTCACTTCGGCATCCACGACCCGTTTGTTTTCCTTCTCAGTCATCTCATAAGCTAACTTCTTTTTGGCAGGAGGCTCGGGTTTCTTGTTTGGTGCTCTCTTCCGCTTGGGAGTCCGTTGACGCTGCAGAGTTCGATATTGCGAACTCGCGCTGGGCTCCGTCTCGGGGTGGGCTGGAGTCGGCTGACGCGACGGATTTGGAGGAGGAGTCGCGGCTGACGCGGCAGACTTGGAGGAGGAGTCGGCTGACGCGGCGGACTTGGAGGAGGAGTCGGCTGACGCGGCGGACTTGGAGGAGGAGTCGGTGCCCTTGGCGTCGAGTTTGGAAAGACGATGCAATCCTTTCTCCATACAATGATACCACGTATGGCTTCTCCCAGTGTCTGCTCCCCTTGACCTCCAGGAAAGTCAAGCTGTAGTGAGTCATATGCCGACAGAACTTCATCCACCCCGACACAAGCATAGCCAGGTGGAATCGGATTGCCGTGGAAGGTTGCTTCAGGGGGATTTGGTAAAGCATAGCCGTCCGCCACCTTCATGGATATGTTCTTCACTTTCATGTGTAGCTCACAACTTGTCATCTCTTCGATATCATCCACGGGGTAGCGAGCCAGCAGTGCATCATCGGCCGGGACCCCCGTGGAACCCACGCTGCTTTTCGGCATAGATGGGACGGTGCAATCCAATGCTGGATCTGCTTGCTGCTGCCATTGAGACGCCCTTTCCAGGCTAAGTGTGTCGATCTGCTCCTGCTGCCGCATGAAAGTGCGTTCCAACTCCGCGTGCTTTGATTCCATCTGTTCAAGCCGGTCTGCATCCTACTTCTTCTTGCCTTCCTCCTGCTTCTTCTTTCTCGCACGACTTCTACAACTGACGTTCCAGTCCGCAAACCCCTCAACCCACGGAACAACGCCTTTGCCTCGTGTTCGTCCCGGGTGTTCAGGATTCCTGAGGGCGCGTGTAAGCTCGTCGTTCTCTCTCTCGGGCTGGAACGCCCCCGTTCGAGCCGCATCTATTGTAACAAGTAAAGCGTCCGAGGCTTCTTTAAGACTTGCCTGCGCCATAATCTCCCCTGTCTTTGGGTCCAACTTTCCCCCATGCGCATAAAACCAAGTCCTGCACCTATCGGGCCAACCCAATGTTACTGGAGTGACCCCTGCAGCAATCATCTTTTCCTCAGATTCATCCCACTTAGGCCGGCCAGTCTTGTAGCCACCTAGCCCCATAACATGGTGAAACTGTTTCTTCTCAGCATTGATCTTGTTTATCCTCGACCGTTCCTTAGCTTCTTCCGATTCCTTGAAATCCACAAATAAGTCCCAGTGATCTTTTGCCTTCTCCAGTGCTCCAGTGAATTCTGGAGTCTGCTTTCCTGCTTCGACGTAGCAGGCCCATAATCTTTTCTTGTGGTTGCGGAATTGTGTGGCCATCTTCTGAAGATCACTCTTCTTGACTTTCTCCCGTTCTGCATCTGTTAAATGCTCTGGTAGGGTGAAATGTGACATGAGCGTTTCCCAAAGCAGATCTTTTGCTCTTTCGTCGACAAAACTAACTTCTCGATCTCCCTTTGGCTTATTCCATTCTTGAACGGAGATCGGGATTTGGTCCCTGACAATAACTCCGCACTGACGAGTAAATTTGTCCGCATTCTTTTTAGGAGCAAGCGGTTCGCCATTTGGTTTGATCTCATCGATGTTGTACTTTATGCTAGGCGGCAACTTTTTGGCCGGGCCTCGTACTGCCTTGCTTGTAGAAGATTTACTCGATCCGGAGGGCTAAAAGAAGAAAGATTCGTTAATATATATATACAAATCAATGAATACATGTAATGATCACCAGAGGCCTTATATATACCTCGCCGGTCTTTGTTAATTGAAGATCATTTCCTTCGCCATCCTTGTTTGTGTGCCCTTCGTCTGTTGGTTCTTCCTCAAATATTCCCTCACCGACGTCGTTCAGATATTGTGAGCCGTCATCTTCAGGTTCACCCTCTGGGTTTCAGATCATGTCGAACATGATATGCTCTTGATCATGGTTGTCTCTGCCGCTAGCATCCATAGCTTAACTAATCCAGAAGAAAGATAAAACAATTTAGTTTTCAAATTAGAATGCATCTCGAATAATATCACTAATACATCTCGAATAATCCAGTTAATGCATCATCGAATATTATCGAATATAATCTCGAATACATCTCGAATATTATCATGAATACATCTCGAATATTATCACTAATACATCTCGAATATTATCTCGAATACATCTCGAATATTATCACTAATGCATCATCGAATATTATCGAATCTAATCTCGAATACATCTCGAGTATTATCACTAATACATCTCGAATATTATCATATAACATCACTAGCTAATACAGATCGAATACTATCGAATAATCCAGTTGACTCGCGGTTCCTGAGGCGCGGGCGGTGGACACCCAAAGAGAAGGAACCATCACAGGATCATAGCTCGGGTGAGATCCTTGAAGAACCTGCCAGGTATTGGAGAACCTGACGTCCAACGCAACCATGTAGCGACGGACGTGCTCGTCCTCCTCCCTGACACGGTGACGTACCGCCTCCTCGGGGGCCGGCTGCCTCCGCACCGATAGTGGCCCACGCTGTTGGGGAACGTTGCATGGGAAACAAAAATTTTCCTACGCACACACAAGATCTATCCATGGTGATGAGCATCTACGAGAGGGAGAGTAAATCTACATACCCTTGTAGATCGCTAAGCGGAAGCGTTTAAGAAACGTGGTTGATGTAGTCGAACGTCTCCGCGATCCAAATCGCAAGTCGTCCCTCGATCCGATCACGAACTAGCGCCGAACGGACGGCACCTCCGCGTTCAACACACGTACGGCTTGATGACGCCTTCACCTCCTCGATCCAGCGAGCGATGGTGAAGTAGTGGTTGAGTTCCAGCAGCACGACGGCGTGGTGATGGTGGTGAGGAACAATCTCAGCAGGGCTTCGCCAAGCGCTACGGAGATTATGACGGAGGAACTAGAGGGTTAGGGTTGCCGCACACGGCTTGGGGAAATCTTGATGTGTCCCGTGTGCTAGCCCTGCCCCTCTATTTATATGTTGAGCCTTGGGGTCTAAACTTGGAGTAAAAGCCTCCTCCAGGTCGGTTTTGCCCGCACAAGGTCGGTTTGGCCCGCAGGGAAAGAGTCCAACTCGGATCCCTGCAGTACCGCGCACAAGCGGTAGTACCGCTTGGGCGGTAGTACCGCTTCACAAAACGGTAGTACCGCTTACGCGGCAGCAAAACTACTTTTTGCACTTTCCAATACCTCGTGGGCTTTATCCCTTTGGCCCATATAAAGTGTTGCTGCACCCGAACACTTCGGTAAACATCCGGAACCCATTCCGGTGAACTCCGGAACTCTTCCGGAGATCAAAACACTATTATCACATATATCAATCTTTACCTCCGGACTCTTCCGGAGATCCTCGTCATGTCCGGGATCTTATCCGAGACTCCGAACAACTTTCGGTCACCAACATAATAACTCAATTATACTAATCGTCACCAAACGTTAAGTGTGTAGACCCTGCGGGTTCGAGAACTATGTAGACATGACCGAGACACTTCTACGATCAATAACCAATAGCGGGACCTGGATGCCCATATTGGCTCCTACATATTCTACGAAGATCTTTATCGGTCGAACCTCTATGTCAAGGATTCAGTTAATCCCGTATGCTGTTCCCTTTGTTCTTCGGTATGTTACTTGCCCGAGATTCGATCGTCGGTATCTCTATACCTAGTTCAATCTCGTTACCGGCAAGTCTCTTTACTCGTTCCGTAATACAAGATCTCGTGGCTAACACTTTAGTCACATTGCTTGCAAGGCTCATTGTGATGTTGTATTACTGAGTGGGCCCTGAGATACCTCTCCGTCATACGGAGTAACAAATCCCAGTCTTGATCCATGCCAACCCAACAGACACCCTCGGAGATACCTGTAGAGCACCTTTATAGTCACCCAGTTACGTTGCGACGTTTGATACACACAAGGTACTCCTCCGATGTCAGGGAGTTGCATGATCTCATGGTCATAGGAACAGATACTTGACATGCAGAAAACAATAGCAATAAACTGACACGATCATATGCTACGTTCGTAGTTTGGGTCTTGTCCATCACATCATTCTCCTAATGATGTGATCCCGTTATCAAATGACATCTCATGTCAATGGCTAGGAAACCTTAACCATCTTTGATCAACGAGCTAGTCAACTAGAGGCTTACTAGGGACACATTGTTGTCTATGTACCCACACATGTATTTGAGTTTCCAATCAATACAATTATAGCATGGATAATAAACGATTATCATGAACAAGGAAATATAATAATAACCAATTTATCATTGCCTCTAGGGCATATTTCCAACACACGCGACCGCCACCAAAGAAGCTCTGGGTCGACAATGGGAGCCCGGTTCCTCACCAAGCTGCGCGCCCCGGAAGGTAGCACCTCCCAGTGCCAGCCCGGCGGAGCCCAGTCCCGAACATGGCGCCTCTCAAGCAGGTTGTCGCCACCGAGTCGACGACGAGGATGCGGGCCGGGCATCGTCGACGCCAAAAATGTTTCTATGCAAATTTAACATTTTTTAAATGCTTGATTATGATTTTTGTAATTCTTGTTCACTTGATTTTGCAAATACATGACAAACTTTTGCAAATACAACATTAAGATATTAACATTTTCCAAATAAGATATTAACATGTTTTTGATCAATATTTTTAAGATACAACATTAAAATATTTTTAATACATGGTCAACTTTTTTCTATGCAAATTCCACCGTTCATCTACATACATACATACATACATTGTATACATACATACATATACTAAGCATCTACAACATCTAGTGAAAAAATAAACAATCTATGAAAAAAAAGATGAACAAAATTAAGGAGGGAGATGCTCACCGGCCGGGATCGTCGGGGCGGAGGGAGGCGGGGAGGACGCCGGAGACGGAGGAGCGGCGCCGGCGCGGGCTCGGGCCGCGGCAGCTTGTGGAGGAGCGGTCGTCAATCGCAAGGCGGGCGTGCGCGGAGGAGCGGCGGCGGCGGGCAGCGTGGCGGCGCCGGCGCGGGCTCGGGCGGCGCTTGGGAGTAGAGCGGCCGGACGGCGACGTCGAGGTGCGGCAGCCTGGCGGCGTCGTGGTCTTCGGAACCGTCGGGGGAAACTAGATGGCTTTTGGAAAATTTCGTAAGTGCCGCTTATATACAGAGACCTTTAGTCCCGGTTGGTGGCACCAACCGGGACTAAAGGTGAATTTCACCAGGCCAAGCGGCGGGAAGCCCAGGCCTTTAGTCCCGGTTGGTGGCTCCAACCGGGACTAAAGGGTTGGTCCAGGCGTGGTGGAAGTTTAGTCCCACCTCGCCAAGTGAGAGGCACTCGCACCTGTTTATAAGCCCCGCTGCGATAGCCGTCTCGAGCTCCTCTCTAAAGCAGGCAGTACATGCCTAACGTTCGCCCTGCCCTGTGGGCCCTGCTTGCCCTGCGGGCCTGCATCCTGGCCCATATATAGTTGGGTTTCTAGTCGTATGCAGGCCGTGGTGGCCTAGTAGGCGGGCATTTTTTTCTTTTTTGCATATGTTATGTCAACTTTTTAGTCCCGGTTGGTGGATCCAACCGGGACTAAAGGTCTTTTCCAGTTTTTTTTGTTTTTTGCTTTATTTTTTTCTTTTGTTTCTACTTACAGCCAAATATTTAGAGTTTTTGAGTGAATGTTTTTGGTTTAGGTCACAAAAATTATAAACTTTCTGTTAGTGCCAGTATTTTTCAAATTTGAATTGTTTAAATTTGAATTCTTTGAAATTTGTGTGAATCACTAGTTTGTCAATAACTTTACTTTAGAAATAGATTTTTGAGTGATTCTTTTTCCTGCTGTTTAATATTAGTGTGTTTTATCAGTATGTTCAATTTGGTAATTTTTAGGTTATTTAAATAGGTGTTTTAATCAAAAACAGATTCTGTTTTAGCTCTTTCAGTTTTATAGCTCAAAAAATCATTAAATGCATGAAAAATAGCGAATGAAGTCAGAAAGGGTTGAAAATTTATGATGTGGCTTTGAATGGTGCATGTTGAATGCACAAAAAGTCTGGAGTTAAAATAAGTTTTAAAAAATGAAATGCCTTTGTAACAGATGAGTTTTCATTCGAAACCTTGATACTTCGAAAGAGATTTTCCAGTTTGTACACGAAGTGCATCCAGTTTTTGCCGTAACTCTCTCAACTTTTTAGCACATGCTATGTGGGTGAAATGATGATACCATGCCAAGTTTCAACCTTTTCAGAGTTCATTTGTAGTGCTTTTCAATTTCAGGGTCATTTAGCTCAAAAAAATCAATAAATGCATGAAAAATAGCGTTCCTTCACGTTTCAAATGCCAAAACACATATATATACCCTAACTATTACAAAGATTCCCTCCGGTTTGTCCGAAGTGGGACTTTCCAGATAAGTCCGGAAACTCACTAGAGAAGAAAGTGATGACGGTGAAGCCGGTCACATCCCAGAGTGGGATATTGGGGTATAAAACCTTTTCTTCGTGTGTGTCCCTTTGCGCCGTAACCATGGACAATCTTCATCATTTAACAGGATGCTTGGGTCAGTCTTCACTGTGAAGGGAGCAATTTCATGAAACTTTTCATAATCTTCTGACATGTGTGTCTTGTCCAACACTCCCACGATGTTTCTTTTCCCTGAAAGAACTATCTGGCGCTTTGGCTCATCGTATGATGTATTCGCTTCCTTATCTTTTCTTTTTCTCGGCTTGGTAGACATGTCCTTCACATAGAAAACCTGCGCCACATCATTGGCTAGGACGAATGGTTCGTCTGTATACCCAAGATTGTTGAGATCCACTGTTGTCATTCCGTACCGCGGGTCTTCCTTTACCCCGCCTCCAGTCAGATTGACCCATTTGCACCGAAACAAAGGGACCTTCAAATCACGTCCATAGTCAAGTTCCCATATCTCCTCTATGTAACCATAATATGTGTCCTTTGGCCTATTGGTGTTTGCTGCATCAAAGCGGACACCACTGTTTTGGTTGGTGCTCTTTTTATCTTGGGCGATCGTGTAAAATGTATTCCCATTTATCTCATACCCTTTGAAAGTCGATATAGTCGAAGATGGTGACTTGGCCAGCAAGTACAGCTCATCTCCAACAGTGTCGTCATGCATGAGACGTGTTTGCAACCAACCGCCGAATGACGCCATGTGTGTATGTTTGATCCAAGGCTCAGACTGCTCCGGGTTCTTGGAGCGTACACTATCCAGGTGTTCCTCGATATACGGAGCCACCAAGCTGGAATTTTGAAGAACTGTGTAGTGTGCTTTTGCCCAAGAATGCCCGTCCATACATATTACTGAATCCTTTCCTAGCGTGCCTTTTCCACCCAGTCTGCCCTCATGCCGCGATTTAGGAACACCAATCGGCTTAAGGTCAGGAATAAAGTCAACACAAAACTCAATGACCTCCTCTGTTTCATGGTCCTTGGAGATGCTTCCTTCTGGCCTAGCACGGTTATGAACATATTTCTTTAAGACTCCCATGAACCTCTCAAAGGGGAACATATTGTGTAGAAATACAGGACCCAGAATGGCAATCTCGTCGACTAGGTGAACTAGGACGTGCGTCATGATATTGAAGAAGGATGGTGGGAACACCAACTCGAAACTAACAAGACATTGCACCAAATCATTCTGTAACCTTGGTAGGATTTCTGTATCGATTACCTTCTGAGAGATTGCATTGAGGAATGCACATAGCTTCACAATGGCTAATCGAACGTTGTCCCGTAGAAGCCCCCTCAATGCAACCGGAAGCAATTGCGTCATAATCACGTGGCAGTCATGAGACTTTAGGTTCTGGAACTTTTTCTCTGCCATATTTATTATTCCCTTTATATTCGACGAGAAGCCAGACGGGACCTTCATACTGAGCAGGCATTCAGAGAAGATTTCCTTCTCTTCTATGGTAAGAGCGTAGCTGGCAGGACCTTGATACTGCTTTGGATGCATGCCGTCTTTTCCGTGCATACGTTGCTGGTCCTCCCGTGCCTCCGGTGTATCTTTTGTCTTCCCATACACGCCCAAGAAGCCTAGCAGGTTCACACAAAGATTCTTCGTCACGTGCATCACGTCGATTGCAGAGCGGACCTCTAGGTCTTTCCAATAGGGTAGGTCCCAAAATATAGATTTCTTCTTCCACATGGGTGCGTGTCCGTCAGCGTCATTCGGAACAGATTGTCCGCCAGGACCCTTTCCAAAGATTACTTTTAAATCCTTGACCATATCAAGTATATCATCACCAGTACGGTGGCGAGGCTTCTTCCGGTGATCTGCCTCACCTTTGAAATGCTTGCCTTTCTTTCTTAAGAGATGCTTGATCGGAAGAAATCAACGATGTCCCAGGTACACATTCTTCTTACATTTATCCAAATATATACTTTCGGTCTCATCTAAACAGTGCGTGCATGCATGGTATCCCTTGTTTGTCTGTCCTGAAAGGTTACTAAGAGCAGGCCAATCATTGATGGTTACAAACAGCAACGCTCGTAGGTCAAATTCCTGCTGTTTGTGCTCATCCCACACACGTACACCTTTTATGTCCCATAGCTGTAAAAATTCTTCAACTAATGGCCTTAGGTACACATCAATGTCGTTGCCGGGTTGCTTGGGGCCTTGGATGAGCACTAGCATCATAATGAACTTCCGCTTCATGCACAACCAAGGAGGAAGGTTATAGATACATAGAGTCACAGGCCAAGTGCTATGATTAATGCTCTGCTCCCCAAAAGGATTAATGCCATCTGCACTTAAACCAAACTATACGTTCCTTGCGTCATCTGCAAAGTCCCGTCACTTTCTCTCGATTTTTCTCCACTGCGACCCGTCAGCAGGTACTCTCAACTTCCCGTCTTTCTTACGGTCTTCTTTGTGCCATCGCATCAACTTGGCATGCTCTTTGTTTTGGAACAAACGTTTCAACCGTGGTATTATAGGAGCATACCACATCACCTTGGCAGGAATCCTCTTCCTGGGGCGCTCGCCCTCAACATCATCACCAGGGTCATCGCGGCTGATCTTATAGCGCAATGCACCGCATACCGGGCATGCATTCAGATTCTCATACTCCTCACCGCGGTAGAGGATGCAGTCATTAGGGCATGCATGTATCTTCTGCACCTCTAATCCTAGAGGGCAGACATCCATCTTTGCTTTGTACGTACTGTCGGGCAATTCGTTGTCCTTTGGAAGCATCTTCTTTAACATTTTCAGCAACTTTTCAAATCCCTTGTCAGCTACACCATTCTCTGCCTTCCATTGCAGCAATTCCAGTGTGGTACCCAGTTTTTTCTTGTCATCTTCGCAATTTGGGTACAACAATTTTTTGTGATCCTCTAACATGCGCTGCAACTTCAACTTCTCCTTTTCACTTTCGCAGTTTCTCTTTGCATCAGCAATGGCCCGACCAAGATCATCAACGGGTCATCTGATGCCTCTTCTTCAGTTTCTTCTTCTTCATTCTCTTCCCCCATTGTAGTACCATCGTATTCAGGGAACCCAGCATAGTTGTCATCATCCTCTTCTTCTTCATTCTCTTCCATTAGAACCCCTCTTTCTCCGTGCTTGGTCCAACGGTTATATCCAGACATGAAACCGGATGTAAACAGGTGGACGTGAATGACTTTTGAGCTAGAGTAATTCTTATCATTCTTACAGACACCACATGGACAACACATAAAACCATTCCACTTGTTTGCCTCAGCCGCACGCAGAAAATTATGCACGCCATTAATGAACTGGGGAGAGCGTCGGTCATCGTACATCCATTGCCGACTCATCTTCATTACACAACACCGAAAAGACCAAATTAATCCAAGTTCATACATAAAGTTCATACACACTTATTCTCATAAAACAACATAAAACTATCTACCTAAAGCATTTAAATGCAACAACAAATGCGATCAAAATCGCAACTAAGGTAATAATTGATCCAACAGCATAATGATACCAAGCCTCTTTATTAACGGCATAGTTTCTAATCTTTCTAATCTTCAAGCGCATTGCATCCATCTTGATCTTGTGATCATCGACGACATCGGCAACATACAACTCCAATTTCATCTTCTCTTCTTCAATTCTTTTCAATTTTTCTTTCAAATACTCGTTTTTTTAACTAAATTTAACTTCTCGACAAGAGGGTCGGTTGCAATTTCAGGTTCACATACCTCCTAGATAAAAATATCTATGTCAACTTGATGGGCATAATTGTCATAAACGCGAAATGCAACAAATAGTTATAAAAGAGAATATATATATACCACATCCGAATCATAAACCGGACGAGGGCCGACGGGGACGGATATCAAAGTCATGGCACTATGTATAACAAACAATCATACATGTAAGAAAATTATACAATTAACTATCTAAATCATACAAATAAGATTTTTTTTTATAAAAAGGATAAGAACAAGAGGCTCACCAAGGTGGTGCCGGCAACGGGACGGTGCGGGCGATCGACGGTGGTTAGGACGGGGACGGGAAGGCACTAAATAAACCACACCTACACATATGCAAACTAAGAAGTTAATTTGAGCTCAAATTGCATATAAATCAAATAAACTCCCACATAATTACTCCCAAACTAGAACCCACAAATCACTATACTTATAGAGCATTGCACGAGCTAATCTAGCAATGAGAGATGAAATGACAAAGTTGCTAACCTTTGTGAACACTTGGATAGATGGTGTTGGGGATATACCCCACGGTATGACCCGGCCCGAAGTACGACCCGGCCAGGACTTGGCGCCTCATTGGTAACCCGGCTGGATTTGGCGGCTCATTGGTAACCCGGTCGGGTTTGGCGGCTCATTGGTGATCCGGTCAAGGGGTCGGACAAGCGGCAAGGCCCCAGGACCAGAAGGCGGCTCGCTGGAAGGCCGGCTCAACGAGAGGTTTGGAAGGCCAGCTTGCAGGCGAAGGTTCATGAAGAGGAGAAGTTTCCTGACAAGGGAACTAGACCTGAACTAGGATTCGACTTCTAATAGACTAGTCCTAGTCCTACTAGGACTCTACATGTAAGCCGCCCCTTCCACTTATATAAGGAGGGACAAGGCACCCCAAGAGGGACAAGTCAAGTTAGACAAATCAGTAGATCTCGAGATAGAGGTAGCAAAAGAGCACCCTTGTAATCGAGATCATCATCAATAGCAATCAAGCAGGATATAGTCTTTTACCTCTACCGTGAGGGGCCGAACCTGGGTAAAACTCGCGTCTCTCTATTCCGACCAACCCCGTTCAAGCTACCACCTATTTGCGACGGCCTCACCACTAAGTCCTTGTACGAGGACATCTGCCGTGACAAAACCACGACAGATGGGGTGCCTTCAAATCTTGACAAATCTTTGGCAAAAATGGAGGATGAGCTCGAGAGCAAGGGGAAGAACAGAGGAGAGAAAGGGGAAAACAGAGAGAATGGGCTCGGGCTGGATGAAGGGTTTATATAGGGACGTCTTTAGTCCCGGTTGGTTCCACAAACCGGGACTAAAGGTCCACCTCTAGTCCCGGTTTGTGATACAAACCGGGACTAAAGGGGCTCGTGGGGGCCCCAGCCTGACACCAGCCAGCCACCACACCTTTAGTCCCGGTTTGTATCACAAACCGGGACTATAGGTAGAAAATGAACCGGGACTAATGATGCCCGTGCCCCCGACCACTCCTAGCCGTTGGAACCGGGACTAATGGTCACATTAGTCCCGGGCCGTAATCGAATCGGGACTAAAGGGTTGGACGAAAGGTCTGTTTTCTACTAGTGTCCCTACAGCAAGACGGCAGCCAACCAACACCACCATCGAGCCCTTCCAATGACGAAGAAGCACGAGAAACCGCCATAGTCAACCGCACCCCGTAGAGATCGTGGACACACTGGCGGAGCTACGTGTTGGTAAAATCGACCGTGGCCCGCCCAACTCATAGCAATTATAGTGAAGATTGAGAGTAAACTGAGCCATGAGGTTGAAAATAATGGGTCTTCCTTTGTACCGGCCCGCCCAGGTTTGCTACTGTCCGCCACTGCGTGGACAGCCAAACATTGGCACTAGGCGCCAGATCCACAAATGGCCGACAGAACGCAGGGCCACCGGACGCAGCATGAGCCACCGAGCCTTACCGAGCACCATGCCGGCAAGGAGCAGAGGGGCGCTGCCCGAGGCCAGGAACCACCACGGTCCCGGGCTGCAGCCATACATCAGAAGCGCAGACACGCTCCACGCGCGCCACCGCGCACCTGCCGGAGACCTGGCTATGGTTTGGTACATCATTTTTCTCAAAATTGTGCAGCACTTTTTTTCTGTCAATTTCTTTCTTCAGAGTTACGCATGAATTCTCCAGATCGCGTGCTGCGGGCACCTTTTTTTTTCTGAGGGGAGCGTGCTGCTTGCACCAGATTAAATAAAGAAGTACGGGCCATCCAAAAACTGGGCCTGGGCAGGGCTGCGTTGTCACGCCGCTCGCCCGTTCTCTCTCTAGACGTTCCCAAATCCCTTCGCTACCACTCTCACCGCTGCACTTGTCTCAAAAAAAAAAAAAAAAAAAAAACTCTCACCGCTGCACAAGTCAAACTCCAAATCCCCTCCCCTCCCACAGTGCCACTGCCGCCAGGCTCGCCAACCGCCTGCCCTGGAGGACGCGGCGGCGGCGGCCACCCCCGAAATGCAAGTTAGGAAGAGACGCAGACCCGTCCGGGCCGACGACCAACAGGATCCGCCGGGGGACCTCGATCTCGACCTCATCAGCCGCCTCCCCGACGCGGTGCTCGGCACCGTCGTCTCTCTCCTCCCCACCAAGGACGGCGCGCGCACGCAGGCCCTCTCCCGCCGATGGCGTCCCCTCTGGCGCTCCTCCGACGCGCCGCTCAACCACGCGGCGGCTCCCGACCTCGCATGCGACGACGAATCACGCGTCGCGCTCGTCTCCAGGATCCTCTCCGGCCACCCCGGCCCGGCCCGCCGCCTCTCGCTCAGGCTCGCCCTCTCCCCTCACGGCCCGGGCGAGGTCGACGGCTGGTTCCGCTCCGCGTCGCTCGCCGGCCTCCAGGACCTCGAGGTCACCAACCTGGAGTGGGGGAACCACTACCCGCTGCCGCCGCACCCGCTGGTGCGCTTCGCGCCCACGCTATGCGTGCTCAGGCTCGGCGTCTGCCGATTCCCCGGCCTGGCCGCGCCGCCGCCGAGCTTTCCGCACCTCAAACAGATCATGCTGTTCGATGTTGGCATCTCGGAGGACTCTCTGCAAAGCGTCATCTCCGGCTGCGCTCTTCTCGAAAGCGTCTCGCTGCATAACATGGGCTTTGGTCTCCTTTGCATCAGCTCGCTGACTCTCAGGAGCATCGCCTTCTATCCTCCCCGCGTCGAAGGTGTCGTCACCTTCCGGGAGCTGGTCATTGACGACGCCCCTTGCCTTGAGAGGTTGCTACCGATTTATCCAGAACATGGTCCGGTGAGCATACGAGTCATCCGTGCTCCTAAGCTGGAGGTACTTGGTTTCTTGTCTCAAGGCATATCCACGCTGCACCTTGGAACCACAGTTTTTCAGGTAGTAGCACCGACAGTCGCACATTCAGCTTTCCTTATATGCAGCCTACTGTATTATTCTCATATCACACATTTGGTTTCCTTTTCTCCAGAAAATGATTGCTGTCACCATGACAACCAAAATGCACACACTGAAGATTTTGGTTCTTGAATGTGCTCCTAATCTGGATTTTGTTATTGACTTCCTCAAATGCTTCCCCTGCTTGGAGAAGCTCTATGTCATTGTGAGTGTTGATATTTGTTTCTAGAAATGTCAAAACATCGGTGCTTCAGACTTCTGATATAGTGAACTAGTAGTATTTAGGTACTAATTTGTCATCAACTGACTTAATATCATTTCTTTTTTCTATCCCCAGTTTAGTGCAGGAAAGAAAATGAATATTTTGCGGAAGTATGATCAGCTTGATCCAATTGAATGCCTTGAACTCCATCTAAAAGAAGTGGTGCTGAAGAATTACTACGGTGATCATAGGGCATTTACTGACTTTGCCAAGTTCTTTCTTTTGAACGCGAAAGTGCTAAATAAAATGGAAATCGGAGCCTGTTACAACTTCAATTTCAACCGCTACATCGACTGGATGTGTTATCTACATAGGCAGCTACAAATGGAGAATAGAGCTTCCAAAGATGCACGGATTGAAGTAAAAGCTAATAAATTCACTCGGCACGTACATACCCATGATCTGTCAGTGGCTGATCCTTTTGAGTGATCCTTGCGTGGATGCTCCAAGTGTGTTAGATTGCGCTCTTGCTTGTCTGTCTAGTGTTGTCACATCCTTGTGATGATCTGTAAAATGGTCTACTCACTTCAGCAATGGAATGCTTTGTTACCCTACCCACTCTGGAGCAAATCAGGATCGAGGAGGTGGTGCCTGAGCCAAGGATTAGAATCGGAACTTGCAAATGTACAAGATTCTTGAATGCTGCTAGTATTTGTGTGTTATGTTCAGTTGGTACTTGTCGTTTATCTTTTGCTCAATGTCATATTGTAAGCTGGGGCATTATCTCTGATGGAGAATCCGTTTGCTTGCGCTGCTGCTAGCTAACACTGTCTCTGCCTGGCAACAACAAGTGCTCTTGTAGTTGAATGCCGTTACAGAGCAGGGGACTGCGTTCCAGACGCGTTCTACGTAGCATGTTCAGTACCAGTGCAGAGCCTCTGCACTGACTGTTCATATACGTATCACTTTCCCAGTGCTGCGATCAGAATGGTACGATGTGCCGTGTTGAGCAACTGACCCACCACCAAGGGACCAACCTGATGTCTGAATACAGATGCCAAGGTGTCTCCAAAATTTGCCTCTGAAATTACAAGCTCGTGTGTCTCCATTGTTTGGATGGCGACCTGCATGCTTTCAGTACAGGGGCAGAGGTTGACCAACTTCAGCTGAGATCGCATTCCTCTTCTACAAGAAGAGTTTTGCTAGGATTATCGTTAAATAGAATTCAGGGATGCTACACAGCCCAAGCTTCCCAGTAGCGAATTAAAAACACATCTACTAATGTTTGTTCTGCTCAAGCAACCCCATGGCAATGGGACGGTAGGCTGGCAAATAGATTTAGGGGAAAAAATTCCCCTAGAGCTCTTTTACGGTACCCGGTAATCAATATGGGACGTCTAATCTCTAAATCCAACGCTGGTGATCGATCTATACCGCACAACTGGGCGAGCACCATCCCCAGCAGTATTCCGTGGCACTGGCGGCTCCGCCTGCACCAGTACACGTCTCGTGAGGGTAATTTAGGGAGAGAGAAATCAGGCTGCCTCCCGACCAAGCCAACCCTTCCTCTTCACATCTCCCACATGGCTGCACGCACGCCGGCATGCGCCCGTCGGTTCGGATTACTGCGGCCAGCTGATCGCCTGACTCGCCTCCCTATTCTGGCCTCCATCGTCTGGCCTCCACGCCTTCCTCTACCGGCGGCCTGTACTAACCAGCACACGGCCGGCCGTGCGTGTGAGGTGTGACGATGTGAGGGCGATGTGTGCTGTGCCCCGGCGGGAGATGCGGCTGGATGTGCAACGACGCGGCAGCGAGGTCGATGCACGCCCGGTCTAGGTCAAGCGTGCGGGCGGAGGGTGGTGGCCGGAGCACGCCGAGATACAGGATGCAACGACGAGTTCGCCGATGGCGCAGTCGGCGGCGAGTAGCCCGACGGCCAACGGCACAGGGCGATCGTTTTTCTTCTTCCAATTATAACAAACAGACCGATTGCTGATGGGCTGAAATCACCAGGAAACTGACTAAACTACCCTCACAAAATCAACGGTTGATGATTATATACTGCTCCCTCACCTCCGTAGCAGTACAGGGTAAAGCACCCTTTTTTTATTTTTTGCGGGAACAGACAAAGCACCCTTTTTTTTTTGGAGAGGAACAGGCAAAGCACCTTGAATACACTGTTTCTCTACTCAACGGTTGATCGACATCAATGTCTGAATTTTGACGGGCGTACCTACCAATGATATACTAAAAAATACCGGCAATGCCATATACTACTCCGTCTGTTCTTATTTAGGAAAGGAAGGAGTAATTTGTAAGTTTTCTTTACTAAAGAAAGGCACAAGGATTGCACGGCTTTTATAATTAAATAAAGCCCGCAGTAGGCCGCGGTGGCTCCTCGTCGCCAAGGAGCACTGTCATGGTGGAGGACAGGGCGGCGAGGAAGGTGGTGCGGCAGGAGCGGCGCCATGCGGCGTGCCGCTTAGCGTTTGCCATGTAGGACGAGGTGCCGGCCTGGGTCCGCGCGGACCCCGACCTAGCTGAGGCCTGGGCCCTCAACCGGTCGCTCAACATCGCCGTGATGGCCGCGCGGTGACACCATCGTCTCGGTTGGGAGCTCGCCAAGATCGCCTGAGTGGCCTAGCGGCCACTACCCATATACTGCGCGAAGGGTCATCTACTATTTATTTATTTTTGCATCGAAGGGTCATCTACTTTACGCTCACGAGCATAAGCAAGAGGTCTCGTGATAAGTGTCAAAGCCGTATTTTAGCAAGTACTCACTCCGTTCCTAAATATAAGCCCTTTTAGATATTCCAAAATAAACTACATACGATGCAAAATGAGTGAATCGACAGTAAAATATGTCTATATACATCCGTACGTAGTTTGTATTGAAATCTCTAAAAAGGCTTATAATTAGAAACGGAGAGAATATGAAGAAGCACCCTGACCATATGTACACGTGTAGTTAGGGCATCTCCGACATTGATCCCCAAAGCAGACACGGTATCTGTCCGCGGACATACGGGGGCCGGTCATCTAACCATGTCTGCATACATTTCAAATGAAATTTAAACAAAATAGACGAATTTCATTAATCATCGACGAAATCAACTAAAGTTCGATCACAATTTACATAAAACATATGATATTTTGTCCGTTTAACTTACACATAAAAAGAAACCTAGACTATCTTGTAGCGGACAATGACCATGTACGCGTAGCCGGCTTGGCTAGCGGCAGCGCCGTCGCCCTCCATGTCGTCGCAACAAATACTAAAGTTTTCAAATATAATATAAAAAGTTTTTTGAAACTAAAGCAGTTTTGCTTTCTTGGTTTTTTCTTCTTCGCCTTTTTAGTCGGTCTTGTTTCAAAAAACCGGTTGTTTGAACCTTTGTTAGGACTTTTAATATATAAGAATCTATTAAAAATGTAAAAACAAAAGATTCAAAAAAGTTCATCATCTATTAAAAAATGTTCAGTATGTGTTTACTTTTTTTGACTGTATTAAAAAAATAACCATATAATACACAAAAGCTTATCATGTATTATAAAATTGTTCAGCGTATATTAAAGAAAATCCAGTTTATATTAGAAAAATATTCGATATCTATTTGAAAACTTTTCAACATACATAACAAAAATGTTCACCATATATTATAAAAGTATTCAATTTGTATTTGAAAAATGTTGACCCTATATTACGAAAATGTTTAACAAATATTTAAAAAAATATGCAGTTTGTAGTTGAAAAATATTCACCGGTCAACTTGCCCCACCCGCGAGTGTAGCCTCATCTATTTGCCACATCCGGGCGGTGAATAGGACCCACCACATTTCATCGCACCATCATCAGTTCTAAAAAGATCCAGCTAGTTTTTTCCCTCTCCGAGTCGAAGTGTCAAATCTTTCTTTTTTTTTCTTTTTGTGGGAGAAAGTGTAAAAGCTTTCAACTTCACAAGATGAAGGCAAAAGTCCAACCCGTTTGAATTCGATCGTGCGTGCGGGCTTAATTAAATTAATGACCCGCGATTGTTTTTCATGGGCAGCATCACCGAGGCCCAGGTGAGCGGGGGACTATCGTTAGCTGAATCATTTTATTATGTTAGAGGTGCTTTGTACTTCTAATGAACATTTATAATAGATCTTAGTCTTTTTCATGAAAAGATTCAGCATTCATAGTTGTCCAGCACGCTGTGCTTTCTTTTTACACTCTCAGAGTGAATCTTTTCATGAAAAAGACTAAGATCTATTATAAATGTTCATTAGAAGTACAAAGCACCTTTAACATAGAAAAAATTACATCGAGGTGTCTAGATCACCGAACGATCACTACCGCCGCAAGAACGAGCCGTCCCTGTCGCCGCTCCCCTACCAGAGTCGGCTTGGCCTTGTCGATGACACCCGGGCAGTCTTCGTGCACGTGCCCCAAGGACCAGCGCCCTGGAGCCGCGTCGTTGTTGAACACTTAAATAGATATGAAGAAACTAACACCAAATCTCGCTGTCACGCACGCACGATGAGAAATCGTAACCTCGCCGCCCCAAGGAGATGGCAGGAATCTATGCCAGAGCTTAGTCGACTACATCTAGATGGACAAAAGACAAACTCGAATAAGAATCGTCGTCATCTGCCCGAGTGCCACACCTGCAAGGAAAAAAATTAACCTAAACTACTAGGCGGAGCGAAGGCACCGGGATTCACCTTCCCACCACCGTCCACAGGAGCTGAAGGCAGAGGGGAGGCGAATCCATGGGCTCTCCAATGAAGCATTGATTGGAGAGGTTGCCCTAACCGCGATTCACTCGGCATCGCTTGTCGGCGGCCGCATTCTGTAGGAGATATGCCCTAGAGGCAATAATAAATGTTATTGATTATCTCCCTGTTCATAATTAGGTTTATGTTCCATGCTATAACTGCTATGGTTCTCGAGTCTGCAATAACCACGAGGCTCAGAGGAAGACTCATATGCACGTGTGGAATAATAAACGGTAAAATGTATTCCTAGTCTGGCCTCTAAGACTAGCTCAAGTGTTGCATGATGGTTCTGTTTTCCTGATCATGGGCATGTCTATGCCGGCAACTTTGAGGGCACAATGTTAGTAGAACACTTGTGTTGAATCGACCCGATTGATGTTATGCTATGAGATTCATTCGTCATAAGTTAATGGTTAATAACACAGAGAAGTTAATGTTTGCATAATTCCTTAGACCATGAGAGTGTCGAGTTTCTTCATGCTTGCTTCATGAACTTTGGGGTTTGTTAAACGTCATCCGTAAATGGGTGGCTATTACGGCGGCTTACGGGTTCATGGAAAAGTATGTTAAGTAACTTGATAGCTCAAGATTGGGATTTGCTCCTCCGACGATGGAGAGATATCTCTGGGCCCTCTCGGTGTTACGGTATCCATCATCGTCTGGCCAGACACAAGTATGATTTGATCACAGGGATACCGGAACACAGAAACGAGAAAAGAGAACAAAAACCGGCAACGAGGTAACTGGCATTGTGGACAAGTGTTGATCCACGAGGATGCCGATGTTTCTCACCTCAGGTATTTGTAACATATCGCGAAGCAACAGGAATAGCACACGGCAACTGGAGGTTCACTCGAATATTCATTCGTGTGGGTATAGGGGTCAATATGGGTGTCCACGGCTCCGATGTTGATCATTGATCGGAAGGGGTTCCGGGTCATGTCTATGCTTCACCGAACCTATAGGGTCACACGCTTAAGGGTCATCTATCTGCTGAATACTAGACGGGGGAGTCTGAGAGAAAATCACCGAAAAAGTTTCGGACGAAACGGAAACGTTCCGGAGAGGATATCGGAATAGTTCCGGTAAAACCAAAAATTGTTTCGGAGTACACCATAAAGTCAAAATGGTTTCGGCACATGCCTGATAATTCTTGGAGGGTGCCAGAATCGTTCTGGAAACTTTCTGGAATTTTCCGGGATGAAAACCGGAAATGTTCCGGAGCTGCCGGAACCGCTTTAGATGCTTTTCGCAGATGAAAATCACTAAACCGGAATTGTTCTGGCTCGCGTTGAAAATTATTTTGGTGGGTACTGGAAATGTTCTAAGCCCACATGAATATTTTCAATTCGATCAGACGCTGAAAAATGTCGTCGTGAATAGTGAAAGTGTTTTTTGGGATATTTATGGAAAAGTCACCTTTTGGGATATTTTCCCAAAAAGGTTTCTAGAAGGCTTGGGGGCCAAGAAACCCTACCCCTTGGATTTCCTATAAATAGAGGTGGAGGGGCTGCCTCCACACTCACTTCCTTCTCACATACAAGTGCCATGACATTTCTGGCTTCTCTCTCCCTCCCAGCGAAATAGTTTCGTAGAGCCGAAAGGCCGTCTGGGTTCCGGTGGGAACTAGTTTTGGACAGCGAAGCCCTGCCGGATAGATGACACCGTATGTGTGCAACTCTGTAGAGAGATCGTAGTTTCGGTCTTAGTTCGAGAGTGCCTCCCGAAGGGCTGTCCGAGTTACTGTCCGTGTTTCGGGGGTCCTCCCGAAGGTCTGTCCGAGTGACCCGCCCGAAGGGCTGTCAGTGAGGCCTCCCGGAGGGCTGTTCGAGGATCCGTCCGGTGGGACTATCCGAAGGACTGTCCAGAGGCCTCCCGGAGGGCTGTCCGAGGATCTGTCCGGTGGGACTATCCGAGGGACTGTCCAGAGGCCTCCCGAAGGGCTGTCCGAGGATCCGTCCGGTGGGACTATCCGAGGGACTGTCCTGAGGCCTCCCGAAGGGCTGCCCGAAGATCCGTCCAGTGAGCTGACGAGGGAGTACACCCTCGCGGTTGGGAGGTTGTAAAATCCTAGCTGCGGGGATCTGCACCGCCGATCGTCATCGACTCTACTTCCGCTGCGCTACGAGTCGGTAACGAAAAAGATCAAACCTTGTATGCAGTCTCCATAGTGATCCTGGGCTGGTACGTAGGTCGGAAATTTTTTGTTTTCTGCTGCGTTCCCCTACAGTGGCATCAAGAGCCGTGCTATGCGTAGATGCAGGTTGCGATCTAGAATACATAGAGATGTATGGGTATTGCACAATATAATTAGGTAGTAGAGGAGTTCTATTACTGAAAATTATTTGTGCGGGTAGCAGATGAAATCTGTTACCCGATGTTCTTGTTACTTCCCTGGAATTTGCATATTTCTGATCTTGATAACAGTATGGTGGAGTTTCAATGTTCTGGCAATTCGCGATCCTGATTGATCAACGAAGTGCTAACAGTTCATTGAATTCCACCGTAGTTAAAAAGAAAGATGAAATTTCGCAGACGAAAGGGCAATGCAGATATGATCTGCACGGGGGTCACGCGGATGACGAAGTTTAGTATGGGGCTCGAGATTTTATTATCTCGTGTTTCATACACCCCGCAATGTTAATCTAGCGACTTGGATTATCATGCTTGATGATGGACGTTGGTAGCTTCAGTTTGTTTCGAAACCTTAGAAGCCACGTAAAATAAAATCTTGTATAAACCGATTAGAGGCGTCTAACTTGGTTTTGCAGGATGGTTTGCTTGTGCATGTGATGTGGTATAGCAGTGCTCATTATAATTTGATTATGTATGAGATGACTATATAATGTAAATTGATTAACATGACCTGCGTGTCATGATTCGGCATGATGGCTGAAGCCATATGATTGTCACTTTAATGACCTGCGTGTCAACCTTCAGTAATGCACTTATTTTATTAACTATAGAGATAGCAATATTATCTGGTGCATCGACAAGGTGGTGGCAATCTTCGCGAAGGTGAACACCGACGCGAATGCCGAAGACGAAGAAATGAAAGACTTCTCCGTCAGAAAGGGCTATACCATATCTTGCTATTATGAATTGCCTGAGATGTTTATCCCTTATGATGCACCCTTTTGATTGCGCGGTAGTCGCTTTTATTAGGGTGATCTCTCACAAAAAATATCAAGTAGTTAGTGTTCTCCCAAGTGTAGCACCGTCACGGCACCTAACTTTTCGGGGTGTCACATGCTAACATGGGCACGAACGATTAGAGAAGTGTGAGGCGGGTGAGTTGAGACCTCGCAGCGAGATCACTTGGTTGTCTTGACGTTCAGGCATGAAAGTCATGAGCTCGGAACACACGCATCGAAAGATGAACAAGAATCACATAGAGATGTGATTGGCAAGTTGGCCTACCGGTTGAGATTTTTCGTCATCTGTGATGCTACCATCGTGGCGAACAATCAAAAATCGGGTCTTGTATCACTCATAATCAATTTTGAGAGATATTGATTTGAGTGGGAGCGCACTGTAGAATTAACTTGTTTAATTCTCGGTGCAATTAATTCTGAACACTGTCTAAAGTGTGATTTGCATAAAAGTTGTAGAATAATGGCTCGCGTTTCCACCTTCCCTATTAAAATTGAATAGCTGTTAAATATCTGGTTAAAACTTTACGGTTGGTAACGTAATGTGAGGATTGTCCTCAAGAGTGCCGAGAAGGATTTTGTCCTATCGCATGCTTTCGGTATTCTCCCGCTAATGCTATGGATCATGTGACACTCGTCCTTCGATCCAAAAAGCTAGAATTCCGTTTTCAGTCAAGTGCAATATGTTTGCTTCCATGAGACCCGAACTTCGAAAGTTTGGATAGTTATGTGATATTCATGGAATCTAAAAATCATTTTCAGAGACAGACAAAGGCTAAAAGATATGAGATATCCAAAGCAATGTTTGTTTGTAAACTATTAGTAAAGGAGTTTACTATGCATTAGACTGATAAGAGAGGGATCCAGGAGAACGCCTGTCATATGATGAAAGGTGAATAAAACAACAACTTAAAGAGAAAGGAAGTGTCCGAAGGGTGTTAGTAAGACTTTCACGCCTAGGAAGTCCGGGGCTAACGCCACTCTTAAGTTGGATACTTCTTCTGAGAGTAGGAGAAATACTGAAAGTTAAACTGTTAGAAGTATAAAGGCAAAAGGAAAGAAGACTGGAATATCCAGCTCATGTATGAATGTCATACAGGTTTTTGATGTATAGAAGGCTGGTCAAAGATATAGTTCTTGGGAATTATGGTTAAACATGTTAATCACTAATTCTTGGGTATTGTGAGTTAATCACAAAGATACCCGCTCGATTGCATTCTGTTGCAACTCGATGTAAGAACTACTATGGCCTGAAAGACTAGCCAGGAATGAGGTTTAGATACACGCAGGGAACATAGTAAATGTTACAATGCCTTCCATAGGTGTATTCCCTATGTATTTACTTTCATAAATCATTTTAGAGTTTTACACACTCTAGCCCATTGCATAAAGTATCTTGCAAGAAGGTTGTTCATAAGAGAACTTTTAATGTTCGGAGTTATGAATAACAAAAGGGCCATACTTTCATTATGAATGAGAAGTATGTTATGAATATTGATAATAATACATTACCTCTGTATTTACTTTCATAATTCATTTAGAGTTTCATACACTCTAGCCCTTTGCATAAGGTATCTTGCAAGGAGGTTATTCATAAGAGAACTTTTGATGTTCGGTGTTATGAATAACATGAAGGGCCATGCTTCCATCCAGGATGGGATGTATGTTATGAATATTGATGGTAATATGATACATCCATAACACTGACGCTAAATGTCGCAAGACTAAAAAAATACCACATATGTGTGGCACTGCATTTGGTCACATTGGAGAAACCCGCATGGAAAATTCCATTATGATGGATTTTAAAGTCATTTGATTTTGAATCATCTGACACTTGCAACTTTCCTCCGAAAAGTGAAGTGACTGAAATACCGTTCACAGGCCATAAGGAACGAGCAACAAACTTATTGGTGATCATACATTTTGATGTGTGTAGTTCAATAAATGTTGTTGCAAGTAGTGGATTTATCTATCTTCAGAAATGACTCAAGTAGATATATTGATATTTACTTGATGAGACGTAAGTCTGGATCTTTTGAATTCATTCATAAGGTTTTCAAAAATGAAGTAGAAGTTGTTGTATAAAGAAAATTATGTTTCTACAATTCGATTGCAGAAAGAAATATTTGAGTTACAAGTTTAGCGAATGTCTGATGAGTTGTGAAAGGGGTTTCATAACTTGCACCTCCCGGAGCACCACTGCAAGTGGAGAGTCCGTGTAGATGTAATCGAACCATTCATGACATGGTAAGATCAAAGATGACATAAATAAATTTGCCATTATCCGTTTTAAAGTGATGCTTTAGAGACTGCGGCTTTTACACTGAAAAGAGCTCCATCGGGTCTGTTGAAATGACGCCATGGTATGGTACGCCCAACCATGTTATATCTTTTCTTAACATTTGGAATATGGGGCTTGTGTAAAAGGTTACAAACCTATTTCAAATCAGACAAGTGCTACTTTGTAGGTTATCCCAAGTCATTGGGTATTTCCCCACCACAATACCAAGGCAAATAGGTTTGCCACAAAGAACGGTATGCTTTTTTGAAGAAAATGGTTCTTTCAAAAAGGTGAGAGGGAGAACAGTGCAACTCGACGAGATAAACAGTATCATCGTCATCAGATCAAAGGAAAGAGACCTTGGAAGTAATTCCGGAGTTTCCTACTGCGACTGATACGGAAGTCTCTACAATAAAATGTATGGACTTCGGTCGATCTTGCAGCTGAACCACGTAGGCAAAGCTCGTGCAAACCTATCATGTGCGCAAACGAGATATTGTTGTTAGAAAACAGTATACCTACGATTCACAAGGAAGCGTTGATGGGCCCTGACTCCGGAATTGGCTAAATGCCAATACAATCCGAGATAGTTTCCATATATGTGATTCAAGATTAAGATCTTGATACACCTTTCGGAAGACTTAGAGTCTAACGAATATTTATGGAACTAAAACCTGATACGGATAAAATGTTTTATCCATAAAGCTCGACTTGTTGCAATAACAAGTTCAAGGAGTTGACTACGATGAGATTGTCTCACCGTGGCGATGCTTAAAGTCGGTTCGGGTTGAACTAGAAATTAATACATATTTCAATCATGAGATATGAAACATGGATGACAAAAGGATTTCCATGTGATGGAAATGAAACCTAGGACTTGTATGTGATACAGTCTAAAGTAATTGTCGATCCAGAGGATGCTAGTAAGTATGCAAACTTCAGAGTTCCAGCGATGGACAGAAGAGAGCAAAGTGGAGTTGGAATCTTCGTTTTTGATGGAATGGTCAAAAGGGTTTTGACATCATCAAATGGGTATCGAAGATGCTTGTGATTCAAGAAAGTAAGTGGGAGCATAATAATATTTCTAAAAACCTTGTGTACTTGACACATTGTTAATTGGAAATAAATTTCTTGACACGAATTAGGACTTCATTTGAAAATAGTTTTTCCGATGAAGTGCTTGGGCTAAATAGCCTCAATATTAGGCATGATGATCTATGGAAATAGATTTACCTAATGGGGCTAAGCAATGAATACATATTGACAAGATGCTAAAACTTTTTAGCATTTAAAACGCCAAGGAGTGATTTTTGCCGAAGTCACATGGAAAGAGTTTTTGCAAGACTCGGTGTCCCAAAACACTGATGAGTAAAATACATGATGGAGATTCCACACACTCTTGTGTTTGGATTAATCATGTATTCCATGGTATGTAAAACAACCAGATATGTCCGATACTCCAAAAGTTGTTGCGAGTATGGATACCAAAGTGATCAAAGTACTGATCATAGGACAACAGTGAAAGATGTCATTGAGTACTAGAGTAGTAGTGATGACATGTTTTCTCGCAAGCAGAGATTATGAAGTGCTCGTTGTAAGTAATTACATCGATACAGCCTTCATCAATGCTCCATGCGATTTTCGATTTAAGTTAAGGGTTTTGTGTAATACACAATATGATGGCACGGTAGTTGGAAATTGTTCCAAACAAGATACTGTGGCGAATTCTATAACAAAGGCTAAGTATGTTGACGCTTAAGAAGCGACAAAGAAGTTGTTGAATCATATAGTTCATTCATGAACTTAGTATGGTTCCAAGATGGCTTTGGTCTATGGGACACTATTGCAGATAGTTGCTCCATAGCTCAGTCTGAGGAATCAGGTTTCGACCAATGATTCACACATATCCAAAGCCAAGTCCACACAAAATATGAATTTTGTGAAAGCGTGAAAACGCGAGGATATGCAAAGTTACACACGGAGCTGAAGTCGTCAGATCCGTTGGACATCAGGCTATACCACATGCGAAGCATTTTTTACACCAGTATGCCATAGGTGTAAAGTGCATTAGCATTGACTAGATTATTGACTCTAGTGCAAGTGGGAGTCTGTAGGAGATATGCCCTAGAGGCAATAATAAATGTTATTGATTATCTCCCTGTTCATAATTAGGTTTATGTTCCATGCTATAACTGCTATGGTTCTCGAGTCTGCAATAACCACGAGGCTCAGAGGAAGACTCATATGCACGTGTGGAATAATAAACGGTAAAATGTATTCCTAGTCTGGCCTCTAAGACTAGCTCAAGTGTTGCATGATGGTTCTGTTTTCCTGATCATGGGCATGTCTATGCCGGCAACTTTGAGGGCACAATGTTAGTAGAACACTTGTGTTGAATCGACCCGATTGATGTTATGCTATGAGATTCATTCGTCATAAGTTAATGGTTAATAACACAGAGAAGTTAATGTTTGCATAATTCCTTAGACCATGAGAGTGTCGAGTTTCTTCATGCTTGCTTCATGAACTTTGGGGTTTGTTAAACGTCATCCGTAAATGGGTGGCTATTACGGCGGCTTACGGGTTCATGGAAAAGTATGTTAAGTAACTTGATAGCTCAAGATTGGGATTTGCTCCTCCGACGATGGAGAGATATCTCTGGGCCCTCTCGGTGTTACGGTATCCATCATCGTCTGGCCAGACACAAGTATGATTTGATCACAGGGATACCGGAACACAGAAACGAGAAAAGAGAACAAAAACCGGCAACGAGGTAACTGGCATTGTGGACAAGTGTTGATCCACGAGGATGCCGATGTTTCTCACCTCGGGCATTTGTAACATATCGCGAAGCAACAGGAATAGCACACGGCAACTGGAGGTTCACTCGAATATTCATTCGTGTGGGTATAGGGGTCAATATGGGTGTCCACGGCTCCGATGTTGATCATTGATCGGAAGGGGTTCCGGGTCATGTCTATGCTTCACCGAACCTATAGGGTCACACGCTTAAGGGTCATCTATCTGCTGAATACTAGACGGGGAGTCTGAGAGAAAATCACCGAAAAAGTTTCGGACGAAACGGAAACGTTCCGGAGAGGATATCGGAATAGTTCCGGTAAAACCGAAAAGTTATTTCGGAGTACACCATAAAGTCAAAATGGTTTCGGCACATGCCTGATAATTCTTGGAGGGTGCCAGAATCGTTCTGGAAACTTTCTGGAATTTTCCGGGATGAAAACCGGAAATGTTCCGGAGCTGCCGGAACCGCTTCAGATGCTTTTCGCAGATGAAAATCACTAAACCGGAATTGTTCTGGCTCGCGTTGAAAATTATTTTGGTGGGTACTGGAAATGTTCTAAGCCCACATGAATATTTTCAGTTCGATCAGACGCTGAAAAATGTCGTCGTGAATAGTGAAAGTGCTTTTTGGGATATTTATGGAAAAGTCACCTTTTGGGATATTTTCCCAAAAAGGTTTCTAGAAGGCTTGGGGGCCAAGAAACTCTACCCCTTGGATTTCCTATAAATAGAGGTGGAGGGGCTGCCTCCACACTCACTTCCTTCTCACATACAAGTGCCATGACATTTCTGGCTTCTCTCTCCCTCCAAGCGAAATAGTTTCGTAGAGCCGAAAGGCTGTCTGGGTTCCGGTGGGAACTAGTTCTGGACGGCGAAGCCGTGCCGGATAGATGACACCGTATGTGTGCAACTCTGTAGAGAGATCGTAGTTTCGGTCTTAGTTCGAGAGTGCCTCCCGAAGGGCTGTCCGAGTTACTGTCCGTGTTTCGGGGGTCCTCCCGAAGGGCTGTCCGAGTGACCCGCCCGAAGGGCTGTCAGTGAGGCCTCCCGGAGGGCTGTCCGAGGATCCGTCCGGTGGGACTATCCGAAGGACTGTCCAGAGGCCTCCCGGAGGGCTGTCCGAGGATCCGTCCGGTGGGACTATCCGAGGGACTGTCCAGAGGCCTCCCGAAGGGCTGTCCGAGGATCCGTCCGGTGGGACTATCCGAGGGACTGTCTGAAGATCCGTCCGGTGAGCTGACGAGGGAGTACACCCTCGCGGTTGGGAGGTTGTAAAATCCTAGCTGCGGGGATCTGCACCGCCGATCGTCATCGACTCTACTTCCGTTGCACTACGAGTCGGTAACGAAAAAGATCAAACCTTGTATGCAGTCTCCATAGTGATCCTGGGCTGGTACGTAGGTCGGAAAATTTTTGTTTTCTGCTGCTTCCCCTACACATTCCACCTCCATGTCGCGCCATTGTTTCAAGCTTTGAGGTACGCTGCTCGACCACCTCCGCCACGAGCTCAGATCCTCGCGCTACCACCTCTGGCTTCATCGTGAGTCGTTGCCCTGCACGCGCTACCTCCACCATCGGCTTGGCTATCCGACGCTGCCACATCTAGCGTGTTGTGAGCCATGGTTCGGCGCTCCAACGAGGCTCCAATGTCAGTAAGCCACAACCGAGGGGGAGGGGCGAGGCACGGTGGAACCCATGCCATCCTCTTCACACCCACATCGCCTCCCAACCATTAATGTGGTTGCTCATCATCGATGGCGTTTTCTCTATCACGCCCGTCCCCACGCCGCCTTTGTCGTCACCGTAGCTACTCCCTCTCCCCGTCCTCACAGTCGCAGGGAATCAGGGTTGCATGACGCACCAACGTCGACAAGATACAAATCGAGCCCTGACGAGGTATGTTGATGTTCCTCCCTTTCCCTGTGGTTGTTTCCAGATGGGGATTTGCCATGCTTTATACAAGTCACATGGTAGCTGTTAGAATTTTTTATTTTCTACAACATGGCCAATTTTAGAAGTTTTTTCTGCCACATGGAAATTTTACAAAACTTCGTTTGCTACATCATGGCAAATTTATAGAAATGTTTGCAATTGTTACATGGTTGGATTTTTTTTCCTATAATGTTGGAGAATGATGTATGCTACAGTAGTGCAAAACAAAAAATTTACCGTGAACAACCAAGAAAATGTTGTAGTAACTAGTAAGAGATCATGAGTTTAATTTACCACTAGACGCGATGTGCCGTCGGCGGAAGAAGAGTTGGTGACGCACGTCTACAGTCTCATCCTTGCGAGATTCCACAAACGTTTTGTCCATGTGTTGCAGCAGTCATGCCTCTAAGGAGTCCACATGTACGTGATCGAAGTCAGCTGCGCGGAGATGTGTTAGCAACTCCAAATAGTGCGTAAGGAGGTTGGGTGATTGTACAAGAACAAAAGTCATGGGGGGCACGTGCCCCCACCCCCTTTATATAGACGCCCCCGCATCATAGGGGTTGGTGCACCCCACCCTTTCTTAATGGGCCCAGGTCAAATTTAATGTTAGGATTTCTATGAGCCTGTTGTAACTCTATAGCCAAGTCAATTTGATAAGATCTAAAGAACGTGATTCATATATGAACTATGCTAGTCGACATACATTACATCCAGTTTGGGCCTCTTTTGTTTGTGGGATTGTAAAATGTAGGAACATGAAACACGGGGATATGATAGTAACGCATGCACAAAACAAATGGTCGGAAAACACATGAATTTTGAAAGCATGAAAGTTTGCTTCACTGGAATAGGAAAAACACATAAATCCTGATAAACATGGTCCAATCAAAGTCAAACCACATAAAAACTATTATTATAATGTGATTTGCCACTAAGGATCTTAGTCTCGTTCTTCATGCATAGAAATTTGAAAAGTAGTAATATTCCGGTGTTTTTCCATTGAAATGGAGATTAAACGAAAACTTACTCCCTTTTTTCTTTGGCCATTCATTTGAACCGAACGCGTGAATCGTGTCATTGTAGGGAAAATTCATATTTCTATGATTTTCCTCCACTTCTCCTTTGAATAGGCCCTTTAACTAACAGTTTTGCTATTTTCTAGTCGACTACAAGCAATTCGCTTGCAATCGAATTTTTCAGCCATTTGATCTTGCGCAGTGATTCACGCTTGAGGTGTACATTTTATTTTGTTATCGGGCCGCAACGAGTTTCGGGTCATCGATCCATTAATCTGCGCACCCATGTATTTTTCTCTATTTGAATTTATCTAATTCCACTCGCTATAGTTGCTTCTCTATTTCCCTTCCTGTTTCGCAAGACATTGTTCAAGTGGAGACAACGAAAGCAGTAGAGAAGAGGGAGAGGGGCTCCTCCATGCTGATTTCCGCACCGATCTCTCCGTCCCATCGTGCTTGAATATTTCCACTCTGAGCTCTCCCTCTCTGCGTGCTTGATCTGTTCATCTCGTACTCTTCAGTGGGTGCTTCCTCTTCCTCCTACTTTCAACCTTGATGTGTAATTTTTCTAGATCTGGCTGGATCTGATTTTGTATATTTTTTAACTCATGCCACCGCATCTTAGGGCATCTCCAAGGAGAACCCTCCAACCTCCACTATATGTCCGGATGGCAGTGTCCAGACCATTTTTTCCATCCAATGGGGACCTGTATATGTCCGCTTCGCAGTCTGGACGTACGGATTCCGGTATCCAAGAGACAAACATGGGGGAGCTTTGCCGGACTCCGAACATGCATTTGACCAATCACATGCATGGTCCCCCTCTTCTCTCTCTCCTCCCAACCGCACATGCATGGTCCCCCTCTCCTCTCTTTTCTCTTAACCGGACACTAAACCACAAATATCCCACCACATGCATGGTCCTCACCTACTTTTTCCCCTGCCAACCGGATACTTTGTGATTAGCATTCGATGGCTCCCTCCCGTATCATGTCCGCGGACCACGACCGGACATAAAAACGGACACATACCGGAGACATTTGCGGGTCAGCGTTGGAGATGCCCTTAGGTGCATATGTTAGTTCCTTGTTGAATTTTGTGTAGCTTGTACCTAGGTGTTTTTGCTTGTGTTCGTCCCCAACTACATTTGTGTCCATGTGTAGCTAGGTGGGTGTTGTGCTAGGTTGTTTGGGGGCACAACCATGTCAACTTGATGGATGAGATCTAGAGTTAGTTTAGTTAGATATTCTATTGTATTAGGCCATATAGGTTCTAATTAATCTGTATTTTTCTGTCATTTGCGCTGATAGTTTTGCATGCCTTGTAGGTTTGTCATCATCTGAAATTTATCATGGTTATGATGCTGATGATATGTGTTATTTCTAAGCTAATAGTTTACATCTTAGCTAGTGTTAGTTTTGTTAGGTGTCAGATGCAAATTGTCGCCGCAGAGCCTCTGCGGCGAGGCTGACATCGTCGCCGCAGAGCCTCTGCACGACGATGTCAGCCTCGGCCTCGTCGTCTTCTCCAGCACCGGCAAGCTCGCCGGCGACTACTGCAGTCCTAATACAAGGTAGCTAGCTAAGTCTACCCCCACCGTTCCTTTACATGCATGCATATCCATCCATGGACTACACTGCTAGCTGGAGTACGTTGTTGTGACATATCTATACTTCCCTTGTCATTTGGTAAGCTGGAGTGAGCTCATTCAGCGCTACGAGCGCGAGCGCGAGAGCATCACCAGCACCCAACTCGAGGTCCAAGGGACAATTACAAACCAGAATGATGATGATGATCATCAGGTACGTACGTACGGTTAAAAGGCAAACACGCATACTACGTACGTACATACAACGAACAGTTTGTACACTTAACATTGAATGAATCTTTGTTCGTTCCCGTGTCCGTGCAGCAACAGCAAGTGTTGGTGGAGGTGGCAAGGTTGAGGCAGGAGATTGGCCATCTCGAGGCCAGCCTCAGGAGGCAGACCGGGGAAGATCTGCCATCCGGCGTCGCCGAGCTCCACGATCTTGAGCAGCACACCGGTAGAAAACAGACCTTTCGTCCGCCCCTTTAGTCCCGGTTTGATTACGGCCCGGGACTAATGTGACCATTAGTCCCGGTTCCAACGGCTAGGAGCGGTCGGGGGCACGGGTATCATTAGTCCCGGTTTATTTTCTACCTATAGTCCCGGTTTGTACCTTTAGTCCCGGTTTGTATAACCAATCGGGACTAGAGGTGCACCTTTAGTCCCGGTTTGTATAACCAACCGGGACTAAAGACGTCCTTATATAAACCCTTCGTCCAGCCCGAGCCCATTCTCTCTGTTTTCCCCTTTCTCTTCTTTGTTCTTCCCCTTGCTCGAGCTCATCCTTCATTTTTGCCAAAGATTTGTCAAGATTTGAAGGCACCCCATCTATCCAAGTGTTCACAAAGGTTAGCAAATTTGTCCTTTCATCTCTCATTGCTAGATTAGCTCGTGCAATGCTCTATAAGTATAGTGATTTGTGGGTTTTAGTTTGGGAGTAATTATGTGGGAGTTTATTTGATTTATATGCAATTTGAGCTCAAATTAACTTCTTAGTTTGCATATGTGTAGGTGTGGTTTACTTAGTGCCTTCCCGTCCCCGTCCTAACCACCGTCGATCGCCCGCACCGTCCCGTCGCCGGCACCACCTTGGTGAGCCTCTTGTTCTTATCCTTTTTATAATAAAAAAATCTTATTTGTATGATTTAGATAGTTACTTGTATAATTTTCTTACTTGTATGATTGTTTGTTATACATAGTGCCATGACTTTGATATCCGTCCCCGTCGGCCCTCGTCCGGTTTATGATTCGGATGTGGTATATTCTATTTTATAACTATTTGTTGCATTTCGTGTTTATGACAATTATGCCCATCAAGTTGACATAGATATTTTTATCTAGGAGGTATGTGAACCGGAAATTGCAACCGATCCTCTTGTCGAGAAGTTAAATTTAGTTGAAAAAGAAAACGAGTATTTGAAAGAAAAATTGAAAAGAATTGAAGAAGAGAAGATGAAATTGGAGTTGTATGTTGTCGATGATCACAAGATCAAGATGGATGCAATGCACTTGAAGATTAGAAAAATTAGAAAATATGCCGTTAATAAAGAGGCTTGGTATCATTATGCTGTTGAATCAAATATTATCTTAGTTGCGATTTTGATCGCATTTGTTGTTGCATTTAAATGCTTTAGCTAGATAGTTTTATGTTGTTTTATGAGAATAAGTGTGTATGAACTTTATGTATGAACTTGTATTAATTTGGTCTTTTCGGTGTTGTGTAATGAAGATGAGTCGGCAATGGATGTACGATGACCGACGCTCTCCCCAGTTCATTAATGGTGTGCATAGTTTTCTGCATGCGGCTGAGGCAAACAAGCGGAATGGTTTTATGTGTTGTCCATGTGGTGTCTGTAAGAATGATAGGAATTACTCTAGCTCAAAAGTCATTCATGTCCACCTGTTTACGTCTGGTTTCATGTCCGGCTATAACTGTTGGACCAAGCATAGAGAAAGAGGGGTTCTAATGGAAGAGAATGAAGAAGAAGAGGATGATGCCAACTATCCTGAGTTCCCTGAATACGATGGTACTACAATGGGGGAAGAGAATGAAGAAAAAGAAGCTGAAGAAGAGGCATCAGATGAGCCCGTTGATGATCTTGGTCGGGCCATTGGTGATGCAAAGAGAAACTGCGAAAGTGAAAAGGAGAAGTTGAAGTTGAAGCGCATGTTAGAGGATCACAAAAAATTGTTGTACCCAAATTGCGAAGATGACAAGAAAAAGCTGGGTACCACACTGGAATTGCTGCAATGGAAGGCAGAAAATGGTGTATCTGACAAGGGATTTGAAAAGTTGCTGAAAATGTTAAAGAAGATGCTTCCAAAGGACAACGAATTGCCCGACAGTACGTACGAAGCAAAGAAGGTTGTCTGCCCTCTAGGATTAGAGGTGCAGAAGATACATGCATGCCCTAATGACTGCATCCTCTACCACGGTGAGGAGTACGAGAATTTGAATGCATGCCCGGTATGCGGTGCATTGCGCTATAAGATCAGCTGCGATGACCCTGGTGATGATGTTGAGGGCGAGCGCCCCAAGAAGAGGATTCCTGCCAAGGTGATGTGGTATGCTCCTATAATACCATGGTTGAAACGTTTGTTCCAAAACAAAGAGCATGCCAAGTTGTTGCGATGGCACAAAGAAGACCGTAAGAAAGACGAGAAGTTGAGAGTACCCGCTGACGGGTCGCAGTGGAGAAAAATCGAGAGAAAGTGGCCGGAGTTTGCAGGTGATGCAAGGAACTTATGGTTTGGTATAAGTGCAGATGGCATTAATCCTTTTGGGGAGCAGAGAAGCAATCATAGCACCTGGCCTGTGACTCTATGTATCTATAACCTTCCTCCTTGGTTGTGCATGAAGCGGAAGTTTATTATGATGCCAGTGCTCATCCAAGGCCCCAAGCAACCAGGCAACGACATTGATGTGTACCTAAGGCCATTAGTTGAAGAACTTTTACAGCTGTGGGACATAAAAGGTGTACGTGTGTGGGATGAGCACAAACAGCAGGAATTTGGCCTACGAGCGTTGTTGTTTGTAACCATCAATGATTGGCCTGCTCTTAGTAACCTTTCAGGAGAGACAAACAAGGGATATAATGCATGCACGCACTGTTTAGATGAGACTGAAAGTATATATTTGGATAAATGTAAGAAGAATGTGTACCCAGGACATCGTCGATTTCTTCCGATCAAGCATCTCTTAAGAAAGAAAGGCAAGCATTTCAAAGGTGAGGCAGATCACCGGAAGAAGCCTCGCCACCGTACTGGTGATGATATACTTGATATGGTCAAGGATTTAAAAGTAATCTTTGGAAAGGGTCCTGGCGGACAATTTGTTCCGAATGACGCTGACGGACACGCACCCATGTGGAAGAAGAAATCTATATTTTGGGACCTACCCTATTGGAAAGACCTAGAGGTCCGCTCTGCAATCGACGTGATGCACGTGATGAAGAATCTTTGCGTGAACCTGCTAGGCTTCTTGGGCATGTATGGGAAGACAAAAGATACACCGGAGGCATGGGAGGACCAGCAACGTATGCACGGAAAAGACGGCATGCATCCAAAGCAGTATCAAGGTCCTACCAGCTACGCTCTTACCAAAGAAGAGAAGGAAATCTTCTTTGAATGCCTGCTCAGTATGAAGGTCCCGTCTGGCTTCTCGTCGAATATAAAGGGAATAATAAATATGGCAGAGAAAAAGTTCCAGAACCTAAAGTCTCATGACTGCCACGTGATTATGACGCAATTGCTTCCGGTTGCATTGAGGGGGCTTCTACCGGACAACGTTCGATTAGCCATTGTGAAGCTATGTGCATTCCTCAATGCAATCTCTCAGAAGGTAATCGATCCAGAAATCCTACCAAGGTTACAGAATGATTTGGTGCAATGTCTTGTCAGTTTCGAGTTGGTGTTCCCACCATCCTTCTTCAATATCATGACGCACGTCCTAGTTCACCTAGTCGACGAGATTGTCATTCTGGGTCCTGTATTTCTACACAATATGTTCCCCTTTGAGAGGTTCATGGGAGTCTTAAAGAAATATGTTCATAACCGTGCTAGGCCAGAAGGAAATATCTCCAAGGGCCATGAAACAGAGGAGGTCATTGAGTTTTGTGTTGACTTTATTCCCGACCTTAAGCCGATTGGTGTTCCCGAATCGCGGCATGAGGGCAGACTGGGTGGAAAAGGCACGCTAGGAAAGGATTCAGTAATATGTATGGACGGGCATTCTTGGGCGCAAGCACACTACACAGTTCTACAAAATTCTAGCTTGGTGGCTCCGTATATCAAGGAACGCCTGGATAGTGTACGCTCCAAGGACCCGAAGTCACCATCTTCGACTATATCAACTTTCAAAGGGTACGAGATAAATGAGAATACATTTTACACGATCGCCCAAGATAAAAAGAGCACCAACCAAAACAGTGGTGTCCGCTTTGATGCAGCAAACACCAATAGGCCAAAGGACACATATTATGGTTACATAGAGGAGATATGGGAACTTGACTATGGACGTGATTTGAAGGTCCCTTTGTTTCGGTGCAAATGGGTCAATCTGACTGGAGGCGGAGTAAAGGAAGACCCGCGGTACGGAATGACAGCAGTGGATCTCAACAATCTTGGGTACACGGACGAACCATTCGTCCTAGCCAATGATGTGGCGCAGGTTTTCTATGTGAAGGACATGTCTACCAAGCCGAGAAAAAGAAAAGATAAGGAAGCGAATACATCATATGATGAGCCAAAGCGCCACATAGGTCTTTCATGGAAAAGAAACATCGTGGGAGTGGAGAACAAGACAGACATGTCAGAAGATTATGAAAAGTTTCATGAAATTGCTCACTTCACAGTGAAGACTGACCCAAGTATCATGTTAAATGATGAAGATTGTCCATGGTTACGGCGCAAAGGGACACACGCGAAGAAAAAGTTTTATACCCCAAGATCCCACTCTGGGATGTGACCGGCTTCACCGTCATCACTTTCTTCTCTAGTGAGTTTCCGGACTTATCTGGAAAGTCCCACTTCGGACAAACCGGAGGGAATCTTTGTAATAGTTAGGGTATATATGTGTTTTGGCATTTGAAACGCGAAGGAACGCTATTTTTCATGCATTTATTGAATTTTTTGAGCTAAATGACCCTGAAATTGAAAAGCACTACAAATAAACTCTGAAAAGGTTGAAACTTGGCATGGTATCATCATTTCACCCACATAGCATGTGCTAAGAAGTTGAGAGGGTTACGACAAAAACTGGATGCACTTCGTGTACAAACTGGACAATCTCTTTCGAAGTATCATTGTTTCGGACGAAAACTCATCTGTTATAAAGGCATTTTATTTTTATAAACTTATTTTAACTCCAGACTTTTTGTGCGTTCAATATGCACCATTCAAAGCCACGTCATCAATTTTCAACCCTTTCTGATTTCATTTGCTATTTTTCATGCATTTATTGATTTTTTTGAGCTAAATGACCCTGAAATTGAAAAGCACTACAAATGAACTCTGAAAATGTTGAAACTTGGCATGGTGTCATCATTTCACCCACATAGCATGTGCTAAAAAGTTGAGAGGGTTATGGAAAAAACTGGATGCACTTCGTGTACAAACTGGACAATCTCTTTCGAAGTATCAGGGTTTCAGACGAAAACTCATCTGTTACAAAGGCATTTCATTTTTTTAAACTTATTTTAACTCCAGACTTTTTGTGCATTCAACATGCACCATTCAAAGCCACATCATCAATTTTCAACCCTTTCTGACTTCAATCGCTATTTTTCATGCATTTAATGATTTTTTTGAGCTATAAAACTAAAAGAGCTAAACATAATCTGTTTTTGATTAAAACACCTATTTAAAATAACCTAAAAATTACAAAATTGAACATACTGATAAAACACACTAATATTAAACAGCAGGAAAAAGAATCACTCAGAAATCTATTTTTAAAGTAAAGTTATTCACAAACTAGTGATTCACACAAATTTCAAAGAATTCAAATTTAAACTATTCAAATTTGAAAACTACTGGCACTAACAGAAAGGTTATAATTTTTGTGACCTAAACCAAAAAGATTCACTCAAAAACTCTAAATATTTGGCTGTAAGTAGAAACAAAAGAAAAAAAATAAAGCAAAAAACAAAAAAAAACTGGAAAAGACCTCTAGTCCCGGTTGGAGCCACCAACCGGGACTAAAAAAATTACATAACATATGCAAAAAATAAAAAAATGCCCGCCTACTAGGCCACCACGGCCTGCATACGACTAGAAATCCAACTATATATGGGTCAGGATGCAGGCCCGCAGGGCAAGTAGGTCCCCGAGGGCAGAGAGGAACGTTAGGCATGTACTGCCTGCTTTAGAGAGGAGCTCGGGACGGATATCGCAGCGGGGCTTATAAATAGGTGCGAGTGCCTCTCGCTTGGCGAGGTGGGACTAAACTTCCACCACACCAGGACCAACCTTTTAGTCCCAGTTGGTGGCTCCAACCGGGACTAAAGGCCCCCCTTTAGTCCCGGTGCGAGCCACCAACCGGGACTAAAGGCCTGGGCTTCCCGCCGCTCGGCCTGGTGAAATTCACCTTTAGTCCCGGTTGGTGGCTCGCACCGGGACTAAAGGGGGGCCTTTAGTCCCGGTTGGAGCCACCAACCGGGACTAAAGGTCTCTGTATATAAGCAGCACTTCGCAAAATTTCCAAACTCATCTAGTTTCCCCCGACGGCGCCGAAGACCACGACGCCGCCAGGCTGCCGGACCTCGTCGTCGCCGTCCGGCCGCTTTGCTCCCAAGCGCCGCCCGAGCCCGCGCCAGCGCCGCCACGCTGCCCGCCGCCGCCGCTCCTCCGCGCGCGCCCGCCTCGCGATCGATCGACGACCGCTCCTCCACAAGCCGCCGCGGCCCGAGCTCGCGCCGGCGCCGCTCCTCCCCGCCTCCGGCGTCCTCCTCCGTCTCCGGCGCCCTCCCCGCCTCCCTCCGCCCCGACGATCCCGGCCGGTGAGCCTCCCTCCTTAATTTTGTTCATCTTTTTTTTCATAGATTGTTTTTTTTTCACTAGATGTTGTAGATGCTTAGTATATGTATGTATGTATACAATGTATGTATGTATGTAGATGAACGGTGGAATTTGCATAGATTGTTTTTTTTTTCACTAGCTAGTTTTTTTTTCTGTTTTTTAGTTTTTTATACTTTTAATGTTGTATCATGTGTATAGTATAGAAAAAATTTGCATAGAAAAAAGTTGACCATGTATTAAAAATATTTTAATGTTGTATCTTAAAAATATTGATCAAAAACATGTTAATATCTTATTTGGAAAATGTTAATATCTTAATGTTGTATTTGCAAAAGTTTGTTATGTATTTGCAAAATCAAGTGAACAAGAATTACAAAAATCATAATCAAGCATTTAAAAAATGTTAAACTTGCATAGAAACATTTTTGGCGTCGACGATGCCTGGCCCGCATCCTCGTCGTCGACTTGGTGGCGACAACCTGCTTGAGAGGCGCCATGTCCGGGACTGGGCTCCGCCGGACTAGCACTGGGAGGTGCTACCTTCCGGGGCGCGCAGCTTGGTGAGGAACCGGGCTCCCATCGTCGACCCGGAGCTTCTTTGGTGGCGGTCGCGTGGGCCACTATCGGTGCAGAGGCAGCCGGCCCCCGAGGAGGTGGTACGTCGCCGTGTCAGGGAGGAGGACGAGCACGTCTGTCGCTACATGGTTGCGTTGGACGCCAGGTTATCCAATATCTGGCAGGTTCTTTAGGGATCTCAACCGAGCTATGATCCTGTGATGGTTTCTTCTCTTTGGGTGTCCACCGCCCGCGCCTCAGGAACCGCGAGTCAACTGGATTATTCGATAGTATTTGATCTGTATTAGCTAGTGATGTTATATGATAATATTCGAGATGTATTAGTGATAATACTCGAGATGTATTCGAGATTATATTTGATAATATTCGATGATGCATTAACTGGATTATTCGAGATGTATTAGTGATAATATTCGAGATGTATTCAAGATTATATTCGATAATATTCGATGATGCATTAACTGGATTATTCGAGATGTATTAGTGATATTATTCGAGATGCATTCTGATTTGAATACTAAATTGTTTTATCTTTCTTCTGGATTAGTTAAGCTATGGACGCTAGCGGTAGAGACGACCATGATCAAGAGCATATCATGTTCGACATGATCCGAAACCCAGAGGGTGAACCTGAAGATGATGGCTCACAATATCTGAACAATTCCGGTGAGGGAATATTTGAGGAAGAACCAACATACGAAGGCCACACAAACAATGATGGCGAAGGAAATGATCTTCAATTAACAAAGACCGACGAGGTATATATAAGGCCTCTGGTGATCATTACATGTATTAATTGATTTGTATATATATATATATATATATATTAACGAATCTTTCTTCTTTTAGCCCTCCGGATCGAGCAAATCTTCTACAAGCAGGGCAGTACGAGGCCCGGCCAAAAAGTTGCAGGCTGGCATAAAGTACAACATCGATGAGATCAAACCAAATGGCGAACCGCTTGCTCCTAAAAAGAATGCGGACAAATTTACTCGTCAGTGCGGAGTTATTGTCAGGGACCAAATCCCGATCTCCGTTCAAGAATGGAATAAGCCAAAGGGAGATCGAGGAGTTAGTTTTGTCGACGAAAGAGCAAAATATCTGCTTTGGGAAACGCTCATGTCACATTTCACCCTACCAGAGCATTTAACAGATGCAGAATGGGAGAAAGTCAAGAAGAGTGCTCTTCAGAAGATGGCCACACAATTCTGCAACCACAAGAAAAGATTATGTGCCAGCTACATCGAAGCAGGAAAGCAGACTCCAGAATTCACTGGAGCACTGGAGAAGGCAAAAGATCACTAGGACTTATTTGTGGAGTTCAAGGAATCGGAAGCAGCTAAGGAACGGTCGAGGAAAAACAAGATCAATGCTGAGAAGAAACAGTTTCACCATGTTCTGGGGCCAGGTGGCTACAAGACTGGTCGGCCTAAGTGGGATGAATCTGAGGAAAAGATGATTGCTGCAGGGGTCACTCCAAAAACATTGGGTTGTCCCGACAGGTGCAGGACTGGGTTTTATGCTCATGGGGGAAAGTTGGACCCGAAGACAGGGAAGATTATGGTGCAGGCAAGTCTTAAAGAAGCCTCGGACGCTTTACTTGTTGCAATAGAAGCGGCTCGAACGGGGGCGTACCAGCCCGAGAGAGAGAACGATGAGCTTACACGCGCCCTCGGGAATCCTGAACACCCGGGACGAACACGAGGCAAAGGCGTTGTTCCGTGGGTTGAGGGGTTTGCGGACTGGAATGTCAGTTACAGAAGCCGTGCGAGAAAGAAGAAGCAGGAGGAAGACAAGAAGAAGCAGGATGCAGACCGGCTTCAACAGGTAGAATCAAAGCACGCGGAGTTGGTACGCGCTTTCATGCGGCAGCAGGAGCAGATCGACACACTTAGCCAGAAAAGGGCGTCTCAGCGGCAGCAGCAAGCAGATCCAGCATTGGATAGCACCGTCCCATCTATGCCGAAAAGCAGCGTGGGTTCCACGGGGGTTCCGACCGATGATGCACTGCTGGCTCGCTACCCCGTGGATGATATCGAAGAGACGACAAGTTGTGAGCTACACATGAAAGTGAAGAACATATCCATGAAGGTGGCAGACGGCTATGCTTTACCAAATCCCCATGAAGCAACCTTCCACGGCAATCCGATTCCACCTGGCTATGCTCGTGTCGGGGTGGATGAAGTTTTGTCGGCATATGACTCACTACAGCTTGATTTTCCTGGAGGTCAAGGGGAGCAGACACTGGGAGAAGCCATACGTGGTATCATTGTATGGAGAAAGGATTGCATCGTCTTTCCAAACTCGACGCCAAGGGCACCGACTCCTCCTCCAAGTCCGCCGCGTCAGCCGACTCTAACCCACCTCGAGACGGAGCGCAGCGCGAGTCCGCCACCATATCGATCTCCGCCGCGTCAGCCGAATCCACCCCACCTCGAGACGGAGCCCAGCGCGAGTACGCGATATCGATCTCCGCCGCGTCAGCCGACTACAAAGCGGAAGGGAGCACCAAAGAAGAAACCCGAGCCTCCTGCCAAAAAGAAGTTGGCTTACGAGATGACTGAGGACGAAACCAAAGCCCAAGTGGCTTCCGAAGTGCAGGCCCATTTTGCACCGAAACCGCCCCCGCCGCCAAAGGAGAAAATACCTGAGAGTGTCGTACAACACTTTGTGGATCTTGCTAAACCAACTGTGGAGAAAATGCCGCGATCAGACTATGAACGCTCTATTAGCCAGTCATATTATCAACAAAAAAATCAGCAGTCGAGTCTTACAGGTAGAAATAAAAGCGGGAAAACTGTTCCTCGGCTCGGAGAACAGGAAGTGCAATCGATCCCCCCGCTCAAGGTGAGTACCGATAAGGCGGTAACCGACGCTGATAGAGAGATGGCTAGAGAGATGGGTGTCACTGTTGAACAACTCCTAGGCATCGAGGAATTCCCCACGATGGATCCGAAGGAACTAGCATGGAAATATGTTCGCGGTAACCCTCTGGTCAGGCCTGACGAGGTGGATCTTCTACCAACGCAAATGCGCAGATTGCATGACTGGTACCTGAGAGAAGTAAATGCCGGGCGAGGGAGCCTCATGGTGAAAGTCAAGCCAGAGCATTACTTCCATGGAAATGATGTGTGGATTGAATTTCCAGAAATTTTTCAGTTATTCAATCAAGACGCACTCGACAAATCTCTTGTCAGTTGCTATTGTCTGTAAGTGATTTCTTTCTGTAATTTAAGTCTCTAGCTCAGCTCGTTCATTGCCTGTAATTATCCTCACTATATTCTTTTCTGTGGTATTATGCAGAATGAATATTTATGAAATGAATAGAGATGGAGTCTATGGCATTGGGTTCATTGAACCAAATACCGTTAATGAAAATATGATACAAGACTACCCCCAAGACACAGAGAATAACTTGCTAATGTTTTTGAAGGACCTAAATACCAGACCAGAAATACTTTTTCCTTACAACTTCAGGTGAGTGTTACTGTCTTGTACTACAAATTCTATTTTTGCTTACTCGATGTTAAGTGTAGTTGATGAGTTATGCATGCCCGCTTATACAAACGTGTGCGCAGATTCCACTGGATCCTGCTAATCATTAGAGTTGACGAGGGAACTGTTGAAGTACTGGACTCACTAAGTAAAAACCCTGAAGAATACAGAAGCCTGTTTTTGATGCTCGACAGGTAATTTCAATCATTATCGCACTATGTCGGCCTCTTTAGTTCATTTCCTGATATCAAGTAATTAATAACTTCTTTATTCATTTTCTTTGCCGGGCAGGGTTTGAAAAAAGTTCATCAAAGAGGTTGTCGGTCAATGAAAACCAAAGCTGAAATGGCGACGGTCCAAGGTAATTAAGTAGTACTAGCTACGTCCGCGCATCTCTTTAATTCTAGTTTCAATACCATTATCATGCTTGATTATTGTCTGATTGAATTATATTCTCGTAAAGTGTATGAGGCAGGAAAAGGGGACTAATATATGTGCATACATCGTTTGCGAGAACATTCGCTTTATAACCGAAAGGAGCAGAGATGCAAGACATTTTTGGGTACGTAAACACTATTCACATTTTTTTTATCATGATCTAATATATATACACACAACTAATATATTTATATTGATCTCCTTCTTTAAAGATGGTGTAGATGCGGGATAGGCTCCTACCAAAGGACCGCATACGAGCACTTCAAGAGGAAATGGCGGGATTTTCGCTTCAGCAGGTCATATCTACCAACAGAGTATACCATTTCACCTAATGCCTGCATGTAATGATCTGCAAATTGTAGGAGAAATTGTATATACCAAATTGTATATATATATATATATATATATATGTGTATGCATGGTCGTACGAGAAATTCTATGATATATGATTGGTTCTACGAGAAATACTATTATATATGCATAACGTGTACAGTATGTACTAGCGTAAAATATGTTTGAAATGAAAAAGAATTAAATGAAAAACATAAAATGAAAAGAAAAAATAAACAATAAAGAATAAACCCGAAACCCCTAAACCCCTAAACCTTTAGTCCCGGTTGGTGTCACCAACCGGGACTAAAGGTCCCAGCCCCCGACGCGCGCTGCCGGCCACGTGGCAGGGATTTAGTCCCGGGTCGTGGCAACCGGGACTAAAGAGTGGGGGCCTTAGTCCCGATTGGTAAACTGACACTAAAGGCCCTTCCCAACCGAGACTAAAGGCCGTTTCTCCACTAGTGGCAGGTCGAGTCGGCACTGGGAAAAGTCCGTCGAAGAAAGGTACGATCGGATCGGAGTACACTTTACACATTAATTCAGCTGCGTTGATAAATCTCACTGGTCACATCACATGCAAAGGTTCACGCTTCTGTTCCTCCTTGCGTTGATGGATGCAGGACGAGCTACTGAACCAACAGCTGGGCGAATTACATCGCAAGGTACGTGCCTCCAGCGGCGGAGCTACAGAAGAAAAACTGGGCGGGCCAGCCAAAGGCTAGCGGCTCACTCCTCCGTCCTCCGTGCGGCTGTACGCGTGTGTCTTGCGAGAGTGCTGGTTTGCTACTGCTGGATGGAGAGGGAAATAAAGGCTGGATGGGAACGAGAGGATGTGATGTGAGCGAGTTGAGGCTGCTGGGTGCGAGCGGTGCAGTGGTGGCTTGGCTGGGCGGGCCACGGCACGCTTTTGCCCTAACGAAGCTCCGCCAGTGCGTGCCTCTACGTGATTTAGTTGCAGTTATTATAATTATTAAGTGGACAACAACTCAAATTGCAAATAATTAATTAGCACATGTTCATCCGACCCAATGCTGCTGCTATATGCTATAATCAGTATATCATACATGGTGCAGGTGCAAAACCTGGAAAACGAGAACAATGCCCTGCTCCACATGAACTCATATTTGCCCTGACTGACTAAATTCTGGAGCTGGGACATCCATATTTGCCCTACACCAGGCCTAATCCACCCCCCCCCCCCCCCGCCTAACCCTACTCCGCTCCCGTACGGCGCCGCCGCGCCGCACCGGAGCGCCCCCGTCTCCTTCCTCCAAGACTCGCCAATGCCAGCTCTCCCCTCCCGCCGCCGCCGCCGGGGGCGTCACAGGCTATGCCTGTGCGCCACAGCGGCGGCGGCGGCGTGTCTCCTCGGCCAGCACTCCGGTCGGGGCGGCGACGGTCTTCGCCGGCCGGATCTAAGGCTGTGGTGCGGGGCGGCGGCGGCCAGGTGCAGCATACGGGCGGTGGCGTTCGGCGACAGGTCCAGCAGCGGCGGCTATCGCCCGATCTGGGCCCATCGGCTTCGGCGGGCCATGCAGCTGTCTTGGATCTTCCCGGTCCGTTAACGGCATAATGCTCCTGGGATCGACCAGCAACACGAGGACGTCAGGGGCTTCGGCCCTGGGCGTGGTGGTGGTGGCCACCTCCTTCACCGGAGGTAGTCGGCCAGAGGTTGGGTGGTCGGATCTCCAGATCCATCATCTAGTCCCGGCTGCGAGTCGGGGAGACATAGTTGCCGGTGAAAACCGAGCCGACGGCGGGCGATGGCGGCGTTCTGCGCCGTTACCTTGATGAAGGCATCGTCTTGTAACTACTGTCGACCCACTCGTGCTGCTTCGGGGGAAACCCTAAGATCTGGTCTTCCAGATCGGACGATGACGGCACTGCGGTGTCGTTTCTCTCTTGGGAGCATCGTTTGTGGAGCAGCGCTGGAAGACAGAGGCAGGAGGTGGAGTGGCTTCGTCTGGCATGGAAGCTTCGATGGAGATGTCAAGTCATGCCTGGCCGACAGGTGCTACGCTGTGTCATGCCTGTTCGGCAGGTGCTATGCACGATAGATCCTCCTGAGACTTCAAGCTGTGTCGGCTGGTGGTATCTGGCGGCATGGTGTTGCAGTGTACCAGCAGCGACCGTGACGTGCTCAGCAGTTTGCGCGCAGGGAGGTGGTGCCGTTGGGCGCCGTGGTGGCGTCGACGGATGGCTGGACTGGCAAGGATGATGCGGATCTCTATCCTGAAGATGGGTCAGCGGTTCGATGATGATGGCGGCGTCTAAAACATGTGCATGTGGTGTATGCTTTAGGTTTGCTGCACCGGCTGTAGGTTCCGATACGTTATGTGAATGGATCGGCGACGACACCGGTTTTAGATATGGGGAGTAAGAGCACTCCACATTATCGAGTTTGTAGGTGTGAGTGGTGGCTTCGGATGGCTTGATGTATGTTCTTGTCAGACTTCTGTGGAATAATTAATAAAGATGGCTGCATGCATCGATTGATGCAGAGGCCGGGGGTTTTCACCTCCTTTTCTAAAAAAAAAAAAAAACATGAACTCAGACAGGCGGGATCGTGCTGCCGCGGAGGGGATGACGACGCAGCAGATGCTAAGGGCCGCGGCGGCGTTCCTGGAGGCCGAGGCGTCGACGTCACAGCAGCCGCCGTTGCCGTAGCTCCCCGAGACGTGCGCTGCTTCGCGCTGGAGGATGTACCATGCCATGCACGCGGCTGTGGTGATGAAGATATACGTGCGAATAAACACGCTCACTTCTAGTAGCTAGTACTATTAATCAACCATTATTAGACTATGTTGTTTTGCAAGATTGGGGATAATTATATTCTCCGTGTTATTGCATTTTCTAGCAGCGCATGCTATACTGGTTATTGCATAGTTGATCATGTGTGTATGTCTCCTGGTTTGGATATCGAGCTCCATCCACAAGATGCCCGCATGCATGGGGAACTACCCTTTGGTTCCTGGGTGTATATACACCTCATATGGGGAAAAATGACAATTAAAAAAAGGCAAAAAAGATTGGAAGTTTTTTTACAATAAACTTGACTTTCTTTTGCACTAGTATATATAAATTTTCATGAATAGAAAACCAACCTTGACTTTAGGGCCAAAAAAAACAAATTTATTTGCTATTATAGGTCACTATTCACACTATTTTGGCCGAAATTTTTGTCTTTTTTGAAAAGAAGTCAACGAGATATTTTCTTTTTGTGGATTTTTTTTACCAGTATAATGGAAGATCAAGTTTATTTCAAAAATATTTTCAGAATTTGTTGACTTTTTATTTAATTACTATTTTTATATACACCCATAGACCAAAAGTTCCCCTCCTGCACGCATGTTGTTATTCTGTTTATAAAGCTCACTTACCATTTGGAAGGCCTGGGCTCCCCTGAAATGCAAACTCTTTCTATGGCTGGTCCTAAGGGGGCGTGTCTGGACAGCGGACCGTCTTGCCAAGCGTGATTTGCCATAATGCTACATGTTGTTTCTGCAACAATGCACAGGAATTAGCGCATCATCTATTCATGGGGTGCAGTGTCTTTATCATCATTTGGAGTTTGGCACTTCTTTGGGAAAATCTGAGTGAGGCCATTCCCCAAAATGCACCTTTTCTCCGAGATTGGTGGCAAGAGGCTAGTACTAGAATTCATGATTTGAGGATGAATTTCCTGAACACTTTGTTACCATTAATAATTTGGAGCATCTGGAGGGAAAGAAATGGAAGGATCTTTGTGAAATTCTCACACCCCGCTTCAAGAAATCATTGACCAAATTAAAACGGGTGCGAGGCAATGAGCTGAAGCAAGGCTAGGTCGTTTTATATTGCATACGTTGGAATTGTTGTTTGTAGGTAGTTTGATGGTCAGGGCAAGATGAGTTGTTTTATCTTGAACTTAGAAAGGTCGTGTCTTATGCTCTGGCTAAACTCGCTTGTTCTTGTGTATCTCTGATGGTCGTGTATTTCTCCCTCTTTTAATATAATACGTGCAGCTTCCTACATGGTTCAAAAAAATATGTTATGGATATTTCAATATGAATTGCATACAGACTAAAATGAGTGAACAAACACAATAAAATGTGTCTATATACATTCGATTATGATTTTTTTAGAACATCTTATATTTGTGAACGGAGGTCGTACTTATTAAGCACCGTAAACTATAATTACCACTACGGCCACCGCTTCCTCCATTGGGTTGGGGGGGGGGGGGGGGGGGTCGGTTTGGAGTTCCTACTTGGGATCTACCTCCAGATCATGTCCTTTAGGCGAAAGACTAAGACTACGACATGGGAAGGGCGACCGTCAGTGCCATGTTGCTTCCCCCTTTGGGGTGTCGCCTTGAAGGGCATCGATTCCTTTCATGCTCTTTCGGTGTCGGGCGCACAGGGCATCGCGATCGGAAGTTGACTGGCCGGTGGTGCGGGTAGGGATGTCATAGCAGTTGTCTCCCATCCGGTGGCATTACGACTCGTGTGGCAATGATGGTGGTGGCAAGAAGAGCAGGGCCATGGCATGTCCTTTGATGTCAACTGTTCGACACGTTCTTGAGCATGAAGTAGGAGTTGTAGCATTGTGGAGCGATGCATAGCAATAATGCCAACTGAAGGACAAAGTCAAGCTATGTTGGTGCAACACGTGCTTCTTTCTCCTGTGAGACTCGTGACCAAGTTCGGAGCTGCCTTGTCCTCGACGTGTTTGGCCGACTATTTGGCATAGACCGAGTAGGGTTCTCGTGTGTCATTTGTTCGGAGGGGTTTTGATGGGTTGCATGCGGTGAAGGCGGAGTCGCTTACTCGAGGGAGAAGTGATGACGATGACATTGTAGGCAAGCTCAATGATGACCGCTCCTCACGTGTGTGGGTTCTGTGGGTAGCCAGGTCAGTTTGGGTGCCCTTTCTTGTGGACGTGTTGTGGCGGTTTTCGTTCGTGTTTTCGCAAATTAACTGGGCATCTCTCTTCTTCTTTTCTTAATGAAAGCAGAGCCCTAAGTTCACAACTTCAAATAAAAGTGGCACAGACGACGCGTTTGTTGCCGGCCCATTAATTGATGACAAGCAAGTTGTGAGCCTAGAAGAACGTGTTAGCCGATTGGCCAGCCGAGCTGGATGGTTTGTAGTTTCAGTCCCGGCCATGAGAAACCCACCCATGAACATCTAGCATTGGAGCAACCATAGCTGGCCCAATAGACCCTTTCTGTTCACAACTACATAAGACGGTTTTGATACAAGGTACGCCCATGGCACATGCCAACAATCAACCAACTAATCAATTATGTTGCAAGTGGTGAATACAATATCTTCAACTTATTAAGCTCTAAATAGGGGGGTTGGGATTTAATATGTGCCACACACTTTGTGATTTATTTTACTTTGTTGCCCTATGGATATTTTTGCATTGAGAAAAAAGATTGGCAAACGACTGTCCCGTGGCAGCTGTGCAGTTTTCCAACGAAACATGAATTTGAAGGTATTTCAACAATATAATTCATCTTCTGAGGGCTGCTAACGAAACGCTTGGATAATTTGAGTCTGAAGCAAGCACTCTTACAATTTGAAAGCAATAATACTACACCTACAAAGAACTACAAAGGTTTACTTAACCTTCCAAACTAATTCTCTCTCTCCACCCCTGAATTTAAGTGGGGTGGGCCCCCTCATCCCCCTGTTATCAATCACAATCCTCCACATCAGTTTGTATGTAAAATCTTTAAGTAAACCTTTGTAGATGTAGCATTATCATTTGAAAGAGGCTGAAGTATCCCACATGCATCACATCCTTACGAGGTCTCTAGGGGATAACTAAAGCTAATACTACAAAGATGCAGAGATTAGTCCACGACCACCACCACCACCAAACGCGTCCAGTAAAATAACATCACACAACCAATGTAGCACCCGAATAAACATCATTTCATTTCGAGAATTACACAAAAGATAGAAGGAATTCCATGCCAGGTGACATTGTCAGATTGAGTGAGACACCGGACTTTTCAGACAACACTAGTAGAAAACAGGACTTTGGTCCAGGCCAGATAAGAGCATTAATCCCGGTTCAGTTACGAACCGGGACCAATGGGTGCATCGGTCCCGGTTCGTGAGGCCAGGGCGCCGGCCGGGCCTCGGGGGCCATTGGTCCCGGTTCGTCTGACCCCTTTGGTCCCGGTTCCAGACACGAACCGGGACCAATGGGCCTCGCTCCTGGCGCATCACCTTTAGTCCCGGTTGGTGGCTGGAACCGGGACTAAAGGTTAGTCTTCTGTCCCGGTTCTAGCCACCAACCGGGACTAAAGAGATGCCTATATATACCCTCGCCCCTGCCCACCCTCTCCTCTGTTTTTTGGCCGTGTGGGAGGTGTGCATGCGCTGCTCTGTTCTCCCTTCTATGCATGCACATGAGGTGTTCGATGAAATGCCCGAGCCACACTTAAGCTTTCTCCTCTCCAAGCTCGACCTCCAAGCTCCATTTTCCTCAAGATTTGTCTAGGTTTGGCGGTCCGTCCCGTCCCGTCCCCGTCCTCACCTCCGTCGATCGCCCGCGCCGATCTCGTCGCCGGCACCACTGTGGTGAGCCTCTTGTTCTTATCTTCTTTCTAAAAGAAAAAAAATTCTTACTTGTATGATTTAGATAGATACTTGTATAATTTTCTTACTTTTATTATTGTTTGTTATTATATAGTGCCATGGTTTTGGTATCTGCCCCCGTCGGCCCTCGTCCTGTCTATGATTCGGATGTGGTATATTATCTTTTATTATGATTTGTTTCATTTAGTGTTTATGACAATTATGCCGACCAACGTGACATAGATGTTTTTATCTAGGAGGTATGTGAACCGGAAATTCCAACCGACCCTCTTGTCGAGAGGTTAAATTTAGTTGAAAAAGAAAACAATTACTTGAAGAAAAAATTGAAAAGAATTGAGGAGAAGAAGATGGAATTGGAGTTGCATGTTGCCGATGTCGTCGATGATCACAAGATCACGATGGATGCAATGCGCTTGAAGATTAGAAAGATTAGAAAATATGCCATTCATAATGAGGCTTGGTATCATTATGCCGTTGGATCAATTGTTACCTTAGTTGCGATTATGATCGCATTTGTTGTTGCATTTAAATGTTTTTCATAGTTTCAATGTATGTTTTAATTAGATGCTCTAGAGAGCTATATGTTGTTCTATGAGAACTATATATGTATGAACTTTATGTATTTATTTTTTCAGTAATAACATTTTATCACTACTGTACTTTGGTTTTAATGTGATGATGAACTTGTATTAATTTGGTCACTTCTCTATTCATGATGTTCTGTAATGGTTTTTGATACACTTAATTATATAATGCACGCAGATGAACCGACAATGGATGTACGGTGACCGACGCACTTCCAAGTATCTCGAGGGCCTGCATAAATTTCTCGAAGTGGCTGTGGCAAACAAGCAGAATGGTTTTATGTATTGTCCATGCCCTGTCTGTGAGAATACGAAGGATTACTCTAACTTGAAAACTCTTCACGTCCACTTGCTTGACCCTTCACGTCCACCTGCTTGAGAAGGGTTTCATGCCACACTATAATGTTTGGACCAAGCACGGAGAAAGAGGGGTTATGATGGAAGACAACGAAGAAGAAGAGGATGATGACAACTATCCCCCTGAATACGGTGATACTGCAACGGGGGAAGCTGAAGATCAAGAGGAACCAGACGATGTGCCCGATGATGATCTTCGCCGGGTCATTGTTGATGCAAAGAGACAATGCCAAAGTGAAAGGGAGAAGTTGGAGTTCGATCGCATGTTAGAGGATCACAAAAAAGGGTTGTACCCAAATTGCGAAGATGACAACACAAAGCTTGGTACCACACTGGAATTGCTACAATGGAAGGCAGACAATGATGTATCTGACAACGGATTTGGGAAGCTATTGAAAATAATGAAGAACAAGCTTCCAAAGGATAACGAATTGCCCGACAGTACGTACGAAGCAAAGAAGGTTCTATGCCCTCTAGGATTGGAGGTGCAGAAGATACATGCATGCCCTAATGACTGCATCCTCTACCGCGGTGAGTACGAGGATTTGAACGCATGCCCGGTATGCGGTGCATTGCGGTATAAGATCAGACGAGATGACCCTGGTGATGTTGAGGGCGAGCGCCCCAGGAAGAGGGTTCCTGCCAAGGTGATGTGGTATGCTCCTATAATACCACGGTTGAAACGTCTGTTCAGAAACAAAGAGCATGCCAAGTTGATGCGATGGCACAAAGAAGACCGTAAGAAAGACAGGAGGTTGAGAGCACCCGCTGACGGGTCGCAGTGGAGAAAAATCGAGAGAAGGTGGGGGGACTTTGCAGGTGACGCAAGGAACGTATGGTTTGGGTTAAGCGCAGATGGCATTAAGCCTTTTGGGGAGCAGAGCAACAATCATAGCACCTGACCCATGACTCTATGTATCTATAACCTTCCTCCTTGGTTGTGCATGAAGCGGAAGTTCATTATGATGCCAGTGCTCATCCAAGGTCCTAAGCAACCCGGCAACGACATTGATGTGTACCTAAGGCCATTAGTTGAAGAACTTTTACAGCTGTGGAATGGAAAAGGTGTACGTGTGTGGGATGAGCACAAACAGCAGGAATTTGACCTACATGCGCTGCTGTTTGTAACCATCAATGATTGGTCTGCTCTCAGTAACCTTTCAGGACAGACAAACAAGGGATACCACGCATGCACGCACTGTTTAGATGACACCGAAAGTATATATTTGGAGAAATACAGGAAGAATGTGTACCTGGGACATCGTCGATTTCTTCCGACCAACCATCAATGTCGAAAGAAAGGCAAGCATTTCAAAGGTGAGGCAGATCACCGGAAGAAGCCCGCCCTCCGTACTGGTGATCACATACTTGATATGGTCAAGGATTTACAAGTAATCTTTGGAAAGGGTCCTGGCGGACAATCTGTTCCGAATGACGCTGAGGGACGCGCACCCATGTGGAAGAAGAAATCTATATTTTGGGACCTACCCTATTGGAAAGACCTAGAGGTCCGCTCTGCAATCGACGTGATGCACGTGATGAAGAATCTTTGCATGAACCTGCTAGGCTTCTTGGGCGTGTATGGGAAGACAAAAGATACACCGGAGGCACGGGAGGACCAGCAACGTGTGCACGAAAAAGACGGCATGCATCCAAAGCAGTATGAAGGTCTTGCCAGCTACGCTCTTACCAAAGAAGAGAAGGAAATCTTCTTTGAATGCCTGCTCAGTATGAAGGTCCCGTCTGGCTTCTCATCCAATATAAAGGGAATAATAAATATGGCAGAGAAAAAGTTCCAGAACCTAAAGTCTCATGACTGCCACGTGATTATGACGCAACTGCTTCCGGTTGCATTGAGGGGGCTTCTACCGGAAAACGTTCGATTAGCCATTGTGAAGCTATGTGCATTACTCAATGCAATCTCTCGGAAGGTAATCGATCCAGAAATCCTACCAAGGTTAAAGAATGATTTGGTGCAATGTCTTGTCAGTTTCGAGCTGGTGTTCCCACCATCCTTCTTCAATATCATGACGTACGTCCTAGTTCATCTAGTTGACGAGATTGCCATTCTGGGCCCTGTATTTCTACACAATATGTTCCCCTTTGAGAGGTTCATGGGAGTCTTAAAGAAATATGTTCGTAACCGTGCTAGGCCAGAAGGAAGCATCTCCACTGGCCATCAAACAGAGGAGGTCATTGAGTTTTGTGTTGACTTCATTCCTGACCTTAAGAAGATTGGTCTCCCTCAATCGCGGTATGAGGGGAGACTGACTGGAAAAGGCACGCTAGGAGCGGACTCAATAATATGTAGGGACGGGCATTCTTGGGCTCAAGCACACTACACAGTTCTACAGAATTCTACCTTGGTGACCCCGTATGTCAATGAACACAAGAATATTCTGCGCTCCAAACACCCGGAGCAGTGTGATGACTGGATTACATGTGAACACATTAGGACTTTCGGCAGTTGGTTGCAAACACATCTCATGGGTAACACCACTGTTGGAGATGAGCTGTACTCGTTGGCCAGGACACCATCTTCGACTGTATTGACTTACAAAGGGTACGAGATAAATGGGAATACATTTTACACGATCGCCCAAGATCAAAAGAGCATCAACCAAAACAGTGGTGTTCGCTTTGATGCAGCAACCAACAGGGGAAAGGACACATATTATGGTTACATAGTGGACATATGGGAACTTGACTATGGACATGATTTTAAGGTCCCTTTGTTTCGGTGCAAATGGGTCAATCTGTCAGGAGGCGGGGTACAGGTAGACCCACAGTACAGAATGACAACAGTGGATCTGAACAATCTTGGGTACACAGACGAACCATTCGTCCTAGCCAATGATGTGGCGCAGGTTTTCTATGTGAAGGACATGTCTACCAAACCGAGAAAAAGAAAATATAAGGAAGCGAATACATCATACGATGAGCCAAAGCGCCACATAGTTCTTTCAGGGAAAACAGACATCGTGGGAGTGGAGGGCAAGACAGACATGTCTGAAGATTATGAAAAGTTTCATGAAATTCCTCCCTTCAAAGTGAAGGCTGACCCAAGCACCCTGTTAAACGATGAAGATTATCCATGGTTACGGCGCAATAAGCAAGGGAAACACACGAAGAAAAAGTGAAGGAGGATACGATGATGGCTCTGATTATGCGGAAAAAAAATGAAATGCCTTTTATAACAGATGAGTTTTCGTCCGAAACCCTGATACTTCGAAAGAGATTGTCCATTTTGTACACGAAGTGCATCCAGCTTTTGCCGTAACCCTCTCAACTTTTTAGCACATGCTATGTGGGTGAAATGATGATACCATGCCAACTTTCAACCTTTTCAGAGTTCATTTGTAGTGCTTTTCAATTTCAGGGTCATTTAGCTAAAAAAAACTCTAATAGCAAAAAGAAAGAACTAAAAAGCTTTTATAAAACTCTAATAGCAAAAAGAATGAACTAAAAAGAATCAATTAAAATATTTTGTTATGATCAACTAAAACAAAACTATAATATTCTTCAATAGCAAAAAGAATCAACTAAAAAGCTTTTATAAACCTCTAGTTATTATCAAAATAATATTAACTTAAAATTATATAAAATTTATGCAACTAAAATTATCAAAGTATTTTTTGTTGAAAACTTTAATAGCAAAAAGAATCTTCATAAAGTATTTTATGTTAAAAACTTTAATAGCAAACTAAAATGACATAAAAAATAAAAAAAAATTATCAAAATAATATTAACTTAAAAGTATATAAAATTTATGCAACTAAAATTATCAAAGTATTTTTTGTTAAAAACTTTAATAGCAAAAAGAATTTTCATAAAGTATTTTATGTAAAAAACTTTAATAGCAAACTAAAATGACATATAAAATAAAAAAATGCCGCCTACTGGGCCACCACGGCCTGCATACGACTAGAAACCCATCTGTACATGGGCCAGGATGCAGGCCCGCGGGCCCAACAGGCCCAACATGGCACTGACAAAGGTTAGGCAAGTACTGCCTGCATTAGAGAGGAGCTCGAAAGCTTAGCCGCAGCGCGCCTTATAAACCAGTGCTGCCCTCTCTCAACTAGCGAGGTGGGACTAAACTCCCACCACACAACTGTGCCAGGCTATTGGTCCCGGTTGGTGGCTCGAACCGGGACGAAAGGGTGCCTTTGGTCCCGGTTCGAGCCACCAACCGGGACCAATGCCCCCCTTTCGTCCCGGTTGGAGCCACCAACCGGGACTAAAGGTCTCTGCTTCCCGCCCTTTGGGCTGTTGAAATTGACCTTTAGTCCCGGTTGGTGGCTCCAACCGGGACGAAAGGGGGCCTTTCGTCCCGGTTGGTGTCACCAGCCGGGACTAAAGGTTGGGGTATATAAGCCCACACTTAGGAAATTTTCATAGTTCATCCGCAGTTTCCCCCGACGACGCCGAGCACATCGACGCCGCCAGGCTGCCCCGACGCCGTCCGCCGCCCCCGCCGTCGCCGTCGCCGCGCCCCTGCCCCGTCGTCGCCGTCGTCGCCCCCGAGCCCGCGCCCCTGCCCCGGCCCGCCCCTGCCGTCGCCGTCGCCGTCGCCGTGCCCCTGCCCCATCGTCGCCGTCGCCGTCGCCGTCGTCTCCCTCCTCCCCGAGCCCTCGCCGCCCCCGCTGTGAGCCGCCGCCGCCCCGGCCCGCTGTGCATTTTTTTATATGATGATTTTTTTTGTTCATATATAATGTATATGTAGATTCTTAGTGTTTATTAATCATGTGTATGTATGTATGTGTATGTATATGTAAATATTGATATGATGAATTTTTTTTTGTTCATATATAATGTATATGTAGATGTTTAGTGTTTATTAATCATGTGTATGTATGTATGTGTATGTATATGTAAATATTGATATGATGAATTTTTTTTTGTTCATATATAATGTAGATGTATATGTATGTATGGATGGATATCGATGGATGTATGTATATAGAAAATTCGTAGAAAATTAACCGTAACTCCGATGAAAATAATTTATATATGAAAATCGATCAGAAAAATATGACGAATCCGAATATGCCCTCCGTTCGTCTGTCACAAGCAGCTAGCATAGCGAACCTGGAACCGTCCCCCTCCGGTTCATCTGTCCGAAATTAATGCATACTTCGGGAAAACATTCCCGGATGTTATCCCCCTTCACCTATATCGTGTAGTGCCGCGTTAGAACACCCCTAACTCTCTCGGGAATTCAACATATCCCCGATAACTTCGACATGAGGGGGGGGGGGGGGGTCCGCAAGTATCCTCGACGACCATGAGAGAGGCGGTCCGCAAAGTATCCTCTCTCGAAAGATAGGACGACTCATCAGACATGAGGGGGGAGTAGTCCTCGACGATCGTCTGAAACTGACTGTTATAAAACTTGTCAACTTTGCATGATGTTTGCCACTAATCCATTGCTCATATGCATATGATTCCTTGTTGTGATATTAAGTCCATGTTTGCCACTAATCCATCTCTCATGGTTGTATATTGCCATGTTGTAATGTTTGCAGAAACTATGGACAGAGACTTAGAAAAAGAAGAGTTGTTGGGGGATCTAATCCTTCAAGGAGGTGATATCACCTTGTCGTTTCTCAACGACACCGATGGTGAGGAAGGAGATCATGAAGGCTCTGGTGATCCAACAATGGAGGAGGAAGGAGATGATGATGGCTCCGGTGATCCAACAATGGAGGAGGAAGGAGATCATGACGGCTCCGGTGACCGAATGGAGGAGGGAGCCTTAACTGTTGCAAAGTCTGGCGAGGTATATATATATATATATATTAATTAAGCCTGTGCTGACTTGATGCATTAATTGTTTTGTATGTACATATATTAACGCTTCCTTCTTCTTTTAGCCCTCCGGATCGAGCCAAACTTCCGTAAGGAGACGAGGCCCGAAGAAAAGGTTGCGCCAGGATGAAAGGTTCACAATCACAGAAGGCGCTCGAGATGGCCAACCGATTGCTCCCAAGCGGACCAAGGACGCATTTGTACATCAGTGCGGAGTTGTTGTTAGGGATAGCGTCCCGATCAACATCCAAGAATGGAATAAGAAGAAGGACCCTGAAGTTTCTTATGTCCAGGATAGACTGAAAGATGATCTTTGGACCTCGCTGATGACAAATTTCAGCCTACCGCCAGAGGAGAATCCGAATAACCCAGTTATAGAGCGAAAGGTTAAGGCGTTTGCTCTTAAGAAGATGGCGGAACTATTCAGGAACTGGAAGAAAGATTTGAACAAAAAGTTTGTCGAGAAAGATGAGACTCCAGAATTCATCGGTCAATATGAGAAGATAAGAGATCACTGGCCCGCATTTGTGGCCTACAAGAAATCGGACAAGGGTAAGCAAAGGTCACTGACAAACAAGCAAAATGCTGCAAAGAAGAAGTATCACCATACCACGGGGTCAGGTGGCTACAGCAAAGCCCGGCCGTTGTGGGACAAAGCTAAGCAAGACCTGCTTGCTAAAGGGGTCTAACCAGCGACATTGCACTGGCCAGATCGGGCAAGGACTTGGTTCTTCGGGGTTGGGAGAACTTTGGACCCAGAAACAGGGAAGTGTGTTTGGACGAACGAGCAACTTGCAATACCCATCCGGAAGCTTGAGGCAGCAATCAAGGCAGCGCAGGAAGGGACGTTCATTCCCGACAGAGAGAAGGACGAGCTGACAGAGGCCCTCGGGAATCCTGAACACCCTGGACGAACACGAGGCACATCAGGCTCCATTCCGTGGGTGCATGGGTTTCCCGACAGCGGTGGTTATAGAAGCCGAGAGAGAAATAAGAAAGAGGAAGCAAGCAAAATGCAGAAGCTCAGTGCAAGATTAGCAAAACTAGAGGAACTTGAGAGCCAGTGAGCTACCGGCCAACCATCTCAGCGGCACGAAGATCCTTCCTTCGCCAGTGCCCTAGAAGCTACCCCACCATCTCAGCGGAGAAGCAGCGTGGCTTCCACGGAGCTCGTTCAGCCTGATTTCACGGCTCCTCGCTACCCTGTGGATAGTATCACGGAGGCTGAACATTGTGTGCTAATGGCGAAATGCCAGAACCTGACCTTGAAGGCGGCGGTCGGCTCTGTTTTACCTCCTCGAGCTGAGGGAACTTTCCATTGCCGTCCGATTCCACATGGCTATGCTATTGTCACGATGGATGAAATAATGGAGGGATTTGAGGGGCTGGAGCTTGACTACCCTACAGGTGAAGGGGATAATCTTCTAAAAAATGCCTTAAGGAGTACCTGTCTATGGAGAAAGGAGAACATCAAGCTTCCAAACTAGACGCCGCCTCAGCAGACGCAGCCGGATGAGGCCCCTCAGCATACTCCTCACAGTCCAGCTCAGCCGGATGAGGCCCCTCAGCAGACTCAGCCGGATGAGGCCCCTCAGCAGAGTCCTCTTCCGCCTCAGGTGTCTTCGGCGCGTCAGCGGACTCCGCCTCCTCCTCCGCCTCCTCCAGCGCGTCAGCGGACTCCGCCTCCTCCTCCGCCTCCTCCGGCGCGTCAGCGGACTTCGCCGCCTCAGCAACAGCGGAAGAGAGCCGCCGCCGCTCCGGCGGCTACCAGTACAAAAGGCGGGAAGAAATTCAAATTTGGTCCAAGCCTCAGGGTTCCTCCAAAGTTACCATATGAGAGGACTGACAAGGAAGCCGATGACATCGTGGAAGCCGAATTGCAGGCCCATTTTGAACGGAAACGTCCACCTCCGAAGGAAACAATAGATCCGGTGAAAGCGAAGCGCACTCTGGATGCCCTTAAGCGACCACCACCGCCTCCGCCGCAATCCAACTATGACCGCTGTATTGAAAAGACATATGATGAAGCGCGGCGGTCGGGAAGTACTGCCAGTGCTTCAAGACGAAGAAGTGGGAAAACAATTCCCCAGCTCGGCGAACAGGAGAAGCAATCGTGCCCCCCGCTCAAGGTGTCTAGCGATATCGCTAATCATCCGGGGCTACTGCCCGGTACCACTCTTGGTGATTACGTGGGCGATGATGTACAGTTTGAAACGGCTGAGGTAGTAGAGATCTTTAGATACGAGCACGGGAAGCCTTTCGTCAAACCTGATCATCCTCATCTAACAACGATGATGCGAAGATTGCATGAGTGGTACTTGGAAAGCTGCAGGAAGAATGGGTCCGATAGTTTGATGGTGAGAATTAAAGATGAGCACGACCTCATTGGAGTCGACCTGATGCCTGTTGAATTTGTGGAGTTATTTCAGTTATTCAATCAAGAGGCCCTCGACAAACAAATCATGACTTGCTACTGTCTGTAAGTATTACTTCTGTAATTAAGTCTCTAGCTCAGCTCGTTCATTGCATGTATATATAATTATCCTCACTATATTATGCAGATTGAAGATCGTCGAATGCAAAAAAAGACAAACCTATGACATTGGGTTCATTAGCCCAAATACCGTAAATGAATGGGCGGTACAAAACAGAGTTAAAGATACCGAGGAAAACTTGCTAAAAGCGTTCCTTCGACATCAAAACAAAAGGGAAATACTCTTTCCTTACAACTTCAAGTGAGTGTTACTGTCTTGTGCATATTCGGTTTCGCTTACTCGAGGTTAAGTACTGTAATTGATGAGTTATACGTGCGCAGGTTCCACTTTATTCTTCTATCCATTAAGCTTGACGGGGGAGTAGTAACTGTCTTAGACTCGAGACGTAAAGATCCCAAGGATTATGCGGACATGACTGCAATGCTCCATAAGTAAGTTCAATCAATACCGGGACCATATCGGCAACTTTCGTTCATTTCCTGATATCAAGTAATCATTTTCTTTGCCTGGCAGGGTTTGGAAACAGTTCACCGGAAAGGTTCCGGGTCTGAAGAACGAGCTGCGATTTACACGCCCCAAAGTAAGTAGTACTAGCTAGTTCCGCGCATCTCTCATTGATTCTAGTTTCATCAATACCATTATCATGCTTGATTATCAGTTTGATTGAACTCTATTCTCGTAAAGTGCTTGTGGCAGGCAGACGGGAATAATTTATGTGGATACTACGTTTGCGAGTTCATTCGCCACTCGACCACTGAGCGGGGCTTCTTGTCTGACAAACAATTTGAAGTACGTAAACAATATTCACAATTTTATTTTATTACCATCAATTGTGTTAAGTTTCATTCATATATATGTATTGACCCCCTTCTTTAAATTAGATCTGGCAGATGCGGGATGAACTCCTACCACATGATCGCATACGAGCAATTCAAGAGGAATTGGCGGGATTCTTTCTTGACCACGTCATACATGAAAAGGGAGAATACCATACGGAAATTCAATGGGAGTTTGGTGCTTGATGATGTCAGGGATGTTATATTGTATATATGTAGTAGCGTCGGATAGATATACGAAAACTTGTTGTTCGACCAAGCACGGAGAAAGAGAGGTCACTTCTCTCTATATATGTTCATGACGATCTTGTGTAATTAATGGTTTCCTTCATTTGCTTACTAGCTAGCGTCGAGTTCTCTCTATATGTAGTAGCTAGCGTCGACCAAGCACGGAGAAAGAGAGGTCACTTCTCTCTATTAGCTAGCTAACACAATATGAAACCCCTAAACCCTCCAAAACCCCTAACCGCCCCCCTTTCAAAAAAAACATAAACCCCAGCGCCTGCGAGCTGCTGACGCGTGGCTGCCTTTTGGTCCCGGTAAATATGCGTCAACCAACTTATCTCCGATCACGCTCAGAACTGCTCCGAGAAAGATGATGGTGGCCTCCCTGAACGCCTTCTCCTGTTCAGGATTAAGCGTTCCAGTGGGAGTCGCACCGGCAACCCAGAACACGTTCATTGTCGTGAGCCATAAGATGGTTTTGGTCTGCCAACGCTTAAAATATGTACCGGTAAATTTATCCGGCTTCAGTGCAGCAGCAAAACCATGATTCGAAAAATTCCTACACAAATTAGGTTTTTGGATTGCTGAGTAAATAGGCAATTTTTCGATTAATTTAATCCAAGAATATATCACTAACATGGCATTGACAGAATTAAGAACATGCTGATATTCAATCATGCAAGCACATACTACGCTAACAGTAAATATATCTATGTATAGCGCTAGCATGGCTACAACAGAAAACAATAGGAGCGGGATAAGCGAGTTATACCCTCCAGTTGGCCAGTTGGCCGCAGCAGCAGCGGCGGCCTCCTCGGCCGCCTTCTGGTCAGCAGCAGCCTTCTCTTTCTCGGTGTCGGTGGACATGATGACGACGAAGTTGATGCAGCGGACGTGGACGAAGTAGGGGAACAGACAAACGGAGGCGAGCAGTCGCGTAGTCGCTCCCCAAAAACCTAATCGCCCCTCTCCCGTACAGGATCTGGAGAGGCGGGGTTTCAGAGGCCTGCTCTCCCGTCGACCGTGTACGCGGCGGACGGGATGGGATCACCGGCGGCAGCAGCAGCAATGGAACGGCGGCAGTGGGTGTGGAGGCAGAGATGCGATCTGTTTCGCGTGACGGCTAGGGTTCACAGCGCCTCACATAAATAGGCGCGGCCGCGTGGAGAGACGTGGGCTGAGCCCACGTCCAAGTCGGTGACACCCCACGATCTGACGTCTCAGACCGTGGCCCCATCTGTCAAAGACTCTCCATTCCCTCCAGCAAAAAGAAGCGCATAGGTGTGAGCTCGGCTCGGCTCAATCCCGCAACCCGCGGCGTGTCGCGTCATGACGAGGCGTGGCGTGGCGAGGCGGGCGGCGGAGGAGGAGCGCGCGGGAACCACTTCTCTTCTCAAGCTCCAATAGCATGTGGAAGAGAATCCCTTATAAGGAGGTCCAACTCCTTCTCCACTAGCGGTATGGGACTAAACTTCCCACCACACCTAGTGCCATATACCCACATGGGCCCTTAGAGATTTTTTCTGAAATTGTTAGATGGGCCCTAAGCCCAACTCATATTTCAACAATCCCCCACCAGATCTCAAGGGCCCATTATGTCCTTTGTTCCAAACACTGTTTGATATACCAGTATTTCAGTGAAGACCGGTTAAGGTTGAACTTCACCTAGAGCAAGTAGCTACACTCCTTCACAACTGAACAATGGACTATGCCTTGAATTGTCAGTTTGGCGTAAAGAAGTTTCACCACATGTCTTACTAGTACGAGACTGCCGAAGGCTGACCCCTTGGGTGGAGCATATTAGTCACACTCCTGGCCTATTCATGAGCTTGCTAGAGATCACCCCAATCTCATAGACTGTGACCAGCAATCGGGCTCATATAGGTGTGTTCCTCCAAAGATCGCTCTGTAGGGCAGCATCTTGCTTATATATATAAGCCTTGGAACACATTAAGACAGTAGTCAACCTACCATACAGTTTCTGAGAGTATTGCATCTCCAACGGAGTGGGTTAATAAAGTTACTCTCCTCAGTTCACCACTGGCTTGTTTTCCCAGGTCCTACTTCACGGGATCTCCGATCACATAGGTTGGGTTACTACCATGGCAACTCATGTGGGTCTCATACCCATCTCCCTCGATGCACTATCTATCACAACACGTGATAGCCCTTTAGTAAAGGGATCTGCCAGATTCTTAGCCGTTTGGATATAATCCAACGCTATCACTCCAGAGTTTCTTAATTTTCTGACAGCTTTCAATCTCATTCTTATGTGTTTGTTGGACTTCATGTTGTCCTTTGAACTCTTCACCTTGACAATAATTGTTTGATTGTCACAGTTCATAAGGATGGCCGGAACCGGCTTCTCAACCACTGGCAAGTCCATCAAAAGATCTCGAAGCCATTCTGCTTCGCCACCAGATGTGTCTAATGCTGTTAATTCTGCTTCCATTGTCGATCTTGTTAAGATCGTTTGCTTGCAAGACTTCCAGGAAACAGCACCACCTCCAAGAGTAAATACATACCCAGTTGTGGCCTTCATCTCATCAGCATCAGAGATCCAATTAGCATCACTATACCCTTCAAGTACGGACGGGTATCCGGTATAGTGAAGTCCATAGTTCATAGTACCTTTCAGATAGCGCATAACTCTTTCAATAGCATGCCAATGTACATCACCCGGTTTGGAAACAAACCGGCTCAGTTTGCTCACAGCAAACGCGATGTCAGGCCTCATTGCGCTCGCTAGATACATGAGTGAACCAATAATTTGAGAGTATCTCAATTGATCTTTAGGTATGCCTTCGAACTTTCGAATCAGCACACTAGGATCATATGGTGTCTGAGATGGTTTGCAGTCCGAATATCCAAAACGACTCAACACCTTCTCAACATAATGGGATTGCAGAAGTGTAATCCCACCCTCATCATCTCTCAATAGCTTGATGTTCAAGATAACATCAGCCACTCCAAGGTCCTTCATCTCAAAGTTCTGAGATAAAAAGGACTTAACTTCCTCAATCACTTTGAGGCTAGTTCCAAATATCAGTATGTCATCAATATACCAGCACAGTATAACTCCTTCGCCCCCACCATAGCGATAGTATACACATGTGTCAGATTCATTAACAAAGAAGCCAACAGATGTCAAAGTTTCATTAAATTTCTCATGCCATTGCTTAGGTGCTTGTCTCAGGCCATATAAAGATTTCAGCAACTTACACACCTTTCCTTCCTGACCATCTAACACAAAGCCATCAGGCTGTTGCATGTAGATTTCCTCCTTTAGCTCTCCGTTCAGGAATGCCGTCTTAACATCCATCTGGTGGACGAGAAGACCATGCGAGGCTGCCAACGAGAGTAATACTCGAATGGTGGTCAGTCTGGCCACAGGTGAATAAGTATCAAAGAAATCTTCTTCTTCTTTCTAGGCATAGCCCTTGGCCACAAGCCGAGCCTTGTACTTTTCAATCGTACCGTCGGGCCTAAGCTTCTTTTTGAACACCCACTTACATCCCAATGGTTTGCAACCATAAGGACGTTCAGTAATCTCCCAAGTCCCGTTAGCCATGATGGAATCCATCTCGCTACGGACTGCATCCTTCCAGTAGTCAGCTTCTGGAGATGCATACGCTTCTGAAATAGAAGTGGGAGTATCATTCACGAGGTACACAAGGAAATCATCACCAAAGGTCTTTACAGTCCTTTGTCTCTTACCCCTACCAAGGGTTTCCTCGTCATCCTCCTCAGGATTTTCATCATGTGTTTGTTCATAATATTCCATAGGAATGGCAGGCTCAGGAGTCTCCTCAGATTCCTGTCTAGAAGTGCTTTGCATATCTCTCATAGGAAAAATATCCTCGAAGAATGTAGCATCCTTAGACTCCATAATTGTACCGACCTTCTGGTCAGGTACCTCAGATTTCACTACTAGAAATCTATAGCCAATGCTATTCTTTGCGTAGCCCAAATTAACGCAGTCCACGGTATTTGGTCCAAGCTTACGCTTTTTGGGGATCGGCACGTTGACTTTCGCCAAACAGCCCCAAGTACGCAAGTACGAGAGTGTTGTCCTTCTCTTCGCCCATTTCTCATAGGGAGTGATCTCATTATCCTTTGTCGGAACTTTATTCAGGACATGACATGATGTCAATATAGCCTCCCCCGACCATGCCTTGGATAAACCTGATGTATCTAACATGGCGTTAACCAAATCGGTTAGAGTACGGTTTTTCCGTTCGGCAATCCCGTTTGACTAGGGTGAATAGGGAGGCGTCCTCTCATGAATAATACCATGTTCCACACAAAAGGAATCAAACTCACTCGAGAAGTACTCTCCACCACGATCTGACCGGACTCGTTTAATTTTCTTTTCAAGTTGATTCTCAACTTCTGCCTTATAGATTTTAAAGTAGTGTAGAGCCTCATCTTTAGTACTTAGCAGATACACATAGCAATATCTAGTGGAATCATCTATCAATGTCATGAAGTATTTCTTTCCACCTTTAGTCAACACACCATTCATCTCACAAAGATCAGAATGTATGAGTTCTAATGGTGCCAAGTGTCTCTCCTCCGCAGCCTTGTGAGGCTTGCGAGGTTGCTTAGCTTGCACACACGTAAGGCACATAGAACCTTTGGCTAAAGTGAAACTCGGGATTAAATTCAGTTTTGCTAGCCGCGTCATAACACCAAAACTAATGTGACAAAGACGTGAATGCCAAACTTCAGATTCATTAACACTCGAATGAATATTGTTCACGACTTTATTACAAAAATCAGCGAGAGAAAGGCGGAACATTCCTCCGCATTCATAACCCTTTCCAACAAACAGTCCATATTTCGTAACAACTACTTTATTAGACTCGAAGACCAACTTAAACCCTTCTCTACACAGAAGGGAGCCACTAACAAGGTTCTTCTTGATGGCGGGGACATGATGCACGTTCTTCAGCTGCACGATCCTTCCCGAAGTAAATTTCAGATCGACCGTGCCAACACCATGAACAGAAGCACTCGCGCCATTCCCCATCAATACGGACCCGTGACCTGTGGCCTGATAAGAAGAAAACAATGAAATGTCAGCACACACATGAACACCTGCACCTGTGTCCACCCACCAATCGGTGGACTGACAAACTGAAAATACAGTAAATAAATTACCGTACCTAGATGCACCACTTTCATTGTTGCCCACAATCATATTGGCAGACTTGGAGTCCTGCCCTGGCTTCTTGTACTTGTTTGGGCAGCTGCTAGCCCAATGTTCCTCCGAACCACAAGTAAAGCAGCCATCTCCCTTCTTGTTCTTCTTGAAGGTCTTCTTACCTTTCTTCTTAAAGTCGGTATTCTGTTGGACACCGTTCTTTTCCTTGGGCTTGTGGGAATTGAAGTTCTTCTGACGCACCATATTGGCCACAGAAGTTCCTTCGACCCCTTTTCCATGCGAGTCTTTTGCTCTCGAGTTCTGCTCAACACTCAGATGGCCGATGACATCCTCTACTGAGAATTCACGCCTCTAATGTTTCAGAGTGGTAGCAAAATTCCTCCAGGAATTAGGGAGCTTAGCGATTATACAGCCTGCGACAAATTTGCCCGGTAAATCGCACTTCAGAAGCTCAAGCTCCTTAGCGATGCATATTATCTCATGAGCCTGTTCCAATACAGAACGGTTCTCAACCATTTTGTAATCGTGGAACTGCTCTATAACATACATCTCGCTCCCAGCATCGGTGGCCCCGAATTTAGATTCGAGCGCCTCCCACAAGTCCTTGGCAACCCGCACATGTAAATATGCGTCAACCAACTTATCTCCGATCACGCTCAGAACTGCTCCGAGAAAGATGACGGTGGCCTCCCTGAACGCCTTCTCCTGTTCAGGATTAAGCGTTCCAGTGGGAGTCGCACCGGCAACCCAGAACACGTTCATTGCCGTGAGCCATAAGATGGTTTTGGTCTGCCAACGCTTAAAATATGTACCGGTAAATTTATCCGGCTTCAGTGCAGCAGCAAAACCATGATTCGAAAAATTCCTACACAAATTAGGTTTTTGGATTGCTGAGTAAATAGGCAATTTTTCGATTAATTTAATCCAAGAATATATCACTAACATGGCATTGACAGAATTAAGAACATGCTGATATTCAATCATGCAAGCACATACTACGCTAACAGTAAATATATCTATGTATAGCGCTAGCATGGCTACAACAGAAAACAATAGGAGCGGGATAAGCGAGTTATACCCTCCAGTTGGCCAGTTGGCCGCAGCAGCAGCGGTGGCCTCCTCGGCCGCCTTCTGGTCAGCAGCAACCTTCTCTTTCTCGGCGTCGGTGACCATGATGACGACGAAGTTGATGCAGCGGACGTGGACGAAGTAGGGGAACAGACGAACGGAGGCGAGCAGTCGCGTAGTCGCTCCCCAAAAACCTAATCGCCCCTCTCCCGTACAGGATCTGGAGAGGCGGGGTTTCGGAGGCCTGCTCTCCCGTCGACCGTGTACGCGGCGGACGGGATGGGATCACCGGCGGCAGCAGCAGCAATGGAACGGCGGTAGTGGGCGTGGAGGCAGAGATGCGATCTGTTTCGCGTGACGGCTAGGGTTTGCAGCGCTTCACATAAATAGGCGCGGCCGCGTGGAGAGACGTGGGCTAAGCCCACGTCCAAGTCGGTGACACCCCACGATCTGACGTCTCAGACCGTGGCCCCATCTGTCAAAGACTCTCCGTTCCCTCTAGCAAAAAGAAGCGCATAGGTGTGAGCTCGGCTCGGCTCAATCCCGCAACCCGCGGCGCGGCGCGGCGGGCGGCGGAGGAGGAGCGCGCGGGAACCACTTCTCTTCTCAAGCTCCAATAGCATGTGGAAGAGAATCCCTTATAAGGAGGTCCAACTCCTTCTCCACTAGCGGTATGGGACTAAACTTCCCACCACACCTAGTGCCATATACCCACATGGGCCCTTAGAGATTTTTTCTGAAATTGTTAGATGGGCCCTAAGCCCAACTCATATTTCAACAATGCTGACGCGTGGCTACCTTTTAGTCCCGGTTGGTGTTACCAACCGGGACTGAAGGTCCTCCTGCCTGGGCGCCCCACAACGTCCACGTGGAGCACCTTTAGTCCCGGTTCGTAAGCCAACCAGGACTAAAAGTGATGGGCATTAGTCCCGATCGTTTTGTCCCGGTTTCAGAACCGGGACTAAAGGCCCTTTGAAACCGGGACAGATGCCCTATTTTCTACTAGTGCAAGGAACTCTTATCCCGGCGGATGCGTTCCTTCTTGGCCCTCTAACTCAAGAAAATCCAGATCGCGTAGGCAGTTATCGGAGGACTGAAAGCCATCCAGAAAACTTGGATTCTGTGCTGTTTCAGATGACAGCGCCTGAAAATCATCAGGCCAGATGAGGCCAGAATTATTATCAAATCGGTTCCATCACAGTTACCATGTTATGACGTTTTACCACGGTTACCGCATTTACCATGATTTCCATTTGCTCCTATTCGACCACGTTTATCATTCCACCGTGGTGCCACGTTCTGCCAGGTTGCCACGGGTACCCCTTTTATGATGGTTACCATGTACTACCATTGTACCACATTTACCATTCTACCACAGTTACCACATTTACCATGGTTAGCATTTACTACCATTCTACAACGTTTACCATTCTACCACGGTTACCACGGTCTGACATTTTACCATGGTTATCACATTTGCCATGGTTACCATTTACTCCAGGTTTCAGAACATTATCGTTTACCATGGACTTCCACGCTTTGGCATTTTACCACAGTAACCATGTTTACCATTAATACAGTTTTCTGAACGGTATCATTTTACGACGATTCCCATGTTTATCATTTACATAGACTAGTGTGGCTATCTAGCATTTTACCACACTTATCCTTATATCATGGTTACCACATTTCTATTTACTGAAACAAGTATCCTTATCTACCATTTTACTGCGGTTACAACGTTTCTCATTTTACCACTTTTACCATTTGCCATTTCATAGATATCAGTGTAGCACGATTCACCCCTTTTACCACAGTTGCCATTATTGCCAGTTTCCACCATTACCGCTTTCCCACACTCACCACATAGTAGATATCCCAACATATTAATTACCCTGTGAATTTTCAACTGTTACGACCTCCCACCTCTGCCACTTCCCCACTCTTACCATGGTTTGACATTTTAGTACGGTCCCTACTATTACCACTTCCCCACTTTTACCACGCTCACCACGTTCCCAGTTTCAGCACATGTAGATAGCACATAATAATACTTACTATGCCGCTTTCTCACTGTTACCATGATTGCATCTATGAGTACCTTTTGGAGGCCAGTACGACCGGGTTCCGGATTGCGGCTGCATCTAAGGGTAGGCTATTGGCTTCATAAACACAAGTAACGATATTTTGCAATGAATCATAAATAATATTGAGAAAACCTCAAATAGAAATTACACATGCCAAATTTCTAATTCCAACTCATTTCTAAGAGAGAAACCACGGGCTGCAATCATTTCTCACCGAGCATCCGTATACGACCTCCTTGTCCTGCATTGATTTCGTCCTCTCACTGTTCAATCTGCTCTTGCCATATCGTATCCCAAATCGCATCTCCTGCAGGATCAATCCAAACATATTTTGGACCATGGGGCAAAATAAAAATAGATATATTTTTATACTAAACTTTTATATTTTTCTAAACATATTAGTTTATCAGACCACAACCTAAAACCTTAGTTGGCATAGTTAATCACACAACAATATTGATCAATATTAATTATTGTATTTTTTTGTCATACGGTTGTAACGTACATCAGTAAAAGTACTGCTAAACTTAAATTATGTCTTTTGACAAAAGTTCATTTTGATTTATATTTTGATGATTTGCATAAATTATATAGTGTATACACATATATTTGTGCGGATGTGTGCGCCTATGTTTATTTTAATATCGTTAAATATCATGATAGAGCTTTCTAAAGCATATTGTCTAATAAAAAAAATTAGAAGTAGTTTAGAGTGTATTATTAGGTAAGTATAGTTGTAAAAATTTATAGATTATAAATTGAGTAGTTCGCAAATGAATCTTACAAATTAAGTTCAGTGATAAATTTATAATTTGTGTGTGCTATTTACTTGATACTTGATACTGAAGTAGCATCGCTTATAGTAATCACTTGTGTAAACATAAAAATGATGTCAATTCTATTTGTGCGTACTGATTTGATTATCTTATATGCACTTATATAATGTATTTGGATTTATCTAATGTAGCTATCGGTCTTTCAAATCAAAAGTTGTGCATGAAATTACACATATAAATCTACTTAACATAGCGTTCATTAGAACTTATCAAACATCCATTAGAAAGAGCCTAACTAAACTTGACATCACTAGTGGTTGGTTTATACGTGGTACATGCTATTGGTTTGCGGTGTGGACTTTGCTCATCCAAATTGAGAATTTTGTTTTTCTCCCCACATATTATATGATCTTTTGACCGAATGGGCAATAGTATGGTGGTTAATAGTATAATTTAGTGATTCGGGCCCTCATCCTCTCTTCTCGAGGCGGTCGCCCTGCTTTCCCGGCCTATGGGCCGGCCCTGATTTCCCATGAGTACAAATTATCAAAATCGTATGCCTCACCAAGAGAGTTGAAACTAATCCCCATTTTCGGATTTATCACAAGCTTGGAAGGCTCCTCTGGATATTTGTGGATGGACCACTCGAGGGCGCTCATCCGAGAAGCACATGGAGTTCTGTCCGGCGGTGCACTTCCTAGACGCATCTGATTATAGAGGAATAGATATTTAAGTTTCGATATTCAGCTAGAATTTACAAGGTACCCCCCACAGGCACTTGCAAACCAGAACAATTCATACACTTCACTTATGTGGACATGCGTAATCTAATGGTTCTAAAGGAAGTTTATTTTTAACTGACAAGGAGAGGATGTGCTCACCTCTTGGTTCAACCAGGGGCCTGAAGTTTCACCTTCCCGTGGATTGCGTAGAGCGGGTCGATGAAGCATTCTTCCTTCACCGGAGCTCGCCTCCATCCCTTGTCGAACTGCGGCCGCCGACTGCTTGTGCTGGGGAGCTGACTGCTTTTTGTCTTTGTTTTGTGTCTTGTTTATTTGCGTGTACTCAGTTGTTTGCAGGTCCATGGAAGCCATGGCCGAGTTTGGGCATGTCTACCAACTCGCCACAGGACAATTCTCGGGGCTACCTATCGGAGAAATATTTACATCACTGGGCCCAGACCCTGATGATGTGGCTTATGAGGTGAATCCGAGCTTATTGGAATTATTGCACTATTAGCGATTTAAAGGTAATGATGATGAGGATCCTTACTGACATTTGTAATTATTCGATGAAATATACGAAACGTTCAAACTTAATGCTTTCAGCCATGATGATATGAATCTTAAACTATTTGTGCAAACCGTAACCGCTTTGGCGAAAGCGTGGCTACTTTCTTACCCCGTAGGTACCTTTGACACTTGGGAAAAGTTTAGCAAGGCATTCTTGACGCATTACTACCCAGAGAGAAAAGTTTACAAAGCTAGGCGCTGGATATTATAAATTTTGCTCAAAGGCAAGGTCCAAGCCTAGTAAAGGCATATCAAAGGTATCGTATTTTACTTGATAAATTTCCACATCATGGTATCCCTGATTGGCTAGTTCTGAACTTATTTTGTGGAGGGCTTAGAAAGGATTGCAAATCTCAATTAGACTTAGCCTCGGGAGGTTCTTTCACCAGTAGTAAAGTACCTGGAGCCTGTGAATTGTTAGATAAAATACATGCCAATCATGAAGCTTGGGGAACTGATAAGGGTGGAGAAGGAGGAGTTCAGATAGATTTTGATTGCATTAAAGCTTATCATAAGTCAGGGAGAGTTGATAAACTTAGTGAAAAACATTATCTTAACCTTGATGTTGTGTTATGGCTTGTCAAATGTTATATTGAGTTTTTGCAGGTTCCGAAATGAAAATGGGAATGTTACGCTGATGAGGATCCCAAGGAAGAGGTTATTGAGATCTTGGAGGTGGAACCATTAGAAACTTCTATTCAATATGATTATGACCTATGCAGGAATGACCTTACCCCAGGAGAGCCACACAACTAGAATATGAGCACGAAAACCTAATGCAGTAGGAAGGGGAGAACCGAGATACATGTGTGGATCAAGTTAAGTCGCCCCCTAAAAAGAAGGAGACCAAGAAGCCGGTAAATAATAATGTTACTAACATGAAAAAAGAAGTAACATCTTTTGTCAAGGGATGTGTTAAGGCAGCAGACACATGTAAACTTGTTGTACCTTGTTCTTTTGGTAACACCTCTTATTATGGACTTTGTGACCTGAGATCCTCGATTAATGTGATACATTATACTCTTTCTGTTAATATTCGTGATGAAATATATATTAGTAAACTCCAAACCACTGACATGGACATTAGTCTTGCAGATCGAACACTTAGGAAACCCTATGGCATGTTGCATGATGTTTATGTTGTTCTAGGAACTTTCACTTACCCCTTTACTTTTGTTGTCATGGAAATTCAATAAGATGATCTTTGTCCTATTATTTTTGGAAGATCTTTTCTTCACACTGCAGGGGCAAAGATCGATTGCAAGAGAGATGTGGTCTCTCTTCGTTTTGGGAAGGAGGAGAGAGAATTTCACTTCTCCAGATTTAAGAATCCTCCTCAACCAAGTGAGTATGATAACAGCAAAGACAAAACAATTGCTCAACTCGCCTCTATTTACTTCGGTAAGCTAAAAGATGAGCTGGAAAGGAGTGTCACTGATTATGAACAAAGTCCGGAAGATCCTGGTAAGATGGAGATCGACCAACACCTTGATGAGGCACCAGTGTAAGAACCCGACGCTGAGGAGAAGTTCGAGGTACCTGAAAAGAAAGGAGAAGGGAGACTCCCTCCCCCTAAGCTCAAGTCTTTACTGAAATAATTAAGGTATGAGTGTTTAGATGAAACAAATCAATACCCTGTTATTATAAGTGCTAACCTTTCAGATGAAGAAAACAATAAACTCATGGAAACTTTGATGAAACACCGCAAAGCCTTCGGGTATTCCATGGACGATCTTACAGGAATAAGCCCTTCTATATGTACGCACCGTATATATATGGAAGAGGGAGCCACACCCGTACGCGAATATCAAAGGAAGCAGAATCCTGAGATGAAAGAAGTGGTAAGAAAATAATTAGTTTGTTTGCTTGATGTTGGGATCATATACCATGTATTAGAAAGTAAGTGGGTGAGTCCAGTTCATTGCGTTCCTAAGAAAGGAGGGTTTATGGTGGTACCTAATAAAAGTAATGAACTAATCTCCACTAGAACAATAGTTGTGTATAGATTGTGCATTTATTTCAGGAGATTAAATAAGGAGACGCGGAAAGACCATTATCCGTTGCCCTTCATCGATCAATGCTTGAGAGGTTGGAAAAGCACACTCACTTTTGTTACCTTGATGGGTACTCTGGATTTTCACAAATAGTTGTGCATCCCGAGGATCAAGAGAAGACTACATTCACTCTTCCTTTCGGTATGTATTCTTACCGCCATATGCACGAATGCTATATTTGCTGATTTTGTTGAAGAAATCATGAAAGTTTTTATGGACGAATTTTCTGTCTATGAAACTTCTTTTGATGATTGCTTTCACAACCTTAACAAAGTCTTGCAGCAGTGTGAGGACACCAACCATAACAAAGTCATGCAGTGTGCTTCTTTCTCCGGCGAGACTCGTGACTGAAGTCAGAGCTGCTTGGTCCTCGACGTGTTTGATCGACTGTTTGGCATAGGCCGATAGGGTTCTTGTGTGCCGTTTGTTTAGAGGGGTCTTGATGAGTCGTTCGTGGTGAAGTCGGAGTCGCTTTCTCAGGGAGAAGTGATGAGTTGAAATTGTAGGCAACCTCGATGGTGTCCTCTCCTCGACGGTGTGTGTGGGTTTTATGGGTAGCCAGGTCAGCAAGGCTGCCCTTTCTTGTGGGCGCATTGTGAAGGTTTTCGCCCAGATTTTCGTAAATTAATCGAGCAATTCTCTTATTCCTTTTTTAGGAAACGGAGACCAAAGGGACACAACTTCAAAAAGTGGCACAGACGCGCACTTGTTGTCAACCCCTTAATTGGTGATAGACAAGTTGTGAGGTAGAAGAACGTCCATTAGTTAGCTGATTGGCCGGCGAGTTGGATGGTTTTTACTTTCAGTTCCGGCCATGAAAAACCCCATCCATGAACATGTAGCACTGGAGCAACCATGGTATGCCAAATAGATCCTTCCGCAAAAAACTACACGTACGACGATTTTCATACAAGAATGCATATCACACATGGCAACAATCAACCAATTAATCATGTTGCAAGTGCGACCACAACTTATAATTAAGCTCTAAATAGGGGAGTGTGGGTTTGATATGTGCCACCCACTTTGTGATTTATTTTACTTTTGTTGCCCTATCTGTCCGGGGTGTTATTGCATTGAAAGAAAAAAGATTGGCAAACGACTGCCCCATGGCAGCTGTGCAGTTTTCCAACGAAACATGGATTTGGAAGATATTTCAACAATATAATTTATCTCCCAAGGGATGCTAACGAAACGCTTGGATAATTTCAGTTTGAAGCAAGGCACTCTTACAATTTGAAAGAGGCTGATGTATCCTCATGAATGCATCATCCTTACAGGGTTTCTATAGGGGATAACTAAAGCTAATACATAGACCACAAATACTAGTCCACCACCACCAAATGCCTCCATATAAATGGCATTGCATAACCTAATGTAGCACCCGAATAAACATTATTTCATTTCAAGCATTACACAAAGTGTCAAAAACGCTCTTATATTATGGGACAGAGGGAGTAGAAGGCATTCCATGCCAGGTGACATTGTCGGATTGAGTGAGGCACCTGACTTTTCAGACAAGGAACTCTTGATTCCGGCGGATCGATGCACTCCTTCTTGGCCCTCTAACTGAAGAAAATCCAGATCGGCGTAGGCAGTTATCGGAGGACTGAAAGCCATCCAGAAAACGAGGATTCTATGCTGTTTCCGATATTGGCGCCTGCAGGTAGCAGATGAAAATTCTTTCTTGTGAACAAGATGGAAACAGAGATATATAGAACCAACATGCATGCATGGGACGTCGTCGGAGATTGATTTTACGTACCACACGCGGTCATCGGGCCTGGGCTCGACGTGGAATGATCAGAGTACAGTTTTGGTGTCCCAGCACCCGCCAGTTTTCGGACATGATGGAAGAGGCATTCTTTGGTCTCCTCGATCTCCGCCTTTTGCTGCTTGGTCTCGGCCAAATACCTCGCAGCTGCCCTCTGCGTCTTGGCCTGCAGCACAGCAGCAGGTTTGTTTAGACTACGTTCTTGATTAGTGGTGATGGAGGAGAGGACACGTCCAGATTATCCAGATCCGACAAACCTACAAGACTAGAACGTTCTTGATGAAGAAAATCCACAGCTCAAGCTACATATATATCCGAGGCAAAGGAAGAACGGACCCTAAACCTACCGGAGAGGAGAGGGGATTAAGAAGGGGCACGTACCATGGAGTGGAGTGGACGGAGGAGAGCCAGGGGGGACTGCTCGACGGCCGTCGTCGTCTGTTGTGGCCAGAGCGCAATGCCCCCGAGCTTGCGAGCTGCCACCATGGCCATTGCAGTTGCCATGTCGAGTGGATTTAGAGTAGCGCCGCCAATGTATCAGAGGGTATAGAGAGGAGAGTTAGATCCTGTTCACCGGGTTTGCTGCAATTCCAAAGGAAAGTTAGCTTTCATAGCTTTTGGTTTCAAAATAAAGATACACAACGTTCCAGAGGATGGAAAGTATCAATCGTTAGGCATATGCAGATTTCAAAAATCCACTCATAGCTCATTTTTGTTTGGGCCGAGTAACAGATGAGTTGCAGTGTTGCAGTCTCCTCGCACCTTGATATATATAATAAGAAGAAGAAACACTTGACACGAAAAAGCTTAGGTTTTGCCTGTGCTGTGAATTGGAAATTGGGCTAAGGATTCTGTTAACATCTTCATCTAGTTGGTCTCAAGTAAACTCCATCACATTTCACAAGGTGGGAAAAATGGAGCGTGCTAGAATGCCATGCCATGGAAGATTACGGCACCGTATGACAGTAAAAAAACATCTGGTGCTGTTGCCACCGTTCATAGATTGCAAATTAGGTCTACAGCACCTGATCACGTCCCAATCTCACTAGCCATTCCATATGGCCTTCGAATGACATCTTTCAAGTTTGGTATAGATACTGCTCCCATCACCAAATGCCCAACATCATATAGCTAATGTAGCGCCCAAAATAAACATCATTTCCACTGAGAGTATCACACAACGATCGATACTAGAAGATAGTCCAGGCAATGCATAGACAATGTACAAAAACCCAGATTCCATAGACGAAAAGCGTAACTACGGGTTCCATGGCAAGTGTCTGTCGGATTGGGCGAGACGCTAGCTGGACTTGTCAGACAACAAGAAACTCTTGTTCCCGGCGGATGCGTTTCTTCTTGGCCCTCTCACGGAAGAAGACCCAGACTGCATAGACAGTTACCGGGGGACTGAAAATCATCCAGTAAATGTACATTTTGTATTCTATCCGAAGTAAACGCCTGAAAATCATCAAAGTGAGACATAAAGAGTTATTTACTCGGGTGAAAACCATAAGATGAGATATGCACAAATATAATCACTTGGGCAACAAACTAATAGAACTGAAAACGGTATCATCACAGATTTAAGCAAATGTTAAAAGAATAAAAGTATACATACCAAACAGGATCATTGGGCCTAGGATTGACTTGTGGCCAAAGATGCGGCAAGAGGTCGAAGTTTGACAAGCCTATCTTGCCATGATTGATACTGTAATTCCATCATGAGTTTAGCCTTTTCACTGTGAGGTGACGTGAACGACTGCAGCAGATTTCGTGTAAGCACAGCACAGCTTGTATATATTACTACTTAAATCTGAATCACAAAGAACTACAACATTGAAACTGAAATTGGAAATATATAGAAGAACCTGGATTTTATTTATTTTATTTTGAACAAGGGGAAGGTCCCCTAAGGTGTTTGATTATGATGTGGTGCTAAGGACTGCATCAAGTTTGGCATAAGAGGCACATGCAAGGACGTATTTCATAGTATTTAACTATGATTATGTCGGACAAGACCATAAGTGGTGTTACCCTGCGTGTCCTAGACATACAATATCTCTTAGATTACTGAACCAGTGCAACTGAACCATTGGTCTTTTAAAAAAAATGGATATAAATGAAAATTTGTTAAGTTGAAGAAAGTAAAAACAAATATTTACTATTTTGATAATATACTCGGTACTTGGTACTCCCTCCGTTCAAACTAAAACCACGACAAGAATTATGGAACGGAGGGAGTAATTCTTAAAATTTCTTAATAGATACGGAGTTGCGTGTCCTTTGTTTGCAGGCTAATGACCAAAGAGAAAAATAAGAATAAGATACTATGTGTTTTGTGCGGGCATCGATATTTCCTATCCGACGGTCTAAAGGGCTTGGAACACCGACCAGCATGCCCGTACGGCTGCGAATCCCTTCTTTATGGGTCGCTCATTTGTTGAATCGGACAGCTTTTACTCATTCGTCTTGTGTATAGTATTACATGTTCTAGAGAGAGTTCAGCAGCACTGCGCAAGATACGAGCAATGCAAGGCAGTGGAGCATACGAAGCCTCGGCGCCGGCCGGTGCATACATGAGCACATTGGGACAAGCGGTAGAGCAGGAAATTATTACTCCACTATTCTGACCCATATTATATGAAGCTTCTATTCTTGTATGGAGCTGAACAAAGGTTCCAGTATGTCCAAAATAGAAACATTACAAAGAAATGATAGTGCTTTCTGGGTAAACTCGTGGTTTGTCTTGTCTAAGGTAGACTAGCACATTTTTCCGACCCAATTAATTTCAGAATTTAAACTATAACCGCCGTCACTCTCAAACATAAGAAACCTGTGCCAGTTACTTTTTTTTTGCGGAAAAACAGAGATTTCATTACTCAGAAAGGGGCATAGTACAATCTAAATTGACCAGGTACATAGCTGGAACCGGGCATGAGTTGGGCCATTCTTCCGAAAGACCGCAATTCCAAGCTAGCTTAGCAAGCGCATCACCAGCTACGGTCTGAGTACGACTAATTTTTCCTGCAGAAATCTCTCTGCTTTCATTCAGCAACTGCTTAATCTCCTTCACCCGGAACCTATGGGGCGATCTGCTCTCATATGGTGGGTTGCTACCATGGCCACCGCCTCGCTACAGTTCAGCCCAATTGGATCGGCATAAGAAGCTTGTGCGAGTTACCAGCATTAGTAAAATCTAAATCACTAAGAACTAGTACGAAAATTGGAACTGGAAATGTGTAGATTCTGGGTAAACTCTCGGACCTCTCAACGAACGGAAGAGGGGGAGGGGAAAGGAAGGAGAGAGGGGAGCTCACCTGGACAAATCTTGAGCGACCAAAACCTGCCGGGGTAGAAGACCTAGGCCAGAACCGGCTGAGCGCCTCCGGTTGCCGGCCACCGACGAGCTTCCTTCCCGCACACCGGATTGCCGCCATCGCCATCTTGGTTGGGTCTCGCCGCCTCACCTGACGGGAAGTTCTTGGCTTGGCTTGGCTTGGCTAGGGTTCTTCTTCGCCTCCGGCCGGCCGCGCTCCGACTGCGAGACACTCCTCAGCTTCCGGAGGTTTCCAGAGAGTGCGGCGGCGCCGGCCTTGTGTATATCCACCCCCCCGCCACGGGTGCTAGCAGGCCAGCCCATGCTACTCGGTTTCTCGATTGGGCCTAAAGGAATTAAGCCCACACCCCGTTCCGTATGGTTTCTCAGAATTCCGCTTCTGGAATTTGGGATTGCATTTCGAATATGGGAATACCAAGCCTAATCCCCTAAAAAAAACAAGCCTAAAAATAAGAATATGGGATTACCATCGCCAAAAAAAGGAGACCTCCTATATGACACTCTTTTATGACGCTCTTTAGCAGCCTACGCCACCCTGTGCTATTTTTTCTTCAGATTCGTTAAATTAAAAAAAGTTCAGTGTGTATGTAAAAAATGGTCACCGTATATTAAAAAAAAGCCCAGTATGTACTTAAAAGATGTTTACAGTATATTCAAAAAGTTCACCCTGTATGGAGCAAATTTCACTTTATATTATAAAGCAATTTATATTAAAAAATGTTCATTATGGATTTAAAAACCTCTCACCTTATATTGAAACAATATTTATTGTACAAAAAATAATAGAAAATGGAAAGGAGAAAAGTAACATGTTGTATCGTAATAAAGTTGGAAATGACTACAACCACGCCTCCTTTTCTTCTTGAAAAATCCCTTTTTCAAGGGAATGCCAACACACTTAATTAATATCATAATCTAGTTACAACGTTCACAACATGCAACAAAATAAAATTAGGGAATCCCCTTCCAAGACAAAGTAGGATTCGTATCAAAAGATTGTTTAGCAAGAGTGAGCGCCACCATGTTAGCATTCGAAAACAATCTTTGGAACAGCAACAAAACAATACTGAAACCCTTCTGGAAACAGTCCGCCAAAATCGCAGCATAGGGACAGAAAATCCATGTCTCAATCATACACCATTACACGCTTGGATTAACTTGAGAGAATCTGACTCAGCAACCAGCTTGATGAACAATTCATAATTCTATGTGCTAACAAAAATTAGATAGGGCGATATGCAGAACACACAAATGAATACAATGAAAATATTTTCAGAGGTAATATGTTGACAAGAGGTTGTAAGTTTCCTAAATTACTTTGCTGCAACTCTTGTCCTGGTAAAAAAAACGTCGGAGTTTAACCTTGTTTGGCAGCAAATATAACTGTATTATGTCGTAAATTAAACTGATTGTTCTCCATGAAAAATGACCAGCCATATTTGACTTATTGTTTAAACAAAATCAACCTGATGCTAAAATAGCACCAAAGATAACATGTAGTGTAAGAAATGTGATCAATACCGACATGAAAATATAATCGGTTCCTGTAAAACATGTAATTTCTGACATGTAGGTAGGACAGAAGCAGTTAAAAAATGAAGTTGTAGCAAGTCTGCGTTAGCAGTAATAAACTATGGTTGGTGGTTCTGAAAATTACAATTTGCTGAAATCAGAAGAACAAATGATTTCAGTATCCAGTGATCACTCATATTTACTATGTGTAAAACAAAGTTTTTTACCACATCTTATAGAAATGTACTCGTAGTAAGGATGCATACTTAACAACAACTACAAATGAGCGAACGTTATGGCTAGGATTACCATAAAAAGCTAGAATTTACTATGGAAATGAGACTAGCAAATCATAGAGATGTAGTAAGGATGCATACTTAACATAACAACTACTACAGACGAGCATTAAAGAATTCACCGGGAACGTTATGGCTAGGATTACCATCAAAAGCTAGAATTTACTGTGGAAATGAGACATTCTAGCACAGCCAATCATCGCTCATTTCATGGACAGCAACACTGGTTGGAACATCATCCATCCATCCAGGTACATAGATCACCAGGACTCAAACGCATACCAATCTAGGCAAGCTCAGGGCCTACAGAATTGGCATCACGCTTACACAAAATATGACAGTACAGGATGCAAACCGCAACCTGCACCCAACCTCAGGTTTTCAACCTCTGGTCTGATTGATTAGTCACAGTGTATATAAATATTTATATATCTAGGGGATGATCAGTCATCGTCTCTGTCATCAGACCAGAGGCTGCTCTTGCTTCTCTTGCTTGTTGGAAGCCTCAGCTACCTGCTTAGACTCACGGTAATTCATATAGTCATGCGTAGCCGCATAGCTAAAAAGGCAAAGCCCTCCATACTTGAAGAATAAATTGATGAATTTTGCTCTTCGGTAGAAGCACCTGCAGGGTAGCTCAGAAGTGAATACAATTCTTGCAAACAAGATTGAAACAGAGATGGAACGAACCAACATGTGTCGGAGATAGATTCTACCAGGCGGGGTCATCAGGCCTAGGCTTGACATGGAGACAGAGATGCTTGAGCAGACCACAGTTTTCAACTCCCAGCACCTCACGGTTTTCGAACATCTGAGTGAAGAGCTCTTCTTTCGTCTCCTGGATCTCAGCCAGAAGACTCTCTGCCTTCTGCACCTTGGCCTGCAGCAGGATTAGACAAAGTAATGAGACAACAAAGCTCATGTAAATGAGTCAACCGAGATCTCGTTAAGAGGAAAACGATGTTCTTGATGAAGGAAATCTACAAAAAAAAGGCTACATATCCTACCAACAAGTTGTACAGGCAAAGGAAGAACGGACCCTAGTCGCTGTCGCTCAAAACCTACCGGAGAGGAGTGTAGTGGTCTAGTGGACGGAGGACATCACCTAGAGAGATAAGGTCTCGTTCGAGATACATATCCGACCAAGAAGTTCTAGAGGCAAAGGACCCTAGTCGGGTTTCTTTTCGATTTGAAACGGAACGGCAGGAGCTCTGCCTATGCGTTAAAAGATTAGGAATGTACAGAGAAGAGATACAGGTCCAGAGGAAAGGGAGGAAAAACAAAAATGCAATCACCAGCAGGGCGATGCCTGTACAGCGGCGTGACACTAGAATGCTAAGTCCATCAGCTTAAGATCTGCAGATATCAGACAGGTAACACCATTGGCCGACGTCGCGGAGTTGGAGAAAATGCGTCGATTTCTTTCGGTCCACAGATGCCAGTGCCACGCAAAGTAGGCTGCCTTGGCAGCGGATGATTTGTCTCTGGAGCAAACGGAGTGCCACCATTTCTGGATGGAGTTGTGGGAATTGGCCAGGGTAGCACCAGCCTGGGGTCTGGTTGAGTTTGAACCACGCTTCGTTGGCAAAGGGGCATTTGCAAATTAGGTGGTTGGCAGATTCGAGCACCTCGCTTGCAGTCTGTCGGCAGTGGGGAGCCGATTTTGTGCGAGCAGCCAAAGGAAAAAATTTGACCTTCCTCTCAACTTTGAGGCTCCAAAGTCTTCTCAAGGTCAGGCTGGGGAATGGACCCAGTAAATTGGCAGTCATATGCCGAGGCGGCAGAGTAGGCCCTGGAGGCCGTCCATCTCCAATCAATTCTATCGTGGTCAGCATTGAGATTCACTTGTTGAATTAGCACAAAGGCACCGAGATCAGCACGTGAGGTGAGATGCTCCAGCCATTTCACCCATCTACCATTTGTAAGAGCATCAGCCACCGAGTGATTTTTCCTCATTGCCAAGGCGAACAGACAAGGGGCGGGATCACAAGGTGCAGAGCGATTCAGCCACCTGGAGGTCCAGAACTTGCAGAGGCGCCCGTCTCCAAGTCGTCGCTCGAAACCTACCGGAGAGGAGGAGGGGGAGCGAGAGGTGGAGCTTACCTGGGAGTGAAGTGGACGGAGGAGAGCGAGGGGGGACCGCTCGACGGCCGCCGTCGCCTGTGGCGGCCGGAGCGCAAAGCCCCCGAGCTTGCGAGCCCCAGCGCGAGCCGCCGCCATGGCCATCGCCGCCGCTTGGCAGTTGCGATGTCGAGTGGATTCGGAGGGAGACGAGAGAGGAGAGTTCGATCCTCTGAGAGGGTTTCGCTGCCTGGAAATTTAACATGGGCCGAGCCCACCTGGTTTCCCTTTTTTCTTTATTATTTTTCTTCATTTTTGTTTCTTTCTTCATCTGTTTTTAGAGAAAAGGCCATCAGACCAGCTTGTTTAATTAGAAATATTTTAATTAGAAGAAGAATTCAAGGAACTTCCCATAGCCAATTTTTATTCCAAAGAGGAAGTTCTACTAATTTTTTTTAATTAGTAAGCGTTCTTGAATTCGTTAATTCTTTGTTTATTTTTCTTCGTTTATTTTACTTTCAAATGAATTCCTAATTGTTTCAGCCGTCCGTTCTCCGATTGGGCAGTAAGGGTCGGAGAAGGGTTATCACTCGTAAATTCTTTGAGCTGGGATTGATCACTGATCAGGTGTGATCAATCTCGTCCGTGCAAGAGACTGATCCGGTGCGACGAGTCTATGCCTAGAATAAGGCGAATATCCTTTTCTGAGCCCAGACTCATCTGCACCTGCGCTGAGGAAAAAAATCAAAAAATATTAGAAAATTTCAAACAATTCTATTTTATGCATGGTAGATAATTTGGTGCGTGAGTTCCGTTCCAATTTTTAGATCATTTGGCCACCTGAGTAGCTCTCGGCAAAAAAGACAATTTGGGGTCTGTAAAAAAGTTTACTATTCATGTACTGTTCTGACCCAATTTGTCTTTTTTGCTGAGAGCTACTCAGATGTCCAAATCATCTGAAAATTGGAGCGGACCTCACACAATAAATTATCTACCATGCAAAAAATGGAATTTTTTGAATTTTTTTGAATTTTTTCTTGACCGGGTGCAGATGAGCCTGGGCACCGAATCGCTGCATTGTAGAATAAGGTCACGGTAGTGTTCACTCCTGGTGAGATCAAATCGAAAATATGCATATCAACTAACCCTCTAGATCATGTGGTCAAAAAATGCAAGCTCAATGTAGTGACATGGAAAAATGTTAGTTCAGCTAGCCTTTTGTTAAAAGAATTTAATGCAGTGTCAAGCCCGCAAGAGTGTAGTCCCGCGATTTGCAAAGGAAAAAAACAGTGTGGTCCTACAACTATTATAGCTACATCTCAGATAATAGACTGATGCCCTTCTTGATCTGATTTTGAAGAACATGATTCTCTCTTATAACATTCTTTTGCGGAAAATATTTCCGATCGATTCATTAACTATCATCGTATACAAAAAACAAGAGAAGTAACAGAAATTACATCAAGATCCGTAGACCACCTAGTGACAACTACAATTACTAGAATGAGCAGGCGCGCCGTCATCATCGCCTCTCCCTCACCGGAGCGGGGCAAACCTTGTTATAGTAGACAGTCGGAAAATTGTCCTACTAAGGCCCCACAGGACCAGCCAAGGGCAGAGCCACTATGGCATTGGGGGTCAAATGACCCCAATGGGTTTATGTTAAACCTTTACTAAATAGATGGTAATCAAAGTGTATTAGGGTTGAACACATGCAATATATGAAGATGACCCCATGACAAATTTAGTAGGCTTCGTCCCTGGGACCAGCGCAACAGAACAACAACCGTCGCCAATGAAGAGAGGCGTCAGAAGGATCGAATCTGTAGACATACGAACACAGACGAAAAAGACTACGTCCACGAAGATCCACCGAAGACCAACACTGACCGAATCCCATGAGATAACTGGAGACACACCTCCACATGCCCTCCAACGACGCTAGGCGCACCGCCATTGCCTTTCTGAGTAGAATATAAACCCTAATCGACCACAAAAAACACCTAAAACGAAGCATGTCTACTATTTTCTTCGTTGGTTTTTCCTCCCCTCCCCCCCCCCCCCCCCCTCTTTTTTCTCAACGCATGCCTACTATTTTCAATACACATTGCTCATTTTCATATACTTGTGGAACATTTCTTTGATACACATTGAACATTTTTCAAATACATGAGGTATATTTTTTTAGATACATATATTGATCATTTTTCAAAAACATGTCAAAGATATTTGAAATACACATTGATCATTTTTTTAATGGCATGGAACATTTTTTACGAACCACACAAACATTTTTTACACTGTATAAACATTTTCTTAATATGTCACATATAACTTTTTTGAATGGTACCGAACAATTTTTTTTAAACTACACAAACATTTTTTGTACATTGTATAAATTTTTTTCGAAAATTTCATGGACATATTTTTGAAATGCTTGAACATATTTAAATATTCCACATACTATATTTTGGAAGCTATCAACATTTTCTAAAAGTTGCATGACAGTTTTTTATACATTGCTTTAGCTCTTTTTAAAATAAGTGATGAATGTTTAATTCAATTAATTTTCTGAATATACAATATATTTTAATAATTATTTTCGAAATGAATATAAAAGTAAAAGAATGGAAAAAAAGAACGAACCTAACACTACCTGGGCGGACCCACAGTGCCCTCGCTTGAGGCGATGGTAACTTCCATCTCGTCTCAAGCGAGATATAGGGGTGCCGGGCTATGTATCGCAGAGTATGGCTTGCTGCGATACAGAGCATAGCGTCACCAGCAGTACTCCGTAAATGGGCCGGCCAAGCACGTGGGAGGAGCACTGGTTCCCTAGCACAAAGTTTTTCCTTTTGTGTTTTATTAATTTTATTTATATTTGTCTAAAAAAACTTTTATTTAGATATAAGAATTTGAAACATATTAAACTTTTATTTCAAATTTTTTTAAACGGTATTTAAAAATTATATGCTCACTTATTAAACATGTTCGTGATAATTAAAAAATATTCCTGTGTTACAAGAAAAATGTACATGAAGTTTTTATAAAACCTGTATATAATTTTAAAAAAATTGTGTAATGCCAAAAAATATTTTTTATCATTCAAAAAATGTACATAACAATTAAAAATATGTGCCTGACATTTTTGGAAAACATTTATACAATGTAAAAAAATGTTTGCGTGGTATAAAAAAATGTTTCATACAATAGAAAATTGAACGTGACGTTTTATATAAATATTCTGATTTTCAAGTTGTTCGTGATATTTTAATAAATGTTTATACAATGTAAACAAATGTTCACATGGTTTAACAAAAATGTTTAGTGCCAATTAAAAAAATGTTCAACATGTTTTTGATTTTTTTTAACATATCAAAAAATATTTAAAATGTGTATTTGATAAAATATACATCATGTATTTGGAAAATATTCAGCGTGTGTGAAAAAATGTTCCATGTGTGGATGAAAAATGTACAATGTGAAGTAGACGTGTGTTGAAAGAAAAAAGAAAATAGGAAAAAACCCAAAGAAAACACAAAAAACAGGATACCGAAGAAAAACAAAGAGAGCCAAAAACCCCGATGAAGAAACGCAAAAAAAAACCTAAGAAAATGAAGAAACCCAGTGAAAAACACAGAAAACCGGTCGAAAACTGAAGAAGCGGACCAAAAAACGAACAGAAAATCAAAGGTGTACATCTGTCATTGGAACGGCCCATTGGCTACATGCTGTAGGCAAGCCAGATGTACATCTTGTATGTCTCAAAAAAAAAGATGTACATCTCGTAATAGGCAAGATAGATATAGCTCTGGCGAGATATGGATCCCCCGTGAGCAAACGGTCCCTTAACATCACTGCGTTGGTACCGGCATCACAGCAGAAAAACATAGTGCGTTCCACTTCAGTATGATGATCAGTGCACTGTGCATTTGGTTTTCGGTGAGATTCCGCACAGTCGAAATAGCTTTGTTACTCTTCGATATTCAGAATGCAGAGTAGAGTTCAGTATCTATTGCACATCTTATAACAAAGGGACACATTCCTGAGTCCTGACCACACCAGGTGACAAAGTGCATCTTATAACAAAGGGACACATTCCTGAGTCCTGACCACACCAGGTGACAAAGTGTGTGTCGTTGAGAATTTTCCATTTTAAGACATTATAACTGGGCACCCTAGGAGCTCCCTCACGCTATCAGCCTTCGGTGCCGTCCGATTTCACGTTATGTCCGTCTCTGGCCGTTGGATGCACAGTGATTTCTTTTGAACGCTCCCGTCCCCGCAGCTTCATGAGGGCAGCTACTCCCGTAACTTTTTTGGACTAACGTGGTTAACTGGACCAAACAGCCCACCTACCATAGCAGCCTGCCGAAGCGAGGGAGCATGCCGTGGGCGATTGTGCGCTCGCTAACCCTAACCAAGGCAAACGGCGGCGGCGGCGGCAAGCTGGCGGCAGGTCCCATTTAGCCCTTGCGGCCGCCATCATGCCAGACTATTTCTATCATCCTGAGTAGCGGGTCTGCCGTGGCGAGGATGACGCCCCGTCGCCCCCGCCGAGGTTGCCGCGATGGAACCCGCCCTGGGTCACAGGTGCTGGCGCCTCAGCGATGGCATGATAGTTATCAGCCGCGAGTGTAGGCAAGAAGGCCAGACCTCATCGTGGTACATCCTTCTCCGTCTTGCCTTTTTCTGCCATAATTTTTACTGTTCGTTGAAATGGTTGCCGAGCTGTTCATAGCGGCGCTGTAGGGAGAGTCCAAGTCCTAGCACGTCACTGTATTATGTCTCAAGCACCACAGCAGCCTTCCCCACCACCACGCTGTTGTAAGAAGATTTTCATGGTAGCTCAAAGGGGTGGCATGGAGAGGAAGAGAAGGATGTGGTGTCGTGCTGGCCAGCATGCAGCAGGGTGACCATGGCAAGGTTCCAGTTGTCCACGGTGAGAGAGTTAATTAACGTTGTCAATTCATATGCCTATTCTTTTATGTGTATTTGTGAGTTGTTTTTGTCTTCTGTGGGAATATATATATAAGTTAGTTCTACTGCCTTTATATTCTTTATCCTACTGTTCATTCATTTAACAAATCATCTACTCGGCCTAGCGCCAGAGAGGTTACTTGTATGGGCGTGATATTTTTGCTCCTATTGATGTCCTCAGTGTTTCTTTTTATATGTGTTTTCAGGTTTTGGGACAATGTGCTTTTGCTTAGATACTCAGCTAGGGTGCCAACGAAATCATTCTCCTTTGGCATATTGGTATCTACTTTTGGATCTGAAATCTCATACTATGTCAATCGTTCAAAAGAAATTCCTTTGTTTGCTTCTATTTTACAATATTTCCTTACATGCAAGTTATGGTTATATGAACAACAATAATGTTGTTGTTCTATCCAGAATCATGGTTTTTTTCTGTGATCTTATACGAAACCGAAAAATCTTGCATTCATCACAACTTCTGCAATACCAAAACCTTTCTTACATACTGCAAGATATCCATATTCATAAATTGTAATGAAGACAAATCCTTCATTATAAAAAGTCTTTGGAAATAAGAAGGTAGAGAGACCTAGCCATCTATAGAAATAACTCCAAGTTACTAGCATATCTGTTGAAAACATATACGTTTTACAATAATCAAAGGTTTTAACCTTTTTGCTTTTTTTGGTAACAAAAGTTTACAAAGTGAAGGATTATTTCATTTTACCACTTTTAAAGAGATAAAATCCTCCCAGTCATTTATATTGAGGCATTGTATTCCACTTATTTACATTTTTCTTTTATTCTTAACCTACCATCTTTTCCCAATATGATCCTTCTATATGTTCTCACCTCATTTTTTTTCCACTACAACAGGAGACCTCATTTATGCTTTTCGTGTGAATTTAACTTCATATGTTGTTGTCTATATATTGATGAGAAGTTCTACCATTCTATTTTAATAATAGACGGGCGCAGCAACGCGCGCCAATCATGATCTAGTATATTTCACAACATTGCAGATATAACCACATATACGGCACTCAGTCAGACATAGATGATGTAAATTGTACTTTAACAACCAGACTAAGAAAACTGACAAAAAAAGAACTTCATTTTTCACTGTCTATTCACCAATAAATAGTGGCCGCGCTGCGCCATGGATCCATGGGGTCTTCCCATGGATCTGGAGGTCGGCCTGCTGCCCGATGGCTGGTGCTGCCTGGGCTAACGCGGGATCCTCTGGCGGCTGGAGTCTCTGCCAGTCGTGGTGGTGTGGTAGGCGCGTGGTGGCGCGTGCGGTGGTGCCCGCTTAGCCACCTGCTGGGCGTGGCTTCTGGCCTGGATCTGGCTGGGCTGCGGCGAGGGACAGTCTGCTGCTCGTTCTGCGGCTTGCCGTTCAGTGCGGGCTGGCAGGACTGGCTGTGCACGGTCGTTGCTGGCTTTCTTGCTCGCCGGCCAGGTGGGTCGGGGCTCCGGGCGCAGCGCCACTTCAATCTGGCGTCTCTGGGCGCGAAGGTGGCTGCTGCTCAGCAGCGAGGTGGCGGCTTGCTGCTGGAAGCTTGGCTGTGTGCAGCAGGCGGAGTGTGGAGGCGGGTGGCCTACGGTGGAGGGCAGGTTGGATTCGCTTCGATCCGGCCTGCGGTGGCCTGAATCTGACCATGTGCGGCGACGGGGCGGCCGTGGTCCTTTGTGGTGGTGCAGATCAGCTACCCACCTCACTCAACCGGTCTTCAGGAGTGTGTATCAACTTGGGGCGAAAGCCTTGCTCTACCTGGAGCCGGCGGCGGCAACGCCCGTGGGCGCCGCTAACCTCCTTGGAGGCGTCGTTGTATTTGTTGTTTGCACCCTCCTCGTCGAGACCCCGGGGGAAACCCCTAGTCCAGGTCCTCCTGTACGGATGATGGCGGCGCAACCAGCGTCGCGGCCCTTCTTGAAGGCGTCATCTTTGGGGTCAACATGGTTGTTGTGTGGGTGTTGCTTGCTGCCGGAATGTTGGTGGTGGTGGTGCGGCCGGTTGGGGTCGACGGTGGTCTGTGTTGCTGCTGCCCTGCTTCCTATGTGTTCGTCTTCGGTGGTGTTCCCTGGTTTCGGTCATGTTGCTGTGCATGTTCAAGTACCTCCCTTGGTGTCCACTGTGGTGCGGTGAGCCTAGTGCTCTTGGTGTCGTTCCGGTTCATCTTTGCTCTTCGATGACGCAAGATGCCTCCCCAACTTGCTAATCGTTCCGGATTCTCGTGACGGAGCTCCCAATCAAGGTTCGTGTTGTCACTCGTTGGTTGTGGTTGCTCCTGAGTTGTGTCGTGAGGTTCGGTTTGCACGCCGGTGCGGTGCGTTAGGTTGCTTGCTTAGTCTTGGTATTGTGATCCCTCCACGACACCCCACATCTACTTGTGCCTCCCGTGGTGTTAGTCCTTCGGTCTGCTAGCTAGGTCGGGCCTTGTCCTGGGCGTCTTTTTTTTCTCTTCTTCTGTAACTTTGTTACTTGTACGGTTTTCGGCCCGGTTTTTCTCATAAACGGGGTCAATTTGTTTAGGTTTTCGATCCGGTTTCCCTTATAAACTGGATCAGCCAAAGCTTAAGAGGTGACTGTTGGCTTCGGCGGCTTTTTGAGCAATATATTGAGGTGGGGAGGATCCCCTCCCCCCCGGTGACCGTTCAAAAAAAAAAAACCATCAGGACAAGTGTGTCATGCACTGCATTGTGATTCAAATATATACAAACTCCTATGGAACTCTATCACAATCTCAATGAAAATTAGGGCTCGTGGCTGACCTACCTTTGTGCCAATCTGCGCTAGAAAGGTAGCTAGCAGCACTAGAATCCACAGAAGTCCTTGATCTCACCCTGCACGTCCTCGTTCCTGAGCTTGGACATGGCCGACTTCAGCACCTGCCGTCCTCGAGGCTGTGCTGCACTTTCAGCACGCGCCCTTCTCTCGCCGGGGGCCTGTCTAGGACTAGGAGCAGCCTCTCCCTCAGCTGCCTCTGAAAGATGGCCTCCTCCGGGTCCTCCAGTGATGTGTCTGGGCCCTGGGGTCACATCCTGCATTTCAAACACCCATGAGACAAGACTCATTCGCCGTATTCTGATTAGGGGACGCAGACCATCATCACTCTCATCCTCCTCATCTTTCAGGTGTTGTCGACGGGGTGAACCAGGTGATCAGCGACATTTGTTGCAGGGCAACCCTAGGATTTCGGTTCACATTCACTCGAACAAACTACTGAGTTCATTGCAATGCCAAAGGGCAATAAGTACATGCTTTGTACGGCTCGAAGATTCAATACCCGGAGAATGAATCTATAAGCGGCTTTACTTTTTCTTTTCATAGACGAGCAGGAATAACAATGTTCAGATAACAAAAGGTAACAAAGTTTACTGGGGATACAATTTAGATATTAATAGTTTCTCAAAAAAAAAGTTACATATAGGAATAACCACGATTAAGATAACACAGTGCAAAACTCCCTAACAGAGAACCATAATTCCCTCCAGGATCAGGATACAGCGAGAGGTAAAACAGACGCCAGGGGATTACAGAAACTTGAGCAAGATAGCATCCCACAAAGATCTACTCCTAATAATCCGGAGGCGATGACGGCACTCCTGATGGTGCTGAAGAGATCCTTCGTCTTGCTGGGCCGAAGAAGCATCCATTGCTGCAGGAAAGGTAATATGCAAAAGAGAGTGTCGGTTGGATGCTTGATAGCCTTGCGCTAGAAAATAACATCATTTCAGATTGTTCCAGAGAGCCACTAAATAGCAGTAATCCCAAATCAAAGATAGATAATCGGTGCTCCCAGTCGCATCAAATTTCAGCCAAGTAATCATATCTTGGACTGATAGAGGGCGCCAATTCCAACCCAAAAAGTCCGGAACGAAAGACAAGACAAAAATAGTAATGGGGCAGCAAAAGAAAAGATGATCAGTTGTTTCAGTTTCCCCGCACAGCGTCATGTTTCATCTGTAGGCCCATGTCTACGAAGTATTTGTTCTCTTGTGGGGTCTCTATGATGGAGAACCTGCCACTGCCATGTAAAAATCCTGATCCTCCAAAGAAGTTTTAGCTTCCAGAGTTTGACCGAATATGGGGTTTGGACTCCCTGATGGGAAAGCCAACGATACATTGGTTTTGTGGTATAAATTTTGTTACCAGCAAGCTGCCATAACAGCTTTACTTCTTTCAGAGTTTGCAAATCTACATGAACATATACAGATGCAAATTTGTTTGAACTTTCACGACTAAGGTTCTTCCAGTAGCTCCAATAATAGCACACCAGGACAAATAACCCTCACAGGTTGATGTAAGGCGTGATGAGAAAGTGAGGAAAAGGAACAGATGCATTGGACACACATAGATTTTTTTTTCTTCTCTCTCTAATAGAAGAGAGGCAATGGCGCAAAGCCACGAATAGTAACCAAAACAGTCACTACAGAAGCATTACATGAACAAATAAACTTCTCCCATCTATACTGAAATTAAATGCTGCGTACTTTGACTACTGAAGATTACTTGATAGTACATAGATGGGAAAAGGATTGGTTTACTCACTGTGAAGGGGAGCGCCTGAGACATTGATCACCTTACCGAAGTGCTCGGAGGTAAGTTGCGCCCACTCACAGACCCCTGGTAAAATTTTGTGCAGGTCGGTATTATCACCCAGATATCTTGTGCCTGTGATCCTTGGTTCTATTGTCAGTTGCTCAAGAACAGAAGCATTTCCCAAGATACAACACGCCAGCTTAATCTGAGCCTTGTAACAGCGAAACCCGCTCATGAAGACCGTCTTGAGATGATCATGCCGGCGCATATCCACCACCTCAGCACTGGACACACCACTGGATGACACATAGAACATCTGCATTGGAAGCTTGCGATCATTTTTTCAAACTAATCAAAGTACAGTTCTTTCTTCAAGGTCCACATAGTAATATTTCTTAATAAATAAAATGGCACTCACATTCAAGTGCAATGTCTCCAGTCGGGGTGCAGCATCCAAACAATAGGCCAGTTGAAGAACTTCAATGTCATAATTGGCTTCTTGTGGTCTTGAATGGACAATTATTATACAAGTCATGTGCCTCAAATGCATAAACATTCCGTCAGGTCTTGTTGGCAGTTTCTGCAACTGAAACATTACCCGAGCAAATAAGATGACGTTGACAGAAACACTAATTTTGAAGAACCGTGAGGTAAGAAAAAAAAATCCAACTAACCTGTGCATATTTTGATAGAGCAGCAGATCGCACATTTAATATCTTCACTGGCAAAATGATTGGAACTGCAGTGAACGCATTGGCCAGCCCTTTCTTACCACTAAACATTATTGTTGCCTTCTCTAATTTTGAGCAACCATGATGCACTATAGGGACCACTTGCCCTTTGTACTCAAAATGAGAAAGATCTGCAGCATGAAACTCGACCATCTCCACTTCCATTCCATCAATTCGCAAATGCTGGAGTTTATCAAGTTGGTGTGGTATGCTTAAATTAGTTACACCGGAGCACTCGATCATCTCTAGGTCCTCAAGTGCTTACAATTTGCCAAAAAGCCTGGAAAGTCTCCGGATATCGCGACTGATTGCAGAACAAGCCTTCTGAGTATTGTAAAGCCACATATTGCTGAGTGTGGCTTTATACGAACACCTCCAAGAAACAAGGACCGTACAAATGAGCTACCTTGAGCATCTAATAAGGCCTCAAGATGCAAGTGGTTTACTTGTTCGAACAGGTCCTTGAACCTCAGATCAAGATGTACTATCTTTGCCTTCGATGAAGCGGCAAACCGAATCCACCTGTCGAGATGATCAGAGTCCTTCTCGAGCAGGCCACACCTGATGCTGAACTTATTGATTCCTATCCAACTATGCTGCTGAATAACACAATTTACTGTCTCAATGCACTTTGCTTGTTTTATTTTGGTATCATTCTCATCCAGATAACGGGGGCCTTTAAAAGATAGATTACAGTGGAATGTCCAGAGCATTCTCCAACTTGTTGAAACAATGCTTGTACTCACAGCCTTTTTCAGTGGCAGAAGCGATATTATAACAGCTTGAACATCCTGTGACAAGAAAGGACCTGTGTATTTTCAGGATGGTTGAATTTTGACTAGAACTGACATTATAACAGGTAGACACAGTGAGCTGAAAGTGCATATATATTTGAAAGAGAAATCTGAAACAAACTGCAATATATATATATATATATATATATACTTTTTTTTTTTTTTTTTTGCTGCAGTTTCACTGAGTCCCTCATGATCCTTTCAGGCAAGTTAATGTGTTATTGACGCCGAAATCAAGTTAAGAAAGAAGCCCTAAAACAGTGGAAGCCCCACGCTGCAAATCCCAGAAAACACCAGTCTTTTATGTCCCAAAGTTCCAGATCTGTGGTCCTTGGACTTGGAGAACACACAAGCAACACATCAATCAAGAAGATGAAAAAGAGTTGACGGAATGGAAATTACCACGGGCAGGTCCTCCATCTTGAAGGACGGCGCGTTACTGGCGCCGTGGTGGTGCTCCGACCTGCTCCGCTTGGCCGCCAGCCCCTGTTCCATGGGTTGCTGCAGGGAGGGAGGGAGGAACCGCAGGTTAACCGAGATAGGGATTCCTCAGATCGATGGGAAAACCTAGGAGAGAGGAGAGGGGAGAGGATGATAGTGCTACTCACTTGTGGATCTATAGGATGAGGAGGAGGAGCCATTTCGTCTTCCTCCGCTCCGGCCATCGCTGCTGCTCCCCGCCGACCGACTAACCTCTCTTGGTGCCAACGGGTGAACGCTTTGCAATTACTGAAAGCGGAGGTGCATACAAGGTGCAGGTTTGCATACTAGTAGCATATATTATCTCTACTCCTAAAGGAGGATCGTTCGTTCGTCCACACCACCACTGATCGAAGAAACAATCTCTGATCGAAGGAAATCACCCCTTCCATCGATTTTAATCTTTTTTCGAAACTAGTAAGTGTGCACGTGCAACGCACGTCTCAATCAAACCATGGCAAATTTTGCTGGTATAAAATTTTGAATTCAAACTTTAGGATGACACAAATCAATGGCAATCAACTGGCTGAACAACTTCTCCACAGAGAATGTAAGGGCGTAGCCTATTTAGTCTATTCCTACGAAGATTTCAGAATGTTTATTTTCTTGGGCGAAAATCAAAGGAACATACAAACATTGTCCAAGTGGACATGGCGTCAATGCAAAGTTGGAACAAAGATACACAAAAAAATAGGAGTCTTGGCAGAACTAAATTAGTTTTCTTCTTGGATTCGAGCTGCTTGTTATCTTCATAATTTGAAGGCTCGACGGTTGCGGTAAAGCCACCCATGGGAGCCAGAGCAGGCACCGCCTGCGAGCAGGAAGAGTCGGAATTTTTTTGGCCCATTCTCAGTTTATCTCAGCTTCTCATGGAGTGGAACTACAGTTCAGACAAACAGTATCTATTGTGTATATGGTTGCAGAACATCTAGAAGCTGAAAACAGATCAATAAAGCGTTAGGTTCATGGTAAGGAATTGGAGAGGGAATTTAACATTTTCTCTATGACATGGATGGCATTCAAGTAACCCTTTCTCTACCCTATGCTTAGTTCTGACAATATTAAACATGAGTTAAAAATGTCGCCGTGCTTCAACATCTTAGCAGTGCAGAAAAGCTACTCTTCTAGAATGGAAAACTATACAATATAAGGAAATTGGGCATGTGCAGATCAAGGACTATAATAATTATTGTTTCGCAAAGGTAACCAGGACTGAAAAATAATCCACACAAAATTTAGGATGACCAAAGCCACTCAAAGACCTTCCTAACTAAGATGAATATACAAGAAATCATACTAAATTAACACCGGATACATAAGTAAGTTTAATGGCTAAAATGAAGGAAATGCGTAATGTCATGGCACTTTTAGTTATTCATGTGCATATCCAACAGTAAGCATGATCTGATGAAAGACGCAAAGATTCAAAGTTATCAGTTGATACAAAATGTGTTGAAAAAGTATTGACTATGCGAAAAAGAAATTAATAGAATGTAGCCTTTCTGCACAATTCAACATCAAGCATGATGCACCTTATTAGAGGAAAAGCAAGTACATAAAATCCCGGTAAATGTAAGAAGAGAGATGTCGCTAAGATCTGTTGAAAGATCTTACCAGTGCTTGGAAAGGAGTCAATTGCAGTAGCAGTTGCATAAGAGATGATGCACTGATCTCTTCAGAAGCTTGCTTGCTTATTCACACTTCTTGAGTTCAGCATAAAACACATCAGGATTTAACAATCTGGTTGGTTGTAGCCGATTTTCAATGTGATGTTTTACCGAAATGTTGAAGCTCAGCAATGTTGTTTCATGGTTCAGTGGGTCACTGTAAAATAATTATGTGGCCGTCAAGTCTCCATCCCATGTTATTTACAATCTCAAACGATGAAAGCTTGCTTTCTACAGTTCACCAAAGGTTTTAAGTTACTACTTTTTTCTCAAAGATCTGATGTCTACTGATCTCTCTCAATCTTATGGCTGAGATTAACATAATTGCAGAAAGCAACATCAACTCAAATTTTAGTCTGCATTGGAAACACCCAAACAATTTCCAGCAAGATGTTTTTTGAAGAACAGAGGGAGTATATGACTTCCATTTGTCTAGGAATAATGCAGGTAAACCTATACAAAGAGCACACATATATACATCCATGCCTGGTAATTTCTAACTGCTCATGATGTGAAACCAGAGGCATACAAGGTAGAATTCCCATATACGGATGAACTTCTCATCAAAGTCTAGTTTCAAAACTTGTCTGCAAGAAAAGGAAGCGATAGGAAATTAATACTAACTGAGCAACCAAGTGGAACATATATGTATATAATCGTCACAGCAGTATTCTTCCTGTAGTGAGTGTGAAGTGATCCTTACTCTTTGTTGCCATGAGTTAAACATGACAAGTGATACTTACTCATACCCCCACCTGCACCTGCTTCCCGTTGTTGCTCGTCCGTCGTGGCCGTGCAGCCGCTGCGCGCTACACATGTGTTGCTGTCCGCCGATGTGCCGCTGCTCCCCGCCTCAGTCGCCTCCCCGGGCGACCCCACAAGTCACAACAGTCATATCCTCTGAAACATCATTCAGTTTATTCACAAATTTTACTTCAGAAAATATTTTAAAATAAAATGGTGCCTCGTCTTATGCGAAAAATGAAATATCTGTATATATAACTTCATAGACTACAGTGTTAGTGTAAAAATTACATCGCAATAACTTTTTGAAACACATAACTGCACTGGAAAAATGAGATCCTTCCATCTAGGAAGGTTATCTTCGTGCCCTTCTTCCACCCCGGCTTGACATCGATAGTTAGGATCTCCTCCAGCAGGATGGTCTTTCTACAAATAGTCGCCATGAGGAATTAGCATTTAGTGTTTATTTTAGCACCTAAAATCAGTTTGTTGTTCTATTAAAGACATGCAACCAAAACTGAAACTAATCCAAAATGACCGAGCAGGCTAAAAAAGTGAAGCTGGCTTAAATATTAGTAAGAACCGACCAGGCTGAACTATTTGATTGAACCAACAGAGATGTTGCACCGCTAATAATCTATCTTTAGAATAGATCATGAACAATGGTGGTTGTCGCTGCATCTACTAAAGAAATCAAACATACCCAAGTGGTCAACTACACATTTCTCAGGTTTAATCTTGGGAAGACATGTACCTCATACTAACATTAAATAATTCAGAATGATTGAGGAAGCTAAAATCCAAAGACGGCTTAAAATTCCTGAAAACTGTCAAAATCAATAATACAACTGAATTGTCAGATGGAACAAAAAAGTAAATTGCATTTATCAAGTTTGAACCAACTAACACAGTCTCAATTTTCAAGAATGTAGTGGCTCTTGATTCTTAATCAGCGATAACAAATAACCACATGTGCACAAAAGAGAGAAGCAGAGCATACTCACATGTGTACCATACTTGAATTTCCTGTAAATATAAGAGGGGGTAGGTAAAAAAGATTGCTTACAAAGATTCATCCGGTAAGAATTGAACGGTGAAAAGTTCCCAGTTATTATGCCATATCTCACCATGAGCATCAATACATCAGCGACGGACATGAAATTGGAACCACAAGCCTCGGTCAATATCGATCTTGGTATATGTATGTGTGTACCTGAGAGCGATCCTCGTGGTCGGTTCGGATGAAGCTGACCTTTCCGTGATTCCGCCCTTGGCGGCGAGGCTGAAGCTGTCTTCACCGGCGGCTTGCAGTTTCCATACGTGCGTGTGCTCCTGAAAGAAAAATCCATCCAGCTGCCTGCGTGTCTGCTTCTTGTGTATGCGCGTACTTGACGAAGAATCAATCCATCGGGGTTGGTTTTCTGGATCGGCCGCTCGTTCTGGGCGTCGAGGAGGAGAAGAGGGCGCCAGATCTTGAACCTTTGAAGGGCGAGGGGCTAGCGAGGAGATGAATCGGCCACTCGCCGCTCCTGAGCCGTTGTCGTCGCATAGATGTAATCCGAGCCACCGCCGCCTCCATCGCCGCCCGACTGCTTCTCCCCGTCAATCCCTGACTGCTGTGGGGCGGCGGCGGGGAAACCCTAGCGCCCAAATCCAACCCCGCCCCTCTCCTCCTCTCCTAAAGATGCGCCGTCACAGGCCGAACCAATGCATGCGAACGCCATATTGCTGAACGTGGGCCATGCCGCTGCATGCAGGCCTTTAATCACGCGAATCAGTTTATTTTTGGACGCGTCTAGGAAGCGGTCGTTGGCTCCCTAGCGGTCCCGAGCGGCCTCCTACATATGGTAAGTTTCTGTCCCCACCTAATCCCAAAAAGGAAAGAAAGGGAAAGGGCAACTCCCCACCGCACAAAAAACACCAGGTCCCAGCGCCCTACTCCAGTCCTGAACCCACATGATTCTGCCCCCTCCCTTTCTCTTCCTCCTTCCTGGTCTCACCAATCACGCGACGCACACCAACCCATCTCCTACTGCTTCGCCCACCATCTTCTTCCCCACGAAAGAAGCAACCAGGAACATGCCATGGGAGCCTTCTCTATCTCAGGAGCTGTCATGGAAGATCTGTCAAGGTGAAGACCAAGAAGATCTGATCTACGCAGTTTTTGAGGGGGAAAAGAGAAGGAAAGAAGTGGGACATACCAGGCTGCTGTAAATCTTCAACTTGAAAAAAGGAGGAAGCAAGGTGACATGTTCCTCTTCTTCTTCACCTTGAATTCAACTTTCTCCAATCCTTCTTCATGTTGACTGCAACTGATCCAAAAATAGTTCACCCAAACTTGTGCAAAAACACACATAAAACCCTAGGAGCACACAAGCATGGAATTGCATATTGTGCAACTTTTGTTTTGGTTGCGGACCAACTATTTCAGGTAATCCAGCCAACGTTTGTTTCATATATATTGTGCAACTCACACACAGACACTGGAAACAAATGAACATCCTGCTATAAGAAAAGAAAACGTAACATATATAGGCCATACGGTTTGGTTTGTTGCAAATAGTCTACTAGATATATCTATAATGCAGTAATGTTTTAGTTCAAAAGGCAAACAATGGCTAAAAAAACTGAAAAAGACAAAGTAGCAGATTGCTTCTTGGTGATCACTTCTTTTGTGCAAAATTTGCTTGTTAGAAGCTCATCCATCCAGCTCTTGGTTGGCAGACAAAAACAAAACAAAAAGATGTGTTACTGCTTGTAAGATTGTTGATGCATGAAAAAAATAAAAACTTCATGAGAAGACATGGGACCCCATGTTGTATGTCATCTTGGCAAAAATTGGAAGAATCCCCTGTGTGAAACTATGGAAAAACAGAAAAACAAAATGTATGTGGCGGCAAGCCTAACAACATATTGGAACTAGATAGGTTTGTGGTGTGCAACTTATGGCCCCCTTCTGTGCAACTTAAAAAAGAATTGTGCAACTGACAGAAGTAGTTTGGATGTTTTTGACTTGAATAAAAGTACTTTCAAATTTGTGTCTATTGTGTGCAGCTGGATTAGAACTTGTGTGAAAATCTTGAAAACGGAAAAAATGTAATATAACAGCAAAAAACAGTGCCCATCCTGTGTGTTTGTTCAACTTGTGGGTGCATCTGTGCAACTGATTAGACCCATGTGTGCATATGAGAGAATTTACTTGGATGTTTAGTTTGATAAAGAAAAGTCCGGCCAAAATTTGATTTGTTTGTTTCAAACACATGCTGATTTGTTTGTTTGTTCCCTCTTCCACTACCTTTGAGATAAAAAGGTATAAGCATCTGTGCAACTACCTTGGGTTGGTGTGCCAGACTGGTATGCCTAGTTGTGCAACTACCAGAACAAACATGTGCATGTAAAAAAGATGGGAGATGTATTCAAAAACAAAAGAAGGGAAGCAAAGAGGTCTACTCACTTGTAGCTTGCCAAAAACACCATACGCTCTCAAATCCATCTTAATAACTGTGACGATTAGATTGCTATCCTATGCCATTGGTTGGACGGGGGAAATTACTTACACGCATGTCTAATTGAAATAATTAAGACATGAAACTTGTTAGGTCTGTCTAATTGGAATAGTGAATTTTAAAATATGACAACTAGTGTCAGTTTCATGTGCAACTATGCCTTATATGGATGCCAGCTACTATAAGGTTCATGTGCAACTATGAACTGTAGGGGTGCCAACTTGAATCAGTTTCGTGTATGAAAGAAACTTACATGATATATGGAGCCAACTACTATGAGGTTCGTGTGCAACTACAACTGCTAGAGATGCCAACAAAAAATGTTACTATGAAAAAACAAGATAATTAAACTGCCAACTAAGTATGGCCATATTGTGCAACTTCCTCATGCTCATATCCAACTAGGAATACCACAATGGCCAACTAGTACTACAAAATGACCAAATTGAATAAAGAGCAGGAACTGAAATTGGATGTTATGCGTCTCTCTTAAAGATGTCCTGCTATTTCAAGCACTAGTTATGCAAACCTACTACTGATACAAAATCATGTACAGAAAGATCGGTAAAGAAATCAAAATATTAGCAATGGCTTGTGTGAATTACCCACAAACAGCCCGTGGTATGCAACTTCTACATAATTTAACTACAATCACTAGAGGAATTTAGTTACAGCCACGAAAAAATGAGAACAAAATCATGTAGCATACAACAAAATGCAAAAAATCAAAGGCAGCAGGTGTATCATATAATCGGCAAAATGACATTGATTATTCGGTTAACAACGAGAGCAAACCAACTGAGCATCCTTGTGGTATGCAACTAAAAATACAGTGTGTGCAATTTGACAGCAATGCAAGCCAACTGAGCATGTGCAAAAAATACACCCCATAAGGAACATGCTTTGTGCAGTGTAGTCGACTTCCTAGAGGTTCCTGTGCAACTACAGAACCTGACTCGCCAACTATGTACTGCTCTGCGTGCAACTTCACCAGACCTGTCTTAAAAAACAAATAAAATTGGACACCTAAAGAAAAACGACTAGCCCACATGCAACGCAGTCAATCCCCTGATGACTAGCACTTCGCCGGAGTCCCGTGCAAACGCAGAAACAAAGCATCGCCTACCCCCTGTGGCCCACTCCTACCGCAACCCCGAGCAACTATTGTCACCGCACGCGGTTCCTCACAGTCGTCGCCACGCGCGGCATCAACTCTGCATCCTCCCGCCGCCCCCTCTGCATCCTATCGCACCGCGCGACAACAGCTCTACATCCTCATGCCGCGCCAACTGAGCATATGTGTGTGCAACTGCCAACTAAACATCAATGTGTGTGCAACTAGACTATATTGCAGGCCAACTGAGCATATGTATGTGCAACTAGTCCTGCCAACTAAACATCACTGTGTGTGCAACTAGACAACATTGCAGGCCAACTGAGCATATGTGTGTGCAACTAGTCGTGCCAACTAAATATCAATGTGTGTGCAACTAGACTACATTGCAGGCCAACTGAGCATATGTGTGTGTACAAAAACACCCCAGAGTGCATGAACATGCTTTTATGCAATGTAGTCAACTCCCATGCCGTTCTTGTGCAACTACATAATCTAACTAGCCAACTACGTAATGCTCTTCGTGCAGCTACCCAGATCTGTCCAGTAAATACATAGGGGAGAGGGTGCACCATCTCGTCATGTAGTCCCGATGCAACATACGTTGAGACCGAAGCAAGAAATCCATCCCTATGCCCCACCTACCCACCACATCCATGGCGACTAGAACCTCGTCGGAAACCGCAGCTACGGACGTGAAGCGCTAGATCTGGGGCCTAGGTCATCCTCCACGTAGGAGCTCGGAGGCGTGACGCCCGGCCGGCAAGCTCGACTGCCAACGCATATTATCACAACAACGTTTCATCTTGTGAATCATGGACGCCCAAAAGCCCATGTTATCTAAAGCAGCTGAAAATGAGACAACCACAAGTACACCGAAAGAGCCTGAACGCTTGAGGAGCCATCTGTAGTCCAGAACACTGAACCTAGACCATATGGTAAACCTGCACTTATAACGAACCGAGGAGACATCTGTAGTCCTCTCATGGTAATTTCTATGAGCATATCTACTCTCCTACGGTCATCCCAAAACCAAACTTCTAGTTCTTCTTTGAATGGTCAATCTGTGTCACAAACTACAAGTTCAGAAGATAATAATCCAAAAATATCAGGACATTCATTGCTGGGAGGAAACATTTTTATCGGAACAGTCATATACTACAACTCATATTTCATCGGAGCTGCTCATACCTCTGCCGACAGAAGAAAGTTGGAACCTATGTTCAATCTCTCCCCCAAGTACGCAGCAACGACACCTAGACGGCACTGTATTCGACCATCGGCGTAGGGGGCCTAGGGAACAGGCCCTCCTGGGCGCGGCGTGCGTCGCTAGGAGGAGGCAGCAGGAGGGGGGACGGCCTGGCGCGTGCTAGGAGCAGCGCGCGTCACCGGGAGTAGGCAAGTGGAGGAGGCGGCCGGGGGTGTACTTGGCGGCGCGCGGCGCTCGGAGGTGGCTGGAGGAGCTCGGCGGCCGAGCGCGTAGCCAGGATGAGGAGCGCGGCGGCCCTTTCCCGTCGGGGCTGCGGCGGCTGGGCAACCCCTGCTCCAGCTCATAGAAAGAGGAGGGAGAAGACGGCGGCACGCTGGTCTGGCTCCCCGGCTGATCTGCTCTCCAGGCTCGTCCGGTCCGCCGCCTCGCCTCGACCTCCCAGGCCGCTGCTTCACCGTATTTGATGTAGACGAGGAAAAGAGGATAATGAAATGCTTTTTGCTCGGAGAGAAAGTAGCGAAGCGAGGATAGTGCGTGGGCTCCGACCAGATAACACCTGCGCTTGCGGACCGATGGATTCAACGCATCGAGTGGTCGCTGTGCGGCCGCTCGGCTCGACCAAATAGTGCGCGTGCACTTTTAAGATTTCAGGTTTATTTTTTGCTCGCGCAGCGGAACATCTCGCTCGAGGGCGAGGGGAGCGAATTCCTTCCGTAGTCTGCGATTAGAATTGCGAGATTGTCGGGGGGACGCGGGACTGATAGTTGGACTGTTGGAGGGAAGGCTTCCGTAGTCTCCTGGTGAAGCACGGTCAGCCAATGAAAATTGCTACGTGCACACAATAGAGGTATTAGATCAATGATGGCTGTTAGATTTAGAATTGTGGGTCTAATTGTGTGGTGCTGATTGGTTTGTGTGGGGTTGTGGGACTAATTGCTGGGTGCACATAAAAAAGTTTTTATTTGATTGTTTAATAGTAGTGTAGATGTAGATGAGATCTGAGGGTTACGATTTTTTTAGACTGTGCAGCCCTCTCCTTCCTATCTCTTTCTCTTTGTCTCCTCTCACGTCTACCGATCCAATCTACTCCTTTCCTCCCTTCTCATCCTCTTCAGCTGGTCCCCGTCCTGCATTCCCTTTTCCTCCCCTTCTACTCCGTGTCCTGCTCGTCGCCATGGACGAGATCCATCCGTGGGTGTGGGTAGAGAGCCAACATCTAGAGGACAGCCAGCTCCCACACGACGGCGTGGTCCACGCGCTCGACCATAGAGACAACTACCAGGATGGCGGCGGCCATGCGGACAAGGGCTTGCTCATGGAGGGCGGCTTCCAACTGGTCCATGACGTGCTCCTGGATGCCGGCGTCCACACGCGTGAGGACGGATAGCTCACAGAGGGCAGCATCCATCCTTACAACGGCGTGCTGGCGGAGTGTGGCGTCCGTCCGGATGACAGCGGCGACAACGTGGCTAACAACAATGGTCACCAGGCACTCCCAGACGATGGCGGCAGCATCCTCGCGGACGGCGGCGTGCTCAAGGCCAGTGGCGTGCTTGCGGAAGCCGGCGTCCAGAGCGGCAGCCAGCAGGACGGCGACAACCACATAAGCGCACTCGCACACAGCGACAACCAGCAGAACGACGACCACATGCGCGCGCTCGCCAACACGGTATGTACGCTGGCCGGCATGCTGCACGGCTGCACTGGCTGGCCAGCGTGGCAATGTGCTAATGAGATGGTACTGCTCATGTAGTAATTATTATTTTTTACTTTGTTTCAACTAGGCACTATATATGCTGATGACTTGCGTTTATTAATGTGAATGAAAAAAATTGCGCAAACAAAAACAAGACATGCTTTTGGGAAAGCTGGGCCAATCTTTTGCATGCATATAATAACTATCTAGCCTCAAAATAGGGGAAAAATCATCCAAATTTAACAGAGATATCCTCTCCTTGGTATGCAGGCTTGAGCTTGGCCGCGGAGGAAAAAGGACAGGAGGGATATCCTCTCCTCGTTCGCTGCCTGTCCACCTCCCTTCGCCCAGATCCACCTCCTCTGGGCCATGGCTGAGTTTCAGCGACGCGACCAAGAACAATACATTGTTCAGAGAGGGAACTCAAGGACGACATGGGGCATGGGGGGTCGCTGGCCTAGGATGCCAACCGCTGAAGCACCCGTGGAATCCGGTGGTGGGTGGTCACAGTGGAGCCGAAGCCGGAGCCGTGCTATGGTATTATTTTTCATCGTTGTTTTATTAAATTTTGTTTCGGAGGCACCAAATTGATTGTAGATGCAGTCAAACTTTCTATTTTGTATGTTATTGTTTGGCCTCCTACCCCAGTAATCATATTAATTCAAAAAAATTAACGCTCCATCATTTGGTACCTTTGATGCAAAGAACCATTGAAATTTTGTGGAGTTTAAGAAGAGAAGTCACACAGTGCATGAAGCCGAAGATATTTTGATACAAGAATGAGAACATTTTTGTTCTTCCCAGTTGGGCATCTAAATGAAGAAAGTTGAAGTGATATATGGTGGTTAGTGGAGCAAGAAGATGTCGACGCTTGTTGGGTTGTGGTGTAGGTTGGGTTATGGACTTAAAATGCATGAGCCTTTGCACTTGACGTCGTTGTGGACTAACGAATTGCTTATTGCCTCTAGGTATGAACATCTCGTATCCTTCTCTTCTCTGGATCCATTGATTTATGTGCATATAGAAGAGAGAAGTCAACAAAAAACACTTCAAAAATAATGGTCGAAGGAAGAAGATTGTTTTGGGGGCGTGCTACGCGTCCGCAGCCGGGTCGCGAGCCATCAGATCTGCCGCACCGAGCGGCCGCGCGCGTCCACCATTGCAACACAGACCTTGTTGCAGAATTATTTCTGCAACACAGGTCTTGTTGCAGAATTTTTTTTGCAACATCTGTTTTGTTGTAAAAAACAATTTGCAACTGAGGTTTTGTTGCATTTTTTTTTGCAACTAAGGTCTTGTTGCAGAAAATTTCTGCAACAGGATTTTGTTGCAAAAACATGAACCTGCTGTAGACCATTGCAACACCGCATATGTTTCAGACACATGGCCCCTGTTGCAGAAGCGCATTCGATGAAGCATGGTATGCGGACACTCATTTGGACGCGTGTCATGCAGGGAAGGTGGCGGACGCGGCCACTGCGATCCGCCGGCTCATGGTAAGCGTTTCCCTTGATTTTGTGGTACACAAGGTTGGCTATGTTTCATTAAAATATGTCAGTTGATGTGCTTGATCCTTCCAAAGTTTTATGTTTGACATATAATATTGAATCACTAGAATATATCACTCACATGATTGAATGAGATGAGATTTCAACATCCTAACCGCGGTTGGTCCATTATGCAACCATGAAAAATACAATAATTCGGAGGACCTTGTATGGACAATATTTGACTCTCAATTGCACATGTGGAAAAAGGATGTGTGAATTGTACCTAACCTCTTGTAGGATTTGGAGGAGATTGGGGGAGATTTTCAGCGAGCCACTGGCTGAAGTTCTTTTGCAATGACGGCGAGGATTTGGAAAATCTTGGCTGGTGTGGAACAACCGGTGTACTCCTGGTTGGCGATGTTGTCTGGCGGCAACATGGTGTACTCCTAGACGAGGGCGCCGTCCGATGGCAACGGGTGCGACAACGTACAAGAAAGGGGAAAGCAGGAGGGTGAAAAAACACGAAATGGGAGTATCCAAAAAAAGATTCGATACTGGGAGGCAGGTTATGTGGGGAGGCAGGACGAAGGCACAGCAGGACGGGAGGATGAACGGAGTGGGAACGTTGACGTTTATGATTGGTTTAAGTGCAACCAGTGCGAACTTTTATTTGGTTGCAACAACAATCTATGTTATAGCTCTTGTCATACATCGTTCTGTATTCATCTTAGTGTCAATTTGACTCGTTTTCTGAATAAATTATAATATAGACAATAATAAGTATCAGAATTTCTGCCATCGTGCCCATGTCAAGTCTAGGAGTGGATTAAAAAGTTTACCCTGTGAAGTCATTTTTGTTTGTTGTACAGAGTATAACCATTAATTTGTGTGCTCTAGAGTAGTGGATTAAATGAGCCAGGATTAAGTTCGAAAAGTTGTCTTAGCCTGTGTGATGGTGAAGATGTTCCTTTAATGTATAAGCTTCTAGGACATACTATAGCAGCCGAATGTTAACACTAAGAAAAATTAAGCTGAGCCAAAATTAAGTTTTGAGTTGTGGGAAGGAGAGAGGTGTGTGTGTGTGTGTGTGTGTGTGTGTGTGAGAGAGAGAGAGAGAGAGAGAGAGAGAGAGCGACGTTGGGAGAGAGAAGGGGAGGGAGAGATATGGAAGGTGGTAGACTGGGGGAGCGAGAGACAGATATATAGGGTGTGAAAGAGAGGTTGTAAGGAGAGAGGATGACTGGCATATTACAATGAGAGAGAGAAGAGATAGAGAGAGCTTTAGTGTGAAATATAGCACAAGTGCACCATTACGTGTGTGAAATTCAAAGTGTGCGTTGATGGAGGTGGAAGGAGGGACTGGGAGCCGATATGTCACTAATTGAGGTGGTGAACATGGGTTGGGGTTACAGAGATAGTTGGTGAAGAAAGAAGATGTTGAGTGATTTATTAATAAAATAGTAGACTACAAATGTGACAGAGAAAACTATAGGCATACGTTAACTCGATTAAATTTCCATGCTAATTATATATATTGCTTGTGCAGGATGGTTATAAGTTGAGAAATAATTTTTTATAACATTTGCTCATGTACCGTGCAAATGAAGCTAATGACAACATACCTGACCTTGTAAGGTAATATCTTAATTGCATCAAGTAGATCTTAGTTCGTAACATATAATTATTTGGTTATGTATCATCGTCGAGTTACATTGTAGGTGAAATGGATTTTAATTATTTTTTAATTGTTGCATGCTATCTTTTCTCTACATGCAAAATATAATATACATTATAAGCACAATCAGATAAAATCTATACATACAAAATTTGATATGCATTGTATTCATGGGTGCATTAAAAAAAATTAAGAGCCCATGGCAACGCACGGGCATTCTACCAGACTCACTAATTTTTCAAATTAATAAAACCACCATTAACCAATCATTAAGCCTGATAAAGCTAACAAGTGAAAAAGCTTTTGACAAAATTTTAAAATGAAATGTGTAACCCTTAGAAAGGTCCGTTACAGAAATATTGTACATAATCTGCCATATAAATGTTCCGTGAGGAGAATGGAGCAAGTTCTCTACTTCGAATATATGCAAGGTATGCGGTGCTACACCAAGTGTGAGTGGGTGATACGATGGACGACATGACCATGCCCTCTGCTGAGTAGGTCGCGCGACTGACCTTGGGCGACTACCTTGTGGTGATGGCGGCGTGGTGCCTCGAGGGGGAGCCAGTAGGGATTCCTGGTCGCGAGGCTATGTCGGGACGACGAAGGGTGGTCATGGGTCGCCGCCATGGAGATGCCCTCGGATAGGTGGCCTGGTAATCTCATTGTGGTCGACATCGAGCGCTCGATCTTGACCCTTGGTGGCGGTGGAGATTGTCGAGAATCGCACGCCCCTGGTGTTGCAGGTTGTCGCCGCATTTGCCTGATCAGGGGGAGGGGGGTTGGGTTGCAAACCACCTCGCCGCATGTGGCCGCTAGACATTTGTATTATTGTTGTAAAACAATATTTTATTGGTGTTGTGTTTAGGCGCGTTTTTTTTTTTGAAAAATATCAGATCTTTTATAAAAATTCACTAGAAGTATAAAGCATCTCAAACATAATAAAAATTATATCGAGATTTCGAGAGCACCGAGCGACCACTACTGCCGCCAGAACGAGTTGTCGATGTGCCGTTGTTGCCGCTCCCCTACCGGAGCCGGCTTGACCTATCGATGACAGCCGGGAAGTCTCGTGCACGTGCCCCTAAGGACTAGTGCCCGGGAGTCGTAGTCGTCGTCGTTGAACCCTTGCATAGATCTGAAGCACCTGACACCAAATTTCGCCACATGACGAGAAACCCTAATCTGATCGCCCCAAGGAACGACAGAAATCTACGCCAGAGCTCCATCGACTATGTCCATACAGACGACTCGAGGAGGACCGGATCCTGAAAGACAAACTCGAAGAAGAAGCGCTGCCATCCGCCCAAGCGCAACACCTACGAGGACTAAAACCCCCTAGCCTAAAGTACTAACCTGAACGGAGGCACCGGGATTCCCCTCCCCGTCACCGGCCGCTGAAGCGGCAAGCAGAGGGGAGGCGAATCCACATACTCGCCGGTGAAGTCTGGAGAGGAGAGTGTGCCCTAGCCACCTAGGGTTAGGGGGGGGGACGACGAGAGGAAGTCCACAAAAGTTGATCACGTGTTTGGACGTGTTGGCTGTGTGACCGTGCTATGCGGAGGTTGGGCATTCTAGCTCCATGTGATTGTACCTGTTAACGTATAAATGTATTGCCTAGTCTCTTCCATCAGATCGGTCTTTTGGTTGCATTGGCTAGAGCATGCACTTCTACATGGTATCAGAGCCAAGAGGTCTTGAGTTCAAGACCCGGCTGGCGCAATTAAATTGCAGCCCACTTTCGGTCCACGTTTAGGCCTGAGGGAGCCACACGTGAGGGGGAGTGTTGACGTATAAATGTATTGCATAGTCTCTTCCATCAGATCGGTCTTTTGATTGCATTGGCTAGAGCATGCACTTCTACAGTACCTTATATTGATTAAATGCAAAAAAAATAGATACGCATATCTATATTTGGTATGCTTCCTATTTTGTTCATTAGTTTAACCGTTTTTCTTCTCGCTGCACTTCCAGGCGCGGGTGCCGAGCAACAAAAATGACTTGACAATTTCATCGGTGCATTCACCTCTCTGGGATGTTATGGTCTGCTTTGGACCAATTATTTTGGTGGCTTCTCCCATAAGCCGCCTCCCCCATTTGTCTGGGCTTCTAGACTAGCTTAGGATAATCTAGTCTAAAAGTCCAAATAGACGAGATGGTTTATGGATGAATCTGGGGAGGGAACATCTTAAGGGAGAAACCACTAAATGATATGTGACTTCCATACTTTGTGGCATCCAAAAGGGAGGGAACATCTTAGGGGAGAAGCCACTAAATGAGATATGTGCCTTTCACACTTTGTGGCATCCAAAAGGAACGAAGGTGGCGCTACAAGCGAGAACAATGAAATTTCTAGTGAGTAATTTCCTGCATGAAACATTCTTTCCACAATTTTATCTTATTTATTTATTTAATATTTTCTGCTGCCATCTTCCATGAGTTCTTTTGTGCCACCATATTGTAGTGTCAATTTTCAGTTTTGTCCTATTCGGCATCTTGTGCACTATTTTTCTTTCTTTCCTTTGTCATGGTTTTGGACATAATACACACACTTATACCAACTCGGACTTGGCATCAGTGAAATGAGAAAAGTTTATGTCCTGAGTCCTCACCACCACTGACTCATGGTCCTTACCAAGTACAAGGCAATCATTCTTATCCAGGCTTCATATAAGCATTTGATGCAAAAACAATCGAATGTGGCATGGACTGATTGTAATCCAAATACATGAAAACCATATCTGACCATGAAAACAAAAAACATGCAATACCAACACTTCCAGGACATTTCCCTTACAGATATTTTAATGCTCTAGAATTTTCTTTTTAAGTATATTGATAATTGTCCCTTCTATTTCCTTACACTTAAAATATGCACTCTGAAACATTTGTCAGCTTTAAAGCTCTTTGCAATGATATTTAAGGGTACTAAAATAGACATGCACACATACATATCTTGCAGTTCATCTAAGTGGGACCACTTAATTTGTAAAGACATTCATTTTGTTATTTTTCACTTTTCTCTACTTGATAAGAGTTCGATTTAACCATAACGTATTGACATGCGATGTCTCAATAAAAAGCCTGACCTCATACTGAAATAATCATTAATCTTTTAATGGTTTTTCATTAATTACCAAAACTTGGCCAGGTGGCTATAGTGCACTTTCGACTATATGTACTAGTTTGAATGGTGATCGATGATCTGTTACAATTTATGATGTAAGAAAAGTGTGAACCCTCGAATCATGCATAATGGACATTTACCCTTAATGTGAAAACAGACATTCTGTGACCTTGTAGGATCGTCTTATAAAACTCTACTAATATACATGTACAAGATCCAGTTTAGAGCATGGTGTTTTTTTAGTACTCTTGCAAAAATCTCCTCAAGAGTAAAAGTTAAGCCTTTAATTTGCACTATAGTAATTTTGACTTATGAGTTACCCTGATATGTACAATGAGTGCCTACGTTAAATATTGATGGTGGGGCCTCAAGTGCTTATATATTTGTGTGGGATAAACTCGGACGCGTGCATATGGCAACATGAATATGGTGCTTCTACATTGCACTAACCATTTAAGAATATATTGATCAAATTTATTTACTTTCATGCTTGTTTCTATTTTTTGTCTTTAGGTGCCTTTGCTTGCCTCTTATTTCTTGGTTCCTTTGCACGAGTTAGTGTTGCCCTACACTATACGATAGTTGCTATTGGATTTTTTCCCCACTATATGTCTTGGAAGAATTTCAACAATCGAATTTAACAGTTTGGAACAAATTGTACAATGGCCATATATACACATGATGGGATGAAGAGTGAAGAGTGAACTTGCACAGTAAAGTCAAGAAACTATTTTTATTAGTGTACCCTGTAGTAAAACAAGAGATGTGGGTCAAACATATCACTCTAGCTAATTGAAAATATTATGGTAGCTGGTGCAGTATAAATTCTCTTTGGGTCCAAAATTTGCAGGCACACACATATGTTTTTCTTAATATCTTCACTTGAAGTGCGCATCTCAACCTTTGGAGTTTATGCTTTTTCTTTGGTAGCTATTTAAATAATCTATTAACATAGTTTAGTTACCACATATAATCCTAACTCCTCATTCTTTATAGGTAGTTCAAAATTGGATACACCGCCTGGAGGAGGACACACAGTTGGAGCAAGTAAGAGTATGTACTGAGATAGGGATAGAATGCCTGGAGTTGGACCCAAAGAGAAGACCAGCTACACGACATATAGTCGATAGGCTTGATGCAACGAAAAGTATTGTCGAAACTGGCACCGGTAGTTCATCAATCGAATAGCTAATTGAGCCACATAATTCTCAATAGGAAATTGAAAATATATTTCTAAAATAGAAGAGACCATACAACATCTTATGGCGGTTGAAGATTACCAATGCCAAGATAAAGGATCATCAAATGCAATATGGGGATCGCAAGAAGCGAAGCAAGACCAAAATGTGCTGGCATCTTCAACTTCAAACCATACAACAATTTGACGAGGAGAGGGCGTACAGTGCAACAATCAAATAGGGATCACTCGAAAAGAAAACAGTCAAACAACGTAGATATCTTCCAAAGTATCTCCCGAAAGGAGGAGCCCAAGCCAAAGCAGATGTCATTCTTGGTAATAGACTAATTGCATCAAGAAAGCTATGCGATTGCTACAGAATGAATTTATTAGGTTCATAGGTTGTTACGCGGAAATGGATGTTCCAATGCCAGTGTTGGGCTGAGTGTGCATGCGTGCCATAACTAATGAATAAAGATTCCATTTTTATCTACTTTGGTGGAGTTGGAGTAATTAGTTTTGGTTCATTTTCCTCTAATGTTGACTCAAAACATGGACATGTGCAGCGTGTCATTATTTGGTCCTTGACACAATCTACTACAACTGACCTGATGAGACTCGTTTCTCTTCTGGTTCCTTGTGGCTGTTTCAGGATCCGATCGTACTCTCTAGTCAGAGTCTGGTGTGCCTTCATCGTGTAAGGACAATCGTCTGCTGGTAATTGCTTTTGTTGTTGTTGTTGTTGTTGATGATGAGTTACATGCAGCTCTCCTGCATGGTCAACAAATAAAAAAGAGTAACCAGAGAGAGAATAGGTTTCTGTAAATTTCTGAGGGTGTTCTTACTCTGAAGTAGGAGGAGTAGGAGTATGAGCCGGAGGTTGCGTGCATGGGCCAGGGTAATGTATATCGCCTGTTGCAATCTAAACCACTCGCTCTGCTCACATCCCATGTCGGTCGCTCAGCTCGCTTGCGTATGTGTGGGCTGACCCATTAGCTCTGATCGCTACATTCTGTAGCGTAGCGTAGGTAGGACCTGGACGGGTTTTTTCCTTTCATTTTTATATCTTTTTTGAACTGCATCAAAACCCCAAAGAGTTCAAAAAAAACCGGTAATTCAAAAACATGTACTTGGATTCAAAAAATGTTCAAGAATTAAGAAAAATTTCAAGAATTTGAAAAATATTCTTAAATTGAAATCCGTTTGTGGATTTAAAAATTTGTTTGTGAAATTAAAAAAATATTCACCCATTTAAAAAACATTCACAAATAAAAAATGGTTCATGACCAAAATTTCAAATTTATGAACAAATTTTGAAATTTGTCAACATTATTTGAAATCATGATATTTTTTTAAAAAATGTGATTTTTTTTTCTGAAATTTGTGAACATTATTTGAAATCATGATTTTTTTTAAATGTTATTTTTTTTCTGAAATTTGTGAACATTATTAGAAAATTTGAATAATTTGTGAACTTCGGACCATGTTTTAGAAACACAAACGTTTTTCATGAATTTGCAAAATGTGCATGACTTCAAAGTTGTTTGTGAATTTTAAAATCTTGAAATTGAAAAAATATTCATGGAATTAAAATATTGTTCACAAACAATTTTTGAAAAAAATGATTTTTTTAAATTGTTGAACAGTATTTCAAATTCTGAACAAGTTTTGAAAATCCAAATATTTTTGGAAATGCGGACAAATTTTAGAAAATGTGAACAAATTTTGATGTTTTAATCTTATTTGAAAATGTGATTAATTTTGAAATTCTGAACAATTTTCGGAAACGCAAACTTTTTGAAAAAACTTGAATATTTTTTTAAAATCCCAAATATTTCTTCAAAAAGCAAATAGACTTTGAATTTTATGAATTGAAAAAATAAAAAGAAAAAGGAAATAAAAAGAACACAGGATAAAAGAAAAGAAAAAGCATAAAAGGAAAAAAAAACAAAAAGAAAACCAAAAAAACTTGGATAGAAAAAAAAGGTTTAGGAACCTTATAGAAGGTCCCAAAACTGGTCACCGACTCCGCTTGGTCTCTAATGGGTCGGCCCATTAACCTACGCACATGAGCAATCAAAGCCTTAACTGTTGCTACGAGCGTTACACAACACTAGACGATACCCGCGCGTTGGCATTGTTATAGGAACTGTTAACGAACAATTGGATGTTTTAAAACATGAGAAAGTTTATGAAACATAGTATAAGTTGATGATAAAGAATTTTGTTTGAAGGAAATATTGTTTAGAATAAGCATCTAAATAAATTTGATAAAAAAAGCCGAAAATGAGTGTGACTTTTGTTCTGTTAATTTATTATTACCTTAACAATGTATCAACGAAGTGATATGAGTTGAAAACAATGTTGAGTAGAGACAATGGAGACATCTCAACCCTGGGCTAAACCTTAAACAACGATCGCCAGAGGTACATGCATCCGCCACAAGATCGATCATGCTTCCAATGCTAAAGCATCTGCTTGCTGGCCAGGAAAGGTCTCTGAGCAACAGCTCCGATAGGACTCAGGAGTCGTTTATGACAGTGCGCCTTCCCAGCAGCATCAGAAGAATAGAACAACTTCTCTCGGAAAAAGAAGAAGAATGGAACAACTAGAGACAGTGTCCCATGTTGATGCTTCCCACAGTGTTAATGATTTAACTGATATTGGACATCTGTTACGACTGAGGAAACTGGGTGTGGTTCTTCGTGGTAAGAAAGTGTGACAGCCCGAGACCGATGCTCCAGATGCCTTCCATGATTTTCATGTTCGCCGCGTTAATTATTTGTTTGTTGCATCCATCATATCATCATTCACATTGCATCGGTAGTTCGCTGCCGTGTTTTTAAAAAAACCTCGTTGCATTTGTAGACATCGCTTCTCCCCTTGTCTCTGTTGACCTTTTCTCAGACCCGTTGTCGTCGTTGACCATTTCGAGACCTGTCACACTTGCAACCTGGATCTCCATTTTCTCTCTTGCCTAAGCCCAAGGCCTCTCTGCACAGTCATTGCAGCCCACCTAGACCCAGCTAAACTCCCCTCTGTCCGGAGTCGTCTGATCAAGATCGGAGGGTCCGAAAACATCCCCAAACCCCCTCCTCTAGCCTCCTACCTATTTTAATCAGTGGAAACCCTAGCCTAGCTCTGTCCCATCCACCAAATCCCCTCGCCGCCGCCACTCCAAAATCTCCCTCGGGATTCCCAGCGGACCAACCCACCTTCTCCACCCCGCAGCCACCGGCCACTTGCTCGATCCCGAATGGATCGAGGCAACCACCTCCTCCGACCGGACCCAGCCTTCTCCTCGTTTTCCTCCATCACCCTCTGCACCACCAGCCACCACAGGCCACCGTAGCAGCCCCTGTCGTCGACCTCCACCAGGCTGAACTCCCTCGCCCTCTCCCTTTCATTCCTTTTCCTCCCTCCCATCTCTCTGTCCTCTCTCTAAACTCTCTGCTCTCTGTCTCCTTCACGTGTAGAGGACCATCACCGCCGGCCATGGGACTTCGAGCTCCACGACCGCGTCGATCCCCTGCAAGTCGAGCTCGTCCCGCTCGCCCGCACACCTGCTTCACCTGCGAGTGGGGCGACCTCGCCTGCCGTCCCCGCGCCAAGTTCCGGCCGCCGGTCCTCCTCCTATAGTCTTCAACCACGAGCGCCACCTCCTGTCGACCTCTCCGGCCAGCCGGGCCACCGGAACTCCGTTCCGCCGTCCAGCCGCATCCACGCCACCAGGTCACGCCGCCGGCCTCCTCTCTTTCCTTCCTTCTTTTCTCCCCTCCTCACCTCTCACTCTGTCCAGGAGCTCCCCGCACCATGGAAGCCCGATGGAGCTCGCCCTTGCCACCGCGCCGTCATCAGCCTTGGACCTGGCGAGCCCGGGTCGGATCCTCGCCGCCCGTGCTGCCCCGACCTTCCCCGGCCGCCCAGACCACGGATCCGGCGGGATCCCGTGCTGCTGCCGCCCCTGTGCCGTCGGCCTCGCCTCTGCTTCGAGCAGGAGAACGAGTGCTCGCGTCGTACGCGCCTGGACCGCCTGCTGCGTTGACCCCGCGTCAAAGCCCAGCCACTTCTTCGATTCTGGCCCGTTGGCCCAATGTGAGCGTCGCCTTGCTGTTCATCGCCCGAGCTCCATTTTGCTATCTGTCGCCCGTGCTCATGTTCGTCCTGTAGGCAGATTCGGCCCGTGTAGTATTTTTTCCCTGCCTGCGAATTTGTCTACTTATCCAGAGAATTACAGATTTTCAAAAAACTCTCCATGTTCATGCATTTAATAACACACAAACCGTGCATCGGATTAAAATGATTTATATATGTAAAATGCTTAGAATTTCATGTAGTTTCACAATATCCCACTTTCATCCATGTTAAAAATGTTTAAAACTACTGTTTGCATTAATTTGCATAAATGACATGTTAAAATGGTTTATTTCATAACTAAATAACCGTAGCTCCCAATTAAATAAACTTTATATGTAAATGGGGTGGAAAAATGTGTAGATTATCATGATGCACTTTCTTTTGCTGTTTAACAACATTAAAATTGTGTTTCATTCAGAACAGTACCAATTTCGAAATTTGCATATGAGGATTTTCCGGAATTGTCATGTATTGTTTCCGGCCTCATTTAAATTGCCTAGATAGGTAGTTTTATTATGCTTCACCTCTTGCCATGTTTAACAACATTTAATCTTGTTGAGTACATAAACGGGAGTGAATTAAGTAATTGATTGTGGAGTTTCGTCAATATGCAACTCGTTGCATATTGAGCTTCACTTACTGTATAGTAGTTGGTTGTTGCATTTTGCCATGTCATGCATCCTTAAACTTGACATGCATCATACTTGGTTGTGCATCATGCCATGATTATACTTGTGTGTTTACCATGTTGTTTGCTTCTTTCCGGTTGTGCTTCTTCTCGATAGTTCCCGGTAACGTTTCGGAGTGAGGATTCGTTCGACTACGCTTGTTCGTCTTCTTCATGGACTCGATCTTCTTCCGAGCGGGATTTCAGGCAAGATAATCATGATCTTGGACACATCTACTATCTTTGCTTGCTAGTTGTCTTGTTGCTATCGCTATGTCGCGCTTCCTACCATATATATGTCAGCCTCCCATATGCCATGATACAGCCTCTAACCACTCTTACCCAGCAAACTGTTGTTTGGCTATGTTACCGCTTTGCTCAGCCCCTTTCTTATAGCGTTGCTAGTTGCAGGTGTAGTGCATGTTGTTCCATGTTGGGACATGGATATCATGGGATATCATAATATCTATTATTTAATTAATGCACCTATATACTTGGTTGTGTGTGGAAGGCTCGGCCTTTTGCCTAGTGTTTTGTTTCACTCATGCCGCCCTAGTTTCCGTAATGCCAGTGTTATGTTCCTTGATTAGCGTTCCTAACATGCTCAGGGGTTATGGGACCCTCTTGACAATTCGCTTTGAATAAACGCTTCCAGTAAGGTCCAACTTTGGTTTTAACATTTCCAACATAGTAATACTGAATTAAATAATTAATTTGCATAGGGGTCGCATCCCCGGGGATTCTTAATTCAACATAATACAGGTGGGCTAGTGCCGATGGTGTTGGTCCGAAACGGGCGGCCTGCAGGGCCACCACGAGGAAACTCGAGGATCTGGTTTAACTTGTAGCTTGTCCCATCCGGTCATGGCCTGAGACGAGATACACGCGGATCATCATCATCATCATCATCTAACAATCATCATCATCTATCATCTATCATCATCATCATCTAAAAATTATCGAAGCATAAAAAAAAGCATCATCATCTATCATCAACATCATCATCTATCATCATCTAACAAACAGTAGCTAAAAACTGAAAAAAAAATTTAAAAAAAATGTGCTCACCACGCACGGGGCAGCAGGCGAGGGGTGGGGCAGTGGCGCCGGCGCGGTCGGGGACGGGGCGGCCGCAGCAGGGGACGGGGCGGCCGAGGACGGGGATGGGGCGGCCCGGCGGCGGCGGCGGTTTTGGGGCGGGGGCGGGGAGACGCGGGCGGTGGGGGAGGGGATGGGGGCGGCGCGGGCAGTGGGGGCGGTGCGGCGGCGCTGTTGGGGCGGGGGCGGGTGGCGCGGGCGGTGGGGGAGGGGATGGGGGCGGCGGTGGTGTTGGGGCGGGGGCGGGGGGCGGAGGTGCTGGCGGCCGCGGCGGAGGTGGTGGCGGCCGGCGGCGGTGGTGGCGGCGACGGCGGCGAGGGTGGCGGCCGGCGGCGGGGTGGATTTGGTTGGGGGGGGCGCGAGTGAATGGACCAGAGAGATGGGGGGCGAGAGGATAAGGCGCGGCTATGCCGTCGGCATATCTCCACACTGGCACGTCACGGATCCGCGGCCCGTGGGCCCGGTGCTATGCCGACGGCATGCCGTCGGCATAGCTACGTTAAATTTATTTTTATTTTTTATTTTTTTTATAATTAAAAAAAAGAATTTAAAAAATTAAATTTAGTTAATTAAATTGTGCCTTCTTGTTGCTGCTCTCGGTGTTCTCGGAAACCCGCGGCCGCTTGTTGTGCTCGTCTACCAGTTTCTTTATATCCCCACGTGGGCGTTCCCCCCCCCTCCGTGCGACGGCGGCGGCGACGTCGGTGAGGGGGTCACACCATGGAGCCCCGTGCCGGGTGCTTGCACCCGCCACAGCACTTCCGGACGTGTAGGAGGACCCAGCGAAAGACCTGGCGGCATAGCTACCCCCCCAAACTACACCCGTCCCGTCTAACCCTGGCACCGTTGACCGGGCGGTCTACGCCTTTGACTTTCGCCGGACTGGGTTTGACCGACGGACATTTTCACCTGGGTGTGATAGCCAAGCACATAGGTACACTTCGGATCAAGGTCCAGGCACAACCCACCGCAAGATTCCCTCCGTTACTGCCCGACGTGGCCGTCGCCCCCCCTCCGTGTGACGGCGGCGGCGACGTCGGTGAGGGGGGTCACACCACTGAGAAGTGTACCTATGTGCTTGCACCCGCCACCGCACTTCCGGACGTGTAGGAGGGCCCAGCTAAAGACCTGGCGGCATAGCTACCCCCCAAACTACACCCATCCCGTCTAACCCTGCGAGAGTTGACCGGGCATAGCTACGCCTTTGACTTTCGCCGGACGGGGTTTGACCGATGGACATTTTCACCTGGGTGTGATAGCCAAGCACATAGGTACACTTCGGATCAAGGTCCGGGCACAACCTAACGCAAGATTCCCTCCGTTACTGCCCGACGTGGCCGTTCCCCCCTCCGTGCGATGGCGGCGGCGACGTCGGTGAGGGGGTCACACCAAGGAGCCCCGTGCCGGGTGCTTGCACCCGCCACCGCACTTCTAGACGTGTAGGAGGGCCCAGCGAAAGACCTGGCGGCATAGCTACCACCCAAACTACACCTGTCCCGTCTAACCCTGCGAGAGTTGACCAGGCATAGCTACGCCTTTGACTTTCGCCGGACTGGGTTTGACCGATGGACATTTTCACCTGGGTGTGATAGCCAAGCACATAGGTACACTTCGAATCAAGGTCCGGGCACAACCCACCGCAAGATTCCCTCCGTTACTGCCCGACGTGGCCGTTCCTCCCCTCCGTGCGACGGCGGCGGCGACGTCGGTGAGGGGGGTCACACCACTGAGAAGTGTACCTATGTGCTTGCACCCGCCACCGCACTTCCGGACGTGTAGGAGGGCCCAGCTAAAGACCTGGCGGCATAGCTACCCCCCCAAGCTACACCCGTCCCGTCTAACCCTGCGAGAGTTGACCGGCATAGCTACGCCTATGACTTTCGCCGGACGGGGTTTGACCGATGGACATTTTCACCTGGGTGTGATAGCCAAGCACATAGGTACACTTCGGATCAAGGTCCGGGCACAACCCACCGCAAGATTCCCTCCGTTACTGCCCGACGTGGCCGTTCCCCCCCTCCGTGCGACGGCGGCGGCGACGTCGGTGAGGGGGGTCACACCACGGAGCCCCGTGTCGGGTGCTTGCACCCGCCACCGCACTTTCGGACGTGTAGGAGGGCCTAGCGAAAGACCTAGCGGCATAGCTACCACCCAAACTACACCCGTCCCGTCTAACCCTGCGAGAGTTGACCGGGCATAGCTACGCCTTTGACTTTCGCCGGACGGGGTTTGACCGATGGACATTTTCACCTGGGTGTGATAGCCAAGCACATCGGTACACTTCGGATCAAGGTCCGGGCACAACCCACCGCAAGATTCCCTCCGTTACTGCCCGACGTCGCCGTTCCCCCCCTCCGTGCGACGGCGGCGGCGACGTCGGTGAGGGGGGTCACACCACTGAGAAGTGTACCTATGTGCTTGCACCCGCCACCGCACTTCCAGACGTGTAGGAGGGCCCAGCTAAAGACTTGGCGGCATAGCTACCCCCCCAAACTACACCCGTCCCGTCTAACCCTGCGAGAGTTGACCGGGCATAGCTACGCCTTTGACTTTCGCCGGACGGGGTTTGACCGATGGACATTTTAACCTGGGTGTGATAGCCAAGCACATAGGTACACTTCGGATCAAGGTCCGCGCACAACCCACCGCAAGATTCCCTCCGTTACTGCCCGACGTGGCCGTTCCCCCCCTCCGTGCGATGGCGGCGGCGACGTCGATGAGGGGGGTCACACCACTGAGAAGTGTACCTATGTGCTTGCACCCGCCACCGCACTTCCGGACGTGTAGGAGGGCCCAGCTAAAGACCTGGCGGCATAGCTACCCCCCCAAACTACACCCGTCCCGTCTAACCCTGCGAGAGTTGACCGGGCATAGCTACGCCTTTGACTTTCGCCGGACGGGGTTTGACCGATGGACATTTTCACCTGGATGTGATAGCCAAACACATAGGTACACTTCGTATCAAGGTCCGGGCACAACCCACCGCAAGATTCCCTCCGTTACTGCCCAACGTGGCCGTTCCCCCCCTCCGTGCGACGGCGGCGGCGACGTCGATGAGGGGGGTCACACCACGGGGCCCCGTGCTGGGTCCCGCTGCCGCACTTCCGGACGTGTAGGAGGGCCCAGAGAAAGACCTCTGTGTGTTTTTGTATAGATAAGGCACAATTTAATTAGTGAATTTTTTTTTGAAAAAAAATTATATATAAAAAAAAGGTTAAATTTTTTATAAAAAAACGAAAAAAAAGTTAAAAAAAGCTCCCTGCCACGTCATCGATCCGCGGCACAGTGGGCCCGGAGCTATGCGGACCGCATAACCGTCGGCATATCCCCGGGCCCACTGTGCCGCGGATCGATGACGTGGCGCAGAGAGGTATGCCGACGGCCGACGTTAGGGCCGTCGGCATACGTTTGACGGCGTCAACCGGCTGTTAAAACCGGGGCGGCCGGGCCCGCACATATGCCGACGGTTATGGTACGCCGACGGCCACCGTCGACATAGACGGACGTATGCCGACGGCCTCGCTACGCCGACGGCCACCGTTGGCATAGAGGGAGATACGCCGACGGTTGGCTCTAGGCCGTCGGTATACTGCCGTCGATGCCGACGGTGGCCGTCGGCATAGACGAGGCCGTCGGCGTCGGCATAGATTCCGGCGGTAGTGCCGGAATCGGGCTCACATTCAAGGAAGAAGAGTTCAAGAGAATCAAGTCAGTCTCATGCGTCATTGAAGCCAAATTATTTCAGTCTTGTGTGTGTTTGCTTTAATTATCTTTACTCTCCATACTTGGACTCTTTCTGCGTGCCTGTTTGTGTGAGAGCTGCATGCTCTGTTTGTCTGCTGTTTACTGCGTGTTACTGCAGCGTAGTGTACTATTATCTGTCTTGTACTATTTTTTTTCAATTTTATTATGTAATAAAACATGGAGTATTTTGTGCTAATGTTTGATGGAAGGAATTACTTTCACTGGTGAAGGGATTGGAGGTTCGGCAATGTCACTCAGAAACTTTACTTTCCGCTGTTTTAAGTTGCATGCATTTAGGCAGTCCAAGTGATACTGTAGCTGTCATCAGAATAGGCTAGTGCAATATTCTATGCAATGGACGCACTGTTGTGTGCAGCGACAAACCTAAATTGTGTAATATGAGCCTGGCCAGCATATATTGTGTCTTCCTGGTGGCTGTCTAGTGCTGAATTCAACCCCCCTAAAAAAGAAACCTCGATCAAACTTAGTTGTACCAACCTTGATCAAACACACATCTATGTCGATCACACACAAAAGATGATGTGATAAAACCATAGTTTCTGCTAACTTAAGCAAGCATTTGCAGCCACTCATGCTATCTGAAGTGTGCGCTTCCCTGGGAACATCCATGCTTACAAACTGAAGAGTGACCAGCTTGTACATGTTACCTTAGAACACTTACAAGCTGAAGAGTGCCCAGCTTGTACATGTTACCTTAGAACACTGGGATCAAGAAGTGCATGTTACCTCAGAACACTAGGACCAGCACTGGAAAGGGTTGTCAACAGAGAGATCGGATGCTTTGCTGAAGCTCCAGAGGTTCTCCTCCATAGGCCGCCCCACCACCACTATGGAGTGATCGCAGACCCACCCTCGGTGCGTAAAATCCTCCACTTTAGTCATCAGCTCATCTAGCTCATCCGCCGAAGCGATTTTTTCTGCAGTAGTCCTGATGAGCAAACCCAGCATCTCCTCCGCGCTCCTGTCGACAAACTTGAGGAACTCCATCTCGCTTCGATCCCCACGGAACTCATGGACGATCATGTTGGTGACGTGCGACTTGAGGCATTCGATAGGGCGGAGCTCTCGCCAGAACTTGGCATTGTGCCTTCTAGTGCGTTCATCAGGTAGGAGAGACTGCAAAGATCAACGTAGTCAACATTAGTTCAAATCATTCACCTGACTAAGAAATAAACGACAATATGAAGGACAGCTCGGCAACGACTGGCTGAATGGATGTGGATGTCACCTCGATGTGCAGCATTTCAATGTTGGGGAAGCATCCGAGGAAGCTGGCCAGCATCTTGACCTCCTTGAGGACACCAAAGTTCACCTTCAAGGCCAGTATCTTGACGCTCGAAACCACGGTGCTCGGGCTCGGCTTCATGTCAGGCTTGCAACGCGACCCACCAAAATAAAAGAGATATCATACACTGATAGTACTACATTTGTGTATGATTAGGTACAGTTCAATGTTCACACACAAGATGATGCATCAATTAGTGGAGTGAGATGCATGGACAGTGGAAAGGCGGTACCTTGATGAGATTGTCGCCAATCTTCAGCTGGTGGACTCTTGGCTCCAGGTAGCCGAGCACGCGCAGCTTGGGCGCAGCAGCAATCTTGACAACCACCGAATTGTTGGGACAAACCCGGTCTGGCGACGAACGCCGAGTAGGTTCCGGCGACACGAACGCTGGACGAACCCGTCTCTCTCTCACACTCGGACGTACGTAGGTGGAAGAAGAAGAGAAGCACACTGACACAAGAATTTCTGGCGACAAACGCCTCGCCGCACGAACGGCGCCACGGCCGCACGCACGGCCTAGTATTTTTTATCTCTAGGCTCGGTGGCACATACCACTGACATGGGGAGGGATTTATACCCAGGTGCACACACAATCCGGACCCACACCAGCTAACAACCTGGAGTCTAACAAACTCTATCCAGGCTAATCCCTACATGCCTGCGCGCCCAACGAACTGCATGCAGCCTCCATCAGCTACGCGTACTAACTAACTCAGCCATATCTCAACTAACCTGCTCCAGACTCCAACCGCATGCGCACGCCGACGCAAGCTAACAAACGCACGCAACACACGTACTCAACCCGGAACACATCAACAAGATTATTCCTAACACGAATCACCTTCATCGAATGCAACATTCCACAGAATGAGGCGTTCCAGGAGCGGGGAGTTCATGACGGCGATCTCCTGCGCATAGTAACTCCAGAGGAGCGCGCACTTGAGGCTCTGGCTGTAGAGGTGAATGTGGTGGAAGATTTGGCTGAGGATGACGACGAGGGTGTCGAGAACGGGGCTGCGGGCGAGCAGGTGGTCGAGGTTGTCGCAGTCGGGCATGTGACGCCGAGCAAGGTGACCTCCCGGAGGTGCGGGAATAATCCCTCCTCTCTGCCGGCACCGGTGTCAGGGAACCTAAAGTAGCCCAGGAAGAGGCGGCGGAGCGAGGCGCAGCTGAGGACCTCGGCGGGCGCGTCGGTGAGGTGGTCTCGGTCGGCGGGCATGTTGACGAGGACGAGGTCCCGGATGCCCTTGGCGGCGAGGAGACGCGGGCACTCGGCGAGCTCGAGGCTTTGGCACCGGAAGTCGCAGTATCCGATGCTGACGGTGGCGAAGGGGCCCGGGTGGGCGACGGCGGCGGCGTGCTCGGGTTGGCGGGACGGGAGGAGGTGGGCGTCGTGGAAGACGAGCGGCGTGGAGCGCCAGAGGTGGCGCCAACGAGAGGCGAGCGCGGCGGTGCGGGCGGCGTCCCTGGCGGGGAGGCGGGACACGATGTCCTTGAGGAGGTGGCCGTGGAGGGCGCTGATGCGGTCCTCGCCGCCCGCGGTGGTGCTGGCAGAGAGGAAGGCGCTCTTGGCCTTGAGGATGGCCTCGACTCCGGGGAACCAGTCCAGGACGATCCAGACGCCGGCGGCCATGGCGGTGGCTGGATGGCCAGGTTCCGCCGGAATTGGGGGAGGACTGGACTGGGGAGTGGAGAGTGGGAGTGGGAGTGCGGCGGTGGGCCTGGGCTGCGTGGTGTAGGCAATCGAGGGCCCATGAAGCCGCAGCATCCGGGCTCAAGTTGTTTTTTCTTTGCGGGGCCGGGCTCAAGTTGTTGTGTAAACCGTAAACATGTGGAAAGATGAGTTAAATTTGATCAGATTTCTCAAAAACAAAGTTAAATTTTGATCAAGTCAAAACATGTGGCAAGAGCAGTTGGGGCTCCTTTTATTTTATTTCACATATTAAATTTGTCTTAAGTTCTTCTAAAAAAAAAATTAAATTTGTCTTAAGTCAAAACATTGTAAGATCAACTTTATATTTCAAAAAATATCAACATCTACAATACCAAATTTGGATATAATCCGTCTACCAAGATGGAATGTTCTGCGAGATCTTATGCATCGTTCTGTGCCACCAAATGTCAGGTGCATCTATACCTCACCTGTTGTGAGTTTGTACGTTCGCTTGGCCTCCAACTGATGGCACATCGGCCGGTCCGGCAGCCTCCACCATGTGAGACCTTCTGTAGCAATGTGGCAGCAACTATTTGCAACAACAACAAAAAAGCAATGTGGCAGCAATGCTCACCTCGGAAAAATGTCCAGCATATCATGTGCATTCATTCTCTCTCATATTTACCTTTTGCTTCCATTTTTATTTCCCTGTTCTTTTAAGAAAAATAAAAATTATGTTCTAAATTTGACAGGTCCAATGCTCACCTCGAAAAAAAAGTAATGTGGCAGCAATGCTCACCTCGAAAAAATGTGACCAACGTAAACGTCCAGCATACCATGCGCATTCATTCTCTCTCATATTTGTTTTTTACCTTTTGCTTCCATTTTTATTTCCCTATTCTTTTAAGAAAATAGAAATTATGTTTTAACAAATATATAATTTCATCAAATAGATTTGCTAGATATTTAGGTAAAAACATGAATATTCTAACAAACAATTTGTTCTTTAACTTTTATATTAGGAAATGTTTTTTATTTGCGGGGAAAAGGGAAGTTTTATTCCATAGTAATAGGTTTACAGTCTGCTAAAACAAGATCACAAATAAAAGATGGAGGACGATGCAACCAACACGTGGTACTATGTTTTGTCCGGGCATAATTAGCAAGATAGTGAGAAACCATATTCTGCGATCGAGCTATCTTCTTCGGAATAAACTCCCGCTCTTCCATCAAAGCTTTAATTTTCTTCATCAAATTACCATAGGTAGATCTGGCTAGTGAATCATCACGTAACGCTGATAGAGCACCAACAGAATCCGATTGCACGACGACCGGGAGGGTAGATTACTGAAGTGCAAGTGTCATATCCTTCAATATTGCTTGTAGCTCAGCTTTGAGGGCGTCATTGCAGAAGAATAGGGCATGGCAAGATGCAAAAATGACACCTCCTTGGCTGTCTCGAAGTCCCATTCCGGCTCCTGCCATACCATCATCCGCTGATAAAGATCCGTCGACCGACAGGGCTAACCTGCCAATGGGAGGCGCCTCCCAGGGAGGAGCTGGCGGCCGAACCGCATCACTACCTGCATGCATCAATTGCAGGACCCACATGTCATAATCGTCATCAAAATGGCCTAAGCGACCGATCAGTGTATTTTTGCAAAAGATTAGGCTGAGAATCAGTGTTTTTTGTCCCAAATTTGTAAACTGTGTTTTCTGCAAATCTAGGCGTCAATGTGGTGGTTTTCTGCAATTCACTCCGTTATGCCTGAGCAAATTCACCAGACATCTCATGCAGAAATCACCATATGGCCCCCGTGAGTGAGTTGTGAGTTGCTGCACCATTTGCATTGCCCGACCATTCTCTAGTTTAATGGACCAAACTTAATAGGCTACTGTAAAAGCTCTGTTGATATGTATCATGTACTGGGAGACGAAAAACACAGTAAAGGGTACCCCATGCAAAGGCTACCCACCAAAAGCCTCTGGTGGTGACATGTGGTGCCACTTCTTGCCACTTGAGAGGTTTGGTGGATTTTTCGGAAGGATATTTGCATGTGTTTTTTTACTATATTGTATGTGTGTGTGTGTGTGTGTGTTTGCGAGATCCAGTTTTCAAATTGAATTATTTCTTGAACCGATTGTCCCAATTACAAATTGTTTCCACTACTGAGTTCATCACGTCGAGTTTGGAATAAAGTCCATGATGCCTCAGGCTCTGCTAGTTTGGTAGGGTTGGTTATCTAATTGGCTAGTCAAACATGAGGTGGTTCATAGATCTTTGGGCTTTGATCACCGAGGAATAGAGACTTTACAAATAAAAGTAGGGGATTGGGATTCTATTGCTGTCATTTTATATGTATATGGTTACAATTATTTACGCTCCCAATGTGCTTATGATGTAGCACCCGGTGGATCTTTAGCTAGCGTGCATCATCTTATGAGAATACAATATGGTATCCAGGTATGTGTGATGGCACGCATTAGAAAGCTTGTGGTGTTTTTGTTATCCGCTGAATTTTCGGTCCTAGTTCCGGGTTCCTGTCATGTCGGCAGCAGTCCATGTGGTGTCAAATTTGCTTTGGTTAGTGTTTCTCTCATTTGACTTTTTTCTGCTCTTGGTGTTCTTTAACAACCATACAACAACGGAGCAATGGTTCGGCAGGCTGACTTGCAATGTTCCTTCTTTTTTTGAGAAAACTTTTGATTCATTCATCTTCAATCATGACAGTACAACGAACACCAGAAAAAAAATTATATCCAGATCTGTAGATCACCTAGCGACGATTACAAGCACTGAAACCTAGCGACGTCATCGCCCCTCCCTCATCGGAGCCGAACAAAACTTGTTGTAGTAGACAATCGGAAAGTCGTCGTGCTAAGGCCTCATAGGACCAACACAACAGAACAACAACCGCCGCCAATGAACATGAGCGTAGATCGGAAGGAACCAACCTGAAGACACACGAACGTATACGAACTACGACCAGATCCGAGCAAATCCACCAAGGACAGATACGACGGAGACACACCTCCACACGCCCACCGACGATGCTAGACACAACACCGGGACGGGGGCTAGGCGGGGAGAACCTTATTCCATCTTCAGAGAGCCGCTGTCATCTCGTCTTTTTGAACAGGGCACAAACCCTAACAAAACTCAAAGGAACATCCAAAAACAAAGCCCTCCTGCCGGCAAGGGCCGGGATCCACGGCGCCGCCATGGCCCTAAGGCCACCGGAGACTAGGCGGACCGGTAGCGGCGCCGGCGGGAGGCAGAGGAACCCTAAGCTTTTCTTAGTGGACGAGGCGCTGCGTTGTTACTTGCAATGTTCCTAGTCACACTAGTTCTTGCCTATTAGGGTGTGCGGCTAATGCGACTTCCTAAAATCCTAGTTTACACTGGGTGTTGTCTGTAGTTTCTTTGACCAGAGGGTTAGAGAAAATTGGAGATGTAAAAGACGAGCTAGAGACAATGACTCTAAAGTGCTTCTAACATAAATTTTAGTTTTATCAAAGTTTTTTTTTGCGAGATCAATAGTAGTTTATTCCATTATATGGTAGGGCTACAATCCTTGGCAAGAGATCCTCAGTACATGGGGGTCCTCTCCCGAGCCATACAATCGTGGCTTGCTTAGAGCGACTATACCTTGCCAGACAATTTGCAACACTATTTTGAGACCTTTGTAGTTTCTGTCGAATAAACACTCTATCGATCATTAGAGACTTAATCCCGGCTACTAAGTGACCATAAGCCGAACGATCTAAACTAGTATCAGAAACACGAAAGGGCAGTCGATGAATCGGACTGAACCATGACCGGTAGCTCCGTATGTTGACGAGCAAGCGCCAAACCGATCATAATAGCATGGATCTCCGCCTTCAGTGCGTCGTTACAATTGAATAGATAGCGGTATGCAGCAAAGATGACCGAGCCATCGTGTCTCTGTAGAATCATCCCAGCTGCCGCCGTACCATCCTCCTCGTGAAATGACCCATCCACCGAGAGTGCTGCGGAGCTGCATGAGGGTGCAGGCCACGGGAGCACCCGGGTCGGCGGGTGATGCTTCGGACGCTCTTCATAGTCCATCACTGACATCTTTCCTTTTAGCATATCTTCTGTAGAGTATTTTTGAGCTAGCTGAATCGAGTTCATGTAACTAACAAGGAAATTTGTAGATGCAGCCACCGGCGTGGCCTCCTTTCCATGAGCGATATCGGATCGGACCTGCCAAACTCTCCATACCCACATAATGACCATATCTCGCACCAGGTCCGAGCAACTCGATAGCAGCAGCGACAACCAATATTTCCCAGTTTCCAGCACCTCCTCTTTGCGCGGCACATGCCAGAACTTGGCCATCTCATCCCATAGCACTGCCGCATGCATTGTTGCAACTAGTGCATGGTGTGACCCTTCCTCTTCCCTTCCGCATATGGGACAAGTAGCCTGTGTGGGTATGTGATGTCGTACTTTATTTTTTGCCGTTGGTAAAGCTCCCGCCACCACCTTCCACGCCAAAATTTTCATCTTTTGCCGGACCTTCGCTTGCCATATAAACTTCCATAGCAGCCTCTCTCCCTCCGGATGCGCACTAGTCGCACCCTCCGCAAAATCATCATCATGTTGTAGTGTCGCCAGCTGCGTACAGTAAACAACCCCGACCGTTCTGGGTGCCAAGCTAAAAAACCGTCCCGGCGCTGCGGTGAGGTTCTGATCTTAAGTATTGTATAACATCCATAGTCCAGAAAAACTCCTCAAGCCGTTCTTTCATCCAAGCACCATTCTCATCTATAAAATCAGACAGACGATTATATCTGCAATTCCTCTTTGGTGTAATAGGCCGGAGAGTCGGGTCCCTAGGAATCCACCTCTCCAAGCTCAAATAGACTTGCCATCCCCCACCCTCCATATCATCCCTTTTTTGACCAACTCTAGGCCATACTCAATACCATTCCATACCGCAGATGCGTTGCCAGAAAAAACTCTGTCCAACAAGTTACCATTGGAGAAGTATTTTGCCTTAGGTAATCTTGCACATAAGCTCTCCAGGTTATCAATGAGCCGCCAAGCCTGTTTTGCCAACAAGGCCTGGTTAAAAGAATGCATATCCCGAAAACCCATACCTCCTTTCGATTTTGGCAAATCAACTTATCCCAACTCAACCAGGCCATCTTCTTTCTCCCCTTCTCCACTCCCCACCAATACTGTCTCATCATGTGAGTCAAGTCATCACAAACCAAAGCAGGCAATTTGAAAACACTCATAACATATGTAGGAATAGCTTGTGCCACTGGTTTGAGTAAAATCTCTTTGTTCCCACTAGACATATATTGCTCACTCCAGTCGACAAGCCTCTTTCCCAACCTTGCCTAGATGTCCTCAAATCTCCCCTTATGCATTCTACCATCAGGAACAGGCAAACCCAAATACTTGGGGTCAACAACTTGATGTGTAATCTCAAGAACATTCTTCACATCCACTGCCAAAGCTTCTGAGCAGTTGTCAGAGAAAAGGATGGAACACTTCGAAGGATTTATAAGTTGTCCCGTTGATAAAGCATAGGTGTTCAACAAACCTTTAACCAACTTTGCCTGCTGCACATATGCTTTAAAAAACAGCAACGAGTCGTCCACAAATAAAAAAGATGCGAGATAGCAGGAGCATTACGACATATCTTCACCCCCTCCAAACCTTCAGTTGCTACTGATTTATTTATCAAGGCAGACAAAGCGTCAGCAACGAAGAGAGATAAAAATGGGGACAAGGGGTCACCTTGGTGGTGACCTCTTGTGGGTGTGAACGAGTCCAAAAATTTCCCATTCTGTGTTTCTGCTTCACAGAATACTTAACCGAAGTAACGCAGGCCATAACATGAGAAATCCTGTAGGGTAACGCAGCAGAAAACAAAAAATTTCCGACCTACGTACCAACCCAGGATCACTATGGAGACTGCATACAAGGTTTGATCTGTTTCGTTACCGACTTGTAGCGCAGCGGAAGTAGAGTCGATGACGATCGGCGGTGCAGATCCCCGCAGCTAGGATTTACAACCTCCCACCCGCGAGAATGTATACCCTCATCCGCCCCCGGACAGCCCTCCGGGAGGCGGTCGGACAGTCCCTCGGACGGTGTCACGGACAGTCCTTCGGGAGGACCATCGAAACTCGGACAGTCACTCGGACAGCCCTTCGGGAGGACCATCAAAACTCGGACAGTCACTCGGACAGCCCTTCGGGAGGCACTCTCAAACTAAGACCGAAACTACGATCTCTCTACAGAGTTGCACACATACGGTCTCAACTATCCGGCAGGGCTTCGCCGTCCAGAACTAGTTCCTGCCGGAACCCAGACAGCCTTTCGGCTCTACGAAACTATTTCGCTGGGAGGGAGAGAGAAGCCAGACATGTCTATGGCATGTGTATGAGAGCAAGGATGAGATTTGGGCTGCCCCTTCCACCTCTATTTATAGGAGAAGGAGGGGTGGAGGGGCTGAAATTTCAGCCACATCCATCCATGTCATCTCCAAGATATTTTGGAGCAAAAGCCCAAAAAGGTGGCTTTCCAAAAAGTAATCCAAAAAGCACTTTTACTATTCACGACGACATATTTCAGCGTCCGTTCGAACTGAAAATATTCATGTGGGCTTAGAACATTTCCAGTACCCACTAAAATAATTTTCAACGTGATCCGAAACAATTCCGGTTTAGTAATTTTCATCTGCGAAAAGCATCTGAAGCGGTTCCGGCAGCTTCGGAACATTTCCGGTTTTCATCCCGGAAAATTCCAGAAAGTTTCCAGAACGATTCTGGCACCCTCCAAGAATTATCAGGCATGTGCCGAAAACATTTTGACTTTATGGTGTACTCCGAAACAACTTTTCGGTTTAGTGATTTTCATCTGTGAAAAGCAACTAAAGCGGTTCCGGCAGTCCGGAACATTTCCGGTTTTTGTCTCTGAAAAATCTCAGAAGTTACCGAAACAATTCTGGTATCTTCCAATAATTTCTAGGCATGTGCCGAAACCAATTTGACTTTATGGAATACCCTGAAACAACTTTTCAGTTTCACCGGAACTATTCCGATATCCTCTTCGGAACGTTTCCGTTTCGTCCGAAACTTTTTCGGTGATTTTCTCTCAGACTCCCCGTCTAGTATTCAGCAGATAGATGACCCTTAAGCGTGTGACCCTATAGGTTCGGTGAAGTATAGACATGACCCGGAACCCCTTCCGATCAATGATCAACATCGGAGCCGTGGACACCCATATTGACCCCTATACCCACACGAATGAATATTCGAGTGAACCTCCAGTTGCCGTGTGCTATTCCTGTTGCTTCGCGATATGTTACAAATACCCGAGGTGACACATGTTGGCATCCCCGCGGATCAACAACTTGTCCACTATGCCAGTTACCTCGTTACCGGTATTGTTCTCTTTTCTCGTTCCCGTGTTCCGGCATCCCCGTGATCAAATCACAAAGTGTCTGGCCAGACGATGATGGATACCGTAACACCGAGAGGGCCCAGAGATATCTCTCCATCGTCGGAGGAGCAAATCCCAATCTTGAGCTATCAAGTTACTTGACATACTTTTCCATGAACCCGTAAGCCGCCGTAATAGCCACCCATTTACGGATGACGTTTAACAAACCCCAAAGTTCATGAAGCAAGCATGAAGAAACTCGATACTCTCATGGTCTAAGGAATTATGCAAACGTTAACCATCTCTGTGTTATTAACCATTAACTAGTGACAAATGTATCTCATAGCATAACATCAATTCGGGTCGATTCAACACAAATGTTCTACTAACATTGTGCCCTCAAAATTGCCGGCATAGCCATGCCCATGATCAGGAAAACAGGATCATCATGCAATACTTGAGCCAGTCTTAGAAGCCAGACTAGGAATACATTTTACCGTTTATTATTCCACACGTGCATATGAGTCTTCCTCCGAGCCTCGTGGTTATTGTAGACTCGAGAACCATAGCAGTTATAGCATGGAACATAAACCTAATTATGAACAGGGAGATAATCAATAACATATATTATTGCCTCTAGGGCATATCTCCTACAGACTCCCACTTGAACTAGAGTCAATAATCTAGTCAATGCTAATGCACTTTACACCTATGGCATACTGGTGTAAAATATGCTTCGCTTGTGGTATAGCCTGATGTCCAACGGATCTGACAACTTCAGCTCCGTGTGTAACTTTGCATATCCTCGCGTTTTCACGTTTTCACAAAATTCATATTTTGTGTGGACTTGGCTTTGCATATGTGTGAATCATTGGTCGAAACCTGATTCCTCAGACTGAGCTATGGAGCAACTATCTGCAATAGTGTCCCATAGACCAAAGCCATCTTGGAACCATACTAAGTTCATGAATGAACTATATGATTCAACAACTTCTTTGTCGCTTCTTAAGCGTCAACATACTCAGCCTTTGTTATAGAATTCGCCACAGTATCTTGTTTGGAACAATTTCCAACTACCGTGCCACCATATTGTGTATTACACAAAACCCTTAACTTAAATCAAAAATCGCATGGAGCATTGATGAAGACTGTATCGATGTAATTACTTACACCGAGCACTTCATAATCTCTACTTGCGAGAAAACATGTCATCAGTACTACTCTAGTACCTAATGACATCTTTCACTGTTGTCTCATGATCAGTACTTTTGATCACTTTGGTATCTATACTCGCAACAACTTTGGAGTATTGGACATATCTGGTTGTTTTTACATACCATGGAATACATGATTAATCCAAACACAAGAGTGTGTGGAATCACCATCATGTATTTTTGCTCATCTGTGTTTTGAGACACCGAGTCTTGCAAAACTCTTCCCATGTGACTTCGGCAAGAATCACTCCTTGGCATTTTAAATGCTAAAAGGTTTTAGCACCTTGTCAATATGTATTCATAGCTTATCCCTATTAGGTAAATCTATCTCCATAGATTATCATGCCTAATATTGAGGCTATTTAGCCTAAGTACTTCATCGAAAAACTATTTTTAAATGAAGTCCTAATTCGTGTCAAGAAATTTATTTCCAATTAACAATGTGTCAAGTACACAAGGTTTTTAGAAATATTATTATGCTCCCACTTATTTTCTTGAATCACAAGCATCTTCGATACCCATTTGATGAAGTCAAACCCCTTTGACCATTCCATCAAAAACGAAGATTCCAACTCCACTTTGCTCTCTTCTGTTCATCGCTGGAACTCTGAAGTTTGCATACTTACTAGCATCCTCTGGATCGACAAATTACTTTGGACTGTATCACATACAAGTCCTAGGTTTCATTTCTATCAGATGGAAATCCTTTTGTCATCCATGTTTCATATCTCATGATTGAAATATGTATTAATTGCTAGTTCAACCCGAACCGACTTCAAGCATCGCTACGGTGAGACAATCTCATCGTAGTCAACTCCTTGAACTTGTTATGGCAACAAGTCGAGCTTTATGGATAAAACATTTTATCCGTATCAGTTTTTAGTTCCATAAATATTCATTAGACTCTAAGTCTTCCGAAAGGTGTATCAAGATTTTAATCTCGAATCACTTATATGGAAACTATCTCGGATTGTATTGGCATTTAGCCAATTCCGGAGTCAGGGCCCATCAACGCTTCCTTGTGTATTGTAGGTATACTGTTGTCTAACAACAATATCTCGTTTGTGCACCTGATAGGTTTGCACGAGCTTTGCCTACGTGGTTCAGCTGCAAGTTCGACCGAAGTCCATACATTTTATTGTAGAGACTTCCGTATCAGTCGCAGTAGGAAACTCCGGAATCACTTCCAAGGTTTCTTTCCTTTGATCTGATGACGAAGATACTGGTTATCTCGTCGAGTTGCACTGTCCTCCCACTCACCTTTTGAAAGAACTATTCTCTTTAAAAGCATACCATTTTGCGGCAAAACCCTTTGCCTCGGTATAGTGGTGGGGGAATACCCAATGACTTGGGATAACCTTACAAAGTAGCACTTGTCTGATTTGGAATAGGTTTGTAACCTTTTACACAAGCCCCATATTCCAAATGTTAAGAAAAGATATAACATGGTTGGGCGTACCACACCATGGCGTCATTTCAACAGACCTGATGGAGCTCTTTTCAGTGTAAAAGCCACAGTCTCTAAAGCTTCACTCTATAAAAGGGATAATGGCAAATTTATTTATGTCATCTTTGATCTTACCATGTCATAAATGGTTCGATTACATCTTCATGGACTTTTCACTTGCAGTGGTGTTCCGGGAGGTGCAAGTTATGAAACCCCTTTCATAACTCATCAGACATTCGCTAAACTTTTAACTCAAATATTCCTTTCTGCAATCGAATTGTAGAAACATAATTTTCTTGTTACAATATTTTCTTCTTCATTTTGAAAACCTTTCGAATGATTTCAAAAGATCCAGACTTACATCTCATCAAGTAAATATCCATATATCTACTTGAGTCATTTCTGAAGATAGATAAATCCACTACTTGCAATAACATTTATTGGACTACACACATCATAATGTATGACCACCAACATGTTCTATGCTCGTTCCTTATGGCCTGTGAACGGTATTTCAGTCACTTCACTTTTCAGAGGAAAGTTGCAAGTGTCAGATGATTCAAAATCAAACGACTCCAAATCCATCATAATGGAATTTTCCATGCGGGTTTCTCCAATGTGACCAAATGCAGTGCCACACTTGTGTGGTATTCTTTTAGTCTTGCGACATTTAGCGTCAGTGTTATGGATGTATCATATTTCCATCAATATTCATAACATACATCCCATCTAGGATGGAAGCATGTCCCTTCATGTTATTCATAATACTGAACAACAATTGTTGTTTTTATGAACAACTCTTTTGCAACAAACATTGTGCAATGGGCTAGAGTGTATGAAACTCTAAAATGAATTATGAAAGTAAACACAGAGGTTATGTATTATGATCAATATTCATAACATACATCTCATTCATAATGAAAGTATGGCCCTCATGTTATTCATAACACCGAACATCAAAAGTTCTCTTATGAACAACCTTCTTGCAAGATACTTTATGCAAAGGGCTAGAGTGTGAAACTCTAAAATGAATTATGAAAATAAATACATAGGGAATATACCGATGGAAGGCATAGTAACATTTACTATGTTCCCTGCGTGTATCTAAACCTCATCCCTGGCTAGTCTTTCAGGCCATAGTAGTTCTTACATCGAGTTGCAACAGAATGCAATCGAGCGGGTATCTTTGTGATTAACTCACAATACCCAAGAATTAGTGATTAACATGTTTAACCATAATTCCCAAGAACTATATCTTTGACCAGCCTTCTATACATCAAAAACTTGTATGACATTCATACATGAGCTGGATATTCCAGTCTTCTTTCCTTTTGCCTTTATACTTCTAACAGTTTAACTTTTAGTATTTCTCCTACTCTCAGAAGAAGCATCCAACTTAAGAGTGGCGTTAGCCCCAGACTTCCTAGGCGTGAAAGTCTTACTAACACCCTTCGGACACTTCCTTTCTCTTTAAGTTGTTGTTTTATTCACCTTTCATCATATGACAGGTGTTCTTCTGGATCCCTCTCTTATCAGTCTAATGCATAGTAAACTCCTTTACTAATAGTTTGCAAACAAACATTGCTTTGGATATCTCATATCTTTTAGCCTTTGTCTGTCTCTGAAAATGATTTTCAGATTCCATGAATATCACATAACTATCCAAACTTTCGAAGTTCGGGTCTCATGGAAGCAAACATATTTCACTTGACCGTAACGGAATTTTTAGTTTTTGGATCGAAGGACGAGAGTCACATGATCCATAGCTTTAGCGGGAGAATACCGAAAGCATGCGATAGGAAAAAATCCTTCTCGGCACTCTTGAGGACAATCCTCACATTACGTTACCAACCGTAAAGTTTTAACCAGATATTTAACAGCTATTCAATTTTAATAGGGAAGGTGGAAACGCGAGCCATTATTCTACAACTATTATGCAAATCACACTTGGACAGTGTTCAAAATTAATTGCACTAAGAATTAAAAGAATTAATTCTAAAGTGCGCTCCCACTCAAATCAATATCTCTCATAATTGATTGTGAGTGATTCAAGACCCACATTTCCATTCAACGCCATTGTTCGAGATGAACACCGATGGCGCGAACTTCAATTGGTAGGCAAACTTGCCGATCACATCTCTATGTGACTCTTGTTCATCTTTCGATGCGTGTGTTCCGAGCTCAGGACGATCCTGCCATGAACGTCAAGACAACCAAGTGATCTTGCTGCGAGGTCTGACCTCACCCGCCTTACACCCGTACAATCGTTCATACCCATATAGATCATGGCGCACCTCGAAAGGAAGGATGCTGTGACGGTGCTACACTTGGGAGAACACTAACTACTTGATATTTTTGTGAGAGATCACCCTAATAAAAGCGACTACCGCGCAATCAAGAAGGGTGCATCATAAGGGATTAACATCTCAGGCAATTCATAATAGCATGATATGGTATAGCCCTTTCTGACGGAGAAGTCTTTATTTCTTCGTCTCCGGCATTCGCGTCGGTGTTCACCTTCGCGAAGATTGCCACCACCTTGTCGATGCACCAGATAATATTGCTATCTCTATAGCTAATAAAATAAGTGCATTACATAAGGTTGACACGCAGGTCATTAAAGTGCAATCATATGGCTCCAGCCATCATGCCGAATCATGACACGCAGGTCATGTTAATTTACATCATATAGTCATCTCATACATAATCAAATTTATATGAGCACTGCTATACCACATCACATGCACATGCAAACCATCCTGCAAAACCAAGTTAGACGCCTCTAATCGGTTTATGCAAAAATTTATTTTACGTGGCTTCTAAGGTTTCGAAACAAACCGAAGCTACCAACGTCCATCATCAAGCATGATAATCCAAGTCGCTAGATTTAACATTGCGGGGTGTATGAAACACGAGATAATAAAATCTCGAGCCCCATACTAAACTTCGTCATACGCGTGACCCCCGTGCACATCATATCTGCATTGCCCTTTCGTCTGCGAAACATCCATCTTTCTCAACTATGGTGGAACCCAAAGAACTTTTAGCACTTCGTTGATCTGTCAATCAGCATACTCAGGAGCAGCATGAAAGGATCGCGGATTGCCAGAACTTTGTGAGATTCCACCATGCCGTCAAGATCAGGACTACGCAAATTCCAGGGAAGCAACAAGAACATCGGGTAACAGATTTCATCTGCTAACCGCACAAATAATTTTCAGTAATAGATCTCATCTACTACCTAATTATATTGTGCAACACCCATACATCTCTATGTATTCTAGATCGCAACCTGCATCTACGCATAGCACGGCTCTTGATGCCACTGTAAGGTAACGCAGCAGAAAACAAAAAAATTCCGACCTACGTACCCGCCCAGGATCACTATGGAGACTGCATACAAGGTTTGATCTGTTTTGTTACCGACTCGTAGCGCAGCGGAAGTAGAGTCGATGACGATCGGCGGTGCAGATCCCCGCAGCTAGGATTTACAACCTCCCAACCGCGAGGATGTATACCCTCATCCGCCCCCGGACAGCCCTTCGGGAGGCGGTCGGACAGTCCCTCGGACGGTGTCACGGACAGCCCTTCGGGAGGACCATCGAAACTCGGACAGTCACTCGGATAGCCCTTCGGGAGGACCATCGAAACTCGGACAGTCACTCGGACAGCCCTTCGGGAGGCACTCTCAAACTAAGACCGAAACTACGATCTCTCTACAGAGTTGCACACATACGGTCTCAACTATCCGGCAGAGCTTCGCCGTCCAGAACTAGTTCCTGCCGGAACCCAGACAGCCTTTCGGCTCTGCGAAACTATTTCGCTGGGAGGGAGAGAGAAGCCAGACAAGTCTATGGCATGTGTATGAGAGCAAGGATGAGATTTGGGCTGCCCCTTCCACCTCTATTTATAGGAGAAGGAGGGGTGGAGGGGCTGAAATTTCAGCCACATCCATCCATGTCATCTCCAAGATATTTTGGAGCAAAAGCCCAAAAAGGTGGCTTTACAAAAAGTAATCCAAAAAGCACTTTCACTATTCACGACGACATATTTCAGCGTCCGTTCGAACTGAAAATATTCATGTGGGCTTAGAACATTTCCAGTACCCACTAAAATAATTTTCAACGCGATCCGAAACAATTCCGGTTTAGTGATTTTCATCTGCGAAAAGCATCTGAAGCGGTTTCGGCAGCTCCGGAACATTTCCGGTTTTCATCCCGGAAAATTCCAGAAAGTTTCCAGAACGATTCTGGCACCCTCCAAGAATTATCAGGCATGTGCCGAAAACATTTTGACTTTATGGTGTACTCCGAAACAACTTTTCGGTTTAGTGATTTTCATCTGTGAAAAGCAACTAAAGCGGTTCCGGCAGTCCGGAACATTTCCGGTTTTTGTCTCTGAAAAATCTCAGAAGTTACCGGAACAATTCTGGTATCTTCCAATAATTTCCAGGCATGTGCCGAAACCAATTTGACTTTATGGAATACCCTGAAACAACTTTTCAGTTTCACCGGAACTATTCCGATATCCTCTCCGGAACGTTTCCGTTTCGTCTGAAACTTTTTCGGTGATTTTCTCTCAGACTCCCCGTCTAGTATTCAGCAGATAGATGACCCTTAAGCGTGTGACCCGATAGGTTCGGTGAAGTATAGACATGACCCGGAACCCCTTCCGATCAATGATCAACATCGGAGCCGTGGACACCCATATTGACCCCTATACCCACACGAATGAATATTCGAGTGAACCTCCAGTTGCCGTGTGCTATTCCTGTTGCTTCGCGATATGTTACAAATACCCAAGGTGAGACATGTTGGCATCCCCGCGGATCAACAACTTGTCCACTATGCCAGTTACCTCGTTACCGGTATTGTTCTCTTTTCTCGTTCCCATGTTCCGGCATCCCCGTGATCAAATCACAAAGTGTCTGGCCAGACGATGATGGATACCGTAACACCGAGAGGGCCCAGAGATATCTCTCCATCGTCGGAGAAGCAAATCCCAATCTTGAGCTATCAAGTTACTTGACATACTTTTCCATGAACCCGTAAGCCGCCATAATAGCCACCCATTTACGGATGACGTTTAACAAACCCCAAAGTTCATGAAGCAAGCATGAAGAAACTCGATACTCTCATGGTCTAAGGAATTATGCAAACGTTAACCATCTCTGTGTTATTAACCATTAACTAGTGACAAATGTATCTCATAGCATAACATCAATTCGGGTCGATTCAACACAAATGTTCTACTAACATTGTGCCCTCAAAATTGCCGGCATAGCCATGCCCATGATCAGGAAAACAAGATCATCATGCAATACTTGAGCCAGTCTTAGAGGCCAGACTAGGAATACATTTTACCGTTTATTATTCCACACGTGCATATGAGTCTTCCTCCGAGCCTCGTGGTTATTGTAGACTCGAGAACCATAGCAGTTATAGCATGGAACATAAACCTAATTATGAACAGGGAGATAATCAATAACATATATTATTGCCTCTAGGGCATATCTCCTACAATCCAGGCATGAGAAAAACCCCACTTCACCAATGCCTTCTCCAAAAAAGTCCAGTCCACACGATCATATGCCTTAGATAAATCCAGCTTATAACCACATAGAGCATCCTTACCCTTCAGGGCCTGAATGTGATGGATACACTCAAAGGCAATGATAGAATTATCCGAAATGAGCCGGCCTGGAATAAAAGCACTCTGGTTTTCCGAAATCAGCCCCATTAGCCACGGCCGAAGACGGTTAACTAAGCTCTTTGAGACTATTTTATAGATCACATTACACAGGCTTGTAGGCCGAAAATCTTTCAGTTCTTTGTGGTGAGGAACCTTAGGAATCAAAACTATAGTTGTATCATTAACCGACGCCGGCATGACACATGAACGAAAAAACTCCATTACCGCAGCAACAATTTCCGCCATAAGTACGTCCCAATTTCGTTGATAAAAACGTGCAGGGAATCCATCAGTACCAGGGGCCTTCAATGGTCCAATCTGAAATAAGGCGTCTGAAATCTCTTTCTCTGTATATGGGGCATCAAGGGCCACATTCATCTCATCAGTCACCTTCCGGTCGATACAGTCTAGGACTACCTCCGGAACTAAGGTAGGATCCTTCGTGTACACTTCCTGGAAGTAAGAGTTTGCCATCCTCTCCATCTCCAATCGAATCGAGCACCACGAACCAGTCGTTATTGTTCATGTGTGTTTCTATTTATTCTATCTGAAATAATTTGTTAATTTTTAGATAAAAGGCGCAAAGCGGAAGGAATAATTAATTTGTTTATATATAACTGATAAGTAATGTTAGATCGTCTCAAAGAATAAGCGAGCTGCAAATACTTGGGGAGAAGTTAGCACGAACTCCGATCAAGAAATTGACAGCGGAAATTGCAATCAGGTTTAATTAGCATCGTATGGTACTTCCCTCAAAGAAAAGGAAATGGAATCAATAACTCCCGAACGTGCTGTTTTTTGGCTTCTCATCCCGAACGCGTTTGCTACCGTTAGATTAGGTGCACCGATCTCAAAGCAGTGGAGAGGGACACGTCAGCCAGAAAACTCGTTCAGTGAAACAGTCAATCGTCACGAACACAATCCCATCCCTATCCTATCCAGTCCTCTCGTCCCCCACTCGCCCTGTCGCCCACTCTGTACCACCTCCTCTGGCAACTGGTCGCGCTGGCAAGCGGCCGGTGAGCCTCCGCGCGCTCCGCCTGCCTCTCCTTCCTTCTCCCCCTTCCCATCACCTCCCTGACCTCCCTCCCATCTCTTTCCTGCAGGTCTGCGCATGGCGTCCGTGAAGCCCGCTACGCCGCCGCCACCTGGAGCCTACCCTGTGCACAGGATCGAGCAGCCCCGCTGCACCGGCGAGGATCTGGTGAGCCGAGTCCACAGCACATCGCGCCTCCTTCCTCCCTTGCTCCCTCTCCTTCCTTCCTCCTCCTCCGTTTCCCTCTCTTAGCTCTCGTCCTCTCTGCACAGGAACAATGGCGTGCAGCTCCTTTCCCTGCGCGCGCCCGGCTCGGATCTCCCCAGCGCCGCCCATCTCCGACAAGATCAGGAGCCCGCGTCCCCGTCCGTGCCTCGCATCCGACCAAGCCGCCGCCAAACTTGCCATCGCCGCCGGAGCGCCATCTTCGGCAGGATCCGGCGTCGTCCCGCCCCTGCAACAGCGCCTCGCGCGTGTGGAGCCGTTCCAGTCCCTCAAACTAGGCCTGGGCATGGAGCTACGCCCCCGGCGGGGCTGTCGGGTGCTACGCCCTTGTCAAGGCGAGCAACTGTTTGTGCGTGAAGGTAATTTCTGAAGACCGGTTGCACTGTCATCTTCATCCATAGCTGACGAGTATTTCCTGCTCTAGATTTCTCAGCAAGGCTCAACTAGTTGAGAATATTTTTTTAATTCAGAAGTTTCTACTACTGATGGAGAAGACTCATACTAGGACTACTGTGCTTTGCCTTTTCCCCTTTGCTCTGTTGTTTGAATTAAATTGCCATACACAGGTTGCACTGAAATGGGAATTGTGAGACTAGTGATGGAGAGGACTCATACTAGGACTATGTGTTTTTGCCCTTTCCCCTTTGCTCTGTTGTTTGAATTAAATTGCCATACACTGATTGCACTGAAATGGGAACTGCTAGACTACTGATGGAGAAGATCATGTGTCCCCTTTTTAGATGTTGTCTAGTAGTGGCATGGCAATTTTGTTTAGCAGTGACATGGCAATTTGTTTGACTTTACATTACTAGTTCACATGGGTACAAATTGAGTATATCATGACTTTTTTTTGTGAAAAGTTTCTTTGAACATGGCAAATTGTGTACAACATGATATTCAGTACAATATGGCAATTAGTGTGTAGTGTTTATCACTGTTTGTCCTCCTGTGAGAATTTATATTCAGTAATTTTCCATGGCATTTGTCCTCCAGCATTTAGTATGTAGTGCAAATTTTTGTAAACTTGCCATGTGACCAGGACATACGAACTCTAGCTTTGCCATGAGTCATGAATCAAATTTTCTCTAGATTTTGCCATGAATTTAAAGTATATACTGTTGAGCACTGTTTTGCCATGGCAAAAAAGATTTCATAGCTTTTGCCATGCCTCTAATATAGCTTTTGCCATGTCACCACTATAACTTTTGCCATGCCATACACATATTTTTTTTAACATGGTAAATTTGCTAATCTACTTGCCATGCCTCAAATATAGATTTCGCCATGTCACCACTACAACTTTTGCAATGCCATAAACACATTTGTTTTTAGCATGACAAATTTGCTAAGCTATTTGCCATGGCAAAAAAATAGTTTTATCACTGTTTTTTGCCATTGCAAAAAAGTTTAGCACTATTTTGCCACGGCAATTTTATTCAATTAGAATATGTTAGTTTTATTGTTGGTAACATGGCAACTTTATTCTTTAGGCCATGGCAATTTTATTAATTAGACCATGGCACAATCATTAACTAGATCATGTTAGTTTTATTGTTGGTAGGATGGCAAATTCATTCTTCGGACCATAGCAAGTTTATCAATTTAGACCAACTCAATTTACACCATGGGCCAATTGTTCTCATTATTTACACCATGGCAATTCTATTAATTTGACCATGGCAAATTTTATTAATTATGTTTTATCAAAACATGGCAAATAAGCCAAAATCATTAAAATTGTAGCGGTCACATGACTATTTTATGAATTACATTAGTCTCACGTGTCCATGGCAAATTCCTAGATTTTCCATCTTTTCAACGAATAAACCCCTAACTTTGCCATCTTCTTTCAAAAGGAACAATTTTTGTAAATTTGCCATGTCCCTATTTTCAAAAAATTTAAATAGTTGAAATGTTTTAGAACAATTCCCCTTATTTTGTCATGTGTATTTTTTTAGGAATCTGATAACGCCCGAACGTTCGGGATTTTACCATGTCTAATCGAACATTTCGATGGCAAGTTTAGTGACGCGAGGATGGCAACTCCGTGCTCAGTGTATTTTTTTCCAGAAAATTACCATGCGTGCCATCTGAACTTGCCATCCTCGCATCAACTAAAGTTGCCATAAAATCGTTTGATTTGCCATGGGCAAAATCCGAATGTTCGGTACTTATCTTTTCCGTTTTTTATAGGTACCATGGCAATTTTTTTAATTAGACGATGTCAGTCATTTAATGGGCCATCGTAGTTATTTGTAGGTACGATGGCAAATTTATTAACTAAAGCATGGCAATTTTATTCAATTAGACCATGTTAGTTTTATTGTTGGTAGGGTGGCAATTTTATCAATTAGACCATGGAAAATTCATTAACTGGACCATGTTAGTTTTATTGTTGGTAGGATGGCAATTTCATTCTTCGGACCATGCAATTTTATCAATTAGACCAACCCAATTTTTTTTGCCATGGGAACTTTGTGTTTTGAAAAATAGCCTTTGTACAACATGCATTCTAAACACATTTTTTTCATGGAAACTAAATTTCTGTTGAGATCATATTTTCAAATGATTTTTTTTCATGCAAATTTAAGATTTGTTATGGATGGTAATCCTTTTTGTCTGTTGTCCATACACGAATGCCCTAGTTTCATGTCAATCTACATATGATGGTTACTTGTTTTATGTATTTTTTCTGGTGCTTTTTCGTTGAAAATCATGGTGGCAGTTTTACTTGCAAATGATCAGGAATATATAATGAGTAAGAGTGTGCTCTTCTTTTCTCTCTTTTTTGGGGGGTATGGATGGTGTTTTAAGGTAGCTTCATTGGATGGTAGTTGCCATAGCACAGTTTTTGAAGCTTGTCAATTGAAAATGGAAATACTCACATTGAATAAGTGGTAGTTCTGCCACTTTTCAGTTTGTAATAGTTTGTGGCTATTTTATGGATATCAAATTACATGCATATACGTATTTTTCGAATCCATATCTAGACTGTTGTTTTATTTCAAAAAGGATGGCAACTTTCTCTGTATGTTTTTTTTAGCCCGTGTGCAAATTGTTAGCCTTTTTTTCAAGCCCTGATGCTTTTGCGTGAGAAAGTTGGGCCTTTTTTCGTTGGCCCACTTGGTTTACTGCGGGGGGACGCTTCCTTTTTGTTTTAGCGATCGTGCAGGGGTTCGGTCTGGAGCGTTTTTACCCCGAACGAAAACGTTCGGGGGAGTGATCGCTTGGGTACGAACCTTTCGTTCGGTGGGAAGGCCCTCCAGACCGAACGTCAGCGCCATATCGGGGTCCAAAGGAAAATCATTGTATGGTACTTGGTACCTGTATTTTATGGGGGGCACCTAAACAAGGATACGTGTGTGGACGGGAATACGGGATCAACAGGCAAACAAACTGTTGACACCAGATTTTGGCATGGTTAAAAACATAATTAATAAGGCCTCAAATGGAAAAGTGCTCAAAGTGAGAAAGTTCCATATCGTCGAAAGGAGAAACTTTGATATTTGGGCCATAGCCATCCGATCTCAGCTCTAAGGCCGAAGTTGTGTTCGAAGTACTGATTTTGTATGCAGAACACTATTCAGCTGATTACGCCCCCAATATGGCCTCATATGAGAAACGTTTCTACACGGATTGTCTTCGTCACGTTGAATCGGTCGATTTTGATATAAAAATCGTCTCAATCCGAGATCGTATGCAAAAGTTACGGCCGTTACAAGATGCTGCTACAGCAGAGGGCGGTAGTACCGCTCCCATAAGCGGAAGTACCGCTTGAGCGGTACTACCGCGCCTAACTACCGCTCTACTACCTCTTAAGAAAATTCTTCTGGACCCCCGATTCCCCCAAGCGGTAATAGCGCGGTACTCAGAGCGGTACTACCGCTTTAAGCGGTACTACCGTGCCTATAAACGGTACTACCGTGCCCAGATTCGGGTAGATTTTGGAAATCCGAATTTGGCTAGTATTTTTGACTCTTTGGACGGAAACTTGGGTCCATACCTTGTACGGAAAGTCCAACCCCCTCTTAAATAGAAGAGGTGATGGCCGATTGAAACAACACACAATCGAACAAATCAATCTACTACATTCTACCCCAGCTTTTACATCTGTCCCTTGTTCTTTCTCTCTCGTTCTTCGTTCGTTCTTCGTGTTGAAGGGCAGCGATCCTCGAGGCTCTAGGGGCGGGCGAACCGACCTAGGGCAGCCCATCGTCCATCCGTGACTCCCGACGGGTTCCATCCCGGAGAAGCGGTGTGTCGGGTCTCAAAAGCGTCCGCCGGTTTGCTTGCGCGTACCGCGCTGCCGGACGGACCTCCTTCGACATGAGCTGCGGTGCATCACTCCCGGCGTCGAGGGTACGCGTGACGCGTTCGTGTGTCAACACACTTTTTGGCGACTCCGCTGTGGACGAAAGATCAAGAATCATCATCAACCATGTCAAATCTTCCCCAGCCCTCAGAAGTTAGCGCCGATAACATCATTAAGCCCGGTCTTGATGAGCTATCGGAGGAACATCGCCAGGCCTACGAAGCGCTCAAGAAACAGCATGAAGAGGCTTTTGAGGCGCTCAAGAAGAAGCGCGAGGAGGAGGATTTGGAGGCGTTTCTTTCAAGTTTCAAGAAGGACCGCCAAGGCAACATCACTCCGATTGGAGAAATCAGGTTACCTCCTCCCATTGATGAGCAAGATGAAATCACTATGAGCAAAGTTTTTTCTCCTGAGCAACTGGCTGTGATTGAAAGTCTTGTTAGTAAGGGTAATGTGATGGCGTACAATTCTTTCGTGGCAAATACCAATGCTCAGAAAAATATGCCGCCGTCATCTAGTGGTAATGTTGGTGTATCCATTAGGCCAGAAAAACCTAATCCAACTTTACCTATTTCATCGGCACCTCCCATGCAACAACATTACAATTTGCCGATGAATTTTTATCCTAGCGAAACCAATCAACTTGTGGCCGCACCTGCATACCCTAATCCTATTATGAGTGTGCCCAATTCGGCGTCTACGCCGAATTACTTTGTCACATCACCTATGAATACAAGCATGTTTGGTCTTCCGCCGAATTATGTTTCGGCGCCTACTCCACAAGTTGCATCACTAGCTAGTTCCCAAGTTGCTCCTATGTCATTGCCACAAGCATCTTCATCTACCTCGGATCCAATTTTAGCCAAATTAAGGGAGGATTTGCATAAGATGTTTCAAGAAACTTTCGGAAACGAGCCGAAAGTAAAGAGTCGTGTGTAACAAAAGCCTTATCCTGAACACTTCAATGCAGTTTTGTACCCTCCAGGTTATAAGGTTCCTGATTTTGTCAAATTTAGTGGAGAGGGCACAAAAACAACTTGGGAGCATGTGAGTCAGTATCTAGCACAGTTGGGTGAAGCAAATTCCATAGAAGAATTGAAAGTGCGGTTATTTCCCTTATCTTTAACTGGCACCGCATTTTCATGGTTTGCTGCTTTGCCACCTGGCTCAATTCTCTTATGGTCGCAACTAGAGCAAAAGTTTCATGATCATTTTTATAGTGGCGACAATGAGCTTAAGTTATCGCATCTTACATCGGTTAGGCAAAAGCATGATGAATCGGTCACCGATTATGTCAAAAGATTTAGAGATATAAAAAACCGATGCTATAGCTTAGTGATAACCGAAAGAGACTTGGCAGATCTTGTCCTGAATGGTTTGAAAACTCACATTAAGGAGAGGCTAGAAAGTTATGAATTTTTAAATATTAACCAAGTCTTGCAGAAAGCTTTGGCTCAAGAAAGCCGAAGTAAAGAGATTCATAGGTCAACAACCGATCGTCCTAGAATGCATATGCTTGATTATAATGATGAATATTCGGACGATGAGGTTGATGTCTATACCACTGAATTTGTTTGGTCCTCAAAGGCCAAACCCTATGCATGCAATGCTCTTAAGCCGATTCGTAAGAATCGTGATGAGGAGATGAAATTTACTTTTGATATATCCAAGTGTGATAGAATATTTGATGCTCTCTTGCACGAAAAGATGATTAGAATATCACACACCATACCGCCGTTTGAGGAGCTGAAACGGCATGCTTATTGCAAACATCATAATTCATTTTCTCATGCTACTAATGATTGCATTGTTTTTCGGAGACAGATACAATCGGCCATTAATGACGGACGATTGAGTTTTTCTGAGATGCAAGTTGATAGACAGCCCTTCCCAATGAATACCATGACTTTGGAGGGGAAGAAAATGTTAATTCGGCCTAACATAGCCGAATCAGCTAATAAAGACAATATTATCATTGGTGAGCCCAGGAAGAACAAAGATGGCGACAAGATCTTGGGGAGGCAAGTCGTGCTTGAGAAGCAATCCGATGGTGGAGAGGTAATCAAGATCACCATAAAAAATCCTGCACTCGGGGGGCAACCGCAAGTACAAGAGGATGCTCATGTTGAATTTATCAAGCCCAAGAATTCAGAAGTTGGCAAGTGTAAAAGGAGTGAAGCTAAGCACAAGCGAATCAAGCCAACTTTTGATATGTTGCTATCTAAATATGCAAGTCAAGCGGCCGGTTCTAGCTCCAATCTGCCATCATATTCAAAACGTTCAAGATCACCTCCGAAGCAAGAGTTTCGACACTATGCAAGGCCATATGGGTCATGGGCACCGGCACCATGGATGTCGCCAACCCCCTATGCGCCATATTACCTGGAAGACTTCAATGGAGGATGGGGGCAGCCCCCAATGGCTCCTTATGCTTTTCATATGGGGTGGACAACACCTAGAAGGCATGCTCACAAAAAGCTTTATTATCCTACACAAGGCCGTTCAAGCCATGGTGCTAATCGGCCAACAAAAAATTCTCCAAGCGAAGCAGAATCTAGGGATCCCAAGTATATTCAACCTAAGTGGTGTCCTCCCGGTCTGTCCAAGACACAAAAAAGGAGATTACAACGTATGAGGAGCCGCGAGAAGGCGGCACATGAAGTAGAAGAGCAAAAGGACGAATTGTTCAATAAAATTCGGCCCGTGGCGCCCACAAAACAAGTGTGGAGGCCTAAACAAAAAGGAAACGCAGATGTCTCTACACTAGCTACAACAGCACCTACGCCACCAAAAAAGGATGATGCAGCCCTTATTACATCGTCCACGCCACCTGAAACATCCCCTTTTATTGAGGAAACTTTAAGTCCAATATACACATTGGGAGATGAAGATGAGATGGAGGATTTTGAATCTACGCCGGTTCGGGATGGTGGCAATCGACTTCAAGATATATACTTATCATCTTAAACACGAAAATGGCCGATATATGATTATCGCCCTAAGCACATATAAATGGCCGATGGAGTGTTGACATCGTCCTTAGAGCAAACTCCTTGCAAATTATTTTTCGGCACACAAGTTTTGCCGAAAAACAGGGGGGCATGTGTTGACACCAGATTTTGGCATGGTTAAAAACATAATTAAGAAGGCCTCAAATGGAAAAGTGCTCAAAGTGAGAAAGTTCCATATCGTCGAAAGGAGAAACTTTGATATTTGGGCCATAGCCATCCGATCTCAGCTCTAAGGCCGAAGTTGTGTTCGAAGTACTGATTTTGTATGCAGAACACTATTCGGCTGATTACGCCCCCAATATGGCCTCATATGAGAAACTTTTCTACACGGATTGTCTTCGTCTCGTCGAATCGGTCGATTTTGATATAAAAATCGTCTCAATCCGAGATCGTATGCAAAAGTTACGGCCGTTACAAGATGCTGCTACAGCAGAGGGCGGTAGTACCGCTCCCATAAGCGGAAGTACCGCTTGAGCGGTACTACCGCGCCTAACTACCGCTTAAGAAAATTCTTCTGGACCCCCGATGCCCCCAAGCGGTAGTAGCGCGCTACTCAGAGCGGTACTACCGCTTTAAGCGGTACTACCGTGCCTATAAACGGTACTACCGTGCCCAGATTCGGGTAGATTTTGGAAATCCGAATTTGGCTAGTATTTTTGACTCTTTGGACGGAAACTTGGGTCCGTACCTTGTACGGAAAGTCCAACCCCCTCTTAAATAGAAGAGGTGATGGCCGATTGAAACAACACACAATCGAACAAATCAATCTACTACTTTTTACCCCAGCTTTTACATCTCTCCCTTGTTCTTTCTCTCTCGTTCTTCGTTCGTTCTTCGTGTTGAAGGGCAGCGATCCTCGAGGCTCTAGGGGCGGGCGAACCGACCTAGGGCAGCCCATCGTCCATCCGTGACTCTCGACGGGTTCCATCCCGGAGAAGCGGTGCGTCGGGTCTCAAAAGCGTCTGCCGGTTTGCTTGCGTACCGCGCTGCCGGACGGACCTCCTTCGACGTGAGCTGCGGTGCATCACCCCCGGCGTCGAGGGTACGCGTGACGCGTTCGTGTGTCAACACACTTTTTGGCGACTCCGCTAGGGACGAAAGATCAAGAATCATCATCAACCATGTCAAATCTTCCCCAGCCCTCAGAAGTTAGCGTCGATAACATCATTAAGCCGGTCTTGATGAGCTATCGGAGGAACATCGCCAGGCCTACGAAGCGCTCAAGAAACAGCGTGAAGAGGCTTTTGAGGCGCTCAAGAAGAAGCGCGAGGAGGAGGATTTGGAGGCGTTTCTTTCAAGTTTCAAGAAGGACCGCCAAGGCAACATCACTCCGATTGGAGAAATCAGGTTACCTCCTCCCATTGATGAGCAAGATGAAATCACTATGAGCAAAGTTTTTTCTCCTGAGCAACTGGCTGTGATTGAAAGTCTTGTTAGTAAGGGTAATGTGATGGCGTACAATTTTTCCATGGCAAATACCAATGCTCAGAAAAATATGCCGCCGTCATCTAGTGGTAATGTTGGTGTATCAATTAGCCCAGAAAAACCTAATCCAACTTTACCTATTTCATCGGCACCTCCCATGCAACAACATTACAATTTGCCGATGAATTTTTATCCTAGCCAAACCAATCAACTTGTGGCCGCACCTGCATACCCTAATCCTATTATGAGTGTGCCCAATTCGGCGTCTACGCCGAATTACTTTGTCACATCACCTATGAACACAAGCATGTTTGGTCTTCCGCCGAATTATGTTTCGGCGCCTACTCCACAAGTTGCATCACTAGCTAGTTCCCAAGTTGCTCCTATGTCATTGCCACAAGCATCTTCATCTACCTCGGATCCAATTTTAGCCAAATTAAGGGAGGACTTGCATAAGATGTTTCAAGAAACTTTCGAAAACGAGCCGAAAGTAAAGAGTCGTGTGTATCAAAAGCCTTATCCTGAACACTTCAACGCAGTTTTGTACCCTCCAGGTTATAAGGTTCCTGATTTTGTCAAATTTAGTGGAGAGGGCACAAAAACAACTTGGGAGCATGTGAGTCAGTATCTAGCACAGTTGGGTGAAGCAAATTCCATAGAAGAATTGAAAGTGCAGTTATTTCCCTTATCTTTAACTGGCACCGCATTTTCGTGGTTTGCTGCTTTGCCACCTGGCTCAATTCTCTTATGGTCGCAACTAGAGCAAAAGTTTCATGATCATTTTTATAGTGGCGACAATGAGCTTAAGTTATCGCATCTTACATCGGTTAGGCAAAAGCATGATGAATCGGTCACCGATTATGTCAAAAGATTTAGAGATATAAAAAACCGATGCTATAGCTTAGTGATAACCGAAAGAGACTTGGCAGATCTTGTCCTTAATGGTTGGAAAACTCACATTAAGGAGAGGCTAGAAAGTTATGAATTTTTAAATATTAACCAAGTCTTGCAGAAAGCTTTGGCTCAAGAAAGCCGAAGTAAAGAGATTCATAGGTCAACAACCGATCGTCCTAGAATGCATATGCTTGATTATAATGATGAATATTCGGACGATGAGGTTGATGTCTGTACCACTGAATTTGTTTGGTCCTCAAAGGCCAAACCCTATGCATGCAATGCTCTTAAGCCGATTCATAAGAATCGTGATGAGGAGATGAAATTTACTTTTGATATATCCAAGTGTGATAGAATATTTGATGCTCTCTTGCAAGAAAAGATGATTAGGATATCACACACCATACCGCCGTTTGAGGAGCTGAAACGGCGTGCTTATTGCAAATATCATAATTCATTTTCTCATGCTACTAATGATTGCAATGTTTTTCGGAGACAGATACAATCGGCCATTAATGACGGACGATTGAGTTTTTCTGAGATGCAAGTTGATAGACAGCCCTTCCCAATGAATACCATGACTTTGGAGGGGAAGAAAATGTTAATTCGGCCTAACATAGCCGAATCAGCTAATAAAGACAATATTATCATTGGTGAGCCCAGGAAGAACAAAGATGGCGACAAGATCTTGGGGAGGCAAGTCGTGCTTGAGAAGCAATCCGATGGTGGAGAGGTAATCAAGATCACCATAAAAAATCCTGCACTCGGGGGGCAACCGCAAGTACAAGAGGATGCTCATGTTGAATTTATCAAGCCCAAGAATTCAGAAGTTGGCAAGTGTAAAAGGAGTGAAGCTAAGCACAAGCGAATCAAGCCAACTTTTGATATGTTGCTATCTAAATATGCAAGTCAAGCGGCCGGTTCTAGCTCTAATCGGCCATCATATTCAAAACGTTCAAGATCACCTCCGAAGCAAGAGTTTCGACACTATGCAAGGCCATATGGGTCATGGGCACCGGCACCATGGATGTCGCCAACCCCCTATGCGCCATATTACCTGGAAGACTTCAATGGAGGATGGGGGCAGCCCCCAATGGCTCCTTATGCTTTTCATATGGGGTGGACAACACCTAGAAGGCATGCTCACAAAAAGATTTATTATCCTACACAAGGCTGTTCAAGCCATGGTGCTAATCGGCCAACAAAAAATTCTCCAAGCGAAGCAGAATCTAGGGATCCCAAGTATATTCAACCTAAGTGGTGTCCTCCCGGTCTGTCCAAGACACAAAAAAGGAGATTACAACGTATGAGGAGCCGCGAGAAGGCGGCACATGAAGTAGAAGAGCAAAAGGACGAATTGTTCAATAAAATTCGGCCCGTGGCGCCCACAAAACAAGTGTGGAGGCCTAAACAAAAAGGAAACGCAGATGTCTCTACACTAGCTACAACAGCACCTACGCCACCAAAAAAGGATGATGCAGCCCTTATTACATCGTCCACGCCACCTGAAACATCCCCTTTTATTGAGGAAATTTTAAGTCCAATATACACATTGGGAGATGAAGATGAGATGGAGGATTTTGAATCTACGCCGGTTCGGGATGGTGGCAATCGACTTCAAGATATATACTTATCATCTTAAACACGAACATGGCCGATATATGATTATCGCCCTAAGCACATATAAATGGCCGATGGAGTGTTGACATCGTCCTTAGAGCAAACTCCTTGCAAATTATTTTTTGGCACACAAGTTTTGCCGAAAAACAGGGGGGCATGTGTTGACACCAGATTTTGGCATGGTTAAAAACATAATTAAGAAGGCCTCAAATGGAAAAGTGCTCAAAGTGAGAAAGTTCCATATCGTCGAAAGGAGAAACTTTGATATTTGGGCCATAGCCATCCGATCTCAGCTCTAAGGCCGAAGTTGTGTTCGAAGTACTGATTTTGTATGCAGAACACTATTCGGCTGATTACGCCCCCAATATGGCCTCATATGAGAAAAGTTTCTACACGGATTGTCTTCGTCTCGTCGAATCGGTCGATTTTGATATAAAAATCGTGTCAATCCGAGATCGTATGCAAAAGCTACGGCCGTTACAAGATGCTGCTACAGCAGAGGGCGGTAGTACCGCTCCCATAAGCGGAAGTACCGCTTGAGCGGTACTACCGCGCCTAACTACCGCTCTAGAAAATTCTTCTGGACCCCCGATGCCCCCAAGCGGTAGTAGCGCGGTACTCAGAGCGGTACTACCGCTTTAAGCGGTACTACCGTGCCTATAAACGGTACTACCGTGCCCAGATTCGGGTAGATTTTGGAAATCCGAATTTGGCTAGTATTTTTGACTCTTTGGATGGAAACTTGGGTCCATACCTTGTACGGAAAGTCCAACCCCCTCTTAAATAGAAGAGGTGATGGCCGATGGAAACAACACACAATCGAACAAATCAATCTACTACTTTTTACCCCAGCTTTTACATCTCTCCCTTGTTCTTTCTCTCTCGTTCTTCGTTCGTTCTTCGTGTTGAAGGGCAGCGATCCTTGAGGCTCTAGGGGCGGGCGAACCGACCTAGGGCAGCCCATCGTCCATCCGTGACTCCCGACGGGTTCCATCCCGGAGAAGCGGTGCGTCGGGTCTCAAAAGCGTCCGCCGGTTTGCTTGCGTACCGCGCTGCCGGACGGACCTCCTTCGACGTGAGCTGCGGTGCATCACCCCCGGCGTCGAGGGTACGCGTGACGCGTTCGTGTGTCAACACACTTTTTGGCGACTCCGCTGGGGACGAAAGATCAAGAATCATCATCAACCATGTCAAATCTTCCCCAGCCCTCAGAAGTTAGCGTCGATAACATCATTAAGCCCGGTCTTGATGAGCTATCGGAGGAACATCGCCAGGCCTACGAAGCGCTCAAGAAACAGCGTGAAGAGGCTTTTGAGGCGCTCAAGAAGAAGCGTGAGGAGGAGGATTTGGAGGCGTTTCTTTCAAGTTTCAAGAAGGACCGCCAAGGCAACATCACTCCGATTGGAGAAATCAGGTTACCTCCTCCCATTGATGAGCAAGATGAAATCACTATGAGCAAAGTTTTTTCTCCTGAGCAACTGGCTGTGATTGAAAGTCTTGTTAGTAAGGGTAATGTGATGGCGTACAATTCTTTCGTGGCAAATACCAATGCTCAGAAAAATATGCCGCCGTCATCTAGTGGTAATGTTGGTGTATCAATTAGCCCAGAAAAACCTAATCCAACTTTACCTATTTCATCGGCACCTCCCATGCAACAACATTACAATTTGCCGATGAATTTTTATCCTAGCCAAACCAATCAACTTGTGGCCGCACCTGCATACCCTAATCCTATTATGAGTGTGCCCAATTCGGCGTCTACGCCGAATTACTTTGTCACATCACCTATGAACACAAGCATGTTTGGTCTTCCGCCGAATTATGTTTCGGCGCCTACTCCACAAGTTGCATCACTAGCTAGTTCCCAAGTTGCTCCTATGTCATTGCCACAAGCATCTTCATCTACCTCGGATCCAATTTTAGCCAAATTAAGGGAGGATTTGCATAAGATGTTTCAAGAAACTTTCGGAAACGAGCCGAAAGTAAAGAGTCGTGTGTATCAAAAGCCTTATCCTGAACACTTCAACGCAGTTTTGTACCCTCCAGGTTATAAGGTTCCTGATTTTGTCAAATTTAGTGGAGAGGGCACAAAAACAACTTGGGAGCATGTGAGTCAGTATCTAGCACAGTTGGGTGAAGCAAATTCCATAGAAGAATTGAAAGTGCAGTTATTTCCCTTATCGTTAACTGGCACCGCATTTTCATGGTTTGCTGCTTTGCCACCTGGCTCAATTCTCTTATGGTCGCAACTAGAGCAAAAGTTTCATGATCATTTTTATAGTGGCGACAATGAGCTTAAGTTATCGCATCTTACATCGGTTAGGCAAAAGCATGATGAATCGGTCACCGATTATGTCAAAAGATTTAGAGATATAAAAAACCGATGCTATAGCTTAGTGATAACCGAAAGAGACTTGGCGGATCTTGTCCTTAATGGTTTGAAAACTCACATTAAGGAGAGGCTAGAAAGTTATGAATTTTTAAATATTAACCAAGTCTTGCAGAAAGCTTTGGCTCAAGAAAGCCGAAGTAAAGAGATTCATAGGTCAACAACCGATCATCCTAGAATGCATATGCTTGATTATAATGATGAATATTCGGACGATGAGGTTGATGTCTGTACCACTGAATTTGTTTGGTCCTCAAAGGCCAAACCCTATGCATGCAATGCTCTTAAGCCGATTCGTAAGAATCGTGATGAGGAGATGAAATTTACTTTTGATATATCCAAGTGTGATAGAATATTTGATGCTCTCTTGCACGAAACGATTATTAGAATATCACACACCATACCGCCGTTTGAGGAGCTGAAACGGCGTGCTTATTGCAAACATCATAATTCATTTTCTCATGCTACTAATGATTGCAATGTTTTTCGGAGAAAGATACAATCGGCCATTAATGACGGACGATTGAGTTTTTCTGAGATGCAAGTTGATAGACAGCCCTTCCCAATGAATACCATGACTTTGGAGGGGAAGAAAATGTTAATTCGGCCTAACATAGCCGAATCAGCTAATAAAGACAATATTATCATTGGTGAGCCCAGGAAGAACAAAGATTGCGACAAGATCTTGGGGAGGCAAGTCGTGCTTGAGAAGCAATCCGATGGTGGAGAGGTAATCAAGATCACCATAAAAAATCCTGCACTCGAGGGGCAACCGCAAGTACAAGAGGATACTCATGTTGAATTTATCAAGCCCAAGAATTCAGAAGTTGGCAAGTGTAAAAGGAGTGAAGCTAAGCACAAGCGAATCAAGCCAACTTTTGATATGTTGCTATCTAAATATGCAAGTCAAGCGGCCGGTTCTAGCTCCAATCGGCCATCATATTCAAAACGTTCAAGATCACCTCCGAAGCAAGAGTTTCGACACTATGCAAGGCCATATGGGTCATGGGCACCGGCACCATGGATGTCGCCAACCCCCTATGCGCCATATTACCTGGAAGACTTCAATGGAGGATGGGGGCAGCCCCCAATGGCTCCTTATGGTTTTCATATGGGGTGGACAACACCTAGAAGGCATGCTCACAAAAAGCTTTATTATCCCACACAAGGCCGTTCAAGCCATGGTGCTAATCGGCCAACAAAAAATTCTCCAAGCGAAGCAGAATCTAGGGATCCCAAGTATATTCAACCTAAGTGGTGTCCTCCCGGTCTGTCCAAGACACAAAAAAGGAGATTACAACGTATGAGGAGCCGCGAGAAGGCGGCACATGAAGTAGAAGAGCAAAAGGACGAATTGTTCAATAAAATTCGGCCCGTGGCGCCCACAAAACAAGTGTGGAGGCCTAAACAAAAAGGAAACGCAGATGTCTCTACACTAGCTACAACAGCACCTACGCCACCAAAAAAGGATGATGCAGCCCTTATTACATCGTCCACGCCACCTGAAACATCCCCTTTTATTGAGGAAATTTTAAGTCCAATATACACATTGGGAGATGAAGATGAGATGGAGGATTTTGAATCTACGCCGGTTCGGGATGGTGGCAATCGACTTCAAGATATATACTTATCATCTTAAACACGAACATGGCCGATATATGATTATCGCCCTAAGCACATATAAATGGCCGATGGAGTGTTGACATCATCCTTAGATCAAACTCTTTGCAAATTATTTTTCGGCACACAAGTTTTGCCGAAAAACAGGGGGGCATGTGTTGACACCAGATTTTGGCATGGTTAAAAACATAATTAAGAAGGCCTCAAATGGAAAAGTGCTCAAAGTGAGAAAGTTCCATATCGTCGAAAGGAGAAACTTTGATATTTGGGCCATAGCCATCCGATCTCAGCTCTAAGGCCGAAGTTGTGTTCGAAGTACTGATTTTGTATGCAGAACACTATTCGGCTTATTACGCCCCCAATATGGCCTCATATGAGAAAAGTTTCTACACGGATTGTCTTCGTCTCGTCGAATCGGTCGATTTTGATATAAAAATTGTCTCAATCCGAGATCGTAAGCATAAGTTACGGCCGTTACAAGATGCTGCTACAGCAGAGGGCGGTAGTATCGCTCCCATAAGCGGAAGTACCGCTTGAGCGGTACTACCGCGCCTAACTACCGCTTAAGAAAATTCTTCTGGACCCCCGATGCCCCCAAGCGGTAGTAGCGCGGTACTCAGAGCGGTACTACCGCTTTAAGCGGTACTACCGTGCCTATAAACGGTACTACCGTGCCCAGATTCGGGTAGATTTTGGAAATCCGAATTTGGCTAGTATTTTTGACTCTTTGGACGGAAACTTGGGTCCATACCTTGTACGGAAAGTCCAACCCCCTCTTAAATAGAAGAGGTGATGGCCGATTGAAACAACACACAATCGAACAAATCAATCTACTACTTTTTACCCCAGCTTTTACATCTCTCCCTTGTTCTTTCTCTCTCGTTCTTCGTTCGTTCTTCGTGTTGAAGGGCAGCGATCCTCGAGGCTCTAGGGGCGGGCGAACCGACCTAGGGCAGCCCATCGTCCATCCGTGACTCCCGACGGGTTCCATCCCGGAGAAGCGGTGCGTCGGGTCTCAAAAGCGTCCGCCGGTTTGCTTGCGTACCGCGCTGCCGGACGGACCTCCTTCGACGTGAGCTGCGGTGCATCACCCCCGGCGTCGAGGGTACGCGTGACGCGTTCGTGTGTCAACACACTTTTTGGCGACTCCGCTGGGGACGAAAGATCAAGAATCATCATCAACCATGTCAAATATTCCCCAACCCTCAGAAGTTAGCGCCGATAACATCATTAAGCCCGGTCTTGATGAGCTATCGGAGGAACATCGCCAGGCCTACGAAGCGCTCAAGAAACAGCGTGAAGAGGCTTTTGAGGCGCTCAAGAAGAAGCGCGAGGAGGAGGATTTGGAGGCGTTTCTTTCAAGTTTCAAGAAGGACCGCCAAGGCAACATCACTCCGATTGGAGAAATCAGGTTACCTCCTCCCATTGATGAGCAAGATGAAATCACTATGAGCAAAGTTTTTTCTCCTGAGCAACTGGCTGTGATTGAAAGTCTTGTTAGAAAGGGTAATGTGATGGCGTATTCTTTCGTGGCAAATACCAATGCTCAGAAAAATATGCCGCCGTCATCTAGTGGTAATGTTGGTGTATCCATTAGCCCAGAAAAACCTAATCCAACTTTACCTATTTCATCGGCACCTCCCATGCAACAACATTACAATTTGCCGATGAATTTTTATCCTAGCCAAACCAATCAACTTGTGGCCGCACCTGCATACCCTAATCCTATTATGAGTGTGCCCAATTTGGCGTCTACGCCGAATTACTTTGTCACATCACCTATGAATACAAGCATGTTTGGTCTTCCGCCGAATTATGTTTCGGCGCCTACTCCACAAGTTGCATCACTAGCTAGTTCCCAAGTTGCTCCTATGTCATTGCCACAAGCATCTTCATCTACCTCGGATCCAATTTTAGCCAAATTAAGGGAGGATTTGCATAAGATGTTTCAAGAAACTTTCGGAAACGAGCCGAAAGTAAAGAGTCGTGTGTATCAAAAGCCTTATCCTGAACACTTCAACGCAGTTTTGTACCCTCCAGGTTATAAGGTTCCTGAGTTTGTCAAATTTAGTGGAGAGGGCACAAAAACAACTTGGGAGCATGTGAGTCAGTATCTAGCACAGTTGGGTGAAGCAAATTCCATAGAAGAATTGAAAGTGCGGTTATTTCCCTTATCTTTAACTGGCACCGCATTTTCATGGTTTGCTGCTTTGCCACCTGGCTCAATTCTCTTATGGTCGCAACTAGAGCAAAAGTTTCATGATCATTTTTATAGTGGCGACAATGAGCTTAAGTTATCGCATCTTACATCGGTTAGGCAAAAGCATGATGAATCGGTCACCGATTATGTCAAAAGATTTAGAGATATAAAAAACCGATGCTATAGCTTAGTGATAACCGAAAGAGACTTGGCGGATCTTGTCCTTAATGGTTTGAAAACTCACATTAAGGAGAGGCTAGAAAGTTATGAATTTTTAAATATTAACCAAGTCTTGCAGAAAGCTTTGGCTCAAGAAAGCCGAAGTAAAGAGATTCATAGGTCAACAACCGATCGTCCTAGAATGCATATGCTTGATTATAATGATGAATATTTGGACGATGAGGTTGATGTCTGTACCACTGAATTTGTTTGGTCCTCAAAGGCCAAACCCTATGCATGCAATGCTCTTAAGCCAATTCGTAAGATTCATGATGAGGAGATGAAATTTACTTTTGATATATCCAAGTGTGATAGAATATTTGATGCTCTCTTGCACGAAAAGATGATTAGAATATCACACACCATACCGCCGTTTGAGGAGCTGAAATGGTGTGCTTATTGCAAACATCATAATTCATTTTCTCATGCTACTAATGATTGCAATGTTTTTCGGAGACAGATACAATCGGCCATTAATGACGGACGATTGAGTTTTCCTGAGATGCAAGTTGATAGACAGCCCTTCCCAATGAATACCATGACTTTGGAGGGGAAGAAAATGTTAATTCGGCCTAACATAGCCGAATCAGCTAATAAAGACAATATTATCATTGGTGAGCCCAGGAAGAACAAAGATGGCGACAAGATCTTGGGGAGGCAAGTCGTGCTTGAGAAGCAATCCGATGGTGGAGAGGTAATCAAGATCACCATAAAAAATCCTGCACTCGAGGGGCAACCGCAAGTACAAGAGGATACTCATGTTGAATTTATCAAGCCCAAGAATTCAGAAGTTGGCAAGTGTAAAAGGAGTGAAGCTAAGCACAAGCGAATCAAGCCAACTTTTGATATGTTGCTATATAAATATGGAAGTCAAGCGGCTGTTTCTAGCTCCAATCGGCCATCATATTCAAAACGTTCAAGATCACCTCCGAAGCAAGAGTTTCGACACTATGCAAGGCCATATGGGTCATGGGCACCGGCACCATGGATGTCGCCAACCCCCTATGCGCCATATTACCTGGAAGACTTCAATGGAGGATGGGGGCAGCCCCCAATGGCTCCTTATGCTTTTCATATGGGGTGGACAACACCTAGAAGGCATGCTCACAAAAAGCTTTATTATCCTACACAAGGCCGTTCAAGCCATGGTGCTAATCGGCCAACAAAAAATTCTCCAAGCGAAGCAGAATCTAGGGATCCCAAGTATATTCAACCTAAGTGGTGTCCTCCCGGTCTGTCCAAGACACAAAAAAGGAGATTACAACGTATGAGGAGCCGCGAGAAGGCGGCACATGAAGTAGAAGAGCAAAAGGACGAATTGTTCAATAAAATTCGGCCCGTGGCGCCCACAAAACAAGTGTGGAGGCCTAAACAAAAAGGAAACGCAGATGTCTCTACACTAGCTACAACAGCACCTACGCCACCAAAAAAGGATGATGCAGCCCTTATTACATCGTCCACGCCACCTGAAACATCCCCTTTTATTGAGGAAATTTTAAGTCCAATATACACATTGGGAGATGAAGATGAGATGGAGGATTTTGAATCTACGCCGGTTCGGGATGGTGGCAATCGACTTCAAGATATATACTTATCATCTTAAACACGAACATGGCCGATATATGATTATCGCCCTAAGCACATATAAATGGCCGATGGAGTGTTGACATCGTCCTTAGAGCAAACTCCTTGCAAATTATTTTTCGGCACACAAGTTTTGCCGAAAAACAGGGGGGCATGTGCTGACACCAGATTTTGGCATGGTTAAAAACAAAATTAAGAAGGCCTCAAATGGAAAAGTGCTCAAAGTGAGAAAGTTCCATATCGTCGAAAGGAGAAACTTTGATATTTGGGCCATAGCCATCCGATCTCAGCTCTAAGGCCGAAGTTGTGTTCGAAGTACTGATTTTGTATGCAGAACACCATTCAGCTGATTACGCCCCCAATATGGCCTCATATGAGAAAAGTTTCTACACGAATTGTCTTCGTCTCGTCGAATCGGTCGATTTTGATATAAAAATCGTCTCAATCCGAGATCGTATGCATAAGTTACGGCCGTTACAAGATGCTGCTACAGCAGAGGGCGGTAGTACCGCTCCCATAAGCGGAAGTACCGCTTGAGCGGTACTACCGCGCCTAACTACCGCTTAAGAAAATTCTTCTGGACCCCCGATGCCCCCAAGTGGTAGTAGAGCGGTACTCAGAGCGGTACTACCGCTTTAAGCGGTACTACCGTGCCTATAAACGGTACTACCGTGCCCAGATTCGGGTAGATTTTGGAAATCCGAATTTGGCTAGTATTTTTGACTCTTTGGACGGAAACTTGGGTCCATACCTTGTACGGAAAGTCCAACCCCCTCTTATATAGAAGAGGTGATGGCCGATTGAAACAACACACAATCGAACAAATCAATCTACTACTTTTTACCCCAGCTTTTACATCTCTCCCTTGTTCTTTCTCTCTCGTTCTTCGTTCGTTCTTCGTGTTGAAGGGCAGCGATCCTCGAGGCTCTAGGGGCGGGCGAACCGACCTAGGGCAGCCCATCGTCCATCCGTGACTCCCGACGGGTTCCATCCCGGAGAAGCGGTGCGTCGGGTCTCAAAAGCGTCCGCCGGTTTGCTTGCGTACCGCGCTGCCGGACGGACCTCCTTCGACGTGAGCTGCGGTGCATCACCCCGGGCGTCGAGGGTATGCGTGACGCGTTCGTGTGTCAACACACTTTTTGGCGACTCCGCTGGGGACGAAAGATCAAGAATCATCATCAACCATGTCAAATCTTCCCCAACCCTCAGAAGTTAGCGCCGATAACATCATTAAGCCCGGTCTTGATGAGCTATCGGAGGAACATCGCCAGGCCTACGAAGCGCTCAAGAAACAGCGTGAAGAGGCTTTTGAGGCGCTCAAGAAGAAGCGCGAGGAGGAGGATTTGGAGGCGTTTCTTTCAAGTTTCAAGAAGGACCGCCAAGGCAACATCACTCCGATTGGAGAAATCAGGTTACCTCCTCCCATTGATGAGCAAGATGAAATCACTATGAGCAAAGTTTTTTCTCCTGAGCAACTGGCTGTGATTGAAAGTCTTGTTAGAAAGGGTAATGTGATGGCGTACAATTCTTTCGTGGCAAATACCAATGCTCAGAAAAATATGCCGCCGTCATCTAGTGGTAATGTTGGTGTATCCATTAGCCCAGAAAAACCTAATCCAACTTTACCTATTTCATCGGCACCTCCCATGCAACAACATTACAATTTGCCGATGAATTTTTATCCTAGCTAAACCAATCAACTTGTGGCCGCACCTGCATACCCTAATCCTATTATGAGTGTGCCCAATTCGGCATCTACGCCAAATTACTTTGTCACATCACCTATGAATACAAGCATGTTTGGTCTTCCGCCGAATTATGTTTCGGCGCCTACTCCACAAGTTGCATCACTAGCTAGTTCCCAAGTTGCTCCTATGTCATTGCCACAAGCATCTTCATCTACCTCGGATCCAATTTTAGCCAAATTAAGGGAGGATTTGCATAAGATGTTTCAAGAAACTTTCGTAAACGAGCCGAAAGTAAAGAGTCGTGTGTATCAAAAGCCTTATCCTGAACACTTCAACGCAGTTTTGTACCCTCCAGGTTATAAGGTTCCTGATTTTGTCAAATTTAGTGGAGAGGGCACAAAAACAACTTGGGAGCATGTGAGTCAGTATCTAGCACAGTTGGGTGAAGCAAATTCCATAGAAGAATTGAAAGTGCGGTTATTTCCCTTATCTTTAACTGGCACCGCATTTTCATGGTTTGCTGCTTTGCCACCTGGCTCAATTCTCTTATGGTCGCAACTAGAGCAAAAGTTTCATGATCATTTTTATAGTGGCGACAATGAGCTTAAGTTATCGCATCTTACATCGGTTAGGCAAAAGCATGATGAATCGGTCACCGATTATGTCAAAAGATTTAGAGATATAAAAAACCGATGCTATAGCTTAGTGATAACCGAAAGAGACTTGGCGGATCTTGTCCTTAATGGTTTGAAAACTCACATTAAGGAGAGGCTAGAAAGTTATGAAATTTTAAATATTAACCAAGTCTTGCAGAAAGCTTTGGCTCAAGAAAGCCGAAGTAAAGAGATTCATAGGTCAACAACCGATCGTCCTAGAATGCATATGCTTGATTATAATGATGAATATTCGGATGATGAGGTTGATGTCTGTACCACTGAATTTGTTTGGTCCTCAAAGGCCAAACCCTATGCATGCAATGCTCTTAAGCCGATTCGTAAGAATCGTGATGAGGAGATGAAATTTACTTTTGATATATCCAAGTGTGATAGAATATTTGATGCTCTCTTGCACGAAAAGATGATTAGAATATCACACACCATACCGCCGTTTGAGGAGCTGAAACGGCGTGCTTATTGCAAACATCATAATTCATTTTCTCATGCTACTAATGATTGCAATGTTTTTCGGAGACAGATACAATCGGCCATTAATGACGGACGATTGAGTTTTTCTGAGATGCAAGTTGATAGACAGCCCTTCCCAATGAATACCATGACTTTGGAGAGGAAGAAAATGTTAATTCGGCCTAACATAGCCGAATCAGCTAATAAAGACAATATTATCATTGGTGAGCCCAGGAAGAACAAAGATTGAGACAAGATCTTGGGGAGGCAAGTCGTGCTTGAGAAGCAATCCGATGGTGGAGAGGTAATCAAGATCACCATAAAAAATCCTGCACTCGAGGGGCAACCGCAAGTACAAGAGGATACTCATGTTGAATTTATCAAGCCCAAGAATTCAGAAGTTGGCAAGTGTAAAAGGAGTGAAGCTAAGCACAAGCGAATCAAGCCAACTTTTGATATGTTGCTATCTAAATATGCAAGTCAAGCGGCCGGTTCTAGCTCCAATCGGCCATCATATTCAAAACGTTCAAGATCACCTCCGAAGCAAGAGTTTCGACACTATGCAAGGCCATATGGGTCATGGGCACCGGCACCATGGATGTCGCCAACCCCCTATGCGCCATATTACCTGGAAGACTTCAATGGAGGATGGGGGCAGCCCCCAATGGCTCCTTATGCTTTTCATATGGGGTGGACAACACCTAGAAGGCATGCTCACAAAAAGCTTTATTATCCTACACAAGGCCGTTCAAGCCATGGTGCGAATCGGCCAACAAAAAATTCTCCAAGCGAAGCAGAATCTAGGGATCCCAAGTATATTCAACCTAAGTGGTGTCCTCCCGGTCTGTCCAAGACACAAAAAAGGAGATTACAACGTATGAGGAGCCGCGAGAAGGCGGCACATGAAGTAGAAGAGCAAAAGGACGAATCGTTCAATAAAATTCGGCCCGTGGCGCCCACAAAACAAGTGTGGAGGCCTAAACAAAAAGGAAACGCAGATGTCTCTACACTAGCTACAACAGCACCTACGCCACCAAAAAAGGATGATGCAGCCCTTATTACATCGTCCACGCCACCTGAAACATCTCCTTTTATTGAGGAAATTTTAAGTCCAATATACACATTGGGAGATGAAGATGAGATGGAGGATTTTGAATCTACGCCGGTTCGGGATGGTGGCAATCGACTTCAAGATATATACTTATCATCTTAAACACGAACATGGCCGATATATGATTAACGTCCTAAGCACATATAAATGGCCGATGGAGTGTTGACATCTTCCTTAGAGCAAAGTCCTTGCAAATTATTTTTCGGCACACAAGTTTTGCCGAAAAATAGGGGGGCATGTGTTGACACCAGATTTTTGCATGGTTAAAAACATAATTAAGAAGGCCTCAAATCGAAAAGTGCTCAAAGTGAGAAAGTTCCATATCGTCGAAAGGAGAAACTTTGATATTTGGGCCATAGCCATCCGATCTCAGCTCTAAGGCCGAAGTTGTGTTCGAAGTACTGATTTTGTATGCAGAACACTATTCGGCTGATTAAGCCCCCAATATGGCCTCATATGAGAAAAGTTTCTATACGGATTGTCTTCGTCTTGTCGAATCGGTCGATTTTGATATAAAAATCGTCTCAATCCGAGATCGTATGCAAAAGTTACGGCCGTTACAAGATGCTGCTACAGCAGAGGGCGGTAGAACCGCTCCCATAAGCGCAAGTACCGCTTGAGCGGTACTACCGCGCCTAACTACCGCTCTAGAAAATTCTTCTGGACCCCTGATGCCCCCAAGCGGTAGTAGCGCGGTACTCAGAGCGGTACTACCGCTTTAAGAGGTACTACCGTGCCTATAAACGGTACTACCGTGCCCAGATTCGGGTAGATTTTGGAAATCCGAATTTGGCTAGTATTTTTGACTCTTTGGACGGAAACTTGGGTCCATACCTTGTACGGAAAGTCCAACCCCCTCTTAAATAGAAGAGGTGATGGCCGATTGAAACAACACACAATCGAACAAATCAATCTACTACTTTTTACCCCAGCTTTTACATCTCTCCCTTGTTCTTTCTCTCTCGTTCTTCGTTCGTTCTTCGTGTTGAAGGGCAGCGATCCTCGAGGCTCTAGGGGCGGGCGAACCGACCTAGGGCATCCCATCGTCCATCCGTGACTCCCGACGGGTTCCATCCCGGAGAAGCGGTGCGTCGGGTCTCAAAAGCGTACGCCGGTTTGCTTGCGTACCGTGCTGCCGGACGGACCTCCTTCGACGTGAGCTGCGGTGCATCACCCCCGGCGTCGAGGGTACGCGTGACGCGTTCGTGTGTCAACACACTTTTTGGCGACTCCGCTGGGGACGAAAGATCAAGAATCATCATCAACCATGTCAAATCTTCCCCAGCCCTCAGAAGTTAGCGTCGATAACATCATTAAGCCCGGTCTTGATGAGCTATCGGAGGAACATCGCCAGGCCTACGAAGCGCTCAAGAAACAGCGTGAAGAGGCTTTTGAGGCGCTCAAGAAGAAGCGCGAGGAGGAGGATTTGGAGGCGTTTCTTTCAAGTTTCAAGAAGGACCGCCAAGGCAACATCACTCCGATTGGAGAAATCAGGTTACCTCCTCCCATTGATGAGCAAGATGAGATCACTATGAGCAAAGTTTTTTCTCCTGAGCAACTGGCTGTGATTGAAAGTCTTGTTAGAAAGGGTAATGTGATGGCGTACAATTCTTTCATGGCAAATACCAATGCTCAGAAAAATATGCCGCCGTCATCTAGTGGTAATGTTGGTGTATCCATTAGCCCAGAAAAACCTAATCCAACTTTACCTATTTCATCGGCACCTCCCATGCAACAACATTACAATTTGCCGAAGAATTTTTATCCTAGCCAAACCAATAAACTTGTGGCCGCACCTGCATACCCTAATCCTATTATGAGTGTGCCCAATTCGGCGTCTACGCCGAATTACTTTGTCACATCACCTATGAACACAAGCATGTTTGGTCTTCCGCCGAATTATGTTTCGGCGCCTACTCCACAAGTTGCATCACTAGCTAGTTCCCAAGTTGCTCCTATGTCATTGCCACAAGCATCTTCATCTACCTCGGATCCAATTTTAGCCAAATTAAGGGAGGATTTGCATAAGATGTTTCAAGAAACTTTCGGAAACGAGCCGAAAGTAAAGAGTCGTGTGTATCAAAAGCCTTATCCTGAACACTTCAACGCAGTTTTGTACCCTCCAGGTTATAAGGTTCCTGAGTTTGTCAAATTTAGTGGAGAGGGCACAAAAACAACTTGGGAGCATGTGAGTCAGTATCTAGCACAGTTGGGTGAAGCAAATTCCATAGAAGAATTGAAAGTGCGGTTATTTCCCTTATCTTTAACTGGCACCGCATTTTCATGGTTTGCTGCTTTGCCACCTGGCTCAATTCTCTTATGGTCGCAACTAGAGCAAAAGTTTCATGATCATTTTTATAGTGGCGACAATGAGCTTAAGTTATCGCATCTTACATCGGTTAGGCAAAAGCATGATGAATCGGTCACCGATTATGTCAAAAGATTTAGAGATATAAAAAACCGATGCTATTGCTTAGTGATAACCGAAAGAGACTTGGCGGATCTTGTCCTTAATGGTTTGAAAACTCACATTAAGGAGAGGCTAGAAAGTTATGAATTTTTAAATATTAACCAAGTCTTACAGAAAGCTTTGGCTCAAGAAAGCCGAAGTAAAGAGATTCATAGGTCAACAATCGATCGTCCTAGAATGCATATGCTTGATTATAATGATGAATATTCGGACGATGAGGTTGATGTCTGTACCACTGAATTTGTTTGGTCCTCAAAGTCCAAACCCTATGCATGCAATGCTCTTAAGCCGATTCGTAAGAATCGTGATGAGGAGATGAAATTTACTTTTGATATATCCAAGTGTGATAGAATATTTGATGCTCTCTTGCACGAAAAGATGATTAGAATATCACACACCATACCGCCGTTTGAGGAGCTGAAACGGCATGCTTATTGCAAACATCATAATTCATTTTCTCATGCTACTAATGATTGCATTGTTTTTCGGAGACAGATACAATCGGCCATTAATGACGGACGATTGAGTTTTTCTGAGATGCAAGTTGATAGACAGCCCTTCCCAATGAATACCATGACTTTGGAGGGGAAGAAAATGTTAATTCGGCCTAACATAGCCGAATCAGCTAATAAAGACAATATTATCATTGGTGAGCCCAGGAAGAACAAAGATGGCGACAAGATCTTGGGGAGGCAAGTCGTGCTTGAGAAGCAATCCGATGGTGGAGAGGTAATCAAGATCACCATAAAAAATCCTGCACTCAAGGGGCAACCGCAAGTACAAGAGGATACTCATGTTGAATTTATCAAGCCCAAGAATTCAGAAGTTGGCAAGTGTAAAAGGAGTGAAGCTAAGCACAAGCGAATCAAGCCAACTTTTGATATGTTGCTATCTAAATATGCAAGTCAAGCGGCCGGTTCTAGCTCCAATCGGCCATCATATTCAAAACGTTCAAGATCACCTCCGAAGCAAGAGTTTCGACACTATGCAAGGCCATATGGGTCATGGGCACCGGCACCATGGATGTCGCCAACCCCCTATGCGCCATATTACCTGGAAGACTTCAATGGAGGATGGGGGCAGCCCCCAATGGCTCCTTATGCTTTTCATATGGGGTGGACAACACCTAGAAGGCATGCTCACAAAAAGCTTTATTATCCTACACAAGGCCGTTCAAGCCATGGTGCTAATCGGCCAACAAAAAATTCTCCAAGCGAAGCAGAATCTAGGGATCCCAAGTATATTCAACCTAAGTGGTGTCCTCCTGGTTTGTCCAAGACACAAAAAAGGAGATTACAACGTATGAGGAGCCGCGAGAAGGCGGCACATGAAGTAGAAGAGCAAAAGGACGAATTGTTCAATAAAATTCGGCCCGTGGCGCCCACAAAACAAGTGTGGAGGCCTAAACAAAAAGGAAACGCAGATGTCTCTACACTAGCTACAACAGCACCTACGCCACCAAAAAAGGATGATGCAGCCCTTATTACATCGTCCACGCCACCTGAAACATCCCCTTTTATTGAGGAAATTTTAAGTCCAATATACACATTGGGAGATGAAGATGAGATGGAGGATTTTGAATCTACGCCGGTTCGGGATGGTGGCAATCGACTTCAAGATATATACTTATCATCTTAAACACGAACATGGCCGATATATGATTATCGCCCTAAGCACATATAAATGGCCGATGGAGTGTTGACATCGTCCTTAGAGCAAACTCCTTGCAAATTATTTTTCGGCACACAAGTTTTGCCGAAAAACAGGGGGGCATGTGTTGACACCAGATTTTGGCATGGTTAAAAACATAATTAAGAAGGCCTCAAATCGAAAAGTGCTCAAAGTGAGAAAGTTCCATATCGTCGAAAGGAGAAACTTTGATATTTGGGCCATAGCCATCCGATCTCAGCTCTAAGGCCGAAGTTGTGTTCGAAGTACTGATTTTGTATGCAGAACACTATTCGGCTGATTACGCCCCCAATATTGCCTCATATGAGAAAAGTTTCTACACAGATTGTCTTCGTCTCGTCGAATCGGTCGATTTTGATATAAAAATCGTCTCAATCCGAGATCGTATGCATAAGTTACGGCCGTTACAAGATGCTGCTACAGGAGAGGGCGGTAGTACCGCTCCCATAAGCGGAAGTACCGCTTGAGCGGTACTACCACGCCTAACTACCGCTTAAGAAAATTCTTCTGGACCCCCGATGCCCCCAAGCGGTAGTAGCGCGGTACTCAGAGCGGTACTACCGCTTTAAGCGGTACGACCGTGCCTATAAACGGTACTACCGTGCCCAGATTCGGGTAGATTTTGGAAATCCGAATTTGGCTAGTATTTTTGACTCTTTGGACGGAAACTTGGGTCCATACCTTGTACGGAAAGTCCAACCCCCTCTTAAATAGAAGAGGTGATGGCCGATTGAAACAACACACAATCGAACAAATCAATCTACTACTTTTTACCCCAGCTTTTACATCTCTCCCTTGTTCTTTCTCTCTCGTTCTTCGTTCGTTCTTTGTGTTGAAGGGCAGCGATCCTCGAGGCTCTAGGGGCGGGCGAACCGACCTAGGGCAGCCCATCGTCCATCCGTGACTCCCGACGGGTTCCATCCCGGAGAAGCGGTGCGTCGGGTCTCAAAAGCGTCCGCCGGTTTGCTTGCGTACCGCGCTGCCGGACGGACCTCCTTCGACGTGAGCTGCGGTGCATCACCCCCGGCGTCGAGGGTACGCGTGACGCGTTCGTGTGTCAACACACTTTTTGGCGACTCCGCTGGGGACGAAAGATCAAGAATCATCATCAACCATGTCAAATCTTCCCCAACCCTCAGAAGTTAGCGCCGATAACATCATTAAGCCCGGTCTTGATGAGCTATCGGAGGAACATCGCCAGGCCTACGAAGCGCTCAAGAAACAGCGTGAAGAGGCTTTTGAGGCGCTCAAGAAGAAGCGCGAGGAGGAGGATTTGGAGGCGTTTCTTTCAAGTTTCAAGAAGGACCGCCAAGGCAACATCACTCCGATTGGAGAAATCAGGTTACCTCCTCCCATTGATGAGCAAGATGAAATCACTATGAGCCAAGTTTTTTCTCGTGAGCAACTGGCTGTGATTGAAAGTCTTGTTAGAAAGGGTAATGTGATGGCGTACAATTCTTTCGTGGCAAATACCAATGCTCAGAAAAATATGCCGCCGTCATCTAGTGGTAATGTTGGTGTATCAATTAGCCCAGAAAAACCTAATCCAACTTTACCTATTTCATCGGCACCTCCCATGCAACAACATTACAATTTGCCAATGAATTTTTATCCTAGCCAAACCAATCAACTTGTGGCCGCACCTGCATACCCTAATCCTATTATGAGTGTGCCCAATTCGGCGTCTACGCCGAATTACTTTGTCACATCACCTATGAATACAAGCATGTTTGGTCTTCCGCCGACTTATGTTTCGGCGCCTACTCCACAAGTTGCATCACTAGCTAGTTCCCAAGTTGCTCCTATGTCATTGCCACAAGCATCTTCATCTACCTCGGATCCAATTTTAGCCAAATTAAGGGAGGATTTGCATAAGATGTTTCAAGAAACTTTCGGAAACGTGCCGAAAGTAAAGAGTCGTGTGTATCAAAAGCCTTATCCTGAACACTTCAACGCAGTTTTGTACCCTCCAGGTTATAAGGTTCCTGAGTTTGTCAAATTTAGTGGAGAGGGCACAAAAACAACTTGGGAGCATGTGAGTCAGTATCTAGCACAGTTGGGTGAAGCAAATTCCATAGAAGAATTGAAAGTGCGGTTATTTCCCTTATCTTTAACTGGCACCGCATTTTCATGGTTTGCTGCTTTGCCACCTGGCTCAATTCTCTTATGGTCGCAACTAGAGCAAAAGTTTCATGATCATTTTTATAGTGGCGACAATGAGCTTAAGTTATCGCATCTTACATCGGTTAGGCAAAAGCATGATGAATCGGTCACAGATTATGTCAAAAGATTTAGAGATATAAAAAACCGATGCTATAGCTTAGTGATAACCGAAAGAGACTTGGCGGATCTTGTCCTTAATGGTTTGAAAACTCACATTAAGGAGAGGCTAGAAAGTTATGAATTTTTAAATATTAACCAAGTCTTGCAGAAAGCTTTGGCTCAAGAAAGCCGAAGTAAAGAGATTCATAGGTCAACAACCGATCGTCCTAGAATGCATATGCTTGATTATAATGATGAATATTCGGACGATGAGGTTGATGTCTGTACCACTGAATTTGTTTGGTCCTCAAAGGCCAAACCCTATGCATGCAATGCTCTTAAGCCGATTCGTAAGATTCGTGATGAGGAGATGAAATTTACTTTTGATATATCCAAGTGTGATAGAATATTTGATGCTCTCTTGCACGAAAAGATGATTAGAATATCACACACCATACCGCCGTTTGAGGAGCTGAAACGGCGTGCTTATTGCAAACATCATAATTCATTTTCTCATGCTACTAATGATTGCAATGTTTTTCGGAGACAGATACAATCGGCCATTAATGACGGACGATTGAGTTTTTCTGAGATGCAAGTTGATAGACAGCCCTTCCCAATGAATACCATGACTTTGGAGGGGAAGAAAATGTTAATTCGGCCTAACATAGCCGAATCAGCTAATAAAGACAATATTATCATTGGTGAGCCCAGGAAGAACAAAGATGGCGACAAGATCTTGGGGAGGCAAGTCGTGCTTGAGAAGCAATCCGATGGTGGAGAGGTAATCAAGATCACCATAAAAAATCCTGCACTCGGGGGGCAACCGCAAGTACAAGAGGATACTCATGTTGAATTTATCAAGCCCAAGAATTCAGAAGTTGGCAAGTGTAAAAGGAGTGAAGCTAAGCACAAGCGAATCAAGCCAACTTTTGATATGTTGCTATCTAAATATGCAAGTCAAGCGGCCGGTTCTAGCTCCAATCGGCCATCATATTCAAAACGTTCAAGATCACCTCCGAAGCAAGAGTTTCGACACTATGCAAGGCCATATGGGTCATGGGCACCGGCACCATGGATGTCGCCAACCCCCTATGCGCCATATTACCTGGAAGACTTCAATGGAGGATGGGGGCAGCCCCCAAAGGCTCCTTATGCTTTTCATATGGGGTGGACAACACCTAGAAGGCATGCTCACAAAAAGCTTTATTATCCTACACAAGGCCGTTCAAGCCATGGTGCTAATCGGCCAACAAAAAATTCTCCAAGCGAAGCAGAATCTAGGGATCCCAAGTATATTCAACCTAAGTGGTGTCCTCCCAGTCTGTCCAAGACACAAAAAAGGAGATTACAACGTATGAGGAGCCGCGAGAAGGCGGCACATGAAGTAGAAGAGCAAAAGGATGAATTGTTCAATAAAATTCGGCCCGTGGCGCCCACAAAACAAGTGTGGAGGCCTAAACAAAAAGGAAACGTAGATGTCTCTACACTAGCTACAACAGCACCTATGCCACCAAAAAAGGATGATGCAGCCCTTATTACATCGTCCACGCCACCTGAAACATCCCCTTTTATTGAGGAAATTTTAAGTCCAATATACACATTGGGAGATGAAGATGAGATGGAGGATTTTGAATCTACGCCGGTTCGGGATGGTGGCAATCGACTTCAAGATATATACTTATCATCTTAAACACGAACATGGACGATATATGATTATCGCCCTAAGCACATATAAATGGCCGATGGAGTGTTGACATCGTCCTTAGAGCAAACTCCTTGCAAATTATTTTTCGGCACACAAGTTTTGCCGAAAAACAGGGGGGCATGTGTTGACACCAGATTTTGGCATGGTTAAAAACATAATTAAGAAGGCCTCAAATGGAAAAGTGCTCAAAGTGAGAAAGTTCCATATCGTCGAAAGGAGAAACTTTGATATTTGGGCCATAGCCATCCGATCTCAGCTCTAAGGCCGAAGTTGTGTTCGAAGTACTGATTTTGTATGCAGAACACTATTCGGCTGATTACGCCCCCAATATGGCCTCATATGAGAAAAGTTTCTACACGGATTGTCTTCGTCTCGTCGAATCGGTCGATTTTGATATAAAAATCGTCTCAATCCGAGATCGTATGCATAAGTTACGGCCGTTACAAGATGCTGCTACAGCAGAGGGCGGTAGTACCGCTCCCATAAGCGGAAGTACCGCTTGAGCGGTACTACCGCGCCTAACTACAGCTTAAGAAAATTCTTCTGGACCCCCGATGCCCCCATGCGGTAGTAGCGCGGTACTCAGAGCGGTACTACCGCTTTAAGCGGTACTACCGTGCCTATAAACGGTACTACCGTGCCCAGATTCGGGTAGATTTTGGAAATCCGAATTTAGCTAGTATTTTTGACTCTTTGGACGGAAACTTGGGTCCATACCTTGTACGGAAAGTCCAACCCCCTCTTAAATAGAAGAGGTGATGGCCGATTGAAACAACACACAATCGAACAAATCAATCTACTACTTTTTACCCCAGCTTTACATCTCTCCCTTGTTCTTTCTCTCTCGTTCTTCGTTCGTTCTTCGTGTTGAAGGGCAGCGATCCTCGAGGCTCTAGGGGCGGGCAAACCGACCTAGGGCAGCCCATCGTCCATCCGTGACTCCCGACGGGTTCCATCCCGGAGAAGCGGTGCGTCGGGTCTCAAAAGCGTCCGCCGGTTTGCTTGCGTACCGCGCTGCCGGACGGACCTCCTTCGACGTGAGCTGCGGTGCATCACCCCCGGCATCGAGGGTACGCGTGACGCGTTCGTGTGTCAACACACTTTTTGGCGACTCCGCTGGGGACGAAAGATCAAGAATCATCATCAACCATGTCAAATCTTCCCCAGCCCTCAGAAGTTAGCGCCAATAACATCATTAAGCCCGGTCTTGATGAGCTATCGGAGGAACATCGCCAGGCCTACGAAGCGCTCAAGAAACAGCGTGAAGAGGCTTTTGAGGCGCTCAAGAAGAAGCGCGAGGAGGAGGATTTGGAGGCGTTTCTTTCAAGTTTCAAGAAGGACCGCCAAGGCAACATCACTCCGATTGGAGAAATCAGGTTACCTCCTCCCATTGATGAGCAAGATGAAATCACTATGAGCAAAGTTTTTTCTCCTGAGCAACTGGCTGTGATTGAAAGTCTTGTTAGAAAGGGAATGTGATGGCGTACAATTCTTTTGTGGCAAATACCAATGCTCAGAAAAATATGCCGCCGTCATCTAGTGGTAATGTTGGTGTATCCATTAGCCCAGAAAAACCTAATCCAACTTTACCTATTTCATCGGCACCTCCCATGCAACAACATTACAATTTGCCGATGAATTTTTATCCTAGCCAAACCAATCAACTTGTGGCCGCACCTGCATACCCTAATCCTATTATGAGTGTGCCCAATTCGGCGTCTACGCCGAATTACTTTGTCACATCACCTATGAATACAAGCATGTTTGGTCTTCCGCCGAATTATGTTTCGGCGCCTACTCCACAAGTTGCATCACTAGCTAGTTCCCAAGTTGCTCCTATGTCATTGCCACAAGCATCTTCATCTACCTCGGATCCAATTTTAGCCAAATTAAGGGAGGATTTGCATAAGATGTTTCCAGAAACTTTCGGAAACGAGCCGAAAGTAAAGAGACGTGTGTATCAAAAGCCTTATCCTGAACACTTCAACGCAGTTTTGTACCCTCCAGGTTATAAGGTTCCTGAGTTTGTCAAATTTAGTGGAGAGGGCACAAAAACAACTTGGGAGCATGTGAGCCAGTATCTAGCATAGTTGGGTGAAGCAAATTCCATAGAAGAATTGAAAGTGCGGCTATTACCCTTATCTTTAACTGGCACCGCATTTTCATGGTTTGCTGCTTTGCCACCTGGCTCAATTCTCTTATGGCGCAACTAGAGCAAAAGTTTCATGATCATTTTTATAGTGGCGACAATGAGCTTAAGTTATCGCATCTTACATCGGTTAGGCAAAAGCATGATGAATCGGTCACCGATTATGTCAAAAGATTTAGAGATATAAAAAACCGATGCTATAGCTTAGTGATAACCGAAAGAGACTTGGCGGATCTTGTCCTTAATGGTTTGAAAACTCACATTAAGGAGAGGCTAGAAAGTTATGAATTTTTAAATATTAACCAAGTCTTGCAGAAAGCTTTGGCTCAAGAAAGCCGAAGTAAAGAGATTCATAGGTCAACAACCGATCGTCCTAGAATGCATATGCTTGATTATAATGATGAATATTCGGACGATGAGGTTGATGTCTGTACCACTGAATTTGTTTGGTCCTCAAAGGCCAAACCCTATGCATGCAATGCTCTTAAGCCGATTCGTAAGAATCGTGATGAGGAGATGAAATTTACTTTTGATATATCCAAGTGTGATAGAATATTTGATGCTCTCTTGCACGAAAAGATGATTAGAATATCACACACCATACCGCCGTTTGAGGAGCTGAAACGGCGTGCTTATTGCAAACATCATAATTCATTTTCTCATGCTACTAATGATTGCAATGTTTTTCGGAGACAGATACAATCGGCCATTAATGACGGACGATTGAGTTTTTCTGAGATGCAAGTTGATAGACAGCCCTTCCCAATGAATACCATGACTTTGGAGGGGAAGAAAATGTTAATTCGGCCTAACATAGCCGAATCAGCTAATAAAGACAATATTATCATTGGTGAGCCCAGGAAGAACAAAGATGGCGACAAGATCTTGGGGAGGCAAGTCGTGCTTGAGAAGCAATCCGATGGTGGAGAGGTAATCAAGATCACCATAAAAAATCCTGCACTCGAGGGGCAACCGCAAGTACAAGAGGATACTCATGTTGAATTTATCAAGCCCAAGAATTCAGAAGTTGGCAAGTGTAAAAGGAGTGAAGCTAAGCACAAGCGAATCAAGCCAACTTTTGATATGTTGCTATCTAAATATGCAAGTCAAGCGGCCGGTTCTAGCTCCAATCGGCCATCATATTCAAAACGTTCAAGATCACCTCCGAAGCAAGAGTTTCGACACTATGCAAGGCCATATGGGTCATGGGCACCGGCACCATGGATGTCGCCAACCCCCTATGCGCCATATTACCTGGAAGACTTCAATGAAGGATGGGGGCAGCCCCCAATGGCTCCTTATGCTTTTCATATGGGGTGGACAACACCTAGAAGGCATGCTCACAAAAAGCTTTATTATCCTACACAAGGCCGTTCAAGCCATGGTGCTAATCGGCCAACAAAAAATTCTCCAAGCGAAGCAGAATCTAGGGATCCCAAGTATATTCAACCTAAGTGGTGTCCTCCCGGTCTGTCCAAGACACAAAAAAGGAGATTACAACGTATGAGGAGCCGCGAGAAGGCGGCACATGAAGTAGAAGAGAAAAAGGACGAATTGTTCAATAAAATTCGGCCCGTGAAGCCCACAAAACAAGTGTGGAGGCCTAAACAAAAAGGAAACGCAGATGTCTCTACACTAGCTACAACAGCACCTACGCCACCAAAAAAGGATGATGCAGCCCTTATTACATCGTCCACGCCACCTGAAACATCCCCTTTTATTGAGGAAATTTTAAGTCCAATATACACATTGGGAGATGAAGATGAGATGGAGGATTTTGAATCTACGCCGGTTCGGGATGGTGGCAATCGACTTCAAGATATATACTTATCATCTTAAACACGAACATGGCCGATATATGATTATCGCCCTAAGCACATATAAATGGCCGATGGAGTGTTGACATCGTCCTTAGAGCAAACTCCTTGCAAATTATTTTTCGGCACACAAGTTTTGCCGAAAAACAGGGGGGCATGTGTTGACACCAGATTTTGGCATGGTTAAAAACATAATTAAGAAGGCCTCAAATGGAAAAGTGCTCAAAGTGAGAAAGTTCCATATCGTCGAAAGGAGAAACTTTGATATTTGGGCCATAGCCATCCGATCTCAGCTCTAAGGCCGAATTTGTGTTCGAAGTACTGATTTTGTATGCAGAACACTATTCGGCTTATTAGGCCCCCAATATGGCCTCATATGAGAAAAGTTTCTACACGGATTGTCTTCGTCTCGTCGAATCGGTCGATTTTGATATAAAAATCGTCTCAATCCGAGATCGTATGCATAAGTTACGGCCGTTACAAGATGCTGCTACAGGAGAGGGCGGTAGTACCGCTCCCATAAGCGGAAGTACCGCTTGAGCGGTACTACCGCGCCTAACTACCGCTCTACTACCGCTTAAGAAAATTCTTCTGGACCCCCGATGCCCCCAAGCGGTAGTAGCGCGGTACTCAGAGCGGTACTACCGCTTTAAGCGGTACTACCGTGCCTATAAACGGTACTACCGTGCCCAGATTCGGGTAGATTTTGGAAATCCGAATTTGGCTAGTATTTTTGACTCTTTGGACGGAAACTTGGGTCCATACCTTGTACGGAAAGTCCAACCCCCTCTTAAATAGAAGAGGTGATGGCCGATTGAAACAACACACAATCGAACAAATCAATCTACTAATTTTTACCCCAGCTTTTACATCTCTCCCTTGTTCTTTCTCTCTCGTTCTTCGTTCGTTCTTCGTGTTGAAGGGCAGCGATCCTCGAGGCTCTAGGGGCGGGCGAACCGAACTAGGGCAGCCCATCGTCCATCCGTGACTCTCGACGGGTTCCATCCCGGAGAAGCGGTGCGTCGGGTCTCAAAAGCGTCCGCCGGTTTGCTTGCGTACCGCGCTGCCGGACGGACCTCCTTCGACGTGAGCTGCGGTGCATCACCCCCGGCGTCGAGGGTACGCGTGACGCGTTCGTCTGTCAACACACTTTTTGGCGACTCCGCTGGGGACGAAAGATCAAGAATCATCATCAACCATGTCAAATCTTCCCCAACCCTCAGAAGTTAGCGCCGATAACATCATTAAGCCCGGTCTTGATGAGCTATCGGAGGAACATCGCCAGGCCTACGAAGCGCTCAAGAAATAGCGTGAAGAGGCTTTTGAGGCGCTCAAGAAGAAGCGCGAGGAGGAGGATTTGGAGGCGTTTCTTTCAAGTTTCAAGAAGGACCGCCAAGGCAACATCACTCCGATTGGAGAAATCAGGTTACCTCCTCCCATTGATGAGCAAGATGAAATCACTATGAGCAAAGTTTTTTCTCCTGAGCAACTGGCTGTGATTGAAAGTCTTGTTAGAAAGGGTAATGTGATGGCGTACAATTCTTTCGTGGCAAATACCAATGCTCAGAAAAATATGCCGCCGTCATCTAGTGGTAATGTTGGTGTATCCATTAGCCCAGAAAAACCTAATCCAACTTTACCTATTTCATCGGCACCTCCCATGCAACAACATTACAATTTGCCGATGAATTTTTATCCTAGCCAAACCAATCAACTTGTGGCCGCACCTGCATACCCTAATCCTATTATGAGTGTGCCCAATTCGGCGTCTACGCCGAATTACTTTGTCACATCACCTATGAATACAAGCATGTTTGGTCTTCCGCCGAATTATGTTTCGGCGCCTACTCCACAAGTTGCATCACTAGCTAGTTCCCAAGTTGCTCCTATGTCATTGCCACAAGCATCTTCATCTACCTCGGATCCAATTTTAGCCAAATTAAGGGAGGATTTGCATAAGTGTTTCAAGAAACTTTCGGAAACGAGCCGAAAGTAAAGAGTCGTGTGTATCAAAAGCCTTATCCTGAACACTTCAACGCAGTTTTGTACCCTCCAGGTTATAAGGTTCCTGATTTTGTCAAATTTAGTGGAGAGGGCACAAAAACAACTTGGGAGCATGTGAGTCAGTATCTAGCACAGTTGGGTGAAGCAAATTCCATAGAAGAATTGAAAGTGCGGTTATTTCCATTATCTTTAACTGGCACCGCATTTTCATGGTGTGCTGCTTTGCCACCTGGCTCAATTCTCTTATGGTCGGAACTAGAGCAAAAGTTTCATGATCATTTTTATAGTGGCGACAATGAGCTTAAGTTATCGCATCTTACATCGGTTAGGCAAAAGCATGATGAATCGGTCACCGATTATGTCAAAAGATTTAGAGATATAAAAAACCGATGCTATAGCTTAGTGATAACCGAAAGAGACTTGGCGGATCTTGTCCTTAATGGTTTGAAAACTCACATTAAGGAGAGGCTAGAAAGTTATGAATTTTTAAATATTAACCAAGTCTTGCAGAAAGCTTTGGCTCAAGACAGCCGAAGTAAAGAGATTCATAGGTCAACAACCGATCGTCCTAGAATGCATATGCTTGATTATAATGATGAATATTCGGACGATGAGGTTGATGTCTGTACCACTGAATTTGCTTGGTCCTCAAAGGCCAAACCCTATGCATGCAATGCTCTTAAGCCGATTCTTAAGAATCGTGATGAGGAGATGAAATTTACTTTTGATATATCCAAGTGTGATAGAATATTTGATGCTCTCTTGCAAGAAAAGATGATTAGGATATCACACACCATACCGCCGTTTGAGGAGCTGAAACGGCGTGCTTATTGCAAATATCATAATTCATTTTCTCATGCTACTAATGATTGCAATGTTTTTCGGAGACAGATACAATCGGCCATTAATGACGGACGATTGAGTTTTTCTGAGATGCAAGTTGATAGACAGCCCTTCCCAATGAATACCATGACTTTGGAGGGGAAGAAAATGTTAATTCGGCCTAACATAGCCGAATTAGCTAATAAAGACAATATTATCATTGGTGAGCCCAGGAAGAACAAAGATGGCGACAAGATCATGGGGAGGCAAGTCGTGCTTGAGAAGCAATCCGATGGTGGAGAGGTAATCAAGATCACCATAAAAAATCCTGCACTCGGGGGGCAACCGCAAGTACAAGAGGATGCTCATGTTGAATTTATCAAGCCCAAGAATTCAGAAGTTGGCATGTGTAAAAGGAGTGAAGCTAAGCACAAGCGAATCAAGCCAACTTTTGATATGTTGCTATCTAAATATGCAAGTCAAGCGGCCGGTTCTAGCTCTAATCGGCCATCATATTCAAAACGATCAAGATCACCTCCGAAGCAGGAGTTTCGACACTATGCAAGGCCATATGGGTCATGGGCACCGGCACCATGGATGTCGCCAACCCCCTATGCGCCATATTACCTGGAAGACTTCAATGGAGGATGGGGGCAGCCCCCAATGGCTCCTTATGCTTTTCATATGGGGTGGACAACACCTAGAAGGCATGCTCACAAAAAGCTTTATTATCCTACACAAGGCCGTTCAAGCCATGGTGCTAATCGGCCAACAAAAAATTCTCCAAGCGAAGCAGAATCTAGGGATCCCAAGTATATTCAACCTAAGTGGTGTCCTCCCGGTTTGTCCAAGACACAAAAAGGGAGATTACAACGTATGAGGAGCCGCGAAAAGGCGGCACATGAAGTAGAAGAGCAAAAGGACGAATTGTTCAATAAAATTCGGCCCGTGGCGCCCACAAAACAAGTGTGGAGGCCTAAACAAAAAGGAAACGCAGATGTCTCTACACTAGCTACAACAGCACCTACGCCACCAAAAAAGGATGATGCAACCCTTATTACATCGTCCACGCCACCTGAAACATCCCCTTTTATTGAGGAAATTTTAAGTCCAATATACACATTGGGAGATGAAGATGAGATGGAGGATTTTGAATCTACGCCGGTTTGGGATGGTGGCAATCGACTTCAAGATATATACTTATCATCTTAAACACGAACATGGTTGATATATGATTATCGCCCTAAGCACATATAAATGGCCGATGGAGTGTTGACATCGTCCTTAGAGCAAACTCCTTGCAAATTATTTTTCGGCACACAAGTTTTGCCGAAAAACAGGGGGGCATGTGTTGACACCAGATTTTGGCATGGTTAAAAACATAATTAAGAAGGCCTCAAATGGAAAAGTGCTCAAAGTGAGAAAGTTCCATATCGTCGAAAGGAGAAACTTTGATATTTGGGCCATAGCCATCCGATCTCAGCTCTAAGGCCGAAGTTGTGTTCGAAGTACTGATTTTGTATGTAGAACACTATTCGGCTGATTACGCCCCCAATATGGCCTCATATCAGAAAAGTTTCTAAACGGATTGTCTTCGTCTCGTTGAATCGGTCGATTTTGATATAAAAATCGTCTCAATCCGAGATCGTATGCAAAAGTTACGGCCGTTACAAGATGCTGCTACAGCAGAGGGCGGTAGTACCGCTCCCATAAGCGGAAGTACCGCTTGAGCGGTACTACCGCGCCTAACTACCGCTCTAGAAAATTCTTCTGGACCCCCGATGCCCCCAAGCGGTAGTAGCACGGTACTCAGAGCGGTACTACCGCTTTAAGCGGTACTACCGTGCCTATAAACGGTACTACCGTGCCCAGATTCGGGTAGATTTTGGAAATCCGAATTTGGCTAGTATTTTTGACTCTTTGGACGGAAACTTGGGTCCATACCTTGTACGGAAAGTCCAACCCCCTCTTAAATAGAAGAGGTGATGGCCGATTGAAACAACACACAATCGAACAAATCAGTCTACTACTTTTTACCCCAGCTTTTACATCTCTCCCTTGTTCCTTCTCTCTCGTTCTTCGTTCGTTCTTCGTGTTGAAGGGCAGCGATCCTCGAGGCTCTAGGGGCGGGCGAACCGACCTAGGGCAGCCCATCGTCCATCCGTGACTCCCGGCGGGTTCTATCCCGGAGAAGCGGTGCGTCGGGTCTCAAAAGCGTCCGCCGGTTTGCTTGCGTACCGCGCTGCCGGACGGACCTCCTTCGACGTGAGCTGCGGTGCATTACCCCCGGCGTCGAGGGTACGCGTGACGCGTTCGTGTGTCAACACACTTTTTGGCGACTCCGCTGGGGCCGAAAGATCAAGAATCATCATCAACCATGTCAAATCTTCCCCAACCCTCAGAAGCTAGCGCCGATAACATCATTAAGCCCGGTCTTGATGAGCTATCGGAGGAACATCGCCAGGCCTACGAAGCGCTCAAGAAACAGCGTGAAGAGGCTTTTGAGGCGCTCAAGAAGAAGCGCGAGGAGGAGGATTTGGAGGCGTTTCTTTCAAGTTTCAAGAAGGACCGCCAAGGCAACATCACTCCGATTGGAGAAATCAGGTTACCTCCTCCCATTGATGAGCAAGATGAAATCACTATGAGCAAAGTTTTTTCTCCTGAGCAACTGGCTGTGATTGAAAGTCTTGTTAGAAAGGGTAATGTGATGGCGTACAATTCTTTCGTGGCAAATAACAATGCTCAGAAAAATATGCCGCCGTCATCTAGTGGTAATGTTGGTGTATCCATTAGCCCAGAAAAACCTAATCCAACTTTACCTATTTCATCGGCACCTCCCATGCAACAACATTACAATTTGCCGATGAATTTTTATCCTAGCCAAACCAATCAACTTGTGGCCGCACCTGCATACCCTAATCCTATTATGACTGTGCCCAATTCGGCGTCTACGCCGAATTACTTTGTCACATCACCTATGAATACAAGCATGTTTGGTCTTCCGCCGAATTATGTTTCGGCGCCTACTCCACAAGTTGCATCACTAGCTAGTTCCCAAGTTGCTCCTATGTCATTGCCACAAGCATCTTCATCTACCTCGGATCCAATTTTAGCCAAATTAAGGGAGGATTTGCATAAGATGTTTGAAGAAACTTTCGGAAACGAGCCGAAAGTAAAGAGTCGTGTGTATCAAAAGCCTTATCCTGAACACTTCAACACAGTTTTGTACCCTCCAGGTTATAAGGTTCCTGAGTTTGTCAAATTTAGTGGAGAGGGCACAAAAACAACTTGGGAGCATGTGAGTCAGTATCTAGCACAGTTGGGTGAAGCAAATTCCATAGAAGAATTGAAAGTGCGGTTATTTCCCTTATCTTTAACTGGCACCGCATTTTCATGGTTTGCTGCTTTGCCACCTGGCTCAATTCTCTTATGGTCGCAACTAGAGCAAAAGTTTCATGATCATTTTTATAGTGGCGACAATGAGCTTAAGTTATCGCATCTTACATCGGTTAGGCAAAAGCATGATGAATCGGTCACCGATTATGTCAAAAGATTTAGAGATATAAAAAACCGATGCTATAGCTTAGTGATAACCGAAAGAGACTTGGCGGATCTTGTCCTTAATGGTTTGAAAACTCACATTAAGGAGAGGCTAGAAAGTTATGAATTTTTAAATATTAACCAAGTCTTGCAGAAAGCTTTGGCTCAAGAAAGCCGAAGTAAAGAGATTCATAGGTCAACAACCGATCGTCCTAGAATGCATATGCTTGATTATAATGATGAATATTCGGACGATGAGGTTGATGTCTGTACCACTGAATTTGTTTGGTCCTCAAAGGCCAAACCCTATGCATGCAATGCTCTTAAGCCGATTCGTAAGAATCGTGATGAGGAGATGAAATTTACTTTTGATATATCCAAGTGTGATAGAATATTTGATGCTCTCTTGCACGAAAAGATGATTAGAATATCACACACCATACCGCCGTTTGAGGAGCTGAAACGGCGTGCTTATTGCAAACATCATAATTCATTTTCTCATGCTACTAATGATTGCAATGTTTTTCGGAGACAGATACAATCGGCCATTAATGACGGACGATTGAGTTTTTCTGAGATGCAAGTTGATAGACAGCCCTTCCCAATGAATACCATGACTTTGGAGGGGAAGAAAATGTTAATTCGGCCTAACATAGCCGAATCAGCTAATAAAGACAATATTATCATTGGTGAGCCCAGGAAGAACAAAGATGGCGACAAGATCTTGGGGAGGCAAGTCGTGCTTGAGAAGCAATCCGATGGTGGAGAGGTAATCAAGATCACCATAAAAAATCCTGCACTCGAGGGGCAACCGCAAGTACAAGAGGATACTCATGTTGAATTTATCAAGCCCAAGAATTCAGAAGTTGGCAAGTGTAAAAGGAGTGAAGCTAAGCACAAGCGAATCAAGCCAACTTTTGATATGTTGCTATCTAAATATGCAAGTCAAGCGGCCGGTTCTAGCTCCAATCGGCCATCATATTCAAAACGTTCAAGATCACCTCCGAAGCAAGAGTTTCGACACTATGCAAGGCCATATGGGTCATGGGCACCGGCACCATGGATGTCGCCAACCCCCTATGCGCCATATTACCTGGAAGACTTCAATGAAGGATGGGGGCAGCCCCCAATGGCTCCTTATGCTTTTCATATGGGGTGGACAACACCTAGAAGGCATGCTCACAAAAAGCTTTATTATCCTACACAAGGCCGTTCAAGCCATGGTGCTAATCGGCCAACAAAAAATTCTCCAAGCGAAGCAGAATCTAGGGATCCCAAGTATATTCAACCTAAGTGGTGTCCTCCCGGTCTGTCCAAGACACAAAAAAGGAGATTACAACGTATGAGGAGCCGCGAGAAGGCGGCACATGAAGTACAAGAGCAAAAGGACGAATTGTTCAATAAAATTCGGCCCGTGAAGCCCACAAAACAAGTGTGGAGGCCTAAACAAAAAGGAAACGCAGATGTCTCTACACTAGCTACAACAGCACCTACGCCACCAAAAAAGGATGATGCAGCCCTTATTACATCGTCCACGCCACCTGAAACATCCCCTTTTATTGAGGAAATTTTAAGTCCAATATACACATTGGGAGATGAAGATGAGATGGAGGATTTTGAATCTACGCCGGTTCGGGATGGTGGCAATCGACTTCAAGATATATACTTATCATCTTAAACACGAACATGGCCGATATATGATTATCGCCCTAAGCACATATAAATGGCCGATGGAGTGTTGACATCGTCCTTAGAGCAAACTCCTTGCAAATTATTTTTCGGCACACAAGTTTTGCCGAAAAACAGGGGGGCATGTGTTGACACCAGATTTTGGCATGGTTAAAAACATAATTAAGAAGGCCTCAAATGGAAAAGTGCTCAAAGTGAGAAAGTTCCATATCGTCGAAAGGAGAAACTTTGATATTTGGGCCATAGCCATCCGATCTCAGCTCTAAGGCCGAAGTTGTGTTCGAAGTACTGATTTTGTATGCAGAACACTATTCGGCTTATTACGCCCCCAATATGGCCTCATATGAGAACAGTTTCTACACGGATTGTCTTCGTCTCGTCGAATCGGTCGATTTTGATATAAAAATCGTCTCAATCCGAGATCGTATGCATAAGTTACGGCCGTTACAAGATGCTGCTACAGCAGAGGGCGGTAGTACCGCTCCCATAAGCGGAAGTACCGCTTGAGCGGTACTACCGCGCCTAACTACCGCTCTACTACCGCTTAAGAAAATTCTTCTGGACCCCCGATGCACCCAAGCGGTAGTAGCGCGGTACTCAGAGCGGTACTACCGCTTTAAGCGGTACTACCGTGCCTATAAACGGTACTACCGTGCCCAGATTCGGGTAGATTTTGGAAATCCGAATTTGGCTAGTATTTTTGACTCTTTGGACGGAAACTTGGGTCCATACCTTGTACGGAAAGTCCAACCCCCTCTTAAATAGAAGAGGTGATGGCCGATTGAAACAACACACAATCGAACAAATCAATCTACTACTTTTTACCCCAGCTTTTACATCTCTCCCTTGTTCCTTCTCTCTCGTTCTTCGTTCGTTCTTCGTGTTGAAGGGCAGCGATCCTCGAGGCTCTAGGGGCGGGCGAACCGACCTAGGGCAGCCCATCGTCCATCCGTGACTCCCGACGGGTTCCATCCCGGAGAAGCGGTGCGTCGGGTCTCAAAAGCGTCTGCCAATTTGCTTGCGTACCGCGCTGCCGGACGGACCTCCTTCGACGTGAGCTGCGGTGCATCACCCCCGGCGTCGAGGGTACACGTGACGCGTTCGTGTGTCAACACACTTTTTGGCGACTCCGCTGGGGACGAAAGATCAAGAATCATCATCAACCATGTCAAATCTTCCCCAACCCTCAGAAGTTAGCGCCGATAACATCATTAAGCCCGGTCTTGATGAGCTATCGGAGGAATATCGCCAGGCGTACGAAGCGCTCAAGAAACAGCATGAAGAGGCTTTTGAGGTGCTCAAGAAGAAGCATGAGGAGGAGGATTTGGAGGCGTTTCTTTCAAGTTTCAAGAAGGACCGCCAAGGCAACATCACTCCGATTGGAGAAATCAGGTTACCTCCTCCCATTGATGAGCAAGATGAAATCACTATGAGCAAAGTTTTTTCTCCTGAGCAACTGGCTGTGATTGAAAGTCTTGTTAGAAAGGGTAATGTGATGGCGTACAATTCTTTCGTGGCAAATACCAATGCTCAGAAAAATATGCCGCCGTCATCTAGTGGTAATGTTGGTGTATCCATTAGCCCAGAAAAACCTAATCCAACTTTACCTATTTCATCGGCACCTCCCATGCAACAACATTACAATTTGCCGATGAATTTTTATCCTAGCCAAACCAATCAACTTGTGGCCGCACCTGCATACCCTAATCCTATTATGAGTGTGCCCAATTCGGCGTCTACGCCGAATTACTTTGTCACATCACCTATGAATACAAGCATGTTTGGTTTTCCGCCGAATTATGTTTCGGCGCCTACTCCACAAGTTGCATCACTAGCTAGTTCCCAAGTTGCTCCTATGTCATTGCCACAAGCATCTTCATCTACCTCGGATCCAATTTTAGCCAAATTAAGGGAGGATTTGCATAAGATGTTTCAAGAAACTTTCGGAAACGAGCCGAAAGTAAAGAGTCGTGTGTATCAAAAGCCTTATCCTGAACACTTCAACGCAGTTTTGTACCCTCCAGGTTATAAGGTTCCTGAGTTTGTCAAATTTAGTGGAGAGGGCACAAAAACAACTTGGGAGCATGTGAGTCAGTATCTAGCATAGTTGGGTGAAGCAAATTCCATAGAAGAATTGAAAGTGCGGTTATTTCCCTTATCTTTAACTGGCACCGCATTTTCATGGTTTGCTGCTTTGCCACCTGGCTCAATTCTCTTATGGTCGCAACTAGAGCAAAAGTTTCATGATCATTTTTATAGTGGCGACAATGAGCTTAAGTTATCGCATCTTACATCGGTTAGGCAAAAGCATGATGAATCGGTCACCGATTATGTCAAAAGATTTAGAGATATAAAAAACCGATGCTATAGCTTAGTGATAACCGAAAGAGACTTGGCGGATCTTGTCCTTAATGGTTTGAAAACTCACATTAAGGAGAGGCTAGAAAGTTATGAATTTTTAAATATTAACCAAGTCTTGCAGAAAGCTTTGGCTCAAGAAAACCGAAGTAAAGATATTCATAGGTCAACAACCGATCGTCCTAGAATGCATATGCTTGATTATAATGATGAATATTCGGACGATGAGGTTGATGTCTGTACCACTGAATTTGTTTGGTCCTCAAAGGCCAAACCCTATGCATGCAATGCTCTTAAGCCGATTCGTAAGAATCGTGATGAGGAGATGAAATTTACTTTTGATATATCCAAGTGTGATAGAATATTTGATGCTCTCTTGCAAGAAAAGATGATTAGAATATCACACACCATACCGCCGTTTGAGGAGCTGAAACGGCGTGCTTATTGCAAATATCATAATTCATTTTCTCATGCTACTAATGATTGCAATGTTTTTCGGAGACAGATACAATCGGCCATTAATGACGGACGATTGAGTTTTTCTGAGATGCAAGTTGATAGACAGCCCTTCCCAATGAATACCATGACTTTGGAGGGGGAGAAAATGTTAATTCGGCCTAACATAGCCAAATCAGCTAATAAAGACAATATTATCATTGGTGAGCCCAGGAAGAACAAACATGGCGACAAGATCTTGGGGAGGCAAGTCGTGCTTGAGAAGCAATCCGATGGTGGAGAGGTAATCAAGATCACCATAAAAAATCCTGCACTCGGGGGGCAACCGCAAGTACAAGAGGATACTCATGTTGAATTTATCAAGCCCAAGAATTCAGAAGTTGGCAAGTGTAAAAGGAGTGAAGCTAAGCACAAGCGAATCAAGCCAACTTTTGATATGTTGCTATCTAAATATGCAAGTCAAGCGGCCGGTTCTAGCTCCAATCGGCCATCATATTCAAAACGTTCAAGATCACCTCCGAAGCAAGAGTTTCGACACTATGCAAGGCCATATGGGTCATGGGCACCGGCACCATGGATGTCGCCAACCCCCTATGCGCCATATTACCTGGAAGACTTCAATGGAGGATGGGGGCAGCCCCCAATGGATCCTTATGCTTTTCATATGGGGTGGACAACACCTAGAAGGCATGCTCACAAAAAGCTTTATTATCCTACACAAGGCCGTTCAAGCCATGGTGCTAATCGGCCAACAAAAAATTCTCCAAGCGAAGCAGAATCTAGGGATCCCAAGTATATTCAACCTAAGTGGTGTCCTCCCGGTCTGTCCAAGACACAAAAAAGGAGATTACAACGTATGAGGAGCCGCGAGAAGGCGGCACATGAAGTAGAAGAGCAAAAGGATGAATTGTTCAATAAAATTCGGCCCGTGGCGCCCACAAAACAAGTGTGGAGGCCTAAACAAAAAGGAAACGCAGATGTCTCTACACTAGCTACAACAGCACAACGCCACCAAAAAAGGATGATGCAGCCCTTATTACATCGTCCACGCCACCTGAAACATCCCCTTTTATTGAGGAAATTTTAAGTCCAATATACACATTGGGAGATGAAGATGAGATGGAGGATTTTGAATCTACGCCGGTTCGGGATGGTGGCAATCGACTTCAAGATATATACTTATCATCTTAAACACGAACATGGCCGATATATGATTATCGCCCTAAGCACATATAAATGGCCGATGGAGTGTTGACATCGTCCTTAGAGCAAACTCCTTGCAAATTATTTTTCGGCACACAAGTTTTGCCGAAAAACAGGGGGGCATGTGTTGACACCAGATTTTGGCATGGTTAAAAACATAATTAAGAAGGCCTCAAATGGAAAAGTGCTCAAAGTGAGAAAGTTCCATATCGTCGAAAGGAGAAACTTTGATATTTGGGCCATAGCCATCCGATCTCAGCTCTAAGGCCGAATTTGTGTTCGAAGTACTGATTTTGTATGCAGAACACTATTCGGCTGATTACGCCCCCAATATGGCCTCATATGAGAAAAGTTTCTACACGTATTGTCTTCGTCTCGTCGAATCGGTCGATTTTGATATAAAAATCGTCTCAATCCGAGATCGTATGCAAAAGTTACGGCCGTTACAAGATGCTGCTACAGCAGAGGGCGGTAGTACCGCTCCCATAAGCGGAAGTACCGCTTGAGCGGTACTACCGCGCCTAACTACCGCTCTACTACCGCTTAAGAAAATTCTTCTGGACCCCCGATGCCCCCAAGCGGTAGTAGCGCGGTACTCAGAGCGGTACTACCGCTTTAAGCGGTACTACCGTGCCTATAAACGGTACTACCGTGCCCAGATTCGGGTAGATTTTGGAAATCCGAATTTGGCTAGTATTTTTGACTCTTTGGACGGAAACTTGGGTCCATACCTTGTACGGAAAGTCCAACCCCCTCTTAAATAGAAGAGGTGATGGCCGATTGAAACAACACACAATCGAACAAATCAATCTACTACTTTTTACCCCAGCTTTTACATCTCTCCCTTGTTCCTTCTCTCTCGTTCTTCGTTCGTTCTTCGTGTTGAAGGGCAGCGATCCTCGAGGCTCTAGGGGCGGGCGAACCGACCTAGGGCAGCCCATCGTCCATCCGTGACTCCCGACGGGTTCCATCCCGGAGAAGCGGTGCGTCGGGTCTCAAAAGCGTCCGCCGGTTTGCTTGCGTACCGCGCTGCCGGACGGACCTCCTTCGACGTGAGCTGCGGTGCATCACCCCCGGCGTCGAGGGTACGCGTGACGCGTTCGTGTGTCAACACACTTTTTGGCGACTCCACTAGGGACGAAAGATCAAGAATCATCATCAACCATGTCAAATCTTCCCCAACCCTCAGAAGTTAGCGCCGAAAACATCATTAAGCCCGGTCTTGATGAGCTATCGGAGGAACATCGCCAGGCCTACGAAGCGCTCAAGAAACAGCGTGAAGAGGCTTTTGAGGCGCTCAAGAAGAAGCGCGAGGAGGAGGATTTGGAGGCGTTTCTTTCAAGTTTCAAGAAGGACCACCAAGGCAACATCACTCCGATTGGAGAAATCAGGTTACCTCCTCCCATTGATGAGCAAGATGAAATCACTATGAGCAAAGTTTTTTCTCCTGAGCAACTGGCTGTGATTGAAAGTCTTGTTAGAAAGGGTAATGTGATGGCGTACAATTCTTTCGTGGCAAATACCAATGCTCAGAAAAATATGCCGCCGTCATCTAGTGGTAATGTTGGTGTATCCATTAGCCCAGAAAAACCTAATCCAACTTTACCTATTTCATCGGCACCTCCCATGCAACAACATTACAATTTGCCGATGAATTTTTATCCTAGCCAAACCAATCAACTTGTGGCCGCACCTGCATACCCTAATCCTATTATGAGTGTGCCCAATTCGGCGTCTACGCCGAATTACTTTGTCACATCACCTATGAATACAAGCATGTTTGGTCTTCCGCCGAATTATGTTTCGGCGCCTACTCCACAAGTTGCATCACTAGCTAGTTCCCAAGTTGCTCCTATGTCATTGCCACAAGCATCTTCATCTACCTCGGATCCAATTTTAGCCAAATTAAGGGAGGATTTGCATAAGATGTTTGAAGAAACTTTCGGAAACGAGCCGAAAGTAAAGAGTCGTGTGTATCAAAAGCCTTATCCTGAACACTTCAACACAGTTTTGTACCCTCCAGGTTATAAGGTTCCTGAGTTTGTCAAATTTAGTGGAGAGGGCACAAAAACAACTTGGGAGCATGTGAGTCAGTATCTAGCACAGTTGGGTGAAGCAAATTCCATAGAAGAATTGAAAGTGCGGTTATTTCCCTTATCTTTAACTGGCACCGCATTTTCATGGTTTGCTGCTTTGCCACCTGGCTCAATTCTCTTATGGTCGCAACTAGAGCAAAAGTTTCATGATCATTTTTATAGTGGCGACAATGAGCTTAAGTTATCGCATCTTACATCGGTTAGGCAAAAGCATGATGAATCGGTCACCGATTATGTCAAAAGATTTAGAGATATAAAAAACCGATGCTATAGCTTAGTGATAACCGAAAGAGACTTGGCGGATCTTGTCCTTAATGGTTTGAAAACTCACATTAAGGAGAGGCTAGAAAGTTATGAATTTTTAAATATTAACCAAGTCTTGCAGAAAGCTTTGGCTCAAGAAAGCCGAAGTAAAGAGATTCATAGGTCAACAACCGATCGTCCTAGAATGCATATGCTTGATTATAATGATGAATATTCGGACGATGAGGTTGATGTCTGTACCACTGAATTTGTTTGGTCCTCAAAGGCCAAACCCTATGCATGCAATGCTCTTAAGCCGATTCGTAAGAATCGTGATGAGGAGATGAAATTTACTTTTGATATATCCAAGTGTGATAGAATATTTGATGCTCTCTTGCACGAAAAGATGATTAGAATATCACACACCATACCGCCGTTTGAGGAGCTGAAACGGCGTGCTTATTGCAAACATCATAATTCATTTTCTCATGCTACTAATGATTGCAATGTTTTTCGGAGACAGATACAATCGGCCATTAATGACGGACGATTGAGTTTTTCTGAGATGCAAGTTGATAGACAGTCCTTCCCAATGAATACCATGACTTTGGAGGGGAAGAAAATGTTAATTCGGCCTAACATAGCCGAATCAGCTAATAAAGACAATATTATCATTGGTGAGCCCAGGAAGAACAAAGATGGCGACAAGATCTTGGGGAGGCAAGTCGTGCTTGAGAAGCAATCCGATGGTGGAGAGGTAATCAAGATCACCATAAAAAATCCTGCACTCGAGGGGCAACCGCAAGTACAAGAGGATACTCATGTTGAATTTATCAAGCCCAAGAATTCAGAAGTTGGCAAGTGTAAAAGGAGTGAAGCTAAGCACAAGCGAATCAAGCCAACTTTTGATATGTTGCTATCTAAATATGCAAGTCAAGCGGCCGGTTCTAGCTCCAATCGGCCATCATATTCAAAACGTTCAAGATCACCTCCGAAGCAAGAGTTTCGACACTATGCAAGGCCATATGGGTCATGGGCACCGGCACCATGGATGTCGCCAACCCCCTATGCGCCATATTACCTGGAAGACTTCAATGGAGGATGGGGGCAGCCCCCAATGGCTCCTTATGGTTTTCATATGGGGTGGACAACACCTAGAAGGCATGCTCACAAAAAGCTTTATTATCCTACACAAGGCCGTTCAAGCCATGGTGCTAATCGGCCAACAAAAAATTCTCCAAGCGAAGCAGAATCTAGGGATCCCAAGTATATTCAACCTAAGTGGTGTCCTCCCGGTCTGTCCAAGACACAAAAAAGGAGATTACAACGTATGAGGAGCCGCGAGAAGGCGGCACATGAAGTAGAAGAGCAAAAGGACGAATTGTTCAATAAAATTCGGCCCGTCGCGCCCACAAAACAAGTGTGGAGGCCTAAACAAAAAGGAAACGCAAATGTCTCTACACTAGCTACAACAGCACCTACGCCACCAAAAAAGGATGATGCAGCCCTTATTACATCGTCCACGCCACCTGAAACATCCCCTTTTATTGAGGAAATTTTAAGTCCAATATACACATTGGGAGATGAAGATGAGATGGAGGATTTTGAATCTACGCCGGTTCGGGATGGTGGCAATCGACTTCAAGATATATACTTATCATCTTAAACACGAACATGGCCGATATATGATTATCGCCCTAAGCACATATAAATGGCCGATGGAGTGTTGACATCGTCCTTAGAGCAAACTCCTTGCAAATTATTTTTCGGCACACAAGTTTTGCCGAAAAACAGGGGGGCATGTGTTGACACCAGATTTTGGCATGGTTAAAAACATAATTAAGAAGGCCTCAAATGGAAAAGTGCTCAAAGTGAGAAAGTTCCATATCGTCGAAAGGAGAAACTTTGATATTTGGGCCATAGCCATCCGATCTCAGCTCTAAGGCCGAAGTTGTGTTCGAAGTACTGATTTTGTATGCAGAACACTATTCGGCTGATTACGCCCCCAATATGGCCTCATATGAGAAAATTTTCTACACGGATTATCTTCGTCTTGTCGAATCGGTCGATTTTGATATAAAAATCGTCTCAATCCGAGATCGTATGCAAAAGTTACGGCCGTTACAAGATGCTGCTACAGCAGAGGGCGGTAGTACCGCTCCCATAAGCGGAAGTACCGCTTGAGCGGTACTACCGCGCCTAACTACCGCTCTACTACCGCTTAAGAAAATTCTTCTGGACCCCCGATGCCCCCAAGCGGTAGTAGCGTGGTACTCAGAGCGGTACTACCGCTTTAAGCGGTACTACCGCTTTAAGCGGTACTACCGTGCCTATAAACGGTACTACCGTGCCCAGATTCGGGTAGATTTTGGAAATCCGAATTTGGCTAGTATTTTTGACTCTTTGGACGGAAACTTGGGTCCGTACCTGGTACGGAAAGTCCAACCCCCTCTTAAATAGAAGAGGTGATGGCCGATTGAAACAACACACAATCGAACAAATCAATCTACTACTTTTTACCCCAGCTTTTACATCTCTCCCTTGTTCTTTCTCTCTCGTTCTTCGTTCGTTCTTCGTGTTGAAGGGCAGCGATCCTCGAGGCTCTAGGGGCGGGCGAACCGACCTAGGGCAGCCCATCGTCCATCCGTGACTCCTGACGGGTTCCATCCCGGAGAAGCGGTGCGTCGGGTCTCAAAAGCGTCCGCCGGTTTGCTTGCGTACCGCGCTGCCGGACGGACCTCCTTCGACGTGAGCTGCGGTGCATCACCCCCGGCGTCGAGGGTACGCGTGACGCGTTCGTGTGTCAACACACTTTGGAGGGGAAGAAAAAAGTGTGTTGACACACGAACGCGTCACGCGTACCCTCGACGCCGGGGGTGATGCACCGCAGCTCACGTCGAAGGAGGTCCGTCCGGCAGCGCGGTACGCAAGGAAACCGGCGGACGCTTTTGAGACCCGACGCACCGCTTTTCCGGGATGGAACCCGTCAGGAGTCACGGATGGACGATGGGCTGCCCTAGGTCGGTTCGCCCGCCCCTAGGGCCTCGAGGATCGCTGCCCTTCAACACGAAGAACGAACGAAGAACGAGAGAGAAAGAACAAGGGAGAGATGTAAAAGCTGGGGTAAAAAGTAGTAGATTGATTTGTTCGATTGTGTGTTGTTTCAATCGGCCATCACCTCTTCTATTTAAGAGGGGGTTGGACTTTCCGTACAAGGTATGGACCCAAGTTTCCGTCCAAAGAGTCAAAAATACTAGCCAAATTCGGATTTCCAAAATCTACCCGAATCTGGGCACGGTAATACCGTTTATAGGCATGGTAGTACCGCTTAAAGCGGTAGTACTGCTCTGAGTACCGCGCTACTACCGCTTGGGGGCATCGGGGTCCAGAAGAATTTTCTTAAGCGGTAGTTAGGCGCGATAGTACCGCTCAAGCGGTACTTCCGCTTATGGGAGCGGTACTACCGCCCTCTGCTGTAGCAGCATCTTGTAACGGCCGTAACTTTTGCATACGATCTTGGATTGAGACGATTTTTATATCAAAATCGACCGATTCGACGAGACGAAGACAATCCGTGTAGAAACTTTTATCATATGAGGCCATATTGGGGGCGTAATCAGTCGAATAGTGTTCTGCATACAAAATCAGTACTTCGAACACAACTTCGGCCTTAGAGCTGAGATCGGATGGCTATGGCCCAAATATCAAAGTTTCTCCTTTCAACGATATGGAACTTTCTCACTTTGAGCACTTTTCCATTTGAGATCTTCTTAATTATGTTTTTAACCATGCCAAAATCTGGTGTCAACACAAACGAACAAAACAGAAGCGCATCGATCGATCTGTGCAATCTTTTTCCGTCGATCTCGATCTCTCGCGTGCTTCCGTCGTTTCTCCTGTGCGTAATCGATCTGTTCCAGCGAGTGCATGTTCCAAACAAACACCCGCGCCGCCGCCGGCCGTCCGGGGAGGATCCATGCCCGGTCCTCCCCGACGATGTCATCGAGGACATCTTGGCGCGGTTGCCGGCCAAGGCGGTGCACAGATGCCGCTGCCTCTCTCGCACCTGGTCCACCACGCTCGCCTCCGACGACTTCGCCAACCTCCACCTCTGCCTCGCCAACCGCCACGGCGGCCCAAGGATCCTGTTCGTGGAGAACTGGGGCGCACCCGTCCGTTCGAAAGTGCAGGTGTGGTCGCCGGATAACCATGGTCGTACGACTCTGATGGAGCTCCCCCATCCTCACGATGTTCACGGCCGCCCCACGGACAACCTCCTCCCACGCCTCGTCACGCAGCAGTGCCGTGGCCTCTTCATCCTCCAAGCCGCAAGGACGCACTACGTGCTCAACCCATCTACCGGCAGGATGGCAGCTCTCCCGGAGAGCCGGGACAAGGGCGACCCCCGTAGTACACACTTAGGGCTAGCCTACGACACACGCACCATGACGCACAAGGGTGTGCACGTCTGCTGCCTCCCGGAATCCGTGAAATACAAGGTCTACGAGATCAACTCCGTCCCGGCGCGTTGGAGGCCGGCCAAGGGTTGTGCTCCTGAGAAACCACCGGTGGACTGGGTAGACAACCACTACGACCTGAGCGTCTTTACGCAAGGACACGTGTATTGGTTGGCCAGGCATAAGTTTGCCTCTCAGTCGGAAGAGATGTTCGTCTTCTTCTTCAACATTGACGATGAGACGTTTGGAACCATGTCGTCGTTACCGTCACTCGTCATGGATAGATACAATCAACATCGGTACAGCTTGACTGGGTTTGGCGGACGCCTGTGCATCTTCCATACCGAGATGGTTTACTTGACGCCTCGTCGACACAACGTCTGGCTGCTGAACGACCATGCTACGGGCGCCTGGGATCTACACTGTCAAATCAATGTGTACTCGCTGCCCTTGAAGGTTTCCAACTTAATGTACTCCGGGTGGATCGGGATACTCGCCGTTGTTGACAATGGTCGCCGCATCGTCATACGACCAAGCGACTACATCCATCTAAGCTTCAAGATGTGCGCATACATCCCCGTGATCGATGACATGGAGAACCTCCTCGGTGGAAGCAGCGGCTTGGTCTCTATTGATAGCATGATATCACAACATGCTGCATTGTACGAGGAAAGCATCGCCTCCCCCGGAGAGCCACTAGCCAATGGCGACCTTACCCCAGTGGCTCTCCATTGGAGATGCCCTTACCCCAGTACGTGTACAAGTTTCTCCAATCACAACATGCTGCATTGTACAAGTTTAAAGAGCGTGCCTTGATTCTCTTGAAGTAAAAGTGCCGAGCGCTGAATCTAAGGAGCTAGAGGAGGTCAATATATCACTTTCTCAATTGTGGCACACCTTTCAAAAAATAGGACATATTTCAAAGAAATCAGTTTAGATCAACTGTACAAAGCTCGAAACTGAAAGGTTTATTACAGCTTCCCTGGTGTCCAATAAGGGGGCGGAACGACCGATCAAGTGTGACAATGGCTGAAGGATATTTGGTTCCTAGTTGGCAGACATAAGCATTAGATCTTGATGATGATGATGTTTGATTTCCGTTGATTGCATTTTTGCTTTGATTTTCCATTTTGTAGTAATTTTGGGTGTGTCCATTCTTGATATCTTAATTATCTCTTGATTTCGTATGGGGTAAGGGCATCTCCAATGGCGACCCGTAAATTTCCTCCCGCATCCGTCCGCGGACACGTATGCGGGAGGTCGACATCCAACGCTGCCCGCGTACATTTCAAACAATTTCTCAACAAACCGGATGAAATTCATACAAACATGGCCAGATTTCATATAAACATGACGGATTTTATATAAACATGACGAATTTCATTACAATTCGGACATACTTCAACTAAAAGCGGTACTAGTCCGGAGGTATAATTAATACCTAATCTAAATGGTTGCCGGCGCCCGTTCCGCGTGTCCGGCCATGAGCCCCGAAAACTGAAGCTTCAACTTCTCCAGTTTCGCCTCAGCGCTCTCCAGCTCCGCCTCCGTAACCTCCTCCTCCGGAGACCCGGGAAGTGAAGCTGTCCGCCTCCACGTCGCCTCCAAGCGGCTAATCGGCCGACGATGTTCAGCCCACCAAGCTTGGCTTCAACGGGAGGGGAGGAGAGGTGGCCTTCTTGGGACCCGAGCGGCGGCAACCTACCATGATCTACTCTTCCTCGTTGCCTATGGCGCCCGCGGAAGTGCCGGCTTCGTGGTCGTGGCGGCGGGGCGCGGCCTCGGCGGAGCCGGCGATGTCGTCCTTGTCGTCGGTTTTGCCGAACAACACCTCGTCGTCCTCCTTGTAGGCGGCCGCCAGTTCTGCCACCCTCTGGCGGTACCACCAGCGGGCGAGGCGGATCTCGCGGGCAGAGTGGTAGGACTCAAGCAGCGCCGCCTGCTCCGCCAGGTCCGCTTCCGACGCGATCGCCGTGCCGGTGGCGAGCTGCTCCTCCGCCTCCTGGTGCTTCTGGAGGACCTGGTTGTTGTAGGCGGCATCGGCCTGCGCCTCTCAGAACTGCTCCTCCCGTCCTCCTGCACCATGTCCATGACGGGCCTCGCCGATGGTCATGGTGCAATGCACCGGCGAGGGTGGCGCGGAGGAGGAGGAGGAGGGTAGCCGGACGAGGAGGGTGGCGCCAGCTCGTCGCTGTCCTCCGCTGTCTGCCGGCAGCAAAGGCGGCCATATCCTTCTTCTGCTCCGGCGTCAGCCCGTCCCAGAGAGCTTTGGCGCGGGAGGAATCCATGGTGGGAGTGGTGCGGAGAGGGATCGGAGGCGGATGACTGTGACTATGACTGGGGCAGCAGTTTATATAGCAATTGTGGGCGGCAGAGGGATGGACGGGTGGCACCGGAGTAGCCGCCTCAGCAATCGCGTGTCATTAATGTGGGTGGCAGACGGACGGATGGGCGGCGGTCGTATTGTTTGAACGCGGAGCAGTCGCCTGCACCGGGAAACGACGCGGGCGGAGCTCTCTCGGCCGCGCACGCCGCTTCAATGCCGGCGCCAGTAAACAAGCGGTCGCGTCCGCTCTGGGCGGGCACTGACGCTTTAGAGCGACGCTGACCGTTTCAGACGGGAAGCGCGCGCGGGCGAGGGAGAAGGTTTGGATGGGCCAAGGTGGTCAGAAGCGGACGTGGGTGATGTCTTAGCTGTTGCTACGAGCTACCGGAGCCTTAGCTGTTGCTACGAGAGATACACAACATTTGTGGTGAGCAAACGGCCCCTTAACACCACTCGTGAGTTGGTACTGGGCCAAAAAGGGTCGGCACGTTTCGTCCCAATAAGTCTCAGGATGGCAACATCTCAATCAAAAAAAAAAATCTTTGCTACCTAATAAAATCATCTAAAAAATGCTACCTAATAAAAATAAAAAATATGTAATGTTTGCTCTCCCGTCGAACCTGTGTTTCGCTCGTCCTTCCTCAAACATCTTCGATAATCCAATAAATAGCAATAAATTTATGGTTCATATAAGCAAATAAATAGCAGTCAATTTCTTATCTTTGGTTTTCCACAAAAATAAAAATAAATCTTATCTTTGGTAACCCAATAAAAGAGATCAATCATGGGCACATACATATTTTTTCAACTTAAGTAATGATAGAAAATCTATGTATTATAACCAAACTATAATCTTATTTTGTCTATTTGTTTTGCATCAAAATTTGTCCAGTATGATCATGTTATTGTGTTAAAAAATATCGGCCCCCATGGTAACGCACGGTCACATACCTAGTAAAATAAAATGAAGTTATAAAGCTTGTATATGCAGAACTGGTGACTCCTCAGGCTAACATCACAGCAGAAAAAAGTCATTTCAGTATGATGATCAGTGGATTGTGCATCTGCTTTTCTGTGAGATTTCCCAGCTGGATACTGTTTTTGGTGCTTCAGCCATGGTCAAATAGCTTTGTCACTTTTTGGTGTGCAGAATGCGGAGTAGTAGGCCAGGACGTCTGCCGGAAACAACTTGTGCGCAATGTGTATATGTAGCGTATGGACTGTGAAGACTCTCCTACGTACGTACATATGGAGAACCATCGACTAATTCGGCGGTTCATGCATGAGCCATGTTGAATAGACATAGACACCAATGGTATATATTTTACGACTCATACGTGAGCCATGTTGATCCACGCCAGACATTAAGCTGTTGGGGGCTTGGGGCATGCATGAAAGCGTGTTCGTATGTTGGGTAAGGTGCGTCCAAGTTTGGGCAGGCCGCAGCTGCAAATAGATTAGTTTAATTGATACTATTGATTAGTTTAAAGCTAGTTGGTCTATAAATAGAAATATTACAAATAACCAAGCAATGGGAGTGCGAAGAAGACAACCCAAGATACACTAGCTACCGGACACCGAGTAAACAAAAATCACCTCAATGAGTTGGAACTAGCGCGAGAGTAATGCGCAAATTAAAATATTAGGCGAAAGCTAAACGGCTAGGGCTTAATTGAACAGACGTGTGCAAAACTGAGTGGCCGGTCGGATTTGGAAAGTGCTGGTCTCCCCAAAAAAATGCCCATTTGAACAGGTGTGAACGAATTTAATTTGGATTTACAAAACTTAAAACCATATTTTGAATTGAACATCAGAATTAAGATCCGTTTTCGCCGTTTATATCTTTGCGACGTGCTCGAAACTAGATCCAGTATGGATATGTTTCGACGAATTTTTTTGTGTGTGCAATTTAGTTAGATGCAACTGTCCAGTAGCTGACGTGTAACTTTTTCCTACCCTGTGAATGTGCAGTTTTCACTGTTTGGTGCACTGTCCCAACTACCCTGCTAGTGAGATATGCAACTTTGTCTGCTGCCTCGGCTAACTATTATCAGTGGGTGTGATACTTTGGATGTGTCACTTCCTTACCATTCCTATGTAAACTTCTAATTTGGGGAAACGCCGATCTGTTATACAGCTGATGTGCAGGTTCGTCTACTGCCTCGACCAACTGTCTAGCGGTTGATTTACAACTTTTCCTGTATATCGTGAATGTGCAGTTTTCATCACCCCACCTACCCCTACCAGTGAGATGTGTAACTTCATATGTTGTCCTAGCCGGGTTTATGAAAATTCAGCCTACAATAAACCCAGCCCATATCTGCCTCATGTATGGGCTGGGTTTGAGGGGTACTAGACAGTTTGGACATTTGAGCTGAGTTTGATGGGTCCAGTTGGGTTTAAATTCTTTTGTGCAAATGGGGTGAAATAGTTGGAGATGCTCTTAGATCCTATATGTCGTGTTTAAATTTGAATTTGAAAACTTTCAAATTATGGATCTGAAATGTTGTTGAATTGTGTGTGCTCAAATACAAACGTTTAAATTATTACAGAGTGATGAAACTGGAGTTAGAATGGTGTTTCTATGTGCAAAATAAAATAAAATAAAATAGTAGAAACAAAAGAGAATTTTTTATAGGGATTAATAAAAGTTCTAATACATATTTTGAGGCTATACTTATCGAGCATCTACTAGATTTGCTCTAAACCTTGGAAATAAAGCCCCTAAAAGATACTGAAATACGAAACATGGATGATATTAAGCACACAATCGATGATAAGTCCCCATGAACTAGAAGCACCACTACATGGATGGATCAGCTAGCTAGCCTCCGTACTTGGCCTTGTAATCCCTCCACAGCTCCTGCACGGACTTGCCCATAATCTGCAGGAAGTCGTCGTCGTTGTACCCGTCCTTGAGCCTCTCGTTGAGCACCGCCACGAACCCCGGCCTCAGCTCGTCGCAGTAGTCCAGGAACCACGCCGTCACGTCATAGCCCGTGTCCCAGCTGTCCCCCTGCCCCGGCTGCAACCAGTACGGCGCCGCATAGCCCGCACGGAGCCGGACGAAGTCGGCGATCCCCTCGTAGATCCAACTGTGGGTCCAATTCGTGTCCTGCTGCCCCCACTGCCACACGTGCGTCACCTCGTGGTACAGCAACCCCGTCACCAGCGTCCTCACGTCGCCGGTGATGTTGTTGACGTAGCCCGCGTTGAGCGTGATGCTGCTCTCGCTGTCACTTTCAAAGGCGAGGATGTTGCCGTTTACGGCATTGACGACGAGCTTGACGCGATCGTCCATGGCGGCTCTGCGGTCCGCTGGCTCCGTCTGGTTGAAGATTTTCCAGGTGAAGAAGGAGGCCTCCGACATGACCTGCACCGCGTAGCCCACGCCGTATTCCTCGTCAAAGCGCTGCCCGCCGGGGGTCGTCGAGGCGTTGTTCGTCGCCTCGAACCTCACGCCGGCAGCTGTGCCGGCGAGGCCGACGACCACGAGTAAGGAAGTGAACACTGTGGTGAAGTGCTTCATCATGCTTTAGCTTGTGTCTGAGTGGATGAGTGGTCGACCGGCCTCAAATATATAGGCAGATCCTTGACAAGGGACACAAAGGCATAGCCGACAGGTTTTATTAATATAATACTAGATAGAATCCTTAGTTCAGACTAGTTCAACAGTGACAACTAATACTTGTCATCATCTCCTTGATTATTCTGTTATAGTCAGCAGATCGTACTTGCGTTCGTCACCTCTGTCCTGCACCCCATGTACCGGCTATCACAACATGGTACCGCGTCTTGGAAATAAATGGGTCATGCCTAGCACTCGACGTGTAACTTTTCTCTCTACACATGTGGGCACCTCCTACCCAACTATCCCTACTAGTGGGATGAGTAACTTCTGCAGTTGCCCCGACCAACTGCCTAGCAGTCGATGTGTAACTTTGGATGCTGTCCGAGTCAAGTCAACTACATAAACGTAAGTGTGCAACATTGCCTTCTTACACCTAAAGACATGAATTGTGCAAACATCATCTAGGTAGAAAAAACATGGATTGTGCACATCGTCTAGATAGTTAACATTAGTCAATCCACATAGTTACTACTATTCTTACTACTTAGCGTGTCATCGGCTACCAACTGATCGATCATTGTCTGTGAACTGATACATGCACGGGCACATACAAATTTGAATACTCATTGGCAGTACTAAATTGTAAGTAACATGAACTGTGCACCAGATCAAAGTAGTAAATGGACATGACATAAATAAATGGTGAATTGTCTCCTCTTGATCACAAAAACAACATTTTTGCTACAATGTCAATTACGTTTAGCAAGGTTATCTTTGGTGAGAACTACCTCCATATACAAAAACCACATGAAAACTTTGATCTTGGAAGGAACCTTTGTTTTCCAAATATATTTTGACGAAAAATAGGCAGGAATCCATAAGATCCGCATACATATACTTTACAGTGAAGACATGATTAGTGGCTAACCTCTACTAAAACTAATCTGGCATATGAGTTAGATTGATCGACAACAACCTAGAAACCAAATTGATCCACTTAGTCCATTTATCACCCAGTAAAATCTAGCAAATGACACGCTAAGTAATAAGAATAATAGTAACTATGTGGATTGACTGACGCTAACTACCAATTAAGCTAACGAGACGCTAATTGGCCGTCCGATGGAAACCACTTGCGCGCAATGTGTATATGTAGTGTGTGGACTGTGGAGGCTTTCCTACGTACGGCGGTTCATACATGAGCCATTTGGAATAGATATAGACACCAATAGTATATATTTTACGGTTCATACATGAGCCATGTTGATCCACGTTAAGCTGTTGGGGCGTGTTTGTATGTCGGGTACGGTGCTTCCAAGCTTTGGCAGGCCGCAGCTGCAAATAGATTAGTTTGATTAATATACTCAAGATTAGTTTAAATCTAGTTGGTCTATAAATAGAAATAATACCAATAACCAAGCAATGGGAGTGCAAAGAAGACAGCTCAACATACACTAGCTACCGGATACCGAGTAAACCAAAAATCACCTCAACAAGACGGACTAGCACGAGAGTGATGTGCAAATTAAAATATTAGGCGAAAGGTAACTGACTAGGGGTTAATTTCTTTTTCTATTTGCGAGTGACCAGGTGTTACTTAATTCGCCGGACAGATTTGGAAAGTGCTAGTCTCCCCTAATCCATAATAAAAAAAAATACTCATGTTGACAAGTGTAAACGCATTTAATTGGAATTTTTGGAAAAAAAATCAAAAGCCATAACTTTTAAACCGAACATCGAATTTTAGATCCATTTTAACCGTTAGATTTCTCACAATGTGCTCTTTGAAACTAGATTTCGCATGGGTATTTTTCGACGAACTTTTTGTTTGTGCAATTTAGTCCCTACTAGAAGGCTTGGGTACGCTTTGCTGCGCCGCTGATGTTGTTGGCTTTCTTTAAAAAAATCACTCTGTTTCAAATATAAGGTGTATTACTTTTTTGAAAAGGCAAACCTTTTAAGTTTGATCAAATTTGTAGAGAAATATATCAAAATCCATAATATCAAATCGGTATTTTTAGATTCATCATGAAATGAATTTCCATACTTTTTTGTTTAATAATGTGGAGATATATTTGCTCCGAACCTGGTCAAAGTTAACGAAATTTGACTTTCTAAAAAACTAATACCCCTTATATTTTGGAACTGATGAAATATTTAGTTTGACGGGTGGGGGAGATGATAGAGTGTGTTTTATTTTTATTTATAATCCATTGATTTGGTGGGCCTTTCGTGGTGTGATTTTCTGTGGTATCCGCTAACCAACCTATATTTATGTGGGGAAATTTCTATGTCGGTCGTCACATATACTATATTGGTGCTACAATATCACATGGTGGCGCTTCTTTTTTCTAGGTGGTGGGAGGGTGTGGGGGATTGATATGTTTTTATAGGCCGGTTGTTGTTGATTGATTTGAAAAATCGTTCGTCCGGTCACAATCGTAAACCAAATCCAAAATTGAATACCTTAATTGAATGAAAGAGCTTCAAAATTAGGAAACATAGTGAATTAAAAGAATTGAATGGGAAAGCTTAAGAAATTGTTGACCCGGTCAAAATCAGATGACCCAATTCTAAATTAAATACCTCAATTAATTGTGAGGCCTTAAAAATTAGGAAGCATAATGTATAGTATAAAAAAATTGAATGATAGAGCTTTGAGAAATTGTTGACCCGGTCAAAATTGGATGACCCAATTCTAATTGGAGACCTCAACTGAATGTGAACTCTTTAAAACTAGGGAGCTTAGTGTTATAGAAGATTATGTGCAACTGTCTAGTAGTCGATGTAAAATTTTCCCTATCCTGTGGATGTGCAGTTTTCACAGCTGTCACCCCCGCCTAACTGTCTAGCAGCTGATGTGCAACCTTCCCCTACCCTGTGAATATGAAGTTTTCACTATTTGGCGCCCTGCCCCAACTACCCTGCTAGTGACATGTGCAACTTCGTCTGCTGCCTCAGCCAACTGTCTTGCAGTGGATGTGCAACTTCAAACCGTTCCTGTGCAACTTTCTTACAGTTGATGTGCAACTTCGTCTACTACCCCGACCAACTGTCTAGCAGTCGATTTGCAACTTAATTTCCCCCTATCATGTGAACATGCAGTTTTCATCACCCCACCTACCCCTACCAATGAGATGTGTAACTTTGTATGCTGTCCTAGCCGAGTTTACGAAAATTCAACCTAATATAAACCCAGCCCATATCCGCCCCGCATATGGGATGTGTTTGAAGGGTGCCGGACAGACATTTGAGCTGAGTTTGAGGGGTCCAAATAGGTTTAGATTTTTTTGTCCGGTCAGTGTACGGTCTGTCAGCCCAGACAAATGGGGGAAATAACTGGAGCTGCTCTAGATCCTATGTTGTGTTTAAATTTGAATTTGAAAACTTTTAAATTATGGATCCGAAATGTTGTTGAATTGTGTGTGCTTAAATACAAACGTTTAAATTATTATGGTGTGAAACTGGAGTTAGAAGTGCAAAAAAATAATAGTAGAAGCAAATGAGAATTTTTTTTATAGGGATTAAAGGTTCCAAACATTTTTTTGAGGCTATACTTATCGGGCATCTACTAGAATTGCTCCAAACCTTGGAAATAAAGCCCCTAAAAGGTACCAAAATACCAAACATGGATGATATTAAGCACACAATCGTTGTTAAGTCTCCTAGTAGAAGCACCACTGCATGGATGGATCAGCTAGCCGCCGTACTTGGCCTTGTAATCCCTCCACAGCTCCTGCACGGACTTGCCCATAATCTGTAGGAAGTCGTCGTCGCTGTACCCGTCCTTGAGCCTCTCGTTGAGCGCCGCCACAAACCCCGGCCTCAGCTGGTCGCAGTAGTCCAGGAACCACGCCGTGACGGAATAGCCCGCGTCCCAGCTGCTCCCCTCCCCGGGCCGCACCCAGTACGGCGCCGCATAGCCAGCACGCAGCCGGACGAAGTCGGCGACCCCCTCGTAGATCCAACTGTGGGTCCCGTTGGTGTCCTGCTGCCCCCACTGCCACACGTGCGTCACCTCGTGGTACAGCAGCCCCGTCACCAGCGTCCTCACGTCGCCGGTGATGTTGTTGACGTAGCCCGCGTTGAGCGTGATGCTGCTCTCGCTGTCGCGTTCGAAGCCGAGGATGTTGCCATTTATGGCGTTGACGACGAGCTTGACGCGGTCGTCCATGGCGGCTCTGCGGTCCGCGGGTGCCGTCTGGTTGAAGATTTTCCAGGTGAAGAAGGAGGCCTCCGACATGACCTGCACCGCGTAGCCAACGCCGTATTCGTCGTCGAAGCGCTGCCCGCCAGGGGTCGTCGACGCATTGTTCGTTGCCTGGAACCTCACGCCGGTAGCCGTGCCGGCAAGGCCGACGACCACGAGTAAGGAAGTGAACACTGCAGTGAAGTGCTTCATCATGCTTTAGTCTTGAGTGGATGAGTGGTCGACCGGCCTCAAATTTATAGGCAGATCCTTGACAAGTGACACTAAGGCCTAGCCGGCAGGTTTTACTAATATAATACTACTAGATAGAATACTTAGTTCAGACTACTTCAACAATGACAATGAATACTTGTCATCATCTCCTTGATTATTCTGTTACTAGTAGTCAGCAGATCGTACTTGCGTTCGTCACCTCTGTCGTGCACCCCATGCACTGGCTATCACAGCATGGTACCGCGTCTAGGAAATAAAAGGGTCATGTCTTTCTTTCTACACATCTGGACACCTCTCACCCCCAACTATCCCTACAAATGGGATGTGCAACTTCTGCAGTTGCCCTGGTCACTGTCTAGTCAATGTGCAACTTTGGTTATTGCTCCAATCAACTGCATAAACGTAGTTGTGTAATATCACCTTCTTACACCTTTTTTTTCTTCATGTTTTTAGGTTTTCACCTTCTTACACCTAAAAACATGAATTGTGCAAACATCGTCTAGGTGGAAAAAACATGGATTATGCAAACATCGTCTAGATAGTTAGCATTAGTCAATCCACATAGTTACTATTATCTTACTACTTAGCGTGTCATCGGCTACCAACTGATTGATCATCGTCTATCAAAAATGAAAAAGAAAGAAGAAACAATTAAAATGGCCGGCCGCCAGCTAGTTAAACAACCGGACTAAGAAAACTGAAAAATAAAGGATTTTGGATTGCCTATTCACCAGCATATAATCAGGCTAAACACTGTACATGTACCCGTCAACCACCATCAGGACAAGTGTGTCATGCGCTGCAATGTGATTCAAATATATACAAACTCCTATGGAACTCTATCACAATCTCAGTGAAAATTAGGCCTCATGGCTGAGCTATACCTTGTGCCAATCTGCACTAGAAAGCTAGCTAGCAGCTCTAGAATCCACAGAAGTCCTTGAGCTCATCGTGCACGTCCTCGTTCCTGAGCTTCGACATGGCCGACTTCTCGATCTTCCTGATCCACTCCTTGGACACGTGGTAGATGCCTCCGATCTGCTCCAGGGACCGGCACCTGCCATCCTCGAGGCCGTGCCGCAGCTTCAGTACGCGCCCTTCCCTCGCCGGGAGCCTGTCCAGAACTAGGAGAAGCCTCTCCCTCAGCTGCCTCTGGAAGATGGCCTCCTCCGGGTCTTCTAGTGATGTGTCTGGGGTCACGTCCTGCAGTTCAAACACCCTTCAGACAGACTTATTCGCCTTTCAAATCGACGTACTGTATGAACTAACTGTAGTTTTTTAGATAATGGAGGAGTTGTTAATCTCTTATCTGAAAAGTTTGTACATTTCCATGGATTCATTGATCATTCATAACTCTGGTTTCTGAATGTGAGAGGGCATTCAGAGAAGGCTAGAGGGCCATACCACGAACTTGGCGTTCTGTCCGGCCCCGACCTCCATGTAGAGTGAAACAACACGACGGGAGCACTTCCGCGCCAATCTAACATTGGCAACCGACGCGCCGACGAAGGTCGCGATCTCCGCGTCTATTGGATTCCTCCCAGTGCTGGATCGAATTGCCCGCTTAGCTTCCCTGACCTTTCGGATGATACAATCCATCCTTGCCTACACTTGCATAATTCCATTATCAGTTCCATATCATCAACAAAGGTATATGCTTTTCTTTTCTTGCATGAAGCACAAACTGACACATATCGAAATGGTTGTTGGTTTCAGAGGCATACGGGCAGCTGGATCACTCCAGAATTTTCAGCGAGGAGCGCTAGCATGGGTTTCCTTATCCAGTACTTCACATAGGTCGAGAATTTGCATCCTCTCTGGCTGTCGAACCTCTCAGCGCCATCAAGGACACCCATTTTCCCAGCCTGCATTGCCATTTCCAACAAGGCCGGTTACAAAAGGTTGCTAGTTGTCAAGGTACAGGAGATAAGGAGAGGTTAAAAGTATAAGCTCGCAACCTGGAGTAGATCCTCGAAAGCTGTTCCCATTCCGGTGTATGTCCTTGCAATGTACTTTACAAGCCACTCGGTGGTCACCAGTAACCTCTCTCTGCAGCAGTAGCCTGCTTGCAGTCTACTCTTCAGGACTGCTTCATCAACTCCAGCTGCTTTGGCCCACTTATCATAGCAGACCTCCTGCCCTTCCTTCGCCATGTTTTCCCTGATCTTCTCAAGGTTTGCACATTCCTGGGAACACGCACATTCAGAAAACGTTACAGATGAGGACATGAACAATATGCCAATGTCAATGAGAATACTGATGAGGGGGATACCTTGATAGTCACCAGCAACTCCGACTGTTCCCGAACTATGCTCCTTCGTCGGCCTGGATAGTTTTTCCACTCAGATATAAATTGACTACTAGTGGACTTGCGTGATTTTCTTGGTTTTCGTGAGGATGCTTTTACACAAACCCCAGAGATCTTTTCTGATGCTCTAATTCTCTTCAGTTTCCTCTCTTGGCTTTTCCCGCTTCGAATAACGACCACTTGATCGTTGCTTTGCTCATCGAGAGGAGTCACCAGAGCGAATTCAGTATCATTCCAAGGGAGTGCAAAATCTGATTCAAGTGAGGTTGGTGTTATGGTGGCGCTGGACCTCGAGGCGTTAAACCATTTCAGAGCTCCAAGCTGTTCAATATGTACAAGGATATCTCTCTCCAGCATCACCAAATCTTGAGCAGCCAAACTACTCTGTAACACATGGATGTTTTGCATCAATAAGTTATACTCCAAGCTGCTGCTACTTGTGTGTGCCACATCCATCCAAGAAGACATGTCCTCGTAGATCACGTCGAACTGCGCATTTCTGTCAAGAGCACCATGAAGGGCTGTTCTTTCTGCATCCACCTGGAATTGACAATTTGGTCATTTTCTGTACCAAAATTCAGAAAAGTAAGACCACACATGTGACTGAAACAGAGTGTGGACCTTGGTTTTTGGCAAGCTGGTTGCCTTGTTCTCTGTTATCTGAAGCAAACCGGATGAAGATGCAGCAGTTCTGGTGATGTCCCCATGACGCCGGCTAAGATCAACACGCCGATTGAGCAAGAGATGCAGGGCCAGAACTCTAAGGGATTCAGAGCAAACTGACCTCCCACTCACTGCATCCAGCAAAGAAACAAGAAATTTTCAGATTACGACCTACCAAATTATCCATCCAAACATGCAGTCATACAGAGTCATTCAGATTTCAGACAAGTATTAATCGTCAGGTAACTCTGCTCTTGCACGGGGAAGAAAAGAAGATAGGACAAGAAGTGAAGAGACTCGAGCACTCACATCCATGGCGAGGGTGGGGGTGCTTGGGGAGATGGGCCTGCAGCATCCACGGCGAGGAGGAGGAGGACGACGACGACGAGGACGGCGAGGGCGAGCAGCAGCACGGGCCGCGCACCATGGGCAGACCCATGGCGCCGGATAGCTGCGGCAATGGCAATGGCGCCGCTGGGAGGAGAGAATGGACAGAGGAAGGGGATAGAATCGCAGGGGCCTATCAATCCAGGCCTGCCCTGTTTCTGGTTGGGGTGGACACTTGGGCAGGCGAGTAGAGAAAAAAGATGGGATCTTTTGAGGGTGAAAGTGAGTTGGGATCTTTTTTGTTTCTCTCATGAGATATTTGCCATCATCTCCTCATATTTAGACAAGATGAAGAACAAATTTAATTTATTTTTAAATATAAGTATAAACACATGGTCAAACATAAAGTTGTACTAAACTTGAGACACTTATTTTGAGACGAAGGGAGTACATGTGAACATGTTCTATTTTTTAATTCACTTGGGTTTAATTCTTTGTTCTTACCACATGGCACATGTGGCAAGCAATCAAAACTTGATAAAAAAAATCTTTGTTCTTGCATACTTTTGTTTTTGTTTTTTGTTTTTCTTGACTTGACATTTGCTCATTTAAAAAATGTGTAGTTTGGCATTTGCACGAACCATGATTTGCACTTTTTTGGGTGTAGTTTTGGGTTTACAAATGTGTACATGTGGTAGTTTGGATTTTTGAGAGGCTGGAATTGCACATCGTTGTTTTTGTGTAGTTGTGGATTTAGAAATGTGCAATTCAGTAGATTATATGTTTTTTTTTGTCTATGTAGTTATTTTTTACTTGTACTTTTTAACTAGGCATGCACTAAATTCTAAATTGTCGAACTGTTAGATTACAATGTGGGATGGGTATACCGACTCTCTCGAACATGTATTTGCATTATTATTATTTTAAAATTCTAGGTTCGAAAATGTGCAATTGGGGTAGTTTGCACTTTTTAAGGAAGAAATTGCATATAATTGTTCTCATGCAATTTTGGAGGGAGAAATTGCATATAATTGTTCTCATGCTTTAGAAATCTGTAATTCAGTAATATGCACATTTGTAAGCCTGAGTCTGCACATACATTTGGGTTGACCTGGAGGTTATAAATGTACAATCAAGTAGTTTGCACTTTAATCCCTAAATTGCATAGATTTGTGTTTGTGAATAAAACCTAGAATTAAACATATATTAATTCTGATTACTTAATTGTTTCAGGTGTAAACATGGGAGAAGGAAAGGGGAAATAGATTATGATCTAGCAACATTAAACATGTCTGACCTATAATTATTAACAGCTTAAGGTGAAACCCTCACCGGTTCAAGTAGTGCATTACATCACTGAGAGAGAATAAGCAAAGAATTTCAAATAGCAAGCCTATCAATATAGTTTCCGTGAAACCAATGGTGACACCAACTCTTATCTCAACCTTGTACCTAAGCCACTCACGTGCCACGACCCTTGATGTCATCATACATCGTCTTTGATACGTAGACTTCGACTTCACTTACAACCATCATTGGAGCAATCATCAAAAACTGTCGCCAAAGAATCGATTATACACGTTAGTGGTAGACAACTCCAACTTTGACGAAGAGCATCAAAGGATAAATATGCAGGGTTTGCACTGACCAAGACCAATACTCCCGCAAACGACCACCCTCACATGTATCATCGTCGACATCGAGGCACTCCACGACATCTCCTACTCCACAACAAACGGTGAAGCAGGAAAGGCCAATTGGACACGGCATCAAAGTTGACTACCGATACCCACGCCAAAGTGCAACTCTCTGCTGGACGCCCATCCTTGTTGCCAAACAAATCAACATGCAAAGCATCTAGGGCAGCATCCTCTGTAAACATATGCCCCTCTAGTCGGCCTCAACTCCAAAACGATGCCTGGTCTGAGGATTTCCCTAGAGCTTAGACGTCTAGCGGAGGAGACCATGACAGCCACGAAGCCTCAATGATGCTCGCAGACAATACAACAACTAGAGCTAGCAAAGATTTCTCTCATCCTACCTCGTACCCCTACTACCACGAGGAGTAGGTCAGGCCACCAAACAATCCCGACAAACAACCATCAGCACAAGCACTGGCACGGAGCTTGGGCAGGCCAAGCTGAAGCAATTTGTTCCTAGGCTACCATTCCACGTCCCTCGGTTGGGTGCATAGTAGGGGGGTCGCTCCTGGGATGGCGGGCCATGGCCTGTTTTTTCCCAAGCAAAGCTTCACCACTGAGCACAGGTGAGCTTCTCCATGCCGCCCAACATCCCAGAATCTCATCTATATATCCTAGTAGGGCGAGGAAATATGTATCCATTAAATGTTTAATGCAAAAATAATGTTTGGTTGATTTTGAGCGAGTTAAGATGGGGGTTAAAGTCACTACTTTTGGGGTTGATGTTCCCATTCTTACACAGATTGCACATCATACTAAGAAAAACATAATGCAAAAAAATCCTTGCGTATTTGTTGCAACTAAAATTATTTATCAAGTACAAGATAAGTAATTTTGTTCAGGATGTGGATCAAACCAAGAATAAATTAGCCGCATTTGATGTGAGCCAACCGAAATGATGCTATGTCAAAACCAAGTGCAAATTATGCGTGCGAACTAAGCTGGTTGTTGAACCTAGGAACGTGAAGACATATTTGGACAAGAAAGAACCTGTAAATAGACACTGCAACAATTCAATGAGATTTTTTAAAATTCTAGAAATTTCTATTTATTACAATTATAATTGTTCCTTCTATTTAACTGAACCTAAAAGGACAACATGCACTCTAGAAACCCATATCGTCTTTAGAGCTATCCACCATGATATTTAAGTAATTAAAATATATGCATATATTTGCAAGTCATTTAGGTAGCACAAATTAATTTTTGAACACATTCATTCTATACTTTTTTTACAAATATGTAAGAATTCAATTTAACCAATGTTTTTAAGATGTACCTGCAAAAAAGAGATCTTTACAACGTTAAGATCATATGTTAAGAGAATGAGTTATTAATAAGTAAAAAAAGCCAGTGTAGATAATCGACACTCATGTGCACATGAGTGGATGAGTGCCCCCGCCCCACGCGGTCCTTCCTATAGGGTTCTTCCATAAAATCCGCTATCAAACATCCAATCTACAGCGACGGTGTGGTAGTTGCTTCCAGTTGATCATGCCCTTGAGCCTCTCCTCGAACTTTCCAGCGATGAGCGCGACGAGGCGGGTGGCGAGCAGGTTGCTGGGCACGTCCCCGCGCACGACACGCTGCGTGAGGCCCTCCACGATGGCCATCTTGCCGACGCCGTGCTCGCCGTCGCCGATGAGCACCAGGTTGTGCTGGCGCGATAGGATGCACACGACGCTGGTGATGATACGGTCGACCTTAGTGGCCTGCTCGACGAGCTCGCGGCCGTGCATCTTGAGCGCCTGGTCGCCGGAGGCTTTGCGCCGACGCGTCGGCTGCGGGGGAGGAGGGCCGACCCCGACGGAGCCAATCACTCTCCCCCTGGTGCACCAAACCCACGGCCCATACCACCGAGGCCCGACGGAGCGTCGTCGCCGGCCGAGCCAATAAAGCTCCCCCCTACTGCGCCGAACCCATGGCCTTCACCACCGAGGCCTGATGGAAAAAACTTCATCTAGTAGCACAAAACAAGAGGGATCGAGAGCGCAAGCTATAGCCAATATGCAGCGGAGCAATACGAGAAGGAGAGGAGTAGTGGGTGTCATCCCGTGCATGAGAGAGAACCATCATCTCTTGTTTGGTGGGCGTCCCAGAGCTGCTGACGGGTGTGTCGTGCATGACATAGCCAGCATCTCTGTTGTGGTGGTGGTGGGGGTGGCGTCGCAGACTCGGAGCCAGGTCGAGAGCTGACCTACGAGGGGTTGTTTGAAGGAGGCTTCTGGATGTGCTCCTTTGCCCCCGGGTTTGTTGCTGGAACAATGATGAGCTCGCACCCCGGACTGGTGCACTTGGTGAGAAACTCCAACGGTACGCCGGCTGGCCCGTGCTAGCGACCTGCGGCATAGATCGTACACAACATGGGAAAACCTCCCGACCATGGCGCCTCCCATGCAACCCAAACGCCACGGTGGATGGCGTCACCAAAAAGGTCAGACCAGGAACTTTTTTTAAAGGGGGTCAAATCATGCTAAACTTTGACAAAAGGGTCAAAACAGTTATTTTGGCCGGGGTAGATATCCTGTGCTCATGTGTTGTGATTTGTGAACAGTAGATATCATGTGCTCCCATCCCTTAGGTCCTCCCATTTCAAAAAAAAAAATCAATTTTAAATGTTTCAAAAAATTCTAGAAAAAAATGTGAATGTTCAAAGGAATGTGTCTACAACCCCTAAAAATTTCAGGTCCAAATTCGAAATGCACATTGAGAAACAAAATTGACAAATTTTGTTTCTCAATGTGTATTTCGAAATTTGGATCTGATTTTTTTGGGGGTCGTAGACTCATGTGTTGTGAACATCCACAAAAAAAGTTCTGAATTTTTTGAAACATTTAAATGTGATTTTTTTGAATTCAGAGCATGGGAGCACCTAATATTCTCCTAAAAAGACCTCAGCCTTCATATATAGGTGCGTGTGCATCACGATATCCTCTCTGGTGACATGGACTCCATCTTTTAGGATAAATATAGTCGTGTCGATGCGCAAGGGTGAAATTTGGGATTTGGTTGGGTTTGCAAGAGTGAGTCATGCTCATGCATATGAGGAACACATGAGCTTTGGGGTGAAAAATACTGGATCGGTCCTTAGCTGGCTGGATTTCTTGAAGACAGTGCAGTTGAAGCAACGATATTTTGTTTCCGGAGTGAAAATCGGTGATTTGTCCTTTGCTTGATGGATCCAGAAATGGTCCACTTCGTGAAGACATTGTCCTTTGGAGAGTTTTTTTTAAGGCCATCTTGGCTAGGGTTATTAACTTAAAAATGGTTAAACAATGATTACATCGTCCACTAAGAGACTAATAATCAAACTAGGTGACGCATCAAACCACAAAGCCGATGGATTGTTCCGACCTAGCCGTGTAGCTCATGCGCTACACGGCCTAGCCCGTGTTTCCGTTTAGCGCATCCACCACAGTGACACAGTCCGATTGCACAATCAGGGAAGGGCAACCCAACCTGTGCGCAAGAGTTAGTCCTTCACGGAGGGCCGCCGCTTGCCCTTTGGTCTTTGGAGAGTTGTTGTTTTAGGGCCTCACTGTGTCATTGGATTTAAAAATGCACAAATAGGAAAAATGTAGGATTGGATGTCACTAAGCCTGGTCATTTCACAGGCCGGGTTATTTCGGGCCGGTCTTTATAAAGACCGACCTGAAAATGTCAAGCCCGACAGCCCGAACATGTGAGCAGTACCTTTTGCCTATTAATTTAGTTATTTTCAAAATATTAAAGTAGATTATTAAGCCTAGATTCTAATAAAAATATATTAGATTTAATGTACTTCGGAGGTTTTGGGGCTTTGGGGCCAAAAACTAAAGCTTGAGCCCGGCCCGATCGTCGGGCTTTCAGGCTCGGATTGTCAGGCCAGGCTGCCTGTGCCCAGGCCTAGATGCCACGACATATTTAATCCTACAAGAATTGAAAACACATATATGTATAATAAAAACTGTTTGGTTGTGCCATAGGAAAAACATAAGTTTTTTTAAGCATTAGATGCATGGCATTGTTGTCATTGAAACAAAGAAAATTTCCATCGGACCATAGTCAATGGAAAATTTCCTTCGAAATTGCATGCAAAACAGAACATAGGAAATATTCCTATGGTTTTCAATCCTAGAAATGAAACAAGCTATGTAGAAAAAAAAATCTAATCAGCGACACTAGCGGCTTTGTGTTTCGGAGAGGGTGTATGAAGTAACGGGTTTAGGTTTTCTTAGGAAAGTCAGGCACGTATAGTACATATCCACATCGCACACGAATGACAAAGGAAAAACATGTGTGATTGTGCACTGATACGTCTCAAACATATCAATATTTTTTTATTGTTTGGCATAGTTTTGACACCGATATATTTATGGACTAACCTATTAATTCAGTGCCCAGTGTGAGTTGATGTTTTCTGCATGTTTTTGGATTTTCAAGAAAATCAATTTTATCGGGCTAAAGAAATACAGAAAAAATCAACGTAAGTTTTGGATCCAGAAGCTTCCAGTGGAAACCGACATAGGCCAGGGGGCGCCCACATGGCCCACGCGCCACCCCCCCCCCCCCCCCCCCCCCCCCCCCCGCGGTTCTCCGTTCCACCTCCTCTCGGTCCCTGTGGCTTTATATACCTCTAAAACCTTCGAGGAATTTTACACCATAATTTTTCCGCTGCCACACACCTCTGCTTCGTGATGATCCAATCTGAAGGCCTTTTTCGGAATTCTGCCAGAGGGGGAAGTCTTCTCGGTGGCCATATACATCAATTTGAAGGCCACCATGATCACCCGCGAGTAGTTTCCTTTGGACTATGGGTCCACAGCAGTAGGTAGATGATTTTCTATTCCTTGCTTTTTAAAATCAAAGATCACATGAGCTTCCCTACATGATTGTGATCCATCTGATGTAATCTGTTAGTGTGTTTGTTAGGATATGATGAATTGTCACTTTGTGATAAGATTTATCCATGAATCTTTTTGAAATCTATTTGGTTTCTTTGCTGCATAATTCTTCATCTCTGTCCCTTTAACCAACGGTTCAGGAAATTTTATGTATATATCCGAGATGCATTTATTTGCTGCAATTGGTTAAGTTGTATAGAAACTATGGACAGAACAACGAGCAACTCAATTGTTTTGTATGAAGCACAGTATGTTTATGTGTTGGCGCGTTGTGCCCAGAACTTTCTGAAATTTATACACAATATAAGCATGTTATGCGTAGTAATCTAGGAAAGTTTCATCAAGTCTGGGGAAACAGATTGTGATATTCATCGAATTTTCAGTTTTAACTAAATTTTGGCCAAAAAAATTGACCCGAAACAAAAAAAATCCAGAATTTCTAAAACATTCACACAACAGCAAGCATATTATGTGTAGTAATCTAGGAAACTTTCATCATGTTTGGAGAAGCAGATTGTGAGTTTTAGTGAATTTTCAATTTTAGCCAAAATTTTGACCCAAAAAATGTGTCCATAATTTCATTAAATTTTACGCAAAATCAAACATATTATGTGTAGTAATATGGGAAATTTTCATCAAGCTCGGAGAACAGATAGTGAGATTCATTGAATTTTCAGTTTTGGCGAAATTTTAGCCAAAAATTGACCATAAAAAGTGCCCAGAAATTTCTGAATTTTTCACACATCGTCAAGCATATTATGTCTAGTAATCCAGAAATTTTTATCAAGTTTAGAGAAACATATTGTAATATTCATCAAATGTTTTAGCCAAAGTTCGGCCATAAATTCGACTAGAAAAAAAGTGCCCGGAATTTTCTGAATTTTTTTACCCAAAATCAAGCATATTATGTCTAGTAATCTAGGAAAGTTACGTCGAGTTTGAAGAAACATATTGTGAGATTTGTTGAAATGTGGACTTTTCTCCTTTTTCATAATGTAGGAGGATGACGACACCCTACTTTAGAAGCTCAACGAGTTTGTCAAGGTGCTCACCAAGATCATCGACTGCACCCTCTTCCTCAACTCCTAAGGTATACCGCCTTGTTCTCCTACTACTGATATTTTTTAATATTATTTATATATGTTGGAAATAAGAAGATATTGTATAGGTTGATGCATGTTTTTGAGTCCTTAGTAAATTTCTACAAGTCAGATGTTTGGATCTAACGCTTGTTTCTTTGTGTGCTTGTGGTCTTTGGCGAAGAAAGTCGAGGAAGAGTCATAAGATTAGAGATTGAATTGGGTATATATTGGTGTTTGGGGAAAACAATTATATGTTAACTATGTAAGCCATGGCTGGCATTTTTTCTCCTTGTGTTTATGTTACCTTATGTGAGAAGATGGATGTATATGTGATGTTCTTCAAAAAGATGTTAGGTAATTTTACATGTGATCTTTTGTGAAAATGCACTTGTGGCCGACTTTGTTTGCATAGGATCTTCTGTGCAGCTAGCTGTTGCTATTTTTTTCACCTTCAGGAGCACATCCGTGACCGGCCAAAACTATCATCAGTAACCGGCCGTTTGGCCGGTCAGTGATGACTAGTTCTAGTGATCAGTGACCAGCCAACTGATCGGTCAGTGTTGATAATGTCATCACTGACCCCGAGGCACTAACCGACCAAAAAATAGTCAGTGATGATATGATTTATCCGGACAGTGTTGTTCGGTTCTATAGTAGCGCATCATCCCATCACCACCGGCCCGAAAACAGTAGGGTCCCCGCCCCCTACCATCATCGAAGTGGCGGGCAGAGGAAGATGGGGCCCGTTATCAATCTCACCAGGGAGGATGTAGACCAGTGCACCGCCCTAGCTTCTAGGGTTTCACATGAGGGTGGGAGGACGGAGGAAAACACTTCGGCTAACATTTTTCATTTGAGATCCTCTTCTTCTGCTCCTGCTGTTAGTAGCTATTCTTCTTCTTCTAATTGACTGTTCATGATCATTACTTTCTTGAAATCGCCGTGCCTCTTCCAGGATCACCGGATGCATGGAGCACACACGAACAACTAGTCCAACTCATCAAGCATGTTGATTAACTACGCAGCCGCTCCTCCCCTAAAGAATTAGGGTTCCTCTGCCTCCCGCCGGCGCCGCCGCCGGTCCGCCTCATCTCTGGTGGCCTTAGGGCCATGGGGGCGCAGTGGATCCCGACCCTTGCCGGTGGGAGGGCTCCATTTTTTTGATGTGTCTTTGAGATTTGTTAGGGTTTGTGTCCTGCTCAGGAAGGCGAGACGGCGGTGCCTCCCTGAAGATGGAATAAGGTTCCCCCCGCCTAGTCCCCGTTCCGGTGGTGCATCTAGCATCGTCGGTGGGTGTGTGGAGGTGTGTCTCCGGCGAATCCGTCTTTGGTGGATTTGCTCGGATCTATTCGTCATTCGTCTACGTTCGTGTGTCTTCAAGTTGGATCTCTCTGATCGACGCTACTCTTTATCGGCGGCGGTTGTTGTTCTGGTGCGCTGGTCCTAAGGGGCCTTAGCACGATGACTTCCTGACTGTCTACTACAACAAGTTTTGCCCGGCTCCGGTGAGAGAGGGGCGATGACGGCGGCGCGTCTTCGGCTCGCTTCAGTGCTTGTAGTCGTCGCTAGGTGGTGTACGGATCTGGATGTAAGTTTAATTATTTCTGCTGTTCGTTGTACTGCCATGATTGAAGATGAATAGATCGGATGTTTTCTCGCAAAAAAGAAAAAACTAGTCTAACTCATCAAGGACAGTGACGGCAAGTGAATGGCCATGCAAGTTTTCTTTTTGCGAAAAAGCTCTGAATTTATATTAAAAGATTTGCAACGTCATCCCAGAAAATAAGGAAATTATAACTAGTCCAACTCACCAAGGACAGTAACGTCAAGTGAATGGCCGTGCAAGTTTTTTCTTTTGGGAAAGCTCTAGATTTGTATTAAAAGACTTCGAACAATTATAACCAGTCCAACTCATCATATGTACATATATTAACACTTCTTTCTTCTTTTAGCCCTCCGGATCGAGCCAAACTTCTATAAGGAGACGAGGCCCGAAGAAAAGGTTGGGCGAGAATGAAAGGTTCACGATCGAAGAAGTCGATCCAGATGGCAAACCGACTGTTCCCAAGCGGACCCAAGACCGATTTATACATCAGTGCGGAGTTCTTGTTAGGGACAGCGTCCCGATCAGCATCCAAGAATGGAATAAGAAGAAGGACAATGGAGTTTCTTATGTCGACGATAGATGCAAAGATCAGCTTTGGAACTCGCTCATGATAAATTTCAGCCTACCGCCACAGGAGGATCCAAATAACCCAGTTATACAGCGAAAAGTCAAAAAATGGGCTCTTAAGAAGATGGTAGAACAATTCAAGAACTGGAAGAAAAGATTGAACGAACAGTTTGTCGAGAAAGACGAGACTCCAGAATTCACCGGTCAATATGCGAAGATAAAAGATCATTGGCCCGCATTTGTGGCGTACAAGAAATCGGAGAAAGCTAAGAACAGGTCACAGACAAATAAGCTAAATGCTGCAAAGAAGCAGTATCACCATGTTACGGGGTCAGGTGGCTACAAGGTTGCCCGGCCTACGTGGGACAAAGCTGAGAACGACCTGCTTGCTAAAGGGATCCAACCAGCGACATCGAACTGGCCCGAACGGGCAAGGACTTGGTTCTTCGGGCATGGGGGAACTTTGGACCCAGAAACAGGGAAGTGTGTTTACACGAAAGAACAACTTGAAACACCCGTCACAAAGATTCAGGAAGCAATCAAGGACGTGCGGGAAGGGAGATTCCATCCCGACAGAGAGAAGGACGTGCTGTCACGCGCCCTCGGGAATCCTGAACACCCTGGACGAACACGAGGCACAGCAGGCTCCGTTCCGTGGGTGCATGGGTTTCTTGACAGCACTGGTTATAGAAGCCGAGGGAGAAAGAAGAAAGAGGAAGCAGACCGGATGCAGAATGTAGAACAAAGATTAGCGTTGCAGGAGAAGAAACTAGAGGCACTTACCAGTCAGCGAGCTACCGACCCACCATCTCAGCAGCACAAAGATCCTTCATTCGATACTGCCCACGAAGCTACCCCACCATCTCAGCGGAAAAGCAGCGTGGCTTCCACGGAGCTCGTTCGGCCTGATATCACGGCTCCTCGCTACCCCGTGGATTATATCACGGAGAGGGAACATTGTGAGCTAATGGCAAAATGCATCAACCTAACCTTGAAGGTGGCGGTCGGCTATGTCTTACCTCCTAGACCTGATGGAACTTTCCATTGCAATCCGATTCCAGATGGCTTTGCTATTGTCGGGGTGGATGAAGTTACCAACGGATTCGAGGGGCTGGAGCTTGAGTACCCTACAGGTGAAGGGGAGACTCATCTGGTAGATGCCGTAAGGACTACCATTCTATGGAGAAAGGAAAACATCGTGCTTCCACAATGGACGCCGCGTCAGCAGACTCAGCCGGAGGAGGCCCCTCAACAGACTCCTCACAGTCCAGCTCTATCTCCGCTGCCTCAGTTGTCTCCGCCGCGTCAGCACACTCCGCCGCCTCAGCTGTCTCCGCCGCGTCAGCGGACTCCGCCGGAGGAGGCCCCTCAGCAGAATCCTCCGCCGCCTCAGCTGTCTCCGCCGCGTCAGCAGACTCCGCCTCCTCCGCCGCGTCAGCTGACTCCGTCGCCTCAGCAACGGCGGAAGAGACCCGCCGCCGCTCCGGCGGCTAGCAGTACAACAACGAAGAAATCCAGAGCAGGTCCAAGCGTCAAGAAGGCTCCTCCCAAGTTACCATACGACATGACTGAGGAGGAAAACAACGAGATCGTGGCTGCCGATGTGAAACTCCAGCTTGCACCGAAACGTCCAGATCCAAAGGAGTAAATAGATCCGGTAAAAGCGAAGCGCTGTCTGGATGCCCTTCAGCGACCACCACCTCCTCCGCTGCTCTCACACTATGACTGCTGTATTGTAAAGACATTTCATGAAGCGAAAAGGTCGGGAAGTACTAGCAGTGCTACAAGAAGTGGGAAAACAATTCCCCAGCTCGGCGAACAGGAAAAACAATCGTGCCCCCCGCTGAAGGTGTTTCTCGATATCGCTAATGATCCGGGGTAGCGGCCGCTCATTCTAGTTACACTCTTGCTGATTACTTAGGCGATGAGGTACAATTCGAAATGGCTGAGGTAGCCTTTAGATACGAGCACGGGAAGCCTCTCGTCAGACCTGAGCAGCTCCCGCGTCTATCAACGATGATGCGAACATTGCATAACTGTTACTTGAAAGCCTGCAAGGAAGGGACCGACAGTATCTATGTGGGAATTAAAGATGATCACTACTTCAATGGAGTCGAGGTGTTGTACATTGATTTTGAAGAATTATTTCAGTTATACAATCAAGACGCCCTCGACAAAACTATCGTCAGTTGCTATTGTCTGTAAGTATTTTTTCTATAATTAAGTCTCTAGCTCAGCTCGTTCATTGCATGTATAATTATCCTCACACTATATTATGCAGATTGAAGATCCAAGAATGCAGAGGAAAAATCTATGACATTGGGTTCATTAACCCAAATACCGTAAATGAATATACGATACAAAAAAAACCCGATGATACAGAGGAAATCTTGCTAAAGGCGTTACTTGGACAACAAAACAAAAGGGAAATACTATTTCCTTACAACTTCCAGTGAGTGTTACTGTCTTGTGCACATTCTGTTTCGCTTACTCGAGGTTAAGTGTAATTGATGAGTTATGCGTGCGCGGGTTCCACTATATTCTCACTAGTAGAAAACAGGGCATCTGTCCCGGTTCCAGAGGGCCTTTAGTCCTGGTTCTGGAACCGGGACAAAACGATCGGGACTAATGCCTAAAACCTTTAGTCCCGGTTGGCCTACGAACCGGGACCAAAGGTGCTCCACGTGGCCGCTGTGGCGTGCCCAGGCAGGAGGACCTTTACACCAACCGGGACTAAAGGGTCTCCACGTGGCCGCTGCGCAGCACTCAGGCAGGAGGACCTTTAGTCCCGGTTGGTAACACCAACCGGGACCAAAAGGCAGCCACGCGTCAGCAGCTCGCAGGCGCTGGGGTTTTTGTTTTTTTTGAAAGGGGGGGTTTAGGGGTTTCATATTGTGTTAGCTAGCTAATAGAGAGAAGTGACCTCTCTTTCTTCGTGCTTGGTCGACGCTAGCTACTACATATAGAGAGAACTCGACGCTAGCTAGTAAGCAATGAAGGAACCATTAATTACACAACAGCGTCATGCATGATCAATATATAGAGAGAAGTGACCTCTCTTTCTCCGTGCTTGTTGGTCGAACAACAAGTTTTCGTATATCTATTCGACGCTACTACAGATAGTACACGTTGATGCATATATCTATTCAACAGGTTTGCAATTCCCGATGGCATTTTCTGTCTTTAGGAATGACGTGGTCAACAAAGAATCCCGCCAACTCCTCTTGAATTGCGCGTAGGCGATCAGCTGGTAGTAGTACGTCCCACTTCTGCCAGGTCTAATTTAAAGAAGGGGGGTCAATATATATATATATATATATGAATGAAATCAACACAATTGATGGTGATAAAATAAAATTATGAATATTGTTTACGTACTTCAAACTGTTGTTTAGTGAAGCCCCTCTCGATGGTCATTTGGTGAATGAACTCGCAAATGTAGTATCCACATAACTCATTTCCGGGTTCCTGCCACATGCACTTTACGAGAATAGAGTTCAATCAAAATGATAATCAACCATGATAATGGTATTGAAACTAGAATCAATGAGAGATGCGCGGAACTAGCTAGTACTACTTACTCTGGGTTGTTTAAATCGCAGCTCCGGTCTCCATTCACCCTTAACCCGCGTGATGAACTTTTTCCAAACCCTGCCCGGCAAAGAAAATGATTACTTGATATCAGGAAATGAACGAAAGTTGCCGATATAGTGCGATAATGATTGAACTTACTTCTGGAGCATTTCAATCATGTCCGCATACTCCGTAGCCTCTTTACGTCTCGAGTCCATGACAGTTACTGCTCCCTCGTCAAGCTGAATGGCTAGCAGAATAAAGTGGAACCTGCGCGCGCATAACTCATCAATTACACTTAACCTCGAGTCAGCGAAACAGAATATGCAGAAGACAGTAACACTCACTTGAAGTTGTAAGGAAAGAGTATTTCCCTTTTGTTTTGGTGTCGAAGGAACGCATTTAGCAAGATTTTCTCAGTCTCCTCGGGGATCTTCTGTAACGACCATTCATTTAAGATATTTGGGTTAATGAACCCAATGTCATAGATTTGTCCTCTTTTAAATTTGACGATCTTCAATCTGCATAATATAGTGAGGATAATTATATACATGCAATGAATGAGCTGAGCTAGAGACTTAATTACAGAAATAATACTTACAGACAATAACAAGCCACGAGACTTTTGTCGAGGGCGGCTTGATTGTATAACTGAAAGACTTCGACAAATTCAACGAAGATCGAGTCGACTCCAACGAAGTCGTGCTCATCCTTAATTCCCACCAAGATACTGCCCGTCCCATCCTTTCAGGTTTCCAAGTACCATTTATGTAATGTTCGCATCATCGTTGGTAGATCTCGTTCCAGATCATCACTTCTGACAAGACGCTTCCCGTGCTGGTATTTAAAGGTGTCTACCGGCTTAGCGATTTCAAAATGTACATCATCGCCTAGGTAATCACCAGGATTGAAACCAGGAGCAACGGCCGCTACCCCCGGGGTATCGGTAAACACCTTGAGCGGGGGGCACGATTGCTTTTCCTGTTCGCCGAGCTGGGAAATTGTTTTCCCACTTCTTGCACCAGTACTGCTACTTCTCGACCGACTCATAGCTTTGTCATATGTCTTTGCAATAATGCGGTCATAGTTTGATAGCGGCGGAGGCGGAGGTGGTCGCGTAAGGGCATCCAGAGTGCGATTCGCCTTTACCGGATCTATTTTTTCCTTTGGAGGTGGAACTTTCCGTGCAAATTGGCGTTTCAAATCGGCAGCCACGACCTCATCGGTTTCCTTGTCAGTCAGCTCATATGGTAACTTGGCAAGAGGCTTGAGGCTTGGACCAAATTTGAATTTCTTCCCACCACCATTTGTACTGCTAGCCGCCGGAGCGGCGGCGGCTCTCTTCTGCCGTTGCTGACGAGGCGGAGTTCGCTGACGCCGCGGAGGAGGCGAAGGAGGATTCTGCTGAGGGGCCTCCTTCGCCGGAGTCGGCTGACGCGACGGAGACAGCTGAGGCGATGGAGACAGCTGACGCGCCGGAGACGAATGAGGTAGCGGAGTCTGCTGAGGGGCCTCCTCCGGCTGAGTCTGCTGAGGCGGCGTCCAGTTTGGAAGCTTGATGTACTCCTTTCTCCATAGGCAGGTACTCCTTAAGGCATTTTCCAGAAGATTATCCCCTTCACCTGTAGGGTAGTCAAGCTCCAGCCCCTCAAATCCCTCCATTATTTCATCCACCGTGACAATAGCATAGCCATGTGGAATCGGACGGCAATGGAAAGTTCCCTCAGTTCGAGGAGGTAAAACAGAGCCGACCGCCGCCTTCAAGGTCAGGTTCTGGCATTTCGCCATTAGCACACAATGTTCAGCCTCCGTGATACTATCCACGGGGTAGCGAGGAGCCGTGATATCAGGCTGAAGGAGCTCCGTGGAAGCCACGCTGCTTCTCCGCTGAGATGGTGGGGTAGCTTCTGGGGCAGTGTCGAAGGAAGGATCTTCGTGCCGCTGAGATGGTTGGCCGGTAGCTCGCTGGCTCTCAAGTTCCTCTAGTTTCGCTAATCTTGCATTGATCTTCTGCATTTCGCTTGCTTCCGCTTTCTTCTTTCTCTCTCGGCTTCTATAACCACCGCTGTCGGGAAACCCATACACTCACGGAACGGAGCCTGATGTGCCTCGTGTTCATCCAGGGTGTTCAGGATTCCCAAGGGCCTGTGTCAGCTCGTCATTCTCTCTGTCGGGATGTAACCTCCCTTCCTGCGCTGCCTGGATTGCTTCCTCAAGCTTCTTGATGGGTATTGCAAGTTGAGCTTTCGTCCAAACACACTCCCCTGTGTCTGGGTCCAAAGTTCCCCCAACCCCGAAGAACCAAGTCCTTGACCGATCTGGCCAGTGCAATGTCGCTGGTTGGACCCCTTTCGCAAGTAGGTCTTGCTCAGCTTTGTCCCACGTAGGCCGGGCTTTGCTGTAGCCACCTGACCCCGTAACATGGTGATACTTCTTCTTTGCAGCATTTAGCTTATTTGTCGCTGACCTTTGCTTGCCCTTGTCCGATTTCTTGTAGGCCACAAATGCGGGCCAGTGATCTTTTATCTTCTCATATGGACCGGTGAATTCTGGAGTCTTGTCTTTCTCGACAAACTTTTTGTTCAAATCTTTCTTCCAGTTCTTGAATAGTTCTGCCATCTTCTTAAGAGCAAACGCCTTGACCTTATTCAGATCCGCCTCTGGTGGTAGGCTGAAATTTGTCATCAGCGAGGTCCAAAGATCATCTTTCTGTCTATCCTGGACATAAGAAACTTCAGGGTCCTTCTTCTTATTCCATTCTTGGATGCTGATCGGAACGATGTCCCTAACAACCACTCCGCACTGATGTATAAATATGTCCCTGCTCCGCTTGGGAGCAATTGGTTGGCCATCTCGACCGACTTCTTCGATCGTGAACCTTTCATCCTGGTGCAACCTTTTCTTCGGGCCTCGTCTCCTTACGGAAGTTTGGCTCGATCCGGAGGGCTAATTAAAAGAAGAAAGAAGCGTTAATATATGTACATACAAAACAATTAATGCATCAAGTCAGCAGAGGCTTAATTAATATATGTATATATACCTCGCCGGACTTTGCAACAGTTAAGGCTCCCTCCTCCGTTCGGTCACCGGAGCCGTCATGATCTCCTTCTTCCTCCATTCGGTCACCAGAGCCGTCATGATCTCCTTCCTCCTCCATTGGATCACCGGAGCCGTCATCCTCTCTTTCCTGACCATCGGTGTCGTTGAGAAACGACAAGGTGATATCACCTCCGTCGCAGATTATATCCCCCAACAACTCTTCTTTTTCTAAGTCTCTGTCCATAGTTTCTGCAAATACAACACTTGACATGGCAAAAAAAGACTTGCTTCACATTCGAGAGAAAATCAAAGTTATCGGGGTTATGTTTTAACGACCCCCTCTCTCATGTTTTAACGACAAGATGAATACAAGATTTATACACAAGATGAATACACAACTCAACAAATGAACCAACCATCATGCTATGAACAAAACTCAACATATATACAACAAATGGACACCTTTTGTTGAACAGCGGAGGGACGATAAGTGACCAACTCCATGGAGATGCAACACCACAACCTGTAATTCCACCGAGAGTGAAAATTAGCATGGCAACAAATGGCATGACATGAATGTAACACCACAACCTGATAAAAAAATTGTAGCTAGCTAGATACCAATTTGAAAGCAAGTTTCAAACTTAGAGAAAAATAGCATGGCATGGCATCCACAATACAAAATATTGACCAAGTTTTCATACATCAAAATGAACTCTAAATAAACTCTAAAGACAAAATATTGACCAAGTTTTCATACATCACAATGAACATCAAAATGAACTCTAAATCAACTCTAAAGACAAAATATTGACCAAGTATATTTGTCACCAATCCTTTTAATGTGGGTTTTAAAATTTTCTCCCAATCCTTTTAATTATATTATAAACATCAGTAGTAATTATTTTCATAATGATTTGACCTCAAAAAAATTCTTTTATTAGTATTTTCAAACTCTAGAATGACCCTGTTGCACTAGAACTATTTCAAATAATTCTTTTCAAATGCCACAAATTTTTTGAGAAGTCCTCTGATGCCTATAGATCATTTTTATGCAAAAAGCCACTTTGGTCATTTGAAAATTTTGAGCACAACTTCCATTTTTCAATTTTGGTCCAATCTTGGCATTGAACTACAACCCTATTTTTCCTTGCTCAAATAATTCTGAATTTTTTGCATCTTATAGTCCTTCCAACTAAACCCTTAAGTCCAGAAGGGCAGCCCCAATTTCATCTTGCAAGTCCACCAAAAAATTCCCTGTAGTTTCTGTCCAGAACTAAATTCTAATAAAACTTGCACTAACAAGTTTTTCCTTTTATCAAACCAACTTAACCATCATCTCTAACATCCAAGGAGACATCATCCTGCCAAGTTTCACATACAACAAAGTTCCCTAGCTAGCCCTAGCATTTCAACAAACACCTTGTGGACATGGCAAACACATTTCAACAAACTCTATGAAACCTTGCAACTCTCTGAACAGGGGCAACTTTATACATACAAGGAGGAAGGAGGGAGGAGAGGGGTGGGAGGGAGGAGGGAGTACCTGGCCGGCCGGCTAGCTGTGGAGCGGCGGCGTCGGGGGCAGAGCAGGGGCGCGGCGGCGTCGGGGAAGGGCAGGGGCGCGGCGGCGTCGGGGGCAGGGCAGGGCAGGGCGTCGACGGCGAGGTCCGGCAGCCTGGCGGCGTCGAGGTGGTCGTCGGCGCCGTTGGGGGAGAGGAGGATCGAAGTGAATTGTGTTTGAAAATTTTCTAAGTGCGCGGTTATATACAAAGACCTTTAGTCCCGGTTGGTGGCACCAACCGGGACCAAAGGCCTGGTCCTAGCACTGGCGCGGGGTGGTGGGAGTTTAGTCCCACCTCGCTAGTTGAGAGAGGGCAACACTGGTTTATAAGGCGCACTGCGGCTGAGCTTTCGAGCTCCTCTCTAATGCAGGCAGTACTTGCCTAACCTTTGTAAATGCCATGTTGGGCCTGTTGGGCCCGCGGGCCTGCATCCTGGCCCATGTACAGATGGGTTTCTAGTCGTATGCAGGCCGTGGTGGCCCAGTAGGCGGCATTTTTTTATTTTTTATGTCATTTTAGTTTGCTATTAAAGTTTTTAACATAAAATACTTTATGAAAATTGTTTTTGCTATTAAAATTTTTAACAAAAAATACTTTGATAATTTTAGTTGCATAAATTTTATATAATTTTAAGTTAATATTATTTTGATAATAGTTTTACATTTTTTATGTCATTTTAGTTTGCTATTAAAGTTTTTAACATAAAATACTTTATGAAAATTCCTTTTGCTATTAAAGTGTTTTTAAAAAAATACTTTGATAATTTTAGTTGCATAAATTTTATATAATTTTAAGTTAATATTATTTTGATAATAACTAGAGGTTTATAAAAGCTTTTTAGTTGATTCTTTTTGCTATTGAAGAATATTATAGTTTTGTTTTAGTTGATCATAACAAAATATTTTAATTGATTCTTTTTAGTTCAGTCTTTTTGCTATTAGAGTTTTATAAAATCTTTTTAGTTCATTCTTTTTGCTATTAGAGTTTTATAAAAGCTTTTTAGTTCATTCTTTTGAAAAGCACTACAAATGAACTCTGAAAAGGTTGAAAGTTGGCATGGTATCATCATTTCACCCACATAGCATGTGCTAAAAAGTTGAGAGGGTTACGGAAAAAACTGGATGCACTTCGTGTACAAAATGGACAATCTCTTTCGAAGTATCACGGTTTCGGACGAAAACTCATCTGTTACAAAGGGATTTCATTTTTTTGAACTTATTTCAACTCCAGACTTTTTGTGCGTTCAACAAGCACCATTCAAAGCCACATCATCAATTTTCAACCCTTTCTGACTTCATTTGGTATTTTTCATGCATTTACTGATTTTTTAGCTAAATGACCCTAAAATTGAAAAGCACTACAAATGAACTCTGAAAAGGTTGAAAGTTGGCATGGTATCATCATTTCATCCACATAGCATGTGCTAAAAAGTTGAGAGGGTTACGGCAAAATCTGGATGCACTTCGTGTACAAAATGGACAATCTCTTTCGAAGTATCAGGGTTTCGGACGAAAACTCATCTGTTACAAAGGGATTTCATTTCTTGACATGTAACTGCAGTGATATTCTAGATCAAAGCCATCATCAGAATAGTTGTGGAGAGAAAGTCTTCACTTTTTCTTCGCGTGTGTCCCTTGCTTATTGCGCCGTAACCATGGATAATCTTCATCGTTTAACAGGGTGCTTGGGTCAGCCTTCACTTTGAAGGGAGGAATTTCATGAAACTTTTCATAATCTTCAGACATGTCTGTCTTGCCCTCCACTCCCACGATGTCTCTTTTCCCTGAAAGAACTATGTGGCGCTTTGGCTCATCGTATGATGTATTCGCTTCCTTATCTTTTCTTTTTCTCGGTTTGGTAGACATGTCCTTCACATAGAAAACCTGCGCCACATCATTGGCTAGGACGAATGGTTCGTCTGTGTACCCAAGATTGTTGAGATCCACTGTTGTCATTCCGTACTGCGGGTCTACCTGTACCCCGCCTCCTGACAGATTGACCCATTTACACCGAAACAAAGGGACCTTAAAATCATGTCCATAGTCAAGTTCCCATATGTCCACTATGTAACCATAATATGTGTCATTTCCCCTGTTGGTTGCTGCATCAAAGCGGACACCACTGTTTTGGTTGGTGCTCTTTTGATCTTGGGCGATCGTGTAAAATGTATTCCCATTTACCTCGTACCCTTGGTAAGTCAATACAGTCGAAGATGGTCCCCTGGCCAACGAGTACAGCTCATCTCCAACAATGTTGTTACCCATGAGATGTGTTTGCAACCAACTGCCGAAAGTCCTGATGTGTTCACATGTAATCCAGTCGTCAGACTGCTCCGGGTGTTTGGAGCGCAGAAAATTCTTGTGTTCATTGACATACGGGGTCACCAAGGTAGAATTCTGTAGAACTGTGTAGTGTGCTTGAGTCCAAGAATGCCCGTCCCTACATATTATTGCATCCGCTCCTAGCGTGCCTTTTCCAGTCAGTCTCCCCTCATACCGCGATTGAGGGAGACCAATTGGCTTAAGGTCAGGAATAAAGTCAATACAAAACCCAATGACCTCCTCTGTTTGATGGCCCATGGAGATGCTTCCTTCTGGCCTAGCACGGTTACGAACATATTTCTTTAAGACTCCCATGAACCTCTCAAAGGGGAACATATTGTGTAGAAATACAGGACCCAGAATGGCAATCTCGTCGACTAGATGAACTAGGACGTGCGTCATGATATTGAAGAAGGATGGTGGGAACACCAGCTCGAAACTGACAAGACATTGCACCAAATCATTCTTTAACCTTGGTAGGATATCTGGATCGATTACCTTCTGAGAGATTGCATTGAGGAATGCACATAGCTTCACAATGGCTAATCGAACGTTTTCCGGTAGAAGCCCCCTAAATGCAACCGGAAGCAGTTGCGTCATAATCACGTGGCAGTCATGAGACTTTAGGTTATGGAACTTTTTCTCTGCCATATTTATTATTCCCTTTATATTGGACGAGAAGCCAGACGGGACCTTCAAACTGAGCAGGCATTCAAAGAAGATTTCCTTCTCTTCTTTGGTAAGAGCGTAGCTGGCAGGACCTTCATACTGCTTTGGATGCATGCCGTCTTTTTCGTGCACACGTTGCTGGTCCTCCCGTGCCTCCGGTGTATCTTTTGTCTTCCCATACACGCCCAAGAAGCCTAGCAGGTTCACGCAAAGATTCTTCGTCACGTGCACCACGTCGATTGCAGAGTGGACCTCTAGGTCTTTCCAATAGGGTAGGTCCCAAAATATAGATTTCTTCTTCCACATGGGTGCGCGTCCCTCAACGTCATTCGGAACAGATTGTCCGCCAGGACCCTTTCCATAGATTACTTGTAAATCCTTGACCATATCAAGTATGGCATCACCGGTACGGAGGGCAGGCTTCTTCCGGTGCTCTGCCTCACCTTTGAAATGCTTGCCTTTCTTTCTTAAGAGATGGTTGGTCGAAAGAAATCGACGATGTCCCAGGTACACATTCTTCCTGCATTTGTCCAAATATATACTTTCGGTATCATCTAAACAGTGCGTGCATGCGTGGTATCCCTTGTTTGTCTGTCCTGAAAGGTTACTAAGAGCAAGCCAATCATTGATGGTTACAAACAGCAACGCATGTAGGTCAAATTCCTCCTGTTTGTGCTCATCCCACACACGTACACCTTCTCCATTCCACAGCTGTAAAAGTTCTTCAACTAATGGCCATAGGTACACATCAATGTCGTTGCCGGGTTGCTTAGGGCCTTGGATGAGCACTGGCATCATAATGAACTTCCGCTTCATGCACAACCAAGGAGGAAGGTTATAGATACATAGAGTCACGGGCCAGGTGCTATGATTGCTGCTCTGCTCCCCAAAAGGATTAATGTCATCTGCACTTAAACCAAACCATACGTTCCTTGCGTCACCTGCAAAGTCCCCCCACCTTCTCTCGATTTTTCTCCACTGCGACCCGTCAGCGGGTGCTCTCAACTTCCCATCTTTCTTACGGTCTTCTTTGTGCCATCGCATCAACTTGGCATGCCCTTTGTTTCTGAACAGACGTTTCAGCCGTGGTATTATAGGAGCATACCACATTACCTTGGCAGGAACCCTCTTCCTGGGGCGCTCGCCCTCAACATCACCAGGGTCATCTCGTTTGATCTTATACCGCAATGCACCGCATACCGGGCATGCGTTCAAATCCTCGTACTCACCGCGGTAGAGGATGCAGTCATTAGGGCATGCATGTATCTTCTGCACCTCCAATCCTAGAGGGCATAGAACCTTCTTTGCTTCGTACGTATTGTCGGGAAATTCGTTATCCTTTGGAAGCTTCTTCTTCATTATTTTCAGTAGCTTCCCAAATCCGTTGTCAGATACACCATTGTCTGCCTTCCATTGCAGCAATTCCAGTGTGGTATCGAGCTTTGTGTTGTCATCTTCGCAATTTGGGTACAACCCTTTTTTGTGATCCTCTAACATGCGATCGAACTTCAACTTCTCCCTTTCACTTTGGCATTGTCTCTTTGCATCAACAATGACCCGGCGAAGATCATCATCGGGCACATCGTCTGGTTCCTCTTGATCTTCAGCTTCCCCCGTTGCAGTATCACCGTATTGAGGGGGATAGTTGTCATCATCCTCTTCTTCTTCGTTGTCTTCCATCATAACCCCTCTTTCTCCGTGCTTGGTCCAAACATTATAGTGTGGCATGAAACCCTTCTCAAGCAGGTGGACGTGAAGGGTTTTCAAGTTAGAGTAATCCTTCGTATTCTCACAGACAAGGCATGGACAATACATAAAACCATTCTGCTTGTTTGCCTCAGTCACTTCGAGAAATTTATGCAGGCCCTCAAGATACTCGGAGGTGCGTCGGTCACCGTACATCCATTGCCGGTTCATCTGCGTGCATTATATAATTAAGTGTATCAAAAACCATTACAGAACATCATGAATAGAGAAGTGACTAAATTAATACAAGTTCATCATCACATTAAAACCAAAGTACAGTAGTGATCAAATGTTATTACTGAAAAAATAAATACATAAAGTTCATACATATATAGTTCTCATAAAACAACATATAGCTCTCTAGAGCATCTAATTAAAACATACATTGAAACTATGAAAAACAACAACAAATGCGATCATAATCGCAACTAATGTAACAATTAATCCAACGGCATAATGATACCAAGCCTCATTATGAATGGCATATTTTCTAATATTTCTAATCTTCAAGCGCATTGCATCCATCTTGATCTTGTGATCATCGACGACATCGACAACATGCAACTCCAATTCCATCTTCTCCTCCTCAATTCTTTTCATTTTTTTCTTCAAATAATTGTTTTCTTTTTCAACTAAATTTAACCTCTCGACAAGAGGGTCGGTTGGAATTTCCGGTTCACATACCTCCTAGATAAAAACATCTATGTCACGTTGGTCGGCATAATTGTCATAAACACTAAATGAAACAAATCATAATAAAGGATAATATACCACATCCGAATCATAGACAGGACGAGGGCCGACGGGGGCGGATACCAAAGTCATAGCACTATATAATAACAAACAATAATAAAAGTAAGAAAATTATACAAGTATCTATCTAAATCATACAAGTAAGAATTTTTTTCTTTTAAAAAGAAGATAAGAACAAGAGGCTCACCACGGTGGTGCCGGCGACGAGATCGGTGCGGGCGATCGACGGCGGTGAGGACGGGGACGGGGACGGCACCCTACACATGTGCAGACTCTAAGAAGTTAATTTCAGCTCAAATTGTGCATCTAAATCAAAAGAACTCCCACATACACTCCTCCACTAAAACCCACAAACCACTCTACTTCTACAGCATTTGAAATGAGCTAAACTAGCAGTGAGAGATGAAACGATGAAGTTGCTAACCTTTTAGAACACTTGTGTAGTTGGTGCACCGCCAAACCTAGACAAATCTTGGGGAAAGTGGAGCTTGGAGGTCGAGCTTGGAGAGGAGAAAGCTTAAGTGTGACTCGGGCATTTCATCGAACACCTCATGTGCATAGGAGGTGAGAGCAGAGCAGCACACACCTCCCACACCGGCCGGCCAAAAAACAGAGGAGTGAGCGGGCAGGGGAGAGCATATATATAGGCATCTCTTTAGTCCCGGTTCGTGGCTAGAACCGGGACAGAAGACACACCTTTAGTCCCGGTTCCAGCCACCAACCGGGACTAAAGGGGCTGTGCCAGGAGCGAGGACCTTTAGTCCCGGTTCGTGTCTGGAACCGGGACTAAAGGGGTCAGACGAACCGGGACTGGTGCCTGCCGTGGCCCGGCCGGCGCCCTGGCCTCACGAACCGGGACTGATGCACCCATTGGTCCCGGTTCATAACAGAACCGGGACTAATGCAATTATCTGGCCTGGACCAAAGCCCTGTTTTCTACTAGTGTCTGCTAGCCATTCAGCTCGACGCGGGAATAGTACATGTCTTGGACTCGAGACGTAAAGAGCCTAAGGAGTGGGCGGACATGAGTCAAATGCTCTAGAAGTAAGTTCAATCATTATCGCACCATATCGGCAACTTTCGTTCATTTCCTGATATCAAGTAATTATTTTCTTTGCCGGGCAGGGTTTGGAAAAAGTTCACCAACCAGGTTAGGGGTGAATGGAAAAAGGAGCTGCGATTTTCACGCCCCAAATTAGTAAGTACTACTAGCTAGTTCCGCGCATCTCTCATTGATTCTAGTTTCAATATCATTATCATGCTTGATTATCATTTTGATTGAACTCTATTCTCATAAAGTGCTTGTGGCAGGAACCCGGGAATAATTTATGTGGATACTACGTTTGCGAGTTCATTCGCCACAAGATCTCTGAGCGGGGCAGATCTGAAGAACAATTTGAAGTACGTAAACAATATTCACAATTTTATTTTATTACCATCAATTGTGTTGAGTTTATATATATATATATATATATATATATATATATATATATATATATATATATATATATATATATATATATATATATATATATATATATATATATATATATATATATATATATATATATATATATATTGACCCCCTTCTTTAAATTAGATCTGGCGGAAGCAAGACCAACTCCTACCAACTGATCGCATATGAGCAATTCAAGAGGAATTGGCGGGATTCTTTGTTGAGCATGTCATACCTACAGACGGAGAATACCATCAGGATTTGCAAAGCGAGATTGTGGTAATTAGATATTAGGGATCGTAAGAGATGTTATATTGTATATATGCATGAACGTGTACTATATGTAGTAGCGTCGAATAGATATACGAAAACTTGTTGTTCGACCAAGCACCGAGAAAGAGAGGTCACTTCTCTCTATATATTGATCATGACGATGTTGTGTAATGGTTCGTTCATTGCTATATGTAGTAGCTAGCGTCGAGTTGAATGAAAAGCATAAAATAAAAATGAAAACCCTAAATGTAAAGGAATTGAATGGTAAACACAAAAAGAAAAGGGGAAACACAATATGAAACCCCTAAACCCCTCCTTTAAAAAAAACCAGCACCTGGCAGTGCTGACGCGTGGCTGCCTTCTAGTCCCCACCAACCGGAACTAGAGGTCCTCCTGCCTGGGCGCCCACAGCGGCCACGTGGAGCTCCTTTAGTCCCGGTTCGTAACCCAACTGGGACTAAAAGTGGGGGCCTTTAGTCCCGATTGTTCAGTCCCGGTTGCAGAACCGGGACTAAAGGCCCTCTGGAACCGGGACTGATGCCCTGTTTTCTACTAGTGTACGCAGTGGGACTCCGGTTCGTACATTGCCCAACTATCCACCAACTAGTTCTCGTTGATTCAACACTATCATATTTACCCTTACAATCTCTTTTGAAACATGTAGGGAACCGGTGCAGAGAGCCCAGTCACTCCGGTCTGGCGAGGTGGTGCTGGTCTTGGCGGTGCTGGCGGCGATGATCCTAGTCTTGGCTGAACGATGATGTTTTCCATGTCTTGCAATGCTTTCCATGTTCCATTCTTCTTAGCGTTCTTTAGATGACGATGATGTCCATGTCTTATACTTATGTTTATGAAGTTTCGACGATGATGATGTTGATCTTTAGATGATGTGATGTTGATGATCTTTAGATGATGATGATCTTTAGATGATGATGTTGATGATCTTTCATATTATATAGATGAGGTTCTGGACATTCAATATATTTCTGTCTATATATGCTTTGCTGTGAATTTGAATGAGAAATGCAAAAACAGAGCATATTTTTAGAAAACAGAACAGATCTATGCCGACGGCCTAGCCGTCGGCATAGATAAGGCCAGGAGGTACCAGTGGACGACACGTGGCAGACGTATGCCGACGGCTAGGCCGTCGGCATAGACGAAATATATGCCGGCGGCTTGGCCGTCGGCATAGCCCGCTGCCAGTAGGCGCCCTGGAATTGACACGTGGCGCGTATAAGCCGACGGCCAGGCCGTCGGCTTATACGCGCCACGTGTCACCTCCCATTCGTGACACTTGGTGACGGCGCCGTCAGTTGACGCCCGGTGATTTTCTGTGCCGACGGGTATTCTATGCCGACGGCCGTATGGATGCCATCGGCGTATATAGCTATGCCGACGGCATTTCTATGCTGACGGTCTGACAGGACTACGCCGACGGGTCTATGCCGACGGCTGCCGTCGGCATAGGGCTATACCGACGGTATACGGCCTATGCCGACGGCCTTTGGCCGTCGGCGTAGGGGGTTATTCCGGTAGTGATAGATCCAAAGGCTTTCGCAGCTAAAGGAGAGCCTCCACATCTGTCCAGAATCTTTTCAACCATGTCACTTAGCTCAGCTGTGTTTGGCTTTTGTGAAAAGAATGCTCTATTCTCAAATATTTCCTTCAGAAATACTTTAGGTAGCTTTCCGAGAACATGACTATCATCAATACACACCTTCATCATTTCAGCTACTTTCTCCTTATGAGTGGTCATCCACTACAGAATTTTCATCTTTACCGAGTACCTAAAAAAACTCGGTAAAGGCTTTGCCGAGAATTGTTCTCGGCAAAGAATACTCGGCGTACACCTGTCAGGCAAACAGATTTTTGCCGAGTACCATTTGTCGAACACTCGGCAAAGACTTTGCCGAGCGCCAAATGTAAGTACTCGGTGAAAAAAATGTGAACAAACGGACGGAGCAGACAGCACCGTAGCCACGTGGCGCAGTTGGTCTGCCGAGAGCACCACTCGGCAAAGGTGGTGAACAGAAAAAAAAAATAGCGCCGCCCAATCCCGTCTCAGATCCAATGGCGGCCAAATCCCAGCGCCGGCGCTGCTATGGTCGCGTGCACCGCTGCTAGTGGTGCTTGCCGTCCCGTGCGCCCCGCGATGGCCCCGTGCTGGTTACCGCAGTGCAGCCGCCTGCTAGCGCTGCTTGCCGTCCCGTACACCCGTCGCCATGGCCGCTCCACGGCTGGCGCACGAGCGATGCTCATGACCTGCTGGCGGCTGGTGGTGGTGCGCGTGCAAAGCCGTCCTGGCACCACCTCCATCACCGCTGCAGCAGCCGCCCCTTGCCCGCCAGCAGCTCGAGCGGTGAGGACGCCGCCGTGCTCCTGTCGTCGACGACAGCGGCTGCAGCCGTGGGGCCGAATCACCATGGCCACCAGCTCGCGTCCGAATCGTCGGGAGGCACGCGCCATAGGGGTGTAGGAGCGGCGGCCGCCGGGTGTGGGCGCGGCGCCCACGGAGTGCATGCGCACGGCGTCGACAGCCTGCGCACGCGATGGCGCGTGGGGGCGGAGAGGTAAGGGGAGGGCGGAGGCGCGCGAGGTCAGCTCCCGGCAGCAGCGCGCGAGGGCGGCGGCGCGCGAGGGCTGCTCCCGAGCGTAGCGAGTCCTCCATGCATGTGAAGAAAGACTTCACGCGTGTGTTCTGCGCTAGGGATAAGATCCCGTACGTGGCCTTATTTGTCTCCACCAATGGGCATTCAGCTTGCCACGTCAGTAATCCATGCGCTGGATGCTCATTGGTGGATGGTGTGTTTCTTTGCCATGTTTTAAATATAGCTAATGGTCACCGAAAAATATCAAATTTTGGCACGGATCATGTAATGATATATTTCAGGTGTACAAAAAATTTCACAGCCAACAGATGAAGTGGTGGTCACTTTGCATGCAAACTTGGTTTGTTCCGTCTCGTAACCTAGTTCTTCCTCGGAGATGGTCTCGTTTGTAAGAAGTCTATGTGATAATTTTTACGAAACATTCCCAAATTTTTACCACAGTTTGTAGGTGCCATATGAAGGCACCATGCCAAGTTTCGTGTTTTTCAGACTTCGTTAGGATTTTTTAAAATTAAATAACCACTAAATTCAATGTTTGAACTCGAGTCTTTGCACCCTCATGTTTGAAATTGCTTTACTTTTCATGGATAAGGCATAAACATGGACTCAAGAATACAAATATGATTTTTCAACTCATTTGTGACGACCATTTCATGTACCCTGATGGGCTGGGAGTACCACAGTCCCTCTAACCATCCAACCACAGGTTGGTTCGCTCTTACTGTAATGCTTGACCGACGGGTCAGCATGTTCGTTCTACCTGCTAGTATAATACTACATGGAAGCCAGCGGTTGCACTTGCACACGACGCTCAACCAACAAAAAAAAATGGCGACCTCACCATGCCGCGCGTCCCTCGTCTTCCTCCTCCTCGTCCTGCTGCTAGTGCACCGGCACGGCGCGGCTGCTGACGAGAGGCAGCTTCTCATCCAGATCAAGCACGTGTGGGGCGACCCGCCGGTGCTCGCGGCGTGGAGCAACGGCTCGGGATCGGGCGACCACTGCTCCTGGCCTTACGTGACCTGCGACGTGCCGTCCGGGCACGTCGTGAGCCTCTCCCTCGGTAACACCAACGTCACCGGCCCGTTCCCGAACGCCATCGGAGGCCTCTCCGGCCTCACGAGCCTCAACCTCTCCTACACCAACATCAGCGGCACCTTCCCGACCAGCGTGTACCGATGCGCTTCTCTGCGGCACCTCGATCTGTCCCTTACCTACCTCGGCGGCGAGCTCCCCGCCGGCATCGGCCGCGCGCTCGGGCAGAACCTCACCTCTCTGATGCTCAACGGCAACTATTTCACCGGTACCATCCCCACCTCTTTGTCCCAGCTACGGAACCTCCAGTCGCTGGGGCTGGACAACAACTACCTCGCCGGCACCATCCCGGCCGAGCTGAGCGACCTGACTAGCCTTCAGACACTCACGCTCGCGAACAACTGGTTCAGCGCCGGCGAGCTGCCGGCGTCGTTCAAGAGCCTGACCAAGCTGAAAACCTTCTGGGCGAAGAATTGCAGCCTCATGGGCGACTTCCCGGGCTATGTGACGGAGATGCCGGAGTTGGAGGTGCTCGACCTCTCCGTCAACTACTTGACCGGAAGTATACCTCCGGGCATCTGGAACCTCACCAAGTTGCGACTTCTGACTATATATGCAAACAACCTCACCGGAGAGGTCGTCGTCGATGGTGATTTCGGCACGGTGAATTTGGTGATGATCGACCTGTGGGCGAATCACAGGCTCAGTGGTCCGATTCCGGAAGCCTTCGGTCACTTGCCCAAGCTTGAAACGTTGAGCTTGTTCCGCAACAACTTCTCCGGTGAGATACCGGCCAGCATCGGCCGGTCGCCTTCATTGGTGAGGCTGAAATTGTTCAGCAATCGTCTCAACGGCACGCTCCCTCGGGACCTCGGCAAGAGCTCATCGGGGTTGATTTCTATTGAAGTTGATAACAACGAGATCACTGGCGTGATACCGGAGGGGCTTTGCGCCAACGGCAAGTTCCAGGCGTTCACTGCCATGAACAACCGCTTGAACGGCTCCATCCCAACAGTCCTTGCCAGTTGCCCCACGCTCATCGCCCTTTACCTCGACAACAACCAGCTATCTGGGGAGATACCAGAGGGTTAGTGCGACAACGGCAAGTTTGCGTATCTTACCGTCGGGCAAAACCGCTTGAACGGTTCCATCCCAGCAGGGCTCGCTCGTTGTGCCACCCTCAAGCGACTGATACTTCATGACAACAAGCTTTCTGGCAAGGTGCCTTTTTTCTTTTAGACAACCACGCAAGGATTCTTCTTGGTGTATCGAAAGTGTGTGAGAAATAAATTTATAGTTTTATACTCCCTCCGTTCCAAAATATAGTGCGTCATCGGTTTCCGCACTTCAACTTTGACCATAAATTTGACCAACGAGACCGACTGTGGCGGGGGCAAAAATTATACCAGTGAATTCGTATTCGAAAGAAGTTTTCAATTATATAATTTTTGCACCCGCTGCAGTCGGTCTCGTTGGTTAAATTTATGGTCAAAGTTGAACCTCGGGAAGCGCGGGCGCACTATATTTTGGAACGGAGGGAGTAGTATATATATGATTAACATAAGGAAAAAATTATATTTTCCATCCCTAATTCTCTCAAAAGTATAGAAATGGTCCCTCAGTTTCAAAATCAACAAATTTTTGTCCCTCAACTTCTTAAACCGGATAACATTAGTCCCTCGTACGGCTTAAAATGATTTCGTTGATGACATGACATGGTTGTAGTTGGCATCTTATCGAAGACCTGTCAGTGCGCCTGGCACATTTTAGGACGGTGGTGTCGAGGGCCACACAGCAGGTCTACGAAATGCCTTTCATCGATGCCGAGGCCATGCACAGCACCCAGCCTGGCATCGTGGTGCCTCCGCTGAGACCACGAGGTTGCAGTCCGTGTCCTCCTGCCTCACCGCATACGAGACCGGCCGTACGCGTCGCCGCCTAGTCGTCGTTCAACAGGCCAGCACCACCGCGCTGGGAGGAGTAGCTGTTGTACAGCACGCGGGTTGCGGCCTGTCGCGCACTCGGCACTCGAGGGTCACCGATGTGCTCGGGGGAAGTAAATTGCTCAAAAACACCAAATTTGTGGCTAGGTTACTCTAAAACTATCGTTTTTGTCAAAAATCACAAAAGACCACCAACTTTGTGGCAAGTGAGTAACAAATCGCACTGATTCGAAATTGAGCGCGTCTAACAGCAAAACTGACGGGTGGGACCCGTCTGTCCGGGCTGATGTGGCGAAGACTAGTCCTAGTCAATCTTTGACCTGCTGAGGACCGGGTGGGACCCGTCAATCATCGATGTCCAGGCTTCACGAGAACCAGGCAGGAAGAAAGATGCTGGGCGATGCAGTCTACTTGAAGCAGACGGTGGACTACTAGATGATGATGACCAGACTCGCTTAAACAATGGCATCGATCGACTGATCAAGTGGCTGTCAGAGGATGCACCTGCTGCTGCTGAAGGACGGCCGAGGGTCTTCTCTGTTCTATGGAAGTACTACAGACGAGATCTTGACGAAGAGGATGATGATGAAAGTGAATATGAATCAAACACACCTTCTTTGGATCCTGAAGAAAGTGAAGAAATAACGTTGCACAGCTCATACGATAGCAACAATGACAGTGGCAAAAGCGAATCGTACAGTCTACGATCTTGGGATGATGTTAAGAGGGAATCAGCGTTAGCGGCTCGTATTGCACGGGGAGTGTACCAACATCCCTCCGTGGTGAGCTCGTTTGGTTGCAAGGCCCGCAGCAGTGTGACAGAAACCTATGGGAGAATGAAACCTCTTGGGCTTTTATTGCGGGAAATAGTAGAACAAGTTGCGCCCCTTCCAGCTGAAAAAGAAGACACGCTGCTGAGGAAGACGGAAGTGGAGGAGCCGAGTACAGAGGGTGAGGAGGAACACGAGGTCACGCAACTCGCCAAGAAACTTCAGAGGTATCTGAAAGGTAAACGCTTCTTGATTGTTCTTGAAGATGTCCAGTGCGGCAGACAATTATGGGATAGAATTCTATCTGCTCTGTTACATGTTGACGATGATTGTCCTCCTGGTAGCGCTATAATCATGACCACGTCGTCTCGTGAAGCGGCCGAGTCATCTTCTCCTCGCAAAATCTTCGAAGCTCAAAGCCTATATGCCGCTTTCCGCAATAAAGCCGAGGAGCTTATTGGTGCATCAGAATACTGCTCTATGGAAGTTATAGAATCCATTTTACACTACTGTCACCCTGATGCTTTTGCAATGAAGATGGTCCTACATCTCCTCTATGTTAATCCCAACAAGACAGAAGATGAGCTGATGGGGACGCCCCCCCCCCCCCTCCCCTCCCTCCCCGCGTCGCTCCCGTGTGGCGACCGGGGGGAAACCCTAGCCGCCAGCTTCGAACCTCCCCTCTTCCCTTCCCTCCCTCGCCGCCGCCAGACCTCGCTGTCGGGCAAAGCCCGCCGGCGCCGGTGGTGGCGGGGCTGCATCTCCATCCCGCTCGGAGGCAGTTGGCGCGGGTCGACGGCGTCCGGCGGTGCTTCGCGCTGGTGAGGGGCGCGGAGGCGCGGCGGCGGGCCCTGGCGGCGGGGTTGTGAGGGCCTGGCGGCGGCGCGGTGGGCTTCACGGGGTGGCTCTCGCTCGTGGCTGCGGTGGCGGCCTGGTCTAGGCTCGGCCAGATCTGGCGGGCCGGCGGCCGCGGGCGGCGCGCGGCGCCTCGCCGGCGGGCGTGGTCGCGTCTGCTGCGGCGTGCGGCGCGGTGGACGGGCTCGGGGCGGGCGCGCGAGCTGGTGGTGCGTGCTGGCCGACCTCCAGTCGGGCCTCCCCTGTTCCGGCCCCTGGATGACGGCGGGCGGCGCGGGGTGGCGCTCCGGTGAGCGCTCTTGGCTGCGGGTGAGGGTTGGCTTCGCGCTCCTTGTCGATGGTTGGGCGAGCTGTCGTTGGTGGCCTCGCGTCGAGCTGCGTCGGCCGCCACGGTGAGGCGACATGGGGGTGTGTCCGGTGGGGAGTTCTCAGGAGGGATGGGAGGCCCCGATGGCCACCCGTCGCCGGTGCGGGGGTGCACCGGTCCGGATGCGTCAGCTCCTCCTCCCCCTTTCCTCGGTCGTGTGCCATCTGGCGGGGTTCTGGCGATGTTCGAGGCAGGGCGGTTGTTGGCTGTTCCATAGGCGGGGGCTGCCAGTCAGGCCAAAGCCATGGCCTTTGGGTGTTCACGGAGTTGCTTGGATGCAGGGCGGCGGGAGACACGGTGTTCGTGGGCGGAGCGCGCGTCTTGGGTGCGGTCGGGCAGCCATGGTCACGTGGGTGACATGGTTGGTGATGTATGGCGTAGCATGGTGGTTTGGCGGAGGGTTAACACCGGGGTGCATAACTTGCCCGGTCTTCTCCGGCCGACGGTGCCGGCGGCCGCGGGTGTCGTTTCCTTCATGAAGGCTCCGTCGTGGTGTTCTCTTCTCTCCACGTTGCTCCGGGTGAAAACTTGATCTTCGGGGTCGGGCGGTGGCGACTTTCGGTGTCGTGCCCTTCTTGAAGGCACCGCCTTGGAGTCCATGCTTCGCCATTGTCCCGCTTCACTTCTTCTCGGTGGCTAGGTCTCGGAAGGTCCTCGTCGGCCCCAAGTGGTTCCTTTTGGTAGTGTGCTTGGTGGTCGATTGGGTAGTGTTGCGGTGCATCGGCACCCTTGTATCTTGCCTTGGGTGTGTGTGTTGTGTGGGTTGGTGGCGTGTTGTATCCGGATTTGTATCTCTGGTCGTTGCTTTATATATAAAGCGGGGCGAAAGCCTTTTTCGGTAAGACGAGCTGATGAAAATTAACGAAAACCTATCAGAGTGTGAAAGGCTGAACAAAAGCATTGCTAAGCAAATGGTAATGTTTTGCTACAAAGAGTTGCCTAGCAAGTATTGGAGCTGCTTGATGTATCTTTCTATCTTCCCCAAATACCACAACATCAGGAGAACAAGCTTGGCTAGAAGATGGATTGCTGAGGGCCTCATAACTGCTAACCTTGGGACTGCAATGGATAGAAGCATGCATCAGGCAAGCGCAACAGATGAAGCCGAGCGCTGTTTCAATGCGCTCGTCACTCGAGGGTTCGTTCTTCCTTGGGAAATCAGTACTGCATGCAACATCAAGAGCATCAGAGTACACGATGAAGTTCGCGAGTTCATCACCGGAATTGCTGCAGATGTGAGCTTTGTGGACACAAACCTACCACCTCATTTGGCTCACCACCTTTCCATACACAGTAGAATAGGACTGCGAGCAACTGACTCCAGTCATCTTGTGGAAACTGACGGTGACGGGAATTGTATTGCAGCATATCTTCCATATTTGGCCAAGTCATCTCAGTGGCAACTACTGAAAGTGTTGGATCTAGAAGGCTGCAAGGGCTTGAAGAAGAAGCATTTGAAGAATATTTGCAAGATACTACTACTCAAATACTTAAGCCTCAGGAACACAGATGTTACTGAAATACCAAAGCAATTCGAGAAGCTGCAATGCTTAGAGACATTGGACATCCGGCAAACAGCGTTAAGGGCATTAGCCACAAAGTCTTTCATGCTTCCAATGCTAAAGTATTTGCTTGCTGGCCAGGCTGACTCTTCAAGCAACAGCTCGGTCTGCCTTCCCAGTGGCATCCGAAGAATGAAAAACTTGGAGATAATGTCCCATGTTGAAGTTTCCGATAATGTTGATGATTTAACTGATGTTGGACAGCTGCTACAGCTGAGGAAACTGGGTGTGATCCTCCATGCTAAGAATGGTGGCTTGGGTCTTCTTTTTCAACAGATTGAAAAATTGTATGATTGCCTCCGCTCTTTGTCAATCCGGATCAACCATCCAGTTAGAAGTGAGAGTACTGATGCAGAGGAGGTGGTTGCATTAGTCTGACCTTCAAAACTTCTTCTTGAGAACCTAAACATCAGTGGAATCGTAAGTTCTCTCGAATTGGAAGGTAGCACATCATAGAAAGCAGTTCCCGTGATGCCTACACCAACCGAAGAGGAAGCTAATGATGATGTTCATGAAACTTCGGATCAAGTTACTACTGAACTTCGTAGGTCGACCAGGGTACGTTCCGCACCAGAGTGGTACGGTAATCCTGTCCTGGAAGTCAAGTTGTTAGACAACGGCGAACCTACGAACTATGAAGAAGCTATGATGAGCCCGGATTCCGACAAATGGCTTCAGGCCATGAAATCCGAGATAGGATCCATGTATGAGAACAAAGTATGGACTTTGGTGGACTTGCTCGATGATCGGCAAGCCATTGAGAATAAATGGATCTTTAAGAAGAAGACAGACGCTGATGGTAATGTCACCGTCTATAAAGCTCGACTTGTCGCAAAGGGTTTCCGACAAGTTTAAGGAGTTGACTACGATGAGACTTTCTCACCCGTAGCGATGCTTAAGTCTGTTAGAATTATGTTAGCTATTGCCGCATTTTATGATTATGAGATCTGGCAAATGGACGTCAAAATGGCATTCCTTAACGGGTTTCTTAAGGAAGAGTTGTATATGATGCAACCAGAAGGTTTTGTCGATCCTAAGGATGCTAACAAAGTATGCAAGCTCCAGCGATCCATCTATGGACTGGTGCAAGCATCTCGGAGTTGGAATATTCGCTTTGATGAGGTGATCAAAACTTTTGGTTTTATACAAACTTACGGAGAAGCTTGTATTTACAAGAAAGTGGGTGGGAGCTCTGTAGCATTTCTAATATTATATGTGGATGACATATTGTTGATTGGAAATGATATAGAATTTCTGGAAAGCATAAAAGGATATTTGAATAAGAGTTTTTCAATGAAAGATCTCGGTGAAGCTGCTTACATATTGGGCATCAAAATCTATAGAGATAGATCAAAACGCCTAATAGGACTTTCACAAAGCACATACCTTGACAAAGTTTTGAAGAAGTTCAAAATGGATCAGTCAAAGAAAGGGTTCTTGCCTGTATTGCAAGGTGTGAAGTTGAGTAAGACTCAAAGCCCGACCACGGCAAAAGAAAGAGAAAGGATGAAAGTCATTCCCTATGCCTCAGCCATAGGCTCTATAATGTATGACATGTTGTGTACCAGACCCGATGTGTGCCATAAGTCTGGCAGGGAGGTACCAAAGTGATCCAGGAGTAGATCACTGGACAGCAGTCAAGAATATCCTGAAGTACCTGAAAAGGACTTAGGACATGTTTCTCGTTTATGGAGGTGACGAAGAGCTCGTCGTAAAGGGTTACGTCGATGATAGCTTTGACACAGATCCGGAAGACTCTAAGTCTCAAACCGGATACGTATTTATATTAAATGGTGGAGCGGTCAGTTGGTGCAGTTCCAAGCAGAGCGTTGTGGCGGGATCTACATGTGAAGCGGAATATATAGCTGCTTCGAAAGCAGCGCAAGAAGGAGTCTGGATGAAGGAGTTCATATCCGATCTGGGTAATACCTAGTGCATCGGATCCAATGACTTGTTGGGGAACGTTGCATGGGAAACAAAAATTTTCCTACGCACACATAAGATCTATCCATGGTGATGAGCATCTACGAGAGGGAGAGTGAATCTACATACCCTTGTAGATCGCTAAGCGGAAGCGTTAATAAACGCGGTTGATGTAGTCGAACGTCTTCGCGATCCAAATCGCCGAGCGTCCCGCGATCCAATCACGATCCTTCCGATCTAGTGCCGAACGGACGGCACCTCCGCGTTCAACACACGTACGGCTTGATGACGCCTTCACCTCCTCGATCCAGCGAGCGATGGTGAAGTAGTGGTTGAGTTCCAGCAGCACGACGGCGTGGTGATGGTGGTGAGGAACAATCTCTGCAGGGCTTCGCCAAGCGCTACGGAGATTATGACGGAGGAACTAGAGGGCTAGGGTTGCCGGCACACGGCTTGGGAAATCCTGATGTATCCCGTGTGCTAGCCCTGCCCCTCTATTTATATGTTGAGCCTTGGGGTCTAAACTTGGAGTAAAAGCCTCCTCCGGGTCGGTTTTGCCCGCACAAGGTCGGTTTGGCCCGCAGGGAAAGAGTCCAACTCGGATCCCTGCCGAACCGTGCACAGCCGCGCACAAGCGGTAGTACCGCTTCACACAAGCGGTAGTACCGCTTGGGCGGTAGTACCGCTTCACACAAGCGGTAGTACTGCTCGGGCGGTAGTACCGCTTCACCAAGCGGTAGTACCGCTTACGCGGCAGCAAAACTACTTTTGCACTTTCCAATACCTCGTGGGCTTTATCCCTTTGGCTCATATAAAGTGTTGCTGCACCCGAACACTTCGGTAAACATCCGGAACCCCTTCCGGTGAACTTCGGAACTCTTCCGGAGATCAAAACACTATTATCACATATATCAATCTTTACCTCCGGACTATTCCGGAGATCCTCGTCATGTCCGGGATCTTATCCGGGACTCCGAACAACTTTCGGTCACCAACATAATAACTCAATTATACTAATCGTCACCAAACGTTAAGTGTGTAGACCCTGCGGGTTCGAGAACTATGTAGACATGACCGAGACACCTCTACGGCCAATAACCAATAGCGGGACCTGGATGCCCATATTGGCTCCTACATATTCTACGAAGATCTTTATCGGTCGAACCTCTATGTCAAGGATTCAGTTAATCCCGTATGCTGTTCCCTTTGTTCTTCGGTATGTTACTTGTCCGAGATTCGATCGTCGGTATCACTATACCTAGTTCAATCTCGTTACCGGCAAGTCTCTTTACTCGTTCCGTAATACAAGATCCTGTGGCTAACTCTTTAGTCACTTTGCTTGCAAGGCTCAATGTGATGTTGTATTACCGAGTGGGCCCTGAGATACCTCTCCGTCATACGGAGTAACAAATCCCAGTCTTGATCCATGCCAACCCAACAGACACCCTCGGAGATACCTGTAGAGCACCTTTATAGTCACCCAGTTACGTTGCGACGTTTGATACACACAAGGTATTCCTCCGGTGTTAGTGAGTTGCATGATCTCATGGTCAAAGGAACAGATACTTGACATGCAGAAAACAATAGCAATAAACTGACACGATCAACTGCTACGTTTACAGTTTGGGTCTTGTCCATCACATCATTCTCCTAATGATGTGATCCCGTTATCAAATGACATCTCATGTCCATGGCTAGGAAACCTTAACCATCTTTGATCAACAAGCTAGTCAACTAGAGGCTTACTAGGGACACAGTGTTGTCTATGTACCCACACATGTATTTGAGTTTCCAATCAATACAATTATAGCATGGATAATAAACGATTATCATTAACAAGGAAATATAATAATAACCAATTTATTATTGCCTCTAGGGCATATTTCCAACAGTCTCCCACTTGCACTAGAGTCAATAATCTAGTTCACATCACTATGTGATTTACATTGTAATGAATCGAACACCCATGCAGTTCTGGTGTTGTTCATGTTTAGCCCTTGGAAGAGGTTTAGTCATCGGATCTGCAACATTTAGATCCGTGTGTACTTTGCAAATATTTATGTCGTCCTCCTTGATGTAATCGCGGATGGAATTGAAACGTCGCTTTATGTGTCTGGTCCTCTTGTGAAATCTTGGTTCCTTGGCTAGAGCAATGGCACCAGTATTATCACAAAACAGAGTCATTGGGTTAAGTGCACTAGGCACTACTCCAAGATCTGTCATGAACTCCTTCATCCAGACACCTTCCTTCGCCGCCTCCGAGGCAGCGATGTACTCCGCTTCGCATGTAGAATCTGCTACCACGCTTTGCTTGGAACTGCACCAGCTAACCGCACCCCCATTAAGAATAAATACGTATCCGGTTTGCGACTTAGAGTCATCCGGATCAGTGTCAAAGCTTGCATCGACGTAACCCTTTACGACGAGCTCTTGATCACCTCCATAAACGAGAAACATGTCCTTAGTCCTTTTCAGGTACTTCAGGATATTCTTGACCGCCGTCCAGTGTTCCATTCCTGGATCACTTTGAAACCTTCCGACCATACTTATGGCAAGGCTGACATCGGGTCTTGTGCACAGCATTGCATACATGATAGAGCCTATGGCCGAAGCATAGGGGATGACACTCATCTTTTCTCTATCTTCTGCAGTCACTGGGCATTGAGTCTTACTCAACTTCACACCTTGCAAAACAGGCAAGAACCCCTTCTTGGACTGATCCATTTTGAACTTCTTCAAAATCTTATCAAGGTATGTGCTTTGTGAAAGTCCTATTAAGCGTCTTGATCTATCTCTATAGATCTTGATGCCTAATATGAAAGCAGCTTCTCCTAGGTCCTTCATTGAAAAACTCTTGTTCAAATATTCCTTTACGCTTTCCAGCATTTCTATATTGTTTCCAATCAGCAATATGTCATCCACATATAATATTAGAAACGCTATAGAGCTCCCACTCACTTTCTTGTAAATACAAGCTTCTCCGTAAACTTGTATAAACTCGAACGCTTTGATCACATCATCAAAACGAAGATTCCAACTCCGAGATGCTTGCACCAGTCCATAAATGGATCGCTGGAGTTTGCAAACTTTGTCAGCATTCTCTGGATCGACAAAACCTTCTGGCTGCATCATATACAACTCTTCCTTAAGGTAACCGTTAAGGAACGCTGTTTTGACATCCATCTGCCAAATTTCATAATCGAAAAAGGCAGCTATTGCTAACATGATTCTGACGGACTTAAGCATCGCTACGGGTGAGAAGGTCTCATCGTAGTCAACTCCTTGAACTTGTGAAAAACCCTTTGCCACAAGTCGAGCTTTATAGACGGTGACATTACCGTCCGCGTCCGTCTTCCTCTTAAAGATCCATTTGTTCTGAATGGCCTTACGCCCTTCAGGTAATACTTCCAAAGTCCATACTTTGTTTTCATACATGGATCCCATCTCGGATTTCATGGCCTCTAACCACTTCTCGGAATCCGGGCCCATCATCGCTTCTCCATAGCTCGTAGGTTCATCGTTGTTTAACAACATGACCTCTAAGACAGGGTTGCCGTACCACTCAGGAGTAGTATGCGTCCTTGTCGACCTACGAGGTTCGATAGCAACTTGATCCAAAGCTTCATGATCATCATCATTAACTTCCTCTTCAGCTAATGTAGGCTCCACAGAAACAACTTTCTGCGCTGCGCTACTCTCAGGTTGAAGTAAAGGTTCAATAACCTCATCAAGTTCTATCTTCCTCCCACTCAATTCTTTCGAGAGAAACTCTTTCTCAAGAAATGTTCCGTTTTTAGCGACAAACACTTTGCCCTCGGATCTGAGGTAGAAGGTATACCCAATTGTCTCTTTTGGGTATTCTATGAAGACGCATTTCTCCGCTTTGGGTTCCAGCTTTTCAGGCTGAAGCTTTTTGACATAAGCATCACATCCCCAAACTTTAAGAAACGACAGCTTTGGCTTCTTGCCAAACCAAAGTTCATATGGCGTCGTCTCAACGGATTTCGATGGTGCCCTATTTAAAGTGAATGCAGCTGTCTCTAATGCATAACCCCAAAACGATAGTGGCAAATCGGCAAGAGACATCATAGATCGCACCATATCCAATAAAGTTCGATTACGACGTTCGGACACACCATTACGCTGTGGTGTTCCAGGCGGTGTTAATTGTGAAACAATTCCACACTGTCTTAAGTGACTGCCAAACTCATAACTCAGATATTCTCCTCCTCGATCAGATCGTAGGAATTTAATCTTCTTGTTACGATGATTCTCAACTTCACTCTGAAATTGTTTGAACTTTTCAAATGTTTCAGACTTGTGTTTCATTAAGTAAATATACCCATATCTACTTAAGTCATCAGTGAAGGTGAGAAAGTAACGATAACCACCGCGCGCCTCAATACTCATTGGACCGCACACATCAGTATGTATGATTTCCAATAAGTCACTTGCCCGTTCCATTATTCCAGAGAACGGCGTTTTAGTCATCTTGCCCATGAGGCATGGCTCACATGTGTCAAGTGATTCAAAATCAAGTGACTCCAAAAGTCCATCAGCATGGAGCTTCCTCATGCGTTTTACGCCAATATGACCTAAACGGCAGTGCCACAAGAAAGTGGTATTATCATTATCAATTCTACATCTTTTGGCATCAATGTTATGAACATGTGTATTATTACTATCGAGATTCAATAAGAATAAACCCCTCACATTGGGTGCATGACCATAAAAGATATTACTCATATAAATAGAACAACCATTATTCTCTGATTTAAATGAGTAACCGTCTCGCAATAAACAAGATCCAGATATAATGTTCATGCTTAACGCAGGCACCAAATAACACTTATTTAGGTTCATCACTAATCCCGATGGTAATCGAAGAGCGAGCGTGCCGACGGCGATCACATCAACCTTGGAACCATTTCCCACGCGCATCGTCACTTCGTCCTTTGCCAGCCTCCGTCTATTCCGCAGTTCCTGTTTTGAGTTGCAAATATGAGCAACCGCACCGGTATCAAATACCCAGGCACTACAACGAGAGTTGGTAAGGTACACATCAATAACATGTATATCATATATACCTTGTTTGTTGTTGGCCGCCTTCTTGTCAGCCAAATACTTGGGGCAGTTCCGCTTCCAGTGTCCAGTTCCCTTGCAATGAAAACACTCAGTTTCTGGTTTGGGTCCAGCCTTGGGTTTCTTCACGAGAGGAGCAACTGCTTTGCCACTCTTCTTAGAGTTACCCTTCTTACCCTTGCCATTTTTCTTGAAACTAGTGGTTTTATTGACCATCAACACTTGATGCTCCTTCTGAATTTCAGACTCAGCGACTTTCAGCATCGCAAACAGCTCGGCGACTGACTTGTTCATCCCGTGCATGTTATAGTTCAACACGAAGCTCTTGTAGCTAGGTGGCAATGATTGAAGAACTCTGTCAGTGATAGCCTCTGGCGGAAGGGGCATCCCTAACTCAGCCAGACGGGTGGAGTACCCAGACATTCTGAGCACGTGATCACTGATAGACCTGTTCTCCTCCATCTTGCAAGCATAGAACTTATCGGAGATCTCATATCTCTCGATCCGGGCATTCTTCTGAAAGATAAACTTCAACTCCTGGAACATCTCATATGCTCCATGACGTTCAAAACGTCTTTGAAGTCCCGGTTCTAAGCCATACAACATTGCACATTGAACTATTGAGTAATCATCAGAACGAGCCTGCCAGGCGTTCACAACGTCTAGAGACTCAACTGGAGCGGGTGGATCACCAAGCGGTGCATCAAGGACATAAGCCTTCTGGGAAGCCGTAAGGATAATCCTTAGATTACGGGCCCAGTCCACAAAGTTACTTCCATCATCTTTCAACTTAGCTTTCTCTAGGAACGCATTAAAATTCAGGGGTGCTACTGCGCGAGCCATGATCTACAACATAAATACTGCAAAGACAACTTAGACTATTGTTCTTAGATAATGAGTTTAGTTAATCATATTTAAAAAACTCCCACTCAAATTGACATCCCTCCGATCATTCGAGTGTAACATGATCCAAATCCACCAACTCAAGTCCGATCATCACGTGAGTTGAGGTGGTTTCAATGGTGAACATCTTCATGTTGATCATATCTACTATATGACTCATGTTCGACCTTTCGGTCTCTTGTGTTCCGAGGCCATGTCTGTACATGCTAGGCTCGTCAAGTTTAACCCGAGTGTTCCGCACGTGCAACATGGCTTGCACCCGTTGTATGCGAACGTAGAGTCTATCACACCCGATCATCACGGCGTGTCTCGAAACGACGAACTTTCGCAACGGTGCACACTTGGGGAGAACACAATTTATCTTGAAATTTAAGTGAGGGATCACCTTATAATGCTACCGTCGTCCTAAGCAAAATAAGATGCATAAAAGGATTAACATCACATGCAAATCATAAGTGACATGATATGGCCATGAACTTGTGCTTTTGATCTCCATCTCCAAAGCACCGGCATGATCTCCATCGTCACCGGCATGACACCATGATCTCCATCATCTTGATCTCCATCAACGTGTCGCCATAAGGTTGTCGCGCCGACTGTTGCTTCCACGACTATAGCTAACGTTTAGCGATAAAGTAAAGCATTACATAGCGCTTAATGATTGACACGCAGGTCATACAATAATTAAAGACAACTCTATGGCTCCTGCCAGTTGCCGTACTCATCGACATGCAAGTCGTGATATTCTATACAAAACATGATCATCTCATACATCACATATATCTCATCATGTAATTGGCCATATCATATCACATCATACCCTGCAAAAACAAGTTAGACGTCCTCTAATTGTTGTTGCAAATTTTACGTGGCTGCTACGGGTTTGCAAGAACCGTTCTTACCTACGCAAAACCACAACGTGGTGTAGTGATTGCTTTTTGATCTTCTAAAAGAACCCTCTTCATTGAAATCGATTCAACTAAAGTGAGAGAGACAGACACCCGCTAGCCATCTTTATGCAACGAAGTTACATGTTAGTTGAAGGAACCTGTCTCGCGTAAGTGTACGCGTAATGTCGGTCCGGGCCGCTTCATCTCACAGTACCGCCGAATCAAATATCAACTAGTAACGGCAAGCAATATGTATACACCCACGCCCACAACTCGTTTGTGTTCTACTCGAGATCTCATCTACGCATAGACCTGGCTCATGATGCCACTGTTGGGGAACGTTGCATGGGAAACAAAAATTTTCCTACGCACACATAAGATCTATCCATGGTGATGAGCATCTACGAGAGGGAGAGTGAATCTACATACCCTTGTAGATCGCTAAGCGGAAGCGTTAATAAACGCGGTTGATGTAGTCGAACGTCTTCGCGATCCAAATCGCCGAGCGTCCCGCGATCCAATCACGATCCTTCCGATCTAGTGCCGAACGGACGGCACCTCCGCGTTCAACACACGTACGGCTTGATGACGCCTTCACCTCCTCGATCCAGCGAGCGATGGTGAAGTAGTGGTTGAGTTCCAGCAGCACGACGGCGTGGTGATGGTGGTGAGGAACAATCTCTGCAGGGCTTCGCCAAGCGCTACGGAGATTATGACGGAGGAACTAGAGGGCTAGGGTTGCCGGCACACGGCTTGGGAAATCCTGATGTATCCCGTGTGCTAGCCCTGCCCCTCTATTTATATGTTGAGCCTTGGGGTCTAAACTTGGAGTAAAAGCCTCCTCCGGGTCGGTTTTGCCCGCACAAGGTCGGTTTGGCCCGCAGGGAAAGAGTCCAACTCGGATCCCTGCCGAACCGTGCACAGCCGCGCACAAGCGGTAGTACCGCTTCACACAAGCGGTAGTACCGCTTGGGCGGTAGTACCGCTTCACACAAGCGGTAGTACCGCTCGGGCGGTAGTACCGCTTCACCAAGCGGTAGTACCGCTTACGCGGCAGCAAAACTACTTTTGCACTTTCCAATACCTCGTGGGCTTTATCCCTTTGGCTCATATAAAGTGTTGCTGCACCCGAACACTTCGGTAAACATCCGGAACCCCTTCCGGTGAACTTCGGAACTCTTCCGGAGATCAAAACACTATTATCACATATATCAATCTTTACCTCCGGACTATTCCGGAGATCCTCGTCATGTCCGGGATCTTATCCGGGACTCCGAACAACTTTCGGTCACCAACATAATAACTCAATTATACTAATCGTCACCAAACGTTAAGTGTGTAGACCCTGCGGGTTCGAGAACTATGTAGACATGACCGAGACACCTCTACGGCCAATAACCAATAGCGGGACCTGGATGCCCATATTGGCTCCTACATATTCTACGAAGATCTTTATCGGTCGAACCTCTATGTCAAGGATTCAGTTAATCCCGTATGCTGTTCCCTTTGTTCTTCGGTATGTTACTTGTCCGAGATTCGATCGTCGGTATCACTATACCTAGTTCAATCTCGTTACCGGCAAGTCTCTTTACTCGTTCCGTAATACAAGATCCTGTGGCTAACTCTTTAGTCACTTTGCTTGCAAGGCTCAATGTGATGTTGTATTACCGAGTGGGCCCTGAGATACCTCTCCGTCATACGGAGTAACAAATCCCAGTCTTGATCCATGCCAACCCAACAGACACCCTCGGAGATACCTGTAGAGCACCTTTATAGTCACCCAGTTACGTTGCGACGTTTGATACACACAAGGTATTCCTCCGGTGTTAGTGAGTTGCATGATCTCATGGTCAAAGGAACAGATACTTGACATGCAGAAAACAATAGCAATAAACTGACACGATCAACTGCTACGTTTACAGTTTGGGTCTTGTCCATCACATCATTCTCCTAATGATGTGATCCCGTTATCAAATGACATCTCATGTCCATGGCTAGGAAACCTTAACCATCTTTGATCAACAAGCTAGTCAACTAGAGGCTTACTAGGGACACAGTGTTGTCTATGTACCCACACATGTATTTGAGTTTCCAATCAATACAATTATAGCATGGGTAATAAACGATTATCATTAACAAGGAAATATAATAATAACCAATTTATTATTGCCTCTAGGGCATATTTCCAACATGACTATCTTTTGTGACAACACTGGAGCTATTGCCATTGCCAAGGAGCCCAGGTTTCACAAGAGAACCAAGCACATCAAGCACCGCTTCAACTCCATTCGTAATTATGTTAAGGATGGAGACATAGAACTTTGCAAAGTACATACGGATCTGAATGTAGCAGACCCGTTGACTAAACCTCTTCCACGGGCAAAACATGATCAGCACCAAGACTCCATGGGTGTTAGATTCATAACTATGTAAACTAGATTATTGACTCTAGTGCAAGTGGGAGACTGTTGGAAATATGCCCTAGAGGCAATAATAAATTGGTTATTATCATATTTCTTTGTTCATGATAAAGGTTTATTATTCGTGCTATAATTGTATTGACCGGAAACTTAAATACATGTGTGAATACATAAACAAATACAATGTCCCTAGTAAGCCTCTACTAGACTAGCTCGTTGATCAAAGATGGTTAAGGTTTCCTAACCATAGACATGAGTTGTCATTTGATAACGGGATCACATCATTAGGAGAATGATATGATGGACAAGACCCAACCGTAAGCTTAGCATTTGATCGTATCACTGAGTTTATTGCTATAGCTTTCTTCATGTCAAGTATCTATTCCTAAGACCATGAGATCATGCAACTCCCGGATACCGGAGGAATACTTTGTGTGCTATCAAACATCACATCGTAACTGGGTGATCATAAAGATGCTCTACAGGTATCTCCGAAGGTGTCTGTTGGGTTGGCATGGATCGAGACTGGGATTTGTCACTCCGTATGACGGAGAGATATCTCTGGGCCCTCTCGGTAATACAACATCGTAAAGAGCTTGCAAGAAATGTGCCTAATGAGTTAGTCACGGGATCTTGTATTATGGAACGAGTAAAGAGACTTGCCGGTAACGAGATTGAACTAGGTATGGAGATACCGACGATTGAATCTCGGGCAAGTAACATATCGCTGGACAAAGGGAATTGCATACGGGATTAACCGAATCCTCAACATCGTGGTTCAACCGATAAAAGATCTTCGTGGAATATGTAGGAACCAATATGGGCATCCAGGTTCCGCTATTGGTTATTGATCAGAGAGGTGTCTCGGTCATGTCTACATGATTCTCGAACCCGTAGGGTTCGCACGCTTAACGTTCGATGACGCTAGAGTAGTATTGGGATATGTACGTTGGTGACCGAATGTTGTTCAGAGTCCCGGATGAGACCCCGGACGCCACGAGGAGTTCCGGAATGGTCCGGAGGTAAAGATTTATATATGGAAAGTTGTTTTCAGGGTTTCGAAAAAAGTTCGGTTTTTTTGGTATTGTACCGGGAAGCTTCCAGAAGGTTCCGGAAACTTCCAGAGGGGTCCGGAAGTCCACCAAGGGATCCACAACGTCCCAAGGGCTAACATGGGCTGAGGGGAGGCGCCCTGGCCTTATTGGGCCAGGCGCACTAGCCCTCAAAGGACCAGGCGCCTAGAGGAGAAGGGAGGAGTCCCGAAGGGACAAGAGGGGAAGAGTGACTTGGAATCCAACTCCTCTCCCTTGGCCGCCGGCCCTAGAGGGAAGAGGGGCTGGACTCCTAGCCCCTCCACCCATATAAATATAGAGGGGGCGCACCAAAGAAGAGACCAGCCCCTGGGCGCCCCTCTCTCTCCCATTACTCCACCAACTCGTCCCGACAACGCTTAGCGAAGCGCTGTCGGCGCTCCACCACCACCATCACCACCACGCCGTCGTGCTGGTTGTGATCCCATCTACTTCTCCTCTCCCACTTGCTGGATCAAGAAGGAGGAGACGTCATCGAGCCGTACGTGTGCTGAACGCGGAGGTGCCGTCCGTTCGGTACTTCATCGGTTTGGATCGCGATTGCATTGTGACGAGTACGACTACATCAACCGCGTAATATACGCTTCCGCTTAATACTACTTGTGAGCTGCGTTGGGATTTCCCCGAAGAGGAGGGGATAATGCAGTACAGTAGAGATAATTATTTCCCTGAGTTATGAAACCAAGGTTATCAATCCAGTAGGAGAATCACGCAACAACTCGTTAGCAGCACCTGCACACAAAACAACAAATCCTCGCACCCAACGCGAACAAGGGGTTGTCAATCCCTTGGTGGTTAATTGCAAGATTAAACTGTATGGTGATAGATAGATAGATCGAACAAAAATACAAAATAAAATAAATAAAGTAAAATTGCAGCAAGGTATTTTTAGGATTTTTAATATATAATAAAGGTAGATCCGGGGGGCATAGTTTTCACTAGAGGCTTCTCTCTTGAAAATAGCATACGGTGGGTGAAAAAATTACTGTTGGGCAATTGATAGAAAAGCAAATAATCATGACGATATCCAAGGCAATGATCATGTATATAGGCATCACGTCCGAGACAAGTAGACCGAAACGATCCTGCATCTACTACTATTACTCCACACATCGACCGCTATCCAGCATGCATCTAGAGTATTAAGTTCATAAAGAACGGAGTAACGCCTTAAGCAAGATGACATGATGTAGACAAAGTAAACTCACGCATGAATAAACCCCATCTTTTTAACATTAATAGCAATGATACATACGTGTCATGTCCCTTTCTGTCACTGGGATTGAGCAACGCAAGATCGAACCCATTACAAAGCACCTCTCCCATTGCAAGATAAATCAATCTAGTTGGCCAAACCAAATCAATAGATCGGAGAGAAATACGAGCTATAACAATCATGCATAAAAGAGTTTAGAGAAAACTCAAATAATATTCATGGATAATCTGATCATAAACTCATAATTCATCGGATCCCAACAAACACACCGCAAAAAGTGATTACATCGGATAGAACTCCAAGAACATCGAGGAGAACATTGTATTGAAGATCAAAAAGAGAGAAGAAGCCATCTTGCTACTAACCATGGACCCGAAGGTCTGTGGTAAACTACTCATGCATCATCGGAAGGGCAGCAAGGTTGATGGAGAGCCCCTCCGTGATCGAATCCCCCTCCGGCAGAGTGCCGGAAAATGCCTCCAGATGGGATCTCTCGAGAACAGGAAGCGGCGGAAAAAGTATTTCGTGGACTCCTCTGTTGGTTTCCCGATTTTAGAGTAATTATAGAGGTGGAATTAGGTCAAACGGAGCAGAGGTGGGCCCATGGGGCATCAGGGCATGCCACCCCCCCTGGGGCATGCCCTGGTGGCTCGTGGCCACCTCCTCTGTCTTCTGGCCCTCTCCCGAAGCTTCTAGTGTCTCTTATGTCCAGATAAAAATCTTCAAAAAGTTTCGTGGCATTTGGACTTCGTTTGGTACTGATATTCTGAAAAACCAAAAATAGGCAAAAAACAGCAACTGGCATTGGGCACTAAGTTAATAGGTTAGTCCCAAAAATGATATATAATTGCTTGTAAATGTATATAAAACATCCAAGATTGATACTATAATAGCATGGAACAATCAAAAATTATAGATACGTTGGAGACGTATCAAACATCCCCAAGCTTAATTCCTGCTCGTCCTCGAGTAGGTAAATGATAAAAACAGAATTTTGATGTGGAATGCTACCTATCATATTCATCATATACTTTCTTCTTTTGTAGCATGGACATTTGGACTTGAATGATTCAAAGCAATAGTCTATAGTTTGACATGAAGACATAAATACTCAAGCATACTAACAAGCGACCACGTCTTTCAAAATATCAACGCTAAAGAAAGTTATCCCTAGCCCATTATGCTCATTCATTGATCCATCCATGAAACACACTCAATATTAGCTGCACACAATGCACAAGTATGACAATAGTGCTCTCTAGTTGGTGCTTTGTAAGAGAAGATGGAGACTCAAAATAAAAATAAAAATTGCATAAAAGTAAATAGATAGGCCCTTCGCAGAGGGAAGCAGAGATTTGCAAAGGTACCAGAGCTCAAGGCTTAAATTAGAGAGATAAAATTATTTTGAGAGGCATGCTTTTCCTGTCAACGAAAACGACCGAGAATTCCCAATATCTTCCATGCTAGACACATTATAGGCGGTTTCCAAACAGAAAATAAAGTTTATTTCCTTTCTACCATTCTTTCACAATCCATGGCTAGCTGTATCCACGGGTGCTCTCCATACCAACACTTTCCAAGAAATTTATTATTATCATCATTTTTTTTTTCATTTTGGGACTGGGCATCCCTATTACCTGCCACTCTCTCGTGCAATGACAAGTGAATAAACACTCATCGTGAGAATAACACACCTAGCATGGAAAATATTGGCCACCCCCTGCCGCTTCATGAGCGGTACGGGCACACAAAACAGAAAATCATTTTGAAAAATTAGAGTTGGCACATGCAAATTTACTTGGAACGGCATGGAAATACCGGATATAGGTAGGGGTATGGTGGACTCATTTGGCACAACTTTAGGTTTAAGGAGTTGGATGCACAAGCAGTATTCCCGCTTAGTACAAATGAAGGCTAGCAAATAGATTGAGAAGCGACCAACCAAAAAGCGAAAACGGTCATAAACATGCATTGAACATAACTAACACCGAATAATGCACCATAAGTAGGATATAATTTCGGTGCATAACTATTGACTTTATGTGCATGCATAGGGAATCACAAACCTTAACACCAATATTCTTACTAAATCACAATTACTCACTAACATGACTCACATATTATCATCTCCATATCGCAAAACTATTGCAAGGAATCAAACTTATCATATCCAATGATCTTTCATGAAAGTTTTATTATATCCCTCTTGAATATTCATCACTTTGGGGCCAAATTCATATCTTGTGCAAATTACCATTATTATTGTTAACTCTCAAAAAGATATAAGTGAAGCATGAGAGTGCAAATATTTCTTCAAAATTTTAATCTTATCAACTCTCAAAATAATATAAGTGAACCATGACAGTTCAAATATTTCTTCAAAATATAGCCACCGCCGTGCTCAAAAAGATTTAAGTGAAGCACTAGAGCAACTGCCTAGCTCAAAAGATTTAAGTGAAGCATATAGAGTATTCTAACAAATCATGATAAATGTGTGGCTCTCTCAAATAGGTGTGTCCAGCAAAGATGATTGTGACAAACTAAAAAGCAAACAAAGCAAAGACTCATATAATACACGACACTCCAAGTAAAACACATATCATGTGATGAATAAAAAATATAGCTCCAAGTAAAATTACCGATAGTTGGTAGAAGAAAGAGGGGATGCCTTCCGGGGCATCCCCAAGCTTAGATGCTTGAGTCTTCCTTGAATATTACCTTGGGGTGCCTTGGGAATCCCCAAGCTTAGGCTCTTGGCACTCCTTATTCCTTCATCTATCGTGATCTCACCCAAAACTTGAAAACTTCAATCACACAAAACTCAACAAAACCTTCGTGAGATCCGTTACTATAACAAATAAATCTTTAACTTTAAGTACTATGGTAAATTGATTCATATTTAATATTGGCATAATGCTACTGTACTCAAACTTCTCCATGACTCATACCCCCCGATACGATCCATAGATTCATCAAAATAAGCAAACTATGCAACAAAAACAGAATCTGTCTAAAACAGAACAGTCTGTAAAGATCTATTTAAAAACTATACTTATGCAACTCCAACAATTCTGAAAAATTAGGACAACGTGGGAAATTCATATACCAATACTGCGTAAAAATTTTAGATTTTTCTGACTCTCCAGTATAGAATTAAAATTCCAGAACTGGACGCAAAACTTTCTGTTTTCCAAACAGCATCAATTATACTATCTTCCAAATCATCCCAAAGGCATTACTTGGCACAAACATTAATTAAAACATAAAAACACAATCATAACAGTAGCATAATTGTGTAAACACACAAGAACAGAAATAAAAAGCAAAAATTTATTTTATTCATTGGGTTGCCTCCCAACAAGCGCTATTGTTTTATGCCCCTAGCTAGGCATAATGCATAGTTTCAAGTATTTTCATCCTTCAAGTTGATTCCATAAGTGGCCCTCATAATGGATTCATAGGGTGCTTTAATTCTTTTCCTAGGGAAGTGTTCCATCCCTTTCTTTAATGGAAATTGAAATCTTATATTAACTTCTTTCATATCAATAATAGCACCAATAGTTCGTAAGAAAGGTCTACCAAGTATTATGGGGCGAGACGGATTGCAATCAATGTCTAGTACAATAAAATCAATGGGCAAATAATTTCTATTTGAAAGAATAAGCACATCATTTATTCTTCCCAATGGCTTTTTAATAGTGGAATCCGCAAGATGCAAATTAAGAGAACATTCATCTCTATTGGTAAAACCTAGCACATAACATAGATATTTTGGAATTGTGGAAACGCTAGCACCCAAATCGCATAAAGCAATGCACTCATAATTTTTAATTTTAACTTTAATGGTGGGTTCCCACTCATCATATAATTTTCTAGGAATTGAAATTTCTAGTTCTAGCTTTTCTTCTAACGCTTTCATCATTGCTTCTACAATGTGTTTAGTAAAAGTCTTATTTTGTTCATAAGCATTGGGTGAATTTAGCATGGATTGTAACAAAGAAATACACTCAATCAAAGAACAACTATCATAATTAAAGTCTTTGTAATCCAAGAGAGTGGGCACATCACTAGTTAAAGTTTTTACCTCTCCAGACCCACTTTTATCAAAATTTTCATCAAGATTTTCACCCTCCGAATTATGGGGACGCCTTCTAGCTAAAGTTGACTCTTCTTAACTCCCCTTTTCATCAAGTTTTATATGGCTAAACAAGGAATCAATAGATGAAACACCAATCATTTTAATATCCTCATCATTACTACGATAGAAACCGGGAGGAATCGCTTTTTCTAAAAATTCTCGTTTAGCTTTTAGCATAGCGGTTCTTTTCTTACTCTCATCCATGGAGACATATAAAGCTTTAATTGATTCATTAATATATATTTTGGGTGGCAAAATTTTAGTCTTAAGATTTTCCACATCATGAATGATTCTATCAATGCTCCTTGACATATCATCAAGTTTACTTAATTTTTCTTCTATCGAAGTGTTGAAAACTTTTTGAGCATTAATAAATTCTTTAATATTACTTTCAAGATCAGAGGGCATCCTATTATTATTATTATTATTATTATAAGGATTGCCATAGGAATTGCCATAATTATTAGAGGAATTTCCAGGAAACGACCTAGGATTAAAATTACCTCTATAAGCATTACTATTAAAATTGTTTCGCGAGACAAAATTCACATCTACGGGATCATTATTTTGCTCAATCAAGGTGGATAAAGGAACATCATTAGGATCAATAGGAGTATTTTTGCTAGCAACCAATTTCATAAGCGCATCAACTTTATCACTCAAAGTACTAATTTTTTCAACAAAATTCACCTTTTTACTAGTAGGAACTCTTTCAGTATGCCATTGTGAATAATTTGCCATAATATTATCAAGAAATTTAGTAGCTTCTCCCATTGTAATCTCCATAAAAGTACCACCCGCGGCGGAATCTAAAAGATTTCTAGAAACAAAATTTAATCCCGCATAAAATTTTTGTATGATCATCCACAAATTTAAACCATGAGTAGGGCAATTTCTTATCATTAATTTCATCCTTTCCCAAGATTGGGCAACATGTTCATGATCAAGTTGCTTGAAATTCATAATTTGGTTTCTAAGGGAAATAATTTTCACGGGAGGAAAATACTTGGTAATAAAAGCATCTTTACACCTATCCCAAGAATCGATACTATTTCGTGGTAAATATGAAAACCAAATTTTTGCACGATCCTGCAATGAGAACGGGAATAATTTTAATTTCACAATATCATTATCCACATCTTTTTTCTTTTGCATATCACACAATTCTACGAAAGTGTTAAGATGGGATGCAGCATCTTCATTAGGACTACCAGAAAATTGTTCTTTCATGACAAGATTTAACAAAGCGGCATTAATATCACAAGTCTCCGCACTAGCGGCGGGAGGAGCAATCGGAGTACTAATAAAATCATTATTATTAGTATTGGAAAAATCACACAATTTTGTATTTTCTTGAGACATCGTGGCTATGCAAACAAGATAACAAGCAAGCAAAGAAGCAAACAAGGAAAAGGCAAACGGAAAAAATATTTTTGTATTTTTGTAAAAACTTTTTAGAAGTGGGGGAGATGAAAACGAGAGGTAAAGGCAAATAAAATAAATGCAAGGAGATGAAGGTTTATGCGTAGGTACTTGATAGATGTTGATGATGTCTCCCTGGTAACGGCGCCAGAAATTCTTCCTGCTACTTGTGAGCTGCGTTGGGATTTCCCCGAAAAGGAGGGGATGATGCAGTACAGTAGATATAAGTATTTCCCTCAGTTATGAAACCAAGGTTATCAATCCATTAGGAGAATCATGCAACAACTCGTTAGCAGCACCTGCACACAAAACAACAAATCCTCGCACCCAACGCGAACAAGGGGTTGTCAATCCCTTGGCGGTTAATTGCAAGATTAAATTGTATGGTGATAGATAGATAGATCAAACAAAAATACAAAATAAAATAAATAAAGTAAAATTGTAGCATGGTATTTTTAGGATTTTCAATATATGATAAAGGTAGACCCGGGGGCCATAGTTTTCACTAGAGGCTTCTCTCTTGAAAATAACATACGGTGGGTGAACAAATTACTGTTGGGCAATTGATAGAAAAGCAAATAATCATGACGATATCCAAGGCAATGATCATGTATATAGGCATCACGTCCGAGACAAGTAGACCAAAACGATTCTGCATCTACTACTATTACTCCACACATCGACTGCTATCCAGCATGCATCTAGAGTATTTAGTTCATAAAGAACGGAGTAACGCCTTAAGCAAGATGACATGATGTAGACAAAGTAAACTCACGCATGAATAAACCCCATCTTTTTAACATTAATAGCAATGATACATACGTGTCATGTCCCTTTCTGTCACTGGGATTGAGCACCACAAGATCGAACCCATTACAAAGCACCTCTCCCATTGCAAGATAAATCAATCTAGTTGGCCAAACCAAATCAATAGATCGGAGAGAAATACGAGCTATAACAATCATGCATAAAAGAGTTTAGAGAAAACTCAAATAATATTCATGGATAATCTGATCATAAACTCAAAATTCATCGGATCCCAACAAACACACCGCAAAAAGTGATTACATCGGATAGAACTCCAAGAACATCGAGGAGAACATTGTATTGAAGATCAAAAAAAGAGAAGAAGCCATCTAGCTACTAACTATGGACCCGAAGGTCTATGGTAAACTACTCACGCATCATCGGAAGGGCAGCAAGGTTGATGGAGAGCCCCTCCGTGATCGAATCCCCCTCCGGCAGAGTGCCGGAAAAGACCTCCAGATGGGATCTCTCGAGAACAGGAACTTGCGGCGGCGGAAAAAGTATTTCGTGGACTCCTCTGTTGGTTTCCCGATTTTAGAGTATTTATAGAGGTGGAATTAGGTCAAATGGAGCAGAGGTGGGCCCACGAGGCACCAGGGCGCGCCACCCCCCGGGGCGCGCCCTGGTGGCTCGTGGCCACCTCCTCTGTCTTTTGGCCCTCTCCCGAAGCTTCTAGTGTCTCTTATGTCCAGAAATTTTTTTCCAAAAAGTTTCGTTGCATTTGGACTTCGTTTGGTACTGATATTCTGAAAAACCAAAAACAGGCAAAAAACAGCAACTGACACTGGGCACTAAGTTAATAGGTTAGTCCCAAAAATGATATATAATTGCTTGTAAATGTATATAAAACATGCAAGATTGATACTATAATAGCATGGAACAATAAAAAATTATAGATACGTTGGAGACGTATCACTTAACGGTCTACGAGGGTGCATAGACACACTCTCCCCTCTCATTGCTATGCTTCTCCTAGATAGATCTTGGGTGTTCGTAGGAATTTTTTTGATTTTTATGCTTCGTTCCCCAACAAAGAGAAGCATTATCACTGTTAAGTTCAGAGTCCATACCATAGTTGTCTTTTGCAGCAGCTCTTTCCTTAGTCAGCTCCTCAATCTTAGCATCTTGTTTGTCAACCAATCTGCCACATCTCCTCAGATTTTCCTCCATACTGTTATCAGTCTCTTTTTCTTCCCCAGCATCACTAGATTTCACTCCCACTTTTGTTTCAAAAGAAACAGATTCCTGACTAGCATTGTAGTCCACATGCTCAATATATTTGTTGTTTCCTTCTTCTAGTTTGTCACTATCCATTTTCTCTAAATCATCTCCAGTGATGTCCTCCATTTCTTTGTCTCTGGCTTCCCATATTTCTATCTTTTCCACACATCTAGCAATTATCCCTTGCTGTTTATTGACCAAATCTAGCAGATGTTTCCTTTCTTTTTCCAATTCCACAATCCTTATTTCTTCTTTGGATTTGAGAGCAATCTGCCTAGCTTTGTCCTCCTCCAAATCTTGGATTCTCTTCATCACCATATTGAGATCAGTTTCAACCTTCACCCTTACCATCTTCTCTTTGTTGTGTTCTTCCTGAACTTTTTTCATTTCCTCACTTCTCTTCTTAAACTCTTCAAACTGTGACAGGCTCACACTTCCAAGAGTAATCACCTCTTTAGCATCTCCAGGCCGTCCATCAGCACTCTTTTGTCTCTTCCTCATTTCTTCATTATACTTATCCATAGCATCTTCTTCAACATTCTGTCTTTTATGATCTCCATACCAGCCCATTTCCACCACACTTTCCATTTCTGGCATAACTCTGTATATCATCAAGTCTTTGTCAGTGATCTTAGTGTATGTAGGTATTTTCTCAAAGTCTCTCACACCCACCTTGGCCCTCACTTTTTCATGTGTGATGGTATTCATATCTATTTCCAGCACTGGTCCTAAAGTTGCAGCCACTTCACACATGCCAAAGAAATGTCTATAACATTCAGGTACTTTTCCAAAGTTCACCCAAACTGTGTGTAATTTTCCAATTGCTTGAGAGTCAAATCCCCATCTGTTGACATTTAATTACTGCTCCCGACCCCAGCAGGTTGAAATCTTTGCATTGGATCAGTTCCATCATCCTCCCCTTACTTGGAAATCTCATCAGAAACGCCCTATCTCCATGTTTTCTGCATCTCCACTGCCAATTCCAATTGAACATGTAGTGAAACCTATCCATTAACTGAGTTTCATTGAGATCACCAGAAACAACAGTTATTAAGGCCATGGGATTTGGATTTTCAATGTCCAGCACCTCCTTGGAATTTTGCACCAACAGGACCCCCAAACCTCTGGCAGCATATCCCACAAATTTTGGGACTGGTTTCATCTGCTTCAGCCAGTTACATTCCTCTGTGATGTGGTTTTTCTTCCCACAGATAGCACAGTGGCCCAATGGGCAATCTTTTGTCACATGCCTGGTATCCTTGCATTTATTGCAAATCATCTTACCAACCCCTCCCAGACCAGTTCCTTCCTGATTGTTCTTGAACATACCTCCTTCCTTCTCTTGCAAACCAGAAGAAGTCTGTCCCTCTCTCCACATAGGACCTTGATATTGCATATCATTCCACTTTCTGGATTGGACATCACCCCCTCTGCCATGGACATCCTCAAGCATAGGCACCTTTTCCCCCATGTTTTGTTGCAAGACATTTTTCCCAACCTGAGTTTTTCCTTCATTCCCAACCAGAGTTCCATTCTGAGTAAGTTGGGCAAACAGCGCATTCCATAGAATTTGTTGCTGAGCTAGATCTGGCATTCCCATTCCTAAGTTCGCACTTCCAGAGGAATTCTTTACCTGATCTGAAGCATTAGTCCCTTCCTTTTCTTCCTTGCCTTTATCCACTATCAAGGCCCCTCCCGAGCTCGATTCTGGGCGCCGCAAATCTTGCACAGACTCCTGTTAGTCCTGCCGCTTTTGGATCTTAGAACTTCCCGCTCCCTGGTACTGATCTCTCCGTTCCTCCCTGAAACTGGGGAATCTAGGGTTGTCTCCCTCTCCCTTTCTCCTTCTGTATTGCCATCCTTCTCTCCCCCCTTTGGTGTATCTTCCCCCCCCCCATCCAAACCTACCTCTTCCTCGATCCATGTCCACCTCTCCGTCTGGCGGCTCTCCTGGAAACCCTAGGTGTCTCAGGTTCTCACCGCCCTCTCTATCAGCTGATCGAGCAAGTGAGTTGATATAAGAGAAGGATCTCGACAGCATATTCCGTGTGGGCCTCTCTACTCCAACTGGGCTACCCCCCCCCCCCCCCAGTCCGTTGCTGGGCCGAAATCATCGGCCCAGTCTTCGATCTGGCCATCACCCACAGACCAATCCCCCTCGCTCTTGCTGTAAATTTTCTGTCTGTCATCGACAAATTCAGCTTTACAGTCATAAGAACCGACATTTTTCCCCTCTCTAGCCCCCTCCCCCCCCCCCCCAGCTCATGAGATTTGTTACTACTAAATGTAGTATTAACCTCACAAGAATCAATAGATAGAATATATTCATCCAAATCAGTTCCCGACCAAAAATCCGGGATAACTGAGGTTTTATCCATGATTTTTCGAACACAATCTCCATCCATGAATTTCTTATCCCAGCAATAGGTAGCATAATTTTCTTTTGTATCAAAATTATCAGCCTCATCGTCCTCATTCTTATTACTCCTCCTCCCATATCTAGTATTGTTTTTAATTTTTCTATCACGAATGGATCTGTTATTCCCAGGAGTAGCCCTGTCAAAACAGTATCTATGGGGGCAAATTTTTCCAGATTCAGACTGGGATTTACCTGCATCTTCTGACGAAGCCCCAGTCTCCTCGTCAGAATCATCCCCGGCTAGCAACCAGAAACGATTGCCAGCTGGGGAGATCCCTACTCCGCCGCCGCGGAGCGAGAGAGACTGAGGAGGCGCTGGGAGCGTCGAGGAAACCTCGGAGAGCGTCGAGGAATCAGAGTTCTCTCGCGCTGCCCTCTGTTCCGCCGCGGGTTGTCCTGCTGCTCTTCTTCCAGGAGCTGCCCTCTGTCCCTTACCTACCTCGCCGGCGAGCTCCCCGCCGGCATCGGCCGCGCGCTCGGGGAGAACCTCACCTCTCTGATGCTCGACGGTAACTACTTCACCGGTACCATCCCCACGTCCTTGTCCCGACTACGGAACCTCCAGTCGCTGGCGCTGGACAACAACTACCTCGCCGGCAACATACCGGCAGAGCTCGGTGGCCTGACGGGCCTCCAGATGCTTTGGCTGGCGAACAACTCGTTAAGCACCGGCAAGCTGCCGGCGTCGTTCAAGAGCCTGACCAAGTTGAAATCTTTCTGGGCGGCGAATTGCAACCTCACCGGCGACTTCCCGGGCTATGTGACGGAGATGCCAGAGCTGGAGGTGGTCGACCTCTCGGTCAACTACTTGACCGGAAGTATACCTCCGGGCATCTGGAACCTCACCAAGTTGCGACTTCTGACTATATATGCAAACAACCTCATCAGCGAGGTCGTCGTCGGCGACGGTGCTTTCGGCGCGGTGAATTTGGTGACGATCGACCTGTCCGCGAATCACAGACTAAGTGGGCCGATTCCCGAAGTCTTCGGTCACTTGCCGAAGCTGGAAATACTGAGCTTGTACTACAACAACTTCTCCGGTGAGATACCTGCGAGCATCGGCCGGTCGCCTTCACTGGTGGACTTGAGATTGTTCGGCAATCGTCTCAATGGTACGCTCCCTAAGTGGGCCGATTCCCGAAGACTTCGGCAAGAGATCATACGAGTTGTTGTATGTTGAAGTTGATGACAACGAGATAACTAGCGCTATACCGGAGGGGATTTGCACCAACGGAAAGTTACAGTTGCTCACCCTCATGAACAACCGCTTGAACGGCTCCATCCCGCAGACCTCGCTGGTTGCGCCACGCTCAAGCGACTGGAGCTTCGCAACAACAAGCTTTCCGGGAAGGTGCCTTTTTTCTTTTAGTTATCTACTAGAGAATAGAAGTATTTAGTATGCCGAAAGTGTATAAGATCGGAAATACTACTATATATCTGAGCGGTATTTTCCCCATTACGATTGAAAATTCTCCGCGATAGGCTCCCACCATGAAAATTGGTTGTTACGATAGTTTGTCTCCACAATAATATCCTTGTTATAATTGTCTAGCAACTTCTAGGTCAGCCACAAGTAAAAGTATGCTGTCATTACTTCTATAAAGGATGGTGGAGTACCTGCCTTTCTGGGCTCTCCGGGGGCGAAGAGAGGCTCTTGGCCGTCCGTTGCTAGGTGGCTTGCCGCCGGAGCCTCTCGGGCGCGACACGAGCCGTTCGATCTACCCGGACGGCTCGCGCCTAGGCGACCAGACTGGCAAGTCCATGACGGGCGGACTGCGTGCCAACCCGGGGCCATCATCATTGGGTGGCGCCAGGCGCCCGCGGTGGGGGGGGGGGGGGGGGGGAGGGGGGACCCAGTTAGGGAGTCCATGACGGGTGGACCGTGCGCCGGGTGGCTTGGAGGCTACTCGGGGCGATGCGAGCTGTCCGGATGGCTCGCATCCATGCGACCCGGGTGGGAGGTCGATAACGGGTGGGTCGTGCAACGCGTCCGAGGCCACAGTCATTGGGTGGTTTAGGCGGTGCCCGTGGGAGTCCTGTCGCCCGCTTTCTTGCACGTGAAGCCGTGCCCGGACCCGCCTGGCGGTGTCCGCGCCTCACGTGTTTCGCGCGGGAGAGACCGGCCTCAGTACTCCCCGCACCCACGCGCGGCGTCCTGGCCGGGCCCGCCCATCAGCGTCGCAGTCCCAGTCGTTTGTCCTGGTCGCTACAGTCCTCGGCCCTCCGAGCCGTCCGTTCCGGATGGCGTCCCGCTCGGGTCTCTCGGGACTGTTCAAAAGATAGGGGATCATATACATATCTTCTTTGCCAAGTTGCACTACCTGCTCTTTGTTCTGCTGGGTACGCCTACCTTTTTTTCGAAAAGGAGGATGAACCCCGGCTTCTGCATCTGGGCGATGCATGCAACAATTTTATTAATTAATCATAAAGACTTTACAAAGTAATTCATTAGTAAGTCTGAAGACACCATCTTGACAACGTCTATCGCTACTCCTATCTAGTTGATGAAGGGGTGCCGATAGTCCGAACCGAATACCAAACAGACCTCGCGCCAAAACCCAACATCTAAAGCCGGAGGCCCCAACCAAGCCGCTTGCAGGGTCTGTGGCACACACCGATCCTGCACACTCTCACAGTCCGTCACCGCCGTCTTCCACCGATCCATCTTCAAAGCAGGTACTGGCGCATCGACCATGCCAGGACTGCCGTCGATGCCACCACGACGCCAGACAACGCCACCTCCCTACGCACGTCCATCAAGACGCATCCGACGCCGAGACTCTGCTGCACCATGCCGCCGGGACCCGCCGTCATCGACGCGGTAGATGCCACATCGCATCACCTCCTGATCCAGATCGCCTCCAATGCCAATCGAACGGTGTCCACCAGCCACATAGTTCCCAAGGTGGCGCCTTCAAGAAGAGAACGACGCCAAACACACCGTCGCCGCCCACCGCGGTTAGGGATTTCACCCGGGAGACAAAAGGGCGTGGTGGAGGTATAGGCAGATCCGACGAACGTCTCCTTGGAGAAGAAACGCCGCCCTCGGGCATCGCCGCCGTCGTCGCCGACCAGGGCCGGCTAAAGATTTCTCCCAATCTAAATCCCATCTACAGCTCCATCCGCATCCAGGACCAGCAAGCCACACATCGCGACCCAGATCCGTACGGAGGAAAGCAAACCGAACATGGGGGAATAGGCGACCAGATCCACCACAGCCCGCGTCACTTGCCGCCGCCGGGATCCAGATCCAGCCGCCGCCCGATCTGAAGGCCTGACCGCTGCCGGCACGCCCCACCAGGGAAATCACGCAGCCGCCATGAAGCCGTCCCGCCGCCGAGCCCCACGCCCAGCCCGGCGCCCCTGCTGGTCAGCAGCAACCCGTGCCGCCGCCACCGAGCGAGGAGGGCAGAAGAGCCCCGCCGCCGCTCACACCAGCCGGGCTTCGCCCGGCGGCGCGCCTAGGCGGGCCCGTCCGGCCGCCGCGCAGGGGTGGCGCGGACGAGCAGGAGGGGTTGTGTGTGTGTTACTATTAGGGCACGCCTACGTGCTGGTACTTTCTTTCATGGTTTCTTTCAGAGTGCCGAGGACTTCCCAAATTTTCCTGCAAGCTCCCGGATTTGGCTGCATTCCTGCTGCTCCTCTGCTCCTTGGCCAAACGAAGTTTTATCTTAGTTCACCTGTTCGGACAAAGACTGATCCACCCCATCGCCTCCTTTGCTCTCCGCCTCCTCAAACCCATCATTGGCACCTACTTGGTCTGGCATCCCTTGTCCGGTAGGCTGGTTCATCTTCTCGCGCGCGCCAGAGTTGGACGAGCCCACTGTCCCGAACGCGAAATCCAACGCACGCAATTGCCCTCGACTGTCCCGGTGATGCCACATAATTAAGCATACCTGTGTTCAAACTTTTTAGAAGGCGAGCACCGCAGTATGTTTGTATACGCGAATCAGTTTTGTACTACGCTGGGATTTCATAACATGTAGTCAGATTACAGAGCGATTGAAACAAACATGATTTAACAGTATGGGTTAACGTCGTAATCAGATTGCGTTACAATTGCACGAACCAAACACCTCCTTAAGCTTCTTTTCACAGTTATTCTCGTCATGGCCCATTGAAACCACAACGGAAGCAATAAAAGGGAATCCTCTCATATCTCAGTTCAAACTTGTCCTCCACGAGCTTCCCCTTGATCATGTACTTCAGAGAAGCATCCTCCTGGATTCTTCTACCGTATGGTAGCTTCACCTGGATGCGCAGAAACTCATTGCATCCATGTCCCCGATCAGGTACATCCGCACGCCTCCCAAAATTCACCCAGAGCATCACCTAGCGCCTGCCCCACAGCCCAAGTCTGCTTGTTCCATGGCAGATTAATTACTCTAATCCAAACTGGCATGCACAGCATCTAGCTTAGGGCATCTCTAGCCGATCCCCTATAAGTTAACAGAGTAAAACCCTTAGTGGAGTATATATACTCCACTAATTTTTTGCCGTTTCTAGCCGATCCCCCAAACTTATCGGAGTAAACTTCAATTTGATCAAATTCAAAGCAATTTGAACCGAAAGTAGCATGCATTCAAACATAAACATAGATAGTTTTGCACAACCAACATAAAACACAAATTTAAACTAAACTAAGCTTAACTAAACTACTTTCGGTCGAATGTGAGGTCGAGCCAATCCTTCCTCGTCAGGTACGGTGTGCCGCGATTTGGGTCCGGGCCGGTGCCGTCGTCTTCGTCGTCGGGGAAGACACTCCTTCACTCGTCGACGTCGATCTCCTCGTTCTCGCCGCCCACCTCGCCGCCCTCCGCACCGCCGTCCTCGCCGCTTTCGACCTCGTCGGAGGAGGAGATAACGATAACCTTGCCACCGGCGTCGGCAAAGATCATCCGCTCCGCCTCCACGAGCTCCGGGTGCTGCCGGCGGAGCTCTTGCATGTAGGCCTCGTCGGCGGCCTCAGCCTCAAGGCGCTCCCTCACCTCGCGGTCCTCCCGCGCCATAGCCGAGCTCACCACCCCCGGCTCTGGCGGGACGAGGTGGACCGGAGCCGTGCCGAAGGGGAAGTTGAGCCAGGCCGCCGCGCCGTGGTAGCGGACCTGCCAGCGGTCGTACTCCATGGCCGCGAGCTCGGCCGTATGGAAGCTCCCGAGCCACCGCCGGGTGTGGGTCTCCCGATCCGTGATTTCGGCCACCCACGTCCCCCACCGCCGCTGCCGGACCCCGAGGTAGGTCCTCGTCGGCGGCTAGGGCGGAGGAAGGACGGGGAAGTCCTCGAACCGGCGTAGGGGTGCGGCGGCGGGCGGATCGGGCGAGCGGCGACAGCGGCTCGATGAAGCGCCCGCGGAGGACGACCCGCACCCGTAGCTATGTATCACCCCACCATGTTCTGCTCTATGGGTTTTTTAATGAGAAAGGAGATGCAAATATTCCAGTACGTAGTATATTACAGCCAACTAGCTGTCAGCATACCAAACTGACGGCGAACCGGCAGAATGAAAACAAATAGCACACGACTGTAGATGCACCTATACCTACTCAGACATGCTTGTTCCGCGCAGAGTAGCAGGTTTCAGCACCGCCTTCTCCAGTTTTGTGACTTAGAATCCGTTTCCTTGAGACTTCAGGCCTTCGAGCGACAAGCGGCTCGTTTTCGCAGCAACTTACAAGACAGGAAATCAAACCAAGACGTTGCACTCAAGATTCCCTTGAAGAGGGCGGCTATCAATTATTCAAGGAGCGATCCTGCAAGCAATACACACATTTAGCCCAAGAAATACGTACACTTCAGAATTCAAGATGCAAAAATTAATTCCACAAACGTACATTATTTAAATTTCCGGTACTCGCGCGCCCGAAGTGCAGGAATAGCATATTTCCAAGTTCTTGGCTCCCATAGTTTAGGCCCTGTACATAGAAAACGACAGCCAGGATATCACAATTGGACGTTAACTGCGTCCAAGTCAAAATTACAAAACCACACAAAGAAAGAAGATTGGGATCAACATATTACAACAATTTGTGTAAACAGTTACTACACAAGAGAACATGCTTCCATCTCCATGGTGTATTAACTTCTACCAAATTATAGAAAATATAGATGTGGTCACATGTGCATGAGCATATTGGTCGCAGAAATACAGTAACCACGGGAACTAGGACATAGCCCATGTAAAAAATAATTTAGGTGATGTCCAAGTTTGTTGGATCAAAGTTCATGGCTATCTTCATTTTTTCTTTCTAGGATACAGTGGTTACCTTTGTATTGAGAGCAAACGCCCCTCTACTTACTCAAGACATGAGAAAACTCTATTAACACTAACAAAAAAACAGACATACCAAATGTGTTTCCAAAAGCGAAAACACAAGGAGAGTTGAAATAAGGCTTCAAACTGCAGGCCGCAAGGCGTACAATTTGGAGCACAATAGCCAAGGGGAAAAAGAGAAACTAAATTTAATAAGGGAAATTGAAAGGTACCTTCATTAGGATGGACTGAACCAGCATCAGATAGATCCTTGAGTTCAAGGATATCGCGCCGTCGTTGGAGGTGTCCATGAAGTGGTTTCATATTTATAGCTGGACAGTATCTAATCCTGATCTCCTCAAGGGCTGAGTAGTTCCCATTACTACGTGGTACAGATGCCAGCTGTTTGCAGTTCTCAAGGAATAATGTTTGCAGTAACGGTAGGTCGCCCAAACTATCCAGTGACTCCAGCCCACTGCAATCACGAATACTCAGGTGCACGAGTGTATCCAACTGCGCTGGCATGGAACGAATCTTGTTACAGCTCACTATTAGTAAATACTCGAGACATGGCAAAGGATTAATCCTGGGTGAAGGTGACTGCTCTGGCAAATTTTCAGATGCAAGGTCATTGAAATATTCCGACGATGCTGCTGCATCGAAGTGTTGTAGACTCTCCAACTCATCATCCTGCCCCAGTATGAACTCAAGACTATGGCACTCATCAATTAACATACCTGTGAGAGATGGGGGAAGGACGAAAATCTCTGTCAAGCTTCCACAACGTTCTATCCATAGTTCTGTTAAATTTGGCAGGAATTGACCCCTTCCTCGAGTACGACATCCTTTCACCTGGGTGGGGCCTATTAGCTCGCTGCAATTTCGAATGTGCATAATCTTCAATGATACCAAGCTTCGGAACTCTTCTTCAGGCCAGTAGAGGAGCGTATCACAAGAATCGATACGCAACCTCACAAGCTGACCAAACCATTTCCAGACCCCAACTGCTGGCTGCAATGGACTTGATGGGAACAAAAAGCTGCAACCAGTCAACCCCATGAACGAAAGAGATACTTCAGGATCTTGATCAAGCTTCGGTGTTGGTGTTGCTTCTGTATCACCGACAATCATAAGTAACTCAGACAAGCAAGACATGTACCTGGATCTTAATATTGATAAGGATAGTTGAGCCTTGTCTTCCTTTAGCTTTATAACTTTGAGTTTTGGTGCTTCAGGCAGAGTTGTCAGCTTTGGGCAGTTCGCAATTAGAACATTCTCAAGTAGAAGAAATGATAATTCTTCTCCTTCTATTGCGACCCATCTCTCAAAAATCTCCAAATTTTCAAATGTGAGGTCTTTTAATGCTGGAAATGCTGCAGATGAATTGTGACTGCATAGGCTTTGCAATTTGTTCAACCTTTTCAAAACGAGAACTTCAAGGGCCTTAAATTGACCGAACTGCGGAAATTCCTCGCACATTGTACAACCATCTAGGTGGAGCCCGGTCAAATGCTGCAGAAAAGTAAAACTTGTCACCCATGTCGGGAAACCAATACCTTTGTAGGAATATATTCTTAGAAACTCCAGTGCAGCATGAGGTTTAAGAGAATCAAGCACGTTCCTATGCTGGTCCAGTTCATCAATTCTGTCATCGCTCCATACAAGAGATAAATGTGTGAGTTTCTCTTTATTTCCAAGGCTGGATGCTTTAGCATGCTCTTCAGTTACATATTCAAGACAAGATAGCTCTAATTCACTACCAAGATTTAAGTCCTGTAGTTCTCTAATAGAGCTGCAACCAGGAATAGAACCCGCCACGAAATATGTTAGAGTCTGTAGAGAAGTGAGTTGCCCGAGGTCTGGAGGCATGCACTCCAATGATTTGCATCCATTAGTTTAAAGGTGACGGAGATTTGCCATATTCTTTATATCCTTTGGAAGTCGAGCAAGTCTTGTGCAATTAGAAAGTTTAAGAGTTTGTAGATTATATAGTATGCTTATTCCATTGGGAAGATCTTTGATAAATCGATTGTTTGAGAGATCAAGATACCTCAGGTGCTGTAAGTGCCTTGGAGGGAGTAAAAGGTTTCTCGATTTATAGGGTTGCAGTGCTCGCAGATGACTGTAATTCGACAAGTTTGGTGCTCTGACAAAAGAGTAGTTATTTGTATGCAACAATGTCTGGAGAGTTGGAGATTGTTTCTTCATATAATCATCCAAACGAGTTCCAGCCAACTGATATGACGAGAACACGTGGCGAGTAGGGCCTGCTGACAACAGATCCTTTTGATTAGGCTTACCAAGTATAGTGAGACAATCTTTTCCCATAACAGATAAGGCAATGTCATGCATAAGATCATGTATGCTGCATACTGTTCTAGAACAGAGCTCATTCTGATCTCTTTGAGGAGGGATTCGCTTGACATCTTGAAAGAATGACCTCCAAGTTAGCTCGTCAAAAATCTCTCTGCCTACTTTTTCAAGATTGTCATCTTCCTTCAGTGGTATGAAATCATGTGCCATCCATAGCTGGATTAAAATTTCCACATCAATCGCATAATCTTTTGGAAATACAGCACAAAAAGCAAAGCATTGTTTCAAGTGTGGTGGCAAGTCATCATAGCTGAGCTTGAGTATAGGTAAAGTTCCTGTTTTCGCGTTGCAGCTGTTGCTTCTGGTTAATACGTCTGTCCATTCTTTCATGCTAGTCTTGGTACTCAGCATAGATCCAAAGGTTTTGGCAGCTAAAGGAGAGCCCCCACATCTGTCCAGAATCTTTTCAACCATGTCACCTAGCTCGGCAACGTTTGGCTTTTGCGAACAGAATGCTCTATTCTCAAATATCTCCTTCAGAAATACTTTAGGTAGCTTTCCGAGATCATGACTATCATCAGTAAACATCTTCATAATTTCAGCTACTTTCACTTTACGAGTGGTGGTCAGTACTGCACTACCCTTGCCACCATGCTTCAGGCAGGTCCTGAGTTTTTTCCACTTATCAGAATCTTCATTCCATACATCATCCAACACAATAAGGTATCTCTTCCCACTTACTTCATTCTGAAGGTTCTGCAATGCCTTGTCACGATCATTCTCACTGGTCTGACAGATGCTGTTTGCAATCTTAAGAACGTCAAAATCATCTGACACACAACACCACCTCCGGAGCTGGAAATACTCCTTGATTGCAGGGTCATTGTAGACAAGTTGAGCGAAGGTGGTCTTGCCCAGCCCCCCCATTCCAACAATGGGAAGGACAATCAGATCCCCCCCAACACTAGCTTGATCAATCAGTATATTCATGATCTTCTTCTTCTCTTCATCTCTGGACCTGCTAACAATATCCCTGTCGGAGTCAATTAGTATTGAATCCGTGCTACGCCACTGCCTGGATGGTGGGGCTTGCTGCAGTTGTTGGAATCCGAAGTCATTCATCTCTGTGACAAGGACCTCAATGATGCGCACAATCTTGCACAGCTTCTTGCCCATCCTGTAACGAAATACAATGGGGTTGTGCGCAGGGAAGAGGCTTACGATATCAAAGCCAAGCTTCTTGTAGTGCCCTTTCTCCTTGGCGTCACGCCGGAGAGCCTCGTACTTCAACTCGTCGAAGACATCGTTCGCCTCACAGGCCACCTTCTTGAGTGCTTTGAGCCAAGCGCTTACTCCAGATCGGTAAACTCCTTTCTCCTCTGCATCTTCGATGATGTTCAAGATGGCCGGCAGCTTGCGCTCCAGGATCTCACGCTGCTCCTCCATACCATCCATGACCTTGTACCGCTGCAGAAGGTAGCTGGACACCTTGTCCTTCAGCATGGAGATCAGTGGACCAACTGCATACTCAGCCATGGTTGCTCCCACAGCTCCCAACTCACACAGCACAGACACAGGGAAACGCAAGCGCTATGCAGAAGAGAAATGGTATAGGGGGTAGTGCTTGTGCAGATCTAGATCAAGGACAACTGGATGAGCACGCGTTGACGGACTTTCACCCTCCGGGGGGGAGTGGTTGGGGCAGGTGAGCAGAAGAAAATCCTATTAATAAGACAAGACGTGTCCTTTATTTTTCTGCAAAGCTAGCTTGTCGCGAGTATCCACCAATCTTGATGGGATTCTAATTTAATTAGCTCGCTCGACTGTGCTCTGCGTTAGTTATTTCTAGCTTGTACACATAAGCCCTTCCTTGGGGCTCCTTGTTCACTAGGACACATTATTTTGTTGCCGAAGTCATGGACTCATGGCAGAAGTTGTGTGCTGCTAATTAAAGGAACCACTGGGAAACAGAAGAGGCGCACAGATGGGTTAAGACTTGAGAGGGAGTTAAGAGATAAGTACTTGGAGATTAGTACTCCAAGTACTTGGAGTATTGCCGTGTGTTATGTTTTAATAGGGGTCTAATTTGATACAATAAAGAAGACCAGTCTTATATGACTATTAATTTCATGGATAGTATGAGTGGTCTGTGAGGTCGAGATCTGTAGCCAATAAGATCCATCGTTACCATGTGAGAAGCTTTACCTTCAGCTACCATGTGATAGCAACTTAGCAAGTGTGCTCATAGAAAAATGCACCCAGTGTCTCCACCTGAAGTTAAGTAACCTGTGCCCATCTCGATACCAAGAGAAGGTATCCTTAAGATATTCCTGGTGCTATAGCAAGAAAATTGACTGAATGTGAGTAGTGAAAAATTATTATTGTTATAATTGACGAGAAAACCATCAACGAGTTATTTGCTGACGTAAATATGATCGTTTTCGGCGCGGGTTTCCAGATATTTTGTGGGTTCGGTTTCAGGCCTATTTTGGCCCGTCGAAAAATATCGGCGTTTTCTAAACCGTGAGACAGTATGGCACTATGGCTGCCCCTAGAAAACAGGATCATATCAGCATGTATGAGTAGAGAAGTGTAGGGATCATTGACACAATACGGTTGCCCCTCGTAAGGCCATAGCATCTCTAGTAGCAAAGATTGTAACTACTTACTCAAACTAGAGTGCCAACACAGTAGCCCTGTTTTCTCTTCAAACTTCTGTTCTCAGTTTTCTAGCGCAAGAATGCCAAAAGCACACAACACCTACTGAATGATGTTATGAAGATACCTGTCTCTCTCAGTCTCAGGGGCATTTCGTCGAGCATACGGAGCGCAATCCGTTGCCCGCACACCAAAGAGCAGAACACGCACCTTTCTGCGGAGAGGCTCGGCGAGCGAGCGAGCCAGCATATGCAGGAGCATATTCCTCTCATCTTCAAAGTCGACATCGTTTTTCCTGCCAAATTCTGTATTTCCGGATGCAGACAAGCTAGTGAAACAGAATCAGTCGATGTCTAGTACTTCATGCCTTTTTTTATTGAAGATGATTAAAGGCTGGGATCATCTCCATTACCGAAAAAGGATTTCCCCCGCTTTATATTATAAAGCAGCCATCACCGAATACATTCGAGATACCGAACAACGCACACACCGCACACACCCAAGGCAAGATACAAAGGTGCCAGGCACCGACACACCACCCCACCGACAAACAATAGAGAGGTGAACCGGACCACAATGAAGCCAGGCCTCCAAAGCGGTGCCTCCAAGAAGGGTACGGCCATGGATAGCCGCCACCGCCCGATCTGCGAAGATCAGGTTTTCACCCGCAGCAAGACGACAAGAGTGGGAACGCCGCGACGGAGCCTTCAGGAAGGGTACGGCGGCAACGGCCACCGCCACCGTCGGCCGGTCAAAGGACTGGACAAGTGGTGTACCCCGGCGCTCACACCCCACCGGTGCACCTTAACTCCGTCAACCACCCGCAACCACGCCACCCGCGCGGCCATGGTTGCCCGCCCGCACCTGAGACGCACGCTCCGCCCACGAACGCCGCGCCTCCCGCCGCCAGAGCCGCCGCCCTGCAACCAGACAACCCCGAGACCTACACAAAGGCCCCAGCTTTGGACCAACTGACGGCCCTCGACCGATAGATCCACCCACAGACGCTCCGCTGGTAAACCTGCGCCAACCCGCCCGCGGCCGAGGAAAGGGGGAGAAAGGGGAGCGGACGAATCCGGACCGGCACACCGTGCCGGCGACAGGTGACGCGACTGCATCGAGGCCACCCATCCCTCCAACCGAGCTCCCCGCCGAACACGAGGAAATGGGGAGAAGGAGGAGCGGACGCATCCGGACCGGCAAACCGTGCCGGCGACAGGTGGCGCGACCGCATCGAGGCCACCTATCCCTCCTACCAAGCTCCCCCGCGAGCACCCCCATGTCGCCCCACCATGGTAGCTGACACACATCTCCGCGAGGCCATCCGCAACCGCGCGCCTGCCGACGAGGGAGACCAAATCGACCCGCAGCCGCAGCCAAGGAAGCTCACCGGAGATGCCTCCTCGCGCCGTCCGCCGACGTCCGAGCGCCAGACTAGGAAGGTCCCGACGCGGACTCGACCAACACGCCCCGCCAGCCACCACCACTGCGCCGCCACCCCCCACCAGCCCGAAGCCAGGGCAGGGGCGGCCGCCCGCAGATCCCTGTCGCCCGCGACCCGCACCACCACTGCGCCAAGCCAGGAGCCGGCGCAAGCCACACCGGACCTCGCCACCGACGCCCTGCCTCGTCGCGCCCGCCGCCATGCCAGATCCGCCCGCCACCATGAGCGCCCGCACCAGCCGCTCGCCGCCCCCGCCGCTCCATGCACCAGCACGCCCACCGACGCCCAGCCCGTCGCGCCACCGCCACGCGACAGCGCCATCACTAGGCAGCCGCGCCGCGGCGCCACCTCGCCCTGGGTCTGCGAGGCACCCCGATCCAGCCGCGTCGGCCCGCGCCAAGGCCGCTGGGAGGGGGAACGAGGAGGCCTCGCCGCCGCCGGCGCCGGCCAGGCTTCGCCCGGCCGCGCCCTCTGGCGGCGGCGAGGGAGGAGGAGGGGGCGGAGAAGGAAGTTGGCGGCGGCGCGGTAGGGTTCCTCCCCGTCGCCTCGCGGGGGGCGACGCGGGAGGGTGGGATATCATCTCCATTCACACTAGCATGCCTTTTATTTATTGAAGATGATTAAAGGCTGGGATCATCTCCGTTCACACTAGCAGCAGATCTCCATGCCTTTTTTTTGTTTGAAGATGATTAGCAAGAGACAACTCATCCAACGTGGAACCCGATCAAGTTTCTGTAAAAGTCCATTTCTTATATGCCATTGTTTTTTTTTTTTACACAAGACACCTGCTCTCTTTTTCTGTCAGGCTAGCACGACACAATTATCCACCAATCTCGGTGCAGATTCCCATTTAATTAGCTCGCTGGACTGTACTTTGCGTTGGTTATTTCTAGCTTGTACTCATAATTAAGCCTCCATTGGGGTTCCTTGTTCAGTAAATGTCGTCGGTTTTGTGACCCACGGGTTTTGGGTTTCCAGAAAAAATATACGTTTAGACTAGTAGAGGGGTGGGGGCCGTGGACACAATATGGTTGCCCCTCGTAAGGCCATAGCATCTCTGGTACCAAGAATTTCTAAACTAGAGTGCCAACACTAGTGACACAATATGGTTTTCTCTTCAAACTTTTTTCCTAGTTCTCTAACACATAACTCAGCAAGAATGCCAAAGCATGTAGGTAAAGCACAGTCCATAGGCAACACCAGCGAGGACTGAATGTTGTTAGTAAACTAAGATACCTGTCTCTCTCGCTCTCAGGAGCATTTCGTCGAGCACCAGGAGCGCACCAAAGAGCAGAGCAGAGCACGTACCTTTCTGCGGAGAGGCTCGGCGAGCGAGCGAGGTAGGCCGCCGCGGCCTTGGGACCCCTCCTCCCGGGCCATGTCGCCGCATTCGCCTCCGTTTCTGACGCGGGAGGGAGGGAGGGTCGGCGCGCGGCAGAGACAAAAGAAGCTCGCGGCTGTTCGGACCAGGCATGGCGGCCAGCATGGGAGCGTGCGCGGCCGGCGGTCCTCGCTCTGGAGAGTGGAAATTCGGACATGTGCGAAAAACGTTCTTTTCTACTGATTAATAATAACATTGATTCAGATTATGTTACTGTTGACATCAGATTTTGGCATGCCAAATATCGTAGTTAATATGGCCTTAAATGGAAGAGTTCTCAGCACGAAGTTGTTCGTCTCGTCGAGACGAACAATTACGCTTTTTGGATCATCTCAATCCGAGGTCATATGCAATATACAGAATCAAAACAAGGTCAGAGACAGAAGGTTGTTTCAACCCATGGCTGACCCTTAACAGAATGACGCAGCCCTCGCTCGGATATACCTCGGAGGGTCCGACCATGTCCAACCCTTAACAGAAGTGCACGCGTTTTTTTGTTCAAGTTAAGCTAGGGTTTTTGACTTGTTGGACGGGATTTTGAGTCATTTCCTTCTACGCGAAGTCCATCCGTCTCATATATAGATGAGAGGTGACGGCCGATTGAACAACACACAGTCGTCAAACGCATCCAATACTTTTTCATCTTAGTTTTACATCTCTCCCTCGTTTTTGTTACCTCGATTTTCCTTCGTTCTTCGTGTTGGAGAGCAGCGATCCTCGAGGCTCTTGGGGCGGGTGGACCGACTTAGGGTAGCCCATAGCTGACGCACTCCCTGACGGGGTCCCTCCCGGGAGTTTGGGGTTTTGGGTCCTCAAAAGATCTCGCTGACGTGTATTGCGTATCATGCTCCCGGAGAGGCTCCTCCAGCGACGTGTCTTGCGTACCGCGCTCGACGTCGGGGGTACACGGTGACGTGTGTGCGAACACACTTTTTGACGACTCTGCTGAGAAATAAGATCAAAAATCATCATCAACCATGTCTAACCTCCCTAAACCCGCAGAGATTAATGCCGATAACATAATCAAGTCTGGTCTTGATGAACTATCGGATGAACATCGCCAAGTCTATGAACCGCACAAGAAGCAACGCGAGGAGGCTTATGAGGCGCTCAAGCAGCAACATGAGGAGGAGGAATTACAGGCTTTCCACGCAAATTTCAAGAACGATCATCAAGGCAATATCACTCCAGGTGGAGACATCGAGTTCCCCCTTCTCCACGACAAGCACGATGAAATCACAGTGAGTAGCATTTTTTTTTCTTCTGAGTAGGTGGCCATGATTGAAAGTCTTGTTAGTAAGGGTTGATGGTGCATAGTACCGGGGGTGGCCAGGCCGCCGGGAAGCCGGTTCGTTGGGCTGACCCTAAGGCCCAATAGACCAAGGTGTGGTCTAGGCCCCTCGCTCGGCAGGAGGCCCATCATCCAAAAGACTTCCGACTTGGTAGACACGCTTGGGACTCCATGTCCGCGGCAACCTCTAAGTCGGTTAGGGAATCGTGTAACTCTTGGTCTCGTCCTCCATTATAAGGCGAGACCTAGGGGGTAGTCCAGACACCGAACAATCTCCACCTTAGTCTCGATAGAATCACCTCCACATCTATCGTAACTCACTCATACGAGGTGACCCATACATCAATCAAATCCAAGCAGGAGTAGGGTATTACCTCCATGATGAGGGCCCGAACCTGAGTAAACGCTTCGTATGTGATCCCCTCTGGTACTTCCGGTCTCGCGCACCACCCTATCGGGACTACTTACGGTTTTCGGTACCATCAGTTGGCGCGCCAGGCACGGGCTGCGATGACCGGAGATCCAATCCAGATCGGATCTCGACTTTAAGCCGACGTCTTCATGCCAGGCCAAAGCTTCACCTTTGGCACCCTCAACTTCATCGCCGATGCACCGGGTCAGCTCGACATCAACCCGCCGTCTACTGCGCCCCGGGATCCCCTCCTCGGGAGCTCAGAATCTGTCGTCGATGAGCCAAGAGACGTTGGTCTGTGCAGCCAGGCACCGCATTGCGTGCCCACCCCTGCACCCTGCTAGAAACCTAGTTTCGGATCCCTCTCGACGGCCTCGACCCCAGCAAAGGCCGTTGGATCTTCAACAACCCACCAGCCCGCCCGAGTGGAAGGATTAAACATGATATTCCGCACCGCCGACATGAAGAGAGCTGAAAAACTTGCCCGTAGAGAAGTTTACGCAATCACACCCGCTGTTCCCCAATACCTGGATTGGTCGGACTCTACTATCACCTTTGATCGGTTTGACCACCCAGACTACGTTCCTCATCCAGAAAAATTCACCTGGGTGGTCAATCCAATCATTGGCGGATTCCTCTTGCCAAAGGTCTCCATCGACAGGTGCAACGACATCAATATTCTCTTTGCCGACACAATGAAAAAGATGGGGCTCCCGCCGTCCAGGCTTCGCCCGTCACCAACCAGCTTCCACGACTTCGTCCCAGCAAAGAAGGTGCAACCGGTTGGCCAGATATCACTAAAGGTTGTCTTCGGGACAGAGGAGAACTTCCGCCTAGAAATCCTCTGCTTCGTGGTCGTTCCCTTAAAAAGTGGTTACCACACTGTGATAGCCTGGCTTAATAGGGATGATAGACTACTCATATCAATAAGGAATTCTTTCTTTTCCGGTAGCCCATTCGGAAAGAACTCCAAAGTTAAGCGTGCTCAGCTTGGAGTAATTTCAGGATGGGTGACCGACCGGGAAGTTGGTCCCGGGTGTGCACGAGTGAGGACAAAGTGCGCAGAAAAGACTAGTGTTGATCTGTGGGGCCAGTCTAGATCCCGCCAGGAGTAACGACCACCGGCGGGTGTGTCCGGGGTGTTACACACACACTCCTTGGCAGGCCCGCCTATGTCATGTTCATGGTGGTCCCATGCTATGTGTACCTGCAGATGAAGATGCCAGGCCCCAACGGGGTAATCACCGTATGCAGCAACGCCAGAAACGCCCACGCAGTCGAAGTCGCTAGCCTGGAGCACGTCAAAGCGGCCCTCGCGTCTGCCGAGTTGAAGGAAATCAAGGAAATAGTGAATGCAGCAACAACCACCTTGCCTCAGAAACCCAAGCCCAGGCCTGCCTTTTAACCCGGGTAGGACACAAAGAAACACCAAGTGCACCCAGATGACCCTTCCAAAATGGTCCTTACGGGTGGCGATCTGAGCCCGGGGCAGGAGGCTGAGCTAGTGGAGTTCCTCGGAGCTTACTGGGACATATTTTTTTGGAAGACCACTGACATGCCGGGTGTCTCGCCCCACATCGCTGAACATAGCCTAAACATCATGAAGGAGCCAGGCCGGTAAAACAAGCCCTCCGTCGATTCGCACCTGAAAAGCACAGGGAAATTGGAGAAGAGATAGTGATTACCTTTGATCTAGTTTCAGATGTAGATAGTCCCTACCTTTTTCCCCAAGGGTGACCCTGGGTAACGAACCCACGCGAACTTCTGCTATTAGTCAGGGATTCAAACAAGCTTTTGTTGTCGTTAGGAGTTTCAATTGCCCGGACCAAATAAATCGCAGTTTACTTTGAGAAAGACTTATGAATGGAAATAGGCTAGGGCATGAGGACTTTACCTACAACCTTATACTTGCACTTAGGATCCCGTCTTGATTTCCAGCATGGTCCTGGTAGACACCATTATGATGTGTTCTCAATGTGTAGATATGGGAGGATGCGTCCAAATAACATCACGACCGATCAGCAACCTGCATCGCGAGTCTATTGTCCAACCAAGGCCCTTACCGTCTCGCGGGGTTACCTCGATTATTAAGGATTTCTCTAGACCAACACATTGGGTGTTTAAAGACTGCACCTCATGGTCCCCAAGGAGTTGCTTTCGACTACCGTACTAATCCTTACTGTCACCGACATTCGGTGTAGCCTTCCATGTGTCCCTACACTTTACCTCCTCCTGGATCGATCTAAGGGATTCCGGGTACCTGCGGAATCTTAGAATGAGAAAGAGACAAGAGACAAATATATTGTGAATAACACATGCAAATAACGTTCAATTAAGGAAAGTCAATACCAACGATCATGTGCACAAGTACATAGGGCTACAAGGTTGTGCCTCAGCCCATGGCCTGAGGGGATTACTCACACATCACGATCGGATCACAGATGGAAAACATTGTAGATGGCATTGATAGATGAATGATTGATGAGAGTCTTACAATGTCATCGTATGCGATGTATCGATTACAAGTATGGCAAACTATGGGAGAATGGCTATGGAGATGGAGATAGCAGCGGTGGCTAGGGTTTCTGGGAATGGTGATGGTGCTCCTTCTGCTCTTTCTTCTATTGTGGGGCGCTCTGTGGTTGTTCTTTTGTGAATGGGGCCTCGGGCTTTTTATGAAGTGTGTCAGGGCTGACATCACGGAGCTGCTGGCAGGTGGTATGAGCGCTCGTGCTCATACTAGACACCGTCTTCTCCTTTGGTTAGCCTGTGGCACCTCCAGTTGATTTGTCTTGATCTCCACACTTCATATTTCTATGTATAGCTTCATTTCCTTTCCTTTTATGGTCCATTTTCTGTGTAAACAAATTAAACAAAGGGAATTGCAATCTTTTGCATTTATTAGTCATTAGTGAAAAGACCAGAGTGATTTTCTTAGAATATCCAGGATTATTTGGTTTAAACAACGGTGGAATGAATTAGAAAATACGCTCATCAACCTCCCCAAGTTTAAACCTTGATCGTTCTCGAGCAAGAAACAAAAACAGTAAGGAACCTAGTTGTTTAAACGAAAATAATGAGAAGGTTTTGGTTCACTTACGATCGGTACGCCTAGATAGCCCACCGCTTTCTTCTCCTAAAAACTTAGCATAGCTATAGCGGCGACAGTAGTTAGTATGCAAGTAGGTTAGGCCAAGATAATTAACAATAAGCTTTCATTATTTTAGGCAAACTAATCAACTAGCAATTATTCTACTTCGACTAGCTAACACTTGCTTGCCGGGAACACTTTGGAAGAAATTTGCAACAAAAACATCATTTTACGGGCGTGAAAGGTTTGCAAAAGATAACACGGTGCTAGAGTAACTCACTAACACCCATGAGTATTGCTTTATCAAGGCTCGCAAGCACTCCTTCTACTGTTGCTTGCTGAAACTTTCATCTTTTGGTGATGAGACCATGCCAAAGAAATGATACATGCAAATGGAGGGGGGGGGTTGTTGTGGCTTAAGTCGAATACTATGTACCAAGATTTGTCTCTTTCGAGCACAGCAATCAGTATTATTTTTTCCACATACACACTCCCTCAAGAGAAAGCCAAATAATATTCGTCATAGCATTGCTACTATAGACGGTAACCAACTCATAGACGAAATCTGAGCCAAAACTCTGGTAGATTGTTCATAGGCCAGCGGAGTCATCAACATAAACTCAGGAGGGGTGACAAAGTTACAGTGACACGCATAAACCAATATCTAGTGACAAGGCCATGGAACACGCATAAAGCAATATATCATGTATCGCATAACAAATTTTGGCATGTAATAATCTCAATCACCTCCAACTAAGTTTCTCTGGAAAACTCTTTCTACAAGTGCTATTGAGTCTATCAAATTAAATACTATGGGGCTTAGTATCTCTAATATCGCCTTCTTTTAACAAATTTTCTCAACACCCAAGTCTTTCGAAAAACTTTTCTTATGCATGATTACTTTCTTTAAAAACTAGTCCCACGGCAAGTCTTGGTCATCTAGATGAAACAAAACAAAAGCTACTTAATTAACTTCTCTAAATGAATAAAACCTTTGTGTTAACTATCAGTACTTACTCCCACTTGAATACATCGCACATGCTACTACTACATCTAGCATAGGCATTTCAAGCTCAAAAGGCGGGAGTCATAGGACATACCTCACGTCCATGAATGTTCATGCTTCTCTACATTAAGATGTGTTCACTAGTACAAAACAGGGCATCGGTCCACCCCTGAGAAGCCCATTAGTCCCGGTTCACTCACGAACCGGGACCCATGGGGGCATCGGTCCCGGTTCGTGAGGCCAGGGCGCCGGCCGGGCCTCGTGGGCCATTGGTCCCGGTTCGTCTGACCCCTTTTGTCCCGGTTCTAGACACGAACCGGGACCAATGCGCCTCGCTCCTGGCCCACAACCATTGGTCCCGGTTTGTGGCTGGAACCGGGACTAAAGGTGACCCCTTTTGTCCCGGTTCCAGCCACGAACCGGGACCAATGCGCCTCGCTCCTGGCCCACAACCATTGGTCCCGGTTTGTGGCTGGAACCGGGACCAATGGTTGGCCTATATATAGCCCCCGCCCGCGAGCAGAGCAATGCATTGCTCTGTTTTTTTGCCCGGCCGTGGGAGAGCTTTTGTGGTGCTCTGGCTCACCTCCTATGCACATGAGGTGTTCGATGAAATGCCCGAGCCACACTTAAGCTTTCTCCTCTCGAAGCTCCTTGTCCAAGCTCCATATTCCTCAAGATTTGTCTAGGTTTGGCGGTCCATCTTGTCCCGTCCCCGTCCTCACCGCCGTCGATCGCCCGCGCCCATCTCGGCGCCGGCAACACCGTGGTTAGCCTCTTCTTCTTATCTTCTTTCTAAAAGAAAAAAGTTCTTACTTGTGTGTTTTAATTAGATGCTCTAGAGAGTTATATGTTGTTCAATAATAAGAACTATATAACGCACGCAGATGAACCGGCAATGGATGTACGGTGACCGACGCACCTACGAGTATATTAAGGGCCTGCATAATTTTCTCGAAGCGGCTGAGGCAAACAAGCAGAATGGTTTTATGCATTGTCCATGTACTGTCTGTGAGAATACGAAGGCTTTCTCCAACTCTAAAACCCTTCACTTCCACCTGCTTGAGAAGGGTTTTATGCCACACTATAATGTTTGGACCAAGCACGGAGAAAGAGGGGTTATGATGGAAGACAACGAAGAAGAAGAGGATGATGACAACTACCCGCCCCCTGAATACGGTGATGCTGCAATGGGGGAAGCTGAAGATCAAGAGGAACCAGACGATGTGCCCAATGATGATCTTCGCCGGGTCATTGTTGATGCACAGAAAGAATGCGAAAGTGAAAGGGAGAAGTTGAAGTTCGATCACATGTTAGAGGATCACAAAAAAGGGTTGTACCCAAATTGCGAAGATGACAACAGAAAGCTCGGTACCACACTGGAATTGCTGCAATGGAAGGCAGACAATGGTGTATCTGACAAGGGATTTAGTTCGCTGCTGAAAATAATGAAGAAGAAGCTTCCAAAGGATAACGAATTGCCCGACAGTACGTACGAAGCAAAGAAGGTTCTATGCCCTCTAGGATTGGAGGTGCAGAAGATACATGCATGCCCTAATGACTGCATCCTCTACCGCGGTGAGTACGAGGATTTGAACGCATGCCCGGTATGCGGTGCATTGCGGTATAAGATCAGACGAGATGACCCTGGTGATGTTGAGGGCGAGCGCCCCAGGAAGAGGGTTCCTGCCAAGGTGATGTGGTATGCTCCTATAATACCACGGCTGAAACGTCTGTTCAGAAACAAAGAGCATGCCAAGTTGATGCGATGGCACAAAGAAGACCGTAAGAAAGACGGGAAGTTGAGAGCACCCGCTGACGGGTCGCAGTGGAGAAAAATCGAGAGAAGGTGGGGGGACTTTGCAGGTGACGCAAGGAACGTATGGTTTGGTTTAAGTGCAGATGGCATTAATCCTTTTGGGGAGCAGAGCAGCAATCATAGCACCTGGCCCGTGACTCTATGTATCTATAACCTTCCTCCTTGGTTGTGCATGAAGCGGAAGTTCATTATGATGCCAGTGCTCATCCAAGGCCCTAAGCAACCCGGCAATGACATTGATGTGTACCTAAGGCCATTAGTTGAAGAACTTTTACAGCTGTGGAATGGAGAAGGTGTACGTGTGTGGGATGAGCACAAACAGGAGGAATTTGACCTACAAGCGTTGCTGTTTGTAACCATCAACGATTGGCCTGCTCTCAGTAACCTTTCAGGACAGACAAACAAGGGATACCACGCATGCACACACTGTTTAGATGACACCGACAGTATATATTTGGACAAATGCAGGAAGAATGTGTACCTGGGGCATCGTCGATTTCTTCCGACCAACCATCAATGTCGAAAGAAAGGAAAGCATTTCAAAGGTGAGGCAGATCACCGGAAGAAGCCCGCCCTCCATACTGGTGATCACATACTTGATATGGTCAATGATTTACAAGTAATCTTTGGAAAGGGTCCTGGCGGACTATCTGTTCCGACTGACGATGCGGGACGCGCACCCATGTGGAAGAAGAAATCTATATTTTGGGACCTACCCTATTGGAAAGACCTAGAGGTCCGCTCTGCAATCGACGTGATGCACGTGACGAAGAATCTTTGCGTGAACCTGCTAGGCTTCTTGGGAGTGTATGGGAAGACAAAAGATACACCGGAGGCACGGGAGGAACAGCAACGTGTGCATGAAAAAGACGGCATGCATCCAAAGCAGTATGAAGGTCCTGCCAGCTACGCTCTTACCAAAGAAGAGAAGGAAATCTTCTTTGAATGCCTGCTCAGTATGAAGGTCCCGTCTGGCTTCTCGTCGAATATAAAGGGAATAATAAATATGGCAGAGAAAAAGTTCCAGAACCTAAAGTCTCATGACTGCCACGTGATTATGACGCAAGTGCTTCCGGTTGCATTGAGGGGGCTTCTACCGGAAAACGTTCGATTAGCCATTGTGAAGCTATGTGCATTCCTCAATGCAATCTCTCAGAAGGTGATCGATCCAGAAATCCTGTCAAGGTTAAGGAGTGATTTGGTGCAATGTCTTGTTAGTTTCGAGCTGGTGTTCCCACCATCTTTCTTCAATATCATGACGCACGTCCTAGTTCATCTAGTCGACGAGATTGTCGTTCTGGACCCTGTATTTCTACACAATACGTTCCCCTTTGAGAGGTTCATGGGAGTCTTAAAGAAATATGTTCGTAACCGCGCTAGGCCAGAAGCAAGCATCTCCATGGGCCATCAAACAGAGGATGTCATTGGGTTTTGTGTTGACTTCATTCCTGACCTTAAGAAGATTGGTCTCCCTCAATCGCGGCATGAGGGGAGACTGACTGGAAAAGGCTCGCTAGGAGCGGACTCAATAATATGTAGGGACGGGCATTCTTGGTCTCAAGCACACTACACAGTTCTACAGAATTCTACCTTGGTGACCCCGTATGTCGATGAACACAAGAATATTCTGCGCTCCAAACACCCGGAGCAGTGTGACGACTGGATTACATATGAACACATCAGGACTTTCGGCAGTTGGTTGCAAACACGTCTCATGGGTGACAACACTGTTTCTGATGAGCTGTACTCGTTGGCCAGGGGACCATCTTCGACTGTATTGACTTACAAAGGGTACGAGATAAATGGGAATACATTTTACACGATCGCCCAAGATCAAAAGAGCACCAACCAAAACAGCGGTGTCCGCTTTGATGCAGCAACCAAGAGGGGAAAGGACACATATTATGGTTACATAGTGGACATATGGGAACTTGACTATGGACATGATTTCAAGGTCCCTTTGTTTCAGTGCAAATGGGTCAATCTGTCAGGAGGCGGGGTACAGGTAGACCCACAGTACGGAATGACAACAGTGGATCTCAACAATCTTGGGTACACAGACGAACCATTCGTCCTAGCCAATGATGTGGCGCAGGTTTTCTATTTGAAGGACATGTCTACCAAACCGAGAAAAAGAAAAGATAAGGAAGCGAATACATCATAGGATGAGCCAAAACGCCACATAGTTCTTTCAGGAAAAAGAGACATCGTGGGATTGGAGGGCAAGACAGACATGTCTGAAGATTATGAAAAGTTTCATGAAATTCCTCCCTTCAAAGTCAAGGCTGACCCAAGCACCCTGTTAAACGATGAAGATTATCCATGGTTACGGCGCAATAAGCAAAGGACACAAGCGAAGAAAAAGTGAAGACTTTCTCTCCACAACTATATCATTGCAGTTACATGTGAAGAAATTAAATGCCTTTTGTAACAGATGAGTTTTCGTCCGAAACCCTGATACTTCGAAAGAGATTGTCCGTTTTGTACACGAAGTGCATCTAGTTTTTGCCGTAACCCTCTCAACTTTTTAGCACATGCTATGTGGGTGAAATGATGATACCATGCCAACTTTCAACCTGTTCAGAGTTCATTTGTAGTGCTTTTCAATTTCAGGGTCATTTAGCTTAAAAAAATCAGTAAATGCATGAAAAATAGGAAATGAAGTCAGAAAGGGTTGAAAATTGATGATGTGGCTTTGAATGGTGCATTTTGAACACACAAAAAGTCTGGAGTTCAAATAAGTTCAAAAAAATGAAATCCCTTTGTAACAGATGAGTTTTCGTCCGAAACCAAGATACTTCGAAGGAGATTGTCCATTTTGTACATGAAGTGCATCCAGTTTTTGCCGTAACCCTCTCAACTTTTTAGAACATGCTATGTGGGTGTAATGATGATACCATGCCAACTTTCAACCTTTTCAGGGTTCATTTGAAGTGCTTTTCAATTTCAGGGTCATTTAGCTCAAAGAATGAACTAATAGCAAAAAGAATGAACTAGAAAACCTTTATGAAACTCTAATAGCAAAAATAATGAACTAAAAATAATTAATTAAAAAATTCAGTTTTGATCAACTAAAATAAAATTATAATATTCTTCAATAGCAAAAAGAATCAACTAAAAAGCTTTTATAAAACTCTAATAGCAAAAGGAATCAACTAAAAATATTTTATAAACCTCTAGTATTTATGAAACTAAAATTATATAAAATTTATGCAACTAAAGTTATCAAAGTATTTTTTGTTCAAAACATTAATAGCAAAAAGAATTTTCATAAAGAATTTTTTTAGAAACTTTAATAGCAAACTAAAATAACAAAATCTGTTTTTGGTTAAATCAGACATTTAAAGTTACCTAAAAATTACGAAATTGAATATAATGATAAAACACAGTAATATTAAATAGCAGGAAAAAGAATCACTCAAAAATCTATTTTTATAGTAAAGTTATTCACAAACTAGTGATTCACACCAATTTAAAAGAATTCAAATTTAAACTATTCAAATTTGGAAACTAATGGCACTAACAGAAAGTTTGTAATTTTTGTGACCTAAAAGCAAAAAGAATCACTAAAAAACTGTAAGTAGAAACAAAAGAAAATAAATAAAGCAAAAAAGAAAACAAAAAAAGTAGAAAAAAATTAAAAAAATGCCGCCTAGTGGGCCACCACGGCCTGAATACGACTAGAAACCCAACCATCTAGTTGGGCCAGGATTCAGGCCCGCAGAAGGCCCAGAAGGTCCACAGGCAGAGGTGTGTGTGATTAGGCCCGTAAGCCTGCAGTTGAGAGGAGCTCGAGAGGGCTGGCGCAGCAGCGCTTATAAACCACTCTCGAGCCCTCTCAGCTAGCGAGGTGGGACTAAACTTTTGGCCCCGGGCAGCACCACCCTTTAGTCCCGGTTGGTGGCACCAACCGGGACCAATGCCCACCTTTGGTCCCGGTTGGGGGCACCAACCGGGACCAATGCCACCCTTTAGTCCCGGTTGGTGCCACCAACCGGGACCAACGGTCTCTGCTTCCCGCCCTTTGGGCTGACGAAAAGAGACCTTTGGTCCCGGTTGGTGGCACCAACCGGGAGTAAAGGTGGGCATTGGTCCCGGTTGGTGGCACCAACCGGGACCAAAGGTCTCCCTATATAAGCGGGAGTTGGGAAAATTTGCCAGTTTCCCCCGACGACGCCGAGCACATCGACGCCGCCAGGCTGCCCGAGCTCGCCGACGACGCCCTCGCCGCCCTCTGCCCCGTCGACGCCGTCAGGCTGATCCTCGTCGCCATCGCCGCCGAGCCCCCGCTGCCCCGACGCCCCCGACGCCCTCTGCCCCGACGCCGGCGCCGCTCCCCGCGCCCCTGCTGCCCCGACGCCGCCCGCCGTGCCCCCTGCCCCTGCCCCGACGCCGCCCCCAGTGAGCCCCCCCTTCCCCCGCGCCGCCGCCACTGCTCTGCTTGCCGCGCCGTGCCCCTGCTCTGCTTGCCGCGCCGCCGCCGCCACCGCCGCCCCGGCCGGATCTGCCTTTTTTTTGTATGTATATGCAGTATGTATGTATGTATGTATGTATGGATGCTGTATGTATGTATGTATGTATATGCAGTATGTATGTATGGATGGATGATCCATAGAAAGTTTTTATATATGCATTGATACAATTTTATTTTTGTTCATAGATTTTTTTTGTTCATAGATGTATGTTTTTTTTGTTTATAGAAAGTTTTTATATATGAGTAATGATGATCCATAGAAAGTTTTTATATATGCATTGATATATGAGCAATGATGATCCATAGAAAGTTTTTATATATGCATTGATACAATTTTATTTTTGTTCATAGAATTTTTTTTGTTCATAGACGTATGCTTTTTTTTTATAGAAAGTTTTTGTCATGAGGGGGGACGTCGGACATGCATGAGAGAGAGGCGGTCCGCTCGTCGGACATGTCATGTGGATTTTTTTTGTTCATATAGAAAACTCCGGTAACTTCGACATGAGGGGGGGAGACGTCGATCAACCCCCTCCCGCCCCTACCCATAAAAGTTAAAATGTTCATATATTCAAAATGAGTTAAAATGAGTTAAAAGTTACTTACTCCCGGTCCGCTCGCCCGACCAACTCTCGAGGCCACCTGTACCCCCTCCCCGATAACTTCGACATGAGGGGGGACGTCGGACATGAGGGGTGAGCGTCGTTGTCGTCTACCCCCTCCTCGATAAATTCGACATGAGGAGGGACGTCGGACATGACATGAGGGGTGAGCGTCGTTGTCGTCTACCCCCTCCGGTAACATAGATTTATCAAGAATACCCCCATTATGGATGTGCACAAGTTGATCCAATTTTTTTCTGATCTCATATATATATATATTCTTCTATATTTGCAGAAACTATGGATCAAAGAGACTTGGAACAAGAACAGTTGTTGGGGGAGATAATCCTCGCCGGAGGTGATGCTGTCTTGTCGTTTCTCAACGACACCGATGGAACAATGGAGGAGGAAGGACATGATCATGATGGCTCCGGTGACATGATCATGATGGCTCCGGAGGTGCTGACTAGCTAATTGATGCATTAATTGTTTTGGTATGTACATATATTAACTCTTCTTTCTTCTTTTATAGCCCTCCGGATCGAGCCAAACTTCGGTAACGAGACGAGGCCCGAAGAAGAGGTTCGCAAGGATGAAAGGTTCACGATCACAGCACTCGCGGACAATGGCCTCCCGATTGAACCCAAGCGGACCAAGGACGCATTTTCTGCTCAGTGCGGAGCTATTGTTAGGGACAACATCCCGATCAGCATCAAGCAATGGAATAAGCCTAAGGACGACGCCCCTGAAGGTGATTATGTCACCGATAGACAGAAAGATGATCTTTGGACCTTGCTGAAGGCAAATTTCACCCTACCGCCAGAGGAGGATCCGAATAAGCCCGTTATAGAGCCACTGGTCAAGGCGTGTGCTCTTAAGAAGATGGCAGATCTATTCAGGAGGTGGAAGAAGGAGTTGAAATCAAAGTTTGTCGACAAAGGTGAGACTCCAGAATTCATCGGCCGATTTGAGAAGATAACAGATCACTGGCCCGCATTTGTGGCCTACAAGACATCAGACAAGAGTAAGAAAATGTCAGAGACAAACAAGAACAACGCTGCAAAGAAGCAGTATCACCATCACACGGGGTCAGGTGGCTACCTCAAAGCCCGACCGTTGTGGGACAAAGCTGAGAATGACCTGATTGCTAAAGGGGTCGAACCAGAGACATTGAACTGGCCAGACCGTTCAAGGACTTGGTTCTTCGGGGTTGGGGGAACTTTGGACCCTGAAACAGGGAAGTGCCGTTGGACGGACGAGCAACTTGCAATACCCGTCACGAAGCTTCAGAAGTATATCACCGCAGCGCAGGAAGGGACGTTCATTCCCGACAGAGAGAAGGACGAGCTGACTGAGGCCCTAGGGAATGCTGAGCACCCTGGACGAACAAGAGGCACACCAGGCTCCGTTCCGTGGAAGTTTGGGTTTCCCGACGCAGGCGGTTACAGAAGCCGGGAGAGAAAGAGGAAAGCGGAGCTGAGCAACATGCAGAAGATGAGTGCAAGACTACAAAAGCTAGAGGAAGCTGAGAGCCAGCGAGCTGCCGGCCAACTATCTCAGCGGCACGAAGCTACCCCAGAAGCTACCCCGCCATCTCAGCGGAGAAGCAGCGTGGCTTCCACGGAGCCCGTTCAGACTGACTTCACGGAGCCTATCTACCCCGTGGATACTATCACGGAGGCTCAAAATTCCGAGCGTATGACAAAATGCCATAACCTCACTTTCAAGGCGGCTCTCGGCTCTGTTGCACCTCCTCAACCCAACGGAACTTTTCACTGCCTTCCGATTCCACATGGCTATGCTGTTGTGATGGTGGATGAAGTAATGAAGGGATTTGAGGAGCTCGAGCTTTACCACTCTACAGGTGAAGGGGAGAATCAGCTGGTTCGTGCTCTGAGGAGTACATGTCTATGGCAGAAGGAGTACATCAAGCTTCCAAACTGGACGCCTCCGCCTCCTCCTCCTCCTCCGGCGAGTCAGGGCACTCCGCCCCCTCCTCCTCCTCCTCCTCCGGCGAGTGATCAGGGCACTCCGCCTCCTTCTCCGGCTCCTCCGACGCGTGAGGGCACTCCGCCTCCTCCTTCGCCTACTCCGGCGCGTCGGAGCACTCCGCCTCCTTCTCCGCCTCGTCAGCAACGACGGAAGAGAGACGCCGCCGCTCCGGCGGCTAGCTGTACATGCAGAGGCGGGAGGCAATTCAGATACGGTCCATCTCTCAAGCCTGTGGAAAAGTTACCATATGAGAGGACCGAGCAGGAAAACGAGGACATATGTCGTGCCCAAGTGAGGGACCATTTTGCAAAGAAAACTCCACCTCCGAAGGAGAAGCTAGATCCGGTGAAAGTGAAGCGCACTATCGATGCCCTGAAGCGACCACCACCGCCTCCGCCGGATTCCAACTATGTCCGCATTCTTAAAAAGACATATGAAGAAGCGCGGCGGTCGGGAAGTACTTCCAGTGATGCAAGGTTAGCAGAACGAAGAAGTGGGAAAACAATTCCCCAGCTCGGCGAACAGGAGAAGAAATCGTGCCCCCCGCTCAAGGTGTCTAGCGATATCGTCGCTAATCATCCGGGGATGGTGCCTGGTACCAATCCTGGTGATTACTTGGGGGATGATGTAATTTTTCAAACGGCTGAGGTAACAAAAGAAGAATATAAATACGTGCACGGGAAGCCTCTCGTCAAACCTGATCATCCTCCTCTAACAACGATGATGTACAAATTGCATGAGTGGTACATGAAAACCTGCAGGGAGTCTGGGAGAGACACTATGTATATGGCAGTGAAACCAGAGCACGAATTCATTGGACTTCCCGTGATGCCTATTGAATTTGTGAAGTTATTTCAGTTATACAATCAACTGGCCCTCGACAAACAACTCATGACTTCCTACTGTCTGTAAGTATTACTTCTATAGTTAAGTCTCTAGCTCAGCTCGTTCATTGCATGTATATATAATTATCCTCACTATATTATGCAGATTGAAGATCTTCGAATGCAAAAAAGTAGGAATCTTCGACGTTGGGTTCATTAGCCCAGATGCCGTAAATGAATGGACGGTACAAAACTCAATCAAAGAGACTGAGGAGAACTTGCTACAGTCGTTCCTTATACATCAAAACAAAAGGGAAATACTCTTTCCTTACAACTTCAAGTGAGTATTGCTGTCTTCTCTGTATACTCAGTTTCGCTTACTCGAGGTTAAGTAATGTAATTGATGAGTTATATATGCGTGCGCGGTTTCCACTTTATTCTGCTATCCATTAAGCTTGACGGGGAATTAGTAACTGTCTTAGACTCGAGACGTAAAGATCCCGAGAATTATGCGGACATGACTGCAATGCTCAAGAAGTAAGTTCAGTCAATACCTGGACCATATCGGCATGCAACTTTCGTTAATTTCCTGATATCAAGTAATCATTTTCTTTGCCTGGCAGGGTTTGGAAGAAGTTCGCCCGAAAGGTTCCCGGTCTAAACAAAGAGTTGCGATTTACGCACCCCAAAGTAAGTAGTACTAGCTAGTTCCGCGCATCTCTAATTGATTCAAATTTTCATCAATATATCATTACCATGCTTGCTTATCAGTTTGATTGAACTCTATTCTCGTAAAGTGCTTGTACCAGAAAGAAGGGACTGTTTTATGTGCATACTACGTATGCGAGTTCATTCGCCACTCGACCTCTGAGCGGGGCTTCTCTGACAAACAATTTGAAGTACGTAAATAATATTCACAATTTTATTTTATATATTACCATCAATTGTGTTGAGTTTTATTCATATATATGCATGTATTGACCCCCTTCTTTAAATTAGATCTGGCAGATGCGGGATGAACTCCTACCACATGATCGTATACGAGCAATTCAAGAGGAATTGGCGGGATTCTTTCTTGACCACGTCATACCTAAATACGGGGAATACCATGCGGATTTGTGATTGGATCTTAGGTAGATGATGTTAGGGATTGTAAAAGATGTTATATTGTATATATGTAGTACCGTCGGATAGATATACGAAAACTTGTTGTTCGACCAAGCACGGAGAAAGAGATGTCACTTCTCTCTATATATGTTCAGCATGACGATCTTGTGTAATTAATGGTTTCCATCATTTTCTTATTAGCTAGCATCGAGTTATCTCTATATGTATAGTAGCTACCGTCGACCGAGCACGGAGAAAGAGAGGACACTTCTCCCTATTAGCTAGCTAACACAATATGAAACCCCTAAATTAACCCTCCAAAACCCCCCAACCCCCCCCCCTTCAAAAAAAACAAAAACCCCAGCTGCTGCCAGATGCTCACGCGTGGACGACCTTTGGTCCCGGTTGGTGTGACCAACCGGGACTAAAGGTTCTCCTGCCTGGGCTCCCCGCAGTGGCCACGTGGATGCCTTTTGGTCCCGGTTGGTGTTACCAACCGGGACTAAAGGTCCTCCTGCCTGGGCTTCCCGCAGCGGCCACGTGGAGCCCCTTTGGTCCCGGTTCGTAAGCGAACCGGGACTAAAGGTTTTGGGCTTTAGTCCAGACCCTTTAGTCCCGGTTCCAGAACCGGGACTAAAGGCCCTCTGGAACCGGGACTAAAGGCCCTTTTTCTACTAGTGTCGTTCCTCGTTGCTCGGCGTAAATCAACTCTGCTATAAAAAGAATTAACAAAATATGCAATGGAAAAATCGCAACGACAAAGAGCTAAGGAAAACTTATTATATTTTTGGCATTCTGGGTTTTTGAAAGCTAACTTGCAAAAAGACGCAAACAAAAACGGCGAACAAAGAAAAAACAAACAAAAAGCAAATAAAAACAAAAGTGTTGGAATAGACCAACACGAGTGTTTTGAAGCTCTTCCATGAGCTTAAGTACAATCTCATTATAAGTTTATTCAAATAAATGCCGCCACATCTTGATGTAGATGCGAATATGACCTCCCCAAGCTTAATCTTTTGCAAGCCCAAACTCGAGAGCTCATTGTGGAGGTGGCTGATAATATCCTGGAGTCCATGCATGACTCCACGTGGAGAAGTGGGACGCCATGTACTCGGTGTTATCTCAGAGAGAGTTGGCGAGGTTGCTCATGTTGTTGATGGAGTCTCCGAGGCTGCACACGTCGGCGTAGGTGGCGTAGGGCGTGTCCTCTTTAGTGTCATCCTCTGGCTATTCCTCTTGCTCCGGTGCGAGTTCTTCTTCATCCACCTTCTCTAGTTCGGGAGCTTCTTGGTCAAAAGCTTCATCCTCTTCCTGTGCAACATAATATAGAATTCCCTCCTCGATCGAAAAGCATTTAGGCATGGGAGTTGGCAACAAATGTCCCACTCTAGCAATATGGATATAGTGACGATCAAAATGTGAAACTACCATCCACTAGTACAAAACAGGGCATCGGTCCACCCCTGAGAAGCCCATTAGTCCCGGTTCACTCACGAACCGGGACCCATGGGGGCATCGGTCCCGGTTCGTGAGGCCAGGGCGCCGGCCGCGCCTCGTGGGCCATTGGTCCCGGTTCGTCTGACCCCTATTGTCCCGGTTCCAGACACGAACCGGGACCAATGCGCCTCGCTCCTGGCCCACAACCATTGGTCCCGGTTTGTGGCTGGAACCGAGACTAAAGGTGACCCCTTTTGTCCCGGTTCCAGCCACGAACCGGGACCAATGCGCCTCGCTCCTGGCCCACAACCATTGGTCCCGGTTTGTGGCTGGAACCGGGACCAATGGTTGGCCTATATATAGCCCCCGCCCGCGAGCAGAGCAATGCATTGCTCTGTTTTTTTGCCCGGCCGTGGGAGAGCTTTTGTGGTGCTCTAGCTCACCTCCTATGCACATGAGGTGTTCGATGAAATGCCCGAGCCACACTTAAGCTTTCTCCTCTCGAAGCTCCTTGTCCAAGCTCCATTTTCCTCAAGATTTGTCTAGGTTTGGCGGTCCGTCTTGTCCCGTCCCCGTCCTGACCGCCGTCGATCGCCCGCGCCCATCTCGGCGCCGGCAACACCGTGGTTAGCCTCTTCTTCTTATCTTCTTTCTAAAAGAAAAAAGTTGTTACTTGTGTGTTTTAATTAGATGCTCTAGAGAGTTATATGTTGTTCAATAATAAGAACTATATAACGCATGCAGATGAACCGGCAATGGATGTACGGTGACCGACGCACCTCCGAGTATATTAAGGGCCTGCATAATTTTCTCGAAGCGGCTAAGGCAAACAAGCAGAATGGTTTTATGCATTGTCCATGTACTGTCTGTGAGAATACGAAGGCTTTCTCCAACTCTAAAACCCTTCACTTCCACCTGCTTGAGAAGGGTTTTATGCCACACTATAATGTTTGGACCAAGCACGGAGAAAGAGGGGTTATGATGGAAGACAACGAAGAAGAAGAGGATGATGACAACTACCCGCCCCCTGAATACGGTGATGCTGCAATGGGGGAAGCTGAAGATCAAGAGGAACCAGACGATGTGCCCGATGATGATCTTCGCCGGGTCATTGTTGATGCATAGAGAGAATGCGAAAGTGAAAGGGAGACGTTGAAGTTCGATCGCATGTTAGAGGATCACAAAAAAGGGTTGTACCCAAATTGCGAAGATGACAACAGAAAGCTCGGTACCACACTGGAATTGCTGCAATGGAAGGCAGACAATGGTGTATCTGACAAGGGATTTAGTTCGCTGCTGAAAATAATGAAGAACAAGCTTCCAAAGGATAACGAATTGCCCGACAGTACGTACGAAGCAAGGAAGGTTCTATGCCCTCTAGGATTGGAGGTGCAGAAGATACATGCATGCCCTAATGACTGCATCCTCTACCGCGGTGAGTACGAGGATTTGAACGCATGCCCGGTATGCGGTGCATTGCGGTATAAGATCAGACGAGATGACCCTGGTGATGTTGAGGGCGAGCGCCCCAGGAAGAGGGTTCCTGCCAAGGTGATGTGGTATGCTCCTATAATACCACGGCTGAAACGTCTGTTCAGAAACAAAGAGCATGCCAAGTTGATGCGATGGCACAAAGAAGACCGTAAGAAAGACGGGAAGTTGAGAGCACCCGCTGACGGGTCGCAGTGGAGAAAAATCGAGAGAAGGTGGGGGGACTTTGCAGGTGACGCAAGGAACGTATGGTTTGGTTTAAGTGCAGATGGCATTAATCCTTTTGGGGAGCAGAGCAGCAATCATAGCACCTGGCCCGTGACTCTATGTATCTATAACCTTCCTCCTTGGTTGTGCATGAAGCGGAAGTTCATTATGATGCCAATGCTCATCCAAGGCCCTAAGCAACCCAGCTATGACATTGATGTGTACCTAAGGCCATTAGTTGAAGAACTTTTATAGCTGTGGAATGGAGAAGGTGTACGTGTGTGGGATGAGCACAAACAGGAGGAATTTGACCTACAAGCGTTGCTGTTTGTAACCATCAACGATTGGCCTGCTCTCAGTAACCTTTCAGGACAGACAAACAAGGGATACCACGCATGCACACACTGTTTAGATGACACCGACAGTATATATTTGGACAAATGCAGGAAGAATGTGTACCTGGGGCATGGTCGATTTCTTCCGACCAACCATCAATGTCGAAAGAAAGGAAAGCATTTCAAAGGTGAGGCAGATCACCGGAAGAAGCCCGCCCTCCGTACTGGTGATCGCATACTTGATATGGTCAATGATTTACAAGTAATCTTTGGAAAGGGTCCTGGCGGACTATCTGTTCCGACTGACGATGCGGGACGCGCACCCATGTGGAAGAAGAAATCTATATTTTGGGACCTACCCTATTGGAAAGACCTAGAGGTCCGCTCTGCAATCGACGTGATGCACGTGACGAAGAATCTTTGCGTGAACCTGCTAGGCTTCTTGGGAGTGTATGGGAAGACAAAAGATACACCGGAGGCACGGGAGGAACAGCAACGTGTGCATGAAAAAGACGGCATGCATCCAAAGCAGTATGAAGGTCCTGCCAGCTACGCTCTTACCAAAGAAGAGAAGGAAATCTTCTTTGAATGCCTGCTCAGTATGAAGGTCCCGTCTGGCTTCTCGTCGAATATAAAGGGAATAATAAATATGGCAGAGAAAAAGTTCCAGAACCTAAAGTCTCATGACTGCCACGTGATTATGACGCAAGTGCTTCCGGTTGCATTGAGGGGGCTTCTACCGGAAAATGTTCGATTAGCCATTGTGAAGCTATGTGCATTCCTCAATGCAATCTCTCAGAAGGTGATCGATCCAGAAATCCTGTCAAGGTTAAGGAGTGATTTGGTGCAATGTCTTGTTAGTTTCGAGCTGGTGTTCCCACCATCTTTCTTCAATATCATGACGCACGTCCTAGTTCATCTAGTCGACGAGATTGTCGTTCTGGGCCCTGTATTTCTACACAATATGTTCCCCTTTGAGAGGTTCATGGGAGTCTTAAAGAAATATGTTCGTAACCGCGCTAGGCCAGAAGCAAGCATCTCCATGGGCCATCAAACAGAGGATGTCATTGGGTTTTGTGTTGACTTCATTCCTGACCTTAAGAAGATTGGTCTCCCTCAATCGCGGCATGAGGGGAGACTGACTGGAAAAGGCACGCTAGGAGCGGACTCAATAATATGTAGGGACGGGCATTCTTGGTCTCAAGCACACTACACAGTTCTACAGAATTCTACCTTGGTGACCCCGTATGTCGATGAACACAAGAATATTCTGCGCTCCAAACACCCGGAGCAGTGTGACGACTGGATTACATATGAACACATCAGGACTTTCGGCAGTTGGTTGCAAACACGTCTCATGGGTGACAACACTGTTTCTGATGAGCTGTACTCGTTGGCCAGGGGACCATCTTCGACTGTATTGACTTACAAAGGGTACGAGATAAATGGGAATACATTTTACTCGATCGCCCAAGATCAAAAGAGCACCAACCAAAACAGCGGTGTCCGCTTTGATGCAGCAACCAAGAGGGGAAAGGACACATATTATGGTTACATAGTGGACATATGGGAACTTGACTATGGACATGATTTCAAGGTCCCTTTGTTTCAGTGCAAATGGGTCAATCTGTCAGGAGGCGGGGTACAGGTAGACCCACAGTACGGAATGACAACAGTGGATCTCAACAATCTTGGGTACACAGACGAACCATTCGTCCTAGCCAATGATGTGGCGCAGGTTTTCTATGTGAAGGACATGTCTACCAAACCGAGAAAAAGAAAAGATAAGGAAGCGAATACATCATAGGATGAGCCAAAGCGCCACATAGTTCTTTCAGGAAAAAGAGACATCGTGGGATTGGAGGGCAAGACAGACATGTCTGAAGATTATGAAAAGTTTCATGAAATTCCTCCCTTCAAAGTCAAGGCTGACCCAAGCACCCTGTTAAACGATGAAGATTATCCATGGTTACGGCGCAATAAGCAAAGGACACAAGCGAAGAAAAAGTGAAGACTTTCTCTCCACAACTATATCATTGCAGTTACATGTGAAGAAATTAAATGAAATCCCTTTGTAACAGATGAGTTTTCGTCCGAAACCCTGATACTTCGAAAGAGATTGTCCATTTTGTACATGAAGTGCATCCAGTTTTTGCCGTAACCCTCTCAACTTTTTAGCACATGCTATGTGGGTGAAATGATGATACCATGCCAACTTTCAACCTTTTCAGAGTTCATTTGAAGTGCTTTTCAATTTCAGGGTCATTTAGCTCAAAGAATGAACTAATAGCAAAAAGAATGAACTAGAAAACCTTTATGAAACTCTAATAGCGAAAATAATGAACTAAAAATAATCAATTAAAAAATTCTGTTATGATCAACTAAAATAAAACTGTAATATTCTTCAATACCAAAAAGAATCAACTAAAAAGCTTTTATAAAACTCTAATAGCAAAAGGAATCAACTAAAAATATTTTATAAACCTCTAGTATTTATGAAACTAAAATTATATAAAATTTATGCAACTAAAGTTATCAAAGTATTTTTTGTTCAAAACATTAATAGCAAAAAGAATTTTCATAAAGAATTTTTTTAGAAACTTTAATAGCAAACTAAAATAACAAAATCTGTTTTTGGTTAAATCAGACATTTAAAATAACCTAAAAATTACGAAATTGAATATAATGATAAAACACAGTAATATTAAATAGCAGGAAAAAGAATCACTCAAAAATCTATTTTTATAGTAAAGTTATTCACAAACTAGTGATTGACACCAATTTAAATGAATTCAAATTTAAACTATTCAAATTTGGAAACTAATGGCACTAACAGAAAGTTTATAATTTTTGTGACCTAAAAGCAAAAAGAATCACTGAAAAACTGTAAGTAGAAACAAAAGAAAATAAATAAAGCAAAAAAGAAAACAAAAAAAGTAGAAAAAAATTAAAAAAAATGCCGCCTACTGGGCCACCACGGCCTGAATACGACTAGTAACCCAACCAGCAAGTTGGGCCAGGATTCAGGCCCGCAGATAGCCCAGAAGGACCACAGGCAGAGGTGTGTGCGATTAGGCCTGTAAGCCTGCAGTTGAGAGGAGCTCGAGAGGGCTAGCGCAGCAGCGCTTATAAACCACTCTCGAGCCCTCTTAGCTATAGAGGTGGGACTAAACTTTTGGCCCCGGGTAGCACCACCCTTTAGTCCCGGTTGGTGGCACCAACCGGGACCAATACCAACCTTTGGTCCCGGTTGGTGCCACCAACCGGGACCAATGCCACCCTTTAGTCCCGGTTGGTGCCACCAACCGGGACCAAAGGTCTCTGCTTCCCGCCCTTTGGGCTGACAAAAAGAGACCTTTGGTCCCGGTTGGTGGCACCAACCGGGACTAAAGGTGGGCATTGGTCCCGGTTGGTGGCACCAACCGGGACCAAAGGTCTCCCTATATAAGCGGGAGTTGGGAAAATTTGCCGCCAAGCCCCCGCAGTTTCCCCCGACGACGCCGAGCACATCGACGCCGCCAGGCTGCCCGAGCTCGCCGTCGTTGCCCCCGACGCCGTCGCCGCGCCCCTGCCCCCGACGCCGCCGCCGCGCCCCTGCCCCAAGCCCTCGCCGTCGCTGCCCCCGACGCCGTCGTCGCCCCTGCCCCATCGTTGGCGTCGCCGTCGCCTCCCCCGACGCCCCCAACGCCGTCGTCGCGCCCCTGCCCCCGACGCCCTCGCCGCGCCCCTGCCCCGAGCCCTCGCCGACGCGCCCGACGCCGTCGCCGCGCACCTGCCCCCGACGCCCTCGCCGCGCCCCTGCCCCAAGCCCTCGCCGACGCGCCCGACGCCGTCGCCGCGCCCCTGCCCCCGACGCCGTCACCGTGCCCCGAGCCCTCGCCGACGGTCCGCGCCGCCCCGCGCTACGGTCCGGCCGGCCCCCTTTCCTCCCTGTCCTCCTCCCCTGTTCCTATACATTTTTTTTGTTCATATGATTGTTAGATATGATGATGTTGATGATTGTTAGCTAGATGATGTTGATGATAGATATGATGATGTTGATGATAGATGATGTATACTTTTTTTTGTTCATATAATTTTTTTTATTCATATGATGATTTTTTTGCATTTTTAGAAAAATGTATGTATGTATGTTCTCTGTATATGTTCATATATGCAAAAGTTACATTTTTAGAAAAGTTTTATGTATGTATGTTCTCTGTATATGTTCTTTGTATATGTTCATATGTGCATTTTTAGAAAAAAAATTGTGTATGTATGTTCATATATATATGCAAAAGTTACATTTAAGAAAAAAAGAAAATGTATTTTTTCATATGCAAAGAATATGCAAAGAATTTTTTTTTGTTTACCCCCTCCCCGATAACTTCGACATGAGGGGGGACGTCGGACATGAGGGGTGAGCGTCGTTGTCGTCTACCCCCTCCCCGATAACTTCGACATGAGGAGGGACGTCGGACATGACATGAGGGGTAACATAGATAACTCCGGTAACATAGATTTATGTATGTATGTATGTATGTGTAAGGGATCATATATGTATTTTTTTAGATGTATTTTTTGTATGTATGTATGTATGAGGGATCATAGATGTATTTTTTTTAGAATTTTTCAGAGGTTTTTAGATGTTTTGTATGTATTTTTTCAGATTTTCTATCGTGAATAGACCGATTTTAGACCACAGGAGCACCCCCCGTTAGCATTTTAGAGCGGCTCCTACCCCCTCCCGCCCCTACCTGATAAACTGTCGAGGCCACCCAAACCCTAGAAGAAAGAGCGTTGTCGATTTCCTACCCCCTCCCGTCCCTACCCGATAAACTCTCGAGGCCACCCAAACCCTAGAAGAAAGAGCGTTGTCGATCTCCTACCCCCTCCCGTCCCTACCCGATAAACTCTCGAGGCCACCCAAACCTTAGAAGAAAGAGCGTTGTCGATCTCCTACCCCCTCCCGTTCCTACCCGATAAACTCTCGAGGCCACCCAAACCCTAGAAGAAAGAGCGTTGTCGATCTCCTACCCCCTCCCGTCCCTACCCGATAAACTCTCGAGGCCACCCAAACCTTCCGCACTGAGCAATGAGGATCCATAGATAACTCCGGTAACATAGATTTATCAAGAATGCCCCCATTATGGATGTGCACAAGTTGATCCAATTTTTTTCTGATCTCATCTATATATATATTCTTCTATATTTGCAGAAACTATGGATCAAAGAGACTTGGAACAAGAACAGTTGTTGGGGGAGATAATCCTCGACGGAGGTGATGTTATCTTGTCGTTTCTCAACGACACCGATGGAACAATGGAGGAGGAAGGACATGATCATGATGGCTCCGGTGACATGATCATGATGGCTCCGGAGGTACTGACTAGCTAATTGATGCATTAATTGTTTTGGTATGTACATATATTAACTCTTCTTTCTTCTTTTATAGCCCTCCGGATCGAGCCAAACTTCGGTAACGAGATGAGGCCCGAAGAAGAGGTTGCGCAAGGATGAAAGGTTCATGATCACAGCACTCGCGGACGATGGCCTACCGATTGAACCCAAGCGGACCAAGGACGCATTTTCTGCTCAGTGCGGAGCTATTGTTAGGGACAACATCCCGATCAGCATCAAGCAATGGAATAAGCCTAAGGACGACGCCCCTGAAGGTGATTATGTCACCGATAGACAGAAAGATGATCTTTGGACCTTGCTGAAGGCAAATTTCACCCTACCGCCAGAGGAGGATCCGAATAAGCCCGTTATAGAGCCACTGGTCAAGGCGTCTGCTCTTAAGAAGATGGCAGATCTATTCAGGAGGAGGAAGAAGGAGTTGAAATCAAAGTTTGTCGACAAAGGTGAGACTCCAGAATTCATCGGCCGATTTGAGAAGATAAGAGATCACTGGCCCGCATTTGTGGCCTACAAGACCTCAGACAAGAGTAAGAAAATGTCAGAGACAAACAAGAACAACGCTGCAAAGAAGCGGTATCACCATCACACGGGGTCAGGTGGCTACCTCAAAGCCCGGCCGTTGTGGGACAAAGCTGAGAATGACCTGATTGCTAAAGGGGTCGAACCAGAGACATTGAACTGGCCAGACCGTTCAAGGACTTGGTTCTTCGGGGTTGGGGGAACTTTGGACCCTGAAACAGGGAAGTGCCGTTGGACGGACGAGCAACTTGCAATACCCGTCACGAAGCTTCAGAATTATATCACCGCAGCGCAGGAAGGGACGTTCATTCCCGACAGAGAGAAGGACGAGCTGACTGAGGCCCTAGGGAATGCTGAGCACCCTGGACGAACACGAGGCACACCAGGCTCTGTTCCGTGGAAGTTTGGGTTTCCCGACGTAGGCGGTTACAGAAGCCGGGAGAGAAAGAGGAAAGCGGAGCTGAGCGACATGCAGAAGATGAGTGCAAGACTACAAAAGCTAGAGGAAGCTGAGAGCCAGCGAGCTGCCGCCCAACGATCTCAGCGGCACGAAGCTACCCCAGAAGCTACCCCGCCATATCAGCGGAGAAGCAGCGTGGCTTCCACGGAGCCCGCTCAGACTGACTTCACGGAGCCTATCTACCCCGTGGATACTATCACGGAGGCTCAAAATTGCAAGCTTATGACAAAATGCCATAACCTCACTTTCAAGGCGGCTCTCGGCTCTGTTGCACCTCCTCAACCCAACGGAACTTTTCACTGCCTTCCGATTCCACATGGCTATGCTGCTGTGATGGGGGATGAAGTAATGGAGGGATTTGAGGAGCTCGAGCTTTACCACTCTACAGGTGAAGGGGAGAATCAGCTGGTTCGTGCTCTGAGGAGTACATGTCTATGGCAGAAGGAGTACATCAAGCTTCCAAACTGGACGCCTCCGCCTCCTCCTCCTCCTCCGGCGAGTCAGGGCACTCCGCCTCCTCCTCCTCCTCCTCCTCCGGCGAGTGATCAGGGCACTCCGCCTCCTTCTCCGGCTCCTCCGACGCGTGAGGGCACTCCGCCTCCTCCTTCGCCTACTCCGGCGCGTCGGAGCAGTCCGCCTCCTCCTCCGCCTCGTCGGCAACGGCGGAAGACAGACGCCGCCGCTCCGGCTCCTCCGGCGCGTCAGAGCACTCCGCCTCCTTCTCCGCCTCGTCAGCAAGGACGGAAGAGAGACGCCGCCGCTCCAGCGGCTAGTAGTACAAGCAGAGGCGAGAGGCAATTCAGATACGGTCCATCTCTCAAGCCTCTGGAAAAGTTACCATATGAGAGGACCGAGTCTGAAAACGAGGAGATATGTCGTGCCCAAGTGAGGGACCATTTTGCAAAGAAAACTCCACCTCCGAAGGAGAAGCTAGATCCGGTGAAAGTGAAGCGCACTATCGATGCCCTGAAGCGACCACCACCGCCTCCGCCGGATTCCAACTATGTCCGGATTATTAAAAAGACATATGTAGAAGCGCGGCGGTCGGGAAGTACTTCTAGTGATGCAAGGTTAGCAGAACGAAGAAGTGGGAAAACAATTCCCCACCTCGGCGAACAGGAGAAGCAATCGTGCCCCCCGCTCAAGGTGTCTAACGATATCATCGCTAATCATCCGGGGATGGTGCCTGGTACCAATCCTGGTGATTACTTGGGGGATGATGTAATTTTTCAAACGGCTGAGGTAACAGAAGAATATGAATACTTGCACGGGAAGCCTCTCGTCAAACCTGATCATCCTCCTCTAACAACGATGATGTACAAATTGCATGAGTGGTACATGAAAACCTGCAGGGAGTCTGGGAGAGACACTATGTATATGGCAGTGAAACCAGAGCACGAATTCATTGGACTTTTCGTGATGCCTGTTGAATTTGTGGAGTTATTTCAGTTATACAATCAACGGGCCCTCGACAAACAACTCATGACTGCCTACTGTCTGTAAGTATTACTTCTATAGTTAAGTCTCTAGCTCATCTTGTTCATTGCATGTATATATAATTATCCTCACTATATTATGCAGATTGAAGATCGTCGAATGCAAAAAACTAGGAATCTTCGACGTTGGGTTCATTAGCCCAGATGCCGTAAATGAATGGACGGTACAAAACTCAATCAAAGAGACCGAGGAGAACTTGCTACAGTCGTTCCTTATACATCAAAACAAAAGGGAAATACTCCTTCCTTACAACTTCAAGTGAGTATTGCTGTCTTCTCTGTATACTCAGTTTCGCTTACTCGAGGTTAAGTAATGTAATTGATGAGTTATATATGCGTGCGCAGTTTCCACTTTATTCTGCTATCCATTAAGCTTGACGGGGCATTAGTAACTGTCTTAGACTCGAGACGTAAAGATCCCGAGAATTATGCGGACATGACTGCAATGCTCAAGAAGTAAGTTCAGTCAATACCGGGACCATATCGGCATGCAACTTTCGTTAATTTCCTGATATCAAGTAATCATTTTCTTTGCCTGGCAGGGTTTGGAAGAAGTTCACCCGAAAGGTTCCCGGTCTAAACAAAGAGTTGCGATTTACGCACCCCAAAGTAAGTAGTACTAGCTAGTTCCGCGCATCTCTAATTGATTCAAATTTTCATCAATATATCATTACCATGCTTGCTTATCAGTTTGATTGAACTCTATTCTCGTAAAGTGCTTGTACCAGAAAGAAGGGACTGTTTTATGTGCATACTACGTATGCGAGTTCATTCGCCACTCGACCTCTGAGCGGGGCTTCTCTGACAAACAATTTGAAGTACGTAAATAATATTCACAATTTTATTTTATATATTACCATCAATTGTGTTGAGTTTTATTTATATATATGCATGTATTGACCCCCTTCTTTAAATTAGATCTGGCAGATGCGGGATGAACTCCTACCACATGATCGCATACGAGCAATTCAAGAGGAATTGGCGGGATTCTTTCTTGACCACGTCATACCTAAAGACGGGGAATACCATGCGGATTTGTGATTGGATCTTAGGTAGATGATGTTAGGGATTGTAAAAGATGTTATATTGTATATATGTAGTACCGTCGGATAGATATACGAAAACTTGTTGTTCGACCAAGCACGGAGAAAGAGATGTCACTTCTCTCTATATATGTTCAGCATGACGATCTTGTGTAATTAATGGTTTCTTTCATTTTCTTATTAGCTAGCATCGAGTTATCTCTATATGTATAGTAGCTACCGTCGACCGAGCACGGAGAAAGAGAGGACACTTCTCCCTATTAGCTAGCTAACACAATATGAAACCCCTAAATTAACCCTCCAAAACCCCCCAACCCGCCCCCCCCTTCAAAAAAAACCCCAGCTGCTGCCTGAAGCTGACGCATGGATGACCTTTGGTCCCGGTTGGTGTGACCAACCGGGACTAAAGGTCCTCCTGCCTGGGCTCCCCGCTGCGGCCACGTGGATGCCTTTTGGTCCCGGTTGGTGTTACCAACCGGGACCAAAGGTCCTCCTGCCTGGGCTACTCGCAGCGGCCACGTGGAGCCCCTTTGGTCCCGGTTCGTAAGCGAACCGGGACTAAAGGTTTTGGGCTTTAGTCCCGACCCTTTAGTCCCGGTTCCAGAACCGGGACTAAAGGCCTTCTGGAACCGGGACTAAAGGCCCTTTTTCTACTAGTGATCCCTGCACTACAGAGAACATGAATATTAACAAGATAGTTACCTCCCAATGGGTTCAAGCCAATAATGACGAGGCCAAGGGAGTTGGCCAAGATGGTGATGACTCCTCCACAGGTGATTTCGCCGTGTGTCTGGTTTGCTTGGTGGGCGAGGTGAAGTAGAAGAATCACGCCTAAGTTTGGCATGATGTCGATGTTGGGGTTTGTGGCCTTCCCAAGGATGAGCATATTTTCTTCATTAACTTTTTATACTTACCCACGTGCCTGCAACGTGTTAGTAATAACATAATAGAAATATCGAACTGCAGGACACTCAATGCAATTGGCCCTATGCTTATGGCCATGAAAACTCATCTCATGAAATAATTGTACTGGATGTGGGTTAAGCACGTCATGGACGTAACGGACATGGCCATCATTGTTGGTGAACCCAAAGAGAGTGCACCACTCCATTAGGGACATATCAAAGATTTGATCCATGAGATGGAAACTAATCCGGTCAGCGTCACTCACGGGATTAAGCTTGACGGTATGTGATACAGTGCCCAAAAACTCAAGCATCAATCGGCGGTAGGTTTTTGCATCCTAAGAGACAAAGTGCTGCAAACCAACATTAGCACATAATAAATTGAAATCATTTCCTATACCAAGGGCGTTGATTGTGGCCGGACATGCCCACTTGGTCGGTCTAACTTCCCTCTCATGAAGTTTCCTATGCATGTTCCTTTGGATACGGTCGGTGAAGTTGATCCCTTGAAAGAAAACGTGATCCCTATTAGCAACTGCAGCATCGGTATGAGTGGGTTCCCCTCGTGCAAGAGCACGGGCACGAATAGTGGCACTCGTCATATTCATCTCTAATCAAAAAATAGTTTTTAGTTCCAATAGAATGATAAGAGATTGAATCCACGTGACATATATGACTAATCTCCCCTAAAAACATCAACGATTTCGTGCTCATCAAGAAAAAAGGTTCAATGAACCCTAGTATGGAAATGAGAGGCAATAGAGCACGGACTCATGAAAAATAACTTAGGGATCGGGGGAGAAACGTACCGTAGATGCTTCACGTGTAAGGATTCGAACTGAAAACGAGTAGGGAGAGAGATCCTTCAAAGTTTCTTTGAGGTTTGGAGGAGAAGGAGAGATAAGATTGAAATTTTAGTTTAGGGTTACCTCCTTTTGGGCTGCATATGACCGAAAAGCCACACGGTACGAGCACTGGTACAAGCACGAGCGCTCGTACCAGACGTCATCTTCTATTCTGGATATGAATTGTGTCTACGTTGGCTCGGTACGACCACTGGTATGAGCGTGCCCACTCGTACCCGACCCTGTCCTTTCTCCTGGATAAACCGGCTACTTCTGTTGACTTCGGTACGAGCCCTGGTACGAGCGCTCGCACTCGTACTGGACTCCATCGTTTGTTCTGGATTCTCTGGTGGGTTTTGGCATGGCATGGTACGACCGTGGGTACGAGCGCTCGCGCTCGTACCACACACCATCGTCTCTTCTTCGGTATGACCACCGGTACAAGCGTGGTTGCTCGTACAAGACTCTGTCTTCTTCTCTGGAAACACATGCGTCTCCGTAGCAGAGTGGTACGCCTGTTGGTATGAGCGCCTGCACGTACCAGACGCTGTCTTCTCATCTGGACGCCTGAATCGACCTGTTTCTTCGAGATTCTTCTTTATAGCCCTGAGAGGTTAGTTCCAACACTTCTACTTGGCAAAATTTCCCAAAAATTTGACTGAATCACAACACGATATATATATATATATATATATATATATATATATATATATATATATATATATATATATATATATATATATATATATATACAGCCAGTCTAATCTGCCAATATTGGCAGAACAGTTATTCTGCCCACACTTCCGAACTGCACGCTCAACGCGACGACACTGCACTTTCTGAAGCAAGCGCACTGCAGTACTCAGACGAGTGAACTTCTCGTCGTAAAAAACTGCACGCGGTGTTTTTTCGGTACTGTTTTTGATCCAGTTTTTTAACCGTTTGTCGGGACGAGGCGTGTAATATACCGTTGGAAAGCTATGGATTAGGCGCAACTTCGCCATGTTGAAATTTTTTCGAGATTCCTCGCGGTTTAAGAGCAGTTTCGAAAACGGTGGGCGTCTGACGAGTGGCAGCGAGCGTATTTTCGCGTTTTTTCGCAAACCGCTTGTCGGAATGAAGCAAATGATACGCCGTTGGAAATATATCGTCGAGGCGCAACTTTTTCATATATATTACTTTCTTTAATTCCTTACAGTTTAAGAGCAGTTTTAAATTTATTAAATCGCGAAATTCTGTTTTTTCAATTTTCTGCAATTTTTCGGTACTGTTTTCGCTCCAATTTTTTAACCGTTTGTCGGAACGAGGCGTGTGATACGCCGTTGGAAAGCTACGGACGGGGTGCAACTTTCATATGTAGAAATTATTTTGAGATTTCTTACGATTTTAAATTAATTTTGAAAATGGTGCGGCGGACGACGAGTGGCAGCGGCCGTTTTTTCGCGAATATTTATGATTCAAATGATACGCCGTTGGAAAGATATCGACGAGGCGCAACTTTTTCATGTAGAACACTCTCTCTAGTTCCTTACGGTTTAAGAGCAGTTTTGATTTTACTGAAATGCGGACACTCTGTTTTTCGCGACACCAAAATCGACGAGTGAACCGCATCGGACAGAAAACCGCACTGCATCAGACTTAATACCGCACTGCATCAGATGGGTAAGCGAACTGCATGATTTCTTTTATTCAGATGTAAATTTTCTCAGGTGAGCAAGCGCACTATGCTTCACATCGGGCGTAACTGAACCGCAACACTATCGAGAAGTGAACCGCATTCCTTTTTTTTGTCGTTTCCGTACCATTTTTTCTGCACTTCACAATGGGAGTAAATGAACCGCGACACTACCGAAAGCGAACCGCGACACTATCGAAAGTGAACATCATGAGTTTTTGTTATCTTTTTTATGCATGAACTACGTCAGACGAGAAACCACACTGTAATTTTGACAAAGGGAACTGCACGGGTTTATACAAAATCGACGAAGTTTCTGTTATCTTTCTTATGCATGAACTACATCAGACGAGAAACCGCACTACAATTTTGACAAAGGGAACTACACGGGTTTATACAAAATCGACGAAGTTGTATTATTTTTTTGCATGATTGAGGTTAGTGAACTGCACTATTATTTCTTGTCTTTTCTTCTCATTTTTTGACAAGGGGAACCGCACTGCAATTTTGACAAAGGGAACCGCGTCGCAGTCGCCATTTGAACAGCATCGCGCAATAGAACTGAGTTGTGTGCACAGCCCAGTTTTGGACTACACCAGAACAAACACCAGTTTTGCACTGCACACACGCAGCAGTGCACTGCAAATCTGAAAATGTACTTTTTAATTCTGAACCGCAATTCTATCCTATCCGAACTGGAGCAGGGCACCCCCCTGTGTTTTTCTCTGGCGTGAATTGTTGACGTAGACGCCGGCGAGCAGCGTAGCTAGATAGCAGTTGACTGAGAAATGACTGCAAAGAATTTACACACCTGAAGTGAACTTAACTAATCATAGAATGTACAAATGGCTCAGCTAATTACAGCCAGGCAAAACTTGCCGATTCAAAGAGTTGAGAAGACGAACTGCAGGTAGGGGAGGAGTGAGCTGCGGGGGTGACTGTCCTTGCGCTGCTCATCTCCGAGAGGAGGAATGAGGGAGCGCACGGTTTCGCCAACGATGGGGACGAAGTGAGCTGCAGTTGAACAAAAAAATCGCCATGAGGGATGAAGTGAGCTGCAGTTATACATGCACACTAACAAGCTGCACATGCATACATACTTAACTGCACAACAACGCACGGTGAACCTCATCTCCAACTTGGTGTAGATGCCGCCCGGCAGGCATCCAGGAATACCAGGGAGGAGGTGACTGCATGCACGCCACGCTGGGACTGCATGCAAGCAGTACTGGACTGCACCTCGAGGGGTCTGACACACCTGTTTTTTGCACTGAACTACACAGCGCCGCCACGGCCGTGCTGCTCCCTCGGCAGAGGAGGCGAGGTGGAAAAGAGGGCAGGACGCCGGTGGACACTCCCTCCTCCCTCTGCCCACCTGTGCAGCGCACTGCATTCACATGCACGACCGAACCGCACGCGCGTGCTGCCCGAGCTGCATGGTGTCCCCCGCTGAACTGAATGCCCGCACCGCCTCCATCGACTGCCTGCAGCTCCTTCCGCTGCTGCTTGCACTTCCTCTGTTCACCGTGCGGTGGTGGTGCCCGTGTGGTGGTGCACGGCGGACAGAGATTTGAGGAGGTGGAGGACGACGCGGGAGGGAGGCCACGGGAAAAGTGTCAGCCGCCATGTCCGCCGTTGCTAGGAGCTCGGATCCGGTTGCCAGGGCTCGCCGCCGATGGCAGAGAGAGGCCGAGCAGCATAGCGTCGGGCGGAGATGGCAGGGGGAGCGGTCGGAGGCGCACGAGGCCGTGGCCCTACGGATCCGGCAGACCAAGGCCGGGGGCGGCCCGATCTGGCGGCGAGGGAGGCCGGGGAGGGCGGCGGTCGGTGCGGGGGTTCAGGGCCGGACGGCGCGGTGGCCGGGGGGCTGGCGTGGACGGCGGTGACGTAGAAGGTGGGCGGCGCCGATGGGGAAATCGATGGGTGGAAGTGGCGTTGGGGGTGGTTGCGCACACAGGAAGAAGGTGGGAGGGTAGTCGGGGGTGAGAGGCGCCGCCGTGGGTGGGAGGTAGTCGGGGGTGGGGGCGGCCAGAGGGGAAGAAGGAAGTGGGCATGGCTCGCCGTGGGTGGCGGGGATCCAGCCGGCATCGGTGGTGGTGGGTGGGGCGTGCTGTGTGCGGGGGTGGATGGATAAGGTGGGTGACGAGGTGGGGTTAGTGCGGGTAGAAGGTGGGGATTGGGGATGCTGCAGTTTTTTTTTTTTTGTTTCTCTGCGCTCGGGCGTTCGGGCTAGGGATGGGGAAGTGTTGGCAGAATAAGCAGTTTGTGGGCAGAATAAGGTCTTAAGGGGGTTGGTAGAATAGACCCACCATATATATATATATATATATATATATATATATATATATATATATATATATATATATATATATATATATATATATATATAAAAGTTATTCTTCACCCGAGTTAATCTTATGATCGTTTCATAAATAAATTACATTTGGAATACAAATAGTTACATTCATATTGATTCACTACGTAAAATTTGGCATAAGAAAACCAAAATATAGGTCATAAGACAAAAATTGCATTTTATGTATATTTTACACTTTTTTTTACATAACATAAAATATTTTTTACGGCGATTATATATTTTCTTACGTTCTTTTTTTACGTATGAAATAAGACAAAATTTACGGAACGTCAAATTACAGTGCATTGATGTTAAAATAGAGGGGGGGGTGTGAAGAATAACTATTCATCACCCAGGGTGACGAATAGGAATATAGCGGAGAGCTAGGCCGCCGTGGCCTTGGGTCGCCTCCTTCGCCTCCGTTTACGCAGGAGGGAGGGAGGGCCGGCGCACGGCAGAGCCAAAAGAAGCTAACGGTGGTCCGGACCAGAGCAGGGGCGGGGTGGGGGCATATCCGGTGACTCGGAGTACGCCGGAGGGGCGGGCGCCGCGTGGGCAGTGGATTAGCGCCTCTCCCGAGTCCCAGCCCCGGGCATGGCGGCCGGCATGGGAGCGCGCGCTGCCGGCGACGAAGTCTTGTCCGACTCGCTCCTTACTTCGGAGAGTGGAAACTTAGACACGCGTGAAAAATGTTTTTTTTCCACGGAGAATAAAGAAAAAATCCATTGGCTCACAATGTGATAATAAGGATATAACGTGAGGCCTTATATCCACATCGAGGCCTTATCTCAGCACCTGACAAAATGCCCCAGGGGCATTATCTCACGGGCATTTGGTGTTTTACTAAAAACATTGGCTGACATTGGTAAAAACATTGGCTGACAAAATGCCCCTGAGACATTGGCTGACAAATCCTTTGGTAAAACACCAAAACGTGAGGCCTTATATCCACATCCATTGGCTTGCCATCGAAGAGGTGTTAAACCATTCTCCGAAAAAAAAAAATTGTTGTCACCATTGGTAAAACAACAAATCCTTTGCCATTTTTGATAATAAAATATGTGGATTTTAGCTTAATTAAGAGCGTCTCCAACCACAAACCTCAAATTTGCCCCCCTCTCCCCCTCCCCTCGCGCCCATTTTCCGCCCCAATTCTTGGCCATTTTCATTATTTTCAACCAAATTTATTGAAAACTAGAATGACATAGATTGAACATATAAATAAATAGTTCAAACTGAACATATCCCGCAGCAAGCACATCACCTGATGGGTGGCTTGCGTTGGCTCATTCGTCCGGTGGTGACGCTCTGAACAACAGCTGTGCTGCCCTGAAACTCTGAAGCTAGGTGGTGTTATTCTGAAGATTAATGGGTAACTGTTCGTCGTCAGAGATGGAGACGGACTGCTGACGACGGTGCTACAAGAGATGAGCATGTCATACTGTACGCTAGGCGTTGCACACATCTCGAGTCTCAACTGGCTCCAAATAAAGTAAACATTAACACCTCTGAACGCTAAGTAAACAGTAATCCCCCAATAGTGTTATCGACGTTGTGTTTCCTTTCCTCTCTTGAATCCTACCACTCACTCGAGCAAATGAGCCCAGAGTGCATGCACCTGTACCCAGGCTGCTGCATTGTATATCTTGAACAACATTCAGCAGAACCTTTAGGGATGAATTTGAAATAGCTGTCAATAAAACAAGTTTCAGGATGGATCCCTGCTCAAAGCCGCAAATGCAGCGAGGCACCTAGCCCTGTTCATTGTTACATGCCTGATGAACTGACGACGTCGCGGGCATCAACTGACTGAGCCCCGTCGCAGATGGATCAACCAACAACGGCATCGCAACACTGCACGGTACGGTATACCATGGTACCAGGTACTGAACAAGACCTGCTTATGGCTTGTACACAGATGTGTCTCAGCCATGCATCCCATTGGCATGTTGGAGCTTGGATGAGTACACAAATGTATCCATTACAGCCGCCAACTCAAAGATAACTGAAGCTCAGAAGGAGGCAATGGAAGCAATGCTACAAGCAGAAGAAAACAGAGGAAGCAGAGAGATTAGCAAAGGGACAAGAGAAGAAGGAAATTCAGCTTTGAGAAGCGATCTTTGAGGAAGAAATTGGCGCTAGAAAATTTACCATATGCATTGACTGGCAACAACATACGACGCATCCAGCCAGCCAGCAGTCTGAGTTCCTAACCATTACTCTACACTTCTACAGGAGATGAGAAAAAAAAATACTCCCACCGATCCAAAATAAGTGTCGTGGCTTTAGTTCAAATTTAAACTAAAACCACGACACTTATTTTGGATCGGCGGGAGTATATGAAATATACTCCAGTAGTGTATAACACCCAACTGCCATCAAACCGTGACTATCAGCCAGAATCACAAAAGGAGAATGAATGGAAACAAACGGCTTGCTAGCACACCACTATATGCAGTGGTACCTACACCTACCCTGCGCAGAGTAGCAGGTTTCCAAATCAAAAATTAGCAAACGTTTCCAAAAAACATTTTTCTAAACGCAAAAAAAATGAATTTTTATATAATCACACACACACACATATGTATATTATGTATCTGCAAAATTTCATATCATTTTACTTTCAGACGTGGCATAAAAAAGAGACAAATATGTATTTTCAAATGGGCTTCCTTTTTGTTATTGGGCCGGAATTTTGTTATTTTTGTACAGCTTACAAATTACATTTTTTGAAAACGAAATTTCATGGATTCGTAGTGAATACATACAGGTTTCTACAGAATTATTTTTTATTTTTTTGAAACTTTTAAATATGTTTTCTGATTTTTTCAATAAAACGGGCACCAAGGGGCCCGAGCACTACAACTTCGCACTCGTTTCCAAATGGCCTTTTCCGCTCCTTTTGTGACTTGGAATCAATTTTGCTGAGGCTTTGGGCCCTCAACTGGCTGGTTTCCACAGCAACTTACGAAATAGGGAAACAAAACAAGAACTCGCACTGACGATTGATTCCCTTCAAGAGGGCATGTATCAATTATTCGAGAAGCAATCCTGCAAGGAAGAATTTAGACATTTTTCCCAACAAAGACGTAAACTTGTGCAATTCAAAACCAAGAAATTAATTCCACAAAGGCACTGCTACTTGTGAGCTGCGTTGATAATTCCCTGAAGAGGAAGGGAGATGCAGTACAGAAGAGATAAGTATTTCACTCAGTTATGAAACCAAGGTTATCAATCCAGTAGGAGAATCACGCAAGACCTCGTTAGCAGCACCTGCACACAAAACAACAAATCCTTGCACCCAACGCAAATAAGGGGTTGTCAATCCCTCGGCGATAAGTTGCAAGATTAAATTGTATGTGATAGATAGATAGATTGAAACAAAAATACAAAATAAAATAAATAAAGAAAAAGTGCAGCAAGTATTTTTAGGGTTTTAGTATATGATTTAGATAGACCCGGGGGCCATACTTTTCACTAGAGTCTTCTCTCAAGAAAATAGCATACGGTGGGTAGACAAATTACTGTTGGGCAATTGATAAGAAAAGCAAATAATCATGATGATATCCAAGGCAATGATCATGTATATAAGCATCACATCCGAGACAAGTAGACCGACTCCTGCCTGCATCTACTACTATTACTCCACACATCGACCGCTATTCAGCATGCATCTAGTGTATTAAGTCCATAAAGAACGGAGTAACGCCTTAAGCAAGATGACATGATGTAGACAAAGTAAACTCACGCATGAATAAACCCCATCTTTTTACCCTTAATAGTAACGATACATACGTGTCATGTCCCTTTCTGTCACTAGGATTGAGCACCGCAAGATCGAACCCATTACAAATCACCTCTTTCCATGGCAAGATAAATCAATCTAGTTGGCCAAACCAAATCAATAGATCGGAGAAGAAATACGAAGCTATAATAATCATGCATAAAAAAGATCAGAGAAAACTCAAATAATATTCATGAATAATCTGATCATAAACTCACAATTCATCGGATCCCAACAAACACACCGCAAAAAGTGATTACATCGGATAGAACTCCAAGAACATCGAGGAGAACATTGTATTGAATATCAAAAAGAGAGATGAAGCCATCTAGCTACTAACTATGGACCCGAAGGTCTGTGATAAACTACTCACGCATCATCGGAAGGGCAGCAAGGTTGATGTAGAGCCCCTCCATGATCGATTCCCCCTCTGGCAGAGTGCCGGAAAAGGCCTCCAGATGGGATCTCTCGAGAACAGAAGCTTGCGGCGGCGGAAAAAGTATTTCGTGGACTCCCCTGGTGGTTTTCAGATTTATGAGAATTTATAGTGGTGGAATTAGGTCAAACGGAGCTGAGATGGGCCCACGAGGCAGGCGCGCCCTGGTGGCTCCTGGCCACCTCCTCTGGCGTCTGGTCTTCTCCCGGAGCTTCTAGTGTTGGTATTGTCCAGAAAAAAATCTCCAAAAAGTTTCGTGGCATTTGGACTTCGTTTGGTATTGATATTCTGTAAAACAAAAAATAGGCAGAAAACAACAACTGGCACTGGGCACTAAGTTAATAGGTTAGTCCCAAAAAATGATATATAATTGCTGTAAATGCATATAAAAACATCCAATATTGATAATATAACAGCATGGAACAATAAAAAATTATAGATACGTTGGAGACGTATCAGCATCTCCAAGCTTAATTCCTGTTCGTCCCCGAGTAGGTAAATAATAAAAACAGAATTTTTGATGTGGAATGCGGCCTATCATATTCATCATATATTCTTTTCTTTTATAGCATGGACATTTGGACTTGAATGATTCAAAGCAATAGTCTATAGTTTGACATGAAGATATAAATAATCAAGCATGCTAACAAGCAACCATGTCTTTCAAAATATCAACGCTAAAGAAAGTTATCCCTAGCCCATTATGATCAATCATTGATCCATTCATGAAACACACTCAAATATTAGCTACACACAATGCACAAATATGACAATAGTGCTCTCTAGTTGGTGCTTTATAAGAGAAGATGAAGACTCAAAATAAAAATAAAAATTGCATAAAGTAAATAGATAGGCCCTTCGTAGAGGGAAACAGAGATTTGCTAATGTGCCAGAGCTCAAAGCTTAGATTAGAGAGATAAAAATATTTTGAGAGGCATGCTTTTCCTGTCAACGAAAACGACTGAGAATTCCCAATATCTTCCATGCTAGACACATCATAGGCGGTTTCCAAACAGAAAGTAAAGTTTATTTCCTTTCCACCATTCTTTCACAATCCATGGCTAGCCGTATCCACGGGTGCCCTCCATACCATCACTTTCCAAGGAATTTTGTTGTTATTAATTTTTGATTTCAGTGTGGGACTGGGCATCCCTATTATCAGCCACTCTCTCGTGCAATGACAAGTGAATAAACACTCATCGTGAGAATAACACACCTAGCATGGAAAATATTGGCCACCCCCTGCCGCTTCATGAGCGGTACGGGCACACAAAACGGAAAATTATTTTGAAAATTAGAGTTGGCACACGCAAATTTACTTGGAACGGCATGAAAAAACCGCATATAGGTAGATATAGTGGACTCATTTGGTACAACTTGGGTTTAAGGAGTTCGGAAGCACAAGCAGTATTTCCGCTTAGTACAAATGAAGGCTAGGAAATAGATTGAGAAGCAACCAACCAAAAAACAAAAACGGTCATAAACATGCATTGAACATAACTAACACCGAATAATGCACCATAAGTAGGATATAATTTCTTTGCATAACTATTGACTTAACGTGCATGCATAGGGAATCACAAATCTTAACACGAATATTCTTATTAAATCACAATTACTCACCAACATGACTCACATATTATCATTTCCATATCGCAAAACTATTGCAAGGAATCACACTTATCATATCCAATGATCTATATGAAAGTTTTTATTATATCCCTCTTGGATATTCATCACTTTGGGACCAAATTCATATCTTGTGCAAATTACCATTACTATTATCAACTCTCAAAAAGATATAAGTGCAGCATAAGTGTGCAAATATTTCTTCAAAATTTTAGTTTTATCAACTCTCAAAATAATATAAGTGAAGCATGAGAATTTATTTTTTCAAAATTTTAATCTTATCAACTCTCAATATAATATAAGTGAAGCATGAGAGGTTATTTCTTCAAAATATAGCCACCGCCGTGCTCAAAAAGATTTAAGTGAAGAATGCGAGTTTATTTCTTCAAAATATAGCCACCGCCATGCTCAAAAAGATTTAAGTGAAGCACTAGAGCAACTGCCTAGCTCAAAAAAAATTAAGTGAAGCACATAGAGTATTCTAACAAATTATGATGAACGTGTGGCTCTCTCAAATTGGTGTGTCCAGCAAGGATGATTGTGACAATCTAAAAGGCAAACAAAGCAAAGACTCATATAATACAAGACGCTCCAAGCAAAACACATATCATGTGACGAATAAAAATGTAGCTCCAAGTAAAATTACCGATGGTTGGTAGAAGAAAGAGTCTTCCTTGAATAATACCTTAGGGTGCCTCGGGCATCCCCAAGCTTAGACTCTTGCCACTCCTTATTCCTTCATCCATCGTGATCTCACCCAAAACTTGAAAACTTCAATCACACAAAACTCAACAAAACCTTCGTGAGATCCGTTAGTATAACAAAACAAATCACTACTTTAAGTACTGTTGTAAACCCATTCATATTTTATTTTTGCATTATACCTACTGTATTCTAACTTCTCCATGGCTTATACCCCCCGATACAATTCATAGTTTCATCAAAACAAGCAAGCAAAGCATCAAAAACAGAATCTGTCAAAAACAGAACAGTCTGTAACAATCTATTTAAAAGTCATATTGCTGTAACTCCAAAAATTCTGAAACATTAGGACAACGTGGGAAATTCATATACCAATACTGTGTAAAAAGTTCAGATTTTTCTGATTCTCCAGTACGGAACCAAAATTCCAGTACTGGACGCAAAACTTTCTGTTTTCCAAACAGCATCAATTATACTATCTTCCAAATCACCCCAAAGGTTTTACTTGGCACAAACACTAATTAAAAACACAAAAACACGATCATAACAGTAGCATAAATGTGAAAACACAAAATAACAGAAACAAAAAGTAAAAATTTATTTTATTCATTGGGTTGCCTCCCAACAAGCTCTATTGTTTTATGCCCCTAGCTAGGCATGATGCATAGTTTCAAGTATTGTCATCTTTCAAGTTGATTCCATAGGTCGCCCTCATAATGGATTCATATGGTGCTTTGATATTCTTCCTAGGGAAATGTTCCATACCCTTTTTTAATGGAGATTGAAATTTTATATTCCCTTCTTTCATATCAATAACGGCAACTATGGTTCGTAAGAACGGTCTACCAAGTATTATGGGGCAATAAGGATTGCATTCAATGTCAAGTACAATAAAATCAACGGGCACATAATTTCTATTTGCAAGAATAAGCACATAATTAATTCTACCCAATGGATTTTTAATAGTAGAATCCGCAAGATGCAAATTAAGAGAACATTCATCTATATTGGTAAAACCTAGCACATCACATAGAGATTTTGGAATTGTGGAAACGCTAGCACCCAAATCACATAAAGCATTGCACTCATAATTTTTAATTTTAACTTTAATGGTGGGTTCCCATTCATCATATAATTTTTTCTAGGAATTGAAATTTCTAGTCTAGCTTTTCTTCTAACACTTTCATCATTGCTTCTACGATGTGTTTAGTAAAAGCCTTATTTCGCTCATAAGTGTTGGGTGAATTTAGCATGGATTGTAACAAAGAAATGCACTCAATCAAAGAACAGCTATCATAATTAAAAATTTTGTAATCCAAAAGAGTGGGCACATCACTATTTAAAGTTTTTACCTCTCCAAACCCACTTTTATCAATTTTCTTATCAAGATTTTCACCCTCCGAATTATGGGGACGCCTACTAGCTAAAGTTGACTCTTATTCAATCCCCTTTTCATCAAGTTTTATTTTGCTAAACAAAGAATCAATAGATGAAACAACAATCATTTTAATATCCTCATCATTATTACGATAAAAATCAGGAGGAATCGCTTTTTCTAAAAATTCTCCTTTAGCTTTTAGCATGGCGGTTCTTTTCTTACTCTCATCCATGGAGACATATAAAGCTTTAATTGATTCATTAATATCAATTTTAGGTGGAAAAATTTTAGTCTTGAGATTTTCCACATCATGAATAATTCTATCAATGCTCCTAGACATATCATCAAGTTTACTCAATTTTTCTTCTATCGTAGTGTTGAAAACTTTTTAAGCATTTATAAATTCTTTAATATTACTTTCAAGATTAGAGGGCATCCTATTATTATTATTATTATTATAAGAATTACCATAGGGATTGCCATAATTATTAGAGGAATTTCCAGGAAACGGTCTAGCAATGAAATTACCTCTATAAGCATTATTATTAAAATGGTTTCGCGAGACAAAATTCACATCTATGGGATCATTATTTTGCTCAATCAAAGTTGATAAAGGCACATCATTAGGATCAATAGGAGTATTTTTGCTAGCAACCAATTTCATAAGCGCATCAACTTTATCAATTTAAGTACTAATTTTTTCAACAGAATTCACTTTTTTACTAGTGGGAACTCTTTCAGTATGCCATTGTGAATAATTTGCCATAATATTATCAAGCAATTTAGTAGCTTCTCGCAAAGTAATTTCCATAAAAGTACCACCCGTGGCGGAATCTAAAAGATTTCTAGAGACAAAATTCAATCCCGCATAAAATTTTTGTATGATCATCCATAAATTTAAACCATGAGTAGGGCAATTTCTTATCATTAATTTCATCCTCTCCCAAGATTGGGCAACATGTTCATGATCAAATTGCTTAAAATTCATAATTTGATTTCTAAGAGAAATAATTTTTGCGGGAGGAAAATACTTGGTAATAAAAGCATCTTTACACCTATCCCAAGAATCGATACTATTTCATGGTAAAGATGAAAACCAAATTTATGCATGATCACGTAATGAGAATGGGAATAATTTTAATTTCACAATATCATTATCCACATCTTTTTTCTTTTGCATATCACACAATTCTACGAAAGTGTTAAGATGGGATGCATCATATTCATTAGGACTACCAGAAAATTGTTCTTTCATAACAAGATTTAGCAAAGCGGCACTAATATCACAAGTCTCCGCACTAGCGGTGGGAGGAGCAATCGGAGTACTAATAAAATCATTATTATTAGTATTTTAAAAATCACACAATTTTGTATTTTCTTGAGACATCGTGGCTACATAAACAAGATAACAAGCAAGCAAACAAGCAAACAAGAAAAAGGCAAACGAAAAATATTTTTGTATTTTTTGTAAAAACTTTTTAGAAGTGGGGGAGATGAAAACAAGAAGCAAATGCAAATAAAGTAAATGCAAGGAGATGTTGATGATGTCTCCCCGGCAACGGCGCCAGAAATTCTTCCTGCTACTTGTGAACTGCGTTGATAATTCCCTGAAGAGGAAGGGAGATGCAGTACAGTAGAGATAAGTATTTCCCTCAGTTATGAAACCAACGTTATCAATCCAGTAGAAGAATCACGCAACACCTCATTAGCAGCACCTGCACACAAAACAACAAATCTTTGCACCCAACGCAAACAAGGGGTTGTCAATCCCTCGGCGATAAGTTGCAAGATTAAATTGTATGTGATAGATAGATAGATTGAAACAAAAATATAAAATAAAATAAATAGAGAAAAAGTGCATCAAGTATTTTTAGGGTTTTAGTATATGATTTAGATAGACCCGGGGGGCATAGTTTTCACTAGAGACTTCTCTCAAGAAAATAGCATACGGTGGGTAGACAAATTACTGTTGGGCAATTGATAGAAAAGCAAATAATCATGACGATATCCAAGGCAATGATCATGTATATAGGCATCACGTCCGAGATAAGTAGACCGACTCCTGCCTGCATCTACTACTATTACTCCACACATCGACCGCTATCCAGCATGCATCTACTGTATTAAGTACATAAAGAATGGAGTAATGCCTGAAGCAAGATGACATGATGTAGACAAAGTAAACTCACGCATGAATAAACCCCATCTTTTTACCCTTAATAGCAACGATACATATGTGTCATGTCCCTTTCTGTCACTGGGATTGATCACCGCAAGATCGAACCTATTACAAAGCACCTCTTCCCATGGCAAGATAAATCAATCTAGTTGGCCAAACCAAATCAATAGATCGGAGAAGAAATACGAAGCTATAATAATCATGCATAAAAGAGATCAGAGAAGACTCAAATAATATTCTTGGATAATCTGATCATAAACTAACAATTCATCGGATCCCAACAAACACACCACAAAAAGTGATTACATCGGATAGAACTCTAAGAACATCGAGGAGAACATTGTATTGAAGATCAAAAAGAGAGAAGAAGACATCTAGCTACTAACTATGGACCCGAAGGTCTGTGGTAAACTACTCACGCATCATCGAAAGGGCAGCAAGGTTGATGTAGAGCCCCTCCGTGATCGATTCCCCCTCCGGCAGAGTGCCGGAAAAGGATTCCAGATGGGATCTCTCGAGAACAGAAGCTTGTGGCGGCGAAAAAAGTATTTCGTGGACTCCCCTGGTGGTTTCCAAATTTATGGGAATTTATAGTGGTGGAATTAGGTCAAACGGAGCTAAGGTGGGCCCACGAGGCACCAGGGCGCGCCTGCCGCTCGTGGCCACCTCCTCTGGCGTCTGGTCTTCTCCCGAAGCTTCTAGTGTTGGTATTGTCCAAAAAAAATCTCCAAAAAGTTTCGCGGCATTTGGATTTCGTTTGATATTGATATTCTGTAAAACAAAAAACAGGCAGAAAACAGCTACTGGCACTAGACACTAAGTTAATAGGTTAGTCCCAAAAAATGATATATAATTACTGTAAATGCATATAAACATCCAACAGTGATAATATAACAGCATGGAATAATTAAAAATTATAGATACGTTGGAGACGTGTCAGGCACAAACATACATAATACTCGAGTGAAGCAGCGGTTCACCGAAGTCCATGAATAGCATGTTTCCAAGATTTTGGCTCCCATAGTTTAGGCCGCCCTGTACATGGAAAACGAGGTAATTATGTATCTATGAAAAATTAACTACATCCAAGTCAAATTACAGGACCAAAAAAATAAATGAGATCGGGATAGACATATCAGAACAATTTGTGTACAGTCACTACATGAGAGAACATAACTCCATCTCCATGGTGTATGAGCTTCTAACAAATTACAGAGAATATAGATGCCATCATTCATGTATAGACATATCTGCATCCATGTCAGAATGGATACCTTCGTATTTACGTTTTCTAGCATACAGTGCCTGGTAGCATGTGCGCTCATAGAAAAATGCACTCAATGTCTCCACTAAAAGTTAAGTAACCTACGGCGGTGCTCGTTCCCTGCACCTAGCGTGCTAGGGTTTCTACTGCCTCCCGTCGGCGTCGGCGTCGGTTTATCTCGTCTTCTATGGTCTTAAAAATCATGGAGGCGCGATGGATCCCGTCCTTTGCCTGCTCTCATCTCTTCGGTCACTGTTCAAAGAGGGGAAAAGCGACCGCGAGGCGGCTCTGTCCAAGGCTTCCGGCGAGGCGAATCCGGCGGTCTCCCTCGCCTCCGGCGGCCGTTCTCGGCGGCTGGAGGTGGGGGAGACCTCGCGGTGCAGTCTGCGCTGTAGGGTGTGTAGCTTTAGGCTAGATTTAGGGGTCCCAGGAGGTGGTGGCCGGGCGAGGATGGCGCCGCCGTGTTCTGGAATAAGGGGTTCCCTCGAGCCTTTTCCTCGTGCCGCCGGCGAGTGCTCCGTCGATGGTGGAGGGCTAGCGAGGGTGGGGCGCTCGGGCTCGTCTCTGGGCTGCTCATGTACAGGAGTTTTGTGCTGCTGTTCCCGGTTGAAGTGGCCTCTTCTTCCTCGACCTCGAAGCTGTTCGTGTTCTTCCTGTTCCTCTTCTTCCTGCGGTGGACGAGAACGACTTACCTGCTGTGCCCAGGAAGGTGTCCCGGCCGATGTTCCGGAACCGGAGCTTAGCTCTCGTCCTTCGAGACGGGCATATATGCGGTATTCAAAGCCCAGCGTGGCGACGGCGGTTGCAGGTGTGTGGATGCCTGGCGTCCATTATTCGTTCCTGGCTGCAGTGGAGAAGACGAAGTGGAGCTCGGCGGTGTCGACGCTGAGATTGAAGACGAAGCACTGTGCGCATCAGGACCTAGTAGGGCTTTGTTGCAATTTCCTTTTTGCTTGGGTCGTTTGTGCAAAGTTGCTGGGACAGCTGTCCTGGATGTTTCCAGAGGGCTGTAGGCGTGTATGGTCTGTTCTTGTACTGGTTTGGATATGAATGCACGTTTACTTTCTCCAAAAAAAAAAAAGTTAAGTAACCTGTGCCTATCTCGGGACCAACAGAAGATATCCTTTAAGATATTGCTGGTACTTCTAAGCAAGAAAATGGACTGAATGTGATTAGTGAAAAAATATTATTGTTATAATTGACGGGATAGCCATCAACAAGTTATTTACTGACGTAAATATCATCGCTTTGGATGTTTTGGGTTTCCAGAAACTGTTTGGGTTCATGGTTTCAGCCTTATTTTGGCCCATAAAAAATATCGGCGTTTTCTAAACCGTGACACAGTATGGCTGCCCCTAGAAAACATGATCATATCAGCAAGTCCCGCATGTACGAGTACAGGGGTGTAGGGATCATTGACACAATACGGTTGCCCCTCGTAAGGCCATAGCATCTCTAGTAGCAAAAACTGTAACTACTTACTCAAACTAGAGTGCCAACACTAGTGGTTGTTCTCTTCTTTTTTCTGAGCGCGAGCTTTGTATTCTCTTCAAACTTTTGTTCTCAGTTTTCTAGCGCAAGAATGCCAAATGCAAGCAGCACATACTGAATGATGTCATTAAGGTACCTGTCTCTCTCAGTCTCAGGGGCATTTCGTCGAGCACATGGAGCGCAGTCCGTTGCCCGCACACCAAAGAGCAGAGCGCGCACCTTTCTGCGGAGAGGCTCGGCGGGCGAGCGAGCATGGAGACCTTGGGGCTCCTCCTCCCGGGCAATCTCGCCGCCATCGCCTCCGTTTGTGACGCGCGGGGAGGGAGGTCCGGCCGCAGAGTCAGAAGAACCTCGCGGCGATCCGGCCGGGAGCCTGGGAGGGGTGGAGCTTATCCGGTGGCGCGGTGTAGCCGCGACGCGTGGGCAGTGGACTCGCGCCCCCGTGAGCCCAGGCATGGCGGCCAGGCATGGCTTGGCAGCCCCGAAAGCCCTCGCTCGGAGACTGGAAGTCTTCTGCAATTTTATAAAGTTTGACTTACAAGAAAACTTCGTGTCAGTTTATATACCACGTATTTTCAAAAGTAGAGAAAACATCGTGTATATGATTTTTCCTCCATACGATCCCAGAAAATGATCAGGTTCCACTAGTATTTCGAATGTTGTGGGGATATCGCTTTCCTTTCTTCCTCTCGAAGAAACGAAATGCGATTTCGCCAAGCCGCCGCCAGGAGAGTCTCCTCCGCTACCGTCCTCCGGCGGCTCCCTTCCGCCAACGACCTCGGTCGTCGATGGTGAGGGGGGTCTCCGGATCCACGCGTGTGGATCATTTTAGGCCCTAGTAGCTTAGGTTTTTAGGTTGTTCATCGTCTTGGCTTCAGCGGCAGCGATAGCGGCGCTGTAAAGAATCTTCAGATCCTTCCCTGACAAGGCGATTGGTCCTATGGTTGGTGGTGAATTTGGAAAACCAGACTGTTCAAGCAAGGATGGCGTGGCGGCAGCGGCATCCTCGTGGTGGACTTGTGTCCTCGAGCTTCGCCGTTGCGACGGTGTTTACTCCAGCAACGGCGCGAAGCTTGAGAGGTAGTCTAGGAGCGGATGCAGATTGTGCATCAGCAGCATCTGGAAGATGATGGATCGTGTGTTGGTTTCGTGGTTCGTGGATGACAGGTATGGTTTCCTCCTCCGACGTCTTAGTCGTGTGGGGTGCCAGATCTGGAGTTCGATGGCGTGTCCAGGGTGTTGCCCTGGTCTAATTCGTTCAACGGTAATGGTTTCACCTTTGGTGAACCACCTTGGAAGTCCGCAAAGCTGCATAGCAGCGATGGAGCCGCGTCGAGCTCGGGTGAGAAGGTGATCCGTCATTTTTTTTTCTTTGGTGGCTGCTGTGGTGGCGCCAAAGGCAGGTGACGGACGTTGGTGTCAAGCTCAGAGGATTCTTCGGTCTTGATTGTAATTTTTCTTTTTTTTCTGGTGTTCCTTTGTGCAAAGACTACCGTTCTGATATCTTTTCAGTTTTGTCAGGTCGATGTTTACATGGTTTGTACTACGATTTTTATGATATAAATGAGACACATTACCATGAAAAAAATGGTTTTTTGAATGTTGTGTTCTTTCTAGGAAGCGCCTGGGTACAAGCTACTAACGTGCGCGACAATATGTAAGATAAAATAAATGGAACAAGCTTGGTCTTCGAACTGTCAATTTTTTATCACATTGGAAGATAAAAGATATGATCCATGATGTCAATGTGAATATCATTTAGGACAACCACTGATCTTTCCATCACACTCGAAGTCAATGTGAATATCATTTAGGACAACCACGGCTCGACGATGGGCCGTCCGGAGCTGCCGGCCTCCGCGTCGTGTCGGATGCGTTTGCGTGGCGGCGACCCGCCGCGGCCCCCGCGTCCCCGACCACCTCCCGCCATGGATCGGTCACCGGAGAAACAAATTAAAAGTGGCGGAGAGGAGAGGATTGCGGCGGGCGTTACGCCACCCCCCCCCCCCCCCCCCCCCCTAGATATAGCGGCGGACGCGGCACTTTGCGGGCCGTCCGTATATATTTTACGGTCCAGGAGAAATTTAGCGCACCTGTTCCGGTCCAAAAAGACCAAAAACTGTAAAACGGACGCAAATACAGCGGCGGGAAAGCGCATCTGCTAGAGTTAATGGGGATTAATTCTCAAAAAGAAAAGAGTTAATGGGGATTAATTGAAAGGGTATCTAATAGGTTTAGATTTAAACGGCGATCAAGGTAGCCCGGTCATAGCAAAGTTCATGCGTTCCGAGCGGCCTTCCTCCACCAACACGCAGGACGTAGCTACTATAACTGTCATCGATCCTCTCCCTCACGAAAGCAAGTCCTTGATCGGAAGTAGCTACGCCTCGTCCGTCAACCGACGGAACGGTGGGACATGGATATGGTGCACATCGACCTCCTGCTGGACATACTCCGCCGCCTGCCCCCGTGCAGCCTCGCCGTCTCCCGCTGCGCCTGCACGGCCTGGCGCGCCGCCATCGACCACCACCGACTCCTGCGCGCCGATCTCCTCCCGCTCTCCGTCGCCGCCATCTACGACGAACTCAGCTTCGAGCCAGCGAGGCTCTTCGGGCGCCGCTCCGCCGCGCGCCACATCACCAGCAACCTCGACTACCTCGCGGACAGCCGTACAGGATCACTGCAACGGCCTCTTCCTGGCCCACGGTGAGTTCAAACAACACAGGGTCAAGGTGGTCAATCCCGCCACGCGGCAGTGGGCGCCGCTGCCATTGCTGCCGTGCGCGTGCTCGTGGCCGACCATGGAGAGGGGAAGTTTAGGACCATGGCTCACCCGAACCTATACTCGGTACCGTCGGATCTAGTACTGCTCACATGTGGATCCGGACCTTATCAGCATTCAAAATTACTTGATCTTATACTGTTTACCTTAATCCCTCTATATCATGGTTGCCTTGGCATGCACGTGCTCTTTTTTTATTCCAACACGGTGGGCTGGCTCCCCTCCCAATGGTACTGTAGCATGGGAGGCCAATGCCGATATTTCAGAAAAAAAAATTGTTCGATGCAGGTCGTCACTGTTTTAGGTACAGTCAGTCTCCAATGCTTGTTTTGGTTTCTTTTTTCTGGTTCCTTCTTCTATGCATTTACTAAAACTACTGAAAAACGCAAATAATTCTTTGTTTGTCATAAACAAAAAAGTGGTTTCGCAAATAAGAACGTGTTCTACCTGTCAATCAATTTTTTTAAAGAACTGCAATGATTTATAAAAAAATAATCTTGGCCATCCATACTACTTTTTATCATCTGTTTTGAGATTGAAAATAGACAATATTTTCTACAGTACTCTTGAACAATCAAATTGTTTCAGGAAGTATGAGGATGGACAGTTTGTAGTATAGGAATACTTATCAACGTGATGCATCAAAACAAAAAAGATATGTTAAGTTTTAGTTTTCCATTTTTTTGGGCTGGAAACGCTGACAATAGAAGTATAGAACAGAGAGCGGCGTTTCTAACTTAATAGTTCTTCCTCAGTGGCGTTTTTCATGATCCAGCGATGAAACTCTACATTGCACGAACGGGTAATAAACAATTGTGAACAGTACAGGTGCATGGAGACAGCGTTCGCGTTATCCGAGGCAAGTACACTAAATTATTCCCTATGTGCTAGTCTTCATTAGGTTTATTAGCACGCCTAGGCCTTTTAATCGTCTCTTAACAGTTCCCGCCATCATTTACTACTAGCGCTGAAGAAGCGCGGCGCACGCCATGCCCGTGACCGATTTCGTCTGTATTTTATCAAGAAAACAACATATATTTTTATTTTTTTGTTATTTCTTTTAGATTATTGTCCACGTGAATGCATAGTGTTGGTTTACTGCTTTTATTGTTTCGGTTTATTCGGATGTATTGTTCTGGATTACAATTCAGGTACTGTTTCGGCTTATGATTTGGGTGGGTTAATGTTTTCCGTTTATTCCGGTATTGGTCCGTTTCACTGGTTTTACTGTTCCGAGTCGAGGGAGGAGGAGTCCCGGTTTTTTTTGAATTTTTTTTTATATTTTTTCTGGATTTCTGTTCACGTAAATGCATAGTGCTAGTTTTTTTTCCGGTTTATTCAGGTGTATTGTTTTGGTTTAAAATTCGGTTACTATTTTGGTTTTATGGTTCGTGTGGGTTAATGTTTTCGGTTTATTTAGGTGTTGTTCCGTTTTACTGGCTTTATTGTTCCGGATTATTCGGGGTTGTTGTTTCGGTTTGTTTGGGCTATTGTTTCGGTTAGTAGTTATGAGTTTATTCGGATAATGTTCGGTTTTTGTTTCGGTATTTGTTAGTAGATACTGTTTCAGTTTATGGTTCGGGTGGGTTAATGTTTTCGGTTTATTTTGATGTTGTTCCGTTTCACTGGTTTAATGTTTCAGGTCGAGAGAGGAGGAGTCCCTTTTTTTTGTTTTTTTTTAATATTTCTTCTGAATTACTGTTCACGTGAATGCGTAGTGTTGTTTTACTTTTTTTTTAGTTGTTTCGGTTTATTCGAGTGTGTTGTTTTGGTTTAAAATTCGGTTACTGTTTCAGTTTTATGATTTGTGTGGGTTAATATTTTCGGTTTATTCAGGTGTTGTTCCGTTTCACTGGTTTTATTGCTCCGGGTTATTCGGAGTTGTTGTTTCGGTTTATTTAGGCTATTATTTCGGTTAGTAGTCCTGAGTTTATTCGGATAATGTTCCGGTTTTTGTATTGGGTAGGTAAAATATTACTCTTCCCTCGAATGTACTTAGGAAAGAAATGCATAATATAAAATAATTTTTCATTGACTCTTTAGAAATTTTAATAGGGCATCCCATTAAATGATATTAAATTGCAATCTCTATGCTGTGGTGTTGCAATTACAAAATAGCTAAAGGGCAAATTAACAGAAAATTTTAGACAAAGCAAGATGACGTATCATGAACGTTAAAAGAATTATTTAAAGGAAAAAAGATAGAAACGTTGTGGGAGCGAGCTTTCAGACGGCACACTTTAAACTGATAAATATGCCATGGTATTTGAGACCATTTTAGCAATATACTTATGTGTATACATTTTTAATTGAGAATTTGTACAAAAAAGAGCCTAAAAAAATGCCATATAACTTGTCATCGTATTATCATTATTATATATAGATATAATGTACGTTATGTTTGACACGAATGGAAAAGAAAAATAAAAAGGTAATACTTACGGTTTTTAGTATTTCGATTTATTTCCGTGTTCATGGCGGCTGTTCATGCCTCCTTAGTTGGCACTGTTTTATGTCTCATACTGTTCATGCCTCGCAAGTCGGGGTATTATGCATGTCACTGTTTCATGTCGGATTACTGTTACTGTTCACAGGTGTTGCTGTTCGTACCTTGTACTGTTTGCCATTACTTGATGTTGACATCACCGTAAAAATGAACAGTAGATGTCGAAAAAAAGTCAAAAAAACCAGAAAAATCAGATCGCTCCCGCTTTAGTATTAGTAGTATTAGTACTTATGCGCGGGAGACACGGATCCCAGTAAAAGGTGTTGTGAGATGAGCGACGTTGAGCATAGGTTGGGCTGCTCCATGGCTCCATGCAACATTTTCGGCCGGCCATGTGCGGGCGCTGCCACAACAACCGCTACCTCGTCTATGACCCCACCGTCTCGCCACACTACCAGGTGCTCTACATTCCTCGTATTTCCAACACGACCTGCAGCGGCGCCGAGTGGCCGCCTACGCCGTATGTCATGCATGTCTTCCCGTCAACCACAAACCGTTGGAAGAAGACGTCATTTGTCCGAGAAGGTGATGCTGCTGCTGGAACAGTTGACGATATAAACTCCTGTCGCCGCGATCCTGATGAGCATATGTACTACGCCGCTTATTGGCAAGGGTCACTCTACGTTCCTTCCCCACACGCAAAAGATGATTTTCTTTTGAGGTATGTATATATTAATCTCACGCTCACACACTCGACAATGCATGGTTACTTCTATTTTTATTTTTATCAATATAATAATTTGAGTAATTCTTTTGAGGTATTACTCGCACTAAGGCAAATCTTTAGCACTGATTATCTTTTTATTTATTCTTCTTATATAATTTATCTAAACTAACAATAATTTTGGCAATTAATTAATCTTTAGCGGTGATTATCTTTTTACAGAATAAACATATCCAGTGACAAGTACCAGGTAATTAAGTTGCCAAAAGGAGTAGGATCACATTTTCGTCTAGGCAAATCGAAGAAAGGGGTCTATTGTGTACACTAGTACAAAACAGGGCATCGGTCCACCCCTGAGAAGCCCATTAGTCCCGGTTCACTCACGAACCGGGACCCTTGGGGGCATCGGTCCCGGTTCGTGAGGCCAGGGCGCCGGCCGGGCCTCGTGGGCCATTGGTCCCGGTTCGTCTGACCCCTTTTGTCCCGGTTCTAGACACGAACCGGGACCAATGCGCCTCGCTTCTGGCCCACAACCATTGGTCCCGGTTTGTGGCTGGAACCGGGACTAAAGGTGACCCCTTTTGTCCCGGTTCCAGCCACGAACCGGGACCAATGCGCCTCGCTCCTGGCCCACAACCATTGGTTCTGGTTTGTGGCTGGAACCGGGACCAATGGTTGGCCTATATATAGCCCCCGCCCGCGAGCAGAGCAATGCATTGCTCTGTTTTTTTGCCCGGCCGTGGGAGAGTTTTTGTGGTGCTCTAGCTCACCTCCTATGCACATGAGGTGTTCGATGAAATGCCCGAGCCACACTTAAGCTTTCTCCTCTCGAAGCTCCTTGTCCAAGCTCCATTTTCCTCAAGATTTGTCTAGGTTTGGCGGTCCGTCCTGTCCCGTCCCCGTCCTCACCGCCGTCGATCGCCCGCGCCCATCTCAGCGCCGGCAACACCGTGGTTAGCCTCTTCTTCTTATCTTCTTTCTAAAAGAAAAAAGTTCTTACTTGTGTGTTTTAATTAGATGCTCTAGAGAGTTATATGTTGTTCAATAATAAGAACTATATAACGCACGCAGATGAACCGGCAATGGATGTACGGTGACCGACGCACCTCCGAGTATATTAAGGGCCTGCATAATTTTCTCGAAGCGGCTGAGGCAAACAAGCAGAATGGTTTTATGCATTGTCCATGTACTGTCTGTGAGAATACGAAGGCTTTCTCCAACTCTAAAACCCTTCACTTCCACCTGCTTGAGAAGGGTTTTATGCCACACTATAATGTTTGGACCAAGCACGGAGAAAGAGGGGTTATGATGGAAGACAACGAAGAAGAAGAGGATGATGACAACTACCCGCCCCCTGAATACGGTGATGCTGCAATGGGGGAAGCTGAAGATCAAGAGGAACCAGACGATGTGCCCGATGATGATCTTCGCCGGGTCATTGTTGATGCACAGAGAGAATGCGAAAGTGAAAGGGAGAAGTTGAAGTTCGATCGCATGTTAGAGGATCACAAAAAAGGGTTGTACCCAAATTGCGAAGATGACAACAGAAAGCTCGGTACCACACTGGAATTGCTGCAATGGAAGGCAGACAATGGTGTATCTGACAAGGGATTTAGTTCGCTGCTGAAAATAATGAAGAAGAAGCTTCCAAAGGATAACGAATTGCCCGGCAGTACGTACGAAGCAAAGAAGGTTCTATGCCCTCTAGGATTGGAGGTGCAGAAGATACATGCATGCCCTAATGACTGCATCCTCTACCGCGGTGAGTACGAGGATTTGAACGCATGCCCGGTATGCGGTGCATTGCGGTATAAGATCAGACGAGATGACCCTGGTGATGTTGAGGGCGAGCGCCCCAGGAAGAGGGTTCCTGCCAAGGTGATGTGGTATGCTCCTATAATACCACGGCTGAAACGTCTGTTCAGAAACAAAGAGCATGCCAAGTTGATGCGATGGCACAAAGAAGACCGTAAGAAAGACGGGAAGTTGAGAGCACCCGCTGACGGGTCGCAGTGGAGAAAAATCGAGAGAAGGTGGGGAGACTTTGCAGGTGACGCAAGGAACGTATGGTTTGGTTTAAGTGCAGATGGCATTAATCCTTTTGGGGAGCAGAGCAGCAATCATAGCACCTGGCCCGTGACTCTATGTATCTATAACCTTCCTCCTTGGTTGTGCATGAAGCGGAAGTTCATTATGATGCCAGTGCTCATCCAAGGCCCTAAGCAACCCGGCAATGACATTGATGTGTACCTAAGGCCATTAGTTGAAGAACTTTTACAGCTGTGGAATGGAGAAGGTGTACGTGTGTGGGATGAGCACAAACAGGAGGAATTTGACCTACATGCGTTGCTGTTTGTATCCATCAACGATTGGCCTGCTCTCAGTAACCTTTCAGGACAGACAAACAAGGGATACCACGCATGCACACACTGTTTAGATGACACCGACAGTATATATTTGGACAAATGCAGGAAGAATGTGTACCTGGGGCATCGTCGATTTCTTCCGACCAACCATCAATGTCGAAAGAAAGGAAAGCATTTCAAAGGTGAGGCAGATCACCGGAAGAAGCCCGCCCTCCGTACTGGTGATCACATACTTGATATGGTCAATGATTTACAAGTAATCTTTGGAAAGGGTCCTGGCGGACTATCTGTTCCGACTGACGATGCGGGACGCGCACCCATGTGGAAGAAGAAATCTATATTTTGGGACCTACCCTATTGGAAAGACCTAGAGGTCCGCTCTGCAATCGACGTGATGCACGTGACGAAGAATCTTTGCGTGAACCTGCTAGGCTTCTTGGGAGTGTATGGGAAGACAAAAGATACACCGGAGGCACGGGAGGAACAGCAATGTGTGCATGAAAAAGACGGCATGCATCCAAAGCAGTATGAAGGTCCTGCCAGCTACGCTCTTACCAAAGAAGAGAAGGAAATCTTCTTTGAATGCCTGCTCAGTATGAAGGTCCCGTCTGGCTTCTCGTCGAATATAAAGGGAATAATAAATATGGCAGAGAAAAAGTTCCAGAACCTAAAGTCTCATGACTGCCACGTGATTATGACGCAACTGCTTCCGGTTGCATTGAGGGGGCTTCTACCGAAAAACGTTCGATTAGCCATTGTGAAGCTATGTGCATTCCTCAATGCAATCTCTCAGAAGGTGATCGATCCAGAAATCCTGTCAAGGTTAAGGAGTGATTTGGTGCAATGTCTTGTTAGTTTCGAGCTGGTGTTCCCACCATCTTTCTTCAATATCATGACGCACGTCCTAGTTCATCTAGTTGACGAGATTGTCGTTCTGGGCCCTGTATTTCTACACAATATGTTCCCCTTTGAGAGGTTCATGGGAGTCTTAAAGAAATATGTTCGTAACCGCGCTAGGCCAGAAGCAAGCATCTCCATGGGCCATCAAACAGAGGATGTCATTGGGTTTTGTGTTGACTTCATTCCTGACCTTAAGAAGATTGGTCTCCCTCAATCGCGGTATGAGGGGAGACTGACTGGAAAAGGCACGCTAGGAGCGGACTCAATAATATGTAGGGACGGGCATTCTTGGTCTCAAGCACACTACACAGTTCTACAGAATTCTACCTTGGTGACCCCGTATGTCGATGAACACAAGAATATTCTGCGCTCCAAACACCCGGAGCAGTGTGACGACTGGATTACATATGAACACATCAGGACTTTCGGCAGTTGGTTGCAAACACGTCTCATGGGTGACAACACTGTTTCTGATGAGCTGTACTCGTTGGCCAGGGGACCATCTTCGACTGTATTGACTTACAAAGGGTACGAGATAAATGGGAATACATTTTACACGATCGCCCAAGATCAAAAGAGCACCAACCAAAACAGCGGTGTCCGCTTTGATGCAGCAACCAAGAGGGGAAAGGACACATATTATGGTTACATAGTGGACATATGGGAACTTGACTATGGACATGATTTCAAGGTCCCTTTGTTTCAGTGCAAATGGGTCAATCTGTCAGGAGGCGGGGTACAGGTAGACCCACAGTACGGAATGACAACAGTGGATCTCAACAATCTTGGGTATACAGACGAACCATTCGTCCTAGCCAATGATGTGGCGCAGGTTTTCTATGTGAAGGACATGTCTACCAAACCGAGAAAAAGAAAAGATAAGGAAGCGAATACATCATACGATGAGCCAAAGCGCCACATAGTTCTTTCAGGAAAAAGAGACATCGTGGGATTGGAGGGCAAGACAGACATGTCTGAAGATTATGAAAAGTTTCATGAAATTCCTCCCTTCAAAGTCAAGGCTGACCCAAGCACCCTGTTAAAGGATGAAGATTATCCATGGTTACGGCGCAATAAGCAAAGGACACAAGCGAAGAAAAAGTGAAGACTTTTTCTCCACAACTATATCATTGCAGTTACATGTGAAGAAATTAAATGCCTTTTGTAACAGATGAGTTTTCATCCGAAACCCTGATACTTCGAAAGAGATTGTCCGTTTTGTACACGAAGTGCATCCAGTTTTTGCCGTAACCCTCTCAACTTTTTAGCACATGCTATGTGGGTGAAATGATGATACCATGCCAACTTTCAACCTGTTCAGAGTTCATTTGTAGTGCTTTTCAATTTCAGGGTCATTTAGCTTAAAAAAATCAGTAAATGCATGAAAAATAGGAAATGAAGTCAGAAAGGGTTGAAAATTGATGATGTGGCTTTGAATGGTGCATTTTGAACACACAAAAAGTCTGGAGTTCAAATAAGTTCAAAAAAATGAAATCCCTTTGTAACAGATGAGTTTTCGTCCGAAACCCTGATACTTCGAAAGAGATTGTCCATTTTGTACATGAAGTGCATCCAGTTTTTGCCGTAACCCTCTCAACTTTTTAGAACATGCTATGTGGGTGTAATGATGATACCATGCCAACTTTCAACCTTTTCAGAGTTCATTTGAAGTGCATTTCAATTTCAGGGTCATTTAGCTCAAAGAATGAACTAATAGCAAAAAGAATGAACTAGAAAACCTTTATGAAACTCTAATAGCAAAAATAATGAACTAAAAATAATTAATTAAAAAATTCTGTTATGATCAACTAAACTAAAACTATAATATTCTTCAATAGCAAAAAGAATCAACTAAAAAGCTTTTATAAAACTCTAATAGCAAAAGGAATCAACTAAAAATATTTTATAAACCTCTAGTATTTATGAAACTAAAATTATATAAAATTTATGCAACTGAAGTTATCAATGTATTTTTTGTTCAAAACATTAATAGCAAAAAGAATTTTCATAAAGAATTTTTTTAGAAACATTAATAGCAAACTAAAATAACAAAATCTGTTTTTGGTTAAAACAGACATTTAAAATTACCTAAAAATTACCAAATTGAATATAATGATACAACACAGTAATATTAAATAGCAGGAAAAAGAATCACTCAAAAATCTATTTTTATAGTAAAGTTATTCACAAACTAGTGATTCACACCAATTTAAAAGAATTCAAATTTAAACTATTCAAATTTGGAAACTAATGGCACTAACAGAAAGTTTATAATTTTTGTGACCTAAAAGCAAAAAGAATCACTGAAAAACTGTAAGTAGAAACAAAAGAAAATAAATAAAGCAAAAAAGAAAACAAAAAAAGTAGAAAAAAATTAAAAAAAATGCCGCCTAGTGGGCCACCACGGCCTGAATACGACTAGAAACCCAACCATCTAGTTGGGCCAGGATTCAGGCCCGCAGAAGGCCCAGAAGGTCCACATGCAGAGGTGTGTGCGATTAGGCCCGTAAGCCTGCAGTTGAGAGGAGCTCAAGAGGGCTGGCGCAGCAGCGCTTATAAACCACTCTCGAGCCCTCTGGGCTGACGAAAAGAGACCTTTGGTCCCGGTTGGTGGCACCAACCGGGACTAAAGGTGGGCATTGGTCCCGGTTGGTGGCACCAACCGGGACCAAAGGTCTCCCTATATAAGCGGGAGTTGGGAAAATTTGCCAGTTTCCCCCGACGACGCCGAGCACATCGACGCCGCCAGGCTGCCCGAGCTCGTCGTCGACGCCCTCGCCGCCCTCTGCCCCGTCGACGCCGTCAGGCTGATCCTCGTCGCCATCACCGTCGAGCCCCCGCTGCCCCGACACCCTCGACGCCCTCTGCCCCGACGCCGCTCCCCGCGCCCCTGCTGCCCCGACGCCGCCCGCCGTGCCCCCCTGCCCCTGCCCCGACGCCGCCCCCAGTGAGCCCCCCCCTTCCCCCGCGCCGCCGCCACTGCTCTGCTTGCCGCGCCGTGCCCCTGCTCTGCTTGCCGCGCCGCCGCCGCCACCGCCGCCCTGGCCGGATCTGCCTTTTTTTTTTGGTATGTATATGCAGTATGTATGTATGTATGTATGGATGTTGTATGTATGTATGTATATGCATTATGTATGTATGGATGGATGATCCATAGAAAAATTTTATATATGCATTGATACAATTTTATTTTTGTTCATATATTTTTTTTTTGTTCATAGATGTATGTTTTTTTTTGTTTATTGAAAGTTTTTATATATGAGCAATGATGATCCATAGAAAGTTTTTATATATGCATTGATATATGAGCAATGATGATCCATAGAAAGTTTTTATATATACATTGATACAATTTTATTTTTGTTCATAGAATTTTTTTTGTTCATAGATGTATGCTTTTTTTTTATAGAAAGTTTTTGTCATGAGGGGGAACGTCGGACATGCATGAGAGAGAGGCGGTCCGCTCGTCGGACATGTCATGTGGATTTTTTTTGTTCATATAGAAAACTCCGGTAACTTCGACATGAGGGGGGGAGACGTCGATCAACCCCCTCCCGCCCCTACCCATAAAAGTTAAAATGTTCATATATTCAAAATGAGTTAAAATGAGTTAAACGTTACTTACTCCCGGTCCGCTCGCCCGACCAACTCTCGAGGCCACCTGTACCCCCTCCCCGATAACTTCGACATGAGGGGGGACGTCGGACATGAGGGGTGAGCGTCGTTGTCGTCTACCCCCTCCCCGATAACTTCGACATGAGGAGGGACGTCGGACATGACATGAGGGGTGAGCGTCGTTGTCGTCTACCCCCTCCGGTAACATAGATAACTCCGGTAACATAGATTTATCAAGAATACCCCCATTATGGATGTGCACAAGTTGATCCAATTTTTTTCTGATCTCATCAATATATATATTCTTCTATATTTGCAGAAACTATGGATCAAAGAGACTTGGAACAAGAACAGTTGTTGGGGGAGATAATCCTCGCCGGAGGTGATGCTGTCTTGTCGTTTCTCAACGACACCGATGGAACAATGGAGGAGGAAGGACATGATCATGATGGCTCCGGTGACATGATCATGATGGCTCCGGAGGTGCTGACTAGCTAATTGATGCATTAATTGTTTTGGTATGTACATATATTAACTCTTCTTTCTTCTTTTATAGCCCTCCGGATCGAGCCAAACTTCGGTAACAAGACGAGGCCCGAAGAAGAGGTTGCGCAAGGATGAAAGGTTCACGATCACAACACTCGCGGACGATGGCCTACCGATTGAACCCAAGCGGACCAAGGACGCATTTTCTGCTCAGTGTGGAGCTATTGTTAGGGACAACATCCCGATCAGCATCAAGCAATGGAATAAGCCTAAGGACGACGCCCCTGAAGGTGATTATGTCACCGATAGACAGAAAGATCATCTTTGGACCTTGCTGAAGGCAAATTTCACCCTACCGCCAGAGGAGGATCCGAATAAGCCCGTTATAGAGCCACTGGTCAAGGTGTGTGCTCTTAAGAAGATGGCAGATCTATTCTGGAGGTGGAAGAAGGAGTTGAAATCAAAGTTTGTCGACAAAGGTGAGACTCCAGAATTCATCGGCCGATTTGAGAAGATAAGAGATCACTGGCCCGCATTTGTGGCCTACAAGACATTAGACAAGAGTAAGAAAATGTCAGAGACAAACAAGAACAACGCTGCAAAGAAGCAGTATCACCATCACACGGGGTCAGGTGGCTACCTCAAAGCCCGGCCGTTGTGGGACAAAGCTGAGAATGACCTGATTGCTAAAGGGGTCGAACCAGAGACATTGAACTGGCCAGACCGTTCAAGGACTTGGTTCTTCGGGGTTGGGGGAACTTTGGACCCTGAAACAGGGAAGTGCCGTTGGACGGACGAGCAACTTGCAATACCCGTCACGAAGCTTCAGAAGTATATCACCGCAGCGCAGGAAGGGACGTTCATTCCCGACAGAGAGAAGGACGAGCTGACTGAGGCCCTAGGGAATGCTGAGCACCCTGGACGAACACGAGGCACACCAGGCTCCGTTCCATGGAAGTTTGGGTTTCCCGACGCAGGCGGTTACAGAAGCCGGGAGAGAAAGAGGAAAGCGGAGCTGAGCGACATGCAGAAGATGAGTGCAAGACTACAAAAGCTAGAGGAAGCTGAGAGCCAGCAAGCTGCCGGCCAACTATCTCAGCGGCACGAAGCTAGCCCAGAAGCTACCCCGCCATCTCAGCGGAGAAGCAGCGTGGCTTCCACGGAGCCCGTTCAGACTGACTTCACGGAGCCTATCTACCCCGTGGATACTATCACGGAGGCTCAAAATTGCGAGCTTATGACGAAATGCCATAACCTCACTTTCAAGGCGGCTCTCGGCTCTGTTGCACCTCCTCAACCCAACGGAACTTTTCACTGCCTTCCGATTCCACATGGCTATGCTGTTGTGATGGTGGATGAAGTAATGGAGGGATTTGAGGAGCTCGAGCTTTACCACTCTACAGGTGAAGGGGAGAATCAGCTGGTTCGTGCTCTAAGGAGTACATGTCTATGGCAGAAGGAGTACATCAAGCTTCCAAACTGGACGCCTCCGCCTCCTCCTCCTCCTCCGCCGATTCAGGGCACTCCGCCTCCTCCTCCTCCTCCTCCTCCGGCGAGTGATCAGGGCACTCCGCCTCCTTCTCCGGCTCCTCCGACGCATGAGGGCACTCCGCCTCCTCCTTCGCCTACTCCGGCGCGTCGAAGCACTCCGCCTCCTTCTCCGCCTCGTCAGCAACGACGGAAGAGAGACGTCGCCGCTCCGGCGGCTAGCAGTACAAGCAGAGGCGGGAGGCAATTCAGATACGGTCCATCTCTCAAGCCTGTGGAAAAGTTACCATATGAGAGGACCGAGCAGGAAAACGAGGACATATGTCGTGCCCAAGTGAGGGACCATTTTGCAAAGAAAACTCCACCTCCGAAGGAGAAGCTAGATCCGGTGAAAGTGAAGCGCACTATCGATGCCCTGAAGCGACCACCACCGCCTCCGCCGGATTCCAACTATGTCCGCATTCTTAAAAAGACATATGAAGAAGCGCGGCGGTCGGGAAGTACTTCCAGTGATGCAAGGTTAGCAGAACGAAGAAGTGGGAAAACAATTCCCCAGCTCGGCGAACAGGAGAAGAAATCGTGCCCCCCGCTCAAGGTGTCTAGCGATATCGTCGCTAATCATCCGGGGATGGTGCCTGGTACCAATCCTGGTGATTACTTGGGGGATGATGTAATTTTTCAAACGGCTGAGGTAACAAAAGAAGAATATAAATACGTGCACGGGAAGCCTCTCGTCAAACCTGATCATCCTCCTCTAACAACGATGATGTACAAATTGCATGAGTGGTACATGAAAACCTGCAGGGAGTCTGGGAGAGACACTATGTATATGGCAGTGAAACCAGAGCACGAATTCATTGGACTTCCCGTGATGCCTATTGAATTTGTGGAGTTATTTCAGTTATACAATCAACTGGCCCTCGACAAACAACTCATGACTTCCTACTGTCTGTAAGTATTACTTCTATAGTTAAGTCTCTAGCTCAGCTCGTTCATTGCATGTATATATAATTATCCTCACTATATTATGCAGATTGAAGATCTTCGAATGCAAAAAAGTAGGAATCTTCGACATTGGGTTCATTAGCCCAGATGCCGTAAATGAATGGACGGTACAAAACTCAATCAAAGAGACTGAGGAGAACTTGCTACAGTCGTTCCTTATACATCAAAACAAAAGGGAAATACTCTTTCCTTACAACTTCAAGTGAGTATTGCTGTCTTCTCTGTATACTCAGTTTCGCTTACTCGAGGTTAAGTAATGTAATTGATGAGTTATATATGCGTGCGCAGTTTCCACTTTATTCTGCTATCCATTAAGCTTGACGGGGCATTAGTAACTGTCTTAGACTCGAGACGTAAAGATCCCGAGAATTATGCGGACATGACTGCAATGCTCAAGAAGTAAGTTCAGTCAATACCGGGACCATATCGGCATGCAACTTTCGTTAATTTCCTGATATCAAGTAATCATTTTCTTTGCCTGGCAGGGTTTGGAAGAAGTTCACCCGAAAGGTTCCCGGTCTAAACAAAGAGTTGCGATTTACGCACCCCAAAGTAAGTAGTACTAGCTAGTTCCGCGCATCTCTAATTGATTCAAATTTTCATCAATATATCATTACCATGCTTGCTTATCAGTTTGATTGAACTATATTCTCGTAAAGTGCTTGTACCAGAAAGAAGGGACTGTTTTATGTGCATACTACGTATGCGAGTTCATTCGCCACTCGACCTCTGAGCGGGGCTTCTCTGACAAACAATTTGAAGTACGTAAATAATATTCACAATTTTATTTTATATATTACCATCAATTGTGTTGAGTTTTATTCATATATATGCATGTATTGACCCCCTTCTTTAAATTAGATCTGGCAGATGCGGGATGAACTCCTACCACATGATCGCATACGAGCAATTCAAGAGGAATTGGCGGGATTCTTTCTTGACCACGTCATACCTAAAGACGGGGAGTACCATGCGGATTTGTGATTGGATCTTAGGTAGATGATGTTAGGGATTATAAAAGATGTTATATTGTATATATGTAGTACCGTCGGATAGATATACGAAAACTTGTTGTTCGACCAAGCACGGAGAAAGAGATGTCACTTCTCTCTATATATGTTCAGCATGACGATCTTGTGTAATTAATGGTTTCCTTCATTTTCTTATTAGCTAGCATCGAGTTATCTCTATATGTATAGTAGCTACCGTCGACCGAGCACGGAGAAAGAGAGGACACTTCTCCCTATTAGCTAGCTAACACAATATGAAACCCCTAAATTAACCCTCCAAAACCCCCCAACCCCCCCCCCCCCTTCAAAAAAAAAAACCCAGCTGCTGCCAGATGCTCACGCGTGGATGACCTTTGGTCCCGGTTGGTGTGACCAACCGGGACTAAAGGTTCTCCTGCCTGGGCTCCCCGCAGCGGCCACGTGGATGCCTTTTGGTCCCGGTTGGTGTTACCAACCGGGACTAAAGGTCCTCCTGCCTGGGCTTCCCGCAGTGGCCACGTGGAGCCCCTTTGGTCCCGGTTCGTAAGCGAACCGGGACTAAAGGTTTTGGGCTTTAGTCCCGACCCTTTAGTCCCGGTTCCAGAACCGGGACTAAAGGCCCTCTGGAACCGGGACTAAAGGCCCTTTTTCTACTAGTGGTAGTGAATACCAATGTGCGATGCACATTTCAAGTTTGGTTTCTTCATGAATCGTCTGGTCTGACAGACTGGGTTTTCAAAAATGAAATCAACCTTGAGCCAGCATTTAGTAAACAAGATTGGCACCGTGGACCATGGATCCCACAGTCGCCTGAGCAAATCCAGTTGTTGTTGAAGAGTGATGTCAACCTTAAGCTTGTAGATGAATACAACGAAGCACTAGCGAAAGATGGTTTTGATTGGGACTCTAACGACGAAGATGTTGTTAGCATTATAGACTGGCCTAAAAAGTGTGACGCTTTCATTGATGGTCCTTATTGTCTTGGTTTTCATCCCTACAAAGAAATTGTCCTGTTTAATGAAAGAGGGGTGTCCCCTTGTTCAACGGTAGCCTACCATTTAAACAGCTCAAGGGTACGATATCTGGTAAGATGAGGCCCCGCTGCCGCTATTCAATGGAAGAGATTTCTTTTGCGTACACACCATGTTGGATGATGGACTTACCTGGAAGCAACTAATGTGCACCATGTTGTAGGAGTATTTGGTTTGCAGGTAATCTCAATGTTTTTTCTGCTAGGATTTATGTGAGTGACAATATGTTGTCTTAATTAGTTTTCGCTGGTAAACTTTTTTAGTGATGCTTGTATGGGATTAATTATTTGTCCCGGTGGGATAAGTCAATTATGTTATGCCACTTTTGTATTTTGTTTCTCTGCGCATCATTTGTACATAGCTCGATTTGTTATTTTATTTTCTCTGCGCACTGTTTCTACGTAGCTCGATTTTATTCCTTCATAACGGGGCGCTCACGTGTTTTTGTTCAGTTCATTAGAAAATCGTTTTTCAATGCAAGTTGCATCTCTTTTTCTGATCCATGATCTAAACTATTTCAGAAACAATCGTTTTGAAAACTATCCTAGACATTCAATATGATGTCTTATTTAATTTATCATGATACACTTTTTGTAGTGGTGCTCATATGAGATTAATTTGTGATACCGGTGGAATGAAGTCAACTCTGTTAAAATATGTGTTGAGTATTAGGTGTACGAGTTGTGTTACAGTTGGACTTGTAATTAGCGGTGAGTTAAGTGTTTGAGTCAGACACGTGTAACCCGGAAATGTTATATAAAGTCACCGCCAAAAGACTAGACATATGTTGTAGGCTAAGATAGAGATCACGAGAGTGACGGTCCGGGCGCCCGTGGCAGGTGGTCGGAGCGTTGTTTGATGGTCTCGGAGGGCTTATCGTCGGATCGTATCATGTGATTGGTACAAGACGAGGAGCGCCCGTAGTCATTCCCCGAGGATGTAGCCATGTTGGTGAACCTCGTTAACAAATCTTGATGCCGTTGCTCGTGCTTGTGCGATTGCTTGTCCTCGACGGATTGACGTTGACCTCGAATTATTCTAACAAATTATATCATGAGCTAGGTTGATCAGAGGTTGCGAAAATTGATCGAGAGGACGAATGTGTCATTCTGCTCGCGAGCTAATATGCTCCCTTGGTGAACAATAAATTCGAAAAATATAGTAAAAAAATAAAAATAAAAATGAACTTTTTTAGGAACAAACATTGACAAATTCTCAACATACGTGCAAATTTTCATGAAGAAACAACATTTCAAAAATGCTTTCATAAAAAAACAAAATCGGTGCTCCAAAATGCTTTCAAAAACAGATTTTTTGGAGCATCATTTTTGTTTTCTACGGAAGCATTTTCGGAATGTTGTTTCTTCATGAAAATTTGCACGCATGTTGAGAATTCGTCAATATTTGTTACCCAAAAAAATTATATTTTTTAATTTTATTACTATTATTTTCGATTTTACTGTTCATGAAGGAGCATATGAGCTAGCGAGTGGAAACTTCACGTCCTCGAGAGGATGAATTATTATAGGGTTGTATCTGTGGGAGCCAATCAGCTCATTCACGGAAGCTAATCGGATCAAGCAATAAGCTTCGTCGTGATGGTGGCTGGTCCGGGATTAGTCGGCGCGCAAAGCAACGGCGACTGGAAATAGATGCAATGGATTCGATCCATCTCCGTGAGATGCGTATGACGGTGGCACCGTAGATCAATTCGGTCGGTTGGATGGGTCTGATGCGTGTGCCCTAGGCGAGCAGCATAGTTTTTTTTTTTTGAGACTCGCGAGCAGCATAGGTTTGGCGACGAGGCGTGCTAGACCTTGGCAGGGTACTGGAGGCCCAAGGGAAGTGGCCGCCTACGCCGTATGTCATGCATGTCTTCTCGTCAACGACAAACCGTTGAAAGGAGACGTCATTTGTCCGAGAAGGTGATGCTGCTGCTGCTGGAACCGTTAATCATGTAAACTCCTCTCGCGATCCTGATGAGCATATGTACTACGCCGCTTCACCGGCGACTGGAAATCGATGCAATGAAAGCAATAAATTTCATCCGTCTCCACGAGATGTGTACGGGGATGGCGGCACCGTAGATTGATTCGATCGGTTGGAAGGGCCGATGCGTGTACTTTTTTTTTAGTAGATCCGATGCGTGTACCCTCTTTTTTTTAGAATCATCCGATGCGTGTACCCTAGGCGATCGGTTTGGCGACAAGGCGTGCTGGACCTTGGCAGGGCACTGAAGGCCCAAGGAAAGTGGCTCTGCGCATGGACGCCATTGTGCGGGCTGCAGGGAGTTGCGCGGCAGGAGGCCTAGTTGGCACTAGAGCCGAGCGAGACGAGTGAACATGGGCCGGCCCATTTTAATCTATTCGTTTCCTCTACATATCTCACTTTTGGGAACCTTCTAGAAGGTTCATGAGCTGGTTTTCTTTTCGGTTTTTCTTCCTTTGTTTTCTTTTTTTTCTATTTTTTGTTTCTTTTTTCCTTTTTAAAAATTATAAATTTCAAAAATTGTTCATTTTCTATGTTTTAATACTCCAAATTTTATTCACGTTTTCAAAAATTGTTCGCATTTTCCAAAAAGTTTCGGAATTTTGAAATTTGTTCACGTTTTCAAAAAATGTTAGGAGTTTCAAAATTTTGCTCACATTTTAAAAATTTCTTTTTGTATTTCAAAAAATGTTTGCTTTTTCAAAAAAAGTTCAGAGTTTCAAATTTTGTTTGTGTTTTTAGAAAATATCCAGAATTCAATTTTTGTTCTCATTTTTCAAAATTAGTTTAGAATTTCAAAATGTGTTCCATTTTTTCAAAGATTGTTCATGTTTTAAAAAAGAACACAATTTTGAAAAATGGTCTCGTTTCAAAAAATATTCAGTTTTTTCGAAAACAATATCGCGTTTGAAATTTCAAAAAACTTCAAATCTATCGTTGTACATAGTTCTTAATATTTGGCGCTACTCATTAGTCACGAAAGCTCGCTCGATATAGTGGCTAGGCTCGTGCCCGTGACATCGGCAGGTTTCTTATTCAATTCCCACCGCATGCCGAATTTTTGTTAATTTCCAATGTTTTGCTACCATTCGCTGTTGGGCCGGCCCAGTTGACAGCTTGCTGTGTGCATCGGGTGTCGTTGGTACTTGTCGTCGATGGTGTGCTTGCTGGGTGCGCTAGGCAGTGGCGAAGCCAGGATTGAGCAAGCCCCTGGCACAATCACGAGGGAAAAACTTAATGTCCATAAGGCTATAGCTACCTCAAAAGTTACCCCATACAAAATACGGCTCAATTGCACGAAAACATTAGAATTTAAACTCAATGGTCAAAGATACAATAAAAAAGGATAAAAACGTGTCAAAAATGCAAAGAACAGTACATGATACAAAAGAGTACCAAATCAATGGTTTGCTTCATCAGTGCCTCCCTGTAACACCCCTGATGATTAGCTACAGTGAACCCATGCTAATGATGTCATGTCATCACCTTTCGCTAAGCCAACTGTCACTTGATTAAAATTCAAGTCAAACTCAAATTTAAAATAAAGTCAAATTATAATTTCTTCAAACAGTGAAACAAAATTGTTGGTGATATTGCAAATAATCATTAAGTAATTGTGTTAAGGAAAACAACATCATCCAAATTCCCAAAATGCCACTAACATCAAATAAACTAAATGTAGCCATGTTGGTGATATTGCCCTGCAACTTGTAGCTTGCGTTGGTATTTCCCCGAAGAGGAAGGGATGATGCAGCACAGTAGAGATAAGTATTTCCCTCAATTATGAAACCAAGGTTATCGAACCAGTAGGAGAATCACACAACACCCAGTAAGCAGTACCTGCACACAAACAACAAATCCTTGCACCCAACGCTAACAAGGGGTTGTCAATCCCTTGGCGGTAAGATTGCAAGATTAAATTGTATTTGATAGATTGATAGATTGCAGCAAAAATACTAAATAAAATAAATAAAAGAAAATGGCAGCAATATTTTTAGGGTTTTAGTAATATGATTTTGATAGACCCGAGGGCCATTGATTTCACTAGAGACTTCTCTCATAGAAAATAGCATACAGTGGGTAGACAAATTACTGTTGGGCAATTGATAGAAAAGCAAATAATCATGACGATATCCAAGGCAATGATCATGTATATAGGCATCACGTCCAAGATTAGTAGACCGACTCCTGCCTGCATCTACTACTATTACTCCACACATCGATGGGCTATCCAGCATGCATCTAGTGTATTAAGTCCATAAGAACAGAGTAATGCCTTAAGAACGATGACATGATGTAGACAAGACAAACTCACGAATTAATAAACCCAACGAATAGATCCCATCTTTTTACCCTTACTAGCAACGATACATACGTGTCATATCCCTTTTTGTCACTGGGATTGAGCACCGCAAGATCGAACCTGTTGGTGCAATAATGTTGCCTCCTTATGTTTTGGAGATTGTTGACAAACAGTAAGGGACTGATGTGTTTGCTAGTGCACACAGAGTAACAGGTCCCTGGAGTTGAGAGAAGTTTGGATTCATATCTCCGAAGTTTATCCCTTGCGTTGCAGTGAAAGTTATCACCGAAGGATATGACGACAAGAGTGACCCTCAAAAATTGCTGACGTGAAGCAATTGGTTCGGTGCCTGTCCGAAGGAAGTGACTGCAACCGAGGAAATTGAAGACGAAGAGAAGACGTAGCATTCTTTTCGTTCTTTCGTTTCTTTTCATTGAGTCATAGGACCACCGTACTATTAAGAGGGGTGTAGCGTTCGAAGCTTTGATTCTCTGATGCTAAACCCAAATCCTATGAAAGATGCGAGAGAAATCTCTTTGTGTTCCGAGCAAATACTTGCCAGCAAGAGACTGTGATCTTCTTCGCTGCGAGAGATTTGACTCTGACCGAGGAGTTAGCATTTCTTGCTCCGCAAGTAATGTTACCATTGCTCCCAAATCCGACTGTTGTGAACGTGTCGGTTGGCCATTGGTTGGACCGCGTGTCCAAAATGGTCATTTCCCACCAGGGAAGGCTGCGGCTATAAATAGCCACCCCGCGCCGGCGTTGTCCGGTGGCTGCTCTGTTTTGATTCTGAGAAGATTGTTGAGCAACCTGTTGGGGAACGTTGCATGGGAAACAAAAATTTTCCTACGCACACACAAGATCTATCCATGGTGATGAGCATCTACGAGAGGGAGAGTAAATCTACATACCCTTGTAGATCGCTAAGCGGAAGCGTTTAAGAAACGCGGTTGATGTAGTCGAACGTCTCCGCGATCCAAATCGCAAGTCGTCCCTCGATCCGATCACGAACTAGCGCCGAACGGACGGCACCTCCGCGTTCAACACACGTACGGCTTGATGACGCCTTCACCTCCTCGATCCAGCGAGCGATGGTGAAGTAGTGGTTGAGTTCCAGCAGCACGACGGCGTGGTGATGGTGGTGAGGAACAATCTCTGCAGGGCTTCGCCAAGCGCTACGGAGATTATGACGGAGGAACTAGAGGGTTAGGGTTGCCGCACACGGCTTGGGGAAATCTTGATGTATCCCGTGTGCTAGCCCTGCCCCTCTATTTATATGTTGAGCCTTGGGGTCTAAACTTGGAGTAAAAGCCTCCTCCAGGTCGGTTTTGCCCGCACAAGGTCGGTTTGGCCCGCAGGGAAAGAGTCTAACTCGGATCCCTGCAGTACCGCGCACAAGCGGTAGTACCGCTTTACACAAGCGGTAGTACCGCTTGGGCGGTAGTACCGCTTCACAAAACGGTAGTACCGCTTACGCGGCAGCAAAACTACTTTTTGCACTTTCCAATACCTCGTGGGCTTTATCCCTTTGGCCCATATAAAGTGTTGCTGCACCCGAACACTTCGGTAAACATCCGGAACCCATTCCGGTGAACTCCGGAACTCTTCCGGAGATCAAAACACTATTATCACATATATCAATCTTTACCTCCGGACTATTCCGGAGATCCTCGTCATGTCCGGGATCTTATCCGGGACTCCGAACAACCTTCGGTCACCAACATAATAACTCAACTATACTAATCGTCACCAAACGTTTAAGTGTGTAGACCCTGCGGGTTCGAGAACTATGTAGACATGACCGAGACACCTCTACGGCCAATAACCAATAGCGGGACCTGGATGCCCATATTGGCTCCTACATATTCTACGAAGATCTTTTATCGGTCGAACCTCTATGTCAAGGATTCAGTTAATCCCGTATGCTGTTCCCTTTGTTCTTCGGTATGTTACTTGCCCGAGATTCGATCGTCGGTATCTCTATACCTAGTTCAATCTCGTTACCGGCAAGTCTCTTTACTCGTTCCGTAATACAAGATCTCGTGGCTAACACTTTAGTCACATTGCTTGCAAGGCTCATTATGATGTTGTATTACCGAGTGGGCCCTGAGATACCTCTCCGTCACACAGAGTAACAAATCCCAGTCTTGATCCATGCCAACCCAACAGACACCCTCGGAGATACCTGTAGAGCACCTTTATAGTCACCCAGTTACGTTGCGACGTTTGATACACACAAGGTACTCCTCCGATGTCAGGGAGTTGCATGATCTCATGGTCATAGGAACAGATACTTGACATGCAGAAAACAATAGCAATAAACTGACACGATCAAATGCTACGTTCTTAGTTTGGGTCTTGTCCATCACATCATTCTCCTAATGATGTGATCCCGTTATCAAATGACATCTCATGTCAATGGCTAGGAAACCTTAACCATCTTTGATCAACGAGCTAGTCAACTAGAGGCTTACTAGGGACACAATGTTGTCTATGTACCCACACATGTATTTGAGTTTCCAATCAATACAATTATAGCATGGATAATAAACGATTATCATGAACAAGGAAATATAATAATAACCAATTTATTATTGCCTCTAGGGCATATTTCCAACAGTCTCCCACTTGCACTAGAGTCAATAATCTAGTTCACATCACTATGTGATTTACATTGTAATGAATTGAACACCCATGCAGTTCTGGTGTTGTTCATGTTTAGCCCTTGGAAGAGGTTTAGTCATCGGATCTGCAACATTCAGATCCGTGTGTATTTTGCAAATATTTATGTCGTCCTCCTTGATGTAATCGCGGATGGAATTGAAGCGTCGCTTTATGTGTCTGGTCCTCTTGTGAAATCTTGGTTCCTTGGCTAGAGCAATGGCACCAGTGTTATCACAAAACAGAGTCATTGGGTTAAGCGCACTAGGCACTACTCCAAGATCTGTCATGAACTCCTTCATCCAGACACCTTCCTTCGCTGCCTCCGAGGCTGCGATGTACTCCGCTTCGCATGTAGAATCAGCTACCACGCTTTGCTTGGAACTGCACCAGCTAACCGCACCCCCATTAAGAATAAATACGTATCCTGTTTGCGACTTAGAGTCATCCGGATCAGTGTCAAAGCTTGCATCGACGTAACCCTTTACGACGAGCTCTTGATCACCTCCATAAACGAGAAACATGTCCTTAGTCCTTTTCAGGTACTTCAGGATATTCTTGACCGCCGTCCAGTGTTCCATTCCTGGATCACTTTGAAACCTTCCGACCATACTTATGGCAAGGCTGACATCGGGTCTTGTGCACAGCATTGCATACATGATAGAGCCTATGGCCGAAGCATAGGGGATGACACTCATCTTTTCTCTATCTTCTGCAGTCACTGGGCATTGAGTCTTACTCAACTTCACACCTTGCAATACAGGCAAGAACCCCTTCTTGGACTGATCCATTTTGAACTTCTTCAAAACTTTGTCAAGGTATGTACTTTGTGAAAGTCCTATCAAACGTCTCGATCTATCTCTATAGATCTTGATGCCTAATATGAAAGCAGCTTCTCCTAGGTCCTTCATTGAAAAACTCTTGTTCAAATATTCCTTTATGCTTTCCAGCATTTCTATATTGTTTCCAATCAGTAATATGTCATCCACATATAATATTAGAAACGCTATAGAGCTCCCACTCACTTTCTTGTAAATACAAGCTTCTCCATAAACTTGTATAAACTCGAACGCTTTGATCACTTCATCAAAGCGAAGATTCCAACTCCGAGATGCTTGCACCAGTCCATAAATGGATCGCTGGAGTTTGCAAACTTTGTCAGCATTCTCTGGATCGACAAAACCTTCTGGTTGCATCATATACAACTCTTCCTTAAGGTAACCGTTAAGGAACGCTGTTTTGACATCCATCTGCCAAATTTCATAATCGAAAAAGGCAGCTATTGCTAACATGATTCTGACGGATTTAAGCATCGCTACGGGTGAGAAGGTCTCATCGTAGTCAACTCCTTGAACTTGTGAAAAACCCTTTGCCACAAGTCGAGCTTTATAGACGGTGACATTACCGTCCGCGTCCGTCTTCCTCTTAAAGATCCATTTGTTCTGAATGGCTTTACGCCCTTCAGGTAATACTTCCAAAGTCCATACTTTGTTTTCATACATGGATCCCATCTCGGATTTCATGGCCTCTAACCACTTCTCGGAATCCGGACCCATCATCGCTTCTCCATAGCTCGTAGGTTCATCGTTGTCTAACAACATGACCTCTAAGACAGGGTTGCCGTACCACTCGGGAGCAGTACGCGTCCTTGTCGACCTACGAGTTTCGATAGCAACTTGATCCAAAGCTTCATGATCATCATCATTAACTTCCTCTTCAGCTAATGTAGGCTCCACAGAAACAACTTTCTGCGCTGCGCTACTCTCAGGTTGAAGTAAAGGTTCAACAACCTCATCAAGTTCTATCTTCCTCCCACTCAATTCTTTCGAGAGAAACTCTTTCTCAAGAAATGTTCCGTTTTTAGCGACAAACACTTTGCCTTCGGATCTGAGGTAGAAGGTATACCCAACTGTCTCTTTTGGGTATCCTATGAAGACGCATTTCTCCGCTTTGGGTTCCAGCTTTTCAGGCTGAAGCTTTTTGACATAAGCATCACATCCCCAAACTTTAAGAAACGACAGCTTTGGCTTCTTGCCAAACCAAAGTTCATATGGCGTCGTCTCAACGGATTTCGATGGTGCCCTATTTAAAGTGAATGCAGCTGTCTCTAATGCATAACCCCAAAACGATAGTGGCAAATCGGCAAGAGACATCATAGATCGCACCATATCCAATAAGGTTCGATTACGACGTTCGGACACACCATTACGCTGTGGTGTTCCAGGCGGTGTCAATTGTGAAACAATTCCACACTGTCTTAAGTGACTGCCAAACTCATAACTCAGATATTCTCCTCCTCGATCAGATCGTAGGAATTTAATCTTCTTGGTACGATGATTCTCAACTTCACTCTGAAATTGTTTGAACTTTTCAAATGTTTCAGACTTGTGTTTCATTAAGTAAATATACCCATATCTACTTAAGTCATCAGTGAAGGTGAGAAAGTAACGATAACCACCGCGCGCCTCAATGCTCATCGGACCGCACACATCAGTATGTATGATTTCCAATAAGTCACTTGCCCGTTCCATTGTTCCAGAGAACGGCGTTTTAGTCATCTTGCCCATGAGGCATGGCTCACATGTGTCAAGTGATTCAAAATTAAGTGACTCCAAAAGTCCATCAGCATGGAGCTTCCTCATGCGTTTTACGCCAATATGACCTAAACGGCAGTGCCACAAGAAAGTGGTATTATCATTATCAATTCTACATCTTTTGGCATCAATGTTATGAACATGTGTATCATTACTATCGAGATTCAATAAGAATAAACCCCTCACATTGGGTGCATGACCATAAAAGATATTACTCATATAAATAGAACAACCATTATTCTCTGATTTAAATGAGTAACCGTCTCGCAATAAACAAGATCCAGATATAATGTTCATGCTTAACGCAGGCACCAAATAACACTTATTTAGGTTCATCACTAATCCCGACGGTAATCGAAGAGCGAGCGTGCCGACGGCGATCACATCAACCTTGGAACCATTTCCCACGCGCATCGTCACTTCGTCCTTTGCCAGCCTCCGTCTATTCCGCAGTTCCTGTTTTGAGTTGCAAATATGAGCAACCGCACCGGTATTAAATACCCAGGCACTACAACGAGGGTTGGTAAGGTACACATCAATAACATGTATATCATATATACCTTGTTTGTTGTTGGCCGCCTTCTTGTCAGCCAAATACTTGGGGCAGTTCTGCTTCCAGTGTCCAGTTCCCTTGCAATGAAAACACACAGTTTCTGGTTTGGGTCCAGCCTTGGGTTTCTTCACGAGAGGAGCAACTGTTTTGCCACTCTTCTTGGAGTTACCCTTCTTACCCTTGCCATTTTTCTTGAAACTAGTGGTTTTATTGACCATCAACACTTGATGCTCCTTCTGAATTTCAGACTCAGCGGCTTTCAGCATCGCAAACAGCTCGGCGACTGACTTGTTCATCCCGTGCATGTTATAGTTCAACACGAAGCTCTTGTAGCTAGGTGGCAATGATTGAAGAACTCTGTCAGTGATAGCCTCTGGCGGAAGGGGCATCCCTAACTCAGCCAGACGGGTGGTGTACCCAGACATTCTGAGCACGTGATCACTGATAGACCCGTTCTCCTCCATCTTGCAAGCATAGAACTTATCGGAGATCTCATATCTCTCGATCCGGGCATTCTTCTGAAAGATAAACTTCAACTCCTGGAACATCTCATATGCTCCATGACGTTCAAAACGTCTTTGAAGTCCCGGTTCTAAGCCATACAACATTGCACATTGAACTATTGAGTAATCATCAGAGCGAGCCTGCCAGGCGTTCACAACGTCTAGAGACTCAACTGGAGCGGGTGGATCACCAAGCGGTGCATCAAGGACATAAGCTTTCTGGGAAGCCGTAAGGATAATCCTTAGATTACGGGCCCAGTCCACAAAGTTACTTCCATCATCTTTCAACTTAGCTTTCTCTAGGAACGCATTAAAATTCAGGGGTGCTACTGCGCGAGCCATGATCTACAACATAAATATAGCAAAGATAACTTAGACTATTGTTCTAGATAATGAGTTTAGTTAATCATATTACTTAAAAACTCCCACTCAAATTGACATCCCTCCGGTCATTCGAGTGTAACATGATCCAAATCCACCAACTCAAGTCCGATCATCACGTGAGTTGAGGTGGTTTCAATGGTGAACATCTTCATGTTGATCATATCTACTATATGACTCATGTTCGACCTTTCGGTCTCTTGTGTTCCGAGGCCATGTCTGTACATGCTAGGCTCGTCAAGTTTAACCCGAGTGTTCTGCGTGTGCAACATGGCTTGCACCCGTTGTATGTGAACGTGGAGTCTATCACACCCTATCATCACGGCGTGTCTCGAAACGACGAACTTTCGCAACGGTGCACACTCGGGGATAACACAATTTATCTTGAAATTTAAGTGAGGGATCACCTTATAATGCTACCGTCGTCCTAAGCAAAATAAGATGCATAAAAGGATTAACATCACATGCAAATCATAAGTGACATGATATGGCCATGAACTTGTGCTTTTGATCTCCATCTCCAAAGCACCGGCATGATCTCCATCGTCACCGGCATGACACCATGATCTCCATCATCTTGATCTCCATCAACGTGTCGCCATAAGGTTGTCGCGCCGACTGTTGCTTCCACGACTATTGCTAACGTTTAGCGATAAAGTAAAGCATTACATAGCGCTTAATGATTGACACGCAGGTCATACAATAATTAAAGACAACTCTATGGCTCCTGCCAGTTGCCATACTCATCGACATGCAAGTCGTGATATTCTATACAACACATGATCATCTCATACATCACATATATCTCATCATGTAATTGGCCATATCACATCACAACATACCCTGCAAAAACAAGTTAGACGTCCTCTAATTGTTGTTGCAAATTTTACGTGGCTGCTACGGGTTTGCAAGAACCGTTCTTACCTACGCAAAACCACAACGTGGTGTAGTGATTGCTTTTTGATCTTCTAAAAGAACCCTCTTCATTGAAATCGATTCAACTAAAGTGAGAGAGACAGACACCCGCTAGCCATCTTTATGCAACGAAGTTACATGTTAGTTGAAGGAACCTGTCTCGCGTAAGTGTACGCGTAATGTCGGTCCGGGCCGCTTCGTCTCACAGTACCGCCGAATCAAATATCAACCAGTAACGGCAAGCAATATGTATACACCCACGCCCACAACTCGTTTGTGTACTACTCGAGATCTCATCTACGCATAGACCTGGCTCATGATGCCACTGTTGGGGAACGTTGCATGGGAAACAAAAATTTTCCTACGCACACACAAGATCTATCCATGGTGATGAGCATCTACGAGAGGGAGAGTAAATCTACATACCCTTGTAGATCGCTAAGCGGAAGCGTTTAAGAAACGCGGTTGATGTAGTCGAACGTCTCCGCGATCCAAATCGCAAGTCGTCCCTCGATCCGATCACGAACTAGCGCCGAACGGACGGCACCTCCGCGTTCAACACACGTACGGCTTGATGACGCCTTCACCTCCTCGATCCAGCGAGCGATGGTGAAGTAGTGGTTGAGTTCCAGCAGCACGACGGCGTGGTGATGGTGGTGAGGAACAATCTCTGCAGGGCTTCGCCAAGCGCTACGGAGATTATGACGGAGGAACTAGAGGGTTAGGGTTGCCGCACACGGCTTGGGGAAATCTTGATGTATCCCGTGTGCTAGCCCTGCCCCTCTATTTATATGTTGAGCCTTGGGGTCTAAACTTGGAGTAAAAGCCTCCTCCAGGTCGGTTTTGCCCGCACAAGGTCGGTTTGGCCCGCAGGGAAAGAGTCCAACTCGGATCCCTGCAGTACCGCGCACAAGCGGTAGTACCGCTTTACACAAGCGGTAGTACCGCTTGGACGGTAGTACCGCTTCACACAAGCGGTAGTACCGCTTGGGCGGTAGTACCGCTTCACACAAGCGGTAGTACCGCTTGGGCGGTAGTACCGCTTCACAAAACGGTAGTACCGCTTGGGCGGTAGTACCGCTTCACAAAACGGTAGTACCGCTTACGCGGCAGCAAAACTACTTTTTGCACTTTCCAATACCTCGTGGGCTTTATCCCTTTGGCCCATATAAAGTGTTGCTGCACCCGAACACTTCGGTAAACATCCGGAACCCATTCCGGTAAACTCCGGAACTCTTCCGGAGATCAAAACACTATTATCACATATATCAATCTTTACCTCCGGACTATTCCGGAGATCCTCGTCATGTCCGGGATCTTATCCGGGACTCCGAACAACCTTCGGTCACCAACATAATAACTCAACTATACTAATCGTCACCAAACGTTTAAGTGTGTAGACCCTGCGGGTTCGAGAACTATGTAGACATGACCGAGACACCTCTACGGCCAATAACCAATAGCGGGACCTGGATGCCCATATTGGCTCCTACATATTCTACGAAGATCTTTTATCGGTCGAACCTCTATGTCAAGGATTCAGTTAATCCCGTATGCTGTTCCCTTTGTTCTTCGGTATGTTACTTGCCCGAGATTCGATCGTCGGTATCTCTATACCTAGTTCAATCTCGTTACCGGCAAGTCTCTTTACTCGTTCCGTAATACAAGATCTCGTGGCTAACACTTTAGTCACATTGCTTGCAAGGCTCATTGTGATGTTGTATTACCGAGTGGGCCCTGAGATACCTCTCCGTCACACAGAGTAACAAATCCCAGTCTTGATCCATGCCAACCCAACAGACACCCTCGGAGATACCTGTAGAGCACCTTTATAGTCACCCAGTTACGTTGCGACGTTTGATACACACAAGGTACTCCTCCGATGTCAGGGAGTTGCATGATCTCATGGTCATAGGAACAGATACTTGACATGCAGAAAACAATAGCAATAAACTGACACGATCAAATGCTACGTTCTTAGTTTGGGTCTTGTCCATCACATCATTCTCCTAATGATGTGATCCCGTTATCAAATGACATCTCATGTCAATGGCTAGGAAACCTTAACCATCTTTGATCAACGAGCTAGTCAACTAGAGGCTTACTAGGGACACAGTGTTGTCTATGTACCCACACATGTATTTGAGTTTCCAATCAATACAATTATAGCATGGATAATAAACGATTATCATGAACAAGGAAATATAATAATAACCAATTTATTATTGCCTCTAGGGCATATTTCCAACACAACCCCCTCTCCGAAAGATTTGAGTTTAAAATCCACCGAGAGAAAAACCCTAGAGCCAAAAAATTAGATAGTGGTTCAGCATCACTAGAATCTAAGTCCAGTACGCTCCGCCTATTACTCTTGAGAGCTGCAACTCTCTAGACGGATAGGTGTCAGCTCGAGTGTCGAAGAGTATTGTCTTCACCGAGCAAAATCTTCAGCAACCAAGAGTATTGTGGTTCGCGAAGAGAGCTGAAGAGAGTTTATCTTCAGTGAAGGTTTGGAGATCGCCGTCAAGTATCTACCACGAGTAATCGGCATTGGTTGACGAACCAATTGTCGAGGAGAATAGGGCGAAGATAGTTTATCTTCTGTGTTAAATCACAACCCCTCCAACCAGATGTAGTCCTTGTGCAGAAGGGCGAACTGGTCTACCAAACACCTTGTCGCCATCGAGCATCACTGGTCACTTCTACTACCCTTCTTTATATTCGAACTGTGACATGCCATATTTCAATCATGTGATTTACCTCGGTACATGTGGTTAGTTTCCATTCGGTAGTTTGTATTCGCTCACTGTTTACTGTATTTTCATTCGTTCCGCTGCTGGGTTCCGAGGGTTTTGATATTTCCGAGAAAAATTTAAAACTCCCATTCACCCCCCCCCCCTCTGGTAGACATACTTCGATCCTACAATTGGTATCAGAGCAAGGTACTCCTTGACTCTGCTCATTTTGGTCTAACCACCTTGGAGTTTAAGTATGTCTTAAGTGAGCTACAAGTCGCACCTCAAGATTCCCATCTTCGATGGGACGGACTATCCCTTCTGGAAGGAGAAGATGAAGATCCGTCTCCGAGCTATTGATGATGATATGTGGAATGTGGTGCAGAATGGATTCACAGTTGAAGTACCCCAGGTCCCCACTGACCACGAGAAGAAACTCATTCAGATGGATGCTCAAGCTAAAGATGAAATTGGTGGCCATCTCTCTCGTGCTCAATTTCTTCGCTACCGTCAGTGTGAAACTGCAAAGGTATTGTGGGACATTCTCGAAAAGATAAACGAGGGTGTTTTAACTCAGAAAGAAGCTCGCATTGATACACTTCGGGCCAAGTTCAATCGGTTCAAGCGCATTGGAAATGAAAGCTGTCAGCAAACTTTCAATCGTCTGAGTGACATTGCAAACGAGCTACAGGGTCTCGGCGCCAAAGACATCAGTGATCATGAAGTTGTGAAGAAGTTGCTCCGGTCTCTTGACAGTTCGTTCGACACACTTGTTCTGATGATTCGAGAACGGGCTGATTTCAAAGTTCTCGACTCTGCTGATATCATGGAAAGGCTAAACACCCACGAAGAACAAGAAGAAGAGAAGAGAGATCTCTATGGCTCAAGTCACCGAAAAAGTCATGCTCTCAAGGCTGTGCCTGATTCTTCCTTGGAAGGAAATGCCGATGAAGATTCAGATGACACCGAAAGGATTAGTCAGGATCTCGCATTTATCACGAAAAGATTCCAGCGTCTTCATACGAAAAATCAGTTTCAGAAGAAAGGATCCAGCAACTCTGGCGGCTCCAAATCTTCATCAAAGCCAACAGGAGACTACAGCTGCTTCAAGTGCAGAAAGCCAGGTCATTTCATTTTGGACTGGCCTCTCTGGGAAGCTGAAATCTGTGCTAGTGGAAGATATGATTCAGGAAACCATGGCAAAAGCAAGAGCAAGAGCTACGACTCCGATGATGAGAAGAAAACAAAGAAGTTCTTCAAGAAGAAGGATTCCTCCAAGTCCTCGTCAAGATCTTCCTCAAAGAATCCCTCCAAGTCCTCGTCCAACCGCAAGAACACTTCATGCAAGGCCAAGGCGTACTTCGGCAAGGAAATGGATTCCGAAGAAGAAGCATCTTCTGACGACGAAGAGGTTGATGAATCAGAGGAGGATTCCGACTCTGGCATGGCTGGCATAGCATGTGGCTCTACTCCTGCATCGAACTTCTTCGAAAATCATTCGAGCGACAACGTGTCTCCTGCGTACTGCTTCATGGCCAAAGCTTTGAAAGAAAAGGTATCCTCCAAACATCACAAGGTTCACTCCAGTGATCAATATTCTTCTGATGACGATGACTATGCTAAACTGATCAAAATTGCTAATATACAACAAAACTCTCTCGAGAAAATTGAGAAAACCCTCAGGAAGTCTGAAGGGTTGTTGGTTGAGGAGATGGAGAAAAATCAGTCGTTGACCGAAGAGTATTCCGCTCTCGAGTCTCGAATGAAGGATCTCTCAGATCGTCATGATTTTCTCTCGGCTGACCACGAAAGATTGACTTATGATTACCTGAAATGGAAATAGGAACTCGAGTCGCTGAGAGAGGCTCATGATGATTTGATCAGAGAAAATTCTCTTCTCACCCAACAACTCAAAGAGAAACCTGAAGTGTTTGTACCTCCTTGCTTAAAATGTCTCGAACGCAGTAATGCTGAATCAAATGCTGAATCTTCTGTGAATGCTAACCCCTCGGTCGAGGAAAATGGTTCTGTTTCTGATGAAAATGCTAGGTTGAAGGATCTTCTTCAGACAGGAATGTTCAAGTCTCTCAAAGGGCATCAAACCCTGTGTGATGTTCTGAAGAAATCCATTCTTCACAAAAATCCCAGGAAGGAAGGTATCGGTTTCGAAAGGAAACTAAATGAGAATGGCTCCTACTGGGAACCGGATCAATATCCTCGCACTGTGTGGGTGCCTGCTAAGAGCAAAACGCTAGATCCAGCTTTACTTTCGGGATATGACTCGCCAATCCCCGAATACTCATATGATGATTCTCTGGACAACTATAAGTTGTTCAAAAACCAACGTGGTGAGGCTGTTGCTCGCTATGTTGGTCCAAACAGCAGGAATGCCCCCCCAAAGGAATCTATCTGGGTGCCCAGGAAAACTATCGAGGCATTACCTGTCACTAGACTACTAACCATGCAGGAAGAAAATGCTCGATATGTCCTTGAAAAGATTCGACGGAATGAGTACATACTTGCTTCACCAAACCACTATACTCATTCGTCAGGAAGAAACTTCAATGCTTATTCTTTCGATTATGCTCGTACTGACTCAAGTTACAATTCACATAATTTTCGAAAGAAATCATATCCTGCTCGCTCATATGTTTCGAAGCCACCTACAATGATGTGGGTGGTTAAGAAAGCCTGATTTCTCTGCAGGACTATGTCTCCGGGTGTACCGAATGGATAATGGATAGTGGATGCACTAGTCATATGACCGGAGACAAGTCGTTGTTTGTCGACCCAAATTTAACTGCTTCATCTGAGAAGTACATCACTTTCGGCGACAACAACAAAGGAAAGGTACTTGGGTTAGGTAAAATTGCTATATCCAAGGATAAGAACATTGATGATGTTTTACTTGTTCAGTCTCTTGGATTCAATCTTATGTCTGTCGGCAAGCTTTGTGATCTAGGCATGCTAGTTCTATTTTCTAAATTCAAATGCATTGTCTTCATGGCCACTGACAATTCCTTCGTATTCAAAGGAAATAGAAAAGGTGATTTATATATTGTGGATTTCTCTAAGGGTCCCTCAGTCCGAACTTGTTTGCTTGCGAAAGCAACCGAAGGATGGCTGTGGCACCGAAGACTTGGTCATGCAGGTATGAGAAACTTGCAGACACTCGTGAAGAAAAATCATCTCCGTGGTATTCCTGATGTGAAATTCGACAAGGATCGTCTTTGTGCTACTTGTGAGGCTGGTAAATTGGCCAAGAAGCATCATTCATCAAAAACTGTGATGACCACAACAAGAACACTGGAAATTCTTCATATGGATTTATTCGGTCCTCAAAACTATGCAAGTTTCGGAGGCAGTCATTATGGTCTGGTTATTGTTGATGATTTTTCTCGATACACTTGGGTATTCTTTCTAGAAGACAAAACTTGCACCCAAGACATCTTCAAAAGATTCGCCAAGAAAGCTGAAAATGAATATGAAGTGCGTATTAAACATGTCAGAAGCGACAATGGCACTGAGTTCAAAAATACTCATATCGAAGATTTTCTCGATGAAAATGGTATTACTCATGAATTCTCTGCCGCATACACTCCCCAACAGAATGGTGTTGTTGAGCGAAAGAATAGAACTCTTATTGAAATGGCGAGAACAATGCTCAGTGAGTATAAAACTCCTATTCGTTTCTGGGCTGATGCTATTAATACTGCTTGCCATGTTGTGAATCGTGTTTATCTTCACAAATTCCTTAAGAAAACTTCATATGAACTTGTCACTGGCAAGAAACCGAATGTTTCTTATTTACGTGTTTTTGGTGCACCTTGCTATATTCGTGACATGAATCATAATTCCAAGTTTGCACCCAAGGCACATGAAGGTTTTCTTCTTGGTTATGGCTGGAACTCGCATACTTATCGTGTCTATAACTCTCACCACGGGAAAGTTATGGACACGGTAAATGTGCGGTTTGATGAATCTAACGGCTCCCAAAAGGAGCACCTGCCTAATGTGATAGATGAACCTCCGATTTCGGATGCTATTCGGCAAATGGCTATTGGAGATGTCAGGCCAGTCGAACGAAATGTACCTGATTCTTCCGATGATGATGCTCCCATAGCTCGACGAACACGCCAAGCTACTGCCGAAGCAAATGCCGCACCGAACACAAATGGCAACCCAAATCCTAATGCCGACCAAAATGGCAATCATGATGGAAATGCCGATACTAATGCCAATCCTGATGCTGATACTGAGGAAAATGAAAATCAAGAAGAAAATCCTCACCCACGAGTGGCAAATCGAGTTGACCCTGCATTAATCCTCGAAGATCTCGAGAATCCAGGTTACAGACCCACAACTCGTTCTCGCACTCGTTTGGCTAACTACTGTGGCAGTTTCTCCTTCGTCTCATTGACAGAACCTACCAAGTATGAGGAAGCCATGAATGATCCCGATTGGATGAATGCCATGCAAGAAGAGTTGGTGCAATTCGAATTAAATGATGTGTGGGAATTGGTTGACAAACCGAATCCTAAGAAGCACAATATCATCGGCACAAAATGGATTTTCCGAAATAAGCAAGATGAAAATGGCATTGTTGTGAGGAACAAAGCACGTCTTGTCGCTCAAGGGTATACACAGGTAGAAGGTATTGATTTCGGTGAAACTTATGCTCCTGTTGCTCGCCTTGAGGCAATTCGTATTCTTCTCGCTTATGCAAATTACAATGATATTCTGCTTTATCAAATGGATGTGAAAAGTGCTTTTCTCAATGGTGAAATTGATGAGGAAGTATATGTTAGGCAGCCACCTGGCTTTGAAAATCCTCAGTTTCCTATCAAATTTTTAGGTTGAAAAAGGCGCTGTATGGATTGAAGCAAGCCCCTCGAGCTTGGTATGACACTCTAAAGAGGTTTTTGCTCGACAAAGGGTTTAAGCCAGGATCCACTGATTCCACTCTTTTCACTCGTGCTATCGATGGCGATCTATTCGTGTGTCAAATTTATGTGGATGATATTATTTTCGGTTGTACTAACAATGCTTGCAGCATGGAATTCGGGCGAATGATGTCCGAGAAGTATCAAATGTCTATGGTGGGTGAACTTAAGTTCTTTCTCGGACTGCAAATTCATCAACAGGACAATGGAACTTTCATATCTCAGAAGAAATACCTGAGAGACTGTCTTAAGAAGTTCAAAATGCAAGATTGCAAACAGAAGGGTTACAAAACTCCCATGCCCACTAATGGCCAGCTGGACGCAGATGTGTACGGTAAAGATTTCGATCAGAAAGCTTATCGTTCGATGATTGGTTCTTTGCTTTACTTATGTGCATCCAGACCTGACATTATGTTGAGTGTTTGTATGTGTGCTCGTTTTCAAGCTGCACCGAAAGAATCGCATCACCAAGCGGTCAAGCATATTCTGAGATATTTGGCTCACACCCCCACCTTAGGTTTATGGTATCCTAAGTGAGCACAGTTTGACCTCGTTGGCTATTCAGACTCAGATTATGCAGGTGACCGGGTTGACAGGAAATCTACTTCGGGGACATGTCATTTCCTCGGTAGATCATTGGTTTGTTGGTCGTCAAGGAAGCGGAATTGTGTCTCACTCTCTACGGCCGAGGCCGAATATATTGCTGCTGGCGCATGTTGTACACAGTTGCTATGGATGAAGCAGACTCTGAAGGATTATGTCATCAAGGTCAAGAAGATCCCTCTATTGTGCGACAATGAGAGTGCGATCAAAATTGCACACAATCCTGTGCAGCACTCACGCACCAAGCATATTGAGATCAGATATCATTTCCTACGCGATCATGTTGCTCGAGAGGATATTGTTATCAGTCACGTCAACACCGAAGAGAATCTCGCCGATATCTTCACCAAGCCTCTCGACGAGAAAAGATTCTGTGCGTTACGGTGTGAGCTAAATATCCTAGACTCCACAAACGTGCAGTAAGCTGGACTCGGCACCTGTACCAACACTTCCACATCTTAGAAGGAATGGGTGCATAACACTCGAAGAGTTTGAAAATTTCGACAAAGTGAAATTTTCTTTCTGAGAGTGAATACATTAACGAAGAACTAGACTAACCGGGTGCCACGATAATTGTGCGACGCTCGGGGTCATACAGTTCTTATACGGTGGGTAACGCCACCACAATTTCTCTTGGATGAGCTGCACTTGAGGATTTTGTGTTTGTCCGAATGAATTTCACTCATAGTTTTTCTCTCGAGTATTTGTTTTTCTTCGTCTGAGTGAAATATCTAGGACCCTGTTTTCCCTCTATTCTATCTCTTCTAGTCCATGCTGTTCTGTTATGAATGCACAAAATTCATCTGTGAACAAAACTTTATCTGGTGTCCTTGATCACGCTAAAGTTTCGGTCCGAACTTCATCTGTTTTGGCGAAAGCCGTCCAAAATTTGGGGTTTCCCGCCCAGGTCTGGACCACGTTCTTAGATGACGGTTAACACGTGCTCATCATCAACTGCCAGCTTATCCTATCCGTTGAATCGCAAACGTCCCTTGACTCCGTCCGTCCGATCAGATTTACAGGGTGCGGTCATTTTTCCTTCGCATATAAATACTGCGCCGCCCCCTTTCCTTGATTCACTTCGCGTCTTCACCATCGCCACTCACCGAAGCCCTACCGCACTGCTCCTCCTCGAGCTCGACGACGCCGACCACCTTCGCCGCTTCACTGCCGGAAAGGGGTCGCCAGAGTCCTCCCTCGCCGCCGCGGATCATCTTCGTCTCCGCGCCGCCGTAGCTGCTGCACATCACCAAGCTAGGGTATGTGCAGTGCAAACTTGTTCTTACGTTCATCCAGTTCAAGTTCGTCCACGGTAGAAATAGCCTTGTTCTACTGCAATTTCTCAGATCTTTACTGCTAGGTAACTTTTGTGGATGTGGTTTGTAGTTGTCCCTCGCATCCGAAAAACTTCAGATCTAGGGTTTGTGTTGTGTCTCGTCCGAACGGAATGCTTAGCACGCTTACTAGTATTTTCTTCGAACCTACTAGTTCGTTCTATACATTTCTTTCGCCTGAAACATTTCTCAAAGTCTGCATCTACCTCTTCATCAAAAACGATTTCTGTTTTTCCAAATCTTAGATGTGTGCATTCGTAACCCTGTCCCCATTTTCCCTCGCATCTATCTATGTTCACAGGAAAATGCAGTCAGTTGCAGATTCAGCTCAGCGTAGCCAGCCTGAAAGAGATGATATTGTATTGGGCACTGCTGATGAATCAAAAGCTCCGAATGCTAAGGGCCCAATGGTAGGCCCGTCAACCAGCAAGAGAAAAAGGGCCGAACAAAATGATGCCGAGCAAGTAGAAACTGCTCCGAAAAAGAAGAGGGGTGGCAGAGAGGCTCTCACAAACACAGCTGAATATATTTCTCATGACCGATACAACACAGTTCCAGGCGAATCAAAACACGAACGAGATACACGACAGCAATGGATTCGACGCCACTGGGTGCGCAAATGGTTCAATTATGAGTTCGTTGCCCCTCGCTTTGCTCAGAATTTTCCATTCCATCCACCGTGGGGTGACTGCCGAGAACTTTCTCAAATCAAGTCAAATGGACCTCAAGAGAGACCACCTCCTCCGGCAAATGCTCATGAGTCCTCTCTTCGCACTCCGGCCTCATATCCCGATGAACTTGCTAAGCGTCAACGCAATGCTGTTAAAAGAGCTGAGAGGGCAGAAAAGAAAAAGGCTCGTGAAGAAGAAAACCTTCGTCTTCTCAAAGATGATATGGAAAAGAAAAGGGCCGAAGGGATGTCTGAAGGACGCACCAAACACAAGCATGATCCCAATGCTGCTGCTCCGAAGAGAAAGCGTGCACCGAAGAAGAAAAAGGCTGTACCAGCAGATGAAGCAAATATGGATGATTCTTCGGCTGATGAAGATGATCCTCCGCTCACCAAAGAAGAGGTTGCTGCTGCTCTCAGCGAGGATGTGAACATTACCACCTCAACCGTGCTGCCTAATCTTCGGATCAATTTGGCGCCATCGAAAAAGATGCCTGCCAGAAAAACACCAGCTACCACTGTCACCATGAAACAACACGTGAACACAACTCCGCATCCAGATGCAATTGACTTGAAGGATTTGGTAGTTGATGCTCCAGTGAATACTGCGAAGCCTGGCGAAAACATTCCCATACCTGAAGTGAGGAAGATCAAGACGTCTACCGAGCAAGATGCTTCTCAATCCTCTGCTCCGAAGGAAGAGGTTGCTAAATTTGCACCTACACTGACTCAACCATTGGCTTCTAAGCCACCTTCCGAGCAAGTTCATGTTCCTGTTCAGACTGCTCCCTCTGGCAAGTCAGATGCACCTCATTATTATGATCATATATTTATCATGGAGCAGCTCGATAAGTTTGTGGAGAACCCTTTCGATGGAGAAGTGGCATCTTTGCCTATCCCTGCCGAAGTTATTGCTCAAGCAACATCAGTAGTGCAAGAACTGAGAGATGATGCAGTTGAGATTAATTCCCTCTCTGCCGAACTACTGGATCTTAATGAGCGAATGAAAACTGCCTCATCAAAGTTTATCATCAACACACTCGAAGATTCCTACAAGGATATCAACCGAGCCATGAGTCTTCTACGTAACCGAAGGTTGCGCTTTCACACAGATCATGATGAAATTGTTCGAAAAATTTGTGATGAACATCAAGCCAAAGTAACTGGCTACAATGATCTGGTTAAAGGCCATATTGATCAAGTTGTGAAGCAAAAGATCAAGCAAAGAAAGAAAATGGCGAAGAAAAATGTACCTCCGGCTGCGAAGGAACCGTCTCCTGTCCGTCAAGATGCTCAGTCTCAGAAAGAAAAATCTTCTGAGCCTGCTATTCCTTCGCCACCACCTGTTAAGGACATGGATGCTCCTCCCTCGCCAAGGCCCACTGAATCAGTGCCTGTGGCCTCCCCTGCTCGGGCTGAAATTCCCTCGCTTTGAGCACGGTAACACTAACATTCAAGTTCACAACATTGATGTTATATCAGATGAACTTTTTCGATGCACAATGGATCCCGAAAAGATTCATGATTACACTGGTCTTCCTCGTCCTGAGCATTTATCATTCGACAATCAGACGCTATTCCATATGCTCTCATACACCATTTGCCCATTGGCTGGTATGAATCCGGACAAGTCCATCTCAGATGTTCTTCGCAATGCAATATATGCAATCTCTGAGTGATACATTTTCGATGTGGAAGACATGTTCCTACGCATTCTGAAGGATTCTGCTCAATATCCCTTTTGCATCAAAGTGTTTGCGCCATGGATCCAGAAAGTTGTTGATCATGCCATGCGCACAGTGTATCTTGCGAAGGAAAGCCACAATAGCTTCATTCCTCCAGTTCGCGATACTCTGCAAGTTATGGAAGATATTTCTTCGGGCAAGTCGACTGCTTCAAGCTCCCGCGACTATCACAAGCACTTTGATGGGCCTCGTCTGCCTCAGCGCGACCGAAAGATTACGTCTCAACCTCCATCGCAACTCGAAGTCAGTTTGCGTACTCAACAGCTGCTCATGCAACATATTGCAGAAGATAGACGTGAGAAAGAACATCTTGCCTCCGAGCTGAATGCAATTAACAATCGCACGAGGATAATGCATCTGATTGCTGATGAAAATAAGAAAATACTCTGGAAATTGCTTCGCAAGTTCTTTACTGAAAAACAACTCCTGAACGTCAATCTCCAAGAGCTTTATGATTATATTGACAAAGGCTTCACTATCGAAGATTTTCAAGATAGGACTCCTTCTCTGCCTGCTCGTGAGCCTACAACTGATCTTCTTCATCTAAGGCTGCGTAAATTGCTTGATGAATCTGAAGCCACATCACCAACAGAGAAACCTACCGAAGGCAATGTGCAGTCTCGTGTTCATCCAGTGGCCACTCCAGATTTTCCTTCGTCTGCTCAACCTCAAGCTCTTGTTCTTGAAGAAAAATCTGCTGCTGCTGAAGTCGAAGCTATTCCAGTCACTTCCGAAGAAGAAATCTCCTCGGACAACTCATCTGAAGTCGAAGCTATTGATCCAAGATCTGCGTTTCTTCACTCATGTTATTCGTCACCTTTTTGACACTTGTTGACAAAAAGGGGGAGAATTACATCGAGTCTCGATAGATTTGCTTTTGGTGTTTCATTTGTTTTGGTTTCGTTCGAGTTTGAAACTTTCGGTCCCAGTCCAGTTGCTCCTTGTTGTCAAACTCGATTGACTTTTGTGATGTAATATTAATAACCCCTGTTGCTGCACCATTTCTCTCGAAGTATTTGTCTTGCAGGTGGAATTATTATCAGAAGTTAACTTTGATTGCACTAAGATCTCGATGGATTATATCTCATCAGTGCGAATCAAATGTCTCGAATGATTGAAACTTCCTCCATATATTTCAATTATTGCAGGAGAATCTATCTCATATCTTTCGTCCCTGCATACATTTAGGGGGAGTTCATTTCATATTCGAGCAAGTAACGCTTACTCACTCTTGTTTGACCCATTTTACATTTATCTATCTTCACTTCGATGATTATCTGTTTTGTCATCAATCGTCCAAAAAGGGGGAGATTGTTGGTGCAATAATGTTGCCTCCTTATGTTTTGGAGATTGTTGACAAACAGTAAGGGACTGATGTGTTTGCTAGTGCACACAGAGTAACAGGTCCCTGGAGTTGAGAGAAGTTTGGATTCATATCTCCGAAGTTTATCCCCTGCGTTGCAGTGAAAGTTATCACCAAAGGATATGACGACAAGAGTGACCCTCAAAAATTGCTGACGTGAAGCAATTGGTTCGGTGCCTGTCCGAAGGAAGTGACTGCAACCGAGAAAATTGAAGACGAAGAGAAGACGTAGCATTCTTTTCGTTGTTTCGTTTCTTTTCATTGAGTCATAGGACCACCGTACTATTAAGAGGGGTGTAGCGTTCGAAGCTTTGATTCTCTGATGCTAAACCCAAATCCTATGAAAGATGCGAGAGAAATCTCTTTGTGTTCCGAGCAAATACTTGCCAGCAAGAGACTGTGATCTTCTTCGCTGCGAGAGATTTGACTCTGACCGAGGAGTTAGCATTTCTTGCTCCGCAAGTAATGTTACCGTTGCTCCCAAATCCGACCGTTGTGAACGTGTCGGTTGGCCATTGGCAGGACCGCGTGTCCAAAATGGTCATTTCCCACCAGGGAAGGCTGCTGCTATAAATAGCCACCCCGCGCCGGCGTTGTCCGGTGGCTGCTCCGTTTTGATTCTGAGAAGATTGTTGAGCAACCCCCTCTCCGAAAGATTTGAGTTTAAAATCCACCGAGAGAAAAACCCTAGAGCCGAAAAATTAGATAGTGGTTCAGCATCACTAGAATCTAAGTCCAGTACGCTCCGCCTATTACTCTTGAGAGCTGCAACTCTCTAGACGGATAGGTGTCAGCTCGAGTGTCGAAGAGTATTGTCTTCACCGAGCAAAATCTTCAGCAACCAAGAGTATTGTGGTTCGCGAAGAGAGCTGAAGAGAGTTTATCTTCAGTGAAGGTTTGGAGATCGCCGTCAAGTATCTACCACGAGTAATCGACATTGGTTGACGAACCAATTGTCGAGGAGAATAGGGTGAAGAGAGTTTATCTTCTGTGTTAAATCACAACCCCTCCAACCAGACGTAGTCCTTGTGCAGAAGGGAGAACTGGTCTACCAAACACCTTGTCGCCATCGAGCATCACTGGTCACTTCTACTACCCTTCTTTATATTCGAACTTTGACATGCCATATTTCAATCATGTGATTTACCTCGGTACATGTGGTTAGTTTCCATTCGGTAGTTTGTATTTGCTCACTGTTTACTGTATTTTCATTCGTTCCGCTGCTGGGTTCCGAGAGTTTTGATATTTCCGAGAAAAATTTAAAACTCCCATTCACCCCCCCCCCCTCTGGTAGACATACTTCGATCCTACAGAACCCACTACAAAGCACCTCTTCCCATGGCAAGATAAATCAACTTAGTTGGCCAAACCAAATCAATAGATCGGAGAAGAAATACGAGGCTATAGCAATCATGCATAAAAGAGATCAGAGAAGACTCAAATAATTTCATGGATAATCTGATCATAAACTCACAATTCATCGGATCCCAACAAACACACCGCAAAGAAAGATTACATCGGATAGATCTCCAAGAACATCAAGGAGAACATTGTATTGAACATCAAAAAGAGAGAAGAAGCCATCTAGCTACTGCCTATGGACCCGAAGGTCTGTGGTAGACTACTCACGCATCATCGGAGAGGCAGCAAGGATGATGTAGAGCCCCTCCGTGATCGATTCCCCCTCCGGTAGATTACCGGAGAAGGACCCCAGATGGGATCTCTCTGGAATAGAAGCTTGCGGTGGCGTAAAAAGTATTTCGTGGACTCCCCTGAGGGTTTCTGATTTTTCCTGAATTTATAGTGCTGGAATTAGGTCAAACGGAGCTGGGGTGGGCCCACGAGGTACCAGGGCATGCCACCCCCCCTGGGGCACGCCCTGGTGCCTCGTGGCCCGCCTCTTCTTCTTCTGGCCCTCTCCCGAAGCTTCCAGTGTTTATCTTGAGGAATAAAAAATCTCCAAAAAGTTTGGTTGCATTTGGACTTCGTTTGGTATTGATTTTCTATAAAACAAAAACAGGGCAGAAAACAGCAACTGGCACTGGGCACTAGGTTAATAGGTCAGTCTCCAAAAATGAAATAAAATTGCTGTAAATGATTATAAAAACATCCAAGATTGATATTATAACAGCATGGAACAATAAAAAATTATAGATACGTTGGAGACGTATCAGCATCCCCAAGCTTAATTCCTGCTCGTCCTCGAGTAGGTAAATGATAAAAACAGAATTTTTGATATGGAATGCTGCCCAACATATTCATCACATATTCTTTTCTTTTTGTAGCATGGACATTGGGCTTATATGGTTCAAAGCAATAGTCTATAATTTGACATGAAAACATAGATACTCAAGCATACTAACAAGCAACCATGTCTTTCAAAATACCAACGCTAAAGAAAGTTATCCCTAGCCCATTATGCTCAATCATTGATCCATTCATGAAACACACTCAAATATTAGCTACAACCAATGCACAAGTATGACAATAGTGTTCTCTAGTTGGTGCTTTTGTAAGAGAAGATGGAGACTCAAGAAAAATAAAAATTGCATAAAAGTAAATAGATAGTCCCTTCGCAGAGGGAAGCAGAGATTTGTCAAATGTGCCAGAGCTCAAAGCTGAAATTAAAGAGATAAAAAATATATTTTGGGAGGCATGCTTTTCCTGTCAACGAAAATGAATGAGAATTCCCAATATCTTCCATGCTACATACATCATAGGCGGTTCCCAAACAGAAAATAAAGTTTATTCCTTTCCACCAATTCTTTCACAATCCATGGCTAGCCGTATCCACGGGTGCCCTCCATACCATCACTTTCCAAGGAATTTATTATTATGATCACATAAGATTTTTCATTTCATTTCATTTCACATTTCAGGACTGGGCATCCCTATTACCGCCACACTCTCGTGCAATGACAAGTGAATAAACACTCATCGTGAGAATAACACACCTAGCATGGAAGATATTGGCTACCCCCTTCCGCTTCATGAGCGGTACGGGCACACAAAATAGAAAAATTATTTTGAAATTTAGAGTTGGCACACGCAAATTTACTTGGAACGGCATTGGAATACCGCATATAGGTAGATATAGTGGACTCATAAGGCAAAACTGATTTTAAGGATTTTGGATGCACAAGCAGTATTTCCGCTTAGTACAAATGAAGGCTAGCAAAAGATTGAGAAGCAACCAACCTAAAAACAAAAACGGTCATAAACATGCATTGAACATAACTAACACCGAATAATGCACCATAGTAGGATATAACTTCATTGCATAACTATTGACTTTAACGTGCTTGCATAGGGAATCACAAACCTTAACACTAATATTCTTACTTAAGCACAATTACTCACTAACATGGCATCACATATCATCATTTCCATATCGCAAAACTATTGCAAGGAATCACACTTGTCATATCCAATGATCTATATGAAAGTTTTTATCTATATCCCTCTTGAATATTCATCACTTTGGGACCAATTGCATAACATGTGCAAATTACCGTTACTATCATCATCGCTCAAAAATATTTAAGTGAAGCATGAGAGTGCAAATATTTCTTCAAAATTTCAATCTTAACAATTCGCAAAATAATATAAGTGAAGCATGAGAATTCATTTCTTCAAAATTTCAATCAACTCAACTCTCAAAATGATATAAGTGAAGCATGAGAATTTATTTCTACAAAATTTCAATCAACTCTCAAAATAATATAAGTGAAGCATGAGAGTTTATTTCTATAAAATTTCAGCCACCACCGTGCTCAAAAAGATTTAAGTGAAGCACTAGAGCAACTGCCTAGCTCAAAAAATTTAAGTGAAGCACATAGAGTATTCTACAAATTATGATGATAACGTGTGGCTCTCTCTAAATAGGTGTGTGCAGCAAAGATGATTGTGACAAACTAAAAAGCAAACAAAGCAAAGACTCATATCATACAAGACGCTCCAAGCGAAACACATATCATGTGACGAATAAAAATATAGCTCCAAGTAAAATTACCGATGGTCGGTAGAATAAAGAGGGGATGCCTTCCGGGGCATCCCCAAGCTTAGACGCTTGAGTCTTCCTTGAATATTATCTTGGGGTGCCTCGGGCATCCCCAAGCTTAGGCTTTTGCTACTCCATATTCCTTCATCCATCGTGATCTCACCCAAAACTTGAAAACTTCAATCACCCAAAACTCAACAAAACCTTCGTGAGATCCGTTAGTATAACAAAACAAATCACTACTATAAGTACTGTTGCAAACCCATTCATATTTTAATTTTGCATTAAACCTACTGTACTCTAACTTCACCATGGCTTATACCCCCCGATACAATCCATAGATTCATCAAAACAAGCAAGCAACACATCAAAAACAGAATCTGTCAAAAACAGAACAGTCTGTAGCAATCTATTTAAAAGCCATACTTCTGTAACTCCAAAAATTCTAAAAAATTAGGACAACGTGTACAATTCATATACCAATACTGTGTAAAAATTTCAGATTTTTCTGACGCTCCAGTACAGAAAACAAATTCGGGCACTGGACACAAAACTTTCTGTTTTCCAAACAGCATCAATTATACTATCTTCCAAATCATCCTAAAGGCTTTACTTAGCACAAACACTAATTAAAAACATAAAAACACTATCATACCAGTAGCATGATAGTAAATACACACCATAACAGAAATTTATAACAAAAATTTATTTTATTCATTGGGTTGCCTCCCAACAAGCGCTATTGTTTTATGCCCCTAGCTAGGCATAATGCATAATCTCAAGTATTGTCATCTTTGGTTTTAGTGATCTTAGCGGGAGTTTTCTCAATCCCGGGAGGTTCTTTACGCTTCCCATTATTCTCAGAAAAAGAGGCAATTTTAATATCCAAAATATCCAATCGCTTGTTGCATAAAGAAATCAAAGTATTCGTGCGATTGAGATTTCCACTAATATTTTTAAGAGGCTCGTTAGACTTTTGCAACTCAACCAAATTTTTCTGCATATCCCCCAATTTGTCTAGTATTTGAGCCCCCTCTTGAGTAAAAGCAAAACCTTTTTGTGGTGGAGGAACACCCAATATGCCTTCTATAATTTCATAGGCGGTATTGGCCTCACTCTCAATAAAATTCCCGTTTGCGGTAAAATCCAAAAGTTGTCTATGATGCAAGGTTAAACCTATATAGAAGTTGCGAAGCAAAATTTTTAAATCCCCTTTTACGGAACAAACACGGTAGGACTCCATTAACCTATACCAAGCATCTTTAAGATTTTCTCCTTGTCTCTGTTTGAAGTAAAACACTTCAAAATCCAGGGACAAAGGAGGGATTGAGACACTAGTCATGACGACAAGACAAGCAAATGAGAAAAAGGCAAAAAGGCAAACGAAAAATATTTTTGTATTTTTATAAAAACGTTTTAGAAGTGGGGGAGATGAAAACGAGAGGCAAATGGCAAATAAAGTAAATGCAAGGAGATGAGTGTTTGTGCAAAGGTACTTGATAAATGTTGATGATGTCTCCCGGGCAACGGCGCCAGAAATTCTTCGTGCTACTTGTAGCTTGCGTTGGTATTTCCCCGAAGAGGAAGGGATGATGCAGCACAGTAGAGATAAGTATTTCCCTCAATTATGAAACCAAGGTTATCGAACCAGTAGGAGAATCACACAACACCCTGTAAGCAGTACCTGCACACAAACAACAAATCCTTGCACCCAACGCTAACAAGGGGTTGTCAATCCCTTGGCGGTAAGATTGCAAGATTAAATTGTATTTGATAGATTGATAGATTGCAGCAAAAATACTAAATAAAATAAATAAAAGAAAATGGCAGCAATATTTTTAGGGTTTTAGTAATATGATTTTGATAGACCCGGGGGCCATAGATTTCACTAGAGGCTTCTCTCATAGAAAATAGCATACGGTGGGTAGACAAATTACTGTTGGGCAATTGATAGAAAAGCAAATAATCATGATGATATCCAAGGCAATGATCATGTATATAGGCATCACGTCCAAGATTAGTAGACCAACTCCTGCCTGCATCTACTACTATTACTCCACACATCGATGGGCTATCCAGCATGCATCTAGTGTATTAAGTCCATAAGAACGGAGTAATGCCTTAAGAACGATGACATGATGTAGACAAGACAAACTCACGAATTAATAAACCCAACGAATAGATCCCATCTTTTTACCCTTAGTAGCAACGATACATACGTGTCATGTCCCTTTCTGTCACTGGGATTGAGCACCACAAGATCGAACCCACTACAAAGCACCTCTTCCCATGGCAAGATAAATCAACTTAGTTGGCCAAACCAAATCAATAGATCGGAGAAGAAATACGAGGCTATAACAATCATGCATAAAAGAGATCAGAGAAGACTCAAATAATTTCATGGATAATCTGATCATAAACTCACAATTCATCGGATCCCAACAAACACACCGCAAAGAAAGATTACATCGGATAGATCTCCAAGAACATCAAGGAGAACATTGTATTGAACATCAAAAAGAGAGAAGAAGCCATCTAGCTACTGCCTATGGACCCGAAGGTCTGTGGTAGACTACTCACGCATCATCGGAGAGGCAGCAAGGATGATGTAGAGCCCCTCCGTGATCGATTCCCCCTCCGGTAGATTACCGGAGAAGGAGCCCAGATGGGATCTCTCTGGAACAGAAGCTTGCGGCGGCGTAAAAAGTATTTTGTGGACTCCCCTCAGGGTTTCTGATTTTTCCTGAATTTATAGTGCTGGAATTAGGTCAAACGGAGCTGGGATGGGCCCATGAGGTACCAGGGCGCGCCCTGGTGCCTCGTGGCCCACCTCTTCTTCTTCTGGCCCTCTCCCGAAGCTTCCAGTGTTTATCTTGAGGAATAAAAAATCTCCAAAAAGTTTGGTTGCATTTGGACTTCGTTTGGTATTGATTTTCTGTAAAACAAAAACAGGGCAGAAAACAACAACTGGCACTGGGCACTAGGTTAATAGGTTAGTCTCCAAAAATGATATAAAATTGCTGTAAATGATTATAAAAACATCCAAGATTGATATTATAACAGCATGGAACAATCAAAAATTATAGATACGTTGGAGACGTATCATGCCCCAAGGATGTAGCCATGTTGGTGAACCTCGTTAATAAATCTCGGTGTCGTTGTTCATCCTTGTGTGATTGCATTTTGTCCTTGACGCGTTGACGATGACGTTGAATTATTCTTTTTCCGAGAACTTCGTCAAATTATTCTAACAAGTGATATCAGGAGCTAGGTTGATTGGAGGTTGTGAAAATTGATCTTGAGGATGGATTATTGTAGGGTTGTATCTGCGGGAGCCAATCAGCTCATTCACGGAAGCTAATCGGATAAAGCAATAAGGCTGGTCGTAGTGGAGAGTATCATATACTAGTATCATGCATATGATACTACATCCGTAGTGCATAGTATCATAGATTAGTATTATAGGTGGTCTCATTTATTGTCATGCATGACACATAGTAGTATAGAATTTATTATGATACGGTATCATAATACGATAGTCAACCTTCTCTTTCTTCATTTAATCCTACGCCACCTCATCAAAATTGCCTAGTTGGCATGCATGATACTAACTATGATACTCCCATTAAGAGTATCCTAAGCTTCGCCGTGATGGTGGCTGGTCCGGAACAAGATTAGTTGGCGTGCAAAGCAACGGTGAATGGAAATCTATGCAATCGAAGCAATGGATTTGATCCGTTTCCGCGAGATGCGTACGACGGTGTCGGTAGCGGCACCGTAGATCGATTCGATCGGTAGAATGCGTCGATGCGTGTACCCTAGGCGAACAACATAGGTTTGGCAACAAGGTGTGCTGGACCCTCCCACGGCACTGGTGGCCCAAGGGAAGTGGCTGAGCCTAGTTGGCAATTGTGCGGGTTGCATGGAGTTGCACGGCAGGAGGCCTAGTTTCCACTAGAGCCGAGCGAGACGAGTGAACATGGGCCGGCCCATTTTAATCTATTTGTTGCCTCTACATATCTCGCTTTTGGTAACCTTCTAGAATGTTGCCGGACGGTTTTCACCAGTTTGGGAACCTTCTAGAAGGTTCATGAGCTGGTTTTCTTTTCGTTTTTTCTGTCTTTGTTTTTTCTTCTCTTTTTCGGTTTCTTTTTTGCTTTTTAAAATTGCAATTTTCAAAAATTGTTCATTTTTAATGTTTGAATATTTCAAATTCTGTTCACGTTTTCAAAAATTGTTCGCATTTTCCTAAAATGTTTGGAATTTCAAAATTTATTTACGTTTTCAAAAACTGTTTCGAGTTTCAAAATTTTGTTCACGTTTTTTTGCCTATTCCAAAAAATGTTCGCGTTTTCAAAAAAGTTCAGAGTTTCAAAATTTGTTTGTGTTTTAAAAAATTGTTCATAATTCAAATTTTGTTCTCATTTTTCAAAAATTCTTCAGAATTTCAAAATGTGTTCCATTTTTTCAAAGATTGTTCATGTTTTGAAAAAATTGTTGACAATTTTAAAAAATGTTCACGTTTCAAAAAATATTCAGTTTTTTGAAAAACAATATCGTGTTCGAAATTTCAAAAAAAGTTCAAATCTGTCGCTGTTCATTGTTCTTAATATTTGGCGCTACTCATTAGTCATGAAAGCTCGCTCGATCTAGTGGCTAGGCTCATGCCCGTGACATCAGCAGGTCGCTTGTTCAATTCCCACCGCATGCATAATTTTTTGTTAATTTCCACTATTTCGCTATCATTCACTGCTGGGTCGCCCCGGTTGACTGCTTGCTGTGTGCGTCGGGTGTCGTTGGTACTTGCGGTCGATCGTGTGCTTGCTGGGTGCGCTAGGCAGTGGCGGAGCCAGGATTGGAGCAAGGCCCAGGCACAAAAGAAATTGCCACGAGGGAAAAACTTAACATCCATAAGGCTATAGCTACCTCAAAATTTACCCCATACGAAAATATGGCTCAATTGCAAGACAATAGTAGAATTTAAACTCAATGCTCAAAGATACAACAAAAAGGATAAAAACATGAAAAAAACTACAAAGAACAGTACGTGATAGAAAAGAGTACCAAATCAATGGTTTGCTTCATCAGTGCCTCCCATAACCTCATCAACAGTGGAAGAAGAGCCAACACCTTGAAGACATCAAAGCAAAAATTCATAAGAGAAGGCATAAACATTAAGTGAAACAATTATCATTGATACAAATCTAAAAACTTACCCCTTTGACGAGGTAAAAGCCCTTTGCGAGACCTATGTGATTGAAAACAATATACAATATCATCATCATCAATACTTGCAAATACATCTCGCTCAATATAGCAAACCATCCTATAATTGAGCCAATCATCACTCATCCTATTCCTCTACTCAATATTGATAATACTCATAGCTGAGAAAGCTCTTTCCACTGATGCGGTTGCAACAGGAAAAATCAATGCCAACTCAATGATGCGATATACCAAAGGAAAAAACGATGTGTATACCAGTCTGAACCATCTTCACAACAAGATTACCAAGGTCATTACAACTCACAAAATCTGGGTTAGGTCTCACATCAGCAATGAATGTTTCAAGCTGATTTCTAAGAACAAAAGAAATCTCATATGTGGAGAAGTCATCAGCATACAAATTAGCTAGTTCAACAAGTTTGTCTAAATCAAAATTAGCAAATGAGTTCCTTGGATCAAGACAAGCAATGCATCTTAACAATTGAGTAGATCTTCAGCAAAGCGGTTATTTGACTCAGTATTAATTTGGCCATGCACAACATTGAACAATTCATATCTGAAGGGTGATAATAAGTTACCATTTGACCACCATGCCCCCTTAAACGACCTCCAGCAGGTATTGTATCATCCATGTCAGGCAATATAATGTTATGTTTAACACAAAAGTCATTTGTCTCTTCGAAGAGCTGATCCCAACCATTTTCTCTTATATCTTGAAGTTTCTGCAATGTGACCCAATCAAACTCACTGCAAGAACAATTTTTTGATCTTTCCTTTGTAAACATTGTGACAACTCATTAGTCTTGCCCAATAGTTTGATCATAAGATGCAATATGAAAACAAATTCAAAGCTTTCCATCTAAGAAATCAAGCCACCTGATGTGCTTCTTTGTGTTAAATTTTCTGCATCATCATGAATGTTCTCTAACACTTGCAAAACATATTTCCACATAATTAGAAATCGACAGAAAGTTTTATGATGTGTGCCCCACCGTGTATCCCCAGGTCGTACAAGGTTGGTTGCTTGGTTTTTCCCTCTTCCTGATTTTTTTCCCAGAATCCAATTGGCTTACAATATTGTCATGTTGTTGTTGGTCTAGTCCATCATGTCTCTTACAAGAAGCATTGACGGTGTTGACAATCAACGTTATGTGGTTAAAGAAATCTATTACAGAGGAACAACACTTGGCAACAGCAGCAACCACTAACTGCAACTGATGGGCAAACCAATGGATATAAAATGCATAAGGATTTTCATCTTGTATCAACTTTTGCAACCCACGAATTGCCCTATCATGTCAGAAGCTCCATCGTGCCCTTGCCCTCTCAATTTATACATAGATAAGCCATGTTCAAGAAACATACCATCCAAAGCTGCCTTTAGTGAAGCTGCTCTTGTGTCACCAACATGCTTAATCTCAATAAATCTCTCAATCATATACCCATGACTGTTGACATACCTACATGAGACAAAGAGGCACAAGTAACCAACAATTAGGTGTTACTATTAGTAATGAACAGAACAACAATTAACATAACAAATACCAAGTTACTAACCTTAAAACCATAACCATTTGCTCATTTAGATGCATCTCTAGACTCATAAACAAGTAAAGAAAAATTCCTATCTCCAATATCAGCAATAATGGATTTGGTGGTCTCTTCTACACATGCTTGGCATAATTGAAATCGTATCTCATGTGAAGTCATCAAATGGCTCCCGCCCACACTATATATCAAGCAAAGTCCTAGCAATTGGATCCTTCTTCCTGTACCGACTCATCATATCCAAAGAAGTTCCCCATATTATGTGAGCTCAAACTCTCATCATGACCATGAAAAGCATGAGCTTGTAATAGAAGAAATCTCATAACGCCCAAAATAATGATAAAGATGAGCTTTATAGTCTTCGTCACTCTTTTTAGTACCACGATCCATCACATGTGCCTCACATTGCCTTTGATTTTTGAAAGCCCCATAATGTTGTCTAGCTTTATTGTGAGCACTATCATGTTTACCAACATGTTTATCAAGAACACTAGGTCCATCCTTCTAATTTCTAAATCAACCCTTGTGAATGCCTCAATACCATAATTTTCCGCTCTTGATTGCTTAAAATGAAAGCAATAGAAACAAAAGGCTGCTTCTTTATCAACACTATATTCGAACCAATCGCCATGCTTCTTGAACCAATTAGGATGAAAGCTTCTATTTTGAAAGAATTTCCATGGGTGTTTTTTTATATTTATGATCAGTTGGTTGACATGGACACATATTTATATAAATCCTTCTAGCAGCATCCCGAATGTCCGGATCTAAACTTTAAATAGGTTTCCTAAGACCAGGATCAGGTTCAATATCGCCTTTACGTAATTGAGCACGGGTATCAGCATCTCTAATGTCCTGATCTAAACCACCCTAATGACTTGTCCCGTGTCATTGTGGCAACTACATAAATACATGAGATCTCGCACCATATCATACTCTCCAAGTACTACAGTGATCACACTATATGAACAACGTGGGTCCACTCCAAGAGCTTCACTTCCTTCCGCTTAGGTCTTGTACAATGCAAGGTGCCTAGAGGGTGCTTAGTGAAATAAACCAATGTTTTCTTAAGCATTGATGCTTATTTGTAGAGAATAGACGCTTAATTAGATACCTCTCTCGTAGAAATAGGCACCGGTGCTTAAAAAACCTTGGTTTATTTTACTAAGCACTTCCCTAGAAGGCCATTAAATGTAAGATCTAGGACTCCATTACAAATCTAAGGTCCGAATTTTGATCATGGCAAATCAAACGTTTTTCATGGCAAATTATGTTCTCCAAGGATGGCAAGTTTAGTTGGCAAGCATGGCAAATCCGCTTAGTTCATTTTTTTTAACAGAAAAATGCCGTGCTTGCAAACTAAATTTGCCATCATCGCGCTCATATAAATTGCCATGAAAAATATCAGATTTGCCATGCCTAAAATTCTGACGTCAGATTTTTAGTTTTCCGAAGATCTAACCCGAGAGCATGGGAGAGATCCAACGGCCGAGATGGCCCCGGAGCATGGGAGCATGTCTCCCATGGCTGCACGTGGTATTCTTCCCTTTGCTTCCGCTTACAGTTTCTTTCCACACACTTCCCATCCCCATGCCCCTCTGATCCCGCGCCGCTCCGCTCCGGCATTCCACCCCCGATCAGCACCGCCGCCCGATCCAATCCCCAAATCATGGTGCTCAGCCTCATGCCCCCTTCAAGCATTGCCCTCCTCACTCCACGGGGTCGCGTCAGAGTCGGGTCAGCGGCGCCGCAGCCGCCGGCGTCCAGGGTCCGCGGCGCCGGCGCCTCCTCTTTGAGAAGGGGCAGTGGTGGGAGGAGGGGGCTGGCCGTCGTGGCGGCCACGGAGGAAGGCCAGAAGGAGGAGGAGGGGGGGCCTACGCCGGCGGCGGGGAGGATGAACCTCAACGAGTACATGGTCGCCGTCGACCGCCCGCTCAGCCTCCGCTTCGCGCTCGCCGTCGACGGCCGCGTCTTCGTGCACTCTCTCAAGAGAGGGGTAAAACTCCGACCTTGTAACGTTATTCTTTCTGTTCCTCACTTACCTACAGTTGATCTTTACCACTCGAATTGCCACTGATCTACGCCAGAGGGATACTGACTGACATCCTGCAGCCAACCTGTCCAAAACATGAGAGCTGTTTCCCTGCATTTATCGTTGTGAATGAGCATCTCTCTGAACTGTGTGCTATGGCCATTTCTGATTTGGAAGGTTTTTGCAAATTTACTAATTGTTGCTGCTGCTGCAGGGAAATGCAGAGAAGTCACGGATCATAATGGTTGGGGACACTCTCAAGAAGGCAGGCACTGACCACAATGAGGGTCTTGTTAGCATAAAGGACCTAGGTGACACGGAGTATGGCACTAGTAAAGTTTCTATTGCTCAAAGAAGAGCATTCCTTGCACCTTCTTCGTATTCTTCAGAGTGTCATAGAGAAATCATTGTGCTAGATAGAAGGTGTTTGATATTAGCTATGTTGTCCTGTATATCTGTCTGTTGCAACCTAGAGCAAAAATGTGGTGTCAACTCATAACTGTATGCCATCTCAAAATTATGTACTGTAGTAAGAGCATGTACAGTGCAAGTGCTTAGATAGATAGTTATCAAAATAAACGGTAATTTTTTTGTCCTCTCAGGATAGCATTGATGTTTATTTTGAAGAATGAGTGATTAATTAGGCACCCATGATTCAGAGGCACTTATGCATTTAACTAGTACCAATTGGTATATAATAAATCATCTAAGCACCTACAAAGAGATGCTTGCATTGTAGGAGATAGGATTCGTATATATGCATAATGATGTGGCGAAACTCAGCCGCACATAAGCACTTAGCATTGTACATGCTCTAACTGTACTGTTCCATCAAAACATTAGTTTTTTCAACATCCTTAATTAAACTTACTAATGACGAATCACTGAAAGTAGGATGTAACTAGTGAGCACACTTAGATGTTTAAACTTTAAACTTGTACTTATTTGCTTGGTCATATGTTCTCTGTAATGTATCTGCAGGATGGTGCTAAAACAAGAGTCAGGACCATGCAATCTTGTCCTTGAAAGGCCATTTGCTCCTTATCCAATACATCAGTTGCATCAAAATGAAGATTATCATATCCTGTTTAACAGAGGGAGGGTTTCTCTTCCTACCTGGAATAGTGCTATGTTGTCCTCAAAGCTGAATAAATCATCTCCAGGAAATGGGAAATCTGGTTTTGCTATATTTTCCCCAAGGCTACTAAGTTCCCAAGGGTGGGCACTTTTATCTAGTGAGAAAGATGGACTCAATAGGAGGAGTACGAACCTTGCAAATAGGATAAGTGAGATTGTTGGCTTTTACTCTGATGAGGATGACATGGATGCTGAATGGGCACATGGTAGTTTTCCTTTGGAGGAGTACATTAAAGCCCTAGACCGTGCTAAAGGTGAACTATACTATAATCATTCACTTGGTATGCAATACAGCAAGGTCGGTAAATAATTCTTTATCCTCTTCTTATTTTGCTATGTATACTTGAAGGTGCTATGCATATCCTTTCAAGACATTAGGACTAGTTTATCAATCAGCATAGCAACCTTTGAATATTCGATGTATTTTTGTCACAGATTACTGAGCAAATATATGTTGGATCATGCATACAAACACAAAAGGATGTGAAGATGTTATCAGAGACGGTGGTAGGTTCACTTATGTAGTACAATGAACAGAAATCTTATTTGTTCAATTTGTACCTGGCCTTTTACCATTCAGTTAAGTTTCTGATATTTTAAAAGGCACCAGGGTATTACTGCTGTCCTGAATTTCCAAAGTGAGAGTGAGCGCATTAATTGGGGAATAAATTCCGAGGCAATCAACGATTCTTGTCGTCAGAACAACATCTTGATGATTAACTACCCTATCCGGTAGGATTTTATTCTTCTCACTAGTAGATCATGAAAAACTTAGTTGATTAGAGTGCCTTGCAGTAGCAACACTGGACGTGCTTAAATCTATTATAATATCACCGAGTAAAAGAGATATTTATTCTTGTCGTCAGCATAGCATCTTTATGATTAGGAGCAGTCTTTTTCCTGTTAAGAGAGATATTTATTCTTCCTTTATTTGTAGTTACAGTAAGTAGGGTTGTGCAGATACTGGCTAGTATAGTATGTGATGTTCAGCATTATCTTTACTATATACCATCTGTTTGATAAGTGTTGTACTTTCTTGTTTAGGAAATAAACATCGCTGCTCTATAGTTGGCATTTCCTATGGAATCTGATTGTCATTGAACTATAGATGCCATTTATTTTTTATTGTTTTCAGAGAGGTTGATTCCATGGACCTGAGAAAGAAGCTTCCTTTTTGTGTTGGTCTTCTTTTGCGGCTGATACGGAAGAACTACCGTACATATGTGACTTGTACCACTGGATATGATAGATCACCAGCATGTGTGATTGCATATCTACATTGGGTTCAAGATACACCTCTTCATATTGCTCACAAGTTCATCACTGGGTTGCATTCATGTAGACCTGACAGGTAGTTTTATATGACATAGTTTTCTTAATTTTCGGGAATTAACCCAACTAATAAGAGCAGTCTGGTTCTTATTTCCACTGTCTTACTTATTGTGGCTATTGTGTTGGGAGCTTAAAGTTTCATTTGAATACACAGAGCTGCAATTGTTTGGGCAACTTGGGATCTCATTGCATTAGTTGAAAATGGACGACATGATGGCACTCCTACACATTCAGTGTGCTTTGTTTGGAACAGTGGTCGGGAGGTCAGTTTGTTCATAACAGAATGTATCCAGAATGTACCATTGAGCAGTATTTTGGTGTGAAACCATCGGAGTTAATTTCTATCTTCATGTTGATAACCACTAGTTAACCTGACGGAATTGAATGCTATCCAGGGTGAGGACGTGGAATTGGTGGGGGATTTTACAAGTAACTGGAAAGACAAATTAAAGTGTAACCACAAGGGTGGATCCAGATATGAAGCTGAAGTTCGACTTCGACATGGAAAGTAAGCTGTCGATTATTTGATTCTGAAAGAAAATTCAGTAACTAGATTCATCTGTGCCTTGGAATTGGTTATTACTAGATGAGAATAATGCAGAGAGATGTCATCTTTCTATCTTGGTTCAACTCATGATTGATTTTCTTGTGATACTTTAGAGTTATCCATAAGTAACTAACCCATACTGGTTCAGGTACTATTACAAGTTCATAGTTGGGGGTAATTGGAGGCACTCGACCTCATTGCCATCAGAGACAGATGAACATGGGAACGTCAACAATGTGATCAGAGTCGGTGACATCGCCCGGATTCGTCCTGCTCCCAGCCAATTGCAGATAAAGGTATACAGCCTGCCTATTTCTATTCCAATTGGACAGATAATCTCATAGTTTCATTTCTTGATCAAAGCACGCCTGCTTTTCTAACGAACATGTTTGTGTAGACATCTGTATTATATAATAATGAAATGCGATCTCTCTCATGGCAGGATCCATCTGTTGTTAAGGTGATAGAGAGGGCACTGACCGAGGATGAGCGGTTTTCGCTGGCCTTTGCAGCACGCCTCATGGCATTTGCAATCTGCCCAATCAGATTATCTCCAAAGCAGTAGGCATGCCAGTAGTTCCCAACCCAGCCCAACCCCCGACGAGAATCGACGATTCCGTAGTTTACATAAACCTCATGAACAACAGAGAGCAATCTTTCTGCACTGTATGCTCGTTGAAATCAACATGGTTGGGCACAATGTATATCTCTTGTAGTTCTATGAGCTGTACCTAAAATGAACTTTTACTTTGGGTCTTGGCTTTGTGAGAAGTGACCTGAAGATTCAGTGCTGAAGGTAACCCGTGGAAGCTAGGAACGTAATAATAATGGTCACCGTACAATTACGGTGTTAATTGTAAACTCATCAAACAGCTGCTGTGGTGTAGTGGTTATCACGTCAGTCTTACACACTGAAGGTCTCCAGTTCGATCCTGGGCAGCAGCAACTCCATTTTATTTTTCCTTTTTTGTGGCCCTAGTCATCTGGTGCGTATTGTTAAAGAGGGAGGCTACAAAAGTAATACTCCCTCCGTCCGGAATTACTTGTCGCAAGAATTAATAGATGTATGTAGACGTATTTTTAATTCTAGATACACCTATTTCTATCCATTTTCGCGACAAGTAATTTGGGACAGAGGGCGTCGCAAGAATGGATGTATCTAGACGTATTTTTAGTTTTAGATACACCCATTTCTATCCATTTCCGTGACAAGTAATTTGGGACAGAGGGCGTCGCAAGAATAGATGTATCTAGACGTATTTTTAGTTCTAGATACACCCATTTCTATCCATTTCCGCGACAAGTAATTTGGGACAGAGTGCATCGCAAGAATGGATGTATCTAGACGTATTTTTAGTTCTAGATACACCCATTTCTATCCATTTCCGCGACAAGTAATTTGGGACAGAGTGCGTCGCAAGAATGGATGTATCTAGACGTATTTTTAGTTCTAGATACACCCATTTCTATCCATTTCCGCGACAATTAATTTGGGACAGAGTGCGTCGCAAGAATGGATGTATCTAGACGTATTTTTAGTTCTGAATACATCCATTTCTATCCATTTCCGCGACAAGTAATTTGGGACAGAGGGGTACAACTAAACTATTAATTCCTCCGCTAACAAACTAAGCTATTAATTAGAAAATAAACAAGCTGTTGCTGTGGTGTAGTGGTATCACGTCAGTCTTACACACTGAAGGACGAGATGATTAAATGTTTTTTTCACTACATTAACAAACTAACTTCACCCCCGCAAAAAAAAAAAAAAAAAAACTAACTTCACAGTAAATAATTTGTGTGTTTTTAGAGCAAATGCATTATTACGCCCACAAGATCATTCATTACAACCTACAGCAAAAACCATAATTTCTTCAGGAAGAAAATAAAGCCCCACGGCACACCACACAGACACCGTTCATCTCACGGCGCCATCTTGACTGGGGTTCTTGGGCTAATGGAGCTCTCCGGTTTGATCCTCAATAATGAAGCACTCCGGTTTGATCCTGGGCAGCAGCATTATTTTCCAGTATCTTGTTTTTCTTCTTCTTTGGCGCCGCAGTCAGAACTCAGAAGGCTTCTTTATTTTGTCTGCTGCTTCGATTTGAAATTGTGTTTGCTTCTGCTTCTTTATTGTATTGGGCAGGGATGCTAAAGCAAGATGATGGTGAGTATCTAAGGAGGGGTGCCAGGATGCTGAAGGATAATGCAACTAACATGATGCGGATCTGTGCAGCTGTTCAGGATGGTGCTATGGCATGATGCTCCCATGGATTGTTGGTCTGTGCGGGTGTGCACGTCGTTCGTCTTTCGGTTAGTCTTGCTTCCTGTTGGCTGTTCTTTTGAGTTACTTGCGCCTGCTCCTGTGTGGGCAATAGACTTTGTTGCTCCTGTGTGAGCATTGAGAACTATGTGGCAGGATAGATTTTGGTGCCGTCGGGTTTCCGCCCTGTACCAGGTGTTTCGATGACGAGCATCTGCAGTGGGTTTTCCTACGGTGCGTTCCTGCCTCCTTTTTCTGGTTTGGGCTTGTGTATTTTCGTTATTCAGTTAATGAGTTAATGAAAAGGGGTTATATCTGGTTAAAAAAAACTCACACAACTATTATTCTACATGTCAGTGATACATAGCGAGAGGTTTTACAGCACATCATACTACAGATTTTTTTTTTTTTTTTTGAAACAAGGCAAAAGACTTGCCATTTCATTAATTAAGAAGGAGTGAGAATTGCCCGGTTAATTGACGGAAAACCGGGCTAAAACCGATACAATCCAACCCACATAAAATGGGTACCACCGGTCAACCTGGCCACCGACATGGGATCACAGAGCTACAAAGAGGAAAAGACATCCGCCGAGCAGTCGCAAGCGTCATCGCCATCACCGGCTACCTCCGAACGGGCGACTCCGACTTCACCGTAGACCATCATCGTCGAAGCCAACCCGCAAACAGCTGCACAGAAACCATGACGGCACATGCCAACAGAAGGCCACACGCGCGAACAACCGACAGCTCCGACTTTGACGACGATCATCACAAGGGAAAAATGTAGGACTTGCGCCGACCGTGCCCAAAAGAGCACCTCGGACACGCCGGGAAGAACCGACTACCGAAGTCCGAGCCGCGACCAGAGCTCCTCTCGACGCCATCATCGTTGCCGACCAGAAATCCGCGCCCCCGAAAAGGCCGCCTCAGCAAACTACGCGGCGAAGATGCCGCAAACCACGCGGCGAAGATGCCGCAACCCACGCGGCGAAGATGCCGCCATCCACCGATCTCCCAGTCGCCACCTGAGGCCGACCTCATTCTGGCCGCGGAATCCCACGATCCACCGCGACCATACACGCACCACCCCCTGGCCGAAGCCGCCGTCCACCAACGCAGCACCACCGTGGCCACCACCACCGCAGCAACCAACGCCGCATCGCGGAGCGCAGCACCCAGATTGATGCACCTCGCACCAGATCCAAACGGAGCCGCACAGACGAAGCAGCAGAGCAGCGAGCAGGGTCTCCCTCCGCAGCACAGCCGCACCCAGAGAAGCACACCCGCCACGCTCCACCGGTCACCGCGCCCAACTCGCGCCCGCCGCCGCTGCGCCCGGCCGGTCACCGCGCCCCACGCGCCCAGCCGGATCCAAGCCGCCGCAGCGCGAGCGCGCGCCGTCCATGCCCTGGCCACAACAGGCGCCCGGACCGAGGCCGCCGCCCCGGAGTCCCACCCGCCGCCCGCAAGAGCCGCGACGCCGCACCGGCCGCCGCCCTCCACCCGAAGACGCCCCGCCCCGAGATCCCGCCGCGGCCACCGAGGGCGGAGAAGGCAGATCCGGCCAAGCACGGCCAGGATCCGGCCGCTCCCCGCGCATCCGCCGACCCCGCAGCCCTGCAGGCCGACGCAGCCACCGCGCGCGCGCCTCACCGCGGAAAGGGGAAAAAACGCCCTGCCGCCACCTTCCCCGGGGCACGCGCGGGCTTCGCCGGCGGCCCCTCCGGCGGCGGCGATGCGGGGGAGTGGGGAGAGAAGGGCCCTTGTGGCGGCGGCGCTAGGTTCCCCCGTGCCGCCCGAGCCAGGCGACGCGGAGGCTGTGTGTAGTTCCTACCGTGGATAAAAAAAAAACTTTGGTACTACAGAATTTAAGATGTGGTATTAAGTTGATGCAATGGTTTAATATGGTTTGCCTCAGAGTTTGGTCCAAGGATATTCTAGTAATTTCTGTTAGACAGAACCATGTAGACTTGTGCTGTATTTAATCCCAATGAATATGTAGTCGGTAATGTTACCCAGCGAACGTCAGCTGAGAGAGGGGTGGCAAGCGAACGTCATTTGATAAAAGTTTTAGTTGTGAGGAAAGATCAAACAACGGCAATTTTGAAATGAAAAATGCCTTCTCCGTCATGTCGCTTTGAAGAAATTGTCACCCCCTTATAACTAAAAATGCCATCTAAAACATTCGCAAATGCCACCCTTGAGTAAATTGCAGGAAACCACCATTTTGAAGGCTAGGTTAGCAGAAAACACTACGTTACATTTCTTTGACAGAAAACACCGCAACTTGTGTAATCGTTTTGCAAATAACACTGATCGGCGGATTAGTCTCGTTTGAGCGTGTTTATGACAGGTGGGGCTCACTCGTCATGAGCTAACTTGGCAGAAAAATGCCACATAGGCGTGTTGACTCTTTCTCCTCTCTCCCTCCCCTCTCTTGTGCATTACGTCGAACAGCTTGTGTGCGCTCACGGGAAAACTAGCGGCAGCCTTCGCCGGAGTCCAGGCGAGGCCGCTGAGCCACGAGCAGGGCCTACGTCGACGTACTCCGCCGTTGTGGCGCATACCTCGGTGTTCCTCACGGAGCTCATCACTGACCCGCTCCTCCGGCTCCACCTCCTCTTAGCCGGAGCTGCCGTGGACGGCGGCGGGGGGCAGCACACGGCCGCGACGCTCCAGCCGATCTCCCTCATATCGGACGCTCTGCACAAGGTCCCGTCCGCCGCGCCGTCGTCGCTCCGCGCGCCGAGCGGCTGCTGCTGTCCCTCCCCGCGGCCATCCCGCTCTCCAGCCGTTGTCCCTCATATATATAACTCTAGCTAGCTGGCTGCTGCTGGAATAAATCAATCAACTCGAGCAGAGCAGGTGATGATGAATTGAGTTCGCCAACGTGTGCATCCAGCCGCTGCTCGTGGCGGTGGAGGGCGGCGCGGCGCGGCGCGGAGGTACCCGGGGCTTGGCCGGGAGCACGTGACGGTGTTCCGGCTGGTGTGGCGTATGGCGTTCCTTGTTGGCGCCGCCTCTCACAACGCCGCTCTTCTTCTACCTCTCGCTGCCTCTCACAGCTCAACCTTCTTTCTTTGCCTCACAAGAACACACACACATGGTTGGAAACTCACACGCACACACACTTCACCAAGGAGAAGCTAGCTTTGCCTTGTCTCCCGGTGAATAACACAGGCGCTACATTTTTCTGTCAGCCCTCTCGGCCTCCTCTTTTCATTAACTCAATGCAATGCTTATATACACAAGGACTTGGCTGACTTGCCAAGCCAGCCGCCACACCCGGCCACACTAACCCATGTACTCACGCACTAACTTGGCCGGCACACTCGGCCACTAACCAACTGCCTTCATGCACGTCCTCTCAACGGCCATGACCTAGCCAACATGTGATGCGCACTATTTGCATGCAACTAGCTAACAACCTGATGCATGCACTAAGCCAATTCTCTCGGCTCTAACTACCTCGTCTAGCCGGTCAAGCTCCAGCCTCTCACGTACTTGCCGCATCACACGGTCGTGCCGCCTCGCGCAGCTTTGCAGCCTCTCGCCGCCATCGGCATCTCGCCGTGCTCGCCGTCTCACACGGCGGCTTGGCATCTCGCCTTCTTCGCACGTCTTCGCTGAACCTTTGACCGACCAACAACTCCTAAACCTATACTACATGCATAACGAAAGCAAACTAAAATGCCGATACAATAATATCAAGATTAGTTCTAACATTCACCCCTCTAATCTTGATATCATACTCTTCGACGCGGATCACCCGCAACACCTTGCCATGGACGATGTCGCCGCAACACCGATCAGCGCGAACCATCTTGCCATGGACGACGCCGTCGCAGCGCCCGTCACCTTGCCATCTTGTCACACACAGCAGCCACCTCTTGACGGGGATGACACCTTCGCGGTGCCGGTCACCACGTCCTCGTAGCGACCCATCTTGCGGATGGCATCACACCACCCTAGACACCACCATCGACGAGCTTGACGCCGATCCTCATGATAGCTTCACGCCGCCGTAGCTCCCAACGGCGTCACACCGTTGTCCTCTTGTGGCAGCTTCGCACCGCCATCTCCATCTAGCGGCATCGCACCGCAGCCGGCCACCAGCGGCAACACGCCACCGACGCCCTCCACCTGTTCGCGTGGCATCACACCGGCAAACACCTCCTTATCGCGCCACCGGTCGGCCTCCATCTCGCATGGAGTCCGCCATGTCGCCGCCACCGCAGCCATAGCCTCCGCCATAGCCACGCCGGCCACCATAGCCGTCGCCATCGCGGTCGCCGCCACGAATCAACAAGGCTCTGGTACCAATTGCTGACGCCGCCTCTCACAACGCCGCTCTTCTTCTACCTCTTGCTGCCTCTCACAGCTCAACCTTCTTTCTTTGCCTCACAAGAACACACACACATGGTTGGAAACTCACACGCACACACACTTCACCAAGGAGAAGCTAGCTTTGCCTTGTCTCCCGGTGAATAACACAGGCGCTACATTTTTCTGTCAGCCCTCTCGGCCTCCTCTTTTCATTAACTCAATGCAATGCTTATATACACAAGGACTTGGCTGACTTGCCAAGCCAGCCGCCACACCCGGCCACACTAACCCATGTACTCACGCACTAACTTGGCCGGCACACTCGGCCACTAACCAACTGCCTTCATGCACGTCCTCTCAACGGCCATGACCCAGCCAACATGTGATGCGCACTATTTGCATGCAACTAGCTAACAACCTGATGCATGCACTAAGCCAATTCTCTCGGCTCTAACTACCTCGTCTAGCCGGTCAAGCTCCAGCCTCTCACGTACTTGCCGCATCACACGGTCGTGCCGCCTCGCGCAGCTTTGCAGCCTCTCGCCGCCATCGGCATCTCGCCGTGCTCGCCGTCTCACACGGCGGCTTGGCATCTCGCCTTCTTCGCACGTCTTCGCTGAACCTTTGACCGACCAACAACTCCTAAACCTATACTACATGCATAACGAAAGCAAACTAAAATGCCGATACAATAATATCAAGATTAGTTCTAACATTCCTGCCGCTCATCACGCTGCTGGCGACGCTGATGCCCTTCTTCAACAGCATCCTGGGGTTCCTCGGCAGCATCGACTTCTGGCCGCTCATGTCACTGTCTTCTTCCCCGTGGAGATGTACATCCGGCAGCGGCAGATCCCGCGGTTCAGCACCAAGTGGGCGACGTTGCAGAGCCTCAGCTTCGTCTGCTTCCTTGTCAGTTGTCACAGTCGCCAGACAAGCGACCGCGCTCTACACCGCCGGTCCCTGTCGCCAGACGTGCCGCCGAGCACAGTGTCTCCTCCGACCGCCCACGACGAGCGCCGCGCCTCCAAGCCTAGTCGCGACTTTTTTTAGAGAGAGGAGAAAGAGTGGACCAGTCAAAGAGAGAAGAAAAGAGTGAGCCAGTCAACGCGCCTATGTGGCATTTTTTGCCAACTCAGCTCCTGACGAGTGAGCCTCACCTGTCATAAACGCGCTTAAACGAGCCTAATCTGCCGATCAGTGTTATTTGCAAAACGATTACGCTAGATATGGTGGATTCTGTCAAAAAAATGTAACGTAGTGTTTTCTGATAACCTAGCCTTTAATGTGATGGTTTCTTGCAATTTACTTGCCACCCTCCCTAGCAAACGTTGGCCAATTAACAGGGTCCGATGTAGTTATCCAAATAATTGCAGCGGCGAACATGTATCCGTCCTCCACGCTGCCAGCGGCCGCCCAGGTCCTCCGCCGCCCGCGGTCACCCATTCGAGCTCCTCCAGCAGCCAGCTGCGTGCCTCCGCCAGACGCACGCCCTCGTCTCTCGGACACGTGTTAATTACAGCTTGTTTGGTAAACACTTGGGCAGGGGAAATGGGAGTTTGCACAAGGGTGTTTATGAAGGGATTAGTCATGGGAAGTAGATTTTTACTCCCATTCCCTTGTTTGGTATATGGTGGGAATTAGCGTGGAATAAAACTCTGCTCACGAATTAGCAGGGTACCCCTGGGAAGAAATATGTGAGAATTGGCTTCCTCAACTCCCATTCCCCTTCCCACTTAAACTCTCATTCCCTCTAATCAAACAGTGGACTTTTAATCTCCTCACCCCTCAACTCCCATTCCACATCTCTAATTCACTCGAACCAAACACGCTGTTAGGTTTTTTAAAATACACGTGTTAATTAGTTTCCCAAACGTGAGAAGTACTAGTACTAGATCCCCTCAAAAAAAAAAACGTGAGAAGTACTAGTACTCAGCTGGTTTGTAGGCATGCATACTAGTTCAATCGGAAGTTCGTTCACAAAACAGTTCAACCGGAAGTAGCAACGGTTTAGCGGATTAATACCCTGATTGTCTAGACTTAAAACACGTTGGTTGAGGAGATTGATTTGCTCATCCGACGACAACGTACAAATTACCCAAATGTCTTTAAAGATACATCCATTGAATCAAACTTATCATATCCAATGATCTTTCATGAAAGTTTTTTTATTATATCCCTCTTGAATATTCATCACTTTGGGACAAAATTCATATCTTAAGCATATTGCCATTACTATTGTCAACTCTCAAAATAATATAAGTGAAGCATGCGAGTGTATGTATTTCTTCAAAATATAATCACCACCGTGCTAAAAAAGATATAAGTGAACTACTAGAGCAAATGACAAACTACTCCAAAAAGATATAAGTGAAGATCAATGAGTAGTTAAACAATTAAGTAGCTATGTGAAGACTCTCTCCAAATAAAGATTTCAGATCTTGATAATTTTATTAAAACAGCAAACAAAATGAAAATAAAAGGACACTCCAAGAATAGCACATATCATGTGAAGAAGTAAAAACTTAGGCTAACCGATAGGTGTTGATGAAGAAAGGTGGGATGCCAACCGGGGCATCCCCAAGCTTAGTTGCTTGAGACTTCTTGGAATGTTATCTTGAGGTGCCTTGGGAATCCTCAAGCTTGAGCTCTTGTGTCTCCTTAATTCCTCTCATATCATGGCTTCTCCTAAATCTTAAAAATTTCATCCACACAAAACTCAACAAGAACTCGTGAGATAAGTTAGTATAAATCAACTCAAAACCTTAACATTCTCTACTGTAAAAAATCACAAAAATTATAATTAAACATTGCATACTAAATGCCTCTTCATATTTAATACTCTTATCCTCAAATAGAAACATTAAACACGGAAACATATGCAAACAATGCAACTGTAACAGCAATCTGCCAAAACAGAACAGTCTGTAAAAGGGGAATAAGAATTCATACTTCCCTAACTCCAAAAATTCTGAACAATTACCACGTGACAGAGAACTCATGTATTCTTTCTGTGTAAAAATTTCAGATTTTTATCATGTTCTGACAATTCAGGAATATTCTGGACATAACAGAAAACTTTCTGTTTTCAAACAGCAACACATGAAGTTGCAAACTAAGCATGGTAAAGTCTATAATTGGCATTTTATTGAACTAAAAGATACAAAACATGATTATTGATAGCAGCAAGCAAATATCAACAAAAGAAAATGACGCTCCAAGCAAAACTCATATTATGTGACGAATACAAATATAGCTCCAAGTGAGGTTACCGATAATGTTGAAGACGAAAGAGGGGATGCCTTCCGGGGCATCCCCAAGCTTAGTTGCTTGGGTATTCCTTGAATATTACCTTGGGGTGCCTTGGGCATCCCCAAGCTTAGGGTCTTGCCGCTCCTTATTCTCCTCATATCGATATCTCACCCAAAACTTGAAAACTTCAATCACACAAAACTTTAACGGAACTTCGTGAGATAGGTTAGTATGATAAAAATAAATCATCCACTTAGGTACTGTCAAGACAAGATTCATAATTGTTCTCACATAATTCCTACTATATTCTATCATTTCCACAATTTATATTACTCAGTATAAGCTATGGAAACACTAAAACAAGCAAACTATGCATCGAAAACAGAATCTGTCAAAAACAGAACAGCATGTAGTGAGCGATTTAAAAACCATACTTATGTACCTCCAAAAATTCTGAAAAATTAGTAAAACGTAAATAATTTATAACCCAATGCTCTTTAAAAATTTCAGAATTTTCTCATGCTCCAGTACAGAATAGAAATTCCATCACTGGACACAAAAGTTTCTGTTTTTGCACAGAATCAAATCAACAAGCATCCACACTATCCCAAAGGTCTTACTTGGCACATTATTGAAAGAAAACATATAAAACATGATTAATACAGTAGCTTAATCATGTGGACACACAAAAATAGTAGGTATAAGTATTGGGTTGTCTCCCAACAAGCGCTTTTCTTTAATGCCTTTTAGCTAGGCATGATGATTTCAATGATGCTCACATACAAGTAAAGAATTGAAACACAAAGAGAGCATCATGAAGCATATGACTAGCACATTTAAGCCTAACCCACTTACTATGCATAGGGATTTTGTGAGCAAACAATTTATGGGAGCAAGAATCAACTATCATAGGAAGGCAAAACAAGGATAACTTCAAAACTTTCAACACATAGAGAGGAAACTTGATATTATTGCAACACCTACAAGCATATGATCCTCTCTCATAATAATTTTCAGTAGCATCATGAATGAATTCAACAATATAGCTATCACATAAAGCATTCTTTTCATGATCCACAAGCATAGAAATTTTACTACTCTCCACATAAGCAATTTTCTTCTCATTCATAATAGTGGGAGCAAACTCAACAAAATAACTATCATGAGATACTTGATTGGCATAATCCAATTGAAAATTAAAATCACGATGACAAGTTTCATATTTATCATTATTCATTATAGCATACATGTCATCACAATAATCATCATAGATAGGAGGCATGCAATCATCATAATAAATTTTCTCATCAAAACTTGGGGGACTAAAAATATCATCTTCATCAAATATAGCATCCCCAAGCTTGTAGTTTTGCATATCATTAGCATCATGGATATTCAAAGAATTCATACTAACAACATTGCAATCATGCTCATCATTCAAAGATTTTATGCCAAACATTTTATTGAATTCTTCTTCTATCAATTGAGCACAACTTTTCGCTCCATCATTTTCAAGAAAGACATTATAAAGATGAATAATATGAGGCAACCTCAATTCCATATTTTTTTTGTAGTTTTCTTTTATAAACCAAACTAGTGATAAAACAAGAAACTAAAAGATTCGATTGCAAGATCTAAAGATATACCTTCAAGCACTCACCTCCCCAGCAACGGCGCCAGAAAAGAGCCTGATGTCTACTACACAACTTATTCTTGTACACTCGTGTTGGGCCTCCAAGCGCAGAGTTTTGTAGGACAGTAGCAATTTTCCCTCAAGTGGATGACTTAAGGTTTATCAATCCGTGGGAGGCATAGGATGAAGATGGTCTCTCTCAAACAACCCTGCAATCAAATACAAGAAATCTCTTGTGTCCCCAACACACCCAATACAATGGCAAAATTGTATAGGTGCACTAGTTCGCGAAGAGATGGTGATACAAGTGTAGTATGGATAGTAGATATAGGTTTTTGTAATCTGAAAATATAAAAACAGCAAGGTAACAAGTAACAAAAGTGAGCACAAAAGGTATTGCAATTCTTAAAAACAAGGCCTAGGGTTCATACTTTCTCTAGTGCAATCTCTCAACAATGCTAATATAATTGGATCATATAACAGTCCCTCAACGTGCGATAAAGAATCACTCCAAAGTTCCTATTAGCGGAGAACATAAGATAGAAATTTTTGTAGGGTACGAAACCACCTCAAAGTTATTCTTTCCGATCAATCTATTGAGCTATTCCTATAAGTGTCACAAACAGCCCTAGAGTTCGTACTAAAATAACACCATATGACACGCATCAACCAACTCTAATGTCACCTAGATACTCCAATGTCACCACAAGTATCCGTGAGTTGATTATTCGATATGCATCAAACAACTTCAGGTCATAATATTCAATCCAACCCAAAGAACTTCAAAGAGTGCCCCAAGATTTCTACCGGAGAAAGTAGGACGAAAACATGCATCAACCCCTATGCATAGATTACCCCAATGTCACCTCGGGAATCCGCGAGTTAAGTGCCAAAACATATATCAAGTGAATCAATAGAACACCCCATTGTCACCACGGGTATTCATATGCAAGACATACATCAAGTGTTCTCAAATCCATAAAAGTATTCAATCCGATAATAGTGAAACCTCAAAGGTAAAAACTCAATTCATCACAACAAGATAGAGAGGGAGAAACACCATATGATCCAACTATATTAACAAAGCTCGTGGTACATCAAGATCGTGCCAAATCAAGAACACGAGAGAGAGAGAGATAAAACACATAGCTACTGGTACAAACCCTCAGCCCTGAGGGTGAACTACTCCCTCCTCGTCATGGAGACCGCCGAGATGATGAAGATGGCCACCGGTGATGATTTCCCCCTCCGACAGGGTGCCAGAAAAGGGCTCCAGATGGGATCTCCTTGGTACAGAGGCTTGCGATGGCGTAAAAACTCATCTAGGTTAATTTTCGGGGGTTTCTGAATATATATGATTTTTCAGCGTTGGAATCACGCAAAGAGGTGCCATACGGGGCCCACGAGGCACCAGGGTGCGCCTGGGGGGGCAGGCGCGCCCAGGTGGCTCGTGGGGCCCCTGTGGCTCTTCTGCTGCTTCCCTGAAGCTTCCTGGGTCCGTTTCCTTCCAGAAAAAATCGTCAAACAGTTTCGCTGCATGTGGACTTCATTTGATATGGATTTTCTGGAAAACCAAAAACAAGCAGAAAACAGCAACTGGCACTGGGCACTAGGTCAATATGTTAGTCCATAAAAATCATATAAAAGTCATATAAAAGTGCACCAAAATCATACAAAACTATAATAAACATGGCATGAATACTTCATAAATTATAGATACGTTGGAGACGTATCACCCAACCGTAATTTATTTACCCACCGTATGCTATGCGTTCGAGAGAGAAGCCTCTAGTGAAAACTATGCCCCCCGGGTCTACTTTATGATATATAAAAAACCTAAAAATACCTTGCTGCAATTTATTTACTTTTATTTTATTTAGTATTTTAGTTTATCTATTTATCACTATCAGAATTAATCCTTGCAAATAACCGCTAAGAGGATTGATAACCCTCTTGTTTGCATTGGGTGCAAGTGTTTGCTTTTGTGTGTGCAGGTGCGTTTAACAGAATTTTGCTTGGTTCTCCTACTGGATTGATAATCTTGGTTCTTAACTGAGGGAAATACTTATCTCTACTATACTGCATCATCCTCTCCTCTTCGGGGAAATACCAACGCAGTCTACAAGTAGCAAGGCGAGAGGAATCCTGCACCCAGGGAAGAGCACGCACAACAACGGCGTCGAGATGCTAAGAGTAGGGGCGTCGTACTTGGAGGATGGTGAGCATCCGTGCACGCTCGCCAGCGCGGGAGGAGGCGGCAGCGCACCGATGGCAATAGAAGCTGCGGCAGCAGGCAACTCAGACAAGCAACGGATACCACCGGGGAAGGGGCAACGGACTGCGGGTGGACGGGGACGGGGGAAGCGGCGGGGTAGGAAGAACCTCGTCTGTGCCAAACATAGGCAGCAGCCGGCAGCGACGACAGCAAGGGGATAGGGGAGGGAGGCCTAGCAGATGGCATGCCGGCCAGGATGTTCAGGCCGCGAACGCATGCGCCCCGCCGCCATGCTATTACAGTATCAATCTTGGATGTTTTATATGCAATAATATGCTATTTTATATCATTTTTTGGGACTAACCTATTAACCTAGTGCCCAGTGCCAGTAGCTGTTTTCTGCTTGTTTTTGGTTTTTCAGGAAATCAGTACCAAATGAAGTCCAAATGCCGCGAAACTTTTTGACGATTTTTTTCTGGACAAAAGAGACCCTGGAAGCTTCGGGAGGAGGCCAGAAGCCTCACAAGGAGATGACAAGGCAACAGGGCGCGGCCCAGGGGGGCGCCCTGATGCCTTGTGGGCCCCTCGTGGCTCCGTTTGACCTAATTCCATTTCTATAAATTCTCAAATATTGGGAAACCAACAGAGAGCCACCTCGAATAACTTTTCCGCCGCCGCAAGACTCTGTTTTTCCGCGATCCCATCTGGTGTAGGGGAACGCGACAGAAAACAAAAATTTCTGACCTACGCACCAGCCCAGGACCACTATGAAGATTGCATACAAGGTTTTGATCTAATCGTTACCGACTTGTAGCGCAGCGGAAGTAGAGTCGATGTAGATCGTTGGTGTAGATCCCCGCAGCTAGGATTTACAACCTCCCAACCGCGAGGATGTACTCCCTCGCCTGCCCCTCGGACAGTCCCTCGGACAGCCCTCCGGGAGGCGGTCGGATAGTCCCCCAGACGATGTCACGGACAGCCCTTCAGGAGGACCCTCGAAACTCGGACAGTAACTCGGACAGCCCTTCAGGAGGCACTCTCGAACAGCCCCTCGGGCAAAAAGATCGAACCTACGACCTCTCTACGGGGTTGCACACATACGGTGTCATCTATCCGGCAGGGCTTCGCCGTCCAGAACTAGTTCCCACCGGAACCCAGACATCCTTTCGACTCTACGAAACTCTTTTCGTGGGAGGGAGAGAGAAAGCCAGATAATGCATGGCATGTGTATGAGAGCAAGGGATGGTTTTGGGCAGCCCCCTCCACCACTATTTATAGGCCAAGCCCAAGGGTGGCTTCTCCAAGAAGCCACTAGGGGAAAAATACCAAAAGGCCCTCAAGGTGGCTTCTCCAAGAAACCACCAAAAAGTGCTTTTCACTATTCACGGAAACATTTTTCCGCGACCGTTAAATTCGAAAATATTTCTATAGGTCTTAGAATAATTCTAGTACCCACTAAAATAATTTTGGACGCGTTCTGAAACAATTCCGGATTAGTGATTTTCATCTGCGAAAAGCAACCAAAGCGGTTCCGGCAGCTCCGGAACATTTTCGGGTTTTTTCTCCGGAAAAATCCCAGAAGTTCCCAGAACAATTCTGGCACCCTCCAAGAATTTCTAGGCGTGTGCCGAAACCAATTTGACTTAATGGTATACTCCGAAACAACTTTTCGGTTTTACTGAAACTATTCTGGTGTTCTCTCTCCGGAACTTTTCTGTTGTCTCCGAAACTTTTCCGATGACTTTCTCTCAGACTACCTGTCTAGTATTCAGCAGATAGATGACCCTTAAGCGTGTGACCCTATAGGTTCGGTGAAGTATAGACATGACCAGAACACTTTCCGATCAATGATCAACATCGGAGCCGTGGACACCCATATTGACCCCTATACCCACACGAATAAATATTCGAGTGAACCTCCAGTTGCCGTGTGCTATTCCTGTTGCTTCGCGGTATGTTTCAAATACTCGAGGTGAGATTTATCGGCATCCCCGTGAATCAACAACTTGTCCACTATGCCAGTTACCTCATTATCGGTTTTGTTCTCTTTTCTCGTTCCCGTGTTCCAGCATCCCTGTGATCAAATCACAATGTGTCTGGCCAGACGATGGTGGATACCATAACACCGAGAGGGCCCAGAGATATCTCTCCATCGTCGGAGGAGCAAATCCCAATCTTGAGCTATCAAGTCCCTTGACATACTTTTCCATGAACCCGTAAGCCGCCGTAATAGCCACCCATTTACGGATGACGTTTAACAAACCCCAAAGTTCATGAAGCAAGCATGAAGAAACTCGATACTCTCATGGTCTAAGGAATTATGCAAATGTTAACTTTCTCTGTGTTATCTGTGTTATTAACCATTAACTTGTGACGAATGTATCTCATAGCATAACATCAATTCGGGTCGATTCAACACAAGTGTTCTCCTAACATTGTGCCCTCAAAGTTGCCGGCATAGTCATGCCCATGATCAGGAAAACAGAACCATCATGCAACACTTGAGCTAGTCTTAGAGGCCAGACTAGGAATACATTTTACCGTTTATTATTCCACACGTGCATATGAGTCTTCCTCCGAGCCTCGTGGTTATTGCAGACTCGAGAACCATAGCAGTTATAGCACGGAATATAAACATAATTACAAACATGGAGATAAATAATAACATTTATTATTGCCTCTAGGGCATATCTCCTACAGACTCCCACTTGCACTAGAGTCAATAATCTAGTCAATGCTGATGCACTTTACACCTATGGCATACCGGTGTAAAACATGCTTCGCTTGTGGTACAGTCTGATGTCCAACGGATCTGACAACTTCAATTCCGTGTGTATGTCTGCATATCCTCGCATTTTCACGCTTTCAAAAAATTCATATTTTTGTGTGGACTTGGCTTCGTATATATGTGAATCACTGGTCAAACCTTGATTCCTCAGACTGAGCTATGGAGCAACTATCTTCAATAGTGTTCCATTGACCAAAGCCATCTTGGAACCATACTAAGTTCATGAACGAACTGTACGATTCAACATCTTCTATGTCGCTTTGAAAGCGGCAACATACTTAGCCTTTTTTATAGAATTCGCCACAGTAACCTGTTTGGAACGATTTCCAAACACCGTGCCACCATATCGTGTATTACACAAAACCCTTAACTTAAATCAAAAATCGCATGGAGCATTGATGAAGATTGTATCGATGTAACAACTTTACAACGAGCACTTCATAAACTCTGCTTGCAAGAAAACATGTCATCAGTGCTACTTTAGTACTTAATGACAATTTTCACTGTTGTCTCATGATCAGTACTTTGATCACTTTGGTATCTTTACTCGTAACTCCTTGGGAGTACTGGACATATCTGGTTGTTTTACATACCATGGAATACATGATTAATCCAAACATGAAAGTGTGTGGAATCTCCATCATGTATTTTGCTCATCAGTGTTTTGGGACACCAAGTCTTGCAAAAACTCTTTCCATGTGACATCGGCAAGAAAACCTCCTTGACGTTCTTATGCTAAACTGTTTTAGCAACTTGTCAATATGTATTTTGGCTTTAGCCCTATTAGGAAATTATATCTCCGTAGATAATTATGCCTAATATCGAGGCCATCTAGCCCAAGCACTTCATCGAAAAACCTATTTTTCAATGAAGTCCTAATTCGTGTCAAGAAATTTATATTATTTCCAATCAACAATGTGTCAAGCACACAAGGTTTTTAGAAATTATTATGCTCCCACTTACTTTCTTGTAACCACAAGCATCTTCGTTATCCATTGATGAAATCAAACTCTTTTGACAATTTCATCAAAACGAAGATTCCAACTCCATTTTGCTCTCTTCTGTCCATTGCTGGAACTCTGAAGTTTGCATACTTACTAGCATCCTCTGGATTGACAAAATACTTCGGACTGTATCACATGCAAGTCCTAGGTTGCATTTCCATCACATGGAAATCCTTTTGACATCCATGTATCATATCTCAAGATTGAAATATGTATTAATTGCTAGTTTAACCCGATCTGACTTTAAGCATCGCTACGGTGAGACAATCTCATCGTAGTCAACTCCTTGAATTTGTTATTGCAACAAGTCGAGCTTTATGGATAAAACATTTTATCCACATCAGTTTATAGTTCCATTAATGTTCGTTAGACTCTAAGTCTTCCGAAGGGTTTATCAAGATATAATCTTGAATCATTTATATGGAAACTATCTCGGATTATATTGGCATTTAGCCAATTCCGAAGTCAGGGCCCATCAATGCTTCCTTGTGTATTGTAGGTATACTGTTGTCTAACAACAATATCTCGCTTGCGCACCTGAGAGGTTTGCACGAGTTTTGCCTACGTGGTTCAGTTGCAAGTTCGACCGAAGTCCATACATCTCATGTAGAGGCTTCCGTATCAGTCGCAGTAGGAAACTCTGGAATTACTTCCAAGGTTTCTTTCCTTTGATCTGATGACGAAGATACTGTTATCTCGTCGAGTCGCACTGTCCTCCCACTCACCTTTTTGCAAGAACCATTTTCTTCAAAAGCATACCGTTCTTTGTGGCAAAACCTTTTGCCTCGGTACAATGGTGGGGAAATACCCAATAACTTGGAATAACCTACAAAGTAGCACTTGTCTGATTTGGAATAGGTTTGTAAATATTTTACACAAGCCCCATATTCCAAATGTTAAGAAAAGACATAACATGGTTGGGTGTACCATACCATGGAGTCATTTCAACAGATTTGATGGCGCTCTTTTCAGTGTAAAAACCGCAGTCTCTAAAGCATTACTTTTAAAAGGGATAATGGCAAATTGATTTATGTCATCTTTGATCTTACCATGTCATAAATGGTTTGATTACATCTTCACGGATATTCCACTCACAGTGGTGCTCCGTGAGGTGTAAGTTATGAAACTCTTTTCACAACTCATCAGACATTCGCTAAACTTGTAACTCAAATATTCCTTTCGGCAATCTAGTTTGCAGAAACATAATTTTCTTGTTACAATAATTTCTACTTCATTTTTGAAAACCTTATGAATGATTTCAAAAGATCCAGACTTACGTCTCATCAAGTAAATATCCATATATCTACTTGAGTCATTTCTGAAGATAGATAAATCCACTGCTAGCAACAACATTTATCGGACTACATACATCAAAATGTATGATCACCAATAAGTTCGTTGCTCGTTCCTTATGGCCTGAGAATGGTATTTCAGTCACTTCACTTTTCGGAGGAAAGTTGCAAGTGTTAGATGATTCATAATCAAACGACTTCAAAATCCATCATTATGGAATTTCTCCATGCGGGTTTCTCCAATGTGACCAAATGCAGTGCCACACATGTGTGGTATTCTTTTAGTCTTGCAATATTTAGCGTCAGTGTTATGGGTGTATCATATTACCATCAATATTCATAACATACATCCCATTCATGATGGAAGTATGGCCCTTATGTTATTCATAACACTGAACAACAATTGTTCTTTTATGAACAACCCTTTTGCAACAAACATTATGCAATGGGCTAGAGTGTGTAAAACTCTAAAATGAATTATGAAAGTAAATACGGAGGTAATATATTATGATCAATATTCATAACATACATCACATCCATGATGGAAGCATGGCCCTTATGTTATTCATAACACCGAACATTAAAAGTTCTCTTATGAACAACCTTCTTGCAAGATACTTTATGCAATGGGCTAGAGTGTATAAAAAACTCTAAAATAAATTATGAAAATAAATATATAGGTAATGTACCGAGTATAGCAACTTTTACTATGTTCCCAGCGCATATCTAAACCTCACTTCGGCAAGTCTTTTAGGCCGCAGTAGTTCTTGCATCGAGTCGCAGCAGAATGCAATCGAGCGGGTATCTTTGTGATCAACTCACAATACCCAAGAATTAGTGACTAACAATTTAATCACAATTCCCAAGAACTATTTCTTTGACCAGCCTTCTATACATCAATAGCTTGTATGACTTTCATACATGAGCTGGACATTCCAGTCTTCTCTCTTTTTGCCTTTATACTTCTAACAGTTTAACTTTCAGTATTTCTCCTACTCTCAGAAGAAGCACTCAACTTAAGAGTGGCGTTAGCCCCGGACTTCCTAGGTGTGTAAGTCACACTAACACCCTTTGGACATTTCCTTTCTCTTTAAGTTGTTGTTTTATTCACCTTCATCATATGATAGGCGTTCTTCTGGATCCCTCTCGTATTAGTCAAATGCCTAGTAAATACTTTTACTAATAGTTTGCAAACAAACATTTCTTTGGATATCTCATATCTTTTAGCCTTTGTTTGTATCTGAAACTAATTTTTAGTTCCATGAATATCACATAGCTATCCCAAACTTTTGAAGTTCGGGTCTCATGGAAGCAAACATATTGCACTTGACCGTAACGGAATTCTAGCTTTTGGATCGAAGGACGAGAGTCACATTATCCATAGCATTAGTGGAAGAATACCAAAAGCATACAATAGGACAAAGTCCTTCTCGGCACTTTTGAGGACAATCCTCACATTACGTTACCAACCGTAAAGTTTTAACTAGATATTTAACAGTTTATTCAATTTTAATAGGGAAGGTGGAAACACGAGCCATTATTCTATAACTATTATGCAAATTTCACTTAGACAAGGTTCATAATTAATTGTACTAAGAATTAAAAGAATTAATTCTAAGTGCGCTCCCACTCAAATCAATATCTCTCATAATTGATTGTGAGTGATACAAGATCCATATCTCAATTCATCGCCATAGAATCATCATCTCATGACGGGAATTTTAATCGGTAGGCCAACTTGCCGATCACATCTCTATGTGACTCTTATTCATCTTTCGATGCGTGTGTTCCGAGCTCAGGACGATCCTGCCATGAATGTCAAGACAACCAAGTGATCTCGCTGCGAGGTCTGACCTCACCCGCCTTACACCTGTACAATCGTTCGTACCCATGCATCCATGGCGCACCTCGAAAGGAAAGATGATGTGACGGTGCTACACTTGGGAGAACACTAACTACTTGATATTTTAAGTGAGAGATCACCTTAATAAAAAGCGACTACCGCGCAATCAAAAAAGGGTGCGTCATAAGGGATAAACATCTCAGGCAATTCATAATAGCATGATATGGTATAGCCCTTTCTGACGGAGAAGTCTTTAATTTCTTCGTGTTCAGCATTTGCGTCGGTGTTGACCTTCGCGAAGATTGCCACCACCTTGTCGATGCACCAGATAATATTGCTATCTCTATAGCTAATAAAATAAGTGCATTACTTAAGGTTGACACGCAGGTCATTAAAGTGACAATCATATGGCTCCAGCCATCATGCCGAATCATGACACGCAGGTCATGTTAATTTACATTATATAGTCATCTCATACAAAATCAAATTGAATATGATGAAGACTATACCACATCATATGCACATCCTGCAAAACCAAGTTAGACGCCTCTAATCAGTTTATGCAAAAATTTATTTTACGTGGCTTCTAAGGTTTCAACCAAACCGCAGTTACCAACGTTTATCATCAAGTATGATTATTCAAGTCGCTAGATTAACTTTGCGGGGTGTATGAAACACGAGATAATAAAATCTCGAGCCCCATACTGAACTTCGTCATACGCATGATTCCCGTGCAGATCATATCTGTGTTGCCCTTTTGTCTGTGAAATTTCATATTTCTTTTTAACTATGGTGGAATTCAATGAACTGTTAGCACTTCGTTGATCAATCAGGATCGCGGATTGCCAGAACTTTGAAACTCCACCATGCCGTTATCAAGATCAGAAATACGCAAATTTCAGGGAAGCAACAAGAACATCGGGTAACAGATTTCATCTGCTACCCGCACAAATAATTTTCAGTAATAGAACTTATCTACTACAAATTATATTGTGCAACACTCATACATCTCTATGTATTCTAGATCGTAACCTGCATCTACGCATAGCACGGCTCATGATGCCACTGTAGGGGAACGCGACAGAAAACAAAAATTTCGAACCTACGCACCAGCCCAGGACCACTATGAAGACTACATACAAGGTTTTGATCTGATCGTTACCGACTCGTAGCGCAGCGGAAGTAGAGTCGATGTAGATCGTTGGTGCAGATCCCCGCAGCTAGGATTTACAACCTCCCAACTGCGAGGATGTACTCCCTCGCCTGCCCCTCGGACAGTCGCTCGGACAGTCCCCCGGACGATGTCACGGACAGCCCTTCGGGAGGACCCTCGAAACTCGGACAGTAACTCGGACAGCCCTTCAGGAGGCACTCTCGAACAGCCCCTCGGGCAAAAAGATCGAACCTACGACCTCTCTACGGGGTTGCACACATACGGTGTCATCTATCCGGCAGGGCTTCGCCGTCCAGAACTAGTTCCCACCGGAACCCAGACAGCCTTTCGGCTCTACGAAACTCTTTTCGTGGGAGGGAGAGAGAAAGCCAGATAATGCATGGCATGTGTATGAGAGCAAGGGATGGTTTTGGGCAGCCCCCTCCACCCCTATTTATAAGCCAAGCCCAAGGGTGGCTTCTCCAAGAAGCCACTAGGGGAAAAATACCAAAAGGCCCTCAAGGTGGATTCTCCAAGAAGCCACCAAAAAGTGGTTTTCACTATTCAAGGAAACATTTTTCCGCGACCGTTAAATCCGAAAATATTTCTGTAGGTCTTAGAATAATTCCAGTACCCACTAAAATAATTTTGGACGCATTCCGAAACAATTCCGGATTAGTGATTTTCATCTGCGAAAAGCAACCAAAGCGGTTCCGGCAGCTCCAGAACATTTTCGGGTTTTTTCTTCAGAAAAATCCCAGAAGTTCCCAGAACAATTCTGGCACCCTCCAAGAATTTCCAGGCATGTGCCGAAACCAATTTGACTTAATGGTATACTCCGAAACTATTCCGGTGTTCTCTCTTCGGAACTTTTCCGTTGTCTCCGAAACTTTTCCGGTGACTTTCTCTCAGACTCCCTGTCTAGTATTCAGCAGATAGATGACCCTTAAGCGTGTGACCCTATAGGTTCGGTGAAGTATAGACATGACCGGAACACTTTCCGAGCAATGATCAACATCGGAGCCGTGGACACCCATATTGACCCCTATACCCACACGAATAAATATTCGAGTGAACCTCCAGTTGCCGTGTGCTATTCCTATTGCTTCGTGATATGTTTCAAATACCCGAGGTGAGATTTATCGGCATCCCCGTGAATCAACAACTTGTCCACTATGCCAGTTACCTTGTTACCGGTTTTGTTCTCTTTTCTCGTTCCCGTGTTCCGGCATCCCTGTGATCAAATCACAATGTATCTGGCCAGACGATGGTGGATACCGTAACACCGAGAGGGCCCAGAGATATCTCTCCATCGTCGGAGGAGCAAATCCCAATCTTGAGCTATCAAGTCCCTTGACATACTTTTCCATGAACCCGTAAGCCGCCGTAATAGCCACCCATTTACGGATGACGTTTAACAAACCCCAAAGTTCATGAAGCAAGCATGAAGAAACTCGATACTCTCATGGTCTAAGAAATTATGCAGACGTTAACTTTCTCTGTGTTAGTAACCATTAACTTGTGACGAATGTATCTCATAGCATAACATCAATTTGGGTCGATTCAACACAAGTGTTCTCCTAACATTGTGCCCTCAAAGTTGCCGGCATAGTCATGCCCATGATCAGTAAAACAGAACCATCATGCAACACTTGAGCTAGTCTTAGAGGCCAGACTAGGAATACATTTTACGATTTATTATTCCACACGTGCATATGAGTCTTCCTCCGAGTCTCGTGGTTATTGCAGACTCGAGAACCATAGCAGTTATAGCACGGAATATAAACATAATTACAAACATGGAGATAAATAATAACATTTATTATTGCCTCTAGGGCATATCTCCTACATCTGGAGGCCTTTTCCGGCAATCTGCCGGAGGGGAAATCGATCACGGAGGGCTTCTTCATCAACCTTGCTGCCCTTCCGATGATGTGTGAGTAGTTTACCACAGACCTACGGGTCCATAACTAGTACCTAGATGGCTTCTTCTCTCTCTTTGATCTTCAATACAATGTTCTCCTCGATCTCCTTGGAGTTCTATTCGATGTAATCTTCTTTTGCGGTGTGTTTGTTGGGATCCGATGAATTGTGGGTTTATGATCAGATTATTCATGAGAAATATTTGAGTCTTTTCTGAACTTATTTATGCATGATTGTTATAGCTTTGTATTTCTCTCTGATCTATCCGTTTGGTTTGGTCAACTAGATTGATGTATCTTGCAATTGGAGAGGTGCTTTGTGATGGATTCAATCTTGCGGTGTTCTATATCCCAGTGACAGAAAGGGACAAGACACGTATTTGTATTATTGCCATTAAGGATAAAATGATTGGGTTTAATCATATTGCTTGAGTTTACTTTGTCTACATCATGTCATCTTGCTTAAGGCATTACTCTGTTTTCATTAACTTAATACCCTAGATGCATGCTGGATAGCGGTCGATGGGTGGAGTAATAGTAGTAGATGCAGGCAGGAGTCGGTCTACTTGTCTCGGACGTGATGCCTATATACATGATCATTGCCATAAATCCGTCATAACTATGCGCTTTTCTATCAATTGCCCAACAGTAATTTGTTTACCCACCGTATGCTATGCGTTCGAGAGAGAAGGCTCTAGTGAAAACTATGGCCACCGGGTCTACTTTTATCATATATAAAATCCAAAAATACCTTGCTGCAATTTTATTTAATTTATTTTATTTTGCAATTTAATTTATCTATCTATCACTATCAGACTTAATTCTTGAAAGTAACCGCCAAGGGGATTGACAACCCTCTTGTTCGCGTTGGGTGCAAGTATTTGCTTTTGTGTTGTAGGTGCTGCTAATGAGGTTCTGTGTGGTTCTCCTACTGGATTGATAACATTGGTTCTTAACTGAGGGAAATACTTATCGCTACTGTACTGCATCATCCTCTCCTCTTCGAGGAAATCCCAATGCAGCTCACAAGTAGCAGGCACCCGCACTTCGCAGGCAAGGGCCTTAGGCGCCACGGCCGCGCATCACACGGATCCGACGCGCGAAGACCACGGAGCCCGAGCACCGCCCAACGCCAGTGGATCTCCAGGACAGGCCAAGTCGCAGCCTGCTTCGATGCGCTGCTCCGTCGGGGGATAGCGCCCCCGCCGGCGCCATCCTTTGGGTCGGCCCGGACTTCGCCGGTGGGCGCCCTCTGGCGGGGGCGAGACGGGTAGGGGAAGGATGGATAACGGCGACGACGCTTAGGGTTTCTACCTCTGTGTCGCCAGAGCGAGGTGACGAGGGGGGCTGGCCTTTTAAAAATTATTTAGGTATGTAGATATATTGGACCCTTATTTGAGATGGGCCCTAGGCCAGCACACCTTTTGCAATGGCCTAGGGCCGGTCCCTGCTTTTGGGCTTGACCAAATTGTTGTCATACCATGAGAGCTCCACCTTTTTTTTGGGGGGGAGAGCTCCACCCTTTTTATCTTGTATACTACTAGCAAAAGAGCCCGTGCGTAGTAACGGAAAAAATAAATCATCGCATGTCCCTAGCGCTCCATCAGCGTTGCTACTTTTCCTCCTCGTCACTACCGCCGATGGTGGTCAAGTTGTCCACCTATTCACGACGAATGTGATGAATCCTAAGGTAATGAGCTTGGTAATAACACTTAGCACACCGCTTTCACGAGCCCTTTCCTGCACCCACGTGTATTGACGGACTTGTAATGATGGTGGGCACCATCCTTGTGTCGTCTACAGTTGATGCATGCACCATCCTTAATATCGGTGTAAAAGAACTATTACTATCCACTGTAATGAGTAACCCACCGCTTTCCACGACTACTTTTGACAATCCCATGCTTATCTCAAATATATGTGAGTATATAGTTAAAAATACCCCCCCCCCCCCCCCCCCCAAAGCACGAAACCCATTTTTAACGGTAAAACATCTAAATAAAAATATTCATAAATCATATTCCAAAAAATCCATAAATCTATGCAACGAATGTTTCTTTCTCAAATCTCAAGTATGGTTACTTGAGATTTTTGTAACCAAATAATGCTACAAGTTGAGATACAATAGGAATTACTCTTCAGCCTGAAAATATATGTATCTCAAGCACATTGCCACATATTATAAGACAATAGTAACTTTAAACCATATATTATCCACAAAATGACATACTAATAAGCTTGTTGTGTGACAGAGTGAGAGATATTGTTAGGAATGCGTTGTCGCCAGGAACGCGTTGTAGCCGCCCATGGCCGTCACCTCCTCCCGCGTCAGAGGCTTCAGCCCTGCAACAAAGCTTTGTTTCATTTCCCTTTTGTTTTTGTGCCGGTGGATCGATTGTATGTTCCCTGTTGAGGTGTTGGTTTTTGTACCGTTGGTGGCGGCGGAGTAGTTCTTGGGGTGGACGCTCTTCTGGTCCTCGGGGCGCACCTTGTGGACCATCTCCATCTCCCAGGTTTTGAGGAACCGCTGCACCTTCTCTTCCACAGATCCCTCGGCCCATTCCTTTTGCACCCAAGCCATGCATGTGAACAAATTTATAACTTCCAAGATGAAGAACTTTACTCTGCTACCACTTCTGTTCACTAATCTAAGACGTTTTGGCAGTTCAGGCTAATAATCTTTACACACCACTGAAGGAAGCATTCGACCGTGGACAGGTTTAGTACGTACCTTGGTCCGCTCTTCCTCGAAGAGCTTGTTCACCAAGTCGTAGTTGGGAGGGGCTCCATGCCTCCACACCGTGTTCTTCTCCCAACTACCGTATACAACAACTGTTCGCAAATGAATAATTTTGTTCTTTATGAACTAATTTTTTGTAGCAAAATAAATCATTTGCTTGAGTTTTTAATTCATAACCATTAACAAAATATGTTTTACTCCCTTCGATCCATATTAGTTATCGATGGAACGGATGTATCTGGATACATGAATTTTGTATGTATATTTGTTTGCAAGATTTGTAGATTTATTTTTCGTAACTTGAGAAAAGATTATTGGAAAATATTTGAATCTAATTCTGAGTCCATATTGTTAAAATGCGATCAACACAGCACGGAAGTCCAAGTTGTGGCATTTCTACCATTTTTTAAAATTATTCATGTGTAGAGCTAATAAAAACTTTTAATGGTTCATTTGAATTGAAATAATAGATCATACACTGATATACATGTCGTCAACTTTCTAACCACACTCGGTGGTATGTTTCTCATCACACGCCTAGTAACAATGGATCATTTTTGTGAATAAAAACAAAACAATAGAGCATCATAGAATTTATTTATCTAATAAAGAAAATGCCATGAATAAAGAAGTGCGGCAAATAGTTGCATCGTCTTTCAGTTTGTTGGATATTTACAAGTGAGTCGGATCACACTGGAAAGCATAGTCGTCTATTATTTTATTTTTCAAAATTTATGTGAAGTAGGAGCACATGCAATGCTAAAAGAGAGTGAAATATCTTGTTTTTGGTGATTGCTATATGTACCAATAATTTTACCTCTCCACAAAAAAAATCAACCATTCCTATATTACCAAATATATTTGAGACATTTAAATTTAAGCATGGCAGGAACAAACAAAGTATTATAAAATTGAAAGTTTACATTGACCATCTTATATATCTTAGTGCTATAAGAATTAGGGATTGATTAGTGAGCTTAGTGGTTTGTCAAGGCGCTTAACACGGTTGATGCTCAACATTGGAAGGCTTTCGACCGTTAGATCGCGTGGATAGATAGCTAAGATGTTTTATGTTTTCCCCTGTGGTGCTTTTATAGAGGTAGAAGATAGATAATAGATAGATTGACTTGTTTGTTTTATCCTCGGCTGAGTTTAGGCTAATGGGCCATGGTGCTCAGAATATCTCTAACCGATCCTCAATAACCCGCTAGAAAAGGATAAATTTGGTTTTCCTCCTCTAACCGACACCTAATCAAACTCCTACAACATTCAGTGGAGGTTACTCCGCGGCAGTCCCGACCCTTAAATATACTCGGCCACCCACCTGCGAATTACAAATCCCCACACCCCCACCTCTCCTCATCTTCCATTATGACGCTGCTCAAGCCTCGCCGGCGTTCCCCCACCCCCACCTCCATCCACTTTGGCATTGTACCGCCCATCCTAGAGCGGGTCCACACCGCCACGCGCAGTCCCGAGGTCATGGCCGCGACGGCGCTTCCTCCACCCGACCTCCCACCGCCTCCGCCATCGATGCAGAGGAAATACCTCGGTGTGCAGCAGCGCCGGTGGGGGACATTGGTCGTGGAAATCACCGACAGTGACACCCACGAGCGCATTTGGACTGGATCTTTCCCCTTGGCAGTGCAGGTGACGCGGGAATACGACATAATGCCGGTATGCCTCCACGGCCCCAACGCCGGGTGTAACTTCCCCTATGGCCTACCGCGGTTGGCGCTGGTCGACCCCCGGGTGGCCACCGCACGGGAGATGCGGGAAGGCCGGGGTCCCGCGAGCGCCTCGAGGCGGAGTACGCCGGCAAGGCGTACATGGCGGAGCTCCGCCGCGTGTACCCGAATCGCCGGCTGTACGAGCTCACGCTGGGCGTTTGGGTTTATCCGAAATTTGGGTCGGGTAATTTGGGTACAAAATATTTTAGGTTTTTGAAATCAATACCCGAAATTTGACCAGGAAATATACTACCTGACAATTTGGGTACCTAGAATTTCGGGTTCCGGTAATCCCGAAATACTACCCGATTTACAGAAATAGTGAAGAACATTGACATCAAAAGGTCAAGGTTGCTGGAAAACAACCACAAAATAACAACAATGCAACAACATAATAGACATTTTCAGTAGCATTTCAACAACATTTTAGCAGTACACCAGGCTTCTAGCACCATAACAACCAAATGACTAGAAGTCCACAATAACATCAATTCAACATGACACATACAAAGTTCACACTTCACATGAAGTCAGGAATAGCAGTTATGCATCACTCACTGGGTTGCCTCCCAGAAAGTCGGAAACATCAGCAAAACAATGTGCATCACTCACTTGGTTGCCTCCTCTGGCACTTCTCAAACGACAACAGAGGACTAGAGGAGGGAGGGATTTACGTTGGTCCATGCTTTGGTGGTTGGCGTCGTGTTGGCGACACTGACTATGGAATGAGGAGGACGCCGATCGTCGTGAGTTGGGAGCATGTGTCGCGTTGGGCAGGCATCGTCGTCGTGGGCCTCGTGGCCTCGCGTCGATAGTCGGGCAAGATGAGGTGAGATGGGGCGTTCAGGTCATTCGAGTTCGATGGATGCATGATGTCCTCCACCTACGGCTTGCTCGTCACGACGATACAGAGGTGGATTGGCGACAGACCAAGGTCCCTTAACCTTTGTGGTGGGGGCGTGGTGATGTGGCGGCGACCGCTGTGGCGTTGGGACAGGGCGATGGCCATTGGGGATCGGGGATGCGGACACCTGGGCTGGGACGGGCGCCCCTGTGCCTCGCCTGACGCAAGGTGGAAACAACCCTCGCCCGCGCAGCGGCGTGTTTGTCGGCCAGGTGGGCCGCAAGAAGTGCATAACAGGCGCACTACACGATATCTTCATCAAACATGCATGTGTCACAGTGGCTCGAGCTATTCGCCTCGATCAATGCAGTGCAAGATCGATTCGGGTTGTGTATATATTTTTGCTTTTTTATTTTGTTTGTACTTCAAAAATATTCTAAATTTATATATTACAGAAAACACTTTACATAAAACATTTGAAAAAAAGTTAATCTAGCATTTGAAGAAGTTAAATGTGTATAGAAAAATGTTTCTCATGTATACAAAAAATATACCATGTGTATGATTTTTTTTATCATGTATTTAAAAATTGTTAATTAATCATTTAAAAATATTAATCAAGCATCTAAAATATGTTACATATGTATAGAAAACATGTTTGTCATGTATAGGAAAAATGTGTCCAAATGAAAAGAAATGTGTAAGAAAACAATTTGTTCATGTATTTAAAAAACTTGTTAAACGTGTATAAAAAATGTTGATAATGTATTTAAAAATGTTAAAAATGTATAAAAAATTATTCATTTGTGGAACATTTTACAAATTCCAATAAAATATTAATGCATTTAAAAAATGTTAAATATGTATAGAAGAAATGTGTGGCATGTATAGGAAAAATGTGTACAAAATGAAAAGTAACGTGTAAGAAAAAAATTGTGTTCATGTATTTAAAAACCTGTTAAACATGTATAAAAAATGTTGATAATTTATTTTAAAAAATTAAACATGTATAAAAAACATATTCATTTGTGGAACATTTTATAAATGCCAATAAAACATTTTTTTCACAGACCATGTACATTTTTTTATACATCAGGAAGATTTTTATATACATGTTTAACATTTTTTAATAAAAAAATATTTTTTAAAACAAGTATATGTTTTTTATGTCTACTTTTACTTAATACACGTTCTATATTTTTTGTATACATGATCAACATTTTTGTATGCACATTTAACATTTCAAAAATACATGATCCACATTGTTTTTCATATAAACAAAAGAAAAATGAAAAGAAAGAAGGGAAATTGAAAAGAAAAAATAAAATGACAAAAACAAAGAAAGCCACTAGAAAAAGAATGAAAAATAGTGAAAACTGAGAATAAAACAAAGAAATGAAGAAAACCGATGAAGAACAAGAAAGATACAAAAAGAAAAACAAAGAAAATAAAGAATAAAAGAAAGAAAAGAAAAAACCAATGAAAACCAAAAAATGGACAAAAACACATCAAAGAAAACAAAGAAAAAAGAAGAACTAAAAAATCACTAAGAAAGCAATAAAGAACGAAGACAACTGGTGAAAAAGAAAGAAAACAATAAAAAAACCAAGAAGAAACAAAGAAAACGGGAAGAAAACACAAAAAGGAAAGGAAAATAGAAAGAAAAAAAATAAAAAAACCCAAAAAAACTTAACGGAAACCAGACCAACCAGTACAACGATCCACACCTTGAGCGAGCGAATGGGACAGCGAGAAGAAATGTGTCGGCCAAGTTAGAACGTAGAGGCAAAATCCTCGAGGCGAGCGTACCTTTGATCTCGTTATAAGCGAGAAATAGCATCCGCGGACGGGGACACGACCTTTTGTGGTGACTGATTTTGGGTTGGGCCTTATCTGTGTTTGCGCCATGGGGCAATTTTTACTGGGCTGCCAAATTATTTCGGGCTATTCGGGTAATTCGGTTACCGTGGCTTCTTACCCGAATTTCTCAAATAAAATTCAGGGCGGGCTAGGGCGGTGCCGGCGACGAAGGCCATAGTGGTGGTGACGGAGAAGACGCGCTGCTTTCCGAATCGGACTGGGAGACATTGGAGACGAGAGCGATGGCGAGTAGTTTATTTAGTTTTTACACAATCTATTTTAAATTTTTTTCTAAGTTACGTAGAATATTTCGAGTCTAATTTGATGTAGTAGTTTGAATCAAATTTGCACCGAATTGTGTTGAATTTTTTTAAAGAGTTAAGTATTGAAGATCAGTTAGAAACGCCACTTTTTTAGAGGATACTCGATCGTATCCCCCTCTAAATTATTGGAGATCAGTTAGAGATGCTCTCAGTCTAGACCAATTATACAGACAGTGGGAAACGAAGACATAGGATTTGCGACCGTCCACAAGTCCGTCGCCGGTCAAATCAAGCTGCTGTTATTTCCATTGAGAATTAAATGCAGCCATGGTAGATTTATGGTGAGAGTTCCACGTCCACTAGATCCATACAAAGTATACATTGCGAAGGTTATCCGGTCAAGGTTCAAGCCTGCTTTAGTTGACTCCAAGCTACTGTACAAGGCAGTACTCTTCCGGACAAAGGCTATATATAAGAGGATGTCTGTGGAAGCAAACACCTTACCTCGCGTTCCTGATAAGAATTCAGAACCAACCACTTCAAGAGTGTGTAGAGAGTACAGACATGGCTACCTCCAGACTCCACATCGCCTGCGCTCTCCTCCTCGCTGGTAGGCAAACAGATCCAACTCTTGTTTTAGTGGCAGTTTTTCAAAGCTTTGAACCGAATTTGTTATGGTATTTTTTTATGTATGTGTATATGTGGTCTGTGTATTCATATATTCAGGTGTTGTGCTTCAGGGGCAAAATCAAGAGGGCATGGAAGCCGTGGCCTGCCCTCAGCACTGCCTGGAAGTCGACTACATAACCTGCCCGTCGTCCGGGTCACAGAAGCTCCCGGCGAGGTGCAACTGCTGCATGGCTCCCAAGGGTTGCACGCTTCGTCTCTCCGATGGGATCAACCAAACTTGCTCTTAATCCAGTTCAGAGTTCAGACAGTGATGTAACTTCATGTCTTCATGTATGGTGTGGTGCTAGACAATATACTTGTCAAGACAGTAATGATCTGAACAAGCTGCAAGTTTTGCGGATAAAGCATGTCATATACTATGATATACATTATCGACGAGTACGCGCAATACAGATATTCCCTTCCGGCAGCTTCAGAGAGCCCTAAAAGTTGTTTTGGTACGTAAGGTTATCTTGCTGAGAAAACCAGAGGAGGGTACCAAGGGCAAGGAGAAGAGAGGCTAGGAACGTAATAATAACGATTACCGTACAATTATGGTGTTAATTACAAATGGACACAACTGTTGCTGTGGTGTAGTGGTTATCACGTCAGTCTTACACACTGAAGGTCTCCAGTTCGATCCTGGGCAGCAACAAATCCTTTCTTTTTCCTTTTTTTGGCCCTAGTCATCTGGCATTTTTCTGCATGCCAATGATAATATAGCTCCATTAACGAACTAACTTTACAGTAAATAATTTGTGAGTTTTCATCTATTACAATCTACAGCAAAAACCATCATGTTTTTCATGAAGAAAATAAAGCCCCACGGGCCACGGCACTACGGCACACAGCCACCATTCTTCTCGCGGCAACTACAGCAAAAACCATCATGTTCCTCAGGACAGCATGACAAAAGATCAGAAGATGTGTTTTCGCAAAATAAATAAATCAGAATACGCGAGCCTTAGGCTTCCCCGGCCCCAGTAGCTTCAATGTGTTCCTCAGTCCCTTCCGCGCCATCTTGACCGGGGAATCTCAGGCATTCTCCTTTCTGTCCATTGCGCTGGTACCTGCTTGATCAGTACCGAGGGTCTCCGGTTCAATCCTGGGCAGCAGCATTATTTTCTTTTACCATGTTTCCTTTTTTGCTTGGCATTACAATCAGATGGCCATTGTTCTGCATGTCAATGATACATAGGAGGGGCAGATGATCAAATATAGTTTTCTTTGTTACCAAACTGATTTTACTGTGAATCATGTTACACAGATAGTGGGAATTACAAACTGCAGATGCATATACCAAATTAGTAAATTGTACTTGATGAACAACACCTAGGCATTCACTCCACTAACTCTAGCCTGAGTGCATGACAGAGTAATAAAACTGGACTGAAGCACTACGGAAAAGAAAATGTCTCTTTAGATCATTTTTTCTTTTCCTTTTTGACTCCACCAGCACTACCATGACACAGAGGTAATAACGCTGGAAAGGAGCGCTGCGAAGAAATTGTCCTTTAGATCCTCTTTTCTTTTCTTTCTTGACCCAGCAGATCCTCTTTCCTCCATGTAAATGCGGTCAATCCTGCCAAGTGCTGAATGCTTTCTTTTTCTTCTTCGTTCCAACATCGATTTGGTTTGACCGCGATATGTTACCATGCTGAAAAATTCAACTTGTTCAGGCCACTTCGTCTTGACTGCGATAAAACATCTCTTGTCATATCACATCGCTCCTCTAACAATGAAGTTCAGCAACGAAACACATTTCAGATCCAAATCCGCCATGCTTGCACTTGCATTCTTGGTGCTCCTGCCCACAGATACCACAACAGGGTGGCCCAAGCCAGATACATGGAGGACGCATGATCGAGGAGGATGCATCGCGAGGGAGAGGGAAGCCCTGTTGTCCATTAAAGCTAGTATCACGGATGACCCAGATGGCCTCCTCTCATCATGGCAAGGGCAGGACTGCTGTCGGTGGGAGGGCGTCAGGTGCAGCAACATGACCGGCCATGTCATCGAGCTCGACCTTCATACACCGTACAACATCCAGTCTTCTCTGAAAGGTGGGATAAGCTCTTCTCTGAAAGACCTGGAACATCTGCAATATTTGGACCTTGGCGGGAACTATAATCTCGCCGGGTTTCGAGGCCACCTCCCGGACTTCATAGGGTCTCTTCGTGACCTGCGGTACCTCAACCTCTCTTACCTGAATTTTAATGGCATGGTGCCCCATCAGCTTGGCAACCTCTCGAGGTTGCGATACCTCGATCTGAGATCTTATTATCTGCACTCAGATGATCTCTCATGGCTGCCACATCTCTCTTTGCTCAAGCATCTTGACATGAGCTATGTGAACCTCAGTGCCGTGATAGGCTGGGTTGACACAGTGAACATGCTGGCCTCTCTTGAGATCCTTAGGCTATCGTCATGTTCGCTTAATAACACAGGCCACTTTATGCCCCGCTCAAACCTCACCAGGCTCAAGATCATCGACATCTCTTCCAATTCAATTCAAATGCAGTTCGACACTATTAACTGGGCTTGTGGCGCAACCAGACTCAAATATCTCAACCTTGAGCACAACAGTATATATGGCATGTTTCCTACACAGTTGGGAAACTTGAGCTCACTTGAAGTCCTTCAGCTAAGTGGTAACTATCTTAAGGGAATGATACCAGATACATTTATGAGCCTTTGCAACCTGAGAATATTTGAACTGACGGGGAATGATGTTAAAGGGGACGTGATGGTGTTCATCGAGAGGCCACCAAACTGTTCGTTAAGTCAGTTGGAGGTGTTGCGTCTGCGCCATAATAACATAACCGGCACCTTGTCAGATAGGATCAGCCACATGACTAGCTTAAGAATTCTTGATCTCGGTTTCAACAAGCTTACAGGAGCTCTGGCCACTGGGATAGGCATGCTTTCTAACCTGATTTACCTGAACCTGGGCTACAATCAGATGGATGGGCTCATCACTAAAGATCATTTTTCCAAGCTTACAAAGTTGCAGGGGCTGCACTTATCTGCAAATTCCTTTACCATGGGGCTGAACTATGACTGGGTCCCTCCGTTCAGATTACAGTCACTAGGATTGACATCATGCTGTCTTGGGCCAGGGTTTCCTCAGTGGCTCAAATCACAGAAGAATATCTCCTTCCTTTTTATGTCTGATGCTGGTATAGCTGATACCATGCCTGATTGGTTTTGGACTGTATTTGCAGAGGCTGGAATTTTGGACCTATCCAACAATAACATTAGTGGCACATTACCAGCTACTCTTGGACAAATGAAAGCTGTTGTCTTAGATCTAAGCTCGAATCAGTTCACAGGTTTAGTACAACAGCTACCTCAACATATAGATTTTTTAGATCTCTCAAGAAACTCTCTGTCAGGGCCTCTACCATTAACTTTGAATTTCGGATGGCCAATATTTAGTTTGTTTCTTTCTGACAACCACTTCTCAGGCACTATCCCGGCATCGTTATGCCAAATGAAGTTCCTTAATTTTCTTGATATTGGAAACAATATGATAACAGGTCAGTTCCCTCGATGTTCAGAAAATGTAGCATCAGGATCAAGGATGGTCCCACCTAACACAGCCTCTCCGGAAAGTGATTCAAGCTCTCACATGCGATTGTCTATGTCAATTGGAACTTTGAGGCTTGACAACAATAGCCTCTCGGATGAATTCCCTTTGTTATTACAGAATTGCCCCGGACTAACTTTTATTGATCTTGGGCAAAATAAGTTTTTTGGAAGTATACCAACATGGATTGGGCAGAAATTACCACAACTGAAATATCTGCGCCTCAGGTCCAACATGTTTTCTGGATATATACCTGCCCAGCTTAGTGAACTTCGTCATCTCCAATATTTGGACCTAGCACACAACAATTTCTCAGGTAGTATACCTCAGTCCCTGCTAAACATGGATGGTGTGACCAAAACCACAAAAATAGCAACTCTGGATAACCCGTCCGTCACTTCCAGCGGCATGTCTATAGTAGATGATTATGATGGTCTAAATGACCCCCCAGGTGCCGGTGGACATGGGTTTTATTTCATTAAGAGCATATTTGTAGTCACAAAAGGGCAAGGGCACGAATATATCGGTCCAATCATATACATGGTGAGTCTCGATTTGTCCTGCAATAATTTAACTGGAGATATCCCCAAAAGCACAGGTCCTGCATCAGGTTTGGTGAGCATGAATCTGTCCCTGAACCACTTGACTGGAAAAATCCCAGAGAGCATTGGCTCCATGCACTCACTGGAATCACTTGACCTCTCCAGCAACCAGCTCTCAGGTGAAATCCCTTCAAGCCTGTCCGATCTAACATTGCTAAGCTACCTGAACTTGTCCTACAACGACTTATCAGGAAGGATACCGTCAGGGCACCAACTCGACACACTCAACCCTGATGATCCCGCCTCCATGTACATTGGCAACGCTGGACTCTGCGGGCCTCCTCTCCGGAAGACTTGTCCAGGAAACCATACGGCGGAAAGCCACCCCACGGCGAGCAAAGAAGGATCCGAGACAATTCCCTTCTGTTTCGGACTAAGTGTCGGCTTCGTAGTTGGCCTTTGGGTAGTGTTCTGCTCCCTTCTGTTCAAGAAAACATGGAGGGTCTCCTATTTCCTGTTCTTTGATGAGGCTTATGATAAAATGTATGTATTTGTGGTTGTGAATTGGGCGAGGATGAGGCAGAAGGCGACCACCGCAGATTGAGCAGGTTTAAGTGCAACCAGTGGCACTACTATCCAGTTCAGTGCACTATATCCAACAAGTGTCGAGGTTGTGATTTGTGGAGATAAATGCAGTAAGCTGCTACTACTGAATTACTTGTTCATGTAATCAAACAATGTTGTTACAGACTCGTGTTGCATTCCTGATGCTTCTTATGTGTAGTAGTAGCCTATTTACCAGTCTGTACTCTGCAATTGTATTAGTGGCCAACAAAGAGAGCATAAATATATGTGGGGATTATTGCAGCCTGTGATTTGTGAGTGCTAGAAAAATACCTTGAGCAGAAGCAGAGTGGAGGCCCGGTCAGGAACCCTAGCTCGGGAGGCGAGTAGACGGAAACCGGTGGTGGCGACGGCGACGGAGGCGAGCCTGGGGTAGCCGACGAATCGCCGGCCGCGCCTTGCCCCGCCCAGCCCGCGCGCATCACGTGGACGGCCGCCCTCCAGAGCTCCGCGTAGACCGTAGGGTACGGGGTGGCCCGGAGGGAACGAGCTCAATCGCCTCCGTGGACCGCCGTGCCGTTGCCGTTGCCGGCCCCGGTGGCAGATGCCGCTGCGGCTACAGCCGTGTGGCCCGTGTGTGCGTGTCAGCGTGTCAGTGATGGGGCCACACAAGTCAAAGAGCACAACTTACAAAGAAGGACATCCAAAATTGTGGAAGACGAAAAAAGCGGAGTTCACGACAGCTGAGCTGCGGGAAACTGCGGGGCCAGAGCTCACCGGCTGCGCGGTGCTAGCTGCTGATGGCACTAGGGTGGTGCTGCTGGCTTGGAACCCGCTGGTTTTCGCCGTCGACCGAGTCTCCGTCTCGGAGTTCGGCATCACGGCGCGCATCCAGGCGCTTTCCGGGGGCTCGCCGTGGTGGCTCACCACTGTCTACGGGCCGACTTGCGACGCGGCAAAGCTCCGGTTCCTGGGCGAGCTAGCTAGGCTGCGTGCCGCGACGCAAGGACCGTGGCTGATCATCGGAGATTTCAACCTCATTTATGAGGAAGGGACAAGAGCAGCTCTAACCTTAACCATGGACTCATGGCACGGTTTCGAGACGCCCTGAACGCAAGTGAGCTCAAAGAGCTGAAGTTGACTGGCCGTCGCTTTACTTGGTCAAACGAGCAAGCTAGGCCGGTGTTGGTACGGCTGGATCGTGCCTTCTGCGACAACGACTGGGACCTCGCCTTTCGGGGTGCACGGCTACAGCCGCTTGCCACTGCAATGTCGGATCACTGCCCCTTGTTGCTCACTTGCGAGCCGCCGGTAAGACGGCCGCCTGGATTCCGTTTCGAGGCCTTCTGGCCGCACATGCAAGGGTTCAGCGAGGTGGTGGCCGCGGCCTGGAACGAGCCATGCCCGGTCATAGATGCTTTTGGACGGCTCGCCCTCAAGCTGCGGCGGACATCCATTGCACTGAAGAAGTGGCACCGCTCCCACATTGGTGATAAGCGCATGCAGCTACTCATTGGTGATATTTGGAACTAGCCTCAGAGTGATTGAGGAAGTTAAGTCCTTTTTATCTCAGAGCTTTGAGATGAAGGACCTTGGACTGGCTGATGTTATCTTGAACATTAAGCTATTGAGAGATGATGAGGGTGGGATTACACTTTTGCAATCCCATTATGTTGAGAAGGTGTTGAGTCGTTTTGGATATTCGGACTGCAAACCATCTCAAACACCATATGATCCTAGTGTGCCGATTCGTAAGTTCGAAGGCATACCTAAAGATCAATTGAGATACTCTCAAATTATTGGTTCACTCATGTATCTAGCGAGCGCAACGAGGCCTGACATCGCGTTTGCTGTGAGCAAACTAAGCCGGTTTGTTTCCAAACCAGGTGATGTACATTGGCATGCTATTGAAAGAGTCATGCGCTATCTGAAAGGTACTATGAACTATGGACTTCACTATACCGGATACCCATCGGTACTTGAAGGGTATAGTGATGCGAATTGGATCTCTGATGCTGATGAGATGAAAGCCACAACTGGGTATGTGTTTACTCTTGGAGGTGGTGCTGTTTCCTGGAAGTCTTGCAAGCAAACGATCTTAACGAGATCGACAATGGAAGCAGAATTAACAGCATTAGACACATCTGGTGGCGAAGCAGAATGGATTCGAGATCTTTTGATGGACTTGCCAGTGGTTGAGAAGCCGGTTCCGGCCATCCTTATGAACTGTGACAATCAAACAGTTATTGTCAAGGTGAAGAGTTCAAAGGACAACATGAAGTCCAACAAACACATAAGAATGAGATTGAAAGCTGTCAGAAAATTGAGAAACTCCGGAGTAATAGCGTTGGATTATGTCCAAACGGCTAAGAATCTGGCAGATCCCTTTACTAAAGGGCTATCACGTGTTGTGATAGATGGTGCATCGAGGGAGATGGGTATGAGACCCACATGAGTTGCCATGGTAGTAACCCAACCTATGTGATCGGAGATCCCGTGAAGTAGGACCTGGGAAAACAAGCCAGTGGTGAACCGAGGAAAGTAAATTTACTAACCCACTCCGTTGGAGATGCAATACTCTCGAGAAAACTGTATGGTAGGATGACTACTGTCTTAATGTGTTCCAAGGCTTATATATATATATAAGCAAGATGCTGTCCTACAGAGCGATCTTCGGAGGAACACACCTATGTGAGTCTGACTGCTGGTCACAGTCTATGAGATTGGGGTGATCTCTAGTAAACTCACGAATAGGCCAGGAGTGTGACTAATATGCTCCACCCGAGGGGTCAGCCTTCGGCAGTCCAGTACTAGTAAGATCTGTGGTGAAACTTCTTTACGCCAAACTGACAATTCAAGGCATAGTCCATTGTTCAGTTGTGAAGGAGTGTAGCTACTTGCTCTAGGTGAAGTTCAACCTTAACCGGTCTTCACTGAAATACTGGTATATCAAAACAGTGTTTGGAACAAAGGACAACACAATGGGTCTTCGGGATCTGGTGGGGGATTGTTGAAATCTGCCCATGGGCCTTTGGCCCATATAGAATTTCAGATTAATCCCTAAGGCCCATGTGTATGTGAGAGGTGGTGGGAAGTTTAGTCCCACCTTGCTAGTGGAGAGGGAGTTGGAGTGGTTTATAAGGGATTCTCTTTCATATGCTATTGGAGGATGAGAAGAGAAGAGGCCCTCGCGCGCTCCTCCTCCTCCGCCGCCCGCCCCGCCTCGTCACGCCGCGCCGCGCCGCGCCGCGGGTTGCGGGATTGAGCCGAGCCGAGCCGAGCTCAACGCGCATCAACTCTGCCCACCGTTCCTTTGCTGCTGCTGCCACCGGTGATCCCATCCCGTCTGCTGCGTACACGGTCGACGGGAGAGCAGGCCTCCGAAACCCCGCCTCTCCGGATCCTGTACGGGAGAGGGGCGATTAGGTTTTTGGGGAGCGACTACGCGACTGCTCGTCTACGTCCGCGTCGCCATCATCATCGTCATGTCTACCGCTGCCGAGGATGCTGCTGCTGCCGCCGCCGCTGCGGCTTCTGCCTGGCCTATTGGAGGGTATAACTCGCTTATCCCGCTCCTTCTGATTTCTGTTTTAGCCATGCTAGCGTTATACGTACATGTGTCTACTGTTAGCGTAGTATGTGCTTGCATGATTGAATATCAGCATGTTCTTAATACTGTCAATGCCATGTTAGTGATTTATTCCTGGATTAAATTAATCGAAAAATTGCCTACTTATTCAGCACGGAGTTCATCGAGAGGTTACCGAAATGTTCATGGAGTCAGTTGCAGGAGCTGCATCTGGGCCACAATAACATAACTGGCTCGTTGTCAGACTGGATCAGCCACATGACTAGCTTGAGTACTCTTGATCTCAGTTTCAACAAGCTTACAGGACCTCTGACCACTGAGATAGGCATGCTTTCTAACCTGATTTATCTGAACATAGGATACAGTCAGATGGATGGTCTCATCACTCAAGAGCACTTCTCCAAGCTTACAGAGTTGCAGGAGCTGCACTTATCTGGAAATTCCTTTACCATGGAGCTGAACTCTGACTGGATCCCTCCAAGGAGATTGCTCACACTAGGATTAAGATCATGCTATCTTGGGCCGAGATTTCCTCAGTGGCTCAAATCACAGAAGAATGTCTCCTCCCTTTTTATGTCCAATGCCAGCATAGCTGATACCATGCCTGATTGGTTTTGGACTGTATTTAGAAAGGCTGACGTTTTGGACCTCTCAAACAATAACATCAGTGGCACATTACCAGCTACTCTTGGACAGATGGACGCCACTTTCTTAGATCTAAGCTCGAATCAATTCATTGGTCCGGTAGAAGAGCTGCCTCAGAATATAATGACTTTAGATCTCTCAAGAAACTCCTTGTCAGGGGCTCTGCCATTAAATGTCAGATGGCCATTATTCATAGACAGATTGCTTCTATTTGACAACCATTTCACGGGCACTATCCCGGCATCGTTATGCCAAATGAAGTCACTAACATTGCTTGACATTAGAAACAATATGATAACAGGTCCGTTCCCTCGATGTTCAGAAAATGTGGTGTCAAGTTCAGGAACGGTGCCACCTAACACAGCCTCTCTGGATAGTGATTCAAGCTCTGAGATATCATTGTCGATGTCAATTCAAACTCTGAGGCTCAACAACAATAGCCTCTCTGATGAATTCCCTTTGATATTACAGAATTGCCCAGAACTAACTTTTATTGATCTTGGGAAAAATAGGTTTTTTGGAAGTATACCACCTTGGATTGGAGAGAAATTACCACAGCTGAAATATCTGAGCCTCAGGTCCAACATGTTTTCTGGCTATATACCTACCCAGCTTAGAGGACTTCGATATCTCCAATATTTGGACCTAGCACACAACAACTTCTCAGGTACTATACCTCGATCCCTGCTAAACATGGATGGCGTGACCAAGACCACAGAATTAGCAGCTCGGGATTACCCATCCAGCACTTCCAGCGACATGGTAACAGTAGATGATGGCATTACTGTAGTAGATGACCCCCAAGAACCTGGTGGTGGATATGAGTATGCTATGATTGCTAGCATATTTGTAGTCACAAAAGGGCAAGGGCGCGAATATATTGGTCGATTCATAGACATAGTGAGTCTTGATTTATCCTGCAATCATTTAACTGGAAATATCCCTGAAAGCATAGGTCCTGCAGCAGGTTTAGTGAATATGAATCTGTCTTTGAACCACTTGACCGGAAAAATCCCAGAGAACATTGGCTCCATGCACTCACTGGAATCACTTGACCTCTCCAGCAACCAGCTTTCTGGTGAAATCCCTCCGGGCCTATCGGATCCATCATCACTAAGCTATCTGAACTTGTCCTTCAACGACCTATCAGGGAGGATACCGTCGGGTCACCAGCTCGACACACTCAACCCTTCCGACCCCGCATCCATGTACATTAGCAACGCTGGCCTCTGCGGACCTCCTCTTCAGAAGAGCTGTCCGGGAAACCACACAGCAGAAAACCACTTTACAGCGAGCGAAGAAGGATCTGCAGCAATGCCCTTCAGCTTCGGGCTAAGTTTGGGTTTCGTGGTTGGCCTCTGGGTGGTGTTCTGCTCTCTTCTATTCAAGAAAACATGGAGGGCCTCCTATTTCCGGCTATTCGATGAGGTTTGTGATAAAACGTATGTGCTTGTGGTTGTGAATTGGGCGAGAATGACGGGGAAGCCAACCACCACAGATTGAGCAGGTTTAACCGCAACCAGTGGTATCAGTATCCAGAACACCTGGCGACTACACTCACTAGAATTTCGGTCATTCAATTGCCTAGGATCCCATCCTCTATAACAGTGTCATATTTACTCGTTGAATTTCACTATGTATAGCTCATTAACTTTTTTGTTACTGACAACCTTAACCACCAGCGCCCAACCACCCAAGACCCAAAAAAATCCAATCAATGCATGCGCGCCTCCCACTCGTTTGTTCTCCCCACCAACCCTTCTTCCCAGGACGCCAGTTCTTTCCCATAAATCCTCTCCCCGAATCCGCTAGTGCAAGTCCTGCACCTTCTCCCCCAATCTTCTGCAACACTTGTTCGTCATGTTCCAAGCGTGGAATAAAAAGAGGAACTAGGAAGACTATGTCCATGTTGATCGTCATCCGAGCTTGCAGGGTCTTGCACGGCCATGGCCAGCTACACCACGTCCGTCCTGGCTGCTGACACCAAGCCATTAAACTGTATTAATTGCATGCATCCCTGAAGGGAGAATGCACAAGGGAAGATTCCAAAATCTGTAAGAGAGGCTCCTGAAGCGGATGATTGAATAGGGAGACGGAAGCTCAAGCAGGAGGGAGGTATTTAAATTATTAATTACCTATTTTCAGTGTGCGATGATCTTTGGGCCGTTTTCATTTTTGGCTCCGTTGTTTTTTGTCTTGGTGTGCTACGTGCAATTCACTTCCAAATCCTATTTGCTGCATTAAGGGCATCTTCAAAGGAGACCCTTAAAGCTCCGAAATATGTTCGGATTGTGGTGTCCGGGTCCTTTGTGTCAACTTTTGTCATTCAATGGGAACCCCCATCGGCCCGCGAAGTGGTCCGGACGTCCGTTTTCGTCAAATCCGAGACAAACTTGGGAGCTATGCCGAAATCCGGACACACAACTGACCAGCCAAAAGCCCCCACGTGCTCCTCCTCTACTCCTCTCCTCCACATGCATTGTCCCCCTCTACTCTCTCTCTCCTCCCAACCGGACCAATAAGGATTACTTTGTGAATAGCATTGGATGGCTCTCTCCGGCATCATGTCTGCAGACCACGTCCGGACATAAAAACAGACATTTGTTGTGTTCATCTGCGGGTCAGCGTTGGAGATGCCCTAAGCGGCAAACAACGGGAGCTCCTGTCAAACATGCTCGCTTCGTATTGGGCCGGCCCATATAGCCAGCGATGTTTTGTAGCGAAACGACCCATCGTAGAGAGTTGGTTTACTATAGCGACCCACATTGTAGGTTGTCGGGTTGCTATGCCACCATCTTTTAATCGTTTTATTTCAATCAAACTTTTTTTCTGGAAAAAAGAATATTTTTAAACATGATAATTTTTTTGAATTTGTGAGCAAATTTTGTAAATGTGCACATTTTTTGAAATTGCAAAAAAATTGAAAATGTGAACATTTTTTTTAAATTTCTAAACATTTTTTAATATACAAAACATTTTTCGAATTTCTGACCAAAATTTGAGAACATGACTTTTATTTATAATTCCGAACAACTTTTTAAAAATGTGAACACTTTTTCTAATCACAGAGCATTTTATATGACCATTTTTTGAATTTCGAACAAATTTGAAAACAGGAATTTTTTAACATCCTGAACAATGTTTGAAAATATGAACATTTTCTAAATTTGCGGAAAAATGCAAAACACATTTTGAATTTATGAACACAATTTTGAAAACAGAAACAATTTGAAATTTGGTTATTAAAAAAACGAGAATAAACAGAAAAAGAAAACTAAAAACTTAAAAATAATAAAGAAAACCAGCTAAACCCAAAAAGAAACAACCCGAAAGAAAGAAAAAACGATTCAGGAACCTTCCAGAAAGTGAGAGCAACTAACTAAGGAGCGCTCCTTCGGAGGCTCCCCAACGATCATTTGGGGTGGGCTGAGAGCGCGCCGCGCGTTCTCAGCCACCGACATGTGTCTCTCGCTTCCAGTTTTTTCGACAAGTTGGCTTCCGGTTCGATTTTTCGTCCGGTTTTTTTCGTGAAATAAAAAGTTCGTCAAAACCTATCAACATGGGATCTAGTTTTGAAGATCTCGACGCGAGGAATCTAACGGTGAAAACGGTTCGAGATTTGTATGCACGGTTTAAGAGATAAAACGTTTTGAATAAACTGATCTACGAAAAGAGGGAAAACTCCCAGGTTGCGACAAGTGGCGCGCATGCAGTGCGCCACTTGTCACAACCTAAGGAGGTGGGAGTGATCTTTGGAAGAAGTACTCCTTAATTAGTGATTTCGCCAGAAAGTTGTCTCAACCGGGTACCATGGTCACCTGCGCTAGTTATAAAAGGGCCGGCCCATCGACTCGCTCGCTCCCTCGAGTTTTTTTGGTTTTCTGTACTTGTTTTCATTTCATTTTCTTTTGCCTTCTCTGGTTCTCCTTTTCTTTTCACAACTTCAAAAAATGTTCAAACACTTCAAAAAACGTTTGCATTTTCATATTTTTTTTGAGAATTTCTAAAAATCATGTTTAAAAGACATGTTAGTGATTAAAAGTTGTTCACATTTTGTAAAAAGTCTTGGAATTTCAATAATTGTTCACATTTTATAAAAATGTTAGGAATTTTAAAAATTGTTTGTTTTTTCGAAAATATGTTGATAATTTTTTTTTTCATAATTTCATGAAAAATTCAAATTTTCAATAAATGTTCATGTTTTCAGTAATTGTTTAAAATATTCATTCTTTAAAAAAAGTTCGAATATTGAAAAAATGTTCTCAAAATAATATTTACTTTTAAATATATATTTATTCATGATTTTCAAAAAAAGGAATGAAAAAGCTACAGTACCTACCAGCTTGTGATACAGTAACCTAGCCGAAAACAGTATACCTTCACTACAGTACGCCAAAGTACATGTGACGGCCCGGTGGGGTTGCCCTATGCGTCCGGCCACCTGTTTAACGTGACGTAATTTTTAATGAATATTTTTGTAGTTTGCGAAAAAATCAATTCGTGAACACTTTTTGCATGGTAAAATAGTTTTTAAATTTGTGAACATTTTTCAACTTTCCGAACACTTTTTGAAATCACCAATGTTTTTTTTTTCAAAATCCTATTTGTTTTTGAAATTGTGAATATTTTTCAAATTCCCAAATATTTTTTGAAAATCCGTGAACATTTTTTAAGTACGTATACATTTTTTTGTCCTAGTATGAATTGATGAATGAACCTCTTGAGTTGCTCATGGTAGTAAAAAACAGTATTCAGTTGCATATCCATCACTAGACATGCAACTGCACACGTTGTAACCCGTCTGCAACTACAAAGTGTACAATGTGAGTGCAATTGAAAAGGGGATGTCAGTCGGTTGCATGTCTGCCACTCACATGCAACTCCATGCACCGTAGGCTGCCTACAACTGCACACGACACACATACTGTATAAACTGCAAAGGGTACAACGCGACTCCAACTAGGGAGAGATGTGGGGCACATGCCGTGTGGTGCTACTGGAAGGGCCCGAGGAGGGTGACATTGCATATCCTTTTCTTTTGTGTCCTTTTGTTGTCTCACCGCACGAGAACAACATATTAAGACTATTCATTCCAGGGGAAAATGTTTTTTACCCCAAGAGATTTTGAAAAAACGCGGCAGTTACATCTCCACCATTAGACATGCAACTCCATGCATCTTAACCCGCCTGCAACTACACATGGCACACATACCACGCAATTGCAAGGGCACCCGGCGAATTCAAATGTGAAGGATGTTGGCAGTTGCATCTGCACAACACGTGTTATAATCCGTTTGCAATTACATGTCTACCACTTGACATGCAACTACACACATTGTAACCCGCATGTAGCTGCACACAACACACATACCACACATGCAATTGCAATTCCATTTGTTATCCCACCACACGAGACCAACATGCTAGGATGACTCATTCCTAGTGCAAAATGTCTTTATTGTCCTTGGGGATTTTCCAAAAACAAACCACGGGTAGTTTCATGTCCACCATTCGACATGCAGCAACATGTAGCGTAACTCATACCATGCAATTGTAAGGGGTAAAACACGACTGCAACTGAGGTGGGGATGTGGAGGTGTGTTGTATGGTGCTAGTGGTGGGCGAGCGGTGGAGTTGCATTCATTTTTATTTTTTTGCTCCACCATATGAGAACAACATACTAAGACGAGCCTTGCTTTTTTTTTTCTATTTCATTTTTTTATTTCATGGTTACTTTTAGAGCTCATCAAACATTTTCTGAAATATGGGAACATCTTGAAATTCGTGAATAGATTTTTACATCCGTGGACAATTTTTAAATTCATGAACATTTTCTGATTGATGAACACTTTTAAATCCATGAACTTTTTTCTTTCAAATTTGTGAACATTTTTGCCATATTCATGTACAATTTTAATTTTCACAAATATTTTTAGATCCACAAAAAATTTCAAATTCGCAAGCATTTTTGTAGATTTATTTTTTTTCAAAGTTCTTGAACATTTTTCTTTCATTTTTTCTGATTTTTTAACTTATGAACGCTTTTGACATTCACGAACTTTCTTTATAGTTCATGTACATTTCAAAATCAACAAGCATTTATAAAAAATTGTATTTTTATTTCTTTTCATATAGTTCATGTTTATCACTTACGGTTGTCCCTATCACGATCATCCATCCATTTTTCATCTGTATGTAGAAGGTTTACAAATTTCTTCTGAATCGTAAAGTACATGGAAGCTAGCTAGCTACCCGGCAATCGTATATGCATGCGCACAACTCAGTACCGTAGTTGTTTATATATGCACACAGAAACGCTTCATTCGTTTTGTGCCATATCGTCGAAACCTGGAAATGGGTCGACACGTGGGTAGGAGCTCCCACGAATAACACAACGACAACTGACAAGCAAAAAAACAGTTGAGAGAAGGGAAAATGGGACCAACAACCAGAAAAAACAGGGGACACAACAAGATAACACGTCTCCAGTTATTTCACACTTGGTTTTTTTTTGAGGGGTAATTTCACACTTGTTATTCGCTTACGATTCACTTGTCCTGATGAGGGAAGATATAGAAAATGCTACCACTTTGAGGATAATTTCGGATGAGCGAGAAAATATGTTCAATTTTTTCAGCCGAATACCAATGTGGGTCTAACCTCTATGATAGGGGTGGTGCGAGTTGATTGCTTTCAAACATTTTATAGAAAGGATATTGAAAATTGTCAATGGGTGGACGGAAAGAACGCTATCTTATGGTGATAAGGAAGCATTGAAAGCGGTGGCCCAAACCATCCCAACGTATGCATGAGCGTGTTTAAATTTCCCCAGAAAATATGCAAGGGGATCACTGATGCAATTTCACATTACTGGTGTGCTGATGAGGAAAACCAACGTAGAATGCACCTGGTATACATGCACTGGCACTGAACTTCGTCCGAGCCACTTCAAAATCAATCTCTAGTCCTTGGTTGACTCATGGCATAGGGCTTTGGCGAGCAATAAAGTTTGTCATTTTCAACTGACGAGTTCTCAAGATCATGTGGTGCTGTCCTGCAGCAGGTTTCATGAACATGAATCTGTCGATGAACCACTTGACCATAAAAATCCCAGACATCATTGGCTCCATGCACTAATTGGAATCACTTGACCTCTCCAGCAACCAACTCTCTGGTGAAATCCTTTATCCAATCTAACATCACTAAGCTATTTGAATTTGTCCTGCAATAACTTATCAGGAAGGATACCACCAGGGCAAAAGGTGCGGCGGCCTAGGGCTATCTCAAATAAGGGCCCAATACATCTAATGCCTATAAATTACAAAAAATATGATTATATAACATAACACTATTACGGGGTGCACAGGGGGCATTTGCCCCCCCCCCCCCCACCCCCGTCGACGCACTTCACCATGTTGTATTTATTCAATAGTCATTTACGATAGAGCACATGTATCTTATTATTGTTATTTGCATCATATAATCACATATGCAGGATGTATTAAGATTTTATTTGCTAATTAAATTATAGTTTTGATGTTTATGCCTTTTGTGATAATTTTCATGATATGTAATATATACTGATGAAAGCATTTATTTTACTCTATTATAGTTGTTAGATCCATTGTACTTCATATGCATTAAGGCCTCCATAATGCTAGGGCCGGCCCTGATATGGGGATTTGACGATTTGTACCTTCTCAGATGTGCGTGTATTGTCGGCGGATCCTATTTGGCGCTTAAGCGCCCGTTTGCGAACGGGCGCCTGCAGGCGTTTCTAATTGGGCTCGGCCCATCTTGCTTTTTTTTTCCGTCCGATATCTGCTCTAGCCACCTCAACTGCCTCACCTCATGTGGTCTTCTACACTCTTTTCTTCTTATGTCTTTTTCATTTTCTTTTACTTTTTTCGTTTTTCCTTTTTATCCGGAACGGTTTTGCTCGGTTTTTTATTTATTTTTTGTTTTGCTCATTTAAATGAACTTTTTTCACAATCGATGAACTTTTTACAAAATCAATGAACTTTTTTTCAAAATCGATGAACTTTTTTCAAATTTGATGAACTTTTTTCAAAATCGATGAACTTTTTTTGAATTCGATGAACTTTTTTCCAAAATTGATGAACTTTTTTCGAATCGATGAACTTTTTTCAAATCGATGAACTTTTTTCCAAATTCGATGTACTTTATTTTCAAATTTGTGAACTTTTCTACAAAACCGATGAACTTTTTTTGAATTCCATGAACTTTTTTAAAATTTTGAACTATTTTTACATATTGGTGAACTTTTTTATAGCAACTCTATGCTTTTTTTCAGTTTTACGTTTTTCTTTTTCTCAAATGATTTATATGGGTCCAAAATATATGTTAAAGTTTTGTACTAAAAGAAGATCACTGTTTTCGGATTATGGACAACTAAGTGATCTTGGTCTAGTGGTTGTCGCATCAATTCCTCAGCTGACCCATGTTGGTTTGAATCCCAGGTCGCCCATTTATTAGCTTCTTTTCTCCTCTTCCCGTCTGTTTTTTTAGCAGGTTGCTGGACAGGTCCATTAGGCGTCGCGTGCGGGCGCCAGTTGCGCTTAGCGGCGCTGAAAGCGCCGAATAGGACCTCCCTGTATTGTCCACTTGTGACTGTATCAATGGTGAATGAGATTATGTATACATATATGTGGGGATTGTAGCCAGTTTATTTTTTAGTGATTAAAGAAAGACCTGGTATATGTTTAGCAGTAGAAGCAGAGTGGGGGCTGACTCAGCAGCCCTATCTCAGGGAGACGAGCGAGTCGCCGGGGACCAGTGGCGGCGACGGCAAGTGGCGGACCTGGGGGAGCCAACGAGTCGCTGGCCACACTCCATTCTGTCTGGCCCCACCTGCGCGCATCATTTGGACGACCTCCAGAACTCCGCATAGGGGACGGGACGGCACACGAACACCATGGCTTGGCTTGGAGCATGTGAGCCGGCCTCCGCTTATTCATGCCGTCGGCACTGGCAGCACACGGTGGCCTCGCCGTCTCATCGTCTGGGTCACCGTGGCTATAGCCATGTGGCTCCTGTGTGTTTTTTGTGGGGATTAAATATTAACTTGAATGTTTTTTTTTCACATTGCAAATATCGACTCTGTTAACTCGGTTGTTTTCTCAATTTTGTGTTCCTTTGGGTTGGCTTTGGGACACATGTCAGCAAAATGTTACTCCCTCCATTCCAATTCTAAGTTTGCCATAAGTCAAACTTATATAAATTTGACCAACTTTATAGAAAATTTATTAATATCTACAACATCATATATATATGAATGGGGATTTTATATACATGGTTCTTGGCGCACCTATTAAATCATTTTAAATTTAAAAACATTTAGAAAATCATGTAAGTCTGAAACTTTTTTCCGACGAACATTTAAAAGGATAGACCTGTATATATAACAAAAGGCACACCACTTTGGTATGGCCAGGGAATTTTAGGCTTTATAGAATACAAATATATGAGACTTAATGAGGAGGCCAACACGGCAGCAATAAAGGAAGAGAACGACGTTGCAAAGACCGAGCTCCATGGAGCTCGTTTTTTCAAAAATAAAATATTTAGTAGTTTCAAAAAATGTCAAAAAAAATTATACAAATACATATGCATATTCTTCAAGTATGTAAAAAGTTTCATTGACTAATTTGATTATTTGCATGCGACACAAAAAAGACAAATATCTGGTCTAAATACAACAAAGAAAAAGCTCATTTTAATATGTGTATTTGTCTTTTTTTGTGTACATCGCATATGAATATATATGTTCATGAAATTTTGTACATGTATACTTCTTTTCAGACTTTTTTGAGGTGTGGAAAAAGTATTTTTGCTGAAAAATAAATAAAGAGCTCAATGGAGCTCGGTCTCTGCACGCACTATTCGAGGAATCCTTGAATGTTCTGGTCCAGCTTGCGAGGTTCGGCACCTGTCCTCTAAAGGTGTCCATTGTTTCTCTCCTTTCATTTTTTTTAAAAACTTCCATGAACATGGGCCTGTCCCAAGACCTCTTGGCTGGGTTAAGAGCTGGTAGGGGAGGGAAGCTCCTATTCCGTGCTGTACGCGCTACGAACCAGGAGCGCGCACCCCCCAGCTCCCCTCTTGGGCCGGCCCATGTGCGGGGCGGGAAGCACCTTGTGTTTTTTTGCTTTTCTCTGTTTTAACTTTTTTCCTTTTTAAAAATAATCCGGGATTTCAAAAAAAAGTTGCAAATTGTGAAATGCTCGTGAATTCTAAAATTGTTCATGATTTGAAAAAAAAATCTTTTTTTGATGAACAATTTTGATGAGAATTTTCTAATAATGACGAATATTGTTTTGTATTTGATGAATAAAATTTTCAACTTGATGAAAAAAAATTGTATCAAGAACATATTTTGGAAAAAATGGATCAACAAATTTTGAATATAACGACTTTTTTTTGAATTTGATGAACATTTTATGAAAATCAATGAATAAATTTGGAATTTGATGAACATTTTTGCAATTCGATGAACAAATTTTGAATTTTGATGAACATTTTTTAAATACGATGAACAAAAGTTGAATTTGATGAACATTTTTCGAATTGGTGAACATTTTTTCCATTGATGAACATTTTTTCAATTCGATGAACAAAAAAGTGTTCGTGAATTTAAAAGAAAATTCGCAAAAAGGTGAAAATTGAAAAAGTACGTAAGTTCAAAAAAATGTTCATGTATTTGAAAATTGTTCATGATTTCAATTTTTTTTTCATAATTTCAAAAAATGTTCACGAATTTGAAAAAAGATGTTTGCAAAATGAAAACGAAAAAAAATTAAAACAAAAAAGAAAGAGAAAAATTCATGAATTTAAAAGATTTCCGCGAATTGAAAAAACAAGAATAAAATAAGAAAAATAAAAATCAGGAAAAATAAAAGAAAAACGAAAGGAAAACATGAACAAAAAAGAAAAAGAAAAAAGAAAAAGGACAAAGATAGAAAAAAACCAAAAGAAAAAAAGAAACCAGAAAAACCGGGGTGAATCTCGAAAATGGTCCGGCTCTAGGGGAGCGCTCGCCTACAGCGCCAATTCAATCGGGCCGGACGCCCGGACCCAAAGTGCCGACGTGCAGCACAGCATACACACGGTACGTCACAGTATATCTGCATTTTTATCCTTTTTATATATTTTATTAATTTAATATTTCACAAAAGTATAAATACATATATATTTCAGAAACTAATTTACTTAATTTTTTAAAAAATATTGTGCATTTAGAAAATGTTCATGCAGTGTAAAAACAATTGTTGACGCCGCTTTTAAAAGATGTTGATAGCAATCAACAAATTGTTTCATGGCATTTAAAAAATGTTAGTGAAATTTTCAAGAACTGTTTACATAATGTAAAAAAATGGTTTGCATAACTCAAAAAACTGTTTCATGCCATTCAAAAAGAATATTCATCACATTTTTGTTAAAATGTTTATACAATGAAAAAGAATGTTCACGTTGTTTTATAAAAAGTATGGTTCATACTCCCTCTGTCCCAAAATAAGTATCGCTGGTTAGTACAACTTTGTACTAAATTCGTACTAAACCACCGACACTTATTTTGGAACGGAGGCAGTACCATTCAGAAATATATTCGTCGTTTCACAAAAAATAAAATTAGCCGTTCCAAGAATATGTCCATGATATTAAAAAAATGTTTATACAACATAAAACAAAGACCTCAGGATTTAAAATAATGTGTCATACCTTTCAAATAATGTTTGATGCGCATTTACAAATATTTAATATTTATTTGAAAATATGTTCAAATATGTATTTGAAAAAAAATTAATCATGTATGTGAGAAATGTTCAACGTGTATCGAAAACATGTTATGTCTATTTAAGAAAAATATACAATGTGTATTAAAAAATTCAACATGTATTTGAAAAAAAAAACAAAGAAATTCCAAGAAAACCAAAGAAAACTGATAAGAAAATCACAAAAGAAAAATAAAAAAACTCATGAAAATTTCTAAAATTGGTCCGAACCAATCCATAGAAGCTTCCTAAAACCAGTCTACTGGGCCGACCCACTAAGGCGAGCCATAGCCGAGCGCCAAGGGCGAGGCTCTGGGCCATTTGTGGGGAGCTAGTGTATTCCCAGTAGGGCCCAATATGACCGACTGAATGTGCAATCCACAAAGCAAACAGATCAACTCATTACCAATGTTGTAGTGTAGTCTTTTGAGCATGTTGCTGGGGTTGAGGCGATCAAAAAGGAGCAATCAGCCAAAAACTCTGACCTTCATAACTCATCTGGATTTCTAAATCCACCCAAAAGCCTGATGTGCCATGATATCACTGAAGTAAAAAGTATAGTACCTGCACGAGGTAAATTCCGTGGAGCCCCAACCATGGTGCAAAACATCACGCTCATAGGAGGAAGGAGAGACGTGCGAGGTGAGATGCTGCAAGTCACACACTTCCTCATGCGCTTGCATGGAAAGGGGTAGATGAAAGGCCCTGAGAGTGTGATGCCCAACAAATCCTTGATAGTGGTTTTCTTCATGCAGTGCAAACGAATACACTCGACGGGTAGTGTTCCATAGAAGATCATCTTGCCACAAGTCCTTCCGAAAGAGGGTCATGGATCCACACTTACATCAGTCTGGGGGATACCCTGTAACTGGGACAAAACTATGTCTTGCCATCAAAAGGATTCACATGGATTAGAATCATGTGGGACAGAATTGACACATAAATGGACCATATAAGCTCAACCCAGGGTAAATGCATTCTGTTGTAGAACATATGTAAATATTTCATGAGGAGAACCACTTTGAACTCGGAGACTAATCACACTGAGGCCCTCGTGATCTTTTGGACGGCGGACCAAAATCCATGCCACAAGAGAATTGCGCTCCCCCCTGACCAGTTCTTGGTCTACATAATCTAGAGTTGGATTTTGTCAAGGAGTTCCATTATTATTATTTTCTTTTTTTTGGGGGGGGGGGGGGGGGGGGGCTTGAGGGTAGAAGGGGCATAAATGGTCAGGGAAGTAATGATCGAGAACTTTCCTCCTTATGGCATCAATGACATACTGGATGAAAGTCGGCATTCAAACCGACAGACGAGAGGCATTAAATCCTGAATAGTCAGACGTGTGGTTCTGAGGGGGAGACAAGGATAAATGGCACTGAACCAATCCCACAACTGAAGATGGCTGCAATAATCTGACTCAAGTGGTCATTCACGTTTATAGGAACCAAACTAGACTTGTGGAAGTTGATACTAAGATCAACGATGCATAATTCGACCATATGTCTTTGGCCAGAGTCATCAGTTTATGGCTCGACCTCTCTAGCAACCAGCTCTCTGGCCAGAGTGGCCAGTGTATGCCGCATAATCCGAAAATATGTGTCTTGACGAGGGTAGGCTGGCATGCCAAGGATCGTGTCATCAGTGTATTGAATCATCGAATATTCCACTTGGCTAGGACATGGGAAGGGTAGTTGGACCCTGTCATGGTGAAAAGGATCATTGATTGCGAATTGTAATAGATTGCTTGTGAGGACAAATATCACAAGAGCCAATGGGTCTCCTTGATAGGACCTCTCCGACAGTGGAATTTACGCCCTGGATCCCCATTAAGAAGAACCGAAGATTTGATTGCCGGAGGAGAAGATGCAATGGATCCAACCAAGACACTTCACATTAAACCCCATGTTCCTCATGATCTCAAGCATCGCTGCGTGTTCAATGGTATAGAAAGCTTTAGCAAAAAAATCTCACGCTTTGAAGTTTGGCATTGGAATATATATTCAAAAGCCCATGCAAGACAATCTTGGATAGACCGACCCTTAAGAAACCCATAATGTTCAAGTCTTGAGTGTTCTACTCGCGTATGAAGTTTCACGAAGAAATGACTTCCATATTTTCTAGATGAAACAAGCAAAATTGCAACTTCAAAAAACTTGAATAGTAACTTTTAAATAGAACCAATTCTTTTCTTCACATGGAAGACCATGAAAGCCATTTCTTTGCGAAACTTTACACGTGAGTGGTCGTTGCAAAAAAGTTACATAATCGTTTGACTTTTTGTGTTTTAAAAATATTTTTTCAATGTGGGTGCGCCTAGAACCATATTTCATTGTGTATTTTTGATGAAATTACAAGTTATAATGAATCTAATGAAGCTAATTTGGTGTTGTACATGTTGGTATATTTTTCTACAAACTTGCTCAAACGTAAAGAAGTTTGACATAGGACAAACATAGAACTTCAAATTATTTTGGAACAGAGGGAGTACGTTCTTTCATGATGCAGAGGATCATATGTTCACTACTTAATTCCGAGCATGGAGGGCTCCTAGTGTCGACAAGTCTGAAAACGTCCTGACAAGAGTCACTGAAATTGACAAGAAAAACGATGATATAGCATACATAATATATTTATCTGGTCATGTAATTTCAAACAAAAATTGAAAATGCAAGTCTTTAGGCCAACCAAAGACAAATCTAACTATGAATGATACTTGTTCAAATTATGTTGTGAATTTAGCCCATTAATTTAACACTATTATCACTGAATTGAACCTTTTTTGTTCTCCCGCTACATGTTGATTTTTTATGACATAATATGTATTATTTTTGTAAAAAACAATTTTTTTATTGAGTTCTGAATAACCGTAAACAAACAAGTCACTAGGAAGGCCCAATTCTCAGTGAGGTGGAAAATATCAAAGTTTTTTTTGTTCGGCCGCTTTAATATTTTCTTTTATTATCACGTAGAATGTTTACAATAATTTTAATATTTTTCCCATCCAACATAGAAAGCACTAATTGAGATCCAAAAAAATCTAAAACAATTCAAAAAGAATTACTTCAATGTATGAGAAAAAACTTAGAACCTTGTGTCTTTTGCCGTTGCACTGACTACCCTCTCTATTTACGGCGTGCCATGTTGCACATGATCTCACATGTCTATTTTCTTGGATGTCTATTTTCGGTACATATTACCGGCGATATATACTACTTTTTTAATGCATATGTCAAGATATGTTTAATGTGTTGAGATATGAAGCACACAACTGATTGCTTGACCTGACGGTAGCGGTCAATACCATCTTCTTCTCCTCCCATGCATGGCCCCACCTGATATATATGTCATTTCTCCCCTATTTGGCGCTCTCCCTCGTTTTTTGTGTGCCAACAAGGAAGATAAATAGTTGAATGATGTTTCTTTCCAAGTTGATATTATATAACATATTCTTTTGTCGGAGATCCAAGTGGTTTAGCCAACTATGCATATCTTTACCATGAAAGGAGAATTGGTGGTGTTCGTTCATCCCACCTCATCATCCTCCCATGCATGGCCCCACCCGACAGAAACATCATCGCTCCTCTCGGGCCCTCTCCCTCGTCTCTCGTGGGCCAACAAGGAGATCGAAAGATCGCATGTCGTTGCTTTCCAAGTTGTTAGCATAATTTCTTATACTTTTGCGGGGGATCCAACTGGTTTAACCAACTATGCATATCTTCTTCATCAAAGGGGAGTTGGTGTGGGTTGTTCATCCATCTCATTCTCTTCACATCCATAGCCCCACTTGACAGATACACCCTCTCCCATGTTTCTAACTCTCTCCCTCGTCTCTGGTGGGCCAATTAGGATATCAAACCATTGCACACTCGTTCCTTCCAAGTTGTTAGTATCTCATATTCTTTTGCAGGAGACCCAAGGGGTTTAACCAATGATGCATATTCATGTAGGTTAACTAACTTGATTATAGTTCTTACAGGAAAATTATAAACGCATCCGCTAACAAATCCAACATGCGTAAACTAGTAAAGTACACCAACAATTTCCTTGTTTCTCCCAACAAGAAGAAAATTCTACAACATCTAGGCATATCAATCATGTCTCCATCCATAGTAACTAGAACTTGTGTTAAACCAGATGAATATGGCTCGGAAGTGTTAGACCTATACTAGAACTGCATGCGGAGCAATCTGAGAGTACTTGGAAGTGCTGGAAAGAATAGGCTCTAAGGTACTAAAGCTAACAAATGTGGATATGAAATACATAAAAGCTTGGAGGTACCATGAAAAATACTCTGCAGTTTCGGATGAGACTCTGTGAAAAAGGCAGTCTGCTTAGCAAAACTCTCACAGCTCACTGAGTTCCGTAGCATTGACCAACTGGTCCGAAGGTACCATGAAGGTGTAAATGTGGAGAATGTGAGAGATTAAAGTGGAATACTTAGAGAATGTTTAGCGAATTTAAAAGACTTCATCCCCAATTCTTTTGTATGTGTGCCTCATAGCAGTATGGTTCTCTTAATTAAGACTCAATGTAAATCCTAGAAAATTACAAACAGAGCCTTGGGCTACAACCATCTTGAAGAATAAAAGTAGGTCCCCCATTCATATTTCCACATAGAAATTGCACAAATCCTAAAATAAACTTAGTAGAATGTATTAGTCCTCTTAATTGTTCTGTCATTAATCACCAAAACACACAGGGCGCCTAGATGCAGTTTCATATGTCAATCTTACGAAGGCACCGGGGGACTCAGAGGTGAAGACAAAACTGATGTGGGAGAAGCGACATAACCGATGGAGGAAAGTTCATCGCCTGGTTAGAGATAGTTAGAGGGGGGTACGGCTGCGTGTTTACAATAAATCCATGATTTTGGATTGGCAGTTGATCTTTACTGGAAAATCCACTCTAAATTCCAAGCCGAATAGAAAGTGGATAAGGGTGATGCTTCTTACTAGAACCACATAACTGCATCTTTTTTCCCTTGAAACTAAACGGACAAGTTCGGCCTTTTATCTAATATTATTGGGCATTTGTGAACATTGTTTTCCCCTCAGACTGCTATACTAGTTATTATTGTAGGTAATCATATGAGATTTTCCTTGTTTGGCGCGATCCGAGTGTGGATTTGCCAGGAATTTTGTGGCTTTGATCTTTTGCACTCTCAAGAGAATGGTTATACGTTGTTTTGATTTAGCAAAAAACACTGGAACTCGCAAAGGAAACCGATTTTTTAAAGATTGTTTGCAATGAAATAATTAGTACAAGTGTTTCCAATTGGAGCCAATGGTAAAGCAGGGCATCATGGCCACTCTTGCACCCTTTCCGTTGTTGCCGAATGCGGGAGAAAGCATTTATCGTCATCACATGCTCCCAACCACTATCCATGTTGACGAGGTATCTAATCTACCTTTCCCGATTAATGGTCGAAGGCAACTGTATGCGCGGATTCAATGATGTTAGAGGATGGAGTAACAACCTTGGCAAAACAAGAGCCTAGGGGCTAGGTGAGGAGAGGGCGCAATAACGATATTTTTTTCCTCTTTGTTGTTTGTGGTATGTTGATTTCCATCAACGTACGAATTATTGACTGGGTATCAGCGAAAGAGAACTTTCGTTCTCTACACCATATGAGGTGCACACATCAACATTCATTACATAGGTCGAAAAGACATCAGAAAGTAACGATACATGCTTTTAGAACAAAAAACGTGACAAACCACATAAAATGTAACTAATACTACCACTTAGTCTCGTAGTAACCAACTATAGCTTCATGGCATTAGAAGCGCCACAGGCCAAGATATCAATAGCTAATACATTAGTATAGTATGCATACATTAATATATATTTTACAGTCAAACATTATGTTGCGTTGCGAGGCCATTATATAGGACAATGTCCTCGACTATCATGAGGGATTTTTGTGTGGGGGTAAAGGAGTTTTATTTCATAATCATAGGGTTATGGAGCGGCAAAAGTTCCCCGATACATGGTGGTCCTCTCTATAGCCATACTGCGGTACTACACTCGGTGCGACTGTACATTGCCAATCAATCTGCTACCCTATTTTGTTACCTTCTAAGCTTTTGAGTGATTTTAAACTCCCTATCTTCCATCAGTGACTGAATATATACTACTAGGTGGCCACACGCGGAGCGAGACAAGCCATCACCAGATAACATCGCCAACGCCTCAGAGAAATCTGGCTGGACCATGACCGGATCTACTAAATGATGGAAGGCAATTGCCATTCCCTGCATCGGTGCATGAATCTCTGCTCCAAGGGCACCATTGCAGTTGAAGAGAAACCGATAAGCAGCAACAATCTCACTGCCATCACGCCTCCTAAGTACCATAACAGCTGCAGCATTCCCATCCTGCTCTAGGAATGAACCCAAAAGAGCGACATGGTCGTCCGGCGGTGGCCATGGTTTTGCTGGGCTAGGTAATTTGGCCTCCTAGTTAGGTTCATACTCAAACATTGTCATCTTTCCCTTGATCATCTTGTTAGTGCTATAAGACCGCGACTGTATCAATGATTTCATGTAGCTACCCAGGTACGGCCGTTGCTTGAATGGGAGGAATCTCCTTTCCAAGTACCATATCTGTACGAAGCTGCGAGATACACCAAATAAGAATGATAACCACACAATAGACAGAATACCCGTGCCATGTTGATGAGGAAAAATTTCTTTATCCAAGATTACACATGTGTCATGTGCAACGATCACGCTCCGGAAACAAGAGATCACCTCTTTTTCCAGTGTCAATTTGCTCAAATGTGCTGGAAATACCTCTGCCCTTCTTGGCAGCCCTCGTACTCCAGCATTCAAGATGAAGTTGCTAACCTCAAGCGCCTTCTCAACCTCCCATTTGCTATATATGGAAGTGATCATCCTCATTTCTTGGGCCATTTGGACTACCAGGAATGACTTCATTTTCCAACATATCAACCCAAGTCTATACACTTGCCGGCGCAAACTCAAGACAGAGATGAAATGGCTTGTTCACAGAGCAAAGAGACAGGAATACAGTGGAATGGCGGGCTGGGTTAATGCTTTCAGATGATTCGGGCTTTTCCTACAGTACACGTTTTACCTAGTTCTTGTACTAGGGTCTGCTGTTGTTGTACTTAATCTTGTAGCTGTTTCTTTTCTATTCATGTATAGCTCTTTTACTTATTTTCGAGACATCTTTGTACCATTTATTTGAAAATTAATAAAAATACGCAGCAGAGTCCTGTTGTTTCCCTAAAAAAAAAATAACCACGTCATGCATATTATCCGGACACCTCGCCAGGACGTTTAGTAACCAGTCCTTGCCAGTGTCAATCAAGAGATTTCATAGCGAGCATCCAAACAGATGACATACGCTCCCAGAGTAGCTTTGCATGTCCACAAGCAACAAGAGCGTGGAAGCTCAGTTCAGCCTCGTCAACGTTTTGATAAATGCCCGTAAGACTTGGTTTGGTTCGTCGCACGAGCACCCACACCCGCCTTCCATGCCATAATTTTCATTTTTTGAGGTACCGCGGAATTCCATATGCAATGCCAAACCGGACGTACCCCATCGGGGTGGCAGCTAGACGCCCCACCCCTGCAAACAATTCATCATGTTTGCTCATGGCTAACCAATAGGCACTCTTTACCGTAAAACGTCAGCTCTTCTCCGAGAACCAAGCAAAATGTCCTGTAGGTACGGTTGCGTGGAGAAGTAATAATCTTCGCAATCTCCTACACATTGTTAGAAGGGAATAGAGGGAGAGGATTGGCGTAATGCGATGGATGTATTATTGAGCCTCGAGGGCGAGTATATATTGAGTACAAGACTTGGAGAGCAAGATGCCTCCTAGAGATAAGATGGAAACAATTCCTATCTAATCTCGGACAATCTCTAAATACCAAATATATCTCTAACATCCCCCCGCAGTCGTAGCGGTAGCGTTGCGAACAACAGGAGCGTCGCGGACGGTCAGACTGGAGAGAATAGCAGCCGACGGGCTGACATCCCCCCGCAGTCGCAGCGGGAGCGTCGTGGATGGTGTCGCGTAGCGGACGCGTGGACTGTAGAGGAAGCCGTCGAGTTGCTCAAGCGAGGTGATAGCCCTTTGTGTCGTTGTCGAGGTAGCCGAGAGCGTAAGGTGGTGTAGCCGTGGTCGAGGTAGCCGTGCGAAGAACGCCGTGGTCGATGTCGAGTCGGGGTGGCCGGTGTCGAGATAGTTGCCGTGGAGCCGCGGAAGAAGAGCGGCGGCGGCGGCGGCCTGAGGAGGCGGCGGCGGCGGCTAGGGAAGGAGCGCGGCGGCGGTGCTCGAAGTAGGCGAGAAAGAACCCGACAGCGTGACGAAGACCGGCGCGGACGGTGACGTTCCCGCGCCAAGGGAGGCGATGTGGCGCATATCACGTGGAAGTCGACGCGCGGGGACGGCGGAGTGGACCGCGCGCCGCGACGCTACGGCCCGAAGGGGCGACGCAGCGGCAACACGCGGGTCGGGGCGGCGGCGGGGAAGACCTCAGGGCGGTTGCAGGGACCGCGTGCCACGCTCGCTACGGCCCGACGGGGCGACGCAGCGGCAGCGCGAGGGTCGGCGCAGCCTCGGGGACGGCCTGGAGCGGACGGCCTCGGGGCGGCGGTTGACCGCGGGCCGCGGCACTACGGACCGAAGAGGCGACGCAGCGGCAGCGCGCGGGTTGGTGCAACCACGGGAACGGCCTCAGGGCAGCGGCGGGGACCATGTGCCGCGGTGCTACGGCCCGAAGGGGCGACGCAGTGGCGGCGCGGATCGGTGCAGCCACGAGGAGAACCACGGGGCGGCGGCGCTGCGGCCCGACGGGGCGACGCAACGGCAGCCCATTGCTCGATCGGTGGAGGGGCGCGCTGAACTCGGGAACAGGGCGGTGACGCCCGGCGCAGAGCGACGGGCGGGCAGATGCGCGGATGGTGGCCGTGACAGGCCACCGCGTTGCGCGAGGCCGCCCAGTCGGACAAAAGGCCGGGTGGTCGCGCCGGTGTCGGAGTAGAGGCGCGAGTCGACGGCGGCGGCGGGCGACGCAAACCGATCTTAGATCGGAAAACCAAAAAAGAAAAACGCCGATCAAGACGAACGGCGAGAGAGAAAAAACCCGGAGCAAGGGCTCGGAAAAAAGACTCTCTAGGGCAGCCGGTCAACACGACCGACGGACGAACCCTAGGTACGGGCGGCGCGGCCCCCGGCGGCGGTCATGGAGGTCGACCGCCCCGGGGGCGGCGCGCGGGGCGGAAGTGGCGGGCGGCGGCTAGGGTTTGGATCGGTTAGGCTGATACCATGTAGAGAGATAGTTTGGCAATACAATGATCGTTAGAAGGGAATAGAGGGAGAGGATTGGCGTAATGCGATGGATGTATTATTGAGCCTCGAGGGCGAGTATATATTGAGTACAAGACTTGAAGAGCAAGACGCCTCCTAGAGATAAGATGGAAACAATTCCTATCTAATCTCGGACAATCTCTAAATACCAAATATATCTCTAACACACATTCATCGGGCCAAAGTGATTATTCAAGTGTCACATGTTCAAGCCTCGTGTTCATTGAGGAAATCTGCGACCCCGTTATAACGGCAATTCTACTACGATCCATGGATCGCACAAGGTCCAAATGGGAGATCCATCCCCCACTCTCCAGATAAGTCTTTGCATGACAAGTTCCAGTCCTTGCTCAATTCCCCTCCAAACCACCGATGCATTGCCAAACAAAACTGTATCCAACAGATTCCCATGTGGGTACTACTTAGCACGTAGGACTCGTGCACACAACTCCAGGGGCATCTACTAACGCCCAAGCATGCTTTGCTAGTAATGCTTGGTTGAAGGCTTTCATGTCTCTGAATTCCATAGCACCTTTAGATTTTGGTAGCCATATTTTATACCAACTCAACCACGCCATTTACTTTTTTCCTTTCTCTACCCCCCCCACAAATTTTGCCGCGTGCTCCAAGTCAAATCAACACGCACCAATGCTGATAGACGGAACACACTCTCATAACAACATAGGTGGGCATAGCTTGAGCAACATATTTTATTAACAACTCCTTACTACCAGACGGCATATACTGACAACATATACTGTTCGCTCCAGTCCACTAATATTTTTTCTCAAATTCACATGCAAAGTCTCAAACCTTCCCTTATGCATTCTCCCTTCTGGCACCAGGAGACCCAAATATTTGGGTTCAGAAACATCCTGCGTAATTTCTAGAATATTCTTGACTTCCTCGGCCACTGCGGCCATATTGAGAAACGTAGTAGAAAACAAAAATAATATATGTTCTACGAATCAAATCCCAAGATCACTATGAAAATATAGATGAGATTGGATTAGATCATTACCGACTGGAGTGCATGCGGAAGTAGAGTTAGTGTAGATCAGTTGACGCAGATTCCCGCAGGTAGGATTTACAACATCCCAACCGCGAGATTTTTTTCCCTCGAATGTAAAACCAAAAGTACGATCTCTCTGCCGGTATCCACACGTGCCGCAGTAGTGGTTCAGCAGGGCTCCGCCGTCCAGAATGAAGAATCGCTGAGAAAACTAGAGGAAGAAGTATCTCAGCGGCGTCAATGAGCAATAGGGCAACCTCCAAAGGGTTTTGGTGTATTCTAGGGGTTGCCCCTTCCCCTGTATTTATATGCAGACGCCTGGGGTCGCAACTTGGGGAAGGGGCCTCCCCAAAGTCGGTTTAGATCATGTGGAGGAGTACTCCTCGAATTTAAGGTGGAAACGGCAGGATCCGTGACGTCTGGGGAAAATGCCGGGGACCATGGCGTTTTCCTTGCCCCCCAAGTAAGCCCTTGGTGGACCGACCTATGACCTTGTGGGCCTTGACACATGCCTAACCAAGGTAGTCGCGCACCAGGGACCCTATGGAATTATCCAAAAGGTTTCAGAACCTTCTGGACTCCTCCAGAAGTTTCCAGGACCTTCCCAGAACATTTCCAGGAACATCAGGAACACTTCCAGAATCATCCAAAACTCTTTTGGTGCCCATTCTCTCATTCTCCTTTATCCCCTAGGTTTCTAACAAACCTCTAGATGTTAAGTGTGTGACACTGTAGATTCGGTAAAATGTAGACATGACCCGGAATAGCTTCCGGTCAATGATCAATAGAGGAACCGTGGACATACATATTGACCCCTACACCCACACGAATAATTATCGAGTGAACCTGTTATTCTCATGTGCTATTCATTTTGCTTCACGATACTTGATGACCCACAAGTATAGGGGATCAATCGTAGTCCTTTCGATAAGTAAGAGTGTCGAACACAACGAGGAGCAGAAGGAAATGATAAGTGGTTTTCAGCAAGGTATTCTCTGCAAGTGCTGTAAACAGTAGTAACAGGTAGTTTTGTAGCAAGTTGATTCGCAGTAAGTAACAAGTAACAATAGTAACAAAGTGTAGCAAGGTGTCCCAATCCTTTTTATAGCAAAGGACAAGTCGGAAAGTTCTCTTATAGTAAGCAAGGTGTTCTCAAGGACGCATGAGAATTCTCATCTAGCCACGTTCATCATGTTTAGTTGATTCGCGCTCACTACTTTGATAATTTGATACGTGGGTGGACCGGTGCTAGGGTGTTGTTCTTACTTGAACAAGCAACCCTCTTATGATTACCCCCTCTCGCAAGCATCCGCAACTACGAAAGAAGAATTAAGATAAATCTAACCATAGCATGAAACATATGGATCCAAATCAGCCCCTTACGGAATAACACATAAACTAGGGTTTAAGTTTCTGTCACTCTCGCAACTTATCATCTACTTATTACTCCCCAATGCATTCTCCTAGGCCCAAATATGGTGAAGTGTCACGTAGTCGACGTTCACATGACACCACTAGAAGAATAACAACATACACATCATCAAAATAATGAACGAATGCCAACTTCACATAATTACTTATAACAAGACTTCTCCCAGGTCCTCAAGAACAAAAGTAACTACTCACAAATCATGTTCATGTTCAAGATCAGAGGGGTATTGAATATGCTTAAGGATCTGAACATATAATCTTCCACCAAATAAACCAACTAGCATCAACTATAAGATGTAATCAACACTATGTACTAGCAACCCACAGATACCAATCTGAGGTTTTGAGACAAAGATCGAATACAAGAGATGAACTAGGGTTTGAGATGAGATGGTGCTGGTGAAGATGTTGATGAAGATTGGTCCTACCTCGATGAGAGGAACGTTGGTGGTGTCGATGGCTTCGATTCCCCCCTCCCGGAGGGAAGTATACCCGGCGGAATCGCTTCGCCGAAGAGCAAAAGTGCTCCTGCCCAGGTTCCGCCTCGAGACAGCGGCGCTTCGTCTCGAAAGTCTTCTTATGATTTTTTCTAGGGCAAATAGCATCACATAGGAGAAGATGGGCCCCAGAGGCCTGCTGGTGGAGCCACGAGCTCGCCTGGCGCGCCCTGGGGGGGGGGCGCAACCTGAGCTCGTTACTCCCTGGTGGGGCCCCTCCCAATGATTCTTCTTCCAATATTTTTTTATTAATTCCAAAATAGTTCTCCGTAAGTTTTCAGGTCATTTGGAGTTCTGGAGAATATCTAACTCTGCTGTAGCCTTTTCAGGTTCAGAATTCCAGCTGCAGGCAATCCCCGTCTTCATGTAAAAATTGCAAAATAAGAGAGAAAAAGGCATTAGGATTGCTTCAAAAAGTGAAATAAAGATAAAAAGCATTATAAATATAAATAGGAAAACATGATGCAAAATAGACGTATCAACTCCCCCAAGCTTAGACATCGCTTGTCCTCAAGCGAATACCGTACTCGATAATCATGACCACATGTTTATGGAGAGATGTGTCGATAAAAACAAAATACGAACATGGTAGCATCATGATCATTATTATAGCAGCAAGGAATTATCATAAAGCTTCTCATGATCAAGTAACAATTCATCCACAAACTAAAGTATAAACAATAAACCTTCTTGAAAACTAACAAACTATGTTCTCAGTCGCTGACACAATTACAATTCATCATGTTTCAGGAAGAGTCTATGTAAGAGCTTTTATTTGAGCAAATTTCACATACTCAACTATCATATAGTCTTCCATGATTGCTAACACTCAAAGCATATTTTTGAAACAAATATTTCAGCCGGACACGTAGGAAGATGGGGTTTATTATTACACCTCCCAACTCACTTACCTCAAGGGTAATGTCAACAATAATAATTCATGATCACCTATATGTAACTGGATATATATGCCTAGATCTTTCCCCACCATATGATGCTTGCCAAGTAGAGAATAATTAAGAATGGAGTAGGAATGAACAGTATTGACTCTTGCATAAAAGTAAAGACTGAATAATAAAAGATAGGCCCTTCGCAGAGGGAAGCAGAAGTTGTCATGCGCTTTTTATTTGGGATGTGCAAACTCTTAATGGAAAGGAACGTCACTTTATATTGCCCCTTGTGATAACAACCTTTATTATGCAGTCCATCGCTTTTTATTTCTTTGTCATCACAAGATCGTACAAAGCTTATTTTCCCTTACAATAAAAGATTATACATATTTAGGAGCAATTCTTATTGCCTTGCACCGATGACAACTTACTTGAGGGATCTTACTCAATCCATAGGTAGATATGGTGGACTGCTACTTGTAGACTGCGTTGGTATTTCCCCGAAGAGGAGAGGATGATGCAGTATAGTAGAGATAAGTATTTCCCTCAGTTAAGAACCAAGGTTATCAATCCAGTAGGAGAACCAAGCAAAATTCCGTTAAGGGCACCTGCACACACAAAAGCAAACACTTGCATCCAACGCAAATAAGAGGGTTGTCAATCCTCTTAGCGGTTATTTGCAAGGATTAATTCTGATAGTGATAAATAGATAAACTAAAATACTAAATAAAATAAAAGTAAATAAATTGCAGCAAGGTATTTTTAGGGTTTTTATATATGATAAAGTAGACCCGGGGGCCATAGTTTTCACTAGAGGCTTCTCTCTCGAACACATAGCATACGGTGGGTAAACAAATTACTGTTGGGCAATTGATAGAAAAGCAAATAATTATGACGGATTCATGGCAATGATCATGTATATAGGCATCACGTCCGAGACAAGTAGACCGACTCCTGCCTGCATCTACTACTATTACTCCACCCATCGACCGCTATCCAGCATGCATCTAGGGTATTAAGTATGAAACAGAGTAATGCCTTAAGCAAGATGACATGATGTAGACAAAGTAAACTCAGGCAATATGATTAAACCCCATATTTTTATCCTTAATGGCAACAATACAAATACGTGTCATGTCCCCTTCCGTCACTGGGATTGAGCACCACAAGATTGAACCCATCACAAAGCACCTCTCCCATTGCAAGATAAATCAATCTAGTAGGCCAAACCAAATCGATAGATCAGAGATAAATACAAAGCTATAATAATCATGCATAAAAGAGTTCAGAGAAGACTTAAATATTTCTCATGAATAATCTGATCATAAACTCCCAATTCATCGGATCCCAACAAACACACCGCAAAAGAAGATTACATCGGATAGAACTCCAAGAACATCGAGGAGAACATGGTATTGAAGATCAAAGAGAGAGAAGAAGCCATCTAGTTACTAGCTATGGACTCGTAGGTCTGTGGTAAACTACTCACACATCATCGGAAGGGCAGCAAGGTTGATGAAGAAGCCCTCCGTGATCGATTCCCCCTCTGGCAGAGTACCGGAAAAGGCCTCCAGATGGGATCGCGGAAGAATAGAGGCTTGCGGCGGCGGAAAGGTTTTCTCTTCTGTCTCTCTGGTATATTGGGAATATTTGGGAATTTATAGCGCTGGAATTAGGTCAGGAGGAGCTACGAGGGGCCCACAAGCCTGGGGGAGCGCCCTACCCCCCTGGGCGTGCCCTCCAGGCTTGTCGCCTTCTCGTGGCTCTTCTGGTCTTCTCACGAAGCTTCGTGGGTATCTTCTGGTCCAGAAAAAATTAATCCAAAGTTTTTTTCTCGTTTGGACACTTTTTGATAATGATTTTCTGAAAAGGCAAAAACAAGCAGAAAACAGCAACTGGCATTGGGCACTGGGTTAATAGGTTAGTCCCAAAAAATGATATATAATGGCATATAAAACATCCAAGATTGATACTATAATAGCATGGAACAATCAAAAATTATAGATACGTTGGAGACGTATCAAGCATCCCCAAGCTTAGTTCCTACTCGTTCTCGAGTAGGTAAATGATAAAAACAGAATTTTTGATGTGGAATGCTACCTATCATGTTTCATCATGTAATCTCTCTCTTACGGTATGAATAATAAGATCCGAATGATTCAAAGCAATAGTCTATAGTTTGATATAAAGACATCAATACTCAGGCATACTAATAAACAATCATGTCTTTCAAAATAAAAATGCTAAAGAACGTTATCCCTACAAAATCATATAATCCTGTCATGCTCCATCTTCTTAACACAAAATATTTATCATGCACTACCCCGATGACAAGCTGAACAATTGGTTCATACTTTTTAACGCGCTTCAACTTTTTCAACCCCCACGCAATACATGAGCGCAAGCCATGGATATAGCACTATAGGTGGAATAGAGTATGGTGGTAGAGATAAATAAGGAGAAGTCAAAAATAAGAAGATAGTCTCACATCGACGAGGCTAATCAACGGATAGTAACATTGCCCCTTCTCTCTTTTTCTCTCATTTTTTTTCGTGGGCTCTTTTTGGCCTCTTTTTTTTTTTTGAACGGTCTCATGGACCTCATCCCCACTTTTTCGAGGACTCATTAGTCTCCACCATTCTTTCCTCACTGGGACAATGCTCTAATAATGATGATCATCACACTTTTATTTACTTACAACTCAATATTACAACTCGATACTAGAACAAAAATATGACTCTATATGAATGCCTCTGGTAGTGTACCAGGATGTGCAATGATGCTAGCGTAACATGTATAAAAATGATGAACGGTGGCTGAGCCACAAATACCATGTCAGCTATATGATCATGCAAAGCAATATGACAATGACGATGTGTGTCATAAAAACGGAACGGTGGAAGTTGCATGGTAATATATCTCAGAATGGCTATGGAAATGCCATGATAGGTAGGTATGGTGGCTGTTTTGAGGAAGATATAAGGAGGCTTATGTGTGATAGAGCGTATCATATCACGGGGTTTGGATGCACTGACGAAGTTTGCACCAACTCTCGATGTGAGAAAGGGCAATGCACGGTACCGAAGAGGCTAGCAAATTGCCGAAAGGTGAGAGTGCATATAATCCATGGACTCACATTAGTCATGAAGAACTCACATACTTATTGCGAAAGTTTATTAGCCCTCGAAGAAAAGTACTACTACGCATGCCCCTAGGGGGATAGATTGGTAGGACAAGTCCATCTCTCGTCCCCGACCGCCACTCATAAGGTAGACAATCAATAATAAATCATGCTCCAACTTCTTAGCATAACGACAGATCATACGTGCATGCTTCGGGAATCACAAACCTTAACACCAATATTCTTACTAAACCACAATTATCTACGAGCACCTCCCACATATTACCATCTTAATATCACAAAACTATTGCAAGGAATCAAACTTATCATATTCAGTGATATACATGAAAGTTTTTATTATATCCCTCTTGAATACCTATCATATCAGGACCAAATTCATAACCCGTGCATATTACCATTGCTATTCATTAGACTCTCAAAAAGATATAAGTGAAGCATGAGAGTGCGACTATTTCTTTAAAATATAACCACCGCCGTGCTCTAAAAGATATAAGTGAAGCACTAGAGCAACTGCCTAGCTCAAAAGATATAAGTGAAGCACATAGAGTATTCTAACAAATCACGAATAATGTGTGTCCTTGTCAAAAAGGTGTGTTCAGCAAAGATGATTGTGACAAACTAAAAAGCAAACAAACTATATCACAAGATGCTCCAAGTAAAACACATATAATGTGATGAATAAAAATATAGCTCCAAGTGAGTTACCGATAGATTGTAGACGAAAGAGGGGATGCCTTCCGGGGCATCCCCAAGCTTAGACGCTTGAGTCTTCCTTGAATATTACCTTGGGGTGCCTTGGGCATCCCCAAGCTTAGGCTCTTACCGCTCCTTATTCCTTTATCCATCGTAGTCTCACCCAAAACTTGAAAACTTCAGCACACAAAACTCAACAGAAACCTCGTGAGATCCGTTAGTATAACAAACAAATCTTAAACTTTAGGTACTGTTGTAAATTGATTCATATTTAATATTGGCATAATTCTACTGTACTCCAACTTTTACATGAGTCATACCCCCCGATATGATCCATAGATTCATCAAAATAAGCAAACTATGCAACAAAAACAGAATCTGTCTAAAACAGAACAGTCTGTAAAGATCTATTTAAAAGCCATACTTATGTAACTCAAAAAATTCTGAAAAATTAGGACAACGTAAAAAATTCATATACCAATACTTTGTAAAAATTTCAGATATTTATGACGCTCCAGTACAGAATTAAAATTCCAGCACTGGACGCAAAACTTTCTGTTTTCCAAACAGCATCAACTATACTATAATCAACATCATCCCAAAGGCATTACTTGGCACAAACACTAATTAAAAGATAAAAACACAATCATAACAGAGGCTATAATTTTGTAAACACACAATAACAGCAAGTATTGGGTTGTCTCCCAACAAGCTCTTTCTTTATAGCCATTAAGATAGGCTTGAAATATTAATGATGCTCACATAAAAGATAAGAGTTGAAACACAAAGAGAGCATCATAAAACATGTGACAAACACATTTAAGTCTAACATACTTCCTATGCATAAGAATTTTATAGGAAAACAAATTATCAAGACAAGAAGTATATAGCATATGCAAGGAAGAAGAACGAAGCATTAACAATTTAAACTTCAAGAGAGGTAATTGAGTAACATGAAAATTTCTACAACCATATTTTCCTCTCTCATAATAATTACATGTAGGATCATAATCAAATTCAACAATATAGCTATCATATAAAATATTCTCTTCACGATCCACATGCATGCAAATTTGACACTCTTCCAAAATAGTGAGATTATCATCAACTAAAGTCATGACCTCTCCAAACCCACTTTCATCAACAAAATCATAAGATTGAACACTCTCCGAATATGTGGGATTATTTTTACCTAAAGTTGACATTCTCCCAAACCCACTGTCGACACTATTGCAAACATTATTATCAATAGCATATTCATCATGAGGCTTAAATAAATTTTGAAGATCATAAGAAGCATTATCACCCCAATCATGATCATTGCAAGAAGTAGTGGACATAACAAAATTTTCATCCCCAAGCTTGTAGCTTTGCATATAATTAGCACAATTGAAATTAATAGAATTTATAATAACATCATTGCAATCATGCTTTTCAATCAAGGAGCTATCACGAATCACTTTATAAATTTCTCCTTCTAATACTTCATCACAATTTTCATGATTTTCAAGCAAAACTTCATAGAGATAATCAAGTGCACTCAACTCACTAGCAATTGGTTCCACATAATTGGATTTTTTGTAAAGATTAGCAAGTGGATGAGGATCCATAGTATCTTAACTTTTTTTTATTTTCTGTTCTTGTGTGTTTGACATGAAGGCAATAAAAGCAAGCAAGCAAGCAAATAAAATATTTTTGTGTTTTTGTAAAAAAAAATTTAGAAGTGGGGGAGATGAAAATGAGAGGCAAATGAAAATAAAAGGCAAATAAAATAAATGCAAGTGGATGATAGTTTGTGCGAAGGTACTTGGTAATTTTGATGATGTCTCCCCGGCAACGGCGCCAGAAATTCTTCCTGCTACTTGTAGACTGCATTGGTATTTCCCCGAAGAGGAGAGGATGATGCAGTATAGTAGACATAAGTATTTCCCTCAGTTAAGAACCAAGGTTATCAATCCAGTAGGAGAACCAAGCAAAATTCCGTTAAGCGCACATGCACACACAAAAGCAAACACTTGCTCCCAACGCAAATAAGAGGGTTGTCAATCCTCTTAGCGGTTATTTGCAAGGATTAATTCTGATAGTGATAAATAAATAAAATAAAATACTAAATAAAATAAAAGTAAATAAATTGTAGCAAGGTATTTTTAGGGTTTTTATATATGATAAAGTAGACCCGGGGGCCATAGTTTTCACTAGAGGCTTCTCTCTCGAACACATAGCATACGGTGGGTAAACAAATTACTGTTGGGCAATTGATAGAAAAGCAAATAATTATGACGGATTCATGGCAATGATCATGTATATAGGCATCACGTCCGAGACAAGTAGACCGACTCCTGCCTGCATCTACTACTATTACTCCACCCATCGACCGCTATCCAGCATGCATCTAGGGTATTAAGTATGAAACAGAGTAATGCCTTAAGCAAGATGACATGATGTAGACAAAGTAAACTCAGGCAATATGATTAAACCCCATCTTTTTATCCTTAATGGCAACAATACAAATACGTGTCATGTCCCCTTCCGTCACTGGGATTGAGCACCACAAGATTGAACCCATCACAAAGCACCTCTCCCATTGCAAGATAAATCAATCTAGTAGGCCAAACCAAATCGATAGATCGGAGAGAAATACAAAGCTATAATAATCATGCATAAAAGAGTTCAGAGAAGACTTAAATATTTCTCATGAATAATCTGATCATAAACTCCCAATTCATCGGATCCCAACAAACACACCGCAAAAGAAGATTACATCGGATAGAACTCCAAGAACATCGAGGAGAACATGGTATTGAAGATCAAAGAGAGAGAAGAAGCCATCTAGTTACTAGCTATGGACTCGTAGGTCTGTGGTAAACTACTCACACATCATCGGAAGGGCAGCAAGGTTGATGAAGAAGCCCTCCGTGATCGATTCCCCCTCCGGCAGAGTACCGGAAAAGGCCTCCAGATGGGATCGCGGAAGAATAGAGGCTTGCGGCGGCGGAAAGGTTTTATCTTTTGTCTCTCTAGTATATTGGGAATATTTGGGAATTTATAGCGCTGGAATTAGGTCAGGAGGGGCTACGAGGGGCCCACAAGCCTGGGGGGAGCGCCCTACGCCCCTGGGCGTGCCCTCCAGGCTTGTCGCCTCCTCGTGGCTCTTCTGGTCTTCTCCCGAAGCTTCATGGGTCTCTTCTGGTCCAGAAAAAATTAATCCAAAGTTTTTTTTCTCGTTTGGACACTTTTTGATAATGATTTTCTGAAAAGGCAGAAACAAGCAGAAAACAACAACTGGCACTGGGCACTGGGTTAATAGGTTAGTCCCAAAAAATGATATATAATGGCATATAATTGCATATAAAACATCCAAGATTGATAATATAATAGCATGGAACAATAAAAAATTATAGATACGTTGGAGACGTATCATGGACTCTCATGACAAGAAACTTGGCTCAAGGGTTTTTGGTTGTACAAGTAGTATTGCTACTTAGTACGAAATTTGGCTAGCAAAAGATTATGAGCAAGCACCACATGTTAGGGGATCCATGACAATACTTCTATGTGAATATGAGCAAACATAACGCATTACGTTGTCTTCCTTGTCCAACATCAACTATTTGATCAAGCATATAATATTTGGTGGGGGCTCACAATCATGAAAGATATCCAAGATAGTATATTCATATGTGAGACCTCTCTTCCTTTATTACTTTTTTTTGAATTGTATCAATGACCAATGCTATGTTTGTTAGCTCCCAATAAATTTTATTCATCATACTCCTTATATGTGAAGTTATCACTCCCCGTGGGATTAGCATATGACCCCTTTATTATTATTATTATACTTTTTCTTGCTAAGCTTGGGTCAAGAAAGGAAATCAACAAATCTCAAACTACTCTTTATTATATAACTCTCACACACGATTACATAGATAGATCACAAAACAAGCACTCGGAGCTAGATCATACCAAAATTTTATTCTTCTAAATCACGAAATAACTAAAGATCGAACTAAGATAGATAATGATGATAAAAAGTGATGGTGATACGATACCGGGGCACCTCCCCCAAGCTTGGAACAATCCAAGGGTGGTGCCCATAGCCGTGTACTCAAGTTTCTTTCTTTGGCGGTGGTGGTGCAATATTCTTGGCGATGATTCCCTTGAGGATGCGATTTTCCTCTTCGAGCTTATTGACTTGATGTTTAAGATCCATGATTTCCTTGCGGAGCTTACTGGTGACAGTTAATGCACCATCAACCCAAGGATGCAACTTGGTTGCAGAGGATGAAGCAATACTCTTTTGCATATGACGATAAGAGGTAAATCGAGTATTGGGAGGTTTAACCCTATCAGGCAGGCTTGATTTCTTGAATTCCACATGCATGTCTCCTGGCTGTGGCAGAAAAGTTTCTTCTTCCTCTTCGCTCGAGGAGTCCATCCTCTTCAAGTCGGCATCCACTTCCTCGTCGGTTGACCACCCCTAGGGATCATTATCACCATAAACTTTAGGGTTTGCGGTCGTGTGGGAAACATGGCTCTCCCCGTCCGACTCTTGCGACGACATAGTGCTCCGGATCTGTTAGAAAAATAGCCCGAAACAAGAACAGAGGAGAAACTTGCGATACGGAGGTCAAAACATTGAAACATATATATAATGAAATTTTCCCTTGCAGGACAAGTCTACGGGAGGAATACGGAGTCGGGAAAGTCCACGAGGGAGTCATGAGCTCACACGGCGCGCCCCCGGGGGGGGGGGGGGGGAGCCACCCGAGCTCATGGCTCTCCCGTGCACTTTCCTGGCTGTTTCTTATTTTTGTATTTTTTCTAATATTCCAAAACGGACAGAAAGTACTTTTATGGAATTTTTGGAGTCGGTTTACTTACTGTATCACGTACCTACTCCTTTTTTAGTATTCTGAAGTGCTTCGGAAGGTTCCTTCTTTATATTCTTCATGATTAATTGTTTGAATAATGTTGGTTCCTATGTTAATGGGTGACCTAAAATATAATGCTTAATTCTTTTCCCATTAACCACTTTCGGATTTGTGCCATCAGCATTGTTGATCTTGATAGCTCCAGAACGATAAACTTCCTCGATAATGTATGGTCCTTCCCATTTGGAGAGAAGTTTTTCTGCAAAGAGTCTGAAACGAGAGTTGTATAGTAGAACTTGTTCACCGACATTAAATTCTCGTTTTTGAATTCTCTTATCGTGCCATCTTTTAACTTTTTCTTTAAATAACTTGGCGTTTTCATAAGCTTGCATTCTCCAATCATCTAGAGAACTAATATCAAACAACCTATTTTCACCGGTAAGTTTAAAATCATAATTGAGTTCTTTAATTGCCCAATAAGCTTTATGTTCTTATTCAAGAGGTAAATGACATGCTTTTCCATAGACCATTTTATATGGAGACATACCCATAGGATTCTTATAAGCAGTCCTATATGCCCACAATGCATCATCAAGTTTCTTTGACCAATTCTTACGAGATCGGTTAACGGTCTTTTGCAAAATTAACTTTATTTCACTATTTCTCAATTCAATTTGGCCACTAGACTGAGGGTGATAGGGTGATGCAATTATATGGTTGACATCATATCTAGCTAGGAGTTTACGGAATGCACCATGAATAAAATGTGAACCACCATCAATCATTAAATATCTAGGGACTCCAAACCTTGGGAAGATAACTTCTTTAAGCATTTTAATAGAGGTTTTATGATCATCACTACTAGTTGGAATAGCTTCCACCCACTTAGTAACGTAATCAACAGCAACTAGAAAGTGAGTATACCCATTAGAAGAAGGAAAAGGTCCCATATAATCAAAGCCCCAAACATCAAATGGTTCAATAACAAGTGAATAATTCATAGGCATTTCCTGACGTTTACCAATATTACCAATTCTTTGACATTCATCACAAGAAAGGACAAACTTACGTGCATCCTTGAAGAGAGTAGGCCAATAGAAGCCAGATTGCAATACCTTATGTGCAGTTCTGTCACCCGCATGGTGTCCTCCGTATGCTTCGGAATGACACTTCCTTAGGATTTGTTCCTGCTCATGCTCAGGTACACAACGTATAATAACACCATCTACTCCTTCTTTATATAAATGTGGATCATCCCAAAAGTAATGTCTTAAATCAAAGAAGAACTTTTTCTTTTGTTGGTATGTGTAACTAGGTGGTATGTATTTGGAAACAATATAATTAGCATAGTATGCATACCAAGGATTATTACGAGAAGTAGAAGCATTTACGACAGCTAATTGCTCATCAGGAAAATTATCATCAATAGGCAGTGGGTCATCAAAAACGTTTTCCATCCAAGACAAATTATCTGCTACAGGATTTTCAGCTCCTTTTCTATCAACAATATGCAAATCAAACTCTTGTAATAAAAGAACCCACCTAATCAGTCTAGGTTTAGCATCCTTCTTTTCCATAAGATATTTAATAGTAGCATGATCAGTGTGGATAGTAACTTTAGAATCAACAATATAAGGTCTGAATTTATCACAAGCAAACACAACTGCAAGAAATTCTTTCTCAGTAGTGGCATAATTTCTTTGAGAACTATCCAAGGTCTTACTAGCATAATGAATAACATTTAATTTCTTATCAACTCTTTGATCTAGAACAGCACCAATGGCATAGTAACTAGCATCACACATAATTTCAAAAGGTAAGTTCCAATCCGGTGGCTGAACAATAGGTGCAGTTATTAAGGCTTTCTTAAGTATTTCAAAGGCTTCGACACAATCATCATCAAAAACAAATGGAACATCTTTTTGTAGGAGATTAGTGAGAGGCCTAGAAATTTTAGAGAAGTCTTTAATAAATCTCCTATAAAACCCAGCATGCATGGCCTAGGAAACTTCTTATACCTTTAATATCTTTGGAACATGGCATTTTCTCAATTGCATCAACTTTAGCTTTATCTACCTCAATACCTCTTTCAGAAATTTTATGACCAATAATGATACCTTCATTTACCATAAAGTGACACTTCTTCCAGTTCAAGACAAGATTGGTCTCTTCACATCTCTGCAAAACTAGATCAAGGTTATTTAAGCAGTCATCAAAAGAAGTTCCATAAACAGAGAAATCATCCATGAAAACCTCAACAATCTTTTCACATAAGTCAGAGAATATGGCAGTCATGCATCTTTGAAAAGTAGCGGGTGCATTACATAAACCAAAAGTCGTACGTCCATAGGCATAAGTCCCAAAAGGACAAGTAAAAGTGGTTTTCTCTTGATCTTCTTTTGATACAGGTATTTGAGAGAAACCAGAATAACCATCTAGAAAATAGAAGTGTGTATGTTTAGACAATCTTTCTAACATTTGATCAATGAAAGGCAAATGATAATGATCTTTTCTAGTAGCCTTCTTTAATTTCCTGAAGTCAATTACCATCCTATAACCGGTTACAATTCTTTGTGGGATAAGTTCATTTTTATCATTAGGTACAATAGTAATGCCTCCTTTCTTAGGAACACAATGAACATGACTTACCCATCTACTATTAGCTATGGGATAAATGATACCTGCTTCCAGAAGTTTTAATATTTCAGTTCTTACCACATCCTTCATTTTGGGATTCAAGCGGCGTTGATGATCAACGACTGGTTTAGCATCAGGTTCCATATTAATCTTATGTTGATATAGAGTGGGACTAATGCCCTTAAGATCATCAAGAGTATATCCAATTGCAGCGCGATGCTTCCTCAAAGTTTTAAGTAATCTCTTCTCTTCATGTACTAAAAGGTTAGCATTCATAATAACATGATATATCTTCTTTTCATCAAGATAAGCATATTTAAGTGTATCAGGCAATTTCTTTAATTCGAACACAGGATCACCCTTAGGTGGGAGAGGATCTCCAAAAGTGTCAACTGGCAAATTATGCTTAAGGATAGGTGCTTGTTTAAAGAATATTTCATCTATTTCATTTCTTTCATTCATGTTCATATCATTTTCATGGTCTAGCAAATATTGTTCTAATGGATCAGTGGGAGGTACAACAATAGAAGCAAGGCCAATAATTTCATCCTTACTAGGCAATTCTTTATCATGCGGTTGCTTACTAAACTTGGAGAAGTTAAATTCATGAGATACATCACCAAACTGAACTCTAACCTTTTCTTTAACACAATCTATTTCAGCATTAACAGTATTAAGAAAGGGTCTACCAAATATAATGGGACATAAATTATCTTGTAGTGATCCAAGTACTAAGAAATCAGTAGGGTATTTGACCTTACCACACAAGACTTCAACATCTCTAACAATCCCGAGTGGTGAAATAGTATATTTATTTGCAAGCTTAATAGTAACATCAATGTCTTCCATCTCGACAAGAGCAATGTCATTCATAACTTCTTGATATAAAGAGAACGGAATAGCACTTACACTAGCACCCATATCACATAAACCATGATAGCAATGATCTCCAATTTTAACAGAAACAACAGGCATGCCCACTACGGGTTTATTCTTATCTAATATATCTTGTTCATTTCTAGCAGGTTTAGCAATTCTAGCAGCTTCAGAACAAAAGTAAATAACATGCCCATCAATATTATTAGCCAATAGATCTTTAGTCATTGCAATATTAGGTTTCACTTTAATTTGTTCAGATGGTTTAGGTGCTCTAATATTACTTTTATGAACCACAGCTGTAGCCTTAGCATGTTCCTTAATCCTAACAGGAAAGGGAGGTTTCTCAATGTAAGCAGTAGGTACAACTGGATCAACATTGTAAATAATTGTTTCAGCTTTAGCTATAACAAGTTCTTTACAAATTTCTTCAACAGGTGGATGAAATTTAAACCACTTTTCTTTAGGGAGATCAACATGAGTAGCAAAAGATTCACAGAAAGTAGCTACTATCTCAGAGTCAAGTCCATATCTTGCACTAAACCTATGAAAAGCATCAGTTTCCATAAAAGATTTAACACAATCAAATTCAAGATTTATACCTGACTCATTACCTTTGTCGATTTCCCAATCTTTAGAGTTACGTTTAATCCTTTCCAGAAGATCCCATTTGAATTCAATAGTTTTCTTCATAAAGGAACTAGCAGAAGAAGTATCAAGCATTGATCGATCATTATAAGAAAGCCGAGCATAAAAGTTTTGTATAATCATCTCTCTTGAGAGATCATGATTGGGGCATGTGTGCATCATATATTTAAGCCTCCCCCAAGCTTGAGCGATACTTTATCCTTCATGAGGCCAAAACTTATATATATAATTCCAATCACGATGAACTAGATGCATAGGACAAAATTTCTGGTGAAATTCCAGCATCAATCGGTTCCAATCCCATGATCCAACATCATCCAGTAGCCTATACCAAGATAATGCCATTCCCCCCAAAGATAAAGGGAATACTTTATTCTTTACTCCATCCTCGGGTAAACCTGCAAGCTTAAACAATCCACAAATTTCATCTATATAGATTAGGTGCAAATCAGGATGCATCGTTCCATCTCCTGCATAAGGATTAGCCAGCAGTTTTTCTAACATACCCGAGGGAATCTCATAATAAATATTTTCAGTAGCTTCAATAGGTTGAGGAGCGGCTCTTACCACTTCCGGTCGAGGTGATACCCCGAACAAGCCCCTCAAAGAATTATTTTCCATAGTGACAAGTAACAATAAATTTCAGCACATAATAAAAATGTTTCCTTACCAAATTCCACTTACCAAAGGCGCTTCATTCCCCGGCAAAGGCGCCAAAAAAGAGTCTTGATGACCCACAAGTATAGGGTATCAATCATAGTCCTTTCGATAAGTAAGAGTGTCGAACCCAACAAGGAGTAGAAGGAAATGACAAGTGGTTTTCAGCAAGGTATTCTCTGCAAGTGCTGTAAACAGTAGTAACAGATAGTTTTGTAGCAAGTTGATTCGTAGCAAGTAACAAGTAACAATAGTAAAAAAGTGCAGCAAGGTGACCCAATCCTTTTTATAGCAAAGGATAAGCCGGAAAGTTCTCTTATAGTAAGCAAGGTGTTCTCGAGGACGCATGGGAATTCTCATCTAGTCACGTTAATCATGTTTAGTTGATTCACGTTCACTACTTTGATAATTTGATATGTGGGTGGACCAGTGCTAGGGTGCTGTTCTTACTTGAACAAGCAACCCTCTTATGATTACCCCCTCTCGCAATCATCCACAACTACAAAAGAAGAATTAAGATAAATCTAACCATAGCATGAAACATATGGATCCAAATCAGCCCCTTATGGAATAACGCATAAACTAGAGTTTAAGTTTCTGTCACTCTCGCAACCCATCATCTACTCATTACTCCTTAATGCATTCTCCTAGGCCCAAATATGGTGAAGTGTCATGTAGTCGACGTTCACATGACACCACTAGAAGAATAACAACATACACATCATCAAAATAACGAACGAATGCCAACTTCACATGATTACTTATAACAAGACTTCTCCCATGTCCTCAAGAACAAAAGTAACTACTCACAAATCATGTTCATGTTCAAGATCAGAGGGGTATTGAATATGCTTAAGGATCTGAACATATAATCTTCCACCAAATAAACCAACTAGCATCAACTACAAGATGTAATCAACACTACTAGCAACCCATAGGTACCAATCTGAGGTTTTGAGACAAAGATCGAACACAAGAGATGAACTAGGGTTTGAGATGAGATGGTGCTGGTGAAGATTTTGATGAAGATTGGTCCTCCCTCGATGAGAGGAACGTTGGTGGCATCGATGGCTTCGATTTCCCCCTCCCGGAAGGAAGTATCCCCGGTGGAATCGCTCCGCCGGAGAGCAAAAGTGCTCCTGCCCTGGTTCCACCTCAAGACGGCGGCGCTTCGTCCCGAAAGTCTTCTTATGATTTTTTTAGGGAAAATAGCATCATATAGGAGAAGATGGGCCCTAGAGGCCTGCTGGTGGAGCCATGAGCTCGCCTGGCGCGCCCTGGGGGGAGGGGGGCGCCACCTGAGCTCGTGACTCCCTGGAGGGGCCCCTCCCAATGATTCTTCTTCCAATATTTTTTATTAATTCCAAAATAGTTCTCCGTAAGATTTCAGGTCATTTGGAGTTCTGGAGAATATCTAACTCTGCTGTAGCCTTTTGAGGTCCAAAATTCCAGCTGCCGGCAATCCCCCTCTTCATGTGAAACTTGCAAAATAAGAGAGAAAAGGCATTAGGATTTCTTCAAAAAGTGAAATAAAGATAAAAAACATTATAAATATCAATAGGAAAACATGATGCAAAATGGACGTATCAATACTTTACAAAACTTGAGGTGAGACTTATTGGCATCCCCGTGAAGCAACACTTGATCACTATGCTTGTTATCCTCATTACCATTTTGTTCTCTTCTCGTTTCCATGTTCCGGCATTTCCGTGAATAAATCATGATGCGTTCGAGGAGCAAATCCCAGTCTTGAGCTATCAAGTCCCTTGTCACACGTTTCCGATGTACCTGAAAGTTGTCGTTATGGTCAGCCTGTTACGGGTAACGTATGACGAACCCCAAAGCACACCATCCGGTATGAAGGTACTCGATACTCTCATGGTCCAAGGAATTATGCATACATTAACATATGTGGTATTATACTAATAACTCACAACGATATGATCTCGTAGTATATCAATCAATTGGGTTTGTCCAATTGTTCTTCTAACAATGTGCTCCCAAAGTTGTCAGCATCCTTGTTACTTTAACTATGCCCATGGTCAGGAAAACAGGACCATCATGCAACACTTGAGCTAGAGGCGAGAGTAGGAATCTATTTACCATTTATTATTCCATACATGCACATGAGTTTTCCTTCGAATCTTGTTTATATTGCAAACCAGAGAACCATTGCAATTATAGCACATAAAAATAAACATTAATTATAAACTTGAAAATAAATAATAACATTTATTATTGACTCTAGGGCATATTTCCAACACGTGAGGAAATTATCCGAGAAACGGATGTAACACTTTGCCATGTTTATAAGTTGACCCGTTGCTGATGCATATGTGTTCAACAAACCTTTGGCAATATTTGCCTGTTATTCAGAAGCTGGAAAAGTAACATTGAGTCATCCACAAATAAAAGATCAAAGATACCCAGGGCACCTCTCAAAATTTTAACTCCTTCCAGACCATCCTTCCGCAACTGACTTGTTGATGAGAGCAGAAAGCGCATCAACAACAAAGAGAAATAAAAAAGGGAACAACGAGTAACCTTGGCGGATATCCCTCGTGGGGGGAAATGGAGCAAGTAGCTTCCCATTAAATTTCATTGAATACTTCACCAAGGTCACACAAGCCATAGTCCTAGAATCAATGTTGAAGAGAAGCCCCATTTAAGAAGTACCTTCTCCAAAAAATCACAGTCTACATGATTGCAAGCCTTCGATAAATCCAGCTTATAAGCACAATAAGCAGGAGAGTTATTCTGCAGAGATTGTATATAGTGGATATACTCAAAAAATTATAGAATTATCCGAAACAAGCCGCCTAGGAATAAAAATGCTTTGGTATTCCGAGTTGAGTTCTGCGAGGAAAGGTCTCAGTCGGTTAACCAAGCACTTAGAAACAATCTTATACACCACATTGGAAAGACTTATTGGTTTGAAATCCTTCATTTTCGTCGGGTGGGGAACCTTTGAGATCGGAACTATGATGGTGCCATTAACTCCATCCGGCACAATTCCTATGTGAAGGAATCCTAGAACACACTGGTACAGCGAGCTGCTATACAAACGGTTTTTAACCCCTTTCCGCGACGGAGTTTTAAACCGTCGCCTTGCCTGTGTGTGCGATAGGGGGGTCCTTCCCACACGACCCAGAAACCGTCGGCGATAGGGCCTCCGGTCACACACGCGGGGCAAAAAGAGCTCGTGTGCGATCGGGTGAGGCATCGCAGACAATTATATTGGCTCAATCGTTTCTGTTTGTATGTTCATCCCACACAGTGAATCTCAGAAAAATGTTTCCGTTCATATGTACATCACACACAATTTTTATGTGGAAACGTTTGTGCAAGGTGGCCTAACGCAAACATTTGTCGGGCGGAAGGCGTGTGTGATTGTTCATTGATCCAACATGGCTACTTTCTAGAAACTGTGTGCGTTGTTTGAGGTCATCGCCCACAGTGTTGTCTGAGAAACCGTCTGCAATTCAAAAACCCAATAAGCAGGCTAATTGGTCTATTATTGATAATGCATTTAGTAATCAAATTGACATTTCATATCAAACACACCATATGTTTCATAGCCGTATTATGGCAACCAGGATTTCAGCTGAATTACATCAGAGTACAACATCACATAGATTCAGCACTCAGTTACACCATATAGGCATATAGCTAGCTACGCAATTACACAACAGCACGAAATTTCACATGCAACATCTAAAACCTTTGGAAAGTAGCATCATATACGGTATATAGAGAGATGAATCTCATCTGGAAAACTGCTGAATCTGAAGGCGAATATTGAGCCTTCAATGATGTTGAATGTCCTTGCAACTTTACGCCAGTGGCTGCGGATGATTGCCCGCCCAACCTTCGTCCTCTTGAGGGAGACTTCAATATTGTACCGTGGGTGTTAAATGAGTACCTTCCTCGCCTCTTGACCATGGAGGTGGTTTGAGAGGTAATCATCGGTGAGCTGCTTTGGAAAGGACTGAAAACAAAGATATGCATAAATATCTGTTCTAAATTTTGAAATGGCGCATATGAAAAAACACAAGGTAAAAGAGTTATTACCATCCTACAGTTGACTGATGTCTTCTTCATTGTGCAAACAAAGATCTTGTTATTCAATGCTAGTTTCTTTATCTTAACAATCTTTCTGAGTTTCTTGACTTGACTGATTTTCATGTCCATCTCATTTCCCCATATGCAAAATGGATCGAACAGTGGGTCTAAACCTCTGACAGCAGGACCTACATGTGCAAGACCAAATTGTTAAAAACCTAAATATTAGAATGGTTCCTGCAATTGCACAATAATGTGCTATTAGCCAAAGGGCCATGCATGTGCAAACCTCGATGGTAAACCTCAGTGCCTCCCATTGTTTCCCTGCAACAAATATAAGGCAGATATTGATTAGTTTAAGTGAGAGTTGGCATACTATGAGTAGAATATATTAATGAAAACTTGTACCCACAACAAATGAACATCACACTGCAGAATTGAACCAAAAATTTAACTGGACACCACAACAAATGAAGCAAGCAGTTAACTGAGAACCACATTGCAGAATATAACATATACTAGAAGATCATACAGTTAACCAAGCCTAGCGTGCTTAAGAACTACTAGGAAATATAGCATTTGTGTATGTTTCTCATGTATAGAGTACATCCAAATTTGATTTTATTCCTCACATGCATAACAATAAAAAAATTGTACCAACTGGAGTTGAAAATCACATTTCAGAATTAAACCAAACAGTTAACTGAACATCACAAAAAATGAACCAAACTGTTAACTGAACATCACATTTCAGAAGATCAGATTGCATGTTAACATTACAGTGGACAATTCATTAGAAGGCACCGGAGGTGGCCTTTAGAAAACACCATGAACTGTCGTTTAAAGCAGCCAATCGTGTGGCGGCGTCCGCGCACGAGACGGTGGCCTCGACGGCGAGGTGCTCCTCCAAGATCTGGCGGTCGACACGCATGGCAGCCATCGCGACCTCATCCGCGCGTGCGGCCGCAATTTGCTTCACCGCTGCCAGATGCTCCTTGAGCTCCTGGCTATAATGCGTGAACCATGGCTATGGGCGGAGCTTATTTGGAGGATGGGGCAGTGATTTGGGTGGAAGATGTCGCGCCAGCGGTCGAGGCATGTGGGATGGAGAAGGAGGAGGAGGATGGGGGTGGGGTGTAGATTACCTGACTATATGGACAAGGCCGCGCAGCGGGAAGGAGCGCCGCCGGCGAGGAGGCGGCGCTGCAAAGCAAGCAGCGAAGATTTGAACTTGAAAAGGAAGGAGGAAACAATGGCAATGTGGCTTTTGGTGGGGGGGAGGGGGCAGGGACCTAGATATTTCTGCGGTTGCCGAAAATTTACGAACGGTGCAGCGAAAAACTGGCGCGCAAGTGTGGTCGACGCGCGGCCGGTGGACTATAGCCGACGAACCTTCCTGCGTAAGCCATACATGAGGGAGCCCCAAGATATTTTATACTGCATCACACACGATTGTTGCTAACAAACTATTTGTGGTGTATTTGATTTTTTTCATTTTGATTTGAAAGACAAAATGGGGTTACGGCAGGAAAGGTCGCTGTTTGAATTGCTAGAACATTTATCTGCAGTGAACATGCAACTATAGGAGTGTCGTGCTAAAATTTGGAATTATTCCGGGTTCGTTTGGCATTTTTTATACATTAATTGAGTTTTCTAGGCATTTAATGTGCATAATTCAAATTTGAACTACAGGCACATGCTCCAGTGCACCAAAATGGGTTGAAAAATCGTATATGTGTCCTTGGGTGAATGTTTAGGTCCCATACAAGAAATGAGAGTGAATTTCAAACATCTGGGCGTCGTGGCTCGGCCGAAAATCCAAGTTTGTCAATGTTTTCGGAACTTGGCCTTGATTTTTTTTACAGAGGCAACAACGACCAATAGGATTGTCGTGCTAAAATTTGGAATTATTCCGGGTTCGTTTGGCCTTTTTATACATTTATTGAGTTTCCTAGGCATTTAATGTGCATAATTCAAATTTGAATTACATGCACATGCTCCAGTGCACCAAAATGGGTTGAAAAATCGTATATGTATCTTTGGATGAATGTTTAGGTCCCATGCAAGAAATGAGAATGAATTTCAAACATCTGGGCATCGTGGCTCGGCCGAGAACATTGACAAACTTGGTTTTTAAATTCCTGTAAATCCAAAACTTGCCTGAAAATCATAAAACTTGGCATGTTGCCTTGACATGGCACCAACATGCTGTGGTAAAAATTTTGTCCATTTTTTTTGAAGGCGCATAGATTAACAACCAACAAAGTCATTTTGAAACAAAGAGCTGCCACGTTACAATCGGAAACACAACTGTTATTCAAACCGTGGGCGTTGTACTAACCATTTACGTGCCACCACACGTCCCCATTTTTATTGGCTAGGAGGCGCCGTGCGGGGTAGCTATTTGAGTAGACGGGAGGCGTGGAGTAGACCGCTGTGCAGGCTCACCGGGACGCGAGCCCTTTGACCTCCATCCGCCGCCCACCTCGCTCCCAACTTCTCCATTAATGGCGCCCGAGCCCCAGTTTTAATGGCGTGGCTAGGCATCAGTCGAGTGAGATTTAAGAGAGAGAAAAGAAAATTCTGAAAAGAAAATTGTGCACGGATCTTGATGTAAGATCTCACGGACATAGCATCGACTGAGACTTAGCAAGACCGATATATATGAAGACGATGGCAATGGATAATAATAATTGTCTTACATATTCGGAAAGATAAATAAAGATGCCACATGCGGCGACGCCCGAAAGACACAAGGGCAAAAGAAGGAAGACACACACAACGATCTGGGTCACTGCTCTCTACTTCACCTCGATCTACTACGCCATCTTCATCATTTCGTCCACCTTAATCTCCTTCACGTCCTCAATACGCCGCTTGCGAGCATCCACGGATTGCTCCAGGAGCATTTCACACTCGATGCAGAGCTTAGCATTCTCGTCCATAAGTTTCCTGACCATGACGGCCGTCTTCTTCAACACGGCAGTTGTCTCCTCGTGCTGCTTTGCCCTGCCGGCGATCTTCGCCCTCAGCAGGTCGCGCTCGGTGCGGAGCCTCACCTTGTCACCCCGTAGTCCCCGAATGACGCCGGTCGACTTATCCAACGCGGCATAGCTCTCCTCCTGCAGCTTCGCCCAGCGGGGGATGTCATCGTCCATCAGCCTGTGAGAGCCCTCGAGTGCCCGCGAGAGATCCATCCAGGCCGCCGCGATGCGGTAGGACCTCTCTGCTGCTTCCGCGGTGCGGCGGGACATCTGTGCCGCTTCCGCGGCGCGGCCGGACCACTCTGCTGCTTCGGCGGCGTGGTGGGACCACAGTGCTGCTTCGGCGGCGCGGCGGGACCTCTGTGCTGCTTCGGTGGCGCGGCGGGACCTCTCGGCTGCTGTCGCGGCGAGGCGGGACATCTTTGCTGCTTCGCTCGCCGCTCCATGGTCATTTCTCGACCAAGAACTCCTCCCACGGGCCATGGCAGACGCAAGGAAGGACGGAGACTTGTTTGTTTGTTGATGAGGAATTGAGGAGGAATGTGCAGTCATTTTCGAGTAGGTGGTATTTACAACCTAGTAATAAGCTGCTAAGTGGGAAAACGTTTAGGTTTTGATCGGTGTGAACAGGTTTGCAATTACATATGGCGTGGTAATTTGGAATGTGACGGAAAACAAGCTCAAAATTATTTGACGGTTCCGGTTTCGAAGTGCGGCACGATTCCCGGATGGTGTAATTAACGTGGGCAAGCGTTCTCGGATGCGTACGTGGCGTGTGCACCGCAATCGGCAATGTCAGCACACGACTTGTTCCATCAACCGTGTGCGCTTGTTATTACCATCGCGCACAATTCTTTTAATTAGAATGTATGCCCGTATATCGCAGACTCCTTGATCTGCCTGACCGTTTCTGTTGTTTTGGCTCATCGCAAACAGTTCATCCGAGTGAACTGTATGCCGTGTATCGCACAAAGCTTGATCTGCCTGACCGTTTCTGTTGTGTTGGGTAATAGCAAACAGTTCATCTGAGTGAACTGTATACTGTATATCGCATACACTTCGATTTGGCTGACCGTGTTTGTTGTTCTGTCTTATCGCAAACAGTTCGTCTGGATCAACTGTATGCCACGTATCGCATACGCGTCTCTAATCTAAATCGTGTTTGTTGTTATGTCTTATCGCAAACAGTTCGTATGGATCAACTGTATGCCATGTATCGCACACGCGTCTCTAATCTGAATCGTGCTTGATGTCTCCGGCATCGCACACAGTTCGTCTTATTGGCGACGGTTTTAGTACGACACCGTTTGCGATTAATGCATCGCACACAGTTTGGTCGCGGGGTCTCTGATTGATGTGTCGCGTTAGGACCATCCTGCAGTAGTGACAGCTGCAATTATTTTTGTTCTTCATAACAACCCAGTTGCACTGATAGAACCAAGCTGGAAATTCATCCGTTCTAGGAGCTTTCAAGGGTCCAATCTGAATCAAAGCGTTTGCGACCTCATCTTCCAAAAATGGGGCACATATTTTTGTTCATTCATCAACTCTGTTGCCTTCGGAAGTATGCAATCCAGGACCGCATTAGGGTTAAGAGTCGAGTCTTTTGTGAACAGCTCCCAAACATATGAAAGACACCATACGTTCCTTATCGGAGGGGACCTTGCACCAAGAACCATCCTGCTTGCGGAGTCTTTTTATGTGACTTTTCAGAGCTCTCCAAACTGCATGTCGGAAGAAGTATTTGGTGTTGCGCTCACCCTCCTTCAACCACATGATGCATGAATGCCTCAGCCATAACATTTCCTCTCTATAGAAGTTCGTCCAATTAGTTCATTTTTTGCCGGATCCCCGCACACATCAGCATCAACAAGTTGTAGATCAGCTAACTCGGACCGTAGCTTCTCAATGTCCTTCATTACGTGTCCAAAATTGTCCTTTCCCCATGACCATATATTATTCATCAATTCCTTAAGTGAATCACAAAACCAACCTAGGTTCGTATCAGGTCGTTTCCTTGCCCATGACGCTGCAATTATCTCTGGCAATATCGGGTCATATTCCCAATAATCTCATAACGAAGAGGTGGCCGGCAGCGCTGAGGCCCCTCGTTGGCTGAGAAGCGCACCACAACTAGGCAGTGGTCCGAGCACGAGGTGGCAAGATGAACCGCCCTACCAAATGGAAACAATTCCCTCCAAGCTTCATCAACACATGCTTTGTCCAGCCACATGCGGACATTGTCGTCCCTTTGCTGTCCATTATCGTATGTGAATGGAGCCCCTGAGAACCCATGGTCCTCAAGTTCACACACCATCAAGCAATCCCAAAAGGCCCGACCTTCAGCATGCAGTGATCTCGAAAAGTGTTCGTGTTGCCAAAGTGCTTCATTGTAGTCACCACATACAACCGAAGGGTCCTGCGATACTGCCCGTAAATTTGCTAGGTGTTCCCACATCAGGTAGCGATTCTCGACTCGGGTTCCCCATAAACAAACGTGGTCCACCAACTATGGTCATTACCCACATCCAACACATGCACATCAATAAATCTTGCACATTTATCAAGTACCGTGATCTGCAGGGGTTCGTCCCAAAAGAGTGTGCCAAACCTCCGCTATGGCCATCACTACAAACACCACAAAATTCTTTCAAACTGAGCCTCCACTTCCATTTCTCCATCAATACTGAACTTTGTCTCATCTCGCAGAGGAAAACAAGATTGGGGATATTGGCTTTTGAGAGGGCAAAAACCTCGCGAGCTACTCAGCGCACCCCCTGGTAGTTCCAAAATAGGAGACTCATTGTTTCTGGCGGCACCGCCCCCCTGAGGGAGTCCGTTGATCTAAGTTCACCATCGTCACCACTATTGTCTGTTTTACCTCGCTTGCTACTCGAGCTATTACTAGGGGATTCATGCTTAGGAAGATCCTCCCCCTTCCCCTCAATTATTCCAACACACTCGGTTGGGCTCCAACCGAATCAAGAGCACCGGTGCTTTCCCCGCCCTCCATGTTGAGACGCTTTCCAGCGCCCCTATCCATGTCCATGTTCTCACCCAAAAGTTTCTTCGGACTAGAAGTTGCATCATCGATATCTGGGTAAAACTCCTCCCGACTCCAGCCATCACCCCTTCCAGCAGGAGCACCGCGAGGCCCAACACCTAGAGTTCCACGGCTTGCAGAGGGGCCTTTTTTGCCCCATGGGTTTGGTTCCAACTCATATCGATCCCTAGTCGGATGATCAACATACAACCACTCTCCAAATTTCATGTCCCTCTCCTCATGAATGCATGTTCCACATTCTTTGTACGCATGGTCAACCGAACCACATACCATGTAGAATCTTGCCAATTTCCCATATCTCACCAAGTAAACTTTGCACATTTTGTCTCGAACAATGCTCAGGAACTTTGTCAGTGGCTCGGGACATCATGACATACATGCACATGGATAGTCTTTGCCCGTATTGTCATCCAGTCGCATCTCCAAGATTTTCCCGGCCTTGTTCATCAACTTCTCCACCAACTCCCTTTTAGAAAATCCATCTGGCAATTGATGAATTTGAAGCCCGATTGGCATATGGAAGAATTGAATATTCTTTGCCTGGCTAAATCCATTGTACAGGCACAACAAAACAACCCTCTTTCAAAATATCCACGGTCCTTGTTCAGTCATCCGCTCCTAGTCAATGAGGCAGGAAGCCTGGACGACGAACAAGTTGGGACCAATGGGACGAAAGCAAATATCTTGTGTCGGGTTCCACGTTGCTCGCATGTCGCGATAGAAGGCGGCTTGGCTAACGGACTTGTCTATGTGAACACTAGCCAGGGACAACCATCTCATGCTCTTGTTAATCACTAGGTCATCTTAATCAATCACTAGGTCATCGAAGTCTTCATCACCCAGATCAAGCTACTCGAAGAAGTCTCCGAGATTAGGTTTGGCGACACCCCCAGCGCCATGGCTTGTTGCTAATTGGGCGTCAGAAGGAGATGCCATCAGGGGGCCGAGGGGGACGACCGGAGGCTCTCAATAATCCCGCCGATTGAAAGGATCGCTACGTGCGTGGAATCAACAGCGGTGGGAAACACTAAGGAGGAGAGAAACCCTAGCCATTAGTGTAGGAAAAAAGATTCCTATAAGGCTAATGATTCCTATCAGCCAGCCGGCCGAAAATCCGGCCAGTCCCCTCACTCGTGAGCCGCACATGCTGGTGGGACCAGCCATCGCGTCCTCTTTCCTTCCTTCCTCTATCTTTTCCTTTTTCGCTTTTTTTTACGTCGCAATGGATGCCCATGAACTCACTCGCCCTCCTGTCTCCCACACCACGCTGCCGTGCGCGTGCTTCTTGATCCCACGATTTGTGCCGCCACCTACCTCCGCCGCGCTGCGACGTGACCGCGAGCCGACATGACCAGAGCGTCCTTCTTCCTCCTGCTCTTGGGCAACCCTCCCCTCTGGGCACACACGAACTGCAATGTCGCCGGGGGAGATGCCGCAACGGTGACAAACGGGTGTAGTGACCAGCAGCGAGTGGTGGCGCGTGACTGGCAGGGGCAATGGTGGAACTGCCGTGTCCGCGTGCTGCAACCACTGACAAAAAGCTTCAACCCTATATGGAAAAAGCTTCAACAGGCTATAGAGAAATCCTCAACCGTCCACTGCCCATCCGGGAAAAGCTACAACTGTTAACACAGAATGCTTCAACCTTAGATGAAGAAAGCTTGAACTAGACGATAGGGAAAGCTTTTAACCTGATGCTGCTCAAAAATGAAAAAGCTGGAACAGTTGACAGAAAAGCTTCAACCGTAGATGGAAAAAGCTCCAACCGACAAGAGAGAATGCTCCAGCCAGACACTGTGCAACCATAAAAGATGCGACCGTTGATAGAGAAAGCATCAATCGTATATGGGAAAAGCTTCAACTGGTGACAGAGAAAAGCTACTACCGGTGATTGGGAGGTGGGCGAGACGAAGATGCTACATGTGTTTTTTTGCTAGAATAGGCGAGATGAAAAGCTAAAACCAGAGAGTTGATTTGCTGGGACCAGCGCCAGGCGACGGTGGCGAGCTGCGACGACGGGGAGTTTCACCAGCAGCGGTGGCGGAGCTGCGACGGTCACCATGGCAAGTTTTGCGATGATCTTGCTGCAACCGTGGTCGCACGGGTTTCGGGGGACCGCGGTCGTGGGTTTTAAATTGCTGCAACCGTGCCCCTCGTTTTTTTGCTGGAAGCGTGGCTGACTGGAGAACGAGGACACGGTTCTGCGAGGGCAGCTAGCCTGTGAGCGGCGGCGATCCTACGAGCTTCGAGACCGGTCGTATCGCTGGTCCATTACGGGATCAGCGGTCCCGGTTCGTCACGCTCTCGTCCGTGCGCCATAGCATGATTTGGGGGAAAAGCAAAAACGGGTGCGTGGGGATGAAGCGCGGCCTGATCTGACGGCTAGGAACCGGTGCGTCGGACATGCGGGGCGCGACCGGCCCAAATTTAGGCCAGCTTGCCCATGCCCGCGCCTAGGAAGGGATCCTAATGCTTTGCTTACTCATACGACACATGTCTACGCTATGAAGCACGCCATGAGGTGGAATGCTTTCTCATAACAAAAACAATATTGTTTACATAAGATCCAAATTGTTTGATCACGCTACTTTTGGAATCACCCGTGAAGAAAAGACTATCTTTGAAACCAACGAAACAAGGTCAAACCATATATTTGGTTTAATAATCCGTAAAGAAAAATGGCTTAAGAAAATTAACCAACTAATGATTGGTCTTTCCCCACAAAGAACTAGTAACTGAAACCTTTTTGGTGGGCCATTGGATCACCATCCAACGGCTCGTGTGTTCACTTCCCCCGCACAAAACCCAACGCAGCCCGATCGAGGCGACAGAGAGATTTGCACAGAGCGCATGTCTCGGTCACTGACAGTGAACAGACGGAGATAAGCTTCGAGAAGGAAGCTCATGGCAGCCTCCGCCTCCTCCGCCGCCGCTCCGCCGGAGGCGCCGCTCACCGCGCCGTGCGGCCGCGGAAGCGACGACGTGGGTGGGCAGGTGAAGCAGCTGTGCTGTGTCTGCCACCTCCCCGCCGATCCGGTCCGTCAGCTGGCCCCCCCTGCGCGGCGGCAATTTCGTCCACTACGACTGCCAGCGCAGGTGGACAGACTCCCGCGACAGGGGCCGCTGCGAGGTATCTCCATCCTTTCCCCCTCCCTCGCCTCCTCCGGCTAGCTAGGGTTTCCAGCAGCGGGCAGCGTGGCATGGATTCTCTCCGCCCAGGCTCTGTTCCGCCTAGATCCATCTCCTTCAGTACCGATTTTAGTCGGATCTAGATTCCATGTGATGTTGCTGCCATGGATCTAGCTAGAAATTTCCCCTTCTGCGAGGCAACCATTTCGTGCCATCTTGTTGCTGCAGTGGTCGCGCTTCATTGCTGCAGTCAGCGTGACTATTCCTTTTCCAGCTGATGTGATGCCGATGCTGATGAGCTCATACCTTTCGAAAATTTCAGGTGTGCGAGCGCAAAGCCCTAAGGCTGTCCGTGTGGGAGTTCATGGCAGGCTTGCCGGGCAAGCTCACGAGCCTACTGCTCCCCCTCTTCTTCGCCGTCTGCGTTTTCAGTGAAACAGTCATTCACCTCATCACATTACAAACATGGCAACTCGTTTCCGCCAGCACCTTTGCTCAAGTGCACCATGTGGTCTCCCTCCGCCTCTCTGCCACCTCCATCATCGCTTCGGTATCGTTCTTTGCTGCATTTGCGAATAGGTTTGTGCCGTTTGCCGTGGCTCCATTTGCGCGCTGGGTTAAACGCCTAGAAACCCGGTGTCGGGGATGGTGGGGCATCGATGGCTGGAAAGTCCTCGCGCTATTTACTGTTGAAGCCTGCTTGGTGGTATGCTTGTTTCTTCTCAACCAATGTTCTCCGTCTGCCACTTTGTTTATTTTTTAATTTATATTCTATGATGGGTGATAAGACCATATATATTTGGTGCAATGGTAGGTTTTATATTGTAGTATAGTGCTAAGCAGTGCAGTTTGTATTCTGCAATTGGAAAAATTATCACATCTTGGCATGCTTCTTCTGATTGTTTTATAGTTGGTGATAGTTCAATATGTCTCCACTTCAAAGTGTAACACCCTCTTTTGGTGCTTTAGTTGTTCTAGTATTTTCTGCTATCTTCTTAGGCTAGTCAAGGGCATGGCCATGCCCACCATATATAATTCATGAATATACAGATGAAAACACAAAAGTTACATGTGTTGCTATGTGTTATCTTTCCTATTTCTAAATATTTGAGTTGGTGGTGAGTTCACTCCTCCATCTCCTCCTCTTACACATGAGACCCACTGCAACAGTAGCCAAAATAAAAAAATATGGCTGATGGGAGTCCCAACCCAGCATGTCACATACAAGTGTCCTATTCCTTGCCATCTAGAAAAAGTAGGACTGTTCACACATATAGAAAAAAATATGGCAGCAGATTTGAACGCAAGAAAAGGATTCTACTATTCACACATTGTACAACTGAAGGGCTGCAAGCACCATGCGTGCGGGCCCTACATTGTCCTTCTTTCTTTGCCAACATTTTCTATCATATTACTTGTAATATCGAACATGCACTGCAATGTTACAATAAGGAGAAAGCTATGGGCATTGAGTAATTATAGCACGGGGAGTTTTTCTAAAAGAAATATTATAAGACTGTGAAGCATCCTGGGAGCATTTGGAGTTTTAGATATTCTTTTAATCAAGCATGAGAAATAAATCTGGGATAAGTCTTAATATGCATTGTATTATTAGGTACTAGCACTAGTAGAAAAAGGACCTTTTGTTCAGCACATTAGTCTCGGCTAGAGTTGGAACCGGGACTAATATGAGCATTAGTCCCGGTTTCAAATTTCATGGCCGTCAGAGGACCTTTAGTCCCGGTTGGTAACACCAACCCGGACTAAAGGTCCTACATTAGTCCCGGTTGGTGTTACCAACCGGGACTAAAGGCCTTGACCCTTTAGTCCCGGTTGATAACATCAACCCGGACTAAAGGGTCTACCTTTAGTCCCAGTTGGTATTACCAACCCGGACTAAAGGACCCTTTAGTCCCGGTTGATAACACCAACCCGGACTAAAGGTCCTCCATAGGCTAGTTCAAAAGGAAAGCATCCCATCCAAAGTCACATGTGCTGTGTAGGTGGGGTGGTAAGCTGCGCGTGAGGCAATACATGAGGTCTTGGGTTCGAATCCCACGGGAGGCATTATTATTTTTAGCCCGGATGACATTTAGTCCCGGTTGAGAGACAACCGTGACTAAAGGATTATGCCTTTAGTCCCGGTTGGGAAAACTGGGACTAAAGGGGGTTCCCAACCGGGACTATATGTCCTTTTTCTACTAGTGTAGCCTAGGTTGCCGTAACGACATTGCACACAACTGATGATTTATACAAAACAAACGTACTTATTTATGAAGCCATATTTTTTCTGTTATTCCATAGTAAAATCCGTGCAAGCTAAGTTTATATTTTTCCGTAGTTCCGTAGCAAAGCACGTGCACTATGCTAGTATATACAATAAATGTGAACCACCAAATTTAAAACAGAAGTATTTGCTTACTTGGTAGAGACTTGTTCAAGGAAGTAACCATTCATGAGTTTGATATCTCTTTCACTTGCATTGTATCTTTGGACACTAGTATCTCTTTTTTCTCCAAATATTCCTCAAACTTGAGATCCTTTGACATTGTTAAATGCTCACAAGTGCAAGTTGACTTAACTAAGAAACAAAGCTGCGTTCATAAAAGTAAAACAAAAATGGTACGAAATTCACATCTTCATGGCCAAATGTTTTTGGGGTGACAAATCACAAATATGCACATTCTTTTTTGAAATTTGCAAAAGTAGTTGGTAGTTCCTTTTCTTTTGGCGTGGCATTCATCGTGGTGCCAAAACCCACTCTTACTAGATTTTACTATTTCAAAGAATATATTTGCTTTATGTTTTTTAATACCAATCTTACAGCTCTTGGGACCGCCGCTAAGGCTAGTTCTACCCTGGGTGTGTATCTATAGTGTTATGGCTTAGTTGCATCCTTATGGGCAGGGAGTACCTCGCATTTCTTGCGCTTGTCTTTGTGTACTTAGTTCCAGAAATTTTTGACAATGTGCTTGTGTAATCAGGTGTTAATAGCTGACATGGCCGTCGCTTGTATTTTTTGTTTACTCCCATTCTCACTTGGAAGGATAATTTTATGGTGCATGTCATGTTTCAATCTTGGCAATGTGCATGAAGTCGAGTCCTATGCTTCAATTTCAACAACTATTCTGGTTGGATATGGATTTATCTTTTCTGTGGGCGTATTTTTTGTTTGGCTGAATATTTTTCGTCAATACTTGACCGGCGAGCGCCTTATGGTCGCAATTCTCTTTAGAAGGCTGTTTGGTATATTCATCAGAGGGGTCAGAATTTCCTTTCGAAGGCTACCTGGTATATTCTTCAGAGGGATCTTGCGTTTAATCATTGTTGCCAATATTGGTGTTAATCTTTTATACATATATATACTACACCCATTGTTCATTGGTTGGTTGCTTGATATGTGCACTTCAAAATTGTTTGGTGCAACAATGTCTCAGAGGTTGAAATTTCTGATTGGGTCATCGTTTTCTTCTCTGGCTTTTCATTGGCTTACTGGACGCAACATTTTGAGTCTGCGCCCCAGAGTCTTCATATTTCTCCGCAAGGTATTATTATATTAAATTTGTATCATGTACATGATGTATGCAGTATACATTTCAGGGGTACAATGAGTGTTGTACTTTTTTGTGAGTAGGTATTGAAGCCAGGAATTATGATTCGCTTTGTCCAACACAATATTTGTGAACCATTCTATATATTCTATTTCAAGAGGCTTCCTGGCCTTTTTGACGACATTACATTTATTGCTCTAGTAATCCTTGTTCCTACTAAAATTGCTGTCCAGTTGGGACCTGAGGAGTTCCCACTAGACATCACGTAAGTGTATCATATTTGTTCTCCATCTGATGTATCTTCCAGCCTTTTGCGAGTTAACCCATCTAATTTATATTTGTGGATCGTAGCTACTTTGATCGTCCTGCTAAGGGCACATCATTCTGGCAAGGGCCACGGTACTACGCAGAGGCACTTTCTGGTATTCTTTATCTCAGGTTTCTCACTGACAATACAGTTTTATACCTCGAGTGGTTAGTCTGGAGGGTAAGATGCTATTGGCTCTTCACTGCTGGAGATGCCCTGTGGAACATTGTCTCACCGAGGGAACATTATGATAGAAGCGATGAACTTAACAATAGAAGGTAAGCACCAAATGCATAGTTTTGTTCATTCACGGAAAACTGCAGAATCTGCACTTGAGTTTTGCTTTGGTAGTTGGTATATTCTTCAGAGGGATCTTGCGTTTAATCATTGTTGCCAATGTTGGTGTTAATCTTTTATACATATATATACTACACCCATTGTTCATTGGTTGGTTGCTTGATATGTGCACTTCAAAATTGTTTGGTGCAACAATGTCTCAGAGGTTGAAATTTCTGATTGGGTCATCGTTTTCTTCTCTGGCTTTTCATTGGTTTACTGGACGCAACATTTTGAGTCTGCGCCCTAGAGTCTTCGTATTTCTCCGCAAGGTATTATTATATTAAATTTGTATCATGTACATGATGTATGCAGTATACATTTCAGGGGTACAATGAGTGTTGTACTTTTTTTGTGAGTAGGTATTGAAGCCAGGAATTATGATTCGCTTTGTCCAACACAATATTTGTGAACCATTCTATATATTCTATTTCAAGAGGCTTCCTGGCCTTTTTAACGACATTACATTTATTGCTCTAGTAATCCTTGTTCCTACTAAAATTGCTGTCCAGTTGGGACCTGAGGAGTTCCCACTAGACATCACGTAAGTGTATCATATTTGTTCTCCATCTGATGTATCTTCCAGCCTTTTGCGAGTTAACCCATCTAATTTATATTTGTGGATCGTAGCTACTTTGATCGTCCTGCTAAGGGCACATCATTCTGGCAAGGGCCACGGTACTACGCAGAGGCACTTTCTGGTATTATTTATCTCAGGTTTCTCACTGACAATACAGTTTTATGCCTCCAGTGGTTAATCTAGAGGGTAAGATGCTATTGGCTCTTCACTGCTGGAGATGCCCTGTGGAACATTGTCTCACCGAGGGAACATTATGATAGAAGCGATGAACTTAACAATAGAAGGTAAGCACCAAATGCATAGTTTTGTTCATTCACGGAAAACTGCAGAATCTGCACTTGAGTTTTGCTTTGGTAGTTGGTATATTCTTCAGAGGGATCTTGCGTTTAATCATTGTTGCCAATATTGGTGTTAATCTTTTATACATATATATACTACACCCATTGTTCATTGGTTGGTTGCTTGATATGTGCACTTCAAAATTGTTTGGTGCAACAATGTCTCAGAGGTTGAAATTTCTGATTGGGTCATCGTTTTCTTCTCTGGCTTTTCATTGGTTTACTGGACGCAACATTTTGAGTCTGCGCCCCAGAGTCTTCGTATTTCTCCGCAAGGTGTTATTATATTAAATTTGTATCATGTACATGATGTATGCAGTATACATTTCAGGGGTACAATGAGTGTTGTACTTTTTTGTGAGTAGGTATTGAAGCCAGGAATTATGATTCGCTTTGTCCAACAAAATATTTGTGAACCATTCTATATATTCTATTTCAAGAGGCTTCCTGGCCTTTTTGACGACATTACATTTATTGCTCTAGTAATCCTTGTTCCTACTAAAATTGCTGTCCAGTTGGGACCTGAGGAGTTCCCACTAGACATCACGTAAGTGTATCATATTTGTTCTCCATCTGATGTATCTTCCAGCCTTTTGCGAGTTAACCCATCTAATTTATATTTGTGGATCGTAGCTACTTTGATCGTCCTGCTAAGGGCACATCATTCTGGCAAGGGCCACGGTACTACGCAGAGGCACTTTCTGGTATTCTTTATCTCAGGTTTCTCACTGACAATACAGTTTTATACCTCGAGTGGTTAGTCTGGAGGGTAAGATGCTATTGGCTCTTCACTGCTGGAGATGCCCTGTGGAACATTGTCTCACCGAGGGAACATTATGATAGAAGCGATGAACTTAACAATAGAAGGTAAGCACCAAATGCATAGTTTTGTTCATTCACGGAAAACTGCAGAATCTGCACTTGAGTTTTGCTTTGGTAGTTGGTACACCACCCCCGCCCCCCTCCCCCCAAAAAGTTTACACGAATCTTAAAGTTACTTAAAAAGGGTATTCTCGTACATTCACGATCAATTAATTCTAATCCCTATTCTCCCAATGGATCAAACAAGAGATCAGAACAGTCTAATCTTTTTGATTGAAGGTGTAACTTCTAATCTCCACCTTCAATCTGCTTTAAAATCTGTAGACTTTTCTAGAGGGGTGTACCGAAGCAAAACTCTCTGCACTTATTTTGGCTTGACTACATATATGCTCGTTTTGTAATGGAATCTATCTTTGACCATTCAATGAACTAAAGCCTTTTGCTTGGCCACAAAATTTTCGGTAGATGCCTACCTTTGTTGTACATTGTACCAGGAAATTTGTTGTTGTTCAAACAATGCCACAGGTCGTGCTATCATGGTTGGCAGTTGTGATATTCAATTCTGCTATGCTTTTATCTTCAATATCTATTGGCCGTACATTGGTATTTGCCGTCCCTGAGCTGCTAGTACGAGCTCAAATGAAGTCCAATGGTAATTATTGTTCATTGATGATTAGTGGACTTCCTTTGTAAAGAAAAAAATAATTTATTTTATTTGAGCTTACTTGTGTGCGCAACCTTTTCTGTTAGATCTGTTTGCTATTGCCACTGGATATGGCGTAGTATCAATTGTTATTGCCGCCTCTAGAGATGCATTTGTTTGCGTGGCTTATGGGGGTACACACCTTGTAGCTTTGGAGATGCATCTCATTTTCTTCATATGGGTGAGTAGTTTAGTCGACATAACACTATTACGGGGTCGATGAACCACTTGACCATAAAAATCCCAGACATCATTGGCTCCATGCACTAATTGGAATCACTTGACCTCTCCAGCAACCAACTCTCTGGTGAAATCCTTTATCCAATCTAACATCACTAAGCTATTTGAATTTGTCCTGCAATAACTTATCAGGAAGGATACCACCAGGGCAAAAGGTGCGGCGGCCTAGGGCTATCTCAAATAAGGGCCCAATACATCTAATGCCTATAAATTACAAAAAATATGATTATATAACATAACACTATTACGGGGTGCACAGGGGGCATTTGCCCCCCCCCCCCCCACCCCCGTCGACGCACTTCACCATGTTGTATTTATTCAATAGTCATTTACGATAGAGCACATGTATCTTATTATTGTTATTTGCATCATATAATCACATATGCAGGATGTATTAAGATTTTATTTGCTAATTAAATTATAGTTTTGATGTTTATGCCTTTTGTGATAATTTTCATGATATGTAATATATACTGATGAAAGCATTTATTTTACTCTATTATAGTTGTTAGATCCATTGTACTTCATATGCATTAAGGCCTCCATAATGCTAGGGCCGGCCCTGATATGGGGATTTGACGATTTGTACCTTCTCAGATGTGCGTGTATTGTCGGCGGATCCTATTTGGCGCTTAAGCGCCCGTTTGCGAACGGGCGCCTGCAGGCGTTTCTAATTGGGCTCGGCCCATCTTGCTTTTTTTTTCCGTCCGATATCTGCTCTAGCCACCTCAACTGCCTCACCTCATGTGGTCTTCTACACTCTTTTCTTCTTATGTCTTTTTCATTTTCTTTTACTTTTTTCGTTTTTCCTTTTTATCCGGAACGGTTTTGCTCGGTTTTTATTTCTTTTTTGTTTTGCTCATTTAAATGAACTTTTTTCACAATCGATGAAATTTTTACAAAATCAATGAACTTTTTTTCAAAATCGATGAACTTTTTTCAAATTTGATGAACTTTTTTCAAAATCGATGAACTTTTTTTGAATTCGATGAACTTTTTTCCAAAATTGATGAACTTTTTTCGAATCGATGAACTTTTTTCAAATCGATGAACTTTTTTACAAATTCGATGTACTTTATTTTCAAATTTGTGAACTTTTCTACAAAACCGATGAACTTTTTTTGAATTCCATGAACTTTTTTAAAATTTTGAACTATTTTTACATATTGGTGAACTTTTTTATAGCAACTCTATGCTTTTTTTCAGTTTTACGTTTTTCTTTTTCTCAAATGATTTATATGGGTCCAAAATATATGTTAAAGTTTTGTACTAAAAGAAGATCACTGTTTTCGGATTATGGACAACTAAGTGATCTTGGTCTAGTGGTTGTCGCATCAATTCCTCAGCTGACCCATGTTGGTTTGAATCCAGTCGCCCATTTATTAGCTTCTTTTCTCCTCTTCCCGTCTGTTTTTTTAGCAGGTTGCTGGACAGGTCCATTAGGCGTCGCGTGCGGGCGCCAGTTGCGCTTAGCGGCGCTGAAAGCGCCGAATAGGACCTCCCTGTATTGTCCACTTGTGACTGTATCAATGGTGAATGAGATTATGTATACATATATGTGGGGATTGTAGCCAGTTTATTTTTTAGTGATTAAAGAAAGACCTGGTATATGTTTAGCAGTAGAAGCAGAGTGGGGGCTGACTCAGCAGCCCTATCTCAGGGAGACGAGCGAGTCGCCGGGGACCAGTGGCGGCGACGGCAAGTGGCGGACCTGGGGGAGCCAACGAGTCGCTGGCCACACTCCATTCTGTCTGGCCCCACCTGCGCGCATCATTTGGACGACCTCCAGAACTCCGCATAGGGGACGGGACGGCACACGAACACCATGGCTTGGCTTGGAGCATGTGAGCCGGCCTCCGCTTATTCATGCCGTCGGCACTGGCAGCACACGGTGGCCTCGCCGTCTCATCGTCTGGGTCACCGTGGCTATAGCCATGTGGCTCCTGTGTGTTTTTTGTGGGGATTAAATATTAACTTGAATGTTTTTTTTTCACATTGCAAATATCGACTCTGTTAACTCGGTTGTTTTCTCAATTTTGTGTTCCTTTGGGTTGGCTTTGGGACACATGTCAGCAAAATGTTACTCCCTCCATTCCAATTCTAAGTTTGCCATAAGTCAAACTTATATAAATTTGACCAACTTTATAGAAAATTTATTAATATCTACAACATCATATATATATGAATGGGGATTTTATATACATGGTTCTTGGCGCACCTATTAAATCATTTTAAATTTAAAAACATTTAGAAAATCATGTAAGTCTGAAACTTTTTTCCGGCGAACATTTAAAAGGATAGACCTGTATATATAACAAAAGGCACACCACTTTGGTATGGCCAGGGAATTTTAGGCTTTATAGAATACAAATATATGAGACTTAATGAGGAGGCCAACACGGCAGCAATAAAGGAAGAGAACGACGTTGCAAAGACCGAGCTCCATGGAGCTCGTTTTTTCAAAAATAAAATATTTAGTAGTTTCAAAAAATGTCAAAAAATTTTATACAAATACATATGCATATTCTTCAAGTATGTAAAAAGTTTCATTGACTAATTTGATTATTTGCATGCGACACAAAAAAGACAAATATCTGGTCTAAATACAACAAAGAAAAAGCTCATTTTAATATGTGTATTTGTCTTTTTTTGTGTACATCGCATATGAATATATATGTTCATGAAATTTTGTACATGTATACTTCTTTTCAGACTTTTTTGAGGTGTGGAAAAAGTATTTTTGCTGAAAAATAAATAAAGAGCTCAATGGAGCTCGGTCTCTGCACGCACTATTCGAGGAATCCTTGAATGTTCTGGTCCAGCTTGCGAGGTTCGGCACCTGTCCTCTAAAGGTGTCCATTGTTTCTCTCCTTTCATTTTTTTTAAAAACTTCCATGAACATGGGCCTGTCCCAAGACCTCTTGGCTGGGTTAAGAGCTAGTTGGGGAGGGAAGCTCCTATTCCGTGCTGTACGCGCTACGAACCAGGAGCGCGCACCCCCCAGCTCCCCTCTTGGGCCGGCCCATGTGCGGGGCGGGAAGCACCTTGTGTTTTTTTGCTTTTCTCTGTTTTAACTTTTTTTCCTTTTTAAAAATAATCCGGGATTTCAAAAAAAAAGTTGCAAATTGTGAAATGCTCGTGAATTCTAAAATTGTTCATGATTTGAAAAAAAAATCTTTTTTTGATGAACAATTTTGATGAGAATTTTCTAATAATGACGAATATTGTTTTGTATTTGATGAACAAAATTTTCAACTTGATGAACAAAAATTGTATCAAGAACATATTTTGGAAAAAATGGATCAACAAATTTTGAATATAACGACTTTTTTTTGAATTTGATGAACATTTTATGAAAATCAATGAATAAATTTGGAATTTGATGAACATTTTTGCAATTCGATGAACAAATTTCGAATTTTGATGAACATTTTTTAAATACGATGAACAAAAGTTGAATTTGATGAACATTTTTTGAATTGGTGAACATTTTTTCCATTGATGAACATTTTTTCAATTCGATGAACAAAAAAGTGTTCGTGAATTTAAAAGAAAATTCGCAAAAAGGTGAAAATTGAAAAAGTACGTAAGTTCAAAAAAATGTTCATGTATTTGAAAATTGTTCATGATTTCAAATTTTTTTTCATAATTTCAAAAAATGTTCACGAATTTGAAAAAAGATGTTTGCAAAATGAAAACGAAAAAAAATTAAAACAAAAAAGAAAGAGAAAAATTCATGAATTTAAAAGATTTCCGCGAATTGAAAAAACAAGAATAAAATAAGAAAAATAAAAATCAGGAAAAATAAAAGAAAAACGAAAGGAAAACATGAACAAAAAAGAAAAAGAAAAAAGAAAAAGGACAAAGATAGAAAAAAACCAAAAGAAAAAAAGAAACCAGAAAAACCGGGGTGAATCTCGAAAATGGTCCGGCTCTAGGGGAGCGCTCGCCTACAGCGCCAATTCAATCGGGCCGGACGCCCGGACCCAAAGTGCCGACGTGCAGCACAGCATACACACGGTACGTCACAGTATATCTGCATTTTTATCCTTTTTATATATTTTATTAATTTAATATTTCACAAAAGTATAAATACATATATATTTCAGAAACTAATTTACTTAATTTTTTAAAAAATATTGTGCATTTAGAAAATGTTCATGCAGTGTAAAAACAATTGTTGACGCCGCTTTTAAAAGATGTTGATAGCAATCAACAAATTGTTTCATGGCATTTAAAAAATGTTAGTGAAATTTTCAAGAACTGTTTACATAATGTAAAAAAATGGTTTGCATAACTCAAAAAACTGTTTCATGCCATTCAAAAAGAATATTCATCACATTTTTGTTAAAATGTTTATACAATGAAAAAGAATGTTCACGTTGTTTTATAAAAAGTATGGTTCATACTCCCTCTGTCCCAAAATAAGTATCGCTGGTTAGTACAACTTTGTACTAAATTCGTACTAAACCACCGACACTTATTTTGGAACGGAGGCAGTACCATTCAGAAATATATTCGTCGTTTCACAAAAAATAAAATTAGCCGTTCCAAGAATATGTCCATGATATTAAAAAAATGTTTATACAACATAAAACAAAGACCTCAGGATTTAAAATAATGTGTCATACCTTTCAAATAATGTTTGATGCGCATTTACAAATATTTAATATTTATTTGAAAATATGTTCAAATATGTATTTGAAAAAAATTAATCATGTATGTGAGAAATGTTCAACGTGTATCGAAAACATGTTATGTCTATTTAAGAAAAATATACAATGTGTATTAAAAAATTCAACATGTATTTGAAAAAAAAACAAAGAAATTCCAAGAAAACCAAAGAAAACTGATAAGAAAATCACAAAAGAAAAATAAAAAAACTCATGAAAATTTCTAAAATTGGTCCGAACCAATCCATAGAAGCTTCCTAAAACCAGTCTACTGGGCCGACCCACTAAGGCGAGCCATAGCCGAGCGCCAAGGGCGAGGCTCTGGGCCATTTGTGGGGAGCTAGTGTATTCCCAGTAGGGCCCAATATGACCGACTGAATGTGCAATCCACAAAGCAAACAGATCAACTCATTACCAATGTTGTAGTGTAGTCTTTTGAGCATGTTGCTGGGGTTGAGGCGATCAAAAAGGAGCAATCAGCCAAAAACTCTGACCTTCATAACTCATCTGGATTTCTAAATCCACCCAAAAGCCTGATGTGCCATGATATCCCTGAAGTAAAAAGTATAGTACCTGCACGAGGTAAATTCCGTGGAGCCCCAACCATGGTGCAAAACATCACGCTCATAGGAGGAAGGAGAGACGTGCGAGGTGAGATGCTGCAAGTCACACACCTCCTCATGCGCTTGCATGGAAAGGGGTAGATGAAAGGCCCTGAGAGTGTGATGCCCAACAAATCCTTGATAGTGGTGTCTTCATGCAGTGCAAACGAATACACTCGACGGGTAGTGTTCCATAGAAGATCATCTTGCCACAAGTCCTTCCGAAAGAGGGTCATGGATCCACACTTACATCAGTCTGGGGGATACCCTGTAACTGGGACAAAACTATGTCTTGCCATCAAAAGGATTCACATGGATTAGAATCATGTGGGACAGAATTGACACATAAATGGACCATATAAGCTCAACCCAGGGTAAATGCATTCTGTTGTAGAACATATGTAAATATTTCATGAGGAGAACCACTTTGAACTCGGAGACTAATCACACTGAGGCCCTCGTGATCTTTTGGACGGCGGACCAAAATCCATGCCACAAGAGAATTGCGCTCCCCCCTGACCAGTTCTTGGTCTACATAATCTAGAGTTGGATTTTGTCAAGGAGTTCCATTATTATTATTTTCTTTTTTTTGGGGGGGGGGGGGGGGGGGGGGGCTTGAGGGTAGAAGGGGCATAAATGGTCAGGGAAGTAATGATCGAGAACTTTCCTCCTTATGGCATCAATGACATACTGGATGAAAGTCGGCATTCAAACCGACAGACGAGAGGCATTAAATCCTGAATAGTCAGACGTGTGGTTCTGAGGGGGAGACAAGGATAAATGGCACTGAACCAATCCCACAACTGAAGATGGCTGCAATAATCTGACTCAAGTAGTCATTCACGTTTATAGGAACGAGACTAGACTTGTGGAAGTTGATACTAAGATCAACGATGCATAATTCGACCATATGTCTTTGGCCAGAGTCATCAGTTTATGGCTCGACCTCTCTAGCAACCAGCTCTCTGGCCAGAGTGGCCAGTGTATGCCGCATAATCCGAAAATATGTGTCTTGACGAGGGTAGGCTGGCATGCCAAGGATCGTGTCATCAGTGTATTGAATCATCGAATATTCCACTTGGCTAGGACAGGGGAAGGGTAGTTGGACCCTGTCATGGTGAAAAGGATCATTGATTGCGAATTGTAATAGATTGCTTGTGAGGACAAATATCACAAGAGCCAATGGGTCTCCTTGATAGGACCTCTCCGACAGTGGAATTTACGCCCTGGATCCCCATTAAGAAGAACCGAAGATTTGATTGCCGGAGGAGAAGATGCAATGGATCCAACCAAGACACTTCACATTAAACCCCATGTTCCTCATGATCTCAAGCATCGCTGCGTGTTCAATGGTATAGAAAGCTTTAGCAAAAAAATCTCATGCTTTGAAGTTTGGCATTGGAATATATATTCAAAAGCCCATGCAAGACAATCTTGGATAGACCGACCCTTAAGAAACCCATAATGTTCAAGTCTTGAGTGTTCTACTCGCATATGAAGTTTCACGAAGAAATGACTTCCATATTTTCTAGATGAAACAAGCAAAATTGCAACTTCAAAAAACTTGAATAGTAACTTTTAAATAGAACCAATTCTTTTCTTCACATGGAAGACCATGAAAGCCATTTCTTTGCGAAACTTTACACGTGAGTGGTCGTTGCAAAAAAGTTACATAATCGTTTGACTTTTTGTGTTTTAAAAATATTTTTTCAATGTGGGTGCGCCTAGAACCATATTTCATTGTGTATTTTTGATGAAATTACAAGTTATAATGAATCTAATGAAGCTAATTTGGTGTTGTACATGTTGGTATATTTTTCTACAAACTTGCTCAAACGTAAAGAAGTTTGACATAGGACAAACATAGAACTTCAAATTATTTTGGAACAGAGGGAGTACGTTCTTTCATGATGCAGAGGATCATATGTTCACTACTTAATTCCGAGCATGGAGGGCTCCTAGTGTCGACAAGTCTGAAAACGTCCTGACAAGAGTCACTGAAATTGACAAGAAAAACGATGATATAGCATACATAATATATTTATCTGGTCATGTAATTTCACACAAAAATTGAAAATGCAAGTCTTTAGGCCAACCAAAGACAAATCTAACTATGAATGATACTTGTTCAAATTATGTTGTGAATTTAGCCCATTAATTTAACACTATTATCACTGAATTGAACCTTTTTTGTTCTCCCGCTACATGTTGATTTTTTATGACATAATATGTATTATTTTTGTAAAAAACAATTTTTTTATTGAGTTCTGAATAACCGTAAACAAACAAGTCACTAGGAAGGCCCAATTCTCAGTGAGGTGGAAAATATCAAAGTTTTTTTTGTTCGGCCGCTTTAATATTTTCTTTTATTATCACGTAGAATGTTTACAATAATTTTAATATTTTTCCCATCCAACATAGAAAGCACTAATTGAGATCCAAAAAAATCTAAAACAATTCAAAAAGAATTACTTCAATGTATGAGAAAAAAATTAGAACCTTGTGTCTTTTGCCGTTGCACTGACTACCCTCTCTATTTACGGCGTGCCATGTTGCACATGATCTCACATGTCTATTTTCTTGGATGTCTATTTTCGGTACATATTACCGGCGATATATACTACTTTTTTAATGCATATGTCAAGATATGTTTAATGTGTTGAGATATGAAGCACACAACTGATTGCTTGACCTGACGGTAGCGGTCAATACCATCTTCTTCTCCTCCCATGCATGGCCCCACCTGATATATATGTCATTTCTCCCCTATTTGGCGCTCTCCCTCGTTTTTTGTGTGCCAACAAGGAAGATAAATAGTTGAATGATGTTTCTTTCCAAGTTGATATTATATAACATATTCTTTTGTCGGAGATCCAAGTGGTTTAGCCAACTATGCATATCTTTACCATGAAAGGAGAATTGGTGGTGTTCGTTCATCCCACCTCATCATCCTCCCATGCATGGCCCCACCCGACAGAAACATCATCGCTCCTCTCGGGCCCTCTCCCTCGTCTCTCGTGGGCCAACAAGGAGATCGAAAGATCGCATGTCGTTGCTTTCCAAGTTGTTAGCATAATTTCTTATACTTTTGCGGGGGATCCAACTGGTTTAACCAACTATGCATATCTTCTTCATCAAAGGGGAGTTGGTGTGGGTTGTTCATCCATCTCATTCTCTTCACATCCATAGCCCCACTTGACAGATACACCCTCTCCCATGTTTCTAACTCTCTCCCTCGTCTCTGGTGGGCCAATTAGGATATCAAACCATTGCACACTCGTTCCTTCCAAGTTGTTAGTATCTCATATTCTTTTGCAGGAGACCCAAGGGGTTTAACCAATGATGCATATTCATGTAGGTTAACTAACTTGATTATAGTTCTTACAGGAAAATTATAAACGCATCCGCTAACAAATCCAACATGCGTAAACTAGTAAAGTACACCAACAATTTCCTTGTTTCTCCCAACAAGAAGAAAATTCTACAACATCTAGGCATATCAATCATGTCTCCATCCATAGTAACTAGAACTTGTGTTAAACCAGATGAATATGGCTCGGAAGTGTTAGACCTATACTAGAACTGCATGCAGAGCAATCTGAGAGTACTTGGAAGTGCTGGAAAGAATAGGCTCTAAGGTACTAAAGCTAACAAATGTGGATATGAAATACATAAAAGCTTGGAGGTACCATGAAAAATACTCTGCAGTTTCGGATGAGACTCTGTGAAAAAGGCAGTCTGCTTAGCAAAACTCTCACAGCTCACTGAGTTCCGTAGCATTGACCAACTGGTCCGAAGGTACCATGAAGGTGTAAATGTGGAGAATGTGAGAGATTAAAGTGGAATACTTAGAGAATGTTTAGCGAATTTAAAAGACTTCATCCCCAATTCTTTTGTATGTGTGCCTCATAGCAGTATGGTTCTCTTAATTAAGACTCAATGTAAATCCTAGAAAATTACAAACAGAGCCTTGGGCTACAACCATCTTGAAGAATAAAAGTAGGTCCCCCATTCATATTTCCACATAGAAATTGCACAAATCCTAAAATAAACTTAGTAGAATGTATTAGTCCTCTTAATTGTTCTGTCATTAATCACCAAAACACACAGGGCGCCTAGATGCAGTTTCATATGTCAATCTTACGAAGGCACCGGGGGACTCAGAGGTGAAGACAAAACTGATGTGGGAGAAGCGACATAACCGATGGAGGAAAGTTCATCGCCTGGTTAGAGATAGTTAGAGGGGGGTACGGCTGCGTGTTTACAATAAATCCATGATTTTGGATTGGCAGTTGATCTTTACTGGAAAATCCACTCTAAATTCCAAGCCGAATAGAAAGTGGATAAGGGTGATGCTTCTTACTAGAACCACATAACTGCATCTTTTTTCCCTTGAAACTAAACGGACAAGTTCGGCCTTTTATCTAATATTATTGGGCATTTGTGAACATTGTTTTCCCCTCAGACTGCTATACTAGTTATTATTGTAGGTAATCATATGAGATTTTCCTTGTTTGGCGCGATCCGAGTGTGGATTTGCCAGGAATTTTGTGGCTTTGATCTTTTGCACTCTCAAGAGAATGGTTATACGTTGTTTTGATTTAGCAAAAAACACTGGAACTCGCAAAGGAAACCGATTTTTTAAAGATTGTTTGCAATGAAATAATTAGTACAAGTGTTTCCAATTGGAGCCAATGGTAAAGCAGGGCATCATGGCCACTCTTGCACCCTTTCCGTTGTTGCCGAATGCGGGAGAAAGCATTTATCGTCATCACATGCTCCCAACCACTATCCATGTTGACGAGGTATCTAATCTACCTTTCCCGATTAATGGTCGAAGGCAACTGTATGCGCGGATTCAATGATGTTAGAGGATGGAGTAACAACCTTGGCAAAACAAGAGCCTAGGGGCTAGGTGAGGAGAGGGCGCAATAACGATATTTTTTTCCTCTTTGTTGTTTGTGGTATGTTGATTTCCATCAACGTACGAATTATTGACTGGGTATCAGCGAAAGAGAACTTTCGTTCTCTACACCATATGAGGTGCGCACATCAACATTCATTACATAGGTCGAAAAGACATCAGAAAGTAACGATACATGCTTTTAGAACAAAAAACGTGACAAACCACATAAAATGTAACTAATACTACCACTTAGTCTCGTAGTAACCAACTATAGCTTCATGGCATTAGAAGCGCCACAGGCCAAGATATCAATAGCTAATACATTAGTATAGTATGCATACATTAATATATATTTTACAGTCAAACATTATGTTGCGTTGCGAGGCCATTATATAGGACAATGTCCTCGACTATCATGAGGGATTTTTGTGTGGGGGTAAAGGAGTTTTATTTCATAATCATAGGGTTATGGAGCGGCAAAAGTTCCCCGATACATGGTGGTCCTCTCTATAGCCATACTGCGGTACTACACTCGGTGCGACTGTACATTGCCAATCAATCTGCTACCCTATTTTGTTACCTTCTAAGCTTTTGAGTAATTTTAAACTCCCTATCTTCCATCAGTGACTGAATATATACTACTAGGTGGCCACACGCGGAGCGAGACAAGCCATCACCAGATAACATCGCCAACGCCTCAGAGAAATCTGGCTGGACCATGACCGGATCTACTAAATGATGGAAGGCAATTGCCATTCCCTGCATCGGTGCATGAATCTCTGCTCCAAGGGCACCATTGCAGTTGAAGAGAAACCGATAAGCAGCAACAATCTCACTGCCATCACGCCTCCTAAGTACCATAACAGCTGCAGCATTCCCATCCTGCTCTAGGAATGAACCCAAAAGAGCGACATGGTCGTCCGGCGGTGGCCACGGTTTTGCTGGGCTAGGTAATTTGGCCTCCTAGTTAGGTTCATACTCAAACATTGTCATCTTTCCCTTGATCATCTTGTTAGTGCTATAAGACCGCGACTGTATCAATGATTTCATGTAGCTACCCAGGTACGGCCGTTGCTTGAATGGGAGGAATCTCCTTTCCAAGTACCATATCTGTACGAAGCTGCGAGATACACCAAATAAGAATGATAACCACACAATAGACAGAATACCCGTGCCATGTTGATGAGGAAAAATTTCTTTATCCAAGATTACACATGTGTCATGTGCAACGATCACGCTCCGGAAACAAGAGATCACCTCTTTTTCCAGTGTCAATTTGCTCAAATGTGCTGGAAATACCTCTGCCCTTCTTGGCAGCCCTCGTACTCCAGCATTCAAGATGAAGTTGCTAACCTCAAGCGCCTTCTCAACCTCCCATTTGCTATATATGGAAGTGATCATCCTCATTTCTTGGGCCATTTGGACTACCAGGAATGACTTCATTTTCCAACATATCAACCCAAGTCTATACACTTGCCGGCGCAAACTCAAGACAGAGATGAAATGGCTTGTTCACAGAGCAAAGAGACAGGAATACAGTGGAATGGCGGGCTGGGTTAATGCTTTCAGATGATTCGGGCTTTTCCTACAGTACACGTTTTACCTAGTTCTTGTACTAGGGTCTGCTGTTGTTGTACTTAATCTTGTAGCTGTTTCTTTTCTATTCATGTATAGCTCTTTTACTTATTTTCGAGACATCTTTGTACCATTTATTTGAAAATTAATAAAAATACGCAGCAGAGTCCTGTTGTTTCCCTAAAAAAAAAATAACCACGTCATGCATATTATCCGGACACCTCGCCAGGACGTTTAGTAACCAGTCCTTGCCAGTGTCAATCAAGAGATTTCATAGCGAGCATCCAAACAGATGACATACGCTCCCAGAGTAGCTTTGCATGTCCACAAGCAACAAGAGCGTGGAAGCTCAGTTCAGCCTCGTCAACGTTTTGATAAATGCCCGTAAGACTTGGTTTGGTTCGTCGCACGAGCACCCACACCCGCCTTCCATGCCATAATTTTCATTTTTTGAGGTACCGCGGAATTCCATATGCAATGCCAAACCGGACGTACCCCATCGGGGTGGCAGCTAGACGCCCCACCCCTGCAAACAATTCATCATGTTTGCTCATGGCTAACCAATAGGCACTCTTTACCGTAAAACGTCAGCTCTTCTCCGAGAACCAAGCAAAATGTCCTGTAGGTACGGTTGCGTGGAGAAGTAATAATCTTCGCAATCTCCTACACATTGTTAGAAGGGAATAGAGGGAGAGGATTGGCGTAATGCGATGGATGTATTATTGAGCCTCGAGGGCGAGTATATATTGAGTACAAGACTTGGAGAGCAAGACGCCTCCTAGAGATAAGATGGAAACAATTCCTATCTAATCTCGGACAATCTCTAAATACCAAATATATCTCTAACATCCCCCCGCAGTCGTAGCGGTAGCGTTGCGAACAACAGGAGCGTCGCGGACGGTCAGACTGGAGAGAATAGCAGCCGACGGGCTGACATCCCCCCGCAGTCGCAGCGGGAGCGTCGTGGATGGTGTCGCGTAGCGGACGCGTGGACTGTAGAGGAAGCCGTCGAGTTGCTCAAGCGAGGTGATAGCCCTTTGTGTCGTTGTCGAGGTAGCCGAGAGCGTAAGGTGGTGTAGCCGTGGTCGAGGTAGCCGTGCGAAGAACGCCGTGGTCGATGTCGAGTCGGGGTGGCCGGTGTCGAGATAGTTGCCGTGGAGCCGCGGAAGAAGAGCGGCGGCGGCGGCGGCCTGAGGAGGCGGCGGCGGCGGCTAGGGAAGGAGCGCGGCGGCAGTGCTCGAAGTAGGCGAGAAAGAACCCGACAGCGTGACGAAGACCGGCGCGGACGGTGACGTTCCCGCGCCAAGGGAGGCGATGTGGCGCATATCACGTGGAAGTCGACGCGCGGGGACGGCGGAGTGGACCGCGCGCCGCGACGCTACGGCCCGAAGGGGCGACGCAGCGGCAACACGCGGGTCGGGGCGGCGGCGGGGAAGACCTCAGGGCGGTTGCAGGGACCGCGTGCCACGCTCGCTACGGCCCGACGGGGCGACGCAGCGGCAGCGCGAGGGTCGGCGCAGCCTCGGGGACGGCCTGGAGCGGACGGCCTCGGGGCGGCGGTTGACCGCGGGCCGCGGCACTACGGACCGAAGAGGCGACGCAGCGGCAGCGCGCGGGTTGGTGCAACCACGGGAACGGCCTCAGGGCAGCGGCGGGGACCATGTGCCGCGGTGCTACGGCCCGAAGGGGCGACGCAGCGGCGGCGCGGATCGGTGCAGCCACGAGGAGAACCACGGGGCGGCGGCGCTGCGGCCCGACGGGGCGACGCAACGGCAGCCCATTGCTCGATCGGTGGAGGGGCGCGCTGAACTCGGGAACAGGGCGGTGACGCCCGGCGCAGAGCGACGGGCGGGCAGATGCTCGGATGGTGGCCGTGACAGGCCACCGCGTTGCGCGAGGCCGCCCAGTCGGACAAAAGGCCGGGTGGTCGCGCCGGTGTCGGAGTAGAGGCGCGAGTCGACGGCGGCGGCGGGCGACGCAAACCGATCTTAGATCGGAAAACCAAAAAAGAAAAACGCCGATCAAGACGAACGGCGAGAGAGAAAAAACCCGGAGCAAGGGCTCGGGAAAAAGACTCTCTAGGGCAGCCGGTCAACACGACCGACGGACGAACCCTAGGTACGGGCGGCGCGGCCCCCGGCGGCGGTCATGGAGGTCGACCGCCCCGGGGGCGGCGCGCGGGGCGGAAGTGGCGGGCGGCGGCTAGGGTTTGGATCGGTTAGGCTGATACCATGTAGAGAGATAGTTTGGCAATACAATGATCGTTAGAAGGGAATAGAGGGAGAGGATTGGCGTAATGCGATGGATGTATTATTGAGCCTCGAGGGCGAGTATATATTGAGTACAAGACTTGAAGAGCAAGACGCCTCCTAGAGATAAGATGGAAACAATTCCTATCTAATCTCGGACAATCTCTAAATACCAAATATATCTCTAACACACATTCATCGGGCCAAAGTGATTATTCAAGTGTCACATGTTCAAGCCTCGTGTTCATTGAGGAAATCTGCGACCCCGTTATAACGGCAATTCTACTACGATCCATGGATCGCACAAGGTCCAAATGGGAGATCCATCCCCCACTCTCCAGATAAGTCTTTGCATGACAAGTTCCAGTCCTTGCTCAATTCCCCTCCAAACCACCGATGCATTGCCAAACAAAACTGTATCCAACAGATTCCCATGTGGGTATTACTTAGCACGTAGGACTCGTGCACACAACTCCAGGGGCATCTACTAACGCCCAAGCATGCTTTGCTAGTAATGCTTGGTTGAAGGCTTTCATGTCTCTGAATTCCATAGCACCTTTAGATTTTGGTAGCCATATTTTATACCAACTCAACCACGCCATTTACTTTTTTCCTTTCTCTACCCCCCCCACAAATTTTGCCGCGTGCTCCAAGTCAAATCAACACGCACCAATGCTGATAGACGGAACACACTCTCATAACAACATAGGTGGGCATAGCTTGAGCAACATATTTTATTAACAACTCCTTACTACCAGACGGCATATACTGACAACATATACTGTTCGCTCCAGTCCACTAATATTTTTTCTCAAATTCACATGCAAAGTCTCAAACCTTCCCTTATGCATTCTCCCTTCTGGCACCAGGAGACACAAATATTTGGGTTCAGAAACATCCTGCGTAATTTCTAGAATATTCTTGACTTCCTCGGCCACTGCGGCCATATTGAGAAACGTAGTAGAAAACAAAAATAATATATGTTCTACGAATCAAATCCCAAGATCACTATGAAAATATAGATGAGATTGGATTAGATCATTACCGACTGGAGTGCATGCGGAAGTAGAGTTAGTGTAGATCAGTTGACGCAGATTCCCGCAGGTAGGATTTACAACATCCCAACCGCGAGATTTTTTTCCCTCGAATGTAAAACCAAAAGTACGATCTCTCTGCCGGTATCCACACGTGCCGCAGTAGTGGTTCAGCAGGGCTCCGCCGTCCAGAATGAAGAATCGCTGAGAAAACTAGAGGAAGAAGTATCTCAGCGGCGTCAATGAGCAATAGGGCAACCTCCAAAGGGTTTTGGTGTATTCTAGGGGTTGCCCCTTCCCCTGTATTTATATGCAGACGCCTGGGGTCGCAACTTGGGGAAGGGGCCTCCCCAAAGTCGGTTTAGATCATGTGGAGGAGTACTCCTCGAATTTAAGGTGGAAACGGCAGGATCCGTGACGTCTGGGGAAAATGCCGGGGACCATGGCGTTTTCCTTGCCCCCCAAGTAAGCCCTTGGTGGACCGACCTATGACCATGTGGGCCTTGACACATGCCTAACCAAGGTAGTCGCGCACCAGGGACCCTATGGAATTATCCAAAAGGTTTCAGAACCTTCTGGACTCCTCTAGAAGTTTCCAGGACCTTCCCAGAACATTTCCAGGAACATCAGGAACACTTCCAGAATCATCCAAAACTCTTTTGGTGCCCATTCTCTCATTCTCCTTTATCCCCTAGGTTTCTAACAAACCTCTAGATGTTAAGTGTGTGACACTGTAGATTCGGTAAAATGTAGACATGACCCGGAATAGCTTCCGGTCAATGATCAATAGAGGAACCGTGGACATACATATTGACCCCTACACCCACACGAATAATTATCGAGTGAACCTGTTATTCTCATGTGCTATTCATTTTGCTTCACGATACTTGATGACCCACAAGTATAGGGGATCAATCGTAGTCCTTTCGATAAGTAAGAGTGTCGAACACAACGAGGAGCAGAAGGAAATGATAAGTGGTTTTCAGCAAGTTATTCTCTGCAAGTGCTGTAAACAGTAGTAACAGGTAGTTTTGTAGCAAGTTGATTCGCAGTAAGTAACAAGTAACAATAGTAACAAAGTGTAGCAAGGTGTCCCAATCCTTTTTATAGCAAATGACAAGTCGGAAAGTTCTCTTATAGTAAGCAAGGTGTTCTCAAGGACGCATGAGAATTCTCATCTAGCCACGTTCATCATGTTTAGTTGATTCGCGCTCACTACTTTGATAATTTGATACGTGGGTGGACCGGTGCTAGGGTGTTGTTCTTACTTGAACAAGCAACCCTCTTATGATTACCCCCTCTCGCAAGCATCCGCAACTACGAAAGAAGAATTAAGATAAATCTAATCATAGCATGAAACATATGGATCCAAATCAGCCCCTTACGGAATAACACATAAACTAGGGTTTAAGTTTCTGTCACTCTCGCAACTTATCATCTACTTATTACTCCCCAATGCATTCTCCTAGGCCCAAATATGGTGAAGTGTCACGTAGTCGACGTTCACATGACACCACTAGAAGAATAACAACATACACATCATCAAAATAATGAACGAATGCCAACTTCACATAATTACTTATAACAAGACTTCTCCCAGGTCCTCAAGAACAAAAGTAACTACTCACAAATCATGTTCATGTTCAAGATCAGAGGGGTATTGAATATGCTTAAGGATCTGAACATATAATCTTCCACCAAATAAACCAACTAGCATCAACTATAAGATGTAATCAACACTATGTACTAGCAACCCACAGATACCAATCTGAGGTTTTGAGACAAAGATCGAATACAAGAGATGAACTAGGGTTTGAGATGAGATGGTGCTGGTGAAGATGTTGATGAAGATTGGTCCTACCTCGATGAGAGGAACGTTGGTGGTGTCGATGGCTTCGATTCCCCCCTCCCGGAGGGAAGTATACCCGGCGGAATCGCTTCGCCGAAGAGCAAAAGTGCTCCTGCCCAGGTTCCGCCTCGAGACAGCGGCGCTTTGTCTCGAAAGTCTTCTTATGATTTTTTCTAGGGCAAATAGCATCACATAGGAGAAGATGGGCCCCAGAGGCCTGCTGGTGGAGCCACGAGCTCGCCTGGCGCGCCCTGGGGGGGGGGGCGCAACCTGAGCTCGTTACTCCCTGGTGGGGCCCCTCCCAATGATTCTTCTTCCAATATTTTTTTATTAATTCCAAAATAGTTCTCCGTAAGTTTTCAGGTCATTTGGAGTTCTGGAGAATATCTAACTCTGCTGTAGCCTTTTCAGGTTCAGAATTCCAGCTGCAGGCAATCCCCGTCTTCATGTAAAAATTGCAAAATAAGAGAGAAAAAGGCATTAGGATTGCTTCAAAAAGTGAAATAAAGATAAAAAGCATTATAAATATAAATAGGAAAACATGATGCAAAATGGACGTATCAACTCCCCCAAGCTTAGACATCGCTTGTCCTCAAGCGAATACCGTACTCGATAATCATGACCACATGTTTATGGAGAGATGTGTCGATAAAAACAAAATACGAACATGGTAGCATCATGATCATTATTATAGCAGCAAGGAATTATCATAAAGCTTCTCATGATCAAGTAACAATTCATCCACAAACTAAAGTATAAACAATAAACCTTCTTGAAAACTAACAAACTATGTTCTCAGTCGCTGACACAATTACAATTCATCATGTTTCAGGAAGAGTCTATGTAAGAGCTTTTATTTGAGCAAATTTCACATACTCAACTATCATATAGTCTTCCATGATTGCTAACACTCAAAGCATATTTTTGAAACAAATATTTCAGCCGGACACGTAGGAAGATGGGGTTTATTATTACACCTCCCAACTCACTTACCTCAAGGGTAATGTCAACAATAATAATTCATGATCACCTATATGTAACTGGATATATATGCCTAGATCTTTCCCCACCATATGATGCTTGCCAAGTAGAGAATAATTAAGAATGGAGTAGGAATGAACAATATTGACTCTTGCATAAAAGTAAAGACTGAATAATAAAAGATAGGCCCTTCGCAGAGGGAAGCAGAAGTTGTCATGCGCTTTTTATTTGGGATGTGCAAACTCTTAATGGAAAGGAACGTCACTTTATATTGCCCCTTGTGATAACAACCTTTATTATGCAGTCCATCGCTTTTTATTTCTTTGTCATCACAAGATCGTACAAAGCTTATTTTCCCTTACAATAAAAGATTATACATATTTAGGAGCAATTCTTATTGCCTTGCACCGATGACAACTTACTTGAGGGATCTTACTCAATCCATAGGTAGATATGGTGGACTGCTACTTGTAGACTGCGTTGGTATTTTCCCGAAGAGGAGAGGATGATGCAGTATAGTAGAGATAAGTATTTCCCTCAGTTAAGAACCAAGGTTATCAATCCAGTAGGAGAACCAAGCAAAATTCCGTTAAGCGCACCTGCACACACAAAAGCAAACACTTGCATCCAACGCAAATAAGAGGGTTGTCAATCCTCTTAGCGGTTATTTGCAAGGATTAATTCTGATAGTGATAAATAGATAAACTAAAATACTAAATAAAATAAAAGTAAATAAATTGCAGCAAGGTATTTTTAGGGTTTTTATATATGATAAAGTAGACCCGGGGGCCATAGTTTTCACTAGAGGCTTCTCTCTCGAACACATAGCATACGGTGGGTAAACAAATTACTGTTGGGCAATTGATAGAAAAGCAAATAATTATGACGGATTCATGGCAATGATCATGTATATAGGCATCACGTCCGAGACAAGTAGACCGACTCCTGCCTGCATCTACTACTATTACTCCACCCATCGACCGCTATCCAACATGCATCTAGGGTATTAAGTATGAAACAGAGTAATGCCTTAAGCAAGATGACATGATGTAGACAAAGTAAACTCATGCAATATGATTAAACCCCATATTTTTATCCTTAATGGCAACAATACAAATACGTGTCATGTCCCCTTCCGTCACTGGGATTGAGCACCACAAGATTGAACCCATCACAAAGCACCTCTCCCATTACAAGATAAATCAATCTAGTAGGCCAAACCAAATCGATAGATCGGAGATAAATACAAAGCTATAATAATCATGCATAAAAGAGTTCAGAGAAGACTTAAATATTTCTCATGAATAATCTGATCATAAACTCCCAATTCATCGGATCCCAACAAACACACCGCAAAAGAAGATTACATCGGATAGAACTCCAAGAACATCGAGGAGAACATGGTATTGAAGATCAAAGAGAGAGAAGAAGCCATCTAGTTACTAGCTATGGACTCGTAGGTCTGTGGTAAACTACTCACACATCATCGGAAGGGCAGCAAGGTTGATGAAGAAGCCCTCCGTGATCGATTCCCCCTCTGGCAGAGTACCGGAAAAGGCCTCCAGATGGGATCGCGGAAGAATAGAGGCTTGCGGCGGCGGAAAGGTTTTCTCTTCTGTCTCTCTGGTATATTGGGAATATTTGGGAATTTATAGCGCTGGAATTAGGTCAGGAGGAGCTACGAGGGGCCCACAAGCCTGGGGGAGCGCCCTACCCCCCTGGGCGTGCCCTCCAGGCTTGTCGCCTCCTCGTGGCTCTTCTGGTCTTCTCCCGAAGCTTCGTGGGTATCTTCTGGTCCAGAAAAAATTAATCCAAAGTTTTTTTCTCGTTTGGACACTTTTTGATAATGATTTTCTGAAAAGGCAAAAACAAGCAGAAAACAGCAACTGGCATTGGGCACTGGGTTAATAGGTTAGTCCCAAAAAATGATATATAATGGCATATAAAACATCCAAGATTGATACTATAATAGCATGGAACAATCAAAAATTATAGATACGTTGGAGACGTATCAAGCATCTCCAAGCTTAGTTCCTACTCGTTCTTGAGTAGGTAAATGATAAAAACAGAATTTTTGATGTGGAATGCTACCTATCATGTTTCATCATGTAATCTCTCTCTTACGGTATGAATAATAAGATCCGAATGATTCAAAGCAATAGTCTATAGTTTGATATAAAGACATCAATACTCAGGCATACTAATAAACAATCATGTCTTTCAAAATAAAAATGCTAAAGAACGTTATCCCTACAAAATCATATAATCCTGTCATGCTCCATCTTCTTAACACAAAATATTTATCATGCACTACCCCGATGACAAGCTGAGAAATTGGTTCATACTTTTTAACGCGCTTCAACTTTTTCAACCCCCACGCAATACATGAGCGCAAGCCATGGATATAGCACTATAGGTGGAATAGAGTATGGTGGTAGAGATAAATAAGGAGAAGTCAAAAATAAGAAGATAGTCTCACATCGACGAGGCTAATCAACGGATAGTAACATTGCCCCTTCTCTCTTTTTCTCTCATTTTTTTTCGTGGGCTCTTTTTGGCCTCTTTTTTTTTGAACGGTCTCATGGACCTCATCCCCACTTTTTCGAGGACTCATTAGTCTCCACCATTCTTTCCTCACTGGGACAATGCTCTAATAATGATGATCATCACACTTTTATTTACTTACAACTCAATATTACAACTCGATACTAGAACAAAAATATGACTCTATATGAATGCATCTGGCAGTGTACCAGGATGTGCAATGATGCTAGCGTAACATGTATAAAAATGATGAACGGTGGCTGAGCCACAAATACCATGTCAGCTATATGATCATGCAAAGCAATATGACAATGACGATGTGTGTCATAAAAACGGAACGGTGGAAGTTGCATGGTAATATATCTCAGAATGGCTATGGAAATGCCATGATAGGTAGGTATGGTGGCTGTTTTGAGGAAGATATAAGGAGGCTTATGTGTGATAGAGCGTATCATATCACGGGGTTTGGATGCACTGACGAAGTTTGCACCAACTCTCGATGTGAGAAAGGGCAATGCACGGTACCGAAGAGGCTAGCAAATTGCCGAAAGGTGAGAGTGCATATAATCCATGGACTCACATTAGTCATGAAGAACTCACATACTTATTGCGAAAGTTTATTAGCCCTCGAAGAAAAGTACTACTACTCATGCCCCTAGGGGGATAGATTGGTAGGACAAGTCCATCGCTCGTCCCCGACCGCCACTCATAAGGTAGACAATCAATAATAAATCATGCTCCAACTTCTTAGCATAACGACAGATCATACGTGCATGCTTCGGGAATCACAAACCTTAACACCAATATTCTTACTAAACCACAATTATCTACGAGCACCTCCCACATATTACCATCTTAATATCACAAAACTATTGCAAGGAATCAAACTTATCATATTCAGTGATATACATGAAAGTTTTTATTATATCCCTCTTGAATACCTATCATATCAGGACCAAATTCATAACCCGTGCATATTACCATTGCTATTCATTAGACTCTCAAAAAGATATAAGTGAAGCATGAGAGTGCGACTATTTCTTTAAAATATAACCACCGCCATGCTCTAAAAGATATAAGTGAAGCACTAGAGCAACTGCCTAGCTCAAAAGATATAAGTGAAGCACATAGAGTATTCTAACAAATCACGAATAATGTGTGTCCCTCTCAAAAAGGTGTGTTCAACAAAGATGATTGTGACAAACTAAAAAGCAAACAAACTATATCACAAGATGCTCCAAGTAAAACACATATAATGTGATGAATAAAAATATAGCTCCAAGTGAGTTACCGATATATTGTAGACGAAAGAGGGGATGCCTTCCGGGGCATCCCCAAGCTTAGACGCTTGAGTCTTCCTTGAATATTACCTTGGGGTGCCTTGGGCATCCCCAAGCTTAGGCTCTTGCCGCTCCTTATTCCTTTATCCATCGTAGTCTCACCCAAAACTTGAAAACTTCAGCACACAAAACTCAACAGAAACCTCGTGAGATCCGTTAGTATAACAAACAAATCTTAAACTTTAGGTACTGTTGTAAATTGATTCATATTTAATATTGGCATAATTCTACTGTACTCCAACTTTTACATGAGTCATACCCCCCGATATGATCCATAGATTCATCAAAATAAGCAAACTATGCAACAAAAACAGAATCTGTCTAAAACAGAACAGTCTGTAAAGATCTATTTAAAAGCCATACTTATGTAACTCAAAAAATTCTGAAAAATTAGGACAACGTAAACAATTCATATACCAATACTTTGTAAAAATTTCAGATATTTCTGACGCTCCAGTACAGAATTAAAATTCCAGCACTGGACGCAAAACTTTCTGTTTTCCAAACAGCATCAACTATACTATAATCAACATCATCCCAAAGGCATTACTTGGCACAAACACTAATTAAAAGATAAAAACACAATCATAACAGAGGCTATAATTTTGTAAACACACAATAACAGCAAGTATTGGGTTGTCTCCCAACAAGCTCTTTCTTTATAGCCATTAAGATAGGCTTGAAATATTAATGATGCTCACATAAAAGATAAGAGTTGAAACACAAAGAGAGCATCATAAAACATGTGACAAACACATTTAAGTCTAACATACTTCCTATGCATAAGAATTTTATAGGAAAACAAATTATCAAGACAAGAAGTATATAGCATATGCAAGGAAGAAGAACGAAGCATTAACAATTTAAACTTCAAGAGAGGTAATTGAGTAACATGAAAATTTCTACAACCATATTTTCCTCTCTCATAATAATTACATGTAGGATCATAATCAAATTCAACAATATAGCTATCATATAAAATATTCTCTTCACGATCCACATGCATGCAAATTTGACACTCTTCCAAAATAGTGAGATTATCATCAACTAAAGTCATGACCTCTCCAAACCCACTTTCATCAACAAAATCATAAGATTGAACACTCTCCGAATATGTGGGATTATTTTTACCTAAAGTTGACATTCTCCCAAACCCACTGTCGACACTATTGCAAACATTATTATCAATAGCATATTCATCATGAGGCTTAAATAAATTTTGAAGATCATAAGAAGCATTATCACCCCAATCATGATCATTGCAAGAAGTAGTGGACATAACAAAATTTTCATCCCCAAGCTTGTAGCTTTGCATATAATTAGCACAATTGAAATTAATAGAATTTATAATAACATCATTGCAATCATGCTTTTCAATCAAGGAGCTATCACGAATCACTTTATAAATTTCTCCTTCTAATACTTCATCACAATTTTCATGATTTTCAAGCAAAACTTCATAGAGATAATCAAGTGCACTCAACTCACTAGCAATTGGTTCCACATAATTGGATTTTTTGTAAAGATTAGCAAGTGGATGAGGATCCATAGTATCTTAACTTTTTTTTATTTTCTGTTCTTGTGTGTTTGACATGAAGGCAATAAAAGCAAGCAAGCAAGCAAATAAAATATTTTTGTGTTTTTGTAAAAAAAAAAATTAGAAGTGGGGGAGATGAAAATGAGAGGCAAATGAAAATAAAAGGAAAATAAAATAAATGCAAGTGGATGATAGTTTGTGCGAAGGTACTTGGTAATTTTGATGATGTCTCCCCGGCAACGGCGCCAGAAATTCTTCCTGCTACTTGTAGACTGCATTGGTATTTCCCCGAAGAGGAGAGGATGATGCAGTATAGTAGACATAAGTATTTCCCTCAGTTAAGAACCAAGGTTATCAATCCAGTAGGAGAACCAAGAAAAATTCCGTTAAGCGCACCTGCACACACAAAAGCAAACACTTGCATCCAACGCAAATAAGAGGGTTGTCAATCCTCTTAGCGGTTATTTGCAAGGATTAATTCTGATAGTGATAAATAGATAAACTAAAATACTAAATAAAATAAAAGTAAATAAATTGCAGCAAGGTATTTTTAGGGTTTTTATATATGATAAAGTAGACCCGGGGGCCATAGTTTTCACTAGAGGCTTCTCTCTCGAACACATAGCATACGGTGGGTAAACAAATTACTGTTGGGCAATTGATAGAAAAGCAAATAATTATGACGGATTCATGGCAATGATCATGTATATAGGCATCACGTCCGAGACAAGTAGACCGACTCCTGCCTGCATCTACTACTATTACTCCACCCATCGACCGCTATCCAGCATGCATCTAGGGTATTAAGTATGAAACAGAGTAATGCCTTAAGCAAGATGACATGATGTAGACAAAGTAAACTCAGGCAATATGATTAAACCCCATCTTTTTATCCTTAATGGCAACAATACAAATACGTGTCATGTCCCCTTCCGTCACTGGGATTGAGCACCACAAGATTGAACCCATCACAAAGCACCTCTCCCATTGCAAGATAAATCAATCTAGTAGGCCAAACCAAATCGATAGATCGGAGAGAAATACAAAGCTATAATAATCATGCATAAAAGAGTTCAGAGAAGACTTAAATATTTCTCATGAATAATCTGATCATAAACTCCCAATTCATCGGATCCCAACAAACACACCGCAAAAGAAGATTACATCGGATAGAACTCCAAGAACATCGAGGAGAACATGGTATTGAAGATCAAAGAGAGAGAAGAAGCCATCTAGTTACTAGCTATGGACTCGTAGGTCTGTGGTAAACTACTCACACATCATCGGAAGGGCAGCAAGGTTGATGAAGAAGCCCTCCGTGATCGATTCCCCCTCCGGCAGAGTACCGGAAAAGGCCTCCAGATGGGATCGCGGAAGAATAGAGGCTTGCGGCGGCGGAAAGGTTTTATCTCTTGTCTCTCTAGTATATTGGGAATATTTGGGAATTTATAGCGCTGGAATTAGGTCAGGAGGGGCTACGAGGGGCCCACAAGCCTGGGGGAGCGCCCTACCCCCCTGGGCGTGCCCTCCAGGCTTGTCGCCTCCTCGTGGCTCTTCTGGTCTTCTCCCGAAGCTTCATGGGTCTCTTCTGGTCCAGAAAAAATTAATCCAAAGTTTTTTTTCTCGTTTGGACACTTTTTGATAATGATTTTCTGAAAAGGCAGAAACAAGCAGAAAACAGCAACTGGCACTGGGCACTGGGTTAATAGGTTAGTCCCAAAAAATGATATATAATGGCATATAATTGCATATAAAACATCCAAGATTGATAATATAATAGCATGGAACAATAAAAAATTATAGATACGTTGGAGACGTATCATGGACTCTCATGACAAGAAACTTGGCTCAAGGGTTTTTGGTTGTACAAGTAGTATTGCTACTTAGTACGAAATTTGGCTAGCAAAATATTATGAGCAAGCACCACATGTTAGGGGATCCATGACAATATAACTTCTATGTGAATATGAGCAAACATAACGCATTACGTTGTCTTCCTTGTCCAACATCAACTATTTGATCAAGCATATAATATTTGGTGGGGGCTCACAATCATGAACGATATCCAAGATAGTATATTCATATGTGAGACCTCTCTTCCTTTATTACTTTTTTTTGAATTGTATCAATGACCAATGCTATGTTTGTTAGCTCCCAATAAATTTTATTCATCATACTCCTTATATGTGAAGTTATCACTCCCCGTGGGATTAGCATATGACCCCTTTATTATTATTATACTTTTTCTTGCTAAGCTTGGGTCAAGAAAGGAAATCAACAAATCTCAAACTACTCTTTATTATATAACTCTCACACACGATTACATTGATAGATCACAAAACAAGCACTCGGAGCTAGATCATACCAAAATTTTATTCTTCTAAATCACGAAATAACTAAAGATCGAACTAAGATAGATAATGATGATAAAAAGTGATGGTGATACGATACCGGGGCACCTCCCCCAAGCTTGGAACAATCCAAGGGTGGTGCCCATAGCCGTGTACTCAAGTTTCTTTCTTTGGCGGTGGTGGTGCAATATTCTTGGCGATGATTCCCTTGAGGATGCGATTTTCCTCTTCGAGCTTATTGACTTGATGTTTAAGATCCATGATTTCCTTGCGGAGCTTACTGGTGACAGTTAATGCACCATCAACCCAAGGATGCAACTTGGTTGCAGAGGATGAAGCAATACTCTTTTGCATATGACGATAAGAGGTAAATCGAGTATTGGGAGGTTTAACCCTATCAGGCAGGCTTGATTTCTTGAATTCCACATGCATGTCTCCTAGCTGTGGCAGAAAAGTTTCTTCTTCCTCTTCGCTCGAGGAGTCCATCCTCTTCAAGTCGGCATCCACTTCCTCGTCGGTTGACCACCCCTAGGGATCATTATCACCATAAACTTTAGGGTTTGCGGTCGTGTGGGAAACATGGCTCTCCCCGTCCGACTCTTGCGACGACATAGTGCTCCGGATCTGTTAGAAAAATAGCCCGAAACAAGAACAGAGGAGAAACTTGCGATACGGAGGTCAAAACATTGAAACATATATATAATGAAATTTTCCCTTGCAGGACAAGTCTACGGGAGGAATACGGAGTCGGGAAAGTCCACGAGGGAGTCATGAGCTCACATGGCGCGCCCCCCGGGGGGGGGGGGAGCCACCCGAGCTCATGGCTCTCCCGTGCACTTTCCTGGCTGTTTCTTATTTTTGTATTTTTTCTAATATTCCAAAACGGACAGAAAGTACTTTTATGGAATTTTTGGAGTCGGTTTACTTACTGTATCACGTACCTACTCCTTTTTTAGTATTCTGAAGTGCTTCGGAAGGTTCCTTCTTTATATTCTTCATGATTAATTGTTTGAATAATGTTGGTTCCTATGTTAATGGGTGACCTAAAATATAATGCTTAATTCTTTTCCCATTAACCACTTTCGGATTTGTGCCATCGGCATTGTTGATCTTGATAGCTCCAGAACGATAAACTTCCTCGATAATGTATGGTCCTTCCCATTTGGAGAGAAGTTTTTCTGCAAAGAGTCTGAAACGAGAGTTGTATAGTAGAACTTGTTCACCGACATTAAATTCTCGTTTTTGAATTCTCTTATCGTGCCATCTTTTAACTTTTTCTTTAAATAACTTGGCGTTTTCATAAGCTTGCATTCTCCAATCATCTAGAGAACTAATATCAAACAACCTATTTTCACCGGTAAGTTTAAAATCATAATTGAGTTCTTTAATTGCCCAATAAGCTTTATGTTCTTATTCAAGAGGTAAATGACATGCTTTTCCATAGACCATTTTATATGGAGACATACCCATAGGATTCTTATAAGCAGTCCTATATGCCCACAATGCATCATCAAGTTTCTTTGACCAATTCTTACGAGATCAGTTAACGGTCTTTTGCAAAATTAACTTTATTTCACTATTTCTCAATTCAATTTGGCCACTAGACTGAGGGTGATAGGGTGATGCAATTATATGGTTGACATCATATCTAGCTAGGAGTTTACGGAATGCACCATGAATAAAATGTGAACCACCATCAATCATTAAATATCTAGGGACTCCAAACCTTGGGAAGATAACTTCTTTAAGCATTTTAATAGAGGTTTTATGATCATCACTACTAGTTGGAATAGCTTCCACTCACTTAGTAACGTAATCAACAGCAACTAGAAAGTGAGTATACCCATTAGAAGAAGGAAAAGGTCCCATATAATCAAAGCCCCAAACATCAAATGGTTCAATAACAAGTGAATAATTCATAGGCATTTCCTGACGTTTACCAATATTACCAATTCTTTGACATTCATCACAAGAAAGGACAAACTTACGTGCATCCTTGAAGAGAGTAGGCCAATAGAAGCCAGATTGCAATACCTTATGTGCAGTTCTGTCACCCGCATGGTGTCCTCCGTATGCTTCGGAATGACACTTCCTTAGGATTTGTTCCTGCTCATGCTCAGGTACACAACGTCTAATAACACCATCTACTCCTTCTTTATATAAATGTGGATCATCCCAAAAGTAATGTCTTAAATCAAAGAAGAACTTTTTCTTTTGTTGGTATGTGTAACTAGGTGGTATGTATTTGGAAACAATATAATTAGCATAGTATGCATACCAAGGATTATTACGAGAAGTAGAAGCATTTACGACAGCTAATTGCTCATCAGGAAAATTATCATCAATAGGCAGTGGGTCATCAAAAACGTTTTCCATCCAAGACAAATTATCTGCTACAGGATTTTCAGCTCCTTTTCTATCAACAATATGCAAATCAAACTCTTGTAATAAAAGAACCCACCTAATCAGTCTAGGTTTAGCATCCTTCTTTTCCATAAGATATTTAATAGTAGCATGATCAGTGTGGATAGTAACTTTAGAATCAACAATATAAGGTCTGAATTTATCACAAGCAAACACAACTGCAAGAAATTCTTTCTCAGTAGTGGCATAATTTCTTTGAGAACTATCCAAGGTCTTACTAGCATAATGAATAACATTTAATTTCTTATCAACTCTTTGATCTAGAACAGCACCAATGGCATAGTAACTAGCATCACACATAATTTCAAAAGGTAAGTTCCAATCCGGTGGCTGAACAATAGGTGCAGTTATTAAGGCTTTCTTAAGTATTTCAAAGGCTTCGACACAATCATCATCAAAAACAAATGGAACATCTTTTTGTAGGAGATTAGTGAGAGGCCTAGAAATTTTAGAGAAGTCTTTAATAAATCTCCTATAAAACCCAGCATGCATGGCCTAGGAAACTTCTTATACCTTTAATATCTTTGGAACATGGCATTTTCTCAATTGCATCAACTTTAGCTTTATCTACCTCAATACCTCTTTCAGAAATTTTATGACCAATAATGATACCTTCATTTACCATAAAGTGACACTTCTTCCAGTTCAAGACAAGATTGGTCTCTTCACATCTCTGCAAAACTCGATCAAGGTTATTTAAGCAGTCATCAAAAGAAGTTCCATAAACAGAGAAATCATCCATGAAAACCTCAACAATCTTTTCACATAAGTCAGAGAATATGGCAGTCATGCATCTTTGAAAAGTAGCGGGTGCATTACATAAACCAAAAGTCGTACGTCCATAGGCATAAGTCCCAAAAGGACAAGTAAAAGTGGTTTTCTCTTGATCTTCTTTTGATACAGGTATTTGAGAGAAACCAGAATAACCATCTAGAAAATAGAAGTGTGTATGTTTAGACAATCTTTCTAACATTTGATCAATGAAAGTCAAATGATAATGATCTTTTCTAGTAGCCTTCTTTAATTTCCTGAAGTCAATTACCATCCTATAACCGGTTACAATTCTTTGTGGGATAAGTTCATTTTTATCATTAGGTACAATAGTAATGCCTCCTTTCTTAGGAACACAATGAACATGACTTACCCATCTACTATTAGCTATGGGATAAATGATACCTGCTTCCAGAAGTTTTAATATTTCAGTTCTTACCACATCCTTCATTTTGGGATTCAAGCGGCGTTGATGATCAACGACTGGTTTAGCATCAGGTTCCATATTAATCTTATGTTGATATAGAGTGGGACTAATGCTCTTAAGATCATCAAGAGTATATCCAATTGCAGCGCGATGCTTCCTCAAAGTTTTAAGTAATCTCTTCTCTTCATGTACTAAAAGGTTAGCATTCATAATAACATGATATATCTTCTTTTCATCAAGATAAGCATATTTAAGTGTATCAGGCAATTTCTTTAATTCGAACACAGGATCACCCTTAGGTGGGAGAGGATCTCCAAAAGTGTCAACTGGCAAATTATGCTTAAGGATAGGTGCTTGTTTAAAGAATATTTCATCTATTTCATTTCTTTCATTCATGTTCATATCATTTTCATGGTCTAGCAAATATTGTTCTAATGGATCAGTGGGAGGTACAACAATAGAAGCAAGGCCAATAATTTCATCCTTACTAGGCAATTCTTTATCATGCGGTTGCTTACTAAACTTGGAGAAGTTAAATTCATGAGATACATCACCAAACTGAACTCTAACCTTTTCTTTAACACAATCTATTTCAGCATTAACAATATTAAGAAAGGGTCTACCAAATATAATGGGACATAAATTATCTTGTAGTGATCCAAGTACTAAGAAATTAGTAGGGTATTTGACCTTACCACACAAGACTTCAACATCTCTAACAATCCCGAGTGGTGAAATAGTATATTTATTTGCAAGCTTAATAGTAACATCAATGTCTTCCATCTCGGCAAGAGCAATGTCATTCATAACTTCTTGATATAAAGAGAACGGAATAGCACTTACACTAGCACCCATATCACATAAACCATGATAGCAATGATCTCCAATTTTAACAGAAACAACAGGCATGCCCACTACGGGTTTATTCTTATCTAATATATCTTGTTCATTTCTAGCAGGTTTAGCAATTCTAGCAGCTTCAGAACAAAAGTAAATAACATGCCCATCAATATTATTAGCCAATAGATCTTTAGTCATTGCAATATTAGGTTTCACTTTAATTTGTTCAGATGGTTTAGGTGCTCTAATATTACTTTTATGAACCACAGCTGTAGCCTTAGCATGTTCCTTAATCCTAACAGGAAAGGGAGGTTTCTCAATGTAAGCAGTAGATACAACTGGATCAACATTGTAAATAATTGTTTCAGCTTTAGCTATAGCAAGTTCTTTACAAATTTCTTCAACAGGTGGATGAAATTTAAACCACTTTTCTTTAGGGAGATCAACATGAGTAGCAAAAGATTCACAGAAAGTAGCTACTATCTCAGAGTCAAGTCCATATCTTGCACTAAACCTATGAAAAGCATCAGTTTCCATAAAAGATTTAACACAATCAAATTCAAGATTTATACCTGACTCATTACCTTTGTCGATTTCCCAATCTTTAGAGTTACGTTTAATCCTTTCCAGAAGATCCCATTTGAATTCAATAGTTTTCTTCATAAAGGAACTAGCAGAAGAAGTATCAAGCATTGATCGATCATTATAAGAAAGCCGAGCATAAAAGTTTTGTATAATCATCTCTCTTGAGAGATCATGATTGGGGCATGTGTGCATCATATATTTAAGCCTCCCCCAAGCTTGAGCGATACTTTATCCTTCATGAGGCCAAAACTTATATATATAATTCCAATCACGATGAACTAGATGCATAGGACAAAATTTCTGGTGAAATTCCAGCATCAATCGGTTCCAATCCCATGATCCAACATCATCCAGTAGCCTATACCAAGATAATGCCATTCCCCCCAAAGATAAAGGGAATACTTTATTCTTTACTCCATCCTCGGGTAAACCTGCAAGCTTAAACAATCCACAAATTTCATCTATATAGATTAGGTGCAAATCAGGATGCATCGTTCCATCTCCTGCATAAGGATTAGCCAGCAGTTTTTCTAACATACCCGAGGGAATCTCATAATAAATATTTTCAGTAGCTTCAATAGGTTGAGGAGCGGCTCTTACCACTTCCGGTCGAGGTGATACCCCGAACAAGCCCCTCAAAGAATTATTTTCCATAGTGACAAGTAACAATAAATTTCAGCACATAATAAAAATGTTTCCTTACCAAATTCCACTTACCAAAGGCGCTTCATTCCCCGGCAAAGGCGCCAAAAAAGAGTCTTGATGACCCACAAGTATAGGGTATCAATCATAGTCCTTTCGATAAGTAAGAGTGTCGAACCCAACAAGGAGTAGAAGGAAATGACAAGTGGTTTTCAGCAAGGTATTCTCTGCAAGTGCTGTAAACAGTAGTAACAGATAGTTTTGTAGCAAGTTGATTCGTAGCAAGTAACAAGTAACAATAGTAAAAAAGTGCAGCAAGGTGACCCAATCCTTTTTATAGCAAAGGATAAGCCGGAAAGTTCTCTTATAGTAAGCAAGGTGTTCTCGAGGACGCATGGGAATTCTCATCTAGTCACGTTAATCATGTTTAGTTGATTCACGTTCACTACTTTGATAATTTGATATTTGGGTGGACCAGTGCTAGGGTGCTGTTCTTACTTGAACAAGCAACCCTCTTATGATTACCCCCTCTCGCAATCATCCACAACTACAAAAGAAGAATTAAGATAAATCTAACCATAGCATGAAACATATGGATCCAAATCAGCCCCTTATGGAATAACGCATAAACTAGAGTTTAAGTTTCTGTCACTCTCGCAACCCATCATCTACTCATTACTCCTTAATGCATTCTCCTAGGCCCAAATATGGTGAAGTGTCATGTAGTCGACGTTCACATGACACCACTAGAAGAATAACAACATACACATCATCAAAATAACGAACGAATGCCAACTTCACATGATTACTTATAACAAGACTTCTCCCATGTCCTCAAGAACAAAAGTAACTACTCACAAATCATGTTCATGTTCAAGATCAGAGGGGTATTGAATATGCTTAAGGATCTGAACATATAATCTTCCACCAAATAAACCAACTAGCATCAACTACAAGATGTAATCAACACTACTAGCAACCCATAGGTACCAATCTGAGGTTTTGAGACAAAGATCGAACACAAGAGATGAACTAGGGTTTGAGATGAGATGGTGCTGGTGAAGATTTTGATGAAGATTGGTCCTCCCTCGATGAGAGGAACGTTGGTGGCATCGATGGCTTCGATTTCCCCCTCCCGGAAGGAAGTATCCCCGGTGGAATCGCTCCGCCGGAGAGCAAAAGTGCTCCTGCCCTGGTTCCGCCTCAAGACGGCGGCGCTTCATCCCGAAAGTCTTCTTATGATTTTTTTAGGGAAAATAGCATCATATAGGAGAAGATGGGCCCTAGAGGCCTGCTGGTGGAGCCATGAGCTCGCCTGGCGCGCCCTGGGGGGGGGGGGGGGGGCGCCACCTGAGCTCGTGACTCCCTGGAGGGGCCCCTCCCAATGATTCTTCTTCCAATATTTTTTATTAATTCCAAAATAGTTCTCCGTAAGATTTCAGGTCATTTGGAGTTCTGGAGAATATCTAACTCTGCTGTAGCCTTTTGAGGTCCAAAATTCCAGCTGCCGGCAATCCCCCTCTTCATGTGAAACTTGCAAAATAAGAGAGAAAAGGCATTAGGATTGCTTCAAAAAGTGAAATAAAGATAAAAAACATTATAAATATCAATAGGAAAACATGATGCAAAATGGACGTATCAATACTTTACAAAACTTGAGGTGAGACTTATTGGCATCCCCGTGAAGCAACACTTGATCACTATGCTTGTTATCCTCATTACCATTTTGTTCTCTTCTCGTTTCCATGTTCCGGCATTTCCGTGAATAAATCATGAGCGTTCGAGGAGCAAATCCCAGTCTTGAGCTATCAAGTCCCTTGTCACACGTTTCCGATGTACCTGAAAGTTGTCGTTATGGTCAGCCTGTTACGGGTAACGTATGACGAACCCCAAAGCACACCATCCGGTATGAAGGTACTCGATACTCTCATGGTCCAAGGAATTATGCATACATTAACATATGTGGTATTATACTAATAACTCACAACGATATGATCTCGTAGTATATCAATCAATTGGGTTTGTCCAATTGTTCTTCTAACAATGTGCTCCCAAAGTTGTCAGCATCCTTGTTACTTTAACTATGCCCATGGTCAGGAAAACAGGACCATCATGCAACACTTGAGCTAGAGGCGAGAGTAGGAATCTATTTACCATTTATTATTCCATACATGCACATGAGTTTTCCTTCGAATCTTGTTTATATTGCAAACCAGAGAACCATTGCAATTATAGCACATAAAAATAAACATTAATTATAAACTTGAAAATAAATAATAACATTTATTATTGACTCTAGGGCATATTTCCAACACGTGAGGAAATTATCCGAGAAACGGATGTAACACTTTGCCATGTTTATAAGTTGACCCGTTGCTGATGCATATGTGTTCAACAAACCTTTGGCAATATTTGCCTGTTATTCAGAAGCTGGAAAAGTAACATTGAGTCATCCACAAATAAAAGATCAAAGATACCCAGGGCACCTCTCAAAATTTTAACTCCTTCCAGACCATCCTTCCGCAACTGACTTGTTGATGAGAGCAGAAAGCGCATCAACAACAAAGAGAAATAAAAAAGGGAACAACGAGTAACCTTGGCGGATATCCCTCGTGGGGGGAAATGGAGCAAGTAGCTTCCCATTAAATTTCATTGAATACTTCACCAAGGTCACACAAGCCATAGTCCTAGAATCAATGTTGAAGAGAAGCCCCATTTAAGAAGTACCTTCTCCAAAAAATCACAGTCTACATGATTGCAAGCCTTCGATAAATCCAGCTTATAAGCACAATAAGCAGGAGAGTTATTCTGCAGAGATTGTATATAGTGGATATACTCAAAAAATTATAGAATTATCCGAAACAAGCCGCCTAGGAATAAAAATGCTTTGGTATTCCGAGTTGAGTTCTGCGAGGAAAGGTCTCAGTCGGTTAACCAAGCACTTAGAAACAATCTTATACACCACATTGGAAAGACTTATTGGTTTGAAATCCTTCATTTTCGTCGGGTGGGGAACCTTTGAGATCGGAACTATGATGGTGCCATTAACTCCATCCGGCACAATTCCTATGTGAAGGAATCCCAGAACACACTGGTACAGCGAGCTGCTATACAAACGGTTTTTAACCCCTTTCCGCGACGGAGTTTTAAACCGTCGCCTTGCCTGTGTGTGCGATAGGGGGGTCCTTCCCACACGACCCAGAAACCGTCGGCGATAGGGCCTCCGGTCACACACGCGGGGCAAAAAGAGCTCGTGTGCGATCGGATGAGGCATCGCAGACAATTATATTGGCTCAATCGTTTCTGTTTGTATGTTCATCCCACACAGTGAATCTCAGAAAAATGTTTCCGTTCATATGTACATCACACACAATTTTTATGTGGAAACGTTTGTGCAAGGTGGCCTAACGCAAACATTTGTCGGGCGGAAGGCGTGTGTGATTGTTCATTGATCCAACATGGCTACTTTCTAGAAACTGTGTGCGTTGTTTGAGGTCATCGCCCACAGTGTTGTCTGAGAAACCGTCTGCAATTCAAAAACCCAATAAGCAGGCTAATTGGTCTATTATTGATAATGCATTTAGTAATCAAATTGACATTTCATATCAAACACACCATATGTTTCATAGCCGTATTACAGCAACCAGGATTTCAGCTGAATTACATCAGAGTACAACATCACATAGCTTCAGCACTCAGTTACACCATATAGGCATATAGCTAGCTACGCAATTACACAACAGCACGAAATTTCACATGCAACATCTAAAACCTTTGGAAAGTAGCATCATATACGGTATATAGAGAGATGAATCTCATCTGGAAAACTGCTGAATCTGAAGGCGAATATTGAGCCTTCAATGATGTTGAATGTCCTTGCAACTTTACGCCAGTGGCTGCGGATGATTGCCCGCCCAACCTTCGTCCTCTTGAGGGAGACTTCAATATTGTACCGTGGGTGTTAAATGAGTACCTTCCTCGCCTCTTGACCATGGAGGTGGTTTGAGAGGTAATCATCGGTGAGCTGCTTTGGAAAGGACTGAAAACAAAGATATGCATAAATATCTGTTCTAAATTTTGAAATGGCGCATATGAAAAAACACAAGGTAAAAGAGTTATTACCATCCTACAGTTGACTGATGTCTTCTTCATTGTGCAAACAAAGATCTTGTTGTTATTCAATGCTAGTTTCTTTATCTTAACAATCTTTCTGAGTTTCTTGACTTGACTGATTTTCATGTCCATCTCATTTCCCCATATGCAAAATGGATCGAACAGTGGGTCTAAACCTCTGACAGCAGGACCTACATGTGCAAGACCAAATTGTTAAAAACCTAAATATTAGAATGGTTCCTGCAATTGCACAATAATGTGCTATTAGCCAAAGGACCATGCATGTGCAAACCTCGATGGTAAACCTCAGTGCCTCCCATTGTTTCCCTGCAACAAATATAAGGCAGATATTGATTAGTTTAAGTGAGAGTTGGCATACTATGAGTAGAATATATTAATGAAAACTTGTACCCACAACAAATGAACATCACACTGCAGAATTGAACCAAAAATTTAACTGGACACCACAACAAATGAAGCAAGCAGTTAACTGAGAACCACATTGCAGAATATAACATATACTAGAAGATCATACAGTTAACCAAGCCTAGCGTGCTTAAGAACTACTAGGAAATATAGCATTTGTGTATGTTTCTCATGTATAGAGTACATCCAAATTTGATTTTATTCCTCACATGCATAACAATAAAAAAATTGTACCAACTGGAGTTGAAAATCACATTTCAGAATTAAACCAAACAGTTAACTGAACATCACAAAAAATGAACCAAACTGTTAACTGAACATCACATTTCAGAAGATCAGATTGCATGTTAACATTACAGTGGACAATTCATTAGAAGGCACCGGAGGTGGCCTTTAGAAAACACCATGAACTGTCGTTTAAAGCAGCCAATCGTGTGGCGGCGTCCGCGCACGAGACGGTGGCCTCGACGGCGAGGTGCTCCTCCAAGATCTGGCGGTCGACACGCATGGCAGCCATCGCGACCTCATCCGCGCGTGCGGCCGCGATTTGCTTCACCGCTGCCAGATGCTCCTTGAGCTCCTGGCTATAATGCGTGAACCATGGCTATGGGCGGAGCTTATTTGGAGGATGGGGCAGTGATTTGGGTGGAAGATGTCGCGCCAGCGGTCGAGGCATGTGGGATGGAGAAGGAGGAGGAGGATGGGGGTGGGGTGTAGATTACCTGACTATATGGACAAGGCCGCGCAGCGGGAAGGAGCGCCGCCGGCGAGGAGGCGGCGCTGCAAAGCAAGCGAAGATTTGAACTTGAAAAGGAAGGAGGAAACAATGGCAATGTGGCTTTTGGTGGGGGGGAGGGGGCGGGGACCTAGATATTTCTGCGGTTGCCGAAAATTTACGAACGGTGCAGCGAAAAACTGGCGCGCAAGTGTGGTCGACACGCGGCCGGTGGACTATAGCCGACGAACCTTCCTGCGTAAGCCATACATGAGGGAGCCCCAAGATATTTTATACTGCATCACACACGATTGTTGCTAACAAACTATTTGTGGTGTATTTGATTTTTTTCATTTTGATTTGAAAGACAAAATGGGGTTATGGCAGGAAAGGTCGCTGTTTGAATTGCTAGAACATTTATCTGCAGTGAACATGCAACTATAGGAGTGTCGTGCTAAAATTTGGAATTATTCCGGGTTCGTTTGGCATTTTTTATACATTAATTGAGTTTTCTAGGCATTTAATGTGCATAATTCAAATTTGAACTACAGGCACATGCTCCAGTGCACCAAAATGGGTTGAAAAATCGTATATGTGTCCTTGGGTGAATGTTTAGGTCCCATACAAGAAATGAGAGTGAATTTCAAACATCTGGGCGTCGTGGCTCGGCCGAAAATCCAAGTTTGTCAATGTTTTCGGAACTTGGCCTTGATTTTTTTTACAGAGGCAACAACGACCAATAGGATTGTCGTGCTAAAATTTGGAATTATTCCGGGTTCGTTTGGCCTTTTTGTACATTTATTGAGTTTCCTAGGCATTTAATGTGCATAATTCAAATTTGAATTACATGCACATGCTCCAGTGCACCAAAATGGGTTGAAAAATCGTATATGTATCTTTGGATGAATGTTTAGGTTCCATGCAAGAAATGAGAATGAATTTCAAACATCTGGGCATCGTGGCTCGGCCGAGAACATTGACAAACTTGGTTTTTAAATTCCTGTAAATCCAAAACTTGCCTGAAAATCATAAAACTTGGCATGTTGCCTTGACATGGCACCAACATGCTGTGGTAAAAATTTTGTCCATTTTTTTTGAAGGCGCATAGATTAACAACCAACAAAGTCATTTTGAAACAAAGAGCTGCCACGTTATAATCGGAAACACAACTGTTATTCAAACCGTGGGCGTTGTACTAACCATGTACGTGCCGCCACACGTCCCCATTTTTATTGGCTAGGAGGCGCCGTGCGGGGTAGCTATTTGAGTAGACGGGAGGCGTGGAGTAGACCGCTGTGCAGGCTCACCGGGACGCGAGCCCTTTGACCTCCATCCGCCGCCCACCTCGCTCCCAACTTCTCCATTAATGGCGCCCGAGCCCCAGTTTTAATGGCGTGGCTAGGCATCAGTCGAGTGAGATTTAAGAGAGAGAAAAGAAAATTCTGAAAAGAAAATTGTGCACGGATCTTGATGTAAGATCTCACGGACATAGCATCGACTGAGACTTAGCAAGACCGATATATATGAAGACGATGGCAATGGATAATAATAATTGTCTTACATATTCGGAAAGATAAATAAAGATGCCACATGCGGCGACGCCCGAAAGACACAAGGGCAAAAGAAGGAAGACACACACAACGATCTGGGTCACTGCTCTCTACTTCACCTCGATCTACTACGCCATCTTCGTCATTTCGTCCACCTTAATCTCCTTCACGTCCTCAATATGCCGCTTGCGAGCATCCACGGATTGCTCCAGGAGCATTTCACACTCGATGCAGAGCTTAGCATTCTCGTCCATAAGTTTCCTGACCATGACGGCCGTCTTCTTCAACACGGCAGTTGTCTCCTCGTGCTGCTTTGCCCTGCCGGCGATCTTCGCCCTCAGCAGGTCGTGCTCGGTGCGGAGCCTCACCTTGTCACCCCGTAGTCCCCGAATGACGCCGGTCGACTTATCCAACGCGGCATAGCTCTCCTCCTGCAGCTTCGCCCAGCGGGGGATCTCATCGTCCATCAGCCTGTGAGAGCCCTCGAGTGCCCGCGAGAGATCCATCCAGGCCGCCGCGACGCGGTAGGACCTCTCTGCTGCTTCCGCGGTGCGGCGGGACATCTGTGCCGCTTCCGCGGCGCGGCCGGACCACTCTGCTGCTTCGGCGGCGTGGTGGGACCACAGTGCTGCTTCGGCGGCGCGGCGGGACCTCTGTGCTGCTTCGGTGGCGCGGCGGGACCTCTCGGCTGCTGTCGCGGCGAGGCGGGACATCTTTGCTGCTTCGCTCGCCGCTCCATGGTCATTTCTCGACCAAGAACTCCTCCCACGGGCCATGGCAGACGCAAGGAAGGACGGAGACTTGTTTGTTTGTTGATGAGGAATTGAGGAGGAATGTGCAGTCATTTTCGAGTAGGTGGTATTTATAACCTAGTAATAAGCTGCTAAGTGGGAAAACGTTTAGGTTTTGATCGGTGTGAACAGGTTTGCAATTACATATGGCGTGGTAATTTGGAATGTGACGGAAAACAAGCTCAAAATTATTTGACGGTTCCGGTTTCGAAGTGCGGCACGATTCCCGGATGGTGTAATTAACGTGGGCAAGCGTTCTCGGATGCGTACGTGGCGTGTGCACCGCAATCGGCAATGTCAGCACACGACTTGTTCCATCAACCGTGTGCGCTTGTTATTACCATCGCGCACAATTCTTTTAATTAGAATGTATGCCCGTATATCGCAGACTCCTTGATCTGCCTGACCGTTTCTGTTGTTTTGGCTCATCGCAAACAGTTCATCCGAGTGAACTGTATGCCGTGTATCGCACAAAGCTTGATCTGCCTGACCGTTTCTGTTGTGTTGGGTAATAGCAAACAGTTCATCTGAGTGAACTGTATACTGTATATCGCATACACTTCGATTTGGCTGACCGTGTTTGTTGTTCTGTCTTATCGCAAACAGTTCGTCTGGATCAACTGTATGCCACGTATCGCATACGCGTCTCTAATCTAAATCGTGTTTGTTGTTATGTCTTATCGCAAACAGTTCGTATGGATCAACTGTATGCCATGTATCGCACACGCGTCTCTAATCTGAATCGTGCTTGATGTCTCCGGCATCGCACACAGTTCGTCTTATTGGCGACGGTTTTAGTACGACACCGTTTGCGATTAATGCATCGCACACAGTTTGGTCGCGGGGTCTCTGATTGATGTGTCGCGTTAGGACCATCCTGCAGTAGTGACAGCTGCAATTATTTTTGTTCTTCATAACAACCCAGTTGCACTGATAGAACCAAGCTGGAAATTCATCCGTTCTAGGAGCTTTCAAGGGTCCAATCTGAATCAAAGCGTTTGCGACCTCATCTTCCAAAAATGGGGCACATATTTTTGTTCATTCATCAACTCTGTTGCCTTCGGAAGTATGCAATCCAGGACCGCATTAGGGTTAAGAGTCGAGTCTTTTGTGAACAGCTCCCAAACATATGAAAGACACCATACGTTCCTTATCGGAGGGGACCTTGCACCAAGAACCATCCTGCTTGCGGAGTCTTTTTATGTGACTTTTCAGAGCTCTCCAAACTGCATGTCGGAAGAAGTATTTGGTGTTGCGCTCACCCTCCTTCAACCACATGATGCATGAATGCCTCAGCCATAACATTTCCTCTCTATAGAAGTTCGTCCAATTAGTTCATTTTTTGCCGGATCCCCGCACACATCAGCATCAACAAGTTGTAGATCAGCTAACTCGGACCGTAGCTTCTCAATGTCCTTCATTACGTGTCCAAAATTGTCCTTTCCCCATGACCATATATTATTCATCCATTCCTTAAGTGAATCACAAAACCAACCTAGGTTCGTATCAGGTCGTTTCCTTGCCCATGACGCTGCAATTATCTCTGGCAATATCGGGTCATATTCCCAATAATCTCATAACGAAGAGGTGGCCGGCAGCGCTGAGGCCCCTCGTTGGCTGAGAAGCGCACCACAACTAGGCAGTGGTCCGAGCACGAGGTGGCAAGATGAACCGCCCTACCAAATGGAAACAATTCCCTCCAAGCTTCATCAACACATGCTTTGTCCAGCCACATGCGGACATTGTCGTCCCTTTGCTGTCCATTATCATATGTGAATGGAGCCCCTGAGAACCCATGGTCCTCGAGTTCACACACCATCAAGCAATCCCAAAAGGCCCGACCTTCAGCATGCAGTGATCTCGAAAAGTGTTCGTGTTGCCAAAGTGCTTCATTGTAGTCACCACATACAACCGAAGGGTCCTGCGATACTGCCCGTAAATTTGCTAGGTGTTCCCACATCAGGTAGCGATTCTCGACTCGGATTCCCCATAAACAAACGTGGTCCGCCAACTATGGTCATTACCCACATCCAACACATGCACATCAATAAATCTTGCACATTTATCAAGTACCGTGATCTGCAGGGGTTCGTCCCAAAAGAGTGTGCCAAACCTCCGCTATGGCCATGACTACAAACACCACAAAATTCTTTCAAACTGAGCCTCCACTTCCATTTCTCCATCAATACTGAACTTTGTCTCATCTCGCAGAGGAAAACAAGATTGGGGATATTGGCTTTTGAGAGGGCAAAAACCTCGCGAGCTACTCAGCGCACCCCCTGGTAGTTCCAAAATAGGAGACTCATTGTTTCTGGCGGCACCGCCCCCCTGAGGGAGTCCGTTGATCTAAATTCACCATCGTCACCACTATTGTCTGTTTTACCTCGCTTGCTACTCGAGCTATTACTAGGGGATTCATGCTTAGGAAGATCCTCCCCCTTCCCCTCAATTATTCCAACACACTCGGTTGGGCTCCAACCGAATCAAGAGCACCGGTGCTTTCCCCGCCCTCCATGTTGAGACGCTTTCCAGCGCCCCTATCCATGTCCATGTTCTCACCCAAAAGTTTCTTCGGACTAGAAGTTGCATCATCGATATCTGGGTAAAACTCCTCCCGACTCCAGCCGTCACCCCTTCCAGCAGGAGCACCGCGAGGCCCAACACCTAGAGTTCCACGGCTTGCAGAGGGGCCTTTTTTGCCCCATGGGTTTGGTTCCAACTCATCTCGATCCCTAGTCGGATGATCAACATACAACCACTCTCCAAATTTCATGTCCCTCTCCTCATGAATGCATGTTCCACATTCTTTGTACGCATGGTCAACCGAACCACATACCATGTAGAATCTTGCCAATTTCCCATATCTCACCAAGTAAACTTTGCACATTTTGTCTCGAACAATGCTCAGGAACTTTGTCAGTGGCTCGGGACATCATGACATACATGCACACGGATAGTCTTTGCCCGTATTGTCATCCAGTCGCATCTCCAAGATTTTCCCGGCCTTGTTCATCAACTTCTCCACCAACTCCCTTTTAGAAAATCCATCTGGCAATTGATGAATTTGAAGCCCGATTGGCATATGGAAGAATTGAATATTCTTTGCCTGGCTAAATCCATTGTACAGGCACAACAAAACAACCCTCTTTCAAAATATCCACGGTCCTTGTTCAGTCATCCGCTCCTAGTCATTGAGGCAGGAAGCCTGGACGACGAACAAGTTGGGACCAATGGGACAAAAGCAAATATCTTGTGTCGGGTTCCACGTTGCTCGCATGTCGCGATAGAAGGCGGCTTGGCTAACGGACTTGTCTGTGTGAACACTAGCCAGGGACAACCATCTCATGCTCTTGTTAATCACTAGGTCATCTTAATCAATCACTAGGTCATCGAAGTCTTCATCACCCAGATCAAGCTACTCGAAGAAGTCTCCGAGATTAGGTTTGGCGACACCCCCAGTGCCATGGCTTGTTGCTGATTGGGCGTCAGAAGGAGATGCCATCAGGGGGCCGAGGGGGACGACCGGAGGCTCTCAATAATCCCGCCGATTGAAAGGATCGCTACGTGCGTGGAATCAACAGCGGTGGGAAACACTAAGGAGGAGAGAAACCCTAGCCATTAGTGTAGGAAAAAAGATTCCTATAAGGCTAATGATTCCTATCAGCCAGCCGGCCGAAAATCCGGCCAGTCCCCTCACTCGCGAGCCGCACATGCTGGTGGGACCAGCCATCGCGTCCTCTTTCCTTCCTTCCTCTATCTTTTCCTTTTTCGCTTTTTTTTACGTCGCAATGGATGCCCATGAACTCACTCGCCCTCCTGTCTCCCACACCACACTGCCGTGCGCGTGCTTCTTGATCCCACGATTTGTGCCGCCACCTACCTCCGCCGCGCTGCGACGTGACCGCGAGCCGACATGACCAGAGCGTCCTTCTTCCTCCTGCTCTTGGGCAACCCTCCCCTCTGGGCACACACGAACTGCAATGTCGCCGAGGGAGATGCCGCAACGGTGACAAACGGGTGTAGTGACCAGCAGCGAGTGGTGGCGCGTGACTGGAAGGGGCAATGGTGGAACTGCCGTGTCCGCGTGCTGCAACCACTGACAAAAAGCTTCAACCCTATATGGAAAAAGCTTCAACAGGCTATAGAGAAATCCTCAACCGTCCACTGCCCATCCGGGAAAAGCTACAACTGTTAATACAGAATGCTTCAACCTTAGATGAAGAAAGCTTGAACTAGACGATAGGGAAAGCTTTTAACCTGATGCTGCTCAAAAATGAAAAAGCTGGAACAGTTGACAGAAAAGCTTCAACCGTAGATGGAAAAAGCTCCAACCGACAAGAGAGAATGCTCCAGCCAAACACTGTGCAACCATAAAAGATGCGACCGTTGATAGAGAAAGCATCAATCGTATATGGGAAAAGCTTCAACTGGTGACAGAGAAAAGCTACTACCGGTGATTGGGAGGTGGGCGAGACGAAGATGCTACATGTGTTTTTTTGCTGGAATAAGCGAGATGAAAAGCTAAAACCAGAGAGTTGATTTGCTGGCACCAGCGCCAGGCGACGGTGGCGAGCTGCGACGACGGGGAGTTTCACCAGCAGCGGTGGCGGAGCTGCGACGGTCACCATGGCAAGTTTTGCGATGATCTTGCTGCAACCGTGGTCGCACGGGTTTCGGGGGACCGCGGTCGTGGGTTTTAAATTGCTGCAACCGTGCCCCTCGTTTTTTTGCTGGAAGCGTGGCTGACTGGAGAACGAGGACACGGTTCTGCGAGGGCAGCTAGCCTGTGAGCGGCGGCGATCCTACGAGCTTCGAGACCGGTCGTATCGCTGGTCCATTACGGGATCAGCGGTCCCGGTTCGTCACACTCTCGTCCGTGCGCCATAGCATGATTTGGGGGAAAAGCAAAAACGGGTGCGTGGGGATGAAGCGCGGCCTGATCTGACGGCTAGGAACCGGTGCGTCGGACATGCGGGGCGCGACCGGCCCAAATTTAGGCCAGCTTGCCCATGCCCGCGCCTAGGAAGGGATCCTAATGCTTTGCTTACTCACACGACACATGTCTACGCTATGAAGCACGCCATGAGGTGGAATGCTTTCTCATAACAAAAACAATATTGTTTACATAAGATCCAAATTGTTTGATCACGCTACTTTTGGAATCACCCGTGAAGAAAAGACTATCTTTGAAACCAACAAAACAAGGTCAAACCATATATTTGGTTTAATAATCCGTAAAGAAAAATGGCTTAAGAAAATTAACCAACTAATGATTGGTCTTTCCCCACAAAGAACTAGTAACTGAAACCTTTTTGGTGGGCCATTGGATCACCATCCAACGGCTCGTGTGTTCACTTCCCCCGCACAAAACCCAACGCAGCCCGATCGAGGCGACAGAGAGATTTGCACAGAGCGCATGTCTCGGTCACTGACAGTGAACAGACGGAGATAAGCTTCGAGAAGGAAGCTCATGGCAGCCTCCGCCTCCTCCGCCGCCGCTCCGCCGGAGGCGCCGCTCACCGCGCCGTGCGGCCGCGGAAGCGACGACGTGGGTGGGCAGGTGAAGCAGCTGTGCTGTGTCTGCCACCTCCCCGCCGATCCGGTCCGTCAGCTGGCCCCCCTGCGCGGCGGCAATTTCGTCCACTACGACTGCCAGCGCAGGTGGACAGACTCCCGCGACAGGGGCCGCTGCGAGGTATCTCCATCCTTTCCCCCTCCCTCGCCTCCTCCGGCTAGCTAGGGTTTCTAGCAGCGGGCAGCGTGGCATGGATCCTCTCCGCCCAGGCTCTGTTCCGCCTAGATCCATCTCCTTCAGTACCGATTTTAGTCGGATCTAGATTCCATGTGATGTTGCTGCCATGGATCTAGCTAGAAATTTCCCCTTCTGCGAGGCAACCATTTCGTGCCATCTTGTTGCTGCAGTGGTCGCGCTTCATTGCTGCAGTCAGCGTGACTATTCCTTTTCCAGCTGATGTGATGCCGATGCTGATGAGCTCATACCTTTCGAAAATTTCAGGTGTGCGAGCGCAAAGCCCTAAGGCTGTCCGTGTGGGAGTTCATGGCAGGCTTGCCGGGCAAGCTCACGAGCCTACTGCTCCCCCTCTTCTTCGCCGTCTGCGTTGTCAGTGAAACAGTCATTCACCTCATCACATTACAAACATGGCAACTCGTTTCCGCCAGCACCTTTGCTCAAGTGCACCATGTGGTCTCCCTCCGCCTCTCTGCCACCTCCATCATCGCTTCGGTATCGTTCTTTGCTGCATTTGCGAATAGGTTTGTGCCGTTTGCCGTGGCTCCATTTGCGCGCTGGGTTAAACGCCTAGAAACCCGGTGTCGGGGATGGTGGGGCATCGATGGCTGGAAAGTCCTCGCGCTATTTACTGTTGAAGCCTGCTTGGTGGTATGCTTGTTTCTTCTCAACCAATGTTCTCCGTCTGCCACTTTGTTTATTTTTTAATTTATATTCTATGATGGGTGATAAGACCATATATATTTGGTGCAATGGTAGGTTTTATATTGTAGTATAGTGCTAAGCAGTGCAGTTTGTATTCTGCAATTGGAAAAATTATCACATCTTGGCATGCTTCTTCTGATTGTTTTATAGTTGGTGATAGTTCAATATGTCTCCACTTCAAAGTGTAACACCCTCTTTTGGTGCTTTAGTTGTTCTAGTATTTTCTGCTATCTTCTTAGGCTAGTCAAGGGCATGGCCATGCCCACCATATATAATTCATGAATATACAGATGAAAACACAAAAGTTACATGTGTTGCTATGTGTTATCTTTCCTATTTCTAAATATTTGAGTTGGTGGTGAGTTCACTCCTCCATCTCCTCCTCTTACACATGAGACCCACTGCAACAGTAGCCAAAATAAAAAAATATGGCTGATGGGAGTCCCAACCCAGCATGTCACATACAAGTGTCCTATTCCTTGCCATCTAGAAAAAGTAGGACTGTTCACACATATAGAAAAAAATATGGCAGCAGATTTGAACGCAAGAAAAGGATTCTACTATTCACACATTGTACAACTGAAGGGCTGCAAGCACCATGCGTGCGGGCCCTACATTGTCCTTCTTTCTTTGCCAACATTTTCTATCATATTACTTGTAATATCGAACATGCACTGCAATGTTACAATAAGGAGAAAGCTATGGGCATTGAGTAATTATAGCACGGGGAGTTTTTCTAAAAGAAATATTATAAGACTGTGAAGCATCCTGGGAGCATTTGGAGTTTTAGATATTCTTTTAATCAAGCATGAGAAATAAATCTGGGATAAGTCTTAATATGCATTGTATTATTAGGTACTAGCACTTGTAGAAAAAGGACCTTTTGTTCAGCACATTAGTCTCGGCTAGAGTTGGAACCGGGACTAATATGAGCATTAGTCCCGGTTTCAAATTTCATGGCCGTCAGAGGACCTTTAGTCCCGGTTGGTAACACCAACCCGGACTAAAGGTCCTACATTAGTCCCGGTTGGTGTTACCAACCGGGACTAAAGGCCTTGACCCTTTAGTCCCGGTTGATAACAACAACCCGGACTAAAGGGTCTACCTTTAGTCCCAGTTGGTATTACCAACCCGGACTAAAGGACCCTTTAGTCCCGGTTGATAACACCAACCCGGACTAAAGGTCCTCCATAGGCTAGTTCAAAAGGAAAGCATCCCATCCAAAGTCACATGTGCTGTGTAGGTGGGGTGGTAAGCTGCGCGTGAGGCAATACATGAGGTCTTGGGTTCGAATCCCACGGGAGGCATTATTATTTTTAGCCCGGATGACATTTAGTCCCGGTTGAGAGACAACCGTGACAAAAGGATTATGCCTTTAGTCCCGATTCCATAGTCCCGGTTGGGAAAACTGGGACTAAAGGGGGTTCCCAACCGGGACTATATGTCCTTTTTCTACTAGTGTAGCCTAGGTTGCCGTAACGACATTGCACACAACTGATGATTTATACAAAACAAACGTACTTATTTATGAAGCCATATTTTTTCTGTTATTCCATAGTAAAATCCGTGCAAGCTAAGTTTATATTTTTCCGTAGTTCCGTAGCAAAGCACGTGCACTATGCTAGTATATACAATAAATGTGAACCACCAAATTTAAAACAGAAGTATTTGCTTACTTGGTAGAGACTTGTTCAAGGAAGTAACCATTCATGAGTTTGATATCTCTTTCACTTGCATTGTATCTTTGGACACTAGTATCTCTTTTTTCTCCAAATATTCCTCAAACTTGAGATCCTTTGACATTGTTAAATGCTCACAAGTGCAAGTTGACTTAACTAAGAAACAAAGCTGCGTTCATAAAAGTAAAACAAAAATGGTACGAAATTCACATCTTCATGGCCAAATGTTTTTGGGGTGACAAATCACAAATATGCACATTCTTTTTTGAAATTTGCAAAAGTAGTTGGTAGTTCCTTTTCTTTTGGCGTGGCATTCATCGTGGTGCCAAAACCCACTCTTACTAGATTTTACTATTTCAAAGAATATATTTGCTTTATGTTTTTTTAATACCAATCTTACAGCTCTTGGGACCGCCGCTAAGGCTAGTTCTACCCTGGGTGTGTATCTATAGTGTTATGGCTTAGTTGCATCCTTATGGGCAGGGAGTACCTCGCATTTCTTGCGCTTGTCTTTGTGTACTTAGTTCCAGAAAATTTTGACAATGTGCTTGTGTAATCAGGTGTTAATAGCTGACATGGCCGTCGCTTGTATTTTTTGTTTACTCCCATTCTCACTTGGAAGGATAATTTTATGGTGCATGTCATGTTTCAATCTTGGCAATGTGCATGAAGTCGAGTCCTATGCTTCAATTTCAACAACTATTCTGGTTGGATATGGATTTATCTTTTCTGTGGGCGTATTTTTTGTTTGGCTGAATATTTTTCGTCAATACTTGACCGGCGAGCGCCTTATGGTCGCAATTCTCTTTAGAAGGCTGTTTGGTATATTCATCAGAGGGGTCAGAATTTCCTTTCGAAGGCTACCTGGTATATTCTTCAGAGGGATCTTGCGTTTAATCATTGTTGCCAATATTGGTGTTAATCTTTTATACATATATATACTACACCCATTGTTCATTGGTTGGTTGCTTGATATGTGCACTTCAAAATTGTTTGGTGCAACAATGTCTCAGAGGTTGAAATTTCTGATTGGGTCATCGTTTTCTTCTCTGGCTTTTCATTGGCTTACTGGACGCAACATTTTGAGTCTGCGCCCCAGAGTCTTCATATTTCTCCGCAAGGTATTATTATATTAAATTTGTATCATGTACATGATGTATGCAGTATACATTTCAGGGGTACAATGAGTGTTGTACTTTTTTGTGAGTAGGTATTGAAGCCAGGAATTATGATTCGCTTTGTCCAACACAATATTTGTGAACCATTCTATATATTCTATTTCAAGAGGCTTCCTGGCCTTTTTGACGACATTACATTTATTGCTCTAGTAATCCTTGTTCCTACTAAAATTGCTGTCCAGTTGGGACCTGAGGAGTTCCCACTAGACATCACCTAAGTGTATCATATTTGTTCTCCATCTGATGTATCTTCCAGCCTTTTGCGAGTTAACCCATCTAATTTATATTTGTGGATCGTAGCTACTTTGATCGTCCTGCTAAGGGCACATCATTCTGGCAAGGGCCACGGTACTACGCAAAGGCACTTTCTGGTATTCTTTATCTCAGGTTTCTCACTGACAATACAGTTTTATACCTCGAGTGGTTAGTCTGGAGGGTAAGATGCTATTGGCTCTTCACTGCTGGAGATGCCCTGTGGAACATTGTCTCACCGAGGGAACATTATGATAGAAGCGATGAACTTAACAATAGAAGGTAAGCACCAAATGCATAGTTTTGTTCATTCACGGAAAACTGCAGAATCTGCACTTGAGTTTTGCTTTGGTAGTTGGTATATTCTTCAGAGGGATCTTGCGTTTAATCATTGTTGCCAATATTGGTGTTAATCTTTTATACATATATATACTACACCCATTGTTCATTGGTTGGTTGCTTGATATGTGCACTTCAAAATTGTTTGGTGCAACAATGTCTCAGAGGTTGAAATTTCTGATTGGGTCATCGTTTTCTTCTCTGGCTTTTCATTGGTTTACTGGACGCAACATTTTGAGTCTGCGCCCCAGAGTCTTCGTATTTCTCCGCAAGGTGTTATTATATTAAATTTGTATCATGTACATGATGTATGCAGTATACATTTCAGGGGTACAATGAGTGTTGTACTTTTTTGTGAGTAGGTATTGAAGCCAGGAATTATGATTCGCTTTGTCCAACACAATATTTGTGAACCATTCTATATATTCTATTTCAAGAGGCTTCCTGGCCTTTTTGACGACATTACATTTATTGCTCTAGTAATCCTTGTTCCTACTAAAATTGCTGTCCAGTTGGGACCTGAGGAGTTCCCACTAGACATCACGTAAGTGTATCATATTTGTTCTCCATCTGATGTATCTTCCAGCCTTTTGCGAGTTAACCCATCTAATTTATATTTGTGGATCGTAGCTACTTTGATCGTCCTGCTAAGGGCACATCATTCTGGCAAGGGCCACGGTACTACGCAGAGGCACTTTCTGGTATTCTTTATCTCAGGTTTCTCACTGACAATACAGTTTTATACCTCGAGTGGTTAGTCTGGAGGGTAAGATGCTATTGGCTCTTCACTGCTGGAGATGCCCTGTGGAACATTGTCTCACCGAGGGAACATTATGATAGAAGCGATGAACTTAACAATAGAAGGTAAGCACCAAATGCATAGTTTTGTTCATTCACGGAAAACTGCAGAATCTGCACTTGAGTTTTGCTTTGGTAGTTGGTACACCACCCCCGCCCCCCTCCCCCCAAAAAGTTTACACGAATCTTAAAGTTACTTAAAAAGGGTATTCTCGTACATTCACGATCAATTAATTCTAATCCCTATTCTCCCAATGGATCAAACAAGAGATCAGAACAGTCTAATCTTTTTGATTGAAGGTGTAACTTCTAATCTCCACCTTCAATCTGCATTAAAATCTGTAGACTTTTCTAGAGGGGTGTACCGAAGCAAAACTCTCTGCACTTATTTTGGCTTGACTACATATATGCTCGTTTTGTAATGGAATCTATCTTTGACCATTCAATGAACTAAAGCCTTTTGCTTGGCCACAAAATTTTCGGTAGATGCCTACCTTTGTTGTACATTGTACCAGGAAATTTGTTGTTGTTCAAACAATGCCACAGGTCGTGCTATCATGGTTGGCAGTTGTGATATTCAATTCTGCTATGCTTTTATCTTCAATATCTATTGGCCGTACATTGGTATTTGCCGTCCCTGAGCTGCTAGTACGAGCTCAAATGAAGTCCAATGGTAATTATTGTTCATTGATGATTAGTGGACTTCCTTTGTAAAGAAAAAAATAATTTATTTTATTTGAGCTTACTTGTGTGCGCAACCTTTTCTGTTAGATCTGTTTGCTATTGCCACTGGATATGGCGTAGTATCAATTGTTATTGCCGCCTCTAGAGATGCATTTGTTTGCGTGGCTTATGGGGGTACACACCTTGTAGCTTTGGAGATGCATCTCATTTTCTTCATATGGGTGAGTAGTTTAGTCGACATGCCTTCATTTGTATTCATTTTTTTTAGTATTTTATGCTACATCTCAGGAACTTCAACTGTCTGTTACCAGATTTTGTTCATTCCTCTTTGGATTGGTTTGCTGGTTGATTTAACACTGCTTTCACCCCTCATCGGGCCTGGTAATGGTGTTCCAGTTCTAGACTTTTTCTGCACTTGGTCCCTGGGGCCGATAACACAGATTTATGGGTTAAAATTGGTGAGTTACAACTACCATTGTTGCTTTGCAGACCTCGAAACTTAAATTAATTATTACCCTATATGTGTATAGGCATAATTAATTGTATTGGGTATAATTTCTCACAATGTACTAGTTGCAAAAAATAAAAATAAAACCTCCTGAACTCAACTACCAAAATAGATGCATTCAATTTTTCCTTTTATTCAATCTAATTTTCAAAGTTATCATTCTAACCTTGGGGTCTTTTGTATCTAGCTAGTTCCCGTCCCCATTGTTGACACATATTTTTTTCATCGCCCTTGCAACTGGCACACTTTTATGGCAGAATGCAGCTAATTCACGGATCACTCTACTTAGGTTATATATAGTCGGATAAAAGTAGCAAATATTCTAACAGACACATTTTTTATATTGTTGAAGGCTCGTCGGTACAAAGTCAGAGGTGGGCTCCCTTCCCTGGCCGATTCCATTGAGAACTATTGGACCGGAGACAAGCTGGAATCTCTTTCAAAGATGGGACCTTTTGCAACGAAGCTAGTCGCTGCTCTGGGTGTTCCTTATGTGCTCGCCAAGGTTGTCTTCCCAAGACTAGGCTACCCAGCTGCCGTAAACTCCGTGGTCTACCATTTCGCGTGGTTGGGCTGCATCACCCTCTACGCGCTCTGCTATCTCGCGAAGGTAGCCTGCACTATGCTCCATGATTCTATTAGAGGATCGTTATGGGCCAAGCAGACATACCGACAGTGTATGTATCCATGCAGCTGTTAAATTCCTTGATCTAGTTTACTTAGATAAATTCCCATTCTAATTAGACAGATGTCAGCCAGCCAGATTAACTTCTGGCCCAAACTTGTTGATGTGGATGCAGCTCTGTAAGCCATTGTTGAACTGATGTTTGTAACTTTGTGCCCGTTTTACAAGCGAGATGCGCTGTTGGTTGGTTGCCTTGAACATGGTTGGCTTTATTTTTTGCGGTTCTGTGTTGTCTTAATTTTTTGCAATGTTTTCGGTGCCAGTTGTGCTTTGTCACACTGTCATAAGGTATGTATACCGATGCTTTTTTATTTCGGTAGAGTAATCTAATGTTGAAGACAATCAACATGGAATTCCATGTGAGTTTGGGGAAATTCATTTTGTATATGCATCAAGTTTCCAGGGCAAACTTGTGTGCCAAGATATCATAAATGCAACACGTGCATCTATATTATCTTTGCGGTTCTGTTGTCACTCTGCACATAAAGTTTATTATTCCACTCTTTCCCTAATCTATAAATAGGCAGAGTTTCTTAAAAAAATATGTATAATGAATAGGTAGACGATTCCCTCTTGGTGATTAAAATAATATATCTTTTGTGGTGGATGGTGACGTCGTAGCACCCCCTTCGAGGATGGTGGTGGTGGCCATTGGCCGCAGCATGGTCATCAAAGTGCGCTAGCGCCACGACTGGTGAGTGCAACATCGAAGTGGGAGATGGCGGGTTTGGCGCCTTGTGGTGGTTCTTGGAGGCGGCGACGGAGTGGAAAGGGAGGAAGGGCATGGTACTTGTGCACGAGGAGCAAGAAAACCATTCCACATGTGTAAAGGCATTCGGTCAGGTGGGAATGACATTTTAACTGGATTACACATCTTACCCTTTTTTTTTGCGTGAAAGCATTTTATCTATTTTTCAAAGTAATTTGGGTCATTTCAATAATCGCACGATATAGATGGATCCCAGTCCGCATTCTGAATTTTTGCTCCCTAGCTTTAGGGAGCAAACGCCCTGGAGCCATCTGATCTAGGTGATCCCCGCAGGAAGAGGAACCGAGAGAAAGGAAGAAGGCGAAGGGAGAGAAGGAAGAAATAGAAATGAAAGGACATCTTAACTGTGAAAATGACAAGTGATTATGGGACTAATGGCAGTCCTAAATTATATTTATATGATCGGGTATTAGTCCCATGCATATGAAATAAAGGTGGTTAGGGAACCCCAAGCAAAAGTGAGAAAATAAGATGACACATTTAAATTTATGTGGATGTTTCGTATGCTTGAGCCATAGGAAAGTCATACTACTAAGAGAGGTTTTGAAGGATGAAGAGTGTGAATCAAAGACCTAAGAATCCTAGATACACACAAATTCTCAAAGAAGAAACCCAGGAGAGAACCCAATGAGCATGTTGGTTGCTTCCGTTCTGACCCCGGAGTCTTAAGCTCTAGGTGAACCCAAGATGTATCATACTCGCCTGGATAATTGCCTGGAGCTCAGCTCGAAACTCCTAGCGTATGGAATTGCAAGTGTATCACTGAACTGGATCCAGGCATATTCAAGTGGGCCACTATATAAGGTGCCCTCTTCTTCCCCAAAGAGGTGTGGCTTTGAACACAGTATCTCCTCCATTGTTTAACAACAAAAGCTTGCTAGTTCCTCCCCTCACTAGTAGAAAAAGGCCCATTAGTCCCGGTTCCAGAGGGGCTTTAGTCTCGGTTCTGGAACCGGGACTAAAGGGTAGGGACTAAAGCCCAAAACCTTTAGTCCCGGTTCGCTTACGAACCGGGACCAAAGGGGCTCCACGTGGCCGCTGTGGGGAGCCCAGGCAGTAGGACCTTTAGTCCCGGTTGGTAACACCAACTGGGACTAAAGGAGCTCCACGTGGCCGCTTCGCAGCACTCAGGCAGGAGGACCTTTAGTCCCGGTTGGTAACACCAACCGGGACCAAAAGGCGCTGGGGTTTTTGTTTTTTTTTGAAAGGGGGGGTTTAGGGGTTTTGGAGGGTTTAGGGGTTTCATATTGTGTTAGCTAGCTAATAGAGAGAAGTGACCTCTCTGTCTCCGTGCTTGGTCGACGCTAGCTACTACATATAGAGAGAACTCGACGCTAGCTAGTAAGCAAATGAAGGAAACCATTAATTACACAAGATCGTCATGAACATATACTGAGAGAAGTGACCTCTCTTTCTCCGTGCTTGTTCGAACAACAAGTTTTCGTAAATCTATCCGACGCTACTACATATATACAATATAACATTCCTGACATCATCAAGCGCCAAACTCCCATTGAATTTCCGCATGGTATTCTCCCTTTTCATGTATGACGTGGTCAAGAAAGAATCCCGCCAATTCCTCTTGAATTGCTCGTATGCGATCATGTGGTAGGAATTCATCCCGCATCTGCCAGATCTAATTTAAAGAAGGGGGTCAATACATATATATGAATGAAACTCAACACAATTGCGAAAAGAATTCTTCAGCCATTTAAGCGAAAAGAATTACGATTCTGGAGTTCTTTGCGAGACTTGTTTGTCTTGGGATTGTGAGGACCCCAAGACGGTTGGGGGTGCCTGGAAGCTTCAAAGTTTGTGGGTTTGCTCCGAGAACTTGTCTCTTAGGGATTGAGCTTGAGATTTGTTTGCCAGGACTCAAGGAGAAGAAGGCGAGACGCTCGGTGTCATTGGCAAAATCATAGAGCCCTCGTGCCTCTCCAACGTACGTAGACTTGAGTCCCCCCCCCCCCCCCCCAAAGACTTGAACTTCACCACCTCCCCGATCCATCATCACATGCGCCCACTCACTATCTATGTTGAGAAGGTATTTAATCCACCTCTGACCATTAATTGTTGAAGAAATTCATATCCGCATATCTAATGATGTTAGAGAAAGCAACAATGCCACATGCAAATGAAGAGCTAGAGCGCAGGGGCGTAATATGAGGGAGAGTAATGATTTTTGTCATCATTTTTTTGAGAGAAAAATATGTTTTTGGTCCCTCAAGTTCCCCAAAAGTACAAACTTGGTCCCTCAAGATTTTTTGGTATACATTTGGTCCTTCAAGTCTCAAAACCGGATAAGTTTGGTCCAAAACCAGATTTTAAGAACGTTGACCGGTTTTGACCACGTTTGACTGGGTTTGACCATGATGACTAGGTTTGACCGATGAACAGTAAATTCGAAAAAATAGCATAAAAAAAAAAGAATCAGAAATTTTGTGGAAACCAAGATGCTTGGGTGTGCTAGATGCGTGAAAATTTGTGTGGTATTTCGACATTCGAGGAGCTCATGGCAAAAAAATAAATTTTGGCTAAAAAAAGCCAATTTTTTTTTGCTAGAGCTCCTCAGATGTTATTTGACCAAAAAAAATTACACGCACCTAGCGCACCCAAGCGTGTTGGTTGTCACAAAATTTCAGATTTTTTTGAATTTGTTTGCTATTTTTTTTTAATGTACTGTTCATTAGTCAAACCTGGTCAAACCCTGGTCAACGTGCTTAAAATCTGGTTTGGGACCAAACTTATCCGGTTTTGAGACTTGAAGGACCAAATGTATACCAAAAAATCTTGAGGGACCAAATCTATACTTTTGGGGAACTTAAGAGACCAAAAACATACTTTTCTCTTTTTTTGACATGTGTGTGCGCGCGCGTGTGTTGATTTTCATAGCAACACACGAGCTTCCGACTAGTTATTAAGAACAATTCCGAGTCTTTGCACCATGAGATGCACACAGCCACCATTCATTAGGTAGCTCTGAAATACATCCAAAGATAGGAAGGCACATGTACTGTGCTTTTAGAAGACAAATATGGCAAACCACATTAAATGTAAGATTCCCACTCAGTGCGGACAAGAATCTCCGATAACCAACTCTAGCTTTATGGCAACTAGTCGTGGTCCTATAAACCGAAAATTCCTTTTGGAGGCCGACCTCCATGGAGGCTTCCATTTGCAAAATTCAAAATACATCAAAATTCATATTTTTACATTTCAAAAAAATTCTGAAAAAGTACTGATATACATGGAGGCATAATGTACATGTGTGTAAATTTTCAGGACGAAATACGTTGAAATGAGGGCTGTGAAAAAAAAAGACTTTTCAGCACATGATATCATTCATCCTCAAAGTCCATGAATTTGTTTTTTTTGTATAGGTCGCATTTCAAGGTATTTCATCCTGAATTTTTACACACATATACATTTCATCCTTGTATACTTGCATATTTATTTCAGATTTTTTTTAAATCAGAAAGTTTGATTTTTTAATTTTTCAAAAATTTCGGGCTCCATGGAGCCCAGTCAGCAAAACGCCCCACTCCTTATAAACCCAGCAAAAAACCAAGATGGCAACTAGTTATTCCACGAGAATAGCATACATATATAGATAGTTTTGTAGTTAAATATAATGCCATGTTGTGTAGACACATACACCAAGATAGGGCAGTGTCCTCGACTATAATGAGGGATTCCAATGCTTTACATACTCACACCCCTTAGCTAGTCCAAAAAGAATTATGAAGTACGCTCTAAGGTGGAATACTATTAGATTAGAATGGACTTGTTCTTGTAACAAAAATGATATTGTTTACCTCACATCCAAATTTTTGTTTGGTATGGCTACGTTTTGAATCCCCTGCGAAGAAAGGTTAGCTTTTGAAACTGATGAAACAAAAGATGAACACTATCTTATGTCATATGTTTCCATAATAAGACTTAAGGCAAACATAGGCCGGACATTGTCAATGCACGCAATTCGTATAGTACATATACGAGGGTATATGTAGTGGAATAAATAGATTCAGTGCAAGGTAGTCAGAGTTAGGATTTGGATCGATTTTCCTTAGACAGAATCTAGTCGTAGAATAAACGAGGGTATATGTAGTGGAATAAATAGATTCAGTGCAAGGTAGTCAGAGTCGGGATTCGGATTCAGTGCAAGGTACATATACGAGGGTATATGTAGTGGAATAAATAGATTCAGTGCAAGGTGTTGACGGTTGAGCGTTTGGGCTTGGGAGGGGAATAAAGAGCCATGAGGCATGTGAAGAGGGGTTTGGATGATGGCGTACTATTCTGCTACAAATAAACAAACAACTTAGATAAATTAGTAGAATCGGACATAATCCATAGCATAGACGGGATTCTACAGTTTTGTATAGGATTCTATGATTTGGATCGCGACTCAACATGGATTCTACCAGATCCGGATTCATTGTGGGACTTGGATTGACATGCTTTCATAGGGTCGTGAAGTCATAGGATTCTAGGAGTCAAGTCGGGATTCTGAGCTACCTTGATTCAGTGGCGACACAAGGATCTCGACAACGAACTCGTGGCAAATGTGGAACGATGTGAAGTCAGTGACACACCATTTACCCAGGTTCAGGTCCCCCGAGATGGGAAACAATACTATTTCCTACCTTTGTGTGTATCTTATTATCTTAAAACAAAATTACAAGGGTGTGATTGTGGCTAATAGGAGCTAAACCTTAGCGAATTAGGCTGCCGAAATCAATCTATAGATCTTGTCGCTATGTCAATGGCGAGCCATTCGATCTCCCGGTGATGTTGTGGTGAGACATTCGATCTGCTAGCCCAAACTTGTTGATGTGGATGCAGTTCTGTAAGCCATTGTTGAACTGATGTTTGTAAATTTCTGCCCGTTTTACAAAGGAGATGCGCTGTTGGTTGGTTGCCTTGAACATGGTTGGCTTTATGTTTTGCGGTACTGTGTTGTCTTACTTTTTGCAATGTTTTCGGTGCTAGTTGTGCTTTGTCACACTGTCATAAGGTATGTAAACCAGAGAGATCCAATTGCACATGCTCCTGCCCGCTAAAAAAGTTTTATGCAAATATAAAAAAATTGAAAAAAATTTAGATGTGTTCGTTGTCACACCCAAATGCTACCTGCAAATTTTTAGTGGAAAAGCCTAAGCTATTTAACCTGTGTGAAAAACCAAATTGAACGCCAAATGTTACACTTAATTTTGTTTTTTTTTCATCTACAAAGCACTACTATCCCGTTTTGTCAGAAAATTGTCAAGCCCACTTATTAGACTAACATGAACATCCACACAAAAAAAACAGAATTTTTTAACTTTTATTACTATTTATTTTGAATTTACTGTTCATCTGGGAGCATATAAGCTCCCCAGAGCCAAAACGGCTCTCCATTTTTTTGTTTCGCTAGAGTAATCTAATGTTGAAGGCAATCAGCTTGGAATTCCTGGTGAGTTTGGGGAAATTCATTTGGATATGCATCAAGTTTCCAGGGCAAACTTGTGTGCCTAGATGTCATAAATGCAACACGTGCATACTGTTCTCACTCTGCACATAAAGTTTATTATTCCACTCTTTCCTCAATCTATATATACCTTTTTTTTAATTTCAACACCCGTTTATTAATTTGTGATCAAGACAACATCATTTACAAGTAAAGTGGTGATGGCACAAGGGGCCTCATCAAAACAAGTGCTAGGGGGTGAAAATCTAGCAATCCTAGCTAGTTCATGAGCAACTGAATTTCCCTCTCTATGGCAGTGTTCAAAGCGGACATGCGAGAGATCTCGCACCATATGATAGCAGTCGTCGAAAATTGCAGCAGACAGGCCTAAGAAAGTACCACCATCTTGCATAGCCGTGATGACTTCCAAGCTATCAGAATTGATGATTAGTCTAGAGCAACCATATGACTAGAGCAACCATATAGAGGGTACCACTATATAAGGCGCCCTCTTCTTCCCCAAAGAGGTGTGGCTTTGAACACAGTCTCTCCTCCATTGTTTAACTCCAAAAGATTGCTAGTTCCTCCCCTTGTGCCCTAAATTCTTCATCCATTTAAGAGAAAAGAAAGACGAGCCTGGAGTGCTTTGCGGGACTTATTTGTATTGGGATTGTGGGGATCCCAAGACGGTTGGGGTTGCCTGGATGCTTTGAAGATTGTGGGTTTGCTCTGAGCATAGATTGTTTCTGGTACTCCCAAGTCCGAAGGATGGCTTGAATCATTTTCATGTATCTATAATAACAATATACAAAGGAGTAGTTGCGATTGAAACAATTTAAAACAAACGAAAATGAATCACTTCAATGTCTGACAAAATAAATTAGAACCTTGCACCTTATAATTGTATAGTTACTCTCTTAGTTGTTAATGTATAACAAAATGATTCCCGACGCACCCTCATGGATTCCCGCCTATGTCCTTGTCACTTCTATTCCATAACTCAAATCAAACTCGACGGCAAACATAGACCATACACCGTTCATGTTCACATTTGCTCGGATCCAACTTAGTGAAAACACATTCCAACTTCATTGGAAACATATGAAAACGAACTTCAACAAACTGAGAACCGTGAGCAACATTAATGCACACCTCACCTCATCGGTCCAACCCAAGCCAAAGGCATATCTAGTCTGTCGAAATCATAGTTTGCCTCCAAGCTTCGCCTGCAAGCCCGTGGATCCACCTGCCCACTGCCTGCTGCTCAGGCGGCCGTTTGTGGCGAAGGGATATCGGTGGCTCGGCTCCGGCTAGTAGTTAAAGTTAGTTTTTTCTTCTTCTTACAGGGGTAGCGTTCTGGCGGCGCTTCATCTTCGAGCTGGTCTTCCGGGCTCCGATCCTTCTCGAATTCATCCATTGGGATGGAGTCGACGGACCTCCGACATAGATTTGTACCATCTCCTTGAAGCGATAAGGTTAGTGTTTCTCGCCGTACATGCGCATCCGTGAGATTCGGTGTCAGGCGCTTTAGATCGATTTATGGATTCAATGGCGATGACTGCGGCTCTAGGACATTGTTCCTCAGAGGCGCGTGCATGAAGACTTTCCGGTTGTCATCGACAAGGTCAAACCGGCTCCGGTAGGGGAGCGGCGATCGGTCGCTCGTTCTGGCAGCGGTAGTGGTCGTTTGGTGGTGCAGGGTCCTTGATGTAATTTGTATTATGTTTGGGATGCTATGTATTTCTTATGACCCTTTTTAATAGATCTGGGTCCTTTTTGGAAAAAATATCATAGTTCACGTGAGAAAGCTACATCCCGGTTCAATTAATAATCCCCTCCATGTACAGCTCAATTAGAAATTAGCGGCAACCCTAGCCGCTGCCACTGTTTCCCTACACGTTGTCGCCTCGGTCCCTCTCCTCTTTTCCATCCGGCGGCCTCATCGGCGGCGAGAAAAGAGAGCACCCATCCGTCTCGTTTAATTTTCTTCGGTTTTTGTTTCTGCAATGACATCAACGAGGTGGCGGAGACATGTCGTGTTGGAATAAGGTCTCTCCAGTCTCTCTGTACCTCGACGACATCCAATTTGGCGCCGACGAAGGGCTTGTGAGAGTTTGTGTCCCAGGATCTATTGGTTCTCTTCAGATCTTGGCAGTCAGTGTGTCTTTCAAGGAGAGTTATGGGCTGACTACTAATGTGGCGACTTCGACATCTTCTTCCATGTTGTTCTGCAGCTTAGCCCGGTTTCTCCAACCCTCTGAACTGTTGGTGATTCATTGCAAACCTGTTCCGTGTGGGGTGATGCTCCAGCCAATTCTTCTTTAAGGATTTATAGATCTCATCTCAAGGCACGAGTGGTTATATATTGTGGTCTTCAAATCCTGTATGGCGACATTGGCGAGGGCGTTTGTAGGTGTCGTTTTCCTTTACTGTTGGTTCAGTGCAATTTTCAATCTTCGACGGGCAGCGTACAATCGAAGGAACAAGAATACTAGTATGATTGTCAACGTAGTTTATTTTTTACTAGTCATTCTAGGTCCAGATGTCTATCCATTATAGTGACTTTTATTTTCCTTGAGATTAATCAGATCTAAGATCATATTTATTCAAAAAAAATTAAATCTCTTCCATGCTAAAAAAATTACCCCCTTCCTCTAGCTTGAAAAAATTATCTTCTTTTTTCCTGATTATAATTAATTAATGGTTGTTCTTTCACCATAAAAAACAGTGGAAATTTTCTATTGGTCATGGGATCTCCATTAACGACCGATGCTTGCTTAAAATCTTGCTATCATGTAAATTTCGGACCACACAGAAATATCTGAATTTTGGAAATTATTTCAGAATTCAATCTAGTATCAAAATACACTCAATGTTAATGAAATTTTGCCGAATTTGAGTTATGCTTGAAATTCGTTTGGGCTTGACCCGAAATTTTGAGGTACCCACCGAAATTTCACAATCTTGGTTGAAATCTTGAGCACCGGTGATGCCAACCCTTGGCCCCACACTAAACAAAACCCACGCAGCCCGAGGCGATAGAGACAACCCACGGCGCGTGCCTCAGACAGCAGAGCAGACAGAGAGTTCGAGTACCGCCTCCAATGGCCACCGCCGCCGCAGATCCCGCTCCACCGGAGACGGCGCTCCCAGAGGAGCACCACCCTGAAGACATCAGCGACGACGCAGAGGAGGAGCTGTGCCGAATCTGCTTCTTCCCCGGCGAGGCGGGACGGCCGCTGCGCCACCCCTGCGCCTGCCAAGGCACTATGAGGCACGTCCACGACGACAGCCAGCTCGAGTAGATCAGCACCAGCCGCCAACGCCGCTGCCAGGTCTGGATGTCATCTTCTCGCCTCCTCCGCTCCGCCTAGGGTTTCCAGCATCGCATCCGCCATGCCCCCCTCTTGTCTGCTCCCGTGGCTGCCCACGCTCTGATCCGTCCAGATCCGTCTTGTTTACTGCTGATTTCAGTCCGATCTAGGTGCGGTGTGATGTTGCCTGCCATGTGATAGAACCCTAGAATCATCTAGGCTAGATCAGATCGGTAGCATCTCTGTTCCTTGATCTGTCTTTGCATGTGAGAGAGAGAGAGCAGAGAGATGGGAGGAGGATACCTTCTCCTTGGCTCGATGAGCTCGAGCTGGTGGCCATGGTGGAGGGCGACGGTGGCGACGGTGAGTGGGTGAAGTGGTGGCGGCGCTTCCCGTCAGCACTGCGTGAAACCTAGATCGGTAGGTGTGTCGGTGGGGTGTACGGCTCGCGACGAACCTCATGTTGCGAGCCGCCGGCCCCCACCTCTTTATATTGCGCAGGTGACAGGGGCCCGTCAACCATAGTGGGTCGGGCGCCCCCGATCAGGGCATGGATCTAACGGCCCGGTGGGCCGTTGGGCCCACACGAGAGGAGATCAACCTAACATTCTCCCCCTTGATCTCAACTTTTACTTTTAAGCATATACTTTTTACTTTACTCGTTTCATTACAGATCAATACATAGAACATGTTTCATCGTCACAGCTCAATTGCCGATAGAATCAGACAGCTACAACATACCTCTCTGTTTTGAAACAAATTCTGTTCCTTTTGGGCCTCTCATGATCCAGGAATCATAGGCTTTCCCTTAAACCCATGCCGGCTAAGTGTTCCTTGAACACATTGGGTGGTAAGCCTTTCGTAAGCGGATCCGCAAGCATATCCTTTGTCCTTATATGCTCGAGACTTATAGTGTGATCCTGGATTTTATCTTTCACAACATAATACTTTATCTCTATTGTTTTGGCAGCATTAGTCGACTTGTTGTTGTGAGCATAGAATACTGCGGGCTGGTTGTCACAGTACATCTTTAGTGGTTTGTCAATACAATCTACCACTTTCAAGTCGGGTATAAATTTCTTTAACCATATCGCCTGCCCCGTGGCCTCATAACATGCTATAAATTCTGCATACATCGTGGACGATGCAACTATTGACTGTTTGGAGCTTCTCCACGAAATAGCCCCTCCAGCGAGAGTGAACACGTATCCTGACATGGATTTTCTATCATCTCCGTCTCCCGCAAAATCTGCGTCTGAATACCCTCTTATCTCTAGGGAATCAGATCTCCTGTATATTAGCATGTGGTCCTTCGTGCCTTGTGCATAACGCAATGCTTTCTTTACCATCTTCCAGTGCTCTGTGCCTAGATTTTCTTGATATCTACCGAGTACCCCGGTGATAAAAGCTAAGTCAGGGCGAGTGCACACTTGTGCATACTGTAAACTTCCAACAGCCGAAGCATATGGTACTGCTTTCATTTGATCGATCTCGTACAGGTTCTTGGGACATTGGAATTTCCCAAAACTGTCGCCCTTGACTATAGGAGCAGGTGTGGCTTTACTCGCATGCATATTATACTTTTTAAGAACCTTTTCTAAATATGCCTTCTATGATAGTCCTATAACTCCATTTTTCCTATCTCGGTGAATTTCTATGCCCAAAACATATGATGCTTCACCAAGATCTGTTATATCAAAATTTGAGGACAAGAGCTTCTTTGTTTCTTGCAGCAGACTAACATCACTGCTAGCAAGCAAGATATCATCCACATACAAGATTAGGAAAATGTATTTCCCATTTTTAAACTTTGCATAAATGCAGTTATCCTCAATATTTTCTTTAAATCCAAATCCTTTAATTGTCTCATTAAACTTTAGATACCACTGTCTAGAGGCTTGCCTTAATCCATAAATAGATTTCTTCAGGCGGCATCCCATATCTTCCTTGCCTTCCATGATAAAACCCTTGGGTTGTTTCATGTAAACTTTTTCTTTTAAATCCCCGTTCAGAAATGCCGTCTTTACATCCATTTGATGTAGCTCTAAATCAAAATGCGCAATTAATGCCATTATGATTCTGAAGAAATCCTTACATGAGACTGGGGAAAAAGTCTCATTGTAATCTATTCCTTCTCTTTGTGTAAATCCTTTTGCCACAAGTCGTGCTTTATACTTTTCTACATTCCGTTTAGAGTCATACTTAGTTTTGTAGACCCATTTACAGCCTACTGTTTTGGCTCCTTTAGGAATATTCTCTAAGTCCCAAACATCTTTGGAACTCATCGATTTCATCTCGTCTTCCATTGCCTCCAGCCACTTTGATGAGTGAGGGCTTCTCATGTCTTCCTCATATGAAGTGGGATCACCTCCCATATGAACTATTTCTGTGTTATAAACTTTATACTCAATAGAAATAGCTGACTTTTTGGGTCTTGTAGACCTTCTAAGGGCCTCACTCCTAGGCTCATTCTGTGCCTTACCTTCCGGCACATCTTCTAAAAGTGGCTGCTGCACCTCCCTTTCATGCTCAACGACGGGTTCAGTCGGCTCCTGACGGACAGGTTCCGGATCTTCTCCCATAGTTGTCATGGGTGGAGTTACAACAGGTGCTTGCACCGCAACCTCGGGGATTGTCGGTGCAGGTACAACAGGTAGTGAGAAAAATGGCTCCTGAATCATCGGATTAGGTGCATGCACCCTCTTCTCCTCAAGATCAATTTTCCGAGCTACCATGCTCCCCCTCATCATTTCGTCCTCTAAGAAGACTGCATGTCTTGTTTCTACAAACTTTGTGTATCTCTCTGGACAGTAGAAACGAAAACCTTTTGATCTATCAGGATAGCCAATGAAGTGGCAACTGACTGTTTTGGAATCTAACTTTGCAATATTTGGATTAAACACTTTGGCCTCAGCTGGGCTCCCCCACACCCTTAAGTGTTGTAGGGAGGGCACTCTTCCTGTCCACAACTCGTACGGTGTTTTGGGCACCGACTTGCTTGGTACTCTATTGAGAATGTGAATGGCGGTTTTAAGTGCCTCCATCCATAATCCCAATGGCAAGGTGGAGTAACTCATCATGCTGCGCACCATATCCATAAGAGTACGGTTACGCCTTTCAGCTACTCCATTTTGCTGAGGCTCGCCTGGCATTGAATACTGGGCCACTATGCCAGTCTCCTGTAAGAACTTTGCAAAAGGTCCAGGGACTTGGCCATATGGAGTGTGCCGACCGTAGTACTCTCCCCCACGGTCAGATCTTACTATCTTTATTCTTTTATCATGCTGATTTTCAACTTCAGCTTTGAATATCTTAAATTTATCCAACGCTTCAGATCTTTCTTTGATTGGATAAATATAACCATATCGGGAGTAATCATCTGTGAATGTTATGAACGAGTCATAGCCATCCACACTTTTCACAGGAACCGGTCCACAAATGTCAGTGTGAATGATTTCTAGTGTTCCTGTGCTATGGTTTGCATCCTTTTTGATTTGTTTTACATACTTTCCTTTAATGCAATCTATGCATTGCTCTATGTCTGAGAACTCTAATGGAGGAAGAATTTGATTTTTAACTAGTCTTTCTATTCCCCCCCTCGAAATATGGCCCAAGCGACAGTGCCATAATTTCAATGAGTCATGAGTTCTCTTTCTTTTCTTTTGTTCTTTATCTGACGCGGAAACATGCTCATTCACATTACACACAGAATGCACTTTTTCACGTAGTGATAATAAATAAAGCTCATCGTGTAGGAAAGCAACACCCACATGAGTATTATTAAACCATATGGCACACTTGCCATGTCCAAAGTGACATTCATAATGATCTTTATCCAAACACGAAACACTAATTAAGTTTCTGTGACATGAAGGAACATATAAAACATCTCTAAGCAGAAGCGTGAATCCATCAGCTAACTCCAGAGAGATGTTGCCGACAGCTTCAACTTCTGCTTCAACTACATTTGCAACTTCAATGCATCTTTCGCTTCTTTGCGTAGTCCGCGTCGAATGGAATCCCTGTAATGAATTTGCAACATGAACAGTTGCTCCTGAGTCAATCCACCAAGTAGATTTCGAAAACTGTGTATACAAGGATTCATTTACAAAGGAAACAACGTTGTTACCTCTCTTTTCCATTATTGACTTTAGCCAAACAGGGCAATCTTTCTTGTAGTGCCCAGTCTGCTTACAATGGAGACATGTATCTTTGTCCACTGGGAAAGACTTTTGCTGATGCTGATATTGAGCTTTTCCATGTGTCTTTGAAGGAGAACCTTTGCCATTCTGATTGTAGTTCTTTTTCTTATTATCCTTCACATAGTTCAGAGAACCACCATGTGAGGTTTTAAGTCTTTCCTCTTCTTGCACACACATGGCTATAGTCTTTTCAATGTCCCATTTTTCAGGCGACATGTTGTAGTTGACAACAAAGGTGTCAAACTCTTTTGACAGTGAAGCCATAACCAGGTGAACGAGGAGTGCAGGCTTGAGCTCCAAATCTGCATCCATGGGTTTAAGCTTAGCTGCCATGTTGCTCATCCTGAGGATGTGCTCTCTTATGCCATGTCCACCGCCTATGTACTTTTCTGTCACCAGCTGCTTTAGCAACTGGGTAGCATATATCTTTGAAGAACCAGTGAACTGACTCTTTATCTTTTCAAGAAACTCCCCTACGGAAGTACACTCTGCAATTGAGCCCACAATAGCATTCTCAATTGTGTTCTTTATGAAAGCCATGCACTTTTTATTGGCGGTGAGCCACTTTTGGTTTTCGAGGGTATATGACATCTCCACCGGAGCATGTTCCCTTTGCCTTTTCGCCCAAGCAGCATCATCATCTTTTGCACCTCTGACTGGCTCTGGTGGTTTGACCGGCTGTGGGGTGTCCACAACCCAGTCCACCTCAGCACAAACAAAAGCCAAGTCAACTTTCTTTCTCCATTCAGTGTAGTTATCACCTCTGAGGGTTGGAACATCCTTGAGGCAACTCATCAAGTGGAAACCTCCTGAAACCACAATGAGGTGAGATCATAACAACAATTGCATGCATTAATCCAACGTTGGTCAAAATTAAACATACAACTGTTTATGCAATTAAATCTATATCACCGTTGGGCAAAAGTAGAAATAAATGCACCTTTTATAACAATAACAAATCATGATCATGTTATTAACAACGTTGGTCATAAAAATAACAGGATCATAATTGTTTCAATAATTACTTTAACATGCTCTTTTAAATTTTAATTGCACTTTTGTTCTATTTATATTTTTAAAAGAGCACTTTTATTTATTTGCAGCGAAAAAACATGAATAAAAAATTCATGAACTTTATTCTTTTCAGAAGCATTTCTTTTACTTTTCTATTTTTCTAAAACAAACATTTCGTTGGATCAGTTTGAATAGAAAAAATCTCAGCAAAATTCTCTAAAACTGTACAGAAAAAACAAAAGAAAACGGCAGCTCAGCCAGCCTCGGCCCAGCGCGCGCGGCTGCGGCCTCGTTCCAGCGCCTGTGCGCGCGCCGCCGCTGCCGGCCTCTTCCACTTTCGGCCCAAAAAGGCCCGCGCCGCGTTAGGTTTTCGATCGGGGCTATTCATTTTGATCGGACGGTCACCCGCACTCCTCGCTGGAACAAAACCAGTCTCTGGCCGATCCTCCCGAAAACACTAGCCACATTTCCTCTTCTCTCGCCTCTCTTCGTAGCTCTCCCGCAGACGGCAGCGCCCAGCCACCGGCGAGGCTCCGTCCGGCCGCCGGCGACGGCATCGAAAGCCACCGCACCGCGTTCACCTCCTCTTCTTCCCTTCCCCCTCCTTTCCTCCAAGCACTCCGCCTGCTCGCGCGCGAGAGAGAGAGAGAGAGAGGAAGAGAGGTGCGGCTGCTTCCCCTCTGTCGGCGTGCACCGTTGCCTGCCCCTTCGCCGGTCGCGCGCTCGCCTTGCGGTGAGCGCGTCGCCGTCGAACGGTCTGGCCGCGGTGCCCTTTGCCCCTGCTGGGGTTTGTTCTTCTTCCCGAACGCCTCGGCTTGCCGATGCTCATCCGGATCGAGAGGAACGGCACGGCCTTGCGGCGGCGCTCTTTGCCGGCGAGCTGTTGCTTTTTCCCTTCTCCCCTCTTTTTTTTCTGTTTAGGGTTAGAGATTCTCTCGGGAGGGGATCTTTTTTTCTCTGTTTTTCTTTTCTACCGAAAACAATCTAGATCCTAGCCGCTCTGATACCATTGATACAACCCTAGAATCATCTAGGCTAGATCAGATCGGTAGCATCTCTGTTCCTTGATCTGTCTTTGCATGTGAGAGAGAGAGCAAAGAGATGGGAGGAGGATACCTTCTCCTTGGCTCGATGAGCTCGAGCTGGTGGCCATGGTGGAGGGCGACGGTGGCGACGGTGAGTGGGTGAAGTGGTGGCGGCGCTTCCTGTCAGCACTGCGCGAAACCTAGATCGGTAGGTGTGTCGGTGGGGTGTACGGCTCGCGACGAACCTCGTGTTGCGAGCCGCCGGCCCCCACCTCTTTATATTGCGCAGGTGACAGGGGCCCGTCAACCATAGTGGGTTGGGCGCCCCCGATCAGGGCGCGGATCTAAGGGCCCGGTGGGCCGTTGGGCCCACACGGGAGGAGATCAACCTAACACCATGATCCCTTCTGAAATGTGAAAATTTCGTGTCATCTTGTTGCTGCAGTGCTTGTGCTTAATTGCTGTAGTGTGACTATCCTTTTTTTCCTTGTTGATGTGATGCCCATGCTGATGGATCGCATAATTGTTGCAGGTGTGCAAATACGAAATCACCATCCTCCCTCTCTTTGCCGAGGACGCCCCCGCGAGGCTGCCCTTGTCGGAGTTCATGGCGGGCTTGCCGGGCAAGCTCATGAGCCTGCTGCTCCCCATCTTCTTCATTGCATGTGTCTACCGTGAAACTGCCGACCACCTCACCACCTTCTCAGCATGGCACCTAGTGCTCGCCGGGAGCTTTCCTCAGTCGCGTGGTCTGCTCTCCCTAAGCCTCTCTACCACCTCCATCGTCGCTCAGACAGTGCTCTGGGTTGTGCTTGCGCATAGGTATGTGCCGTTCGCTGTAGCGCCATTCACGCGCTGGGTTGAACGTCTGGAAGCTCGGTGTCAAGGGATTGAGGGGATTGATGGATTGCACGCCCTTGCGCTACTTAATGTTCAAGCTTGCTGGGTGGTATGCTTGTTTCTTCTCAACCAATTCCTTTTGTCTGCCACTTTATTTATTTTATTTCTATATATGCTACAATGGGTGACTATTAGACCATATTATTGGAGTGGTGCTAGGTTTTTATATTGTAGTAAAACACCAATTAATGCAGTTGTGTTATGCAATTGGAACAATTAGCACATCTTTGTCATGATTCTCCCAATGTTTTATAGTTAGTCATAGTTTAGTATGGCTCCACTTCAAAGTGTATCATCGTTTACGTGTATAGGTTATTGCCAGAAATGGTAGCAAAGCTAAAACAATGTTAACGTGGGAGGTTCCGTCAAAAAAAAGCTGATAACATGGGATAAACTAGTAAAATAAGACGATGTTCAATTCTTTACTTCTTCTCCAGTTTGCAATTTTGCTTACTGTTCATCAGCTTGGATAGAGACAATGGTGGGAGGACTATTCCGAAATATAGGTGCCGATTTCTTCTGGTTATTATTTTATAAGTGCACCACCAGAACTGTATAAGCCTGCCCTGCTCTTTTTGTGCTTTAGTTTCTCTGCTAATGTATTATTTTCTGTTACCTATTTAGGCTAGTCAGGGGTGGCCCCACCAGTACAATTCATGGGTATTCAGTTGAGTACCCAAAAAGTTTTGAAAATTGTATGTGTTAGATATATACTAAACGTGAACCACCAAATTTAGTACGGAAGGAAGCATGTGCTTAGTTGGTAGAGACTTGTTCAAGAAAGTATTCATGAGCTTGATTTGCTACAATTCGTTTTCTGTCATTCTGCACCTTTCCCATTTTCTTTCGCTTGCATTATACTTTCTGACACCAGTATTGGTTTTTTCTTTATCATCCTCAAACTTTAGATCCTTTCACACTATAAAATGCACGCAAGCGCAAGTTCAGCTGACTGAGAAACAAAAGTGAATTCATAAAATTTGAAAAAAAATACAAGTATACGTTTTATAGCTCGTTGTGTACATGCAGTTTTTTTTTTGTAGAAAATTGCATCTCCACGGCCAATTACTTTTGGACAAATCTCAAATATGGCCATTCTTTTATGAAATTTGCAGAAGTCGTAGTTGGAGACTATTTCTTTTGACGTGGCGTGCATGGTGGTGCCAAAACCTGCTCTTTGAAGATTTTACTCATTCAAACAATATGTTTGCTTTATTATTTTCGTAATATCAATCTTCAAAATCTTGGGCCCGCCGCTGAGGCTAGTTCTACCCTGGGTGTATCTATAGGGTTGTGGCTTAGTTGAATCCTTTTAGGCAGCGAGTACCCAGTGGCGGAGACAGGGGGTGGCCAGCAGGGACCCGGGCCCAGGCGAACATGCGTATTGTTCTATTAGATCACTGATTACTTGATGTTAAAACCTTGTATTTCTATTGTCTGGTCCTCCCCAACATGGATTAATAGCACTCGGCCCCCTTCCATGTATTTTTTCTGGCTCCGCCACTCGGAGTACCTAACATTTCTTGTGCTTGTCTTTTGGTACTTAGTTCCAGAAAATTCTGACTATGTGCTTGTCTAATCAGGTGTTAATAGCTGACATGGCCATTGCTTGTATTTTCGGTTTTCTCCCATTCTCACTTGGAAGGATAAATTTAATTATGGTGCATGTCGCCTTTCAATATTGCCAATGTGGATGAAGCCAACCTCTATATTTCAACAGCTTCTACTATTTTGGTTGGATATGCATTTCTCTTTTCTACGGGCGTATCGTTTGTTGGGCTGATTACTATTCATCAATACTTGGATGGCAAGCCCCTTATGATCGCAATTTTCTGTAGAAGACTGTCTGGTATATTCTTCGGAGGGATCTTAAATCTAATCACTGTTGCCAATATTTGTGTTAATCTTTTATACACATTTATACTACACCCACTGTTCATTGGTTGGTTGCTTGATATCTGTACTTCAAAAATGTTTGGTGCAACAATGTCTGAGAGGTTGAAACTTCTGGTTGCATCATCTTCTGCTACTACTGCTGTTCATTGGTTTATTGGACACACCTTTTTGAGTCTGCGCCCCAGATTTTTCACATTTATTCAAAAGGTATTTATTATATTATATCTGTATCATGCCAATAATATATGCAATATACAGCTCCATTGTATAATGTGTGTTGTACTTCTTTCTTGAGTAGATGTTGAAGCCAGGAATTATGATTAGCTTCGTGAAACATAATGTTCATGAACCATTCTACATATTCTATTTCAAGAAGCTTCCTGGGCTTTTTGTCGATATTACCTTCATTGCTCTGATCATTTTTATTCCAATCAAAATTGTTGTCCACTTGGCGCCTAAGTTTTCCACTCAATATCACGTAAGTATTTTTATATTTGTTCTTCATCTGATGTATCTTCCAGCCTTTGGCGACTTAACACATCTAATTAAATATCTTGCAAATCGTAGCTACTTTGATTATCCTGCTAAGGGCACATCATTCTGGCAAGGGGCACGGTACTATGCAGAGTTACTTTCTGGTGTTCTTTACCTGAAGTTTCTCATTGACAACACAATTTTATACCTTGAGTGGTTAGTCCCGAGGGTAGGATACTATTGGTATGCGATTGCTGGAGAGCCTCGGTTGGATGTTGTCTTACCGGAACAGCAGTCAGAAAGCACCGATGAAGTTACTGTCAAAAGGTAAGCACCCATAGCTTTTTTCATTCAAGGAACTTCACAATATGCACATTTTTTTGTAGCCTGACTCCATATACGTCCATTTCATACTAAAATCTATCTTCTACCATTCAATTAGCTAAAGCCTTTTACAAAGCCAGAGGTGTTGGCTGCACAATTTCCAGTAGATGTTTACCCTTCTTGCACATTGTACCAGGATATTTGTTGCTGTTCAAACAATTCCACAGGTGGTGCTATCATGGTTGGTTGTTTTTTTTTTTTTTTTGAAACGAGGCAAAAGACTTGCCATTTTCATTGATTAAGAAGAAGTGAGAATTGCCCGGTTAATTGACGGAAAACCGGGCTAAAACCGATACAACCCAACCCATAAAGACATGGGCATCACCGGCCAACCTGGCCACCGACATGGAACATAAGCCACGACGGCACGTGCCAACAGATGGCCACACGCACGAACTACTGACAGCTCCGACTTTAACAACAAGCATCGCCAGGGAAATATGCAGGACTTGCACCGACCGTGCCTCCCGCAAACGACCACCGAGCGCCTGTCATCGTCACCACCTGGACTCGCTCCACCGCAGCTCCGACTTCAAAGCAACCAGGCAACCCACGGAGAAGCACCTCGGACACGCCGGGAAGATCCGGCTACCGAAGCCCGAGCCGCAACCCAAGCTCCTCTCGACGCCATCATCGTTGCCAAACAGAGATCCACGCCCCCGAAATGGCCACCTCAGCAAACCACGCGGCGAAGATACCGCCATCCACCGCGGCGAAGATGCCGCCAACCACTAGTCTCCAGTTGTAGCCGGCTCCGAGACGATGCCCCCAAGGAGGAAGAAGACGTGAAGACGCCTTCATCGCCCAATCGCGCAGATCTGAGGTTTCCCTCCGGAGCCAAGGCCACGGGGAGAGGGGAGGAGCAGCACACAGCAGCGACGCTTCCAAGAAAGAACACGACTCCCGCGGGCGGGCGTCGCCGTCGCCGTCTCCCGCAAAGGCCGGAGATAGGATTTCTCCCGGTGAAGCTCGACCACCAACTGCCCGAACCGGCCGGCCACGAACCGCCACCCATCAAACCTCGCAGAGCACCAAGGGGAGCACCTCCAGCCAGTGCCCACCCCCGCTGAGGCCGTCCTGCGCGACCACCAGGCCAGCAGCCGCAGCGCTGCCGGAACCTGGGCGCGCCCGCCGTTCGACTCCGATCTGGCTGCGTGATCCCTCTTTCCGCCGCGACCAGGCACTCACCACCCCCTGGCCGAAGCCGCCACCACCAAATCCGGGGCCGCCACCCCGGCAACCGCAGACCTACACCGCGCGGCGGACGCACAGCACCAAGCAGAGCCGGAGCACTGGCACCTCATCCCCGACCCGCCAGAACGAGCTCCGGACCAGGCCCCCCAGCCAGGGCAGCCTCCCGACGGGACCAGAACCGGCCGGAGCTAGCCAGATCCGGCAAGCCGCCACATCCGACGACGAGCACCCGGACGAGCTCGCACAGGAAGAAAAGGGGGCCGCCACCCCGCCGAGACCTGCCGGAGGAGAGCCACCAAGCGGCGCGAAGGAGGCTCGCCGGCGCCAGCGACACCACGCCGCACAGAGGCCGCGGAGGAGCCGAGCCTCCCCTGCCGCGAGAGCGCAAAGCAGGGCGAGGAAACGCCCCGCCGCCGCCGTCTGCCGGCCGGGCTTAGCCCGCCGGCGTCCTCCGGCGACGGCGAGGGAGGAGGAAGCAGGGGAGGGGGGCGGCGGCGGCTGCGGCTAGGGTTCCGCCCGAGCCGCCGCCAGGAGCGACGCGGGCGTGGGGAAAAATGTGTTGTCTGTGGTCAACTATCATGGTTGGTTGTTGTGATATGTAATACTGCTATGCTTTTCTTTTCAATCTCAATTGGGCGTACACTGTTGTCTGCCATCCCTGAGCTGCTAGTGGATCAAATGAAGTCCAATGGTAATTATTGTTTATGATCAGTGGATTTCCTTTGCAAAAAGAAGTAAATATATTTTTATCTTGTTTGCGCTTATTTGTGCAACCTTTTCTGTTAGATCTGTTTGCTATTGCCGTTGGTTTTGGCATCATATCATTTACTATTGCCTCCTCTAGAGATGCATTTGTCTGCATGACTTATGGGGGAACAGGCCTTGTAGCTTTGGAGATACATGTGATTTTCTTCCTATGGGTGAGGAATTCAGTCGAGGTGCTTTCATTAGTATTTGTTTATTTTATGCTACATCTCAGTAACTTAATTAAACCGTCTGTTTGCCAGGTTTTCTTCATTCCTCCTTTGATCGGTTTGCTTGTTGATTTATCACTGCTGTCACCCTTCGTCGGGCCTGGTAACGATGTTCCGGTTCTAGACTTTTTCTGCACTTGGTCCCTGGGGCGGCTACTGCAGAATCATGGGACCAAATTGGTGAGTTGCAATTTCTGCTGCTGCTTTGCAGACTTCTAAACTTATGCTATTATCATATAGGGTATCAAATCTGGTATAATGTATTAGAAATTAATTTCTATATGGCACTCACAGTGTACTCGTTGCAAGATAAAAAAATCACTGCCGAAGTGAACTACCAAAATAGACGTTTGCTTGTTTTCGTTTTAGTCTATCCCATTTCCATAGTTTCAGTTGTAGCCATGGGATCTTTGGCACCTAGTTTTTCCCATTTCTGAACTCATAATTTTTTTCTCGTGTCCTATGCCATGGGATCTTGGCACCTAGTCTTTCCCATTGTTCAACTCATAATTATTTTTCTCGTGTCCTATGCCCACCTCGCATAACTTTCACCGGCTGCCCCGTGATGAGTTTCTATTGGGGACTGGTCTTGCAGCTGGCACACTTACAGGGCAGAATGCAGCTAATTCCGAAAATTTACTCTAATTTGATTATAGTCAGATAAAAATAGGGAATACTCTGACGGTCATATGTTTTTACTAGCACAAATGCCCGTGCGTTGCAACGGGAGAAACAAACTCAAGCCCCTCCCTGCACCGACTTCTAATTCCTCATGCGTTGCAACAACCGTCACATTCACTTCACGTGGTTCAACATAAATCATGTCTTTACATATCATGTGGTGCATTTCCTTATTTATCGCACACAATAATAATTCTTAATGCAAATTATGTTAAGGTATGAGGCTCTTGACTGAACATAAGCTACACACACTTCACTGTCGCCAATGAGCTTGGGCATTTTTCAGGCAGTAAACTATGTCGTCATGTTCTTCGACCATGGCCATCGAATCATAGTACAAAAAAACAAACCGACGAGAGTAAAATTATTGTTGTAATCATCAAGTATAAAAGAGAGCAAAAATTAATATTCATGAAGTTCATTCCCATTGGTTGGAAATCAATCAATTGTTAACTTTACATTCGCACTTCATGCAAAAAACCTGACTTCCACACTGCTCTAAATAATTCATAATTCATATAAAATTATAAACATGGAGATTGAAAACTGATTTATATATACCACGGGAAGTTGAAAACAACATTATCAAGAAGTGGAGTACAACATTAGCGTGTGCCCATTTATTAATGGGCATCTCTCCCATTAGATAGAACACGAAATTTATTTCTTCTTCTAATTCCTTTCTTTCTGCCGAATTTATTTCCTCTTTTAATTTCAAATCTGAGTTCCCAACTGCTCATAATAGCGGATTACTTCTTCTTTTAATTATTTTAAATCCGTGCCGAGTCTTCGCATGCAACGCGGAGTTCTTGTTCCAGCCTTCCCAATTTAATGAGAATGAACCCACCATGTCACCAGCCAATCAGCAGTCATGCATGCATCCATCATATATTTAGAGCCCACAATCAGTCCGCGCATCCCTTGCATGTATGTTCCTCCTCCTTTTTCTTCCTCCATCCGAAATTTAAGCCACAATCAAGGCATATGTTGCATCTCCGTCCTCCCTTTCCTTTTCTCGATTTGTTCCTTCATTCTCTTTGTTTTTTGGGTTCTCGAGGCTTGCTGCTAGGTAACTTGTAAACGTATATAAACTGGTGAAACTTAGAGAAAAGGACCGAGGTGGGACTATTAGATAGCGAAACCAGATTTTGTAGCAAAACCTCGTTTATATTACGATTTTGTCTATACGAATCGTAAAAGCGTATTGTGACTGGGCGGAAGCGTATTGTGACGGTGAACCCACGGAGTCAATCCGTGCTTTATTATTAAATTAGGGAAAGATTGTTGAAGGGTCGTTACTTCGGGCTCGGGGGTATCATTCCTTTCTATGCCTCTTTCATAACCGTTGGAGCGGACAACTTCCGTTGGGAGACCTTGCAGAAACAACGTACAGGCAAAAATTAGTGTCTTTCGCCAGGGAGCTGCTCATTGCACTGGCCATCCCTTATGTGCTCTCAAAGGAGGTTTTCCCAAGGCTGGGCTACTCCACCGCCGTGAACTCAACAGTCCACCGTGCCGCGTGGCTGGTCAGCTTTGCCTTATGCGTACTCTGCTATCTTGCCAAAGCATCCTACATCAAACTCCATGATTCTATCTGGGACAACCGATACATCATCGGGCAGAGGCTGGAAGACGTTTGATTGGCGACGGCGCCAACGGTAGCTGAAGACTCTTCTTCCCTTGGGACTCTGTATCACTATCCAGTATTATTTGGGAGTTTTGCTAAATTCAAGGGAATTGTGTTCGTACGTTCAAGTGTTGTGGCTCGTATCGCTCCCTCCAGAGCGATCAGGGGGCCAACCCTAGCGCCCCGGCCGCCGCCCCCTCCCCCCTCTCCTCCACCTCGTCGTCCCCAGAGACGTGCGCCGGCTAAGCCCGGGCGCCGCCGGTGATGGGGACGGCGGGGATCTAGGCTGCAGCCCCGCGGTCTGGAGGGACCGGCGGCGCGAGATCGCCCTTCAGCCTTCGTCTTTCCCGGCGGTTCGGTGCTGCTCCGGCGGCTTCGTGGGGAGGGCGGATCAGGAGGGGATGTGGCCATGGTTGACTGGTCGGCGGCGCCTCCGGTCAGATCTGATCTGGCCGGTGCCGCTGGCGGTGGCGGCCATCTCCTCCGTCGGAGGTGGTCGGCCTGAGGCTGGATGGTCAGATCTCGAGATCCGCCATCTAGTTCCGGCTGCGAGTCGGGAAGACATAGTTGCCGGTGAAAACCGAGCCGATGGCAGGCGATGGCGGCATTCTGCGTCGTTACCTTGATGAAGGCATCGTCGTGTAACTACTGTCGACCCACTCGTGCTGCTCCGGGGGAAACCCTAGGATCTGGTCTTCTAGATCGGACGATGGCGGTACTGCGGTGTCGCTTTCTCTCTTGGGAGCATCATTTGTGGAGCAGAGCTGGAAGACAGAGGCAGGAGGTGGAGCGACTTCGTCTTACATGGAGCTTTCGGTGGAGATGTCAAGTCATGCCTGGCCGACAGGTACTACGCTGTGTCATGCCTGGTCGGCAGGTGCTATGCACGACATATCTTCCAGAATCTTCGCGTCTGGACGGACGAGCGCGGGGTGGTGGCGCCGTTGGGCGCCGTGGTGGTGTCAACGGATGGACGGACTGGCAAGGATGATGCAGATCTCTCTCCTGAAGATGGGTCAGCGGTTCGATGATGATGGCGGCGTCTAAAACGTGTGCATGTGGTGTACGCTTTAGGTCTGCTGCACCGGTTATGAGTTACGATACGTTATGTGGATGGATCGGCGACGGCACCGGTTTTAGATATGGGGAGTGAGAGCACTCCACATTATCGAGTTTTGTAGGTGTGAGTGGTGGTTTCGGGTGGCTTGATGTATGTTCTTGGTAGACCTATATTGAATAATAAATAAAGATGGCCGTATGCATCGATTGATGCAGAGGCCGGGGTCTTAACCTCCTTTTCCAAAAAAAAAAAAACTATCCAGTATTTAGTTCAAACAAGGGTCGGGTATTATGAACATTTAGCGCGCAAACCTCAAGAAACATAGGTCACATTCACTTTTAAATGTGATGATACCAGGCAGACAGACAATGTTCTGGTGAAACTTGTAAACTTGTAAATGTGGATGGTACAGAGGGTTGCTCCCGAACCCATTGTTGAACTGAATTGTTGTTTGTAATTTTATGACTCTTTTTTTCCTGTAAACCGCTGACAGGATGGCACTACTGGAATTACACCCTACGCCGAGTGCCGGAAATACTCGGCAAAGGGCCAAATATACTCGGCAAAGCCTTTGCCAAGAATTGTTCTCGACAAAGACCACCCGGCGTACACCTCTCAGACAAACAGAACTTTGCCGAGAACCAACCGTCGGACACTCGGCAAACAGTTTGCCGAGAGCCAAACAGTGTGTCTCGGCAAAATAAAGTGACTTCACGGCCGCTGGTTCCGTCAGGTCTTTGCCGAGAGCAATTACACTCGCCAAAGTGGTACACATTGCCGAGTGTCTCACTCGGTTTAACTGAAACAGATCAGTTCCAGCAACTCTCCTTTACCGAGTCAGTTTCTTTGCCGCTCGACAAAGCCACAACCAAACTGCCAGCGCATGCTACCTTCCGAGCGTCGTTCTCGGGAAAGGTAGATCTTCCGAGTGTTGCTCTCGGCAAAGATTCGTTGTCAGCCTTGTTTCTGCCTCTTTTTCATCGAACCCTGCAGCAAAAACAGATATACAATACACAAGCTTCATATGAAGTCGCATTCTTAACAACAAACTCACAAAGGGCTTATATATGGTCCACCCAAGCTTAACAACAAACTCACAAAGACATTATATAAATAGTTCACACAAGCTTCATATGAAGTCACAAAATAGTTCTTTAGCTCAAGTGCTTACTTACTAAAAAACAAAGTGGTCAATGCATGTCTACATGTGACCAGATGATAAAGGCAACACCACAATTAGGATGAACTGAAAGAGAATTGTCAAGTTCTTCAATCCACTCAACCCGAGCTGTTTCTGGCTTGCACCATTGCCTAACTCAGTGTTTCTCTTCTGGTTAAGCACATACTGATTGTAATGATTCTCTGCCTCCTCTCTACTATTGAACGAGTCGTGGGAGCTGCCTGGGTAATGAAGCACTTGTTCATTGCATGCGGACCATGAATCGTAGACTCCTGGACACCTACCTCTGTACACCGCATACCACTTCATCTACAAAGAAAGAAAAAAAGAGGCAGAGAAGGAATGCAAGGTTAAAATAACACATCATACATAATCCACGTAAGCATTCATCACTCGTATACCCAAAAGCATCACAAGTGGCAATCCAAGTCCACATCAGCAGCTACATAACTATATCACTAAATCAACGTCAAACTATCTAGGTGGACTACTCCGAGGTGTAGTCAGAGCACGTGGGGGCATCCCTCACAGTGGAGGACCAAGCGTCGTTGGGAATGATGGTCGGTGGACTCAATGGCACCGGGTCGTCACTCTCCTTACATGGTGGGGCCTTGCTCTCCTTAGTTGGCGGATTCTTCTTGGCCAGATCCTCAAAATACTTTATTAGGATCAATTGCAGGTTCTCCTCAATGAGCGCCGCCAAGCGGTCCTCACCGGCGCGCTTCTCCTTGACCGCGGAGTCGACCCTAACGGAAGCTGCGTCGTCGGAGGAAGCCATAACCGCTAAATCGACCGGTGCTAACACCTTTCATCACACAATGAAAAATAACATAATAATCAAAAATCAAAGGTTACTTCTAAGCAAATTTATCATGGTGGACACTCTCACAGATATTTCGACTTTCGGTGATGGTTGAGCTGGGCGAGCTCATCGTGCGTACTCAAGGTATCACGGGATGAACTCGCCTAGATCGACCGTCATCGTCAAAAGTTGATTTTTTTTCTTCGGGAAGATCTCTTACAACTCTCATCTCTCTGGTAGTTGTATAACTGGTGGACACTCTCTCACGGGTATTTCGACTTTCAGTGATGGTCAAGTTGGGCGAGTCCATTGTGCGTTACAAAGGTATATCACAGGACGAACTCGCCCAGATTGACCGTCATCATCAAAAGTCGATTTCTTTCCTCCAAGAACAACTCTCATCAACAGTCGGTGATGGTCGCTCTTTCTCTGCTCCTCCTGCTTTACAAGATCTCAGAGGAGGAGCAGAGGAAGAGCGACCCCTATGACAATAGTCGATAACAACTCTCATCTTTCAAATATGGTGGACACTCTCTCTGGTGGTTTATATATATCGTGGACACTCTCTCACGGGTATTTCGACTTTCGGTGATGGTCAAGCTGGGCGAGTCCATTGTGCGTTACAAAGGTATATCACAGGACGAGCTCGCCCAGATTGACCGTCATCATCAAAAGTCGATTTCTTTCCTCCAAGAACAACTCTCATCGACTGTCGGTGATGGTCGCTCTTCCTCTGCTCCTCCTGCTTTAAAAAGATCACAGAGGAGGAACAAAGCAAGCGCGACCCCCTACGACAATAGTCGGTACCATTCCTCTCAAAATATCTCTCATCGGTCAAATATGGTAGACACTCGCTCACAAAACCCACTACATAACTAAAACTACTACAAAAACTTCTACACAAAAACTAGAACTACTACAAAAACCACTACATTACTAAATCAACATAAAATAAAGTACATACAAACTACTACTACAAAAAAAAGTAGTACAAAAAACTACTACATAAAAAATACTACAAAAACTACTAGATAAAAACTAGAACTACATATAAAACAATACTAAAACAACATATAAAATAAATTATACACAAACTACTATGAACTACTACATACAAACTACTACAAAACATACAAACTACTACAAACTACTACAAAAAATGCTCACGTTGGGGCGCCGGTGGAGGAGCCGGTGGGGGACGGCCGGGGGGCGGTTGAGGGAGCCGGCCGAAAAGGGGGGTGTCGGCGGGGAGGAAGCCGGTCGGTGAGGGGGCGCGATGGAGGGAGCCGGCCGACCGGAGGGGGCGCCGACGGGGAGGGGGGCACCGTCTGAGGAGGGGGCGGCGGTGGTGAGGACAGGGCGGAGAGGACGCACGAGCGAGTGAAGAGAGAGAGTGCGCGGAAATTCACTTAAGTGTCCCGCAAGACCTTTCCCGAGCGCCTGTCGGTGGGGCACTCGAGAAAGATCTTCAAACCTAGATCTAGGTTTTCACTTTTACTGAGCGTCCCTGTTGGAAAAGGCAAGTGTACCGAGTGTGACTCTCGGAAAAAGTATTCAAACCTAGATCTAGGTTTCCACTTTTACCGAGCGACGCTCTCGTAAAAGGCAGGTCTACCAAGCGTGGCACTCCGAAAAGGTAGGTATGCCGAGTGACCCTCTCGGCAAAATGATTAGTCAGCATCATTTACGCCTCTTTTTCATGTAATCCTTGCAAAGACATCAAATAGGATTTTCCATTCAGCTTTTGGGCATGATTTCATGTGCCGCCTTGCAGATCTGCAATTTCCGGCGCTGAAACCCTAGCAGTGCAATAAATGTCTCAAATATTGCATGTGGGTCCCGAAAATGCGGGGGCCTGGCACGTGTCATGCGATGGCCTCCTCTGTGAGCACGAGAAGTTTTGTGGCCAACGGAGCAACAGGACCCGCACTTCTTTCAGAAACCGGACATTTCCCTCTCGATACCAAGAGACTTGTAGTTTACAAGCGGCCTCAGGTGAGGCCTATTCGAAAAAACTACCATACTAACAGTGCCATGATGTGGGTTGCACCGTTGCAAGAGCTCGTCGTATTAGGATAGGCGCTAGTACTACCTAGCAGCCACGACGAGCTCCCGAACGGCACAACCCACATCATGGCACTGCGGGTCTGGTATGTGTCATGCGATGGACCATCCTCCCATTTAAAGCACTCATGGTGCTCATCCTTAGGCGAGGTGGGACTGAACTAAGCTACCACAACGAAACAACCCTTTGCCGAGAGCCAAGTCACGGGCTCTCGGCAAAGCATTGCCACCGTCACCGAGCCGTTAGCCACTGCCGGATGTGCCACGTGGCAACATTTGCCGTGGGTTCACTGTTAGGTACTCCGCAAAAACGGAGTTTGCCGAGTTTGCCTTTGTCGCCGTCACTTATTCTCGGCAACAACATACCGTTGCCGTGTCCTTGTCTTTGCCGTGAGCTACTCTCGGCGTTGGTGTTTTTGCTGAGTGCCCGCACTTTGGTTCTCGGCGAAGAGCTCGGCACTCGGTGTACACTGAAATTCCAGTAGTGCGGATGGGCTGAGGAGAAACGAGCTGGTTGCCTTGGACATGGTTTGCTTTCTTTTTGCAATGCTGCAATGTTCTGTTTTTTTAGTAATCATTTTAATTTATCTCGTGGCTTTTTGGTACCAGATATGCTTTGGTATTGTTATAAGGCTCTTATAATTCTCTAATACTCCATCCAATCAGCACGGAAATATCTTGGAGCTATGGATCCGGTTTTCGCAATATTCTGGTCAAGATGGCAAAATTTCAACATGGGAATTTAATTTTCCGGTGTGGTTCTAGCGTCGTTCTAGGTATGTTTGTATTTTGACCAAAGTAATCTTACCATTTTTTAGCTGCGACCCTGCTAATAGCATCGTGCAAAAAAAAAGATTTTTGACATGCTAATACTATTATGCCAACTCTTGCCGGTCTTTTTTCTTGCAGATGTGAGCAACCAAAAGGCTTGGCCAATGTATTGGTAGGGCAACCTATGCAAAAACTGAACATGCCCATCTATATATAAAGTTATTTTTTTCACTCTTTCCATTGCATATGATGAACTCATTTTCTCAAAAAGGAATATAACTAATAGATGCTTCCCTCTTGGTGGTTAAAATAAAATAGATTTGTGGTGGATGGTGATGGCAGAGCGCGAGAACGGCATAGCACCGTGAGGGGTGAGTGTGAAACCGAAGCGGGAGAAGGGCGGGCTTCGACGCCATTTTGCATGTGGTAAGGTCATTAAATTAGGTGAGAATACTACCCCCCCCCCCCCCCCCTCCCCTCTTTGTGAGAAAACATTTTATCTATTTTCAAATAAGTTAGGCCATTTGAAAGATTGCACAACAAAGATGGATTTTTGTCTATTTATTATTATGTATAGAAGAAGATGAAAATCTCCATTTCGGATCTCTGCTCCTTGGTCTTATTGAGCAAACGCTCGAAAAATGCAGAAGATGAAGGGACGGAAGTAAGGAAGAGAAGGGAGATAACAAAGACTCGAGAGATGTGAGTGAATTTTGCACCTTGAGGAGCACATGCTCCCTTTATCCATATATATATATATAATTTTAAAACTGAGTTACAAAGATTCAAAAGGAAAAAATAGTCTGTAGATATTAAAGTGAGTCACATGCGAGCAAGCTTTGTTGGAATATTTCATTGATTTGTGGTATGGGTGAAAATAACAAAAGTGGGGAGGTAGAATAGCATTTTTTTTTAGGCTTTGTAAAAGGGCTTCACCTTGTTATTTTTTCCATGTGGCAAATAAATTGCCATTTTTAAAGAAAGTTGGAAGATGGAAATCACATTTGCATGTGAGATTCTTGTGAATTTGTTTGGGTAAGTGGAAGTTCATTTTTTTGTAAAAGGTGGCAAATGCATCTGAGCACACCTTAGAGTTTCATGGAGAGAGGTGTGGTTTTGGGGAATTTGACAAGTGACATATTTGTTTAGGTTTGAAAAATGACACGTCCTTGTGGGTTTAGGGGCCACCTGTCAATTATACAAAGTGTGTCATTTGTGTCAAAGTGCAAAGAAATGTGTGTCATTTATTTAATTGTTTCATTTGTTCAATAGTGTCTCATAGCTATGAATTTTTAGGACTAGGCTAACCAGCCGCTATTTTAAGTGTGTCAACAAATTATGTCTTCAACTAATCAAACTAGCAGACAAGTTGGCTTTGACATAGAGGTTAGATGTTGGTTATGTAAGTAGCTTCCACGTCCATAGCACCTCCGTGTCAGGTTGATCGGCATTACTTACAAGATGACTGCTTGCTTTACATCCAACAGGTTCACCCTTCGCTTACGGAATCAGTAGATAAGGTAGCATCCAATCTTTTTAATTGCTTTCTGCTATGCCCCAAATGCATAGTAACATTGCTTATGTTAAAAATACAAGTCATACTGTTTTATCCTAGTACCAGTAGGAATAACATTTGTGTTGTCAATCATAGTAGTTCACAATCTTATAGGGCAGTATGTTTTGCATACACATTTACATCGACTGAAGCTTCTTAGACTTGAATTGTTCGTTTATAGGTTATTTGCTTCTTTCAGTGTTTCGGCGATTCGAAGTGGTGAACTTGGGATTAACATATGTCTTCCACTAGCTACAAGGGAAGCATCCACTTGTTGACCCTTATGTCATGTTTTACTTATGTTGAAAGATGATGCTAGCTAGCTGGTTATATTTGTCCATCTTGATGTTCATGTTGTATCCCTCTCGATTACTATCCATGTTTATCATTGTCTGATATGTCTAGGGGTTGGTAGTTGGCCATGATCATCAGGTCATGACATTAACTCGGACTAATAAATGTTACCTAATAAGTGAGTCGTGAAAGCCGGGTTTGATGTCGTGATGGATTTATTTGATGGGGGAGAGGGGGTACCTGTCATCACCGTCATGTGCATCTCTCCCTTCACCTGCAGTGGGAGTGTTGGTGGATATACACTAGTAGAAAACAGACCTTTCGTCCGCCCCTTTAGTCCCGGTTTGATTACGGCACGGGACTACTGTGACCATTAGTCCCGGTTCCAACGGCTAGGAGCGGTCGGGGGCACGGGCATCATTAGTCTCGGTTCATTTTCTACCTATAGTCTCGGTTTGTGATACAAACCGGGACTAAAGGGGTGGTGGCAGGCTGGTGGCAGGCTGGGGCCCCCACGAGCCCCTTTAGTCCCGGTTTGTATCACAAACCGGGACTAGAGGTGGACCTTTAGTCCCGGTTTGTATAACCAACCGGGACTAAAGGGGTGGTGGCAGGCTGGTGTCAGGCAGGGGCCCCCACGAGCCCCTTTAGTCCCGGTTTGTATCACAAACCGGGACTAGAGGTTGACCTTTAGTCCCGGTTTGTATAACCAACCGGGACTAAAGACGTCCCTATATAAACCCTTCATCCAGCCCGAGCCCATTCTCTCTGTTTTCCCCCTTTCTCTCCTCTGTTCTTCCCCTTGCTCGAGCTCATCCTCCATTTTTGCCAAAGATTTGTCAAGATTTGAAGGCACCTCATCTATCCAAGTGTTCACAAAGGTTAGAAACTTTGTCCTTTCATCTCTCATTGCTAGATTAGCTCGTGCAATGCTCTATAAGTATAGTGATTTGTGGGTTTTAGTTTGGGAGTATTTATGTGGGAGTTTATTTGATTTATATGCAATTTGAGCTCAAATTAACTTCTTAGTTTGCATATGTGTAGGTGTGGTTTACTTAGTGCCTTCCCGTCCCCGTCCTAACCACCGTCGATCGCCCGCACCGTCCCGTCGCCGGCACCACCTTGGTGAGCCTCTTGTTCTTATCTTTTTTATATAAAAAATCTTATTTGTATGATTTAGATAGTTACTTGTATAATTTTCTTACTTGTATGATTGTTTGTTATACATAGTGCCATGACTTTGATATCCGTCCCCGTCGGCCCTCGTCCGGTTTATGATTCGGATGTGGTATATTCTCTTTTATAACTATTTGTTGCATTTCGTGTTTATGACAATTATGCCCATCAAGTTGACATAGATATTTTTATCTAGGAGGTATGTGAACCGGAAATTGCAACCGACCCTCTTGTCGAGAAGTTAAATTTAGTTGAAAAAGAAAATTAGTATTTGAAAGAAAAATTGAAAAGAATTGAAGAAGAGAAGATGAAATTGAAGTTGTATGTTGCCGATGTCGTCGATGATCACAAGATCAAGATGGATGCAATGCGCTTGAAGATTAGAAAGATTAGAAAATATGCCGTTAATAAAGAGGCTTGGTATCATTATGCTGTTGGATCAATTATTACCTTAGTTGCGATTTTGATCGCATTTGTTGTTGCATTTAAATGCTTTAGCTAGATAGTTTTATGTTGTTTTATGAGAATAAGTGTGTATGAACTTGTATTAATTTGGTCTTTTCGGTGTTGTGTAATGAAGATGAGTCGGCAATGGATGTACGATGACCGACGCTCTCCCCAGTTCATTAATGGCGTGCATAGTTTTCTGCGTGCGGCTGAGGCAAACAACCGGAATGGTTTTATGTGTTGTCCATGTGGTGTCTGTAAGAATGATAGAAATTACTCTAGCTCAAAAGTCATTCACGTCCACCTGTTTACGTCCGGTTTCATGTCCGGCTATAACTGTTGGACCAAGCACGGAGAAAGACAGGTTCTAAGGGAAGAGAATGAAGAAGAAGAGGATGATGACAACTATCCTGAGTTACCTGAATACGATGGTACTACAATGGGGGAAGAGAATGAAGAAGAAGAAGCTAAAGAAGAGGCATCAGATGAGCCCGCTGATGATCTTGGTCGGGCCATTGCTGATGCAAAGAGAAACTGCGAAAGTGAAAAGGAGAAGTTGAAGTTGCAGCGCATGTTAGAGGATCACAAAAAATTGTTGTACCCAAATTGCGAAGATGAAAAGAAAAAGCTGGGTACCACACTGGAATTGTTGCAATGGAAGGCAGAGAATGGTGTATCTGACAAGGGATTTGAAAAGTTGCTGAAAATAATGAAGAAGAAGCTTCCAAAGGACAACGAATTGTCCGACAGTACGTACGAAGCACAGAAGGCTGTCTGCCCTATAGGATTAGAGGTGCAGAAGATACATGCATGCCCTAATGACTGCATCCTCTACCGCAGTGAGGAGTACGAGAATTTGAATGCATGCCCGGTATGCGGTGCATTGCGCTATAAGATCAGCCGCGATTACCCTGGTGATGATGTTGAGGGCGAGCGCCCCAGGAAGAGGATTCCTGCCAAGGTGATGTGGTATGCTCCTATAATACCACGGTTGAAACGTTTGTTCCAAAACAAAGAGCATGCCAAGTTGTTGCGATGGCACAAAGAAGACCGTAAGAAAGACGGGAAGTTGAGAGTACCCGCTGACGGGTCGCAGTGGTGAAAAATTGAGAGAAAGTGGCAGGAGTTTGCAGGTGACGCAAGGAACTTATGGTTTGGTATAAGTGCGGATGGCATTAATCCTTTTGGGGAGCAGAGCAGCAATCATAGCACCTGGCCTGTGACTCTATGTATGTATAACCTTCCTCCTTGGTTGTGCATGAAGCGGAAGTTCATTATGATGCCAGTGCTCATCCAAGGCCCCAAGCAACCCGGCAACGACATTGATGTGTACCTAAGGCCATTAGTTGAAGAACTTTTACAGCTGTGGGACATAAAAGGTGTACGTGTGTGGGATGAGCACAAACAGCAGGAATTTGACCTACGAGCGTTGCTGTTTGTAACCATCAATGATTGGCCTGCTCTTAGTAACCTTTCAGGACAGACAAACAAGGGATACCACGCATGCCCGCACTGTTTAGATGATACCCAAAGTATATATTTGGATAAATGTAAGAAGAATGTGTACCTGGGACATCGTCGATTTCTTCCGATCAAGCATCTCTTAAGAAAGAAAGGCAAGCATTTCAAAGGTGAGGCAGATCAGAAGAAGCCTCGCCACTGTACTGGTGATGATATACTTGATATGGTCAAGGATTTAAAAGTAATCTTTGGAAAGGGTCCTGGCAGACAATCTGTTCCGAATGACGCTGACGGACACGCACCCATGTGGAAGAAGAAATCTATATTTTGAGACCTACCCTATTGGAAAGACCTAGAGGTCCGCTCTGCAATCGACGTGATGCACGTGACGAAGAATCTTTGCGTGAACCTGCTAGGCTTCTTGGGCTTGTATGGGAAGACAAAAGATACACCGGAGGCATGGGAGGACCAGCAATGTATGCACGGAAAACACGACATGCATCCAAAGCAGTATCAAGGTCCTGCCAGCTACGCTCTTACCAAAGAAGAGAAGGAAATCTTCTTTGAATGCCTGCTCAGTATGAAGGTCCCGTCTGGCTTCTCGTCGAATATAAAGGGAATAATAAATATGGCAAAGAAAAAGTTCCAGAACCGAAAGTCTCATGACTGCCACGTGATTATGACGCAATTGCTTCCGGTTGCATGAGGGGGCTTCTACCGGACAACGTTCGATTAGCCATTGTGAAGCTATGTGCATTCCTCAATGCAATCTCTCAGAAGGTAATCGATCCAGAAATCCTACCAAGGTTACAGAATGATTTGGTGCAATGTCTTGTCAGTTTCGAGTTGGTGTTCCCACCATCCTTCTTCAATAACATGACGCACGTCCTAGTTCACCTAGTCGACGAGATTGCCATTCTGGGTCCTGTATTTCTACACAATATGTTCCCCTTTGAGAGGTTCATGGGAGTCTTAAAGAAATATGTTCATAACCGTGCTAGGCTACAAGGAAGCATCTCCAAGGGCCATGAAACAGAGGAGGTCATTGAGTTTTGTGCTGACTTTATTCCTGACCTTAAGCCGATTGGTGTTCCCGAATCGCGGCATGAGGGCAAACTGGGTGGAAAAGGCACGCTAGGAATCGGTTCAGTAATATGTACGGACGGGCATTCTTGGGCGCAAGCACACTACACAGTTCTACAAAATTCCAGCTTGGTGGCTCCGTATATTGAGGAACACCTGGATAGTGTACGCTCCAAGAATCCAGAGCAGTCTGAGCCCTGGATCAAACGTACACACATGGCGTCATTCGGCGGTTGGTTGCAAACACGTCTCATGCATGACGACACTGTTGGAGATGAGCTGTACTTGCTGGCCAAGTCACCATCTTCGACTATATCGACTTTCAAAGGGTACGAGATAAATGGGAATACATTTTACACGATCGCCCAAGATAAAAAGAGCACCAACCAAAATAGTGGTGTCCGCTTTGATGCAGCAAACACCAATAGGTCAAAGGACACATATTATGGTTACATAGAGGAGATATGGGAACTTGACTATGTACGTGATTTGAAGGTCCCTTTGTTTCGGTGCAAATGGGTCAATCTGACTGGAGGCGGGGTAAAGGAAGACCCGCGGTACGGAATGACAACAGTGGATCTCAACAATCTTGGGTACACAGACGAACCATTCGTCCTAGCCAATGATGTGGCGCAGGTTTTCTATGTGAAGGACATGTCTACCAAGCTGAGAAAAAGAAAAGATAAGGAAGCGAATACATCATACGATGACCCAAAGCGCCACATAGTTCTTTCAGGGAAAAGAAACATCGTGGGAGTGGAGGACAAGACAGACATGTCAGAAGATTATGAAAAGTTTCATGAAATTGCTCCCTTCACAGTGAAGACTGACCCAAGCATCCCGTTAAATGATGAAGATTGTCCATGGTTACGGCGCAAAGGGACACACGCGAAGAAAAAGTTCTATACCCCAAGATCCCACTCTGGGATGTGACCGGCTTCACCGTCATCACTTTCTTCTCTAGTGAGTTTCCGGACTTATCTGGAAAGTCCCACTTCGGACAAACCGGAGGGAATCTTTGTAATAGTTAGGGTATATATGTGTTTTGGCATTTGAAACGCGAAGGAACGCTATTTTTCATGCATTTATTGATTTTTTTGAGCTAAATGACCCTGAAATTGAAAAACACTACAAATGAACTCTGAAAAGGTTGAAACTTGGCATGGTATCATTATTTCACCCACATAGAATGTGCTAAAAAGTTGAGAGGGTTACGACAAAAACTGGATGCACATCGTGTACAAACTGGACAATCTCTTTCGAAGTATCAGGGTTTCGGACGAAAACTCATCTGTTACAAAGGCATTTTATTTTTATAAACTTATTTTAGCTCCAGAGTTTTTGTGCGTTCAATATGCACCATTCAAAGCCACGTCATCAATTTTCAACCCTTTCTGACTTCATTTGCTATTTTTCATGCATTTATTGATTTTTTTGAGCTAAATGACCTTGAAATTGCACTACAACAAAAACACCCCTATAGCAACGCATGTCTTGCAACGATGTTAACACAGTCTGTTGTTTGGTTCAACCCACCCTCCCCACCTAGCGCTAACCTCACCCGTACCCACCGCCACCCCCTCTCCCCGCACGTCTGAAATCCCTCTTCGTTTTTCCCTTTATACACACCTCTCTAAAAAAAATCGGGAGACACCCCCAGTAGCCAGGTTTCCCACCACCGACGTCGTCCCCTCGCCCTCGGCCGCCTCCCCCCGTTCCCTCGGTTAGTTAAGCTCGCCTCCTCGCCACTTTCTTCGCTCACCGGGGATGCACACAGCGTTGCCGCCCATCCTCCTGCACCGGGGAAGGCGTCGCCGCCGCCCATCCTCCTGCGCCGGGGAAGGCATCGCCGCCGCCCATCCTCCTGCGCCGGGGAAGGCGTCGCCGCGGCCCATCCTCCTACGTCGGGGAAGGCGTCGTCGCCGCCCATCATCCTGTGTCGGGGAAGGCGTCGCCGCCGCCGTTCCTCCGTGCAACCAGAGATGCAACCGCTGTCGTCGTTCGTCCGCACAGCTAGGAGCGAAGCAAGTACTGACGTATCTGCCCTCCTAAACTGCAGCACTTCAGCAGGTCTTATTCAGTCCCTCGCACATCTGCAATTCTTTATTCATATCCCTTAAGGCTTTGTTCAGTTCAATTTATTCCCCAAAGGTAACCAATTAACACATGGTTGAGTGGATTCGTGCATGTCAGTCAGATCCCTTTTGGTATTGAATCCCTTGCATCAACTATTCCCTGTGATCTAAATACTGTTCGGCTATGTACATGGTTTGACAACGATTGATTATTATATCATGATAGCAGATAACAAAAGATAGAGGTTTGAAGCACAAGTGCTCCTATCATCAACGATTTTCCAGAATCAATGTACGTCTAGATCCCAATTAATGCATCATCACATTGCTTCTTCTAGACAACCACATGTTGTTTACCATGATTATTTTAATAATAAAGCAAAAGCTCATTTGCTTGTTGCTTCCATGTTTAACTCTTCACTGGAAAAGGCATTACATAGTTGCTAGTAAGCAGAGTATACTCTTAATAAGTATGTGTGGTAATCAACTCAGATCAATACTAAGTCAATTTCACAAATTTGGAAAACAGAAAAACAAAATCCATGCCCACAACAACTGATTAATTGGTGAGGATAATTTGATAATTCAGCCCTAGCTAGGATGTAGCAGGAAACAATGACCAAGAGCTGTCTCAATCTAACCCTTGCCTGCAACTTAAGAGGAGAAGCAAGAGAAGGGAGATGAACCGGAGAGAAGAAGATGGCCGTTGTGTTACCGTCGCTGCCGCCGGAGAGATGGTCGCCCCGTCCCTATCACTTCTGCCTCCTAGTGCAGCCTCGCAGCACTTCGTTCCTGTCCAAATCACGTCTTATTACCATGCATGAATGTCTAACGCAAGGAGAAGGCCCTCTAGCTTCTACGAGCGCTTTCCCAAACTAGCGTCGCCGGCAGAAACTAAGCAGACAGGTCCTTGTCAATAGCCCCTGAAACCTCTCACCAACATGTTCTTCCTCACATCTTATCCTCATGAAGGGTCAACATGCCAACCAACGATCATCTTCCGTCTTTTCCATAATTAGTGAGCTAATCCTCTAATTTTACCGCTAACAATTTATTGCTAAAAAATTTACGTCCCTGTTTTGCCTCCTTCTCAACCTTATTCCTGTGGAGCTAGCAACTTAAATTGGGCATGGAACAATCGTACTAAGTGACATTAATTACTGTTTGTATGTAAAGTTCTGCTTCTTCATTTTCTTTGTGATTACTTTACCTCGGCTCATTGATTTCAGGCACTCTTTCAAATTATAAGAAGTGGATATAGAATGAGGTATGTGTGATATTTCAGTTTTTGTTCTTTCAATTATTTTTCCTCTTACATCTAATTTATTTATTTATTATATAGCTCCTTTTGTTTCCTTACTGAACCGCATGTGGACAAGTATACACACACCTCATTGCATTCATATTTGTAATAGGGAGATATTGTCCCTCTTGCATTGTAACAAATGAATTCATGGTATTTGTGTTTATCTCACCTACCTTGGATTGTATACATGATTTATTGTTTTTTTGGAAATGTGTTGTGTAATACACTAATGCTTAAACATGGATTGTTTCTCACCCAACACAAGTAACCTCTTCTCAACCTCGTTTTCTTTTCACATGTTTTGTTTAGTGGGTAACTAATCCATATTTGGTAGCTTGATTGTTCACTTCCGACAATTGGATATTAGAGTCTCATTGTGCATGCACTCAAACTCATTATATCGATTAGGTATGCCTAATATTTCTTTGAAATGACTACATGGATGTGTCCATGGAGCCATGTGGTACTTTCATGTGCGAGGTAATAAGCCGGTACGTAACAATACCCTTGATGTTACATGCTATTTGGGCACTATGCGTGTCACATGGCTTGGTTTAAGTACTCAGTATTTCATAGGCACTGCCTTGATCTTGAAAATAGTTTAGATGTATCATCGTTTGCTTAAATTTTGCTAGAGTTCAAATGAAAACTCTTAGCTATAAGATAACATAGTATACAGAGTGTTCTGCACTAGATAAGATGGGGTGGTTATTTACTTTTCTCTTTGTGCGTCCTTTCGGTTTAGTTGCCTCTTGCCATGTCTTATTGGAGAGAACATGTAGCCATTAGTTGATAACTCCAACTGTCCCAAATATTATGATGCTATTTTTCGTGTTGCTTCTGAAGGTTTTGAGAATTTTATTCATGGATCTGGAAACTATAATTTGTGACTTTTTAGTTCTCAGGTAGTTATGAAATTTTGTGTGATGTAGATTATCTAAAGATTTTCAAGTTTTTGGCACTGATATTTCTTCTAATACACCATAGAAAGCATGACTAATGAATCATACCAAGCATGAGTAGTACGCGAATAATGTGATGCAAAGCTAATTAGTGCAGAGACGTGTGGAGAATGGAGATGCTCCATATTTTAATAGTTGATACTACAGGTTACCTGCTTGTCATTAGTCGGTGTCTGAATTCATCTCAGTGTTATTATAATATAATGTTTGGATAATTTTTAGTAGTAAATGCAAACTGATAGTTATTCACAATGAACAACCAGATCCGATTGGTCAAAGGTGTCTAGTGTTTTGCTATGCACATTCTTATCTCAACGAGCCATGGATATTCAAAACATATGCAGACATTTGTATGTTGCTCATTTACATTTTACTTCTCTATTTGTCCGATTTTCTTTACTGTAAGTTACTCATCTCATATTGTTGTTGTTTTAGGTCACCATGATAAATTGATGATGCATGGCTGAGATGTTGATTGCAAGGTTAAGAACTGGAGCTACTACAAGATAGTTAGAATGTCAATATTAGGATTAATATTTCAAACACTATAGTTGATTACAAGGTCAAGAACTGGGACACTACAAGATATAGTTTCACCTCATGTAATCTTTGGATTATTTTCTTTGTAATGCAACATAGTTGATATAATATATGATATCTTTCTGTTTGTTATATCGTGGCTCCTATGCACCATTGGCATTGGCCTAATAATTATGGATAGCAATATATAAAATATCATTAATTGTTCATGCTATCTACCAAAGCTTTTAGTGGTTCCAATTATTTTTTGTGTCCATTTGAAAATCCTTTTGTACAGGATCACCACCAACGCATATGAAGTGTTGTTGGGCTCTAGCTTTATATGTTGCTACCTAACAACGCTTCTACATGTTGTTTACCAACGCATGCGTATACGTTGTTGTAGATCCTTCCAACGCCACCAACGGCAATGCATACAAATCCGTTGGTGTAGACCTTAGCAACGCATATATAAACATACGACAACGCATTGACGCGTTGCTGAAGGGGGGTTCCTGTTGTAGTGTTGAAAAGCACTACAAATGAACTCTGAAAAGGTTGAATATTGGCATGGTATCATCATTTCACCCACATAGCATGTGCCAAAAAGTTGAGAGGGTTACGACAAAAACTTGATGCACTTCGTGTACAAACTGGACAATCTCTTTCGAAGTATCAGGGTTTCGGACGAAAACTCATCTGTTACAAAGACATTTCATTTTTTTAAACTTATTTTAACTCCAGACTTTTTGTGCATTCAACATGCACCATTCAAAGCCACATCATCAATTTTCAACCCTTTCTGACTTCATTCGCTATTTTTCATGCATTTAATGATTTTTTGAGCTATAAAACTAAAAGAGCTGAACAGAATCTGTTTTTGATTAAAACACCTATTTAAAATAACCTAAAAATTACCAAATTGAACATACTGATAAAACACGCTAATATTAAACAGCAGGAAAAAGAATCACTCAAAAATCTATTTTTAAAGTAAAGTTATTCAAAAACTAGTGATTCACACAAATTTCAAAGAATTCAAATTTAAACTATTCAAATTTGAAAACTACTGGCACTAACAAAAAGTTTATAATTTTTGTGACCTAAACCAAAAAGATTCACTCAAAAACTCTAAATATTTGGCTGTAAGTAGAAACAAAAAAAAATAAAGCAAAAAACAAAAAAAATGGAAAAGACCTTTAGTCCCGGTTGGAGCCACCAACCAGGACTAAAAAAACATATGCGAAAAAAAGAAAAATGCCCGCCTACTAGGCCACCACGGCCTGCATACGACTAGAAACCCAACTATATATGGGCTAGGATGAAGGCCCGCAGGGCAAGTAGGACCCACAGGGCAGAGAGGAACATTAGGCACGCACTGCCTGCTTTTGAGAGGAGCTCGAGACGGATATCGCAGCGGGGCTTATAAACAGGTGCGAGTGCCTCTCGCTTGGCGAGGTGGGACTAAACTTCCAGCACGCCAAGACCAACCCTTTAGTCCCGGTTGGAGCCACCAACCGGGACTAAAGGCCCCCCTTTAGTCCCGGTGCGAGCCACCAACCGGGACTCCTTGAGTCCCGGTTGGTGGCTCGCACCGGGACTAAAGGGGTGCCTTTAGTCCCGGTTGGTGGCTCGCACCGGGACTAAAGGGGTGCCTTTAGTCCCGGTTGGTGGCTCCAACCGGGACTAAAGGTCTCTGTATATAAGCGCAGCACTTAGCAAAATTTCCAAACTCATCTATAGTTTCCCCCGACGGCGCCGAAGACCACGCACGACGCCGCCAGGCTGCCGGACCTCGACGTCGCCGTCCGGCCGCTCTGCTCCCAAGCGCGGCCCGAGCCCGCGCCGGCGCCGCCACGATGCCCGCCGCCGCCGCTCCTCCGCGCGCGCACGCCTCGCGATCGACGACCGCTCCTTCACAAGCCGCCGCGGCCCGAGCCCGCGCCGGCGCCGCTCCTCCCCGCCTCCGGCGTCCTTCTCCGTCTCCGGCGTCCTCCCCGCCTCCCTCCGCCCCGACTATCCCGGCCGGTGAGCCTCCCTCCTTAATTTTGTTCATCTTTTGTTTTCATAGATTGTTTTTTTTTCACTAGATGTTGTAGATGCTTAGTATATGTATGTATGTATACAATGTATGTATGTATGTAGATGAACGGTGGAATTTGCATAGATTGTTTTTTTTCACTAGCTAGTTTTTTTTCCTGTTTTTTAGTTTTTTATACTTTTAATGTTGTATGCATGTATAGTATAGAAAAAATTTGCATAGGAAAAAGTTGACCATGTATTAAAAATATTTTAATGTTGTATCTTAAAAATATTGATCAAAAACATGTTAATATCTTATTTGGAAAATGTTAATATCTTAATGTTGTATTTGCAAAATCAAGTGAACAAGAATTACAAAAATCATAATCAAGCATTTAAAAAATGTTAAATTTGCATAGAAACATTTTTGGCATCGACGATGCCCGGCCCGCATCCTCGTCATCGACTCGGTGGCGACAAGCTGCTTGAGAGGCGCCATGTCCGGGACTGGGCTCCGCCGGGCTGGCACTGGGAGGTGCTACCTTCCGGGGCGCGCAGCTTGGTGAGGAACCGGGCTCCCATCGTCGACCTGGAGCTTCTTTGGTGGCGGTCGCGTGGGCCACTGTCGGTGCGGAGGCAGCCGGCCCCCGAGGAGGTGGTATGTCGCCGTGTCAGGGAGGAGGACGAGCACGTCTGTCGCTACATGATTGCGTTGGACGTCAGGTTCTCCAATACCTGGCAGGTTCTTCAGGGATCTCACCCGAGCTATGATCCTGTGATGGTTCCTTCTCTTTGGGTGTCCACCGCCCGCGCCTCAGGAACCGCGAGTCAACTGGATTATTCGATAGTATTCGATCTGTATTAGGTAGTGATGTTATATGATAATATTCGAGATGTATTAGTGATAATACTCGAGATGTATTCGAGATTATATTAGATAATATTCGATGATGCATTAACTGGATTATTCGAGATATATTAGTGATAATATTCGAGATGTATTCGAGATTATATTCGATAATATTCGATGATGCATTAATTGGATTATTCGAGATGTATTAGTGATATTATTCGAGATGCATTGTAATTTGAATACTAAATTGTTTTATCTTTCTTCTGGATTAGTTAAGCTATGGAAGCTAGCGGCAGAGACGACCATGATCAAGAGCATATCATGTTCGACATGATCCGAAACCCAAAGGGTGAACCTGAAGACGGCTCACAATATCTGAACGAGTCCGGTGAGGGAATATTTGAGGAAGAACCAACAGACGAAGGCCACACAAACAATGATGGCGAAGGAAATGATCTTCAATTAACAAAGACCGGCGAGGTATATATAAGGCCTCTGGTGATCATTACATGTATTAATTGATTTGTATATATATATATTAACGAATCTTTCTTCTTTTAGCCCTCCGGATCGAGCAAATCTTCTACAAGCAGGGCAGTACGAGGCCCGGCCAAAAAGTTGCAGGCTGGCATAAAGTACAACATCGATGAGATCAAACCAAATGGCGAACCGCTTGCTCCTAAAAAGAATGCGGACAAATTTACTCGTCAGTGCGGAGTTATTGTCAGGGACCAAGTCCCGATCTCCGTTCAAGAATGGAATAAGCCAAAGGGAGATCGAGGAGTTAGTTTTGTCGACGAAAGAGCAAAAGATCTGCTTTGGGAAACGCTCATGTCACATTTCACCCTACCAAAGCATTTAATAGATGCAGAACGGGAGAAAGTCAAGAAGAGTGCTCTTCAGAAGATGGCCACACAATTCCGCAACCACAAGAAAAGATTATGGGCCTGCTACGTCGAAGCAGGAAAGCAGACTCCAGAATTCACTGGAGCACTGGAGAAGGCAAAAGATCATTGGGACTTATTTGTGGAGTTCAAGGAATCGGAAGCAGCTAAGGAACGGTCGAGGATAAACAAGATCAATGCTGAGAAGAAACAGTTTCACCATGTTCTGGGGCCAGCTGGCTACGAGACTGGTCGGCCTAAGTGGGATGAATCTGAGGAAAAGATGATTGCTGCAAGGGTCACTCCAAAAACATTGGGTTGGCCCGACAGGTGCAGGACTTGGTTTTATGCGCATGGGGGAAAGTTGGACCCAAATACAGGGGAGATTATGGTGAAGGCAAGTCTTAAAGAAGCCTTGGACGCTTTACTTGTTGCAATAGAAGCGGCTCGAATGGGGGCGTTCAAGCCCGAGAGAGAGAACGACGAGCTTACACGCGCCCTCGGGAATCCTGAACACCCGGGACGAACACGAGGCAAAGGCGTTGTTCCGTGGGTTGAGGGGTTTGCGGACTGGAACGTCAGTTACAGAAGCCGTGCGAGAAATAAGAAGAAGGAGGAAGACAAGAAGAAGCAGGATGCAGACCGGCTTCAACAGATGGAATCAAAGCACGCAGAGTTGGAACGCGCTTTCATGCGGCAGCAAGAGCAGATCGGCACACTTAGCCTGGAAAGGGCGTCTCAGCGGCAGCAGCAAGCAGATCCAGCATTGGATAGCACCGTCCCATCTATGTCGAAAAGCAGCGTGGGTTCCACGGGGGTCCCGGTCGATGCACTGCTGGCTCGCTACCCCGTGGATGATATCGAAGAGACGACAAGTTGTGAGCTACACATGAAAGTGAAGAACATATCCATGAAGGTGGCGGACGGCTATGCTTTACCAAATCCCCCTGAAGCAACCTTCCACGGCAATCCGATTCCACCTGGCTATGCTCGTGTCGGGCTGGATGAAGTTTTGTCGGCATATGACTCACTAGAGCTTGACTTTCCTGGAGGTCAAGGGGAGCAGACACTGGGAGAAGCCATACGTGGTATCATTGTATGGAGAAAGGATTGCATCGTCTTACCAAACTCGACGCCAAGGACACCGACTCCTCCTCCAAGTCCGCCGCGTCAGCCGACTCCAACCCACCTCGAGACGGAGCGCAGCGCGAGTCCGCCACCATATCGATCTCCGCCGCGTCAGCCGAATCCACCCCACCTCGAGACGGAGCCCAGCGCGAGTACGCGATATCGATCTCCGCCGCGTGGGCCGACTCCAAAGCGGAAGAGAGCACCAAAGAAGAAACCCGAGCCTCCTGCCAAAAAGAAGTTCTCTTACGAGATGACTGAGGACGAAACCAAAGCCCATGTGGCTTCCGAAGTGCAGGCCCATTATGCACCGAAACCGCCCCCGCCGCCGAAGGAGAAAATACCTGAGAAAGTCGTACAACACTTTGTGAATCTTGCTAAACCGGCTATGAAGAAAAGGCGATCACACTATGAACGCTCTCTTAGCAAGTCATATCATCAACAAAAAAATCATCGGTCGAGCCTTACAGGTAGTAATAAAAGCGGGAAAATTGTTCCCCAGCTCGGAGAACAGGCAGTGCAATCGATCCCCCCGCTCAAGGTGATTACTGATAAGGCGGTAATCGACGCTGATACAGAGATGGCGGCTAGAGAGATGGGTATCACTGTTGAACAACTCCTAGACATCAAGGAACTCCCCACGATGGATCAGAAGGAACTAGCATGGAAATATGTCCCCGGGAACCCTCTGGTCAGGCCTGACGAGGAAGAGCTTCTACCAACGCAAATGCGCAAATTGCATCAATGGTACCTGAGAGAAGTAAAGGCCGGGCGAAAGAGCTTCATGGTGAAAGTCAAGCCAGAGCATTACTTCCATGGAAATGATGTGTGGATTGAATTTTCAGAAATTTTTCAGTTATTCAATCAAGACGCACTCGACAAATCTCTCGTCAGTTGCTATTGTCTGTAAGTGATTTCTTTCTGTAATTTAAGTCTCTAGCTCAGCTCGTTCATTGCCTGTAATTATCCTCACTATATTCTTTTCTGTGGTATTATGCAGAATGAAGATTTTTGAAATGAACAGAGACGGAGTCTATGGCATTGGGTTCATTGACCCAAATACCGTTAATGAAATATGATACAAGACTACTCCAAAGACACAGAGAATAGCTTGCTAATGTTTTTGAAGGAACTAAATACTAGACCAGAAATACTTTTTCCTTACAACTTCAGTTGAGTGTTACTGTCTTGTACTACACATTCTATTTTTGCTTACTCGATGTTAAGTGTAGTTGATGAGTTATGCATGCCCGCTTATACAAACGTGTGCGCAGATTCCACTGGATCCTGTTAATCATTAGAGTTGACGAGGGAACTGTTGAAGTACTGGACTCACTAGGTAAAGACCCTGAAGAACACAGAAGCCTAAAGTTGATGCTCGACAGGTAATTTCAATCATTATCGCACTATGTCGGCCTCTTTAGTTCATTTCCTGATATCAAGTAATTAATAACTCCTTTATTCATTTTCTTTGCCGAGCAGGGTTTGGAAAAAGTTCATCCAAGAGGTTGTCGGTCAATGGAAACCACAGCTGAAATGGCGACGGTCCAAGGTAATTAAGTAGTACTAGCTACGTCCGCGCATCTCTTTAATTCTAGTTTCAATACCATTATCATGCATGCTTGATTATTATCTGATTGAATTCTATTCTCGTAAAGTACTGTATGAGGCAGGAGAAGGGGACAAATGTATGTACATACTACGTTTTCGAGAACATTCGCTCTATTACCGAAAAGAACAAAGATGAAAGATATCTTTGGGTACGTAAACACTATTCATATTTTTTTTATCATGATCTAATATATATACACACAACTAATATATTCATATTGATCTCCTTTAAAGATGTTGGAGATGCGGGATAGGCTCCTACCAAAGGACCGCATACGAGCACTTCAAGAGGAAATGGCGGGATTTTTGCTTGAGCAGGTCATATCTCCCGACGAAGTATACCATTTCATCTAATGCCTGCATGTAATGATCTGCAAATTGTAGGAGAAATTGTATATATCAAATTGTATATATATATATGTGTATGCATGGTCGTACGAGAAATTCTATGATATATGATTGGTTCTACGAGAAATTCTATTATATATGCATAACGTGTACAGTACGTAGTAGCGTAAAATATGTTTGAAATGAAAAAGAATTAAATGGAAAACACAAAATGAAAAGGAAAAATAAACAATAAACCCTAAACCCCTAAACCTTTAGTCCCGGTTGGTGTCACCAACCGGGACTAAAGTGGCAGGGATTTAGTCCCGGTTGGTGACACCAACCGGGACTAAAGGTCCCCAGCCCCAGCGCACGAGCGCGGCCACGTGGAGGGCCTTTAGTCCCGGTTTGTGACCAACCGGGACTAAAGGGTGGGGGCCTTTAGTCCCGATTGGGCTGTTCCGGTTGGTGACTCGGGACTAGAGGCCCTTCCCAACCGGGACTAAAGGCCCGTTTTGTACTAGTGATAGGAAGTGTTTGTCACGGTCGGATAACTTTTGACTAACCACCAATTGAGGCACTTCCCATTGGATATTGGGTGGTGTAACCCAATTCCAACCGTGATAAAATTGTGATTTGGTGGTTTTAACCCAAATATCGTGTGAAAACTCATGTGTTGGTTGGGATACCCTGGTAGTACTATCCTGGATCAATGGCAGTGCCTTGTTTAAATATCAACTCAATTTTAGGATTGTTTCCATCACTAGTAGAAAAACGAGCATTAGCAACGGCCGCTGGAGGCGGTTGTGACCAAACTGATCAAAGCCTCCTATAATACACCCAGCACAGGCAGTTTACATTGTTGTAGATAGCTCCGGAAGCAGTCAGAACAATGAAACGGCTTGTAAGAAACATTATATGCAGTTGTTGTTTTATAACCGCCTCAGATTTCTCGCCAGCGCACACGGTTTCTATTCTGCAACCGCCCGTGTCTGTTCAGATCGTCGGGGCGTAGCCTTGTTACTCTATTTTCCATCCATTTCCCTTGCCCTTCTCATTCCACTGCCAAACCCTAGTACCAATGAGCTAGTCGCACGTCTGCCCATCTGCTGCGGCGCTCTGCCCTTCTGTGTGGGCGCGTTGGCTGATCTGCCCTTCCTAGGCGGCCAGGTGGCAGATCTGCCCGTCCAAGGCGGTGCGGTGGCACGGTCGCTAGTCCGCCGCTGCATGGTGGAAGATCCACTGTTCGTGGTGGTGCGGTGGCAGATCTGCCTGTATAAGGCGGCACGACGGCCCGTCCTTCACTGCACCGTGGAAGATCCCCTATCCGCGGCGGCACGGTGGCAGATCTGCCAATCCGAGGCCTACGCAGTACCGCAGTTGCTGCTTGTGACCACCACTGATATATCTGAATCTGTGGCATGGTGATCTCGCCAATCTTTCGCCATTGTTTATATTTTTGTATGGATAGTTGTTGCTCCTAGGGTTAGTGACTGTATGCTTATATCTTTTTGTATGATTAGTTGTTGCTTATATGAATGTGATTGGCTGATGAGATAATATAGGTCCGGTAGACCGAAAAGGAGGGAGTATAATTAAGTTGTTTGCTTTAGACCAATGATGAAGCTGTTAACCTTTACTTATATCAAAGGCGTGGCTAGCTTTGACTTGTCTGTGTTGAAGAATAACGAAAATTCTTTAACTCATGCTAGTCAAAGCAGTTACGCCTTTGATGTCGAAAATTAAGGTTAATTACGTTATTTGAGGTATGTGTCTTTGTCTCTCTTCCTTCTAGATTATATACCTATGTGTTGACCTCCGAACATAGTGATGTCAAATATAACCCAACAACATTTAAACAAAAAAAAATTCGCAGCTGCTTTTTATTTTAGTTGCACTGCACAAGAAAATTTGAAGAGAAGAGAAGGTGCGGGGGTAGGCACCTGGTCCTCCGCACTCTTGGTTTAGGATACTGGTTGTGGGCAATGCCTCCACATAGGAAGATTAACAGCGGGTGCGTAGTAAATTGCCCCAAGTAATGGTCCAATCTACCCACACCCCAGAAGACAAGAGTACTCGAGCGGGGTGATCACCCTGAAATTGGGTATGATATTTTTATTTTACAATATGTATTTAACAAACCAATGGACTTATAAATTTAATTGTCTTACAAATTTTGTGTTGTGCAGACTTATATTTTTGTTGCACTGCACAAAAAAGAGGACCAATGGTGCAAGCACGGACGGGTTTCGTCCGCCCTTGTTCCATTGTGTATTTGATCAGAAAGTAGGATAGAGAGCGTTGACAAAAAAATTGTCTTGTCTCTAGTTCATATGTGGGTTGTCAACATGTCAAATTGGCCGACATATTCGAATGTGCATTGAATTGTAGTTAACTTTGTATGTTGAATGAAAATGTGTATGCTTTTGAAGATGTACATGTGTTCTTTGTGAAATTCAGATTTCAATGATTTTGTTAAACAACACTGGACGCTATGGTTGGCGCAAACCTGCTTGCGCTGATGCAACAATTGGAGGCAGTTATGTACTAGAAACTGTTTCGGGGGGTATGAACAATGGAGGCGGTTACACGGAGGAAACCGCTTGCGCCGAAAAATCATTACAGGCGGTTTCCGAAACCACCTGCGTTGTGTCGAGTATTAGTGACACATGCTTTGAGGCGGAATGAGGAATCGCCTCTGCCTCATGTACCAAAACCGCATGCAATGCCCGATTCTGTATTAGTGCATGTTTATGGCTTGCTTACTTTATACCTTGTTATGCCTTAATACTTCATTGCCACAAGTTATTTTATGATTATGCTCATGTTGTTACTTTTGTTAACTATATAAAAACCTTGTGAGTACGAACAGTCCTAATGTTGTTACCATTTGTTTGTACTTAACTAGTTGCTCATGTGTAAGAGACGTGTTATGTATCTTTAATACTTCCTCCAGAATTTGTGTTGTGGTATCCAATTTGTTTACGCATGACATGCACCGTGTGTGTGTATGAGATGAAGTGCATGGTATGTGATGCTGTCCTAGATTAGGGGTCACTCACCACGTTGTCTCCCGACCAGGTCGGCTGGGCCGAGGACCCCCATGGCGTTTCGCTAGCAGGCCATCTCCAGGAGGCCCATGATGATTTACAAGGAAAATCAAGAACTCTTGGCATTCAAGACAAGGACTCCTTATCCGTGGAGGACTCCTCTCCACCGACGTAAGTCGACTAGGACTCTTGTAATCCTAGGCCTCTGGTAACTTATATAAACCGAGGCTAGGCTAGTCGATAGAACAATCTCAACACATCTTAGAGATGAGAGACACAACAATCTCGTGGTAGATCACGTGTACCATGTGCTACATCCACAATCAATACAAACAAAGTAGGACGTAGGGTATTATCTCTTCAAGAGAGCCCGAACCTGGGTAAAATCTCACTTCTACTGTTACCATCATGTCAAGGCTATCAGCTCGGAAGCCCCTACCGGAGATTCGCCGAAATTGACTCCATCATTGGTGCCCATACAGGTCCCGCTACGTAGTCACATCGATTCGATGGGAATTCAGATCGCATCCGACGCGATTTGCACGTCGGAACAGAACTTCGTCTTCGGCGTCGTCATCTTCGTCACTGACTCGACTGGTCACCTCGGCCTGGTCAAGGACCGCACCCCATGTTGGATCTGTTAGAGATCGACGGGAGTATTCATCAACTTCAATTTCGATCTCAACCGAGCTCATGGAAAAATTCATCCATAGAGCCCGGGGGCTCAACATCAACATTGCCCTCGCGCGATAGTGCAGAATTTTCTAGACAACAGAACCGTTTTCACTGCCCCCACCTCCTCGAGCATCATTTCCATGATTCCTTCAGTGGAATTATGCGTAATTGAGTCTATAATGATCCCATAAAATTCCGTCGCGATCCGATGGCCGAATCTCCAGGAATCACCGATATACCGAGACCCAATTGGATCTGGGCGGAAATCAGGGTGAATTCGGGAGGAGGAGTCCAGCAGCCAGCTCGGACATCCTTTGGAAGATCCAACCATTTAGATCATGCGGAATTGTTATCTGGAGAATGCCTCAATATTTCAAGTTGATCCGACGGTGCAAACTCCTGGAACCAACCGAGGAGTGCATCAATATTTTTCGAAACTGTTTTTTGCGCGAAAATAAATCCGACCCAAACTCATCTTTTTTTATGAACGGGTTATCGGACGTCCTTTTTGGAGGATTTTTTTTCCTACGGTATTGTGTTTTGTTCTCAAACACGTGCCTACATATTTTGAGCCTTTTTCTAGGTACTCTTCACCGTCGCGCCGATGTCACACCGGTCCGACCTCCTTGCTCCACGGATGCCGACATGCGCTAGCATCGCTGCGCCATTGCTTCGTCAAGCCGACGTCAACTACGTCACATCACCACCTCGGTTAGCTGACCAGGAGTTCGGAATCGCCAAGCCAACATTGTCACGGGTTAGGCACACCAGGATCGCTCCGCCTTTGCTTCATCAAGCCAACGTCAACTGTACCATGTCATCACTTCATCGAGCCGAGTGCCGGTACCAAAACCGGCAGATCTCGGGTAGGGGGTCCGAACTATGGGTCAAGGAGCCGATGGTAACAAAGAGCGTAGAGACAGCGATTTACCCAGGTTCGGGCCCTCTCGAGGAGGTAAAACCCTACGTCCTGCTTGATTGTATTGATATGATTGTATGAAGGTTACAGAGTTGATCTACCTCGAGATCAGATGGGCTAAACTCTAGATTATGTGTCTCTCCCCTACGGACTAAACCTCCTGGTTTATATAGACACCAGGGGGCCCCTAGGGTTACATATGGTCGGTTACCATCAGGGATAAACATGCCGGTTATGCCATCTATTCCTTGGAGGAGACGCCAAGACTTCAGAGATTTCCTTCTATCATACGGGGTCGTCCACAATCCAGCCTTCCATCGACGTGTAGAGATCGAGCGGCCCACCAGTCCGGCCCATGAGAGATAGGCCGGCAGCCCGAGTACCCCCTAATCCGGGACACCCTCAGTAGCCCCCGAACTAGTCTTCGAAGCCGAGGTAGATGCCGAACACCATCGGCTTCGTGGACCAGTTCACTTTCCTCCGTGACACCGGTAATAGGCCTGTATTACTCCGAGTTGTATTTTCAAGCATTATCCGGTCATGTATGCGCCGAACTGTATCTTGGTAACGAAGTATAATAATAACTTAGCCCCGAAGGCTAGCCGCTTCGGCGTGAACAGTGTTCTCATCTGATAACTTTTACCGAAGAGTCACACCTTGCCACGACCGCAAGTTGGTTTATGACAAACTCGATTCGCGGTTCGAGGTGGTTCTCATTGGCTTGTTCCATCGATATGGAGATCGTGTCCTGTTTTCAAGGGATATAATCAATAATCCGCCTCACCCCACGCGCGCATAATGACACGGTTATACGGGGAAGCGGCGAGGACTGCGGCGCAGTAAAGGGGCCGTGGGTTTTACAACCCATAAAAGGGGCACAGTCCTTGTTTCGGTCGCACGCTCTCATTCCCCCTTTCGCCATTGCCTTCCCCGTCTCCTGAGCTCCAACACCCAGATCTGCTCTCCCTCCCAAGAACCTTTCCATCCACCCGCCTAATCCGGTAATGGCGGGTTCCGGGTCCAAGGGCAAGTGGGAGGCGTCCGTCGTCATCGAAAGCGCCATCTTGGAGTTGAAGGGCGCAGGATATCTCCCTACTGACGTAGCCCACCGTGCTCCAAAGGCCGGCCAGGCCGTCCCCACGCCGCGACCGGGCGAAAGGGTGGTGTTTGTCCCCCACTTCCTCCGAGGTTTAGGATTTCCCCTTCACCCCTTCGTCAGGGGTCTTATGTTCTTTTACGGGCTTGACTTCCACGATCTCGCGCCGAATTCCTTTCTACATATCTCGGCCTTCATCATCATCTGTGAAGCCTTTCTCTGGATCCGGCCACACTTCGGCCTGTGGCTGAAGGTCTTCAACATCAAGCCAAAAATCGTCGACGGCCAACAAGCGGACTGCGGGGGTGCTATGGTCAGCAAACTCCCCCGAGTGGAATGGCCAGAGGGCACCTTCATTGAGACCGTCAAGGTTTGGCAGAGGGAATGGTTTTACATCACTGAGCCGAGGAGCGCGGGTTGGGGGGCGATTTCGGCCTTCCGATGCGGACCCCCTACGAGGTTGGTCTCATGGACCAAGAAAGGCCTTGACTGGGGGGTAAACACGGAGGTGGAGCAGCTACAGCAACGAATTGCCAAGATGATAGGGAGAGGCGTCGAGCTGCCCAACGTGGTCCAGATCATGCTCGGCCGCCGAATACTCCCATGCCAGGATAGGGGCTCCCCCATGTGGGCCTACAAGCCCGAAGACCCGGCCACCGTGCGCAACTTCTTCCGCACCACCCACGCCCAGCTATGGAGAGCGATGTTCAAGCCGCAGAAGGACTGGCCGGCCGAGGGAGAGGACATCGGACTTGACGCCGCAAAGCCCCCACGGGAGGTATGACTAAGTTTGTTCTTGTATCCGAACTATTTCCCTTTAATAAGGTACTCAGCTTCTTGACTTCTTATCCACAGAAATGGCTGAAGAAGGCCCAGCGGATTGACAGTCCGGCGCCGCTGCCAGAAGGACCCAGGACGCCCCTCCTGACGGCCATGTTGGCCATGGAGCCGTACAAGGTGCCGGAAAGGAAGGAGAAGAAGAAGCAACAGGGGGAGGCCAGAGAGAGCCTCCGCTCCCGAAGACCCCCGGGTGCTAGATCCGGGGACACCAATGCTCCCTCCGCGCAAGAGGAGGAGAAGGAGCAAGGAGAGGACGGGGAGGAGGACGATTCCTCCCGAACAGGGAAGAGGGTGGCGTCCGAGGATGCCGAGGAGGAGCCTCCTCGACCCGCTCCCAAAAGACCGTGCAAGGCCAAGGTAGCCTTGTCCAGCGATAGCTCGGCTTCTGCCGAGAACTCATAGGCCTCAGAAGAGGTTCCTCGGAAAATTCCCAGGGCCAAACCGCAGGCCCAAAGGTATGCGTTCTAGCAACTACCTGAGCGTCTTTAGCCGAACTGGTCTGATACTGATCAAGTTTCCATGTGCAACTTTGCAGTCCGCTGCGCGATCTCCCCGCCGACCGAGTTTCAGAGGGGGATTCTCCACCGGCGGCGCTAGCGGAGAGCGGCACTAGATCCCGCGCCTCGCCTTCCCCAATTGTGAAGGAAACCGAGGAGGTCCTGTCGAGGAGGACTCCTCCCATGCCACACACAGGGGAAGGAGGCGATACTATCATGGCCGAGGTGAATGCCTCGGTTGCCGAAGACCAGGAGGGGAGGGCCCCTCTGATGAACGAAAGGGAGGAGCTCGGACGAACCGAGCTCTCTCCGAGGACCACTCCAGAGACGTCAAGGCGTCCCGAGTCCGGTGCTCCGGACTTGGAGAAGGAAGGAGCCAGAGTACCATCGCGCGCCACCCCCGCCTGCCCAAGAGCAGGCACCGGACGAGATGGAGGACGCTGTAACCAGCTCCTCCATCGCCGAAGAGCACCGTGCACTTATGGGCGCGGTGTTACAGAGTATTCGGTCCGTGGATAACGGACTGAAGGAGGCTTTTAGTGGCCTTCTGACCGGCTTCAAGGTGAGCGAAGTAATGCTTTTTCCTTAGGAAAATTCATTTGTGCAAATATATAGCCTCATACATAGTAGCCCCCGAGACTCTGACCGGCTGAGCAAAGCCGGTCGGAGGATCAAAAATCGACATCTCGGATACTAAGGGGTGCAGAATAATGCGCAGGCATCATCCTCGGCCGCAGCTGCCAACGCCGAAGAGTTGGCCGAGCTGAATCGGAAGCTAAAGAGCTCCGAGGACGATCTGAGCCTGGTGAACAAGAGGTTCGACGAGGCGCAAGGTAAGGCCGAGTTGTGATAGTGAATATAGCCGTAGATTTGAAGCAGTGTTCGATGCATCCTAACGGAGATAACCGATTGAACTGCAGCTGCCGCCGTGGAGGTCGAAAGCCTCAAGGCCGCACTGAGGACAGCTCAGGCGGACGCGGCGACGCAAAAGTCGGCAGCCGAACAGGCAGCTGCCGAGCTGGCGGCGCTGAGAACCACAAGTGAGAAGCACGAGGCCAGGGTGCTGGAAGTGCAGCAGGAGCTCGGGGATGCCGTCACAAGATGTGAGGCCCTCGAGCAAAAGAATAAGGAGCAGGCCGCCGAGCTGACCTCGTTAGCAGCGGTGGCTAAGGAAGCGCGGACAGAGGCGCGCGGTTACCAAGAAGAGCTCCGCCAAGTCAGGCTGATCGCGGACGGTAAGCCGTACTTGTTACAATGTGTCTTTGGAGGTAACAGGTTCGCATTGCTCACGCGGGTATGGCGTTCCGCAGGCGCCTTTGCGGACCTCCCGAAGAGTGTGGCGGATGCGGCGAGGTTCTTCGCCGGCCAGGAGGGTTGGGCCGAGCAGAGGCTTTTCTGGGCGCAATTTTAAGCGCCCGAACACCCTCCCCTCCTCAACAACCAGATGAAACAGCTAATGGAGCTGCATTGGATGGCGGAGCCGGTGATGAAGGACCTCTGCGTCAAACTATGGCCGTCGGAGCCGCTGCCGAGCAGCTACTTCGGTCTGGTGCAGAGGCTGTTCGGCGCTCCTGCTCAGGTCGATGCCTGGAAGCGCTCCACATGTATCGAGGGTGCTCGGATGGCCTTCGGCAAGACAATGGTACATTGGCCGAAGCTAAAACCCGCTGAGATAGCCACCGGACCTCCGCCGCCAGGGAAAGAGCATAGGCGTCCCGAGCAGTATTTTCCAGCCATGATGGACGGTGCTCGGGCAGTAGATGCCCAATGCCCAAAAGATGTAATATATGAGTAGATGTTGTTTCCTTGTAACCAAGGAGTTGAAACTTTTGCATTATTGTAGTGCAAGTGATTGGCTACGGTTATAGTGCCGGATTAATTTTGACTCCTGTGCGGCCGATTTGAAACTGAAAGTTACCAGTCGTCGGCTTCAGCCCCCTGGCAGATACTGCATGGGGTGTTTTCTCGTAATACGTGAACCCTTAGCCGACGTCTCGGTGCCCGGAGGCGGTTGTATGTACGGAAAACCAGGCAATCAGACTATGTGGTTTTAGGGCTTTCACTTAGCCAGAGGAGCTTGACGGTGGGGGCCGGTGACGAGCCCCCGGTGTTTATGATATTCGGACGAGCCGCGGTTGATACCATCATCACATGGTTTCTGTGACAGAGAACCCCTCGTATGACACGGACTAACCTCCAATGATTTTAGGCTAACGCCAGTCATCGGATCGCCGACCAGTTCTCGCTTATTGGGACAGTCAGTTTTCGGCTTTCTCCACTGAGGTACTTGACCAGGCGAGCTAGAAGTACAATCACAGTGGTTCTCCCTTTACCCTCTTAGCCGAACAATGCGGAACGTAAGAGGGTAAACACAGGAGCCGGGCAACCCAACTATTGACCAAAGACGCAATTCGGAACTGATTCATATAATGCAATATCCGTGACACCGAGCACATGAAAAAAAGAGAAGTGCCGGTATGAAGTTTTAAGGCAAGATCTATGGTCGAGCCCCCGGTCTATTAGCCGGTGTAAAAATAAATGTATCGTGATAGTTTACTTCGGCGGAAAAAGGTGGAGAGGAATATGCAACGTGAATGACTGCACGAGTATACCATAATAAAGTGGTCTTTACTTCCTTTGAATGTGTGACGTCCAACCGTACAATCCGTATTGCCGAAGTAGTTTAAATAGATACTTTATAGGAATGTATATATTGAGAGTAAAGGTTTACACAGGGCTTCCATGAGTGGCTTGACGTCCCTACTACGCCCTGCTGCACGTCTGCGCCTTTGCTCGTCAAGAAGCTGTCGCGGAAGCGAAGCTGTCCGCCGTGTAGTCGGCGGAAGTAGTAATCTTTGGTGGGCGACCCCTTGAAAAAGGGTTTTGAGAAGTCGCCGTGGTATATCAGCTGGACGCTGATCGGGCCCTAGATGGTGCCCATTGTTGATGTCGATTTGAAGACATTTGGTGGCCATTGGTCGGTCGAACCGAGCTCTGGACCTTTTGTTTGCTATGTCCCCACAACTGCCCATGGAATTTTGAGCGCGAAATTGTGTACTCGAGGTACGTATTTCGCGACTAGGTGGGCCGTGCTGTGGGGCGCGTATCCCTATTTGGGTAGAGCATGGGAGCGTGCCGGGACCGAGGCTACAGCTCGGGAGCGCTTGACGGTGGACTGGGATTGCGATGCCTCTTCGGCAGCTTGGACTTCGGCGGCGAGAGCCGCAGTGTGTTCCTCTGTTCGGAGTGAGCGCTCGGTATTACCGTTAATGGTAATAACGCCCATTGGTCCTGGCATCCTCAGCTTCAGGTACGCATAGTGCGGGACGGCGTTAAAGCGAGTGAAGGCGGTCCGTCCGAGGAGTGCGTGATAACCACTGCGGAAAGGAACGATATCGAAGATCAAGTCCTCGGCGCGGAAGTTGTCGGGCGAGCCGAAGACTACTTCCAAAGTCACGGATCCCGAGCAGCGTGCCTCGACGCCAGGTATTACACCTTTAAAGGTGGTGTTGCTGGGTTTGATCCTTGACGGGTCGATCCCCATCTTCCTCACTGTATCTGCGTAAAGCAGGTTAAGACTGCTACCTCCGTCCATCAAGACTCTAGTGAGGTGAAATCCGTCCACGATGGGGTCGAGTACCAGAGCCGCCGTTCCTCCATGGCGTATACTGGTCGGATGATCTCGACGGTCGAAAGTGATCGGGCAAGCCGACCAAGGGTTGAATTTCGGGGCTACCGGCTCTAAGGCGTAAACATCCCGAAGCGCGCGTTTCCGCTCCTTCTTTGGTATATGCGTGACATAGATCATGTTCACGGTTTTGACCTCCGGAGGGAACTGTTTTTGGCCTCCATTGTTCGGCCCACGAGGTTCGTCGTCGTCCTCACTGCGGGGGCCCTTGCCCTATTCTTCGGCTGTGGCCTTGCCGGCCTGCTTGATTACCCAACAGTGACGGTTGGTGTGGTTAGCTGGCTTGTCGGGGGTGCCGTGAATCTGACAGGGCCTATCCAATATTCTGTCCAGCGCAGACGGGCCATCTTGGTTCCCTTTAGAGGGTTTTTTCCGATGTCCCGATTTCGAGCCGCTGAATCTGGCGTTCACCGCTGCGTCATCGGCTTCACCGCGTTGTTTGAGTGTCGGCGCTTGTTGTTCCTATTGCGCCGGGGTTTGCCATTCCCGTCCCGGGTCTCTGAAGTACCGGGGTATTCGGGGTGGTTGCTTCGACGAGCTAACCAGTTATCCTCACCCGCGCAAAAGCGGGTCATGAGAGAAGTAAGGGCCGACATTGTTCTTGGCTTGTCTTGGCCGAGCTGGCGAGCGAGCCATTCGTCCCTAATACTGTGTTTGAATGCCGCAATTGCTTCGGCGTCCGGACAGTCGACGATCTGGTTCTTCTTGGTCAAGAACCGGTTCCAAAATTGCCGGGCTGACTCTCCGGGCTGTTGGATAACATGGCTCAGGTCATCGGCGTCCGGTGGTCGAATGTAGGTGCCCTGAAAGTTAGCTCGGAATCTATCTTCGAGTTCTTCCCAGCTCCCGATGGAGTTTTCGGGTAGGCTGTTCAGCCAATGCCTGGCCGGTCCCTTAAGTTTCAGTGGTAAGTATTTGATAGCATGGAGATCATCTCCTCAAGCCATATGAATGTGGAGAAGAAAATCCGCAATCCACACAGCTGGGTCAGTTGTCCCATCATAGGATTCTATATTAACGGGTTTAAACCCCTCGGGGAACTGATGCTGCATCACCTCATCAGTAAAACACATTGGGTGTGCGGCGCCCCTGGCCCAGGCCGCATCGCGCCGAAGATCAGTTGTCATTCGGGCCCGGTGCTGATCCCGAGCCCTGTCGTTTATATCGCGCCAGGCCTGGTATCCGTCCCGTCCAGCGGGTGCGTATCCTGTGGGTCCATAGATGGACCTCGACTGAATCGCTCGTGTGTTCAGGTCGTGGCGCAGATCGTATTGGTCATCCGGTTGAACCGGGTCTTTGCCTGCTCGGCGAGAAGGCACGAGTGGGTATTCGGCTTCCCTGGCCGTCCTATCCCGTCCTCGAGGGGGCACGGGTGGGAGTTTGGCTTCTTCGGCCGCTCTATTTCGTCCTCGAGGGGGCGCGGGTGGGTATTCCGCTTCTCCAGCCGTTCTATCCCGTCCTCGAGGGGGCGCGGGTGGGAGCTCGGTTTCCACAGCCGGCCTATCTCGTCCTCGAGGGGGCCGGTCGGGCTGGTCTGCGTAAGTTCGTCTGGGAGGTACGGGCTCGAAGGCCTCATCCTCGAATTCTGGAAGGAGGCGCCGCCGCGGGTAACTCCTATATTGGCCTTGACGTTGATCGTCGAGGCCTTCTTCGGCGGCTAGGACCATCGTCCATCAATCGTTGAGTGTATCCTGCTCGGCCCTGAGCTGTTGTTGTTTCATCTTTAAGCTTCGGGCAGTGGCAATGAGTTGCCGCTTGAATGTTTCTAGTGCCAGGGGATCCTCTGGGACGATAAAGTCCTCGGGTCCGAGGCTATCTTCCTCGTCGGATGGGGGGAGGTAATTACTGTCCTCGGAATCATCGAGGTCCTCGGGGTCACCCTGGTCCTCATGCCCTTCAGGGGTGTCAGGTCGTTGCTCGAGCGTGTTGTCGCCGAGCTCCCCCAAATTATCCGGAGTCTCGTTAGCTCCGGTGTCGTTTGTGTCTGTGTGATTTTCCTTGCCCTTCCCCCGCCCTCTGGCTCGCCGTCGTCGGCGTCTGGGCGGGTCTTCGGTGGTGTCGTCGCCGCCTTTGTTGGTTGTGTCACCGTCCTTCACGGGGGTGTCAACCATGTAGACGTCATAAGTGGAGGTGGCGGTCCACTTTCCGGTATTTGTAGTGGCAAGGACGGTGTCCGTGGAGGGCGGGACGTCCATGTCCTCGTCCATGTAGTCAGCCTCCTCGGAGGCGTAGTCCAGCATGTCGGTTAAATCTTCGACAGTGGCTACCAAGTGGGTGGTGGGTGGGACGCAAAATTCCCCGCGGCCGGCATCCTGTCCGACTTGCTCCTGGTCCGAGGACGGTCCGTCCGCGATATTTATCATCTGGATCCGGTCCAGCATCTCGCTTAAAATCGAGGGATCCACCGGATCTATGTTCGGACGGTCCCTGGAGTTGAGCTCCGGCGCGTCATTAACGGGAGTGTGCTCGGTCAAGGGTGACCCCTGGTTCTCCGGCACTGGGGTTGGAGTCAAACTCAAGGTCAGGTCCGATCCGAGGCCCGCCCCGAGGACTGGGGCGGGGAAGGGATCCGAAGTCAAGGCCTCGGGGTTGGTGGGTTCCTCGGGTGAGGCCGAGAACCCAGTGAAGATCAGATCGCCTCGAGCGTCGACGACGAACTGAAGGCCGCCGAACCTGATTTCCTGCTCGGGGGCGAAGTTGCCGACCTGGTCGAGGTGACCGGTCGGATTGGCGTATAACACGATGCTGCCGAACGCGAAGAGCTGGCCGGGGACGAAGATGTCCCTGCTACGAACTCCGTCGCTGAAGAGAAGAGCTGTCCGAGGACGATGATATCCCCGCTGCAGATTCCATTGCTGAAGAACTGTCCGGGGACGGCGAGCCATTGATCCTTGGCGACCCACGACGGGACTCTCAATGAAAGCACCAATGTCGGTACCAAAACCGGCAGATCTCGGGTAGGGGGTCCGAACTATGGGTCAAGGAGCCGATGGTAACAGAGAGCGTAGAGACAGCGATTTACCCAGGTTCGGGCCCTCTCGAGGAGGTAAAACCCTACGTCCCGCTTGATTGTATGAAGGTTACATAGTTGATCTACCTCGAGATCAGATGGGCTAAACCCTAGATTATGTGTCTCTCCCCTACGGACTAAACCTCCTGGTTTATATAGACACCAGGGGGCCCCTAGGGTTACATATGGTCGGTTACCATCAGGGATAAACATGCCGGTTATGCCATCTATTCCTTGGAGGAGACGCCAAGACTTCAGAGATTTCCTTCTATCATACGGGGTCGTCCACAATCCAGCCTTCCATCGACGTGTAGAGAGCGGCCCACCAGTCCGGCCCATGAGAGATAGGCCGGCAGCCCGAGTACCCCCTAATCCGGGACACCCTCACCGAGCTCCTCGCTCTGTCACATCGGGACCGGCTTGGGGGCTGGAACCTCGTCTCACACCAACCCGGACCGCGTCTTCAATGCCTAGAACATAAACCAGCTATTCATTTTCATGCTTAACTTTTTTCAAATTTTACTTTCGCTTTAGTTCAGTCAGGCATTATATATTTGTTGAAGAAATATGTTTTCTCTTTGTTCATTTTGATCATTCTAAGTAATTCCTGATTCAAGCTGGATGGGTGCTTTGTCAAACCGACATCAACCGAGCCGAACTGCTCCTAGTCATGATGACTTGCTCCTAGTCACACACATGGCTCGTTCTGCTATATTCGGTTGCAACGTCCAGCGCCTGAACAAAGCAGGTGTTATTTCTCTTGTTGATTCCGTACTATACAAATTATTAGTGTCAGCATATTTTCTGTCAAATGTGCACTATCTTGTATGACCAGATGTTCTGCGATGCCGGTTTGCCAAACAATTTGCATTATGGCCACCGTCCCAGGGTGACCCGAGCTGTTGCCGCTAGCACGACTACCTACGTGATCGCATGTCCGGTTTCCTGTCCACAGTTGTGGATTTGGATTTCGTCACGCCGACACCGTCGCTCTACGAACTCCGACCCGCATCGACATCTCCATGCCGCTACTCCGTCGATCTGACTTCGGCGCTCAGGCCATATTCTTTAATTATTTATTTTGCATAAAATAATTATGTGGAGATTATTATTATTTCTGGCTTGCATTATTTTATGTGAGCAGGAAATCTATTTCGACTACACCACACCATCACCTCGCCGAGCCGTCCTGTGCCGGCATCCCCTCGTCGTCACCCCGTCAAGCCAATGTCAACCACATGGTGTTGCCACCTCGGCTGGCCGACCTACATCAACGTCATTGTCCCGATCGTTCCGAGCTGCGCCAACATTGTCGCACTCCGCCGAGCGGACGTCGGACACCCGTGCCGCAACCCTGCCAATCTGGCTTTGGCGTCCAGGCTATATCTTCTTTTATTGTTTATTTCACATAAATTTATTGTACAGATTATTACTTCAGTTTGCACTGCTTTATGTGTGTAGGTAAATCAAATCCGACTTCAATACGCTACTACCTCGGTGTGACGGCATCGTCAAATAAGAAAACACACTCCTCGCACTCACCCGTGAGAATAGGGACACTTTGGTCGGGTGCCCATCCGAGGCACCCACACCCCTAAAAGGAGTCAGCGGAACACATCCTCAGTATCATCCCCGGCTAGAGGCTGGAGGAAAAGGCATCACGCCAGACCTTGGAACCCAAGCATTAGGCTTTGGGCAAGGAACCATCCAAGCTAAGCGTAGCCGTTTCCATCCAAAATTTCAAAAGCTCAGGAGGGATGTCAAACCCAGTCCTGGTATCAAACCGAGACAACTCTGTCATCTCGGGTCGAAATTCATGGTCGGATGCCCAAAGCGAGCCTACAGGACATACCCGAAGGCATCAACGCAGCCCAAATTCTTAATATCGTGACGCTCCAAGAAGCGACCGATCACTTCCTCGAGCCTTACGCCATGATGCATCGATTTGTGACTTGTGTCTAGGGTCAAAAGCTGGATTGTATGGCTCCTATGTCTACTCCTTACGTTTTCGCATGTTCAGCTAAGGGTGTACCAGGAGTACCTCTGTGATGGTTACTTCTAGATCGACCCAATCAAGTACCTGAGGTGGGAGAAGCCGAAAGCTGATAGTCAGAAAATCCGTAGAAATCGGTCGGCGGGTCGGAAGAAATTAATGGCCAACTATTGTGTTGCCTATAAACATTGGCTTTTTCATAAGTCGCCACAAATTGTGTCGCGCAGGTGTTCGGCATAACTGACACCGCGGACAAACGGCTAGACCATGCCGACCACTAAATCCCGACAAAGGGGAGATCTTCAAATCATATGAACCCTGCCCGAGGGCTATGTGCTTACCTGATGAAGCTCTCTGGCAGCTTAAGTTTGGGCCCTACAAGTCTGATTGTCTGGTTTTCTGGTCAAGCCACCTTAGGGTGCCGACATCTCGGATAATGAGTTGACCATGAAAACTAAGAAATTATCTTAGAGGTAGAAGCCGATGACTGGCTAACTAAGCCCTTAACGTCATGATCGAAGAAAAATAATAATTAAAGGACAAATTTTGCTTTGCCCATTATAAACGAAAGTAGCTTGTCGAACTTTAAATGTTTATACACTTTTCTCCTTCCCGTTAGGACTCCTGGGGCCGGCCACGGCGATTGGTCGATTGATCAGACGTGGACAATAGGCATGCAACATCCCATAAGATTGGCGGGCGCCCACTCGAGCGGAAGAATGAAAAAATAGCCAACTACGTTGGTTACAGGGCTTGACTTTAAGCACAGCCATCACAAATTTAAATAAGTCCTTGGTATTACTGAGGCCACGTCAGTACGGCTAGGACACGTAAACCCCAAATTATACCGGACAAAGGGAGGTCCCCGGACGAGAAGAACCCTACCCATGGGCTATTTACTTGCCGGCCAAAAGCTCTCTTAGAAGCTTGCGTTTTGGACTAAACAGGTCGGATTGCCTAGTTTCCCGGTCAACTACGCCCCAGGGTGCCGAACAATATTGGTTGGGGGCTAGCCTCGGAAACACTCCACGATAATTTATCATGGAGATTGAAGCCGAAGACTAGTTAAATCAAGTATTTGGATTCTGATAGGAGCATATTAACAAAACCGACTATCGGAGGGTGTACTCAGGACACCGGGGATCAAGGATGCCCCGTATTTGTGAGTTCGTCCAGGGGCTAAAACACTTTGTCAAATAATCAAACCAAAGATCACGCACGAACACGGGTTTTTATACAGGTTCGGGCCGCTATCTGAGCGCAATACACTACTTCCTATTGGTATTGATATGAACTGGAGTGGTACAAGTGCTTTTGTGTTACAGAGTCGGTGGTCGGGTGTGACCAAGTGGTGGTCGGAGTCTAGCTAAAGTGCCCGAACACTCCTATTTTTAGCATTCTAACCTTCTCTTCTGGGAACCTACTACTTGGTGCTCTTGATCATTGGGTGCCAGTGTATTCTGGTGGATGTGTTTTTGCTTGTCCCTCTACTAACCTTAGTCCTCCTATTATATAGGCCTGGGGGCACCACATTGGTCGTAGATCGTGTGTGAACGGATTTACATAATGGTAGGCGTTGCATACAACTTGTGCTCTGAACGACCAGTAGATGACCTGACACTGTGATGTGTCAGGTGCTCGAGTGCTTCAACTCGACGTGACGCGCCGCACCGTCCTTTTCTGGTCTTAGGTCTCGCCACACATCGCCCGTCCGCCATGGTCGTCCTGATGATGGCCTCTCTTCGTAGGCCTACATCAAGCTACGCCAAGTAGCCTTGGTGTGCATTAAATGCCCTGTCGGTGGACCGTTCCGTAAGGGCCGCCTGCCCTTGCGATGCTGTCCTCGATGCTCGGGGCTCCAGCCCCCCAGTCCATCATTGCTGGCATCAGTCACCTCCCTGGTCTCCTGTGGTAAATACAGTAGTGTTTGTCGTGTATCTGTGTAGCCTTCGATGCGTCAAACGATAGTCAGCGGTAAATAAATCCCATTCCGAGTTATAGGCTGGTATGGTTATTTCCAATGAGGCTCATTTACTAAGTATTAGGGGTACCCCGTTTCCAATACTCTGTAGTAGCCCCCGGGCCAGAATATTAAATGAGCATGTTTGGGTATAGCTCGTAGGGCATCCACAATGTGAGTATTTGGCGCCTCTAAGGCTGCCTCTAGGCCTATGAACACAGCCTCTATACATTGCATCGTCGGCCTCTAAGTCAAAAATTCTTGCAGACGCCTCTATGCTAAGCGCCCGCCTCCAATGCTTTGTGCTGAATAAAATATTGTGATGTCCCCATTGTAAGCCAGTTAGGTGCTGGAGGAACCGATGAGTTGGTTGATAAATGCATCACATTTTATTTAATTGTGGGCCCGGCTTTGTCTCTAAAGCTAGAGGCTGCACACTGCGGAGGTTTCATCTATGGTTAGAGGCAGATCCGTGGGTCCCAATTTAGAGGCAAGGTTGCCTCCAAACACTGGAGATGCTCTTACCGCGCTTCCCGTGGGAAAGCGAAGTGGTTTCGTGGGAACGTGGGAAGGTGGTTTTTCGAACTCTGTGAAGAGCTTGCATCCCCTGATCACCCCTTCATGTTTATGTTGGTTACAGACGACTCCGTTCTACGGCCTCGCCGTCGCCAAGGCTTGGTGCGCCCTCGCCTGATCTTGAGTGACTCGTTGTCTCGCTCCACTCACACCCTTGCCAACAAGCAGGAGGAGACACGCTTAGGGGCCTCCACTACTAGGAAATACCTTATAGGTAGAGGCTTAACAGTAGCGTCAGGTACTGGGCCGGCGCTACTGCTAATTTGCAGCAGCGCGGTGCCTTAACACGCGCTACAGCTAAGCCTATAGCAGTAGCGCGGGCGTGCCAATAGGCGCTGCTGATAAGTGGTCCCCACCGTAGCCACCGGGCCTGTCTATAGTAGCAGCGGAGCCCATAAAACCCACGCTACTGCTAAACCTATAGCAGTAGCGCTGGAACCTTGCCACGCACTGCAACTATTGTTACACTATGCGAGCTGGTGGGCCCCCCTTAGCAGCAGCGAGGGGTTCCATGCCAACGCTATAGGTATTTGTCTTAGCAGTAGCGCATGTTTTCTGCCCCGCGCTACTGCTATGCCGACCTTATCCCCCCACCCGGCCGTCCATTTCCTCATCTCATCAGTCACTCTCCTCACTCTCTCTTGCGCTCTCCTCTCCTCGCTGCCGCCACCGTCGCGAGCCGCCGTCGCCCGCCGCCGCCGACGCTCCCTCCTCCCGCGGTAGCTCTTCCTCCTCCATCCTCCCTCCTCCCTCCCTCCCTCCCTACCTCCCTCCTCCTTGTTGTTCTTGCACTGAATTGATAGGATGGTAGATAGGTACGTAGAATGGTAGTAGGCAGTAGTGTGGTAGATAGGTAGAATGGTAGAATTTGCTTGTAGAATGTAGGTTTTTTGAATAGAATAGAAAATATAGGTTTTTCGAATAGAATGTAGGTATTTTGAATAGCATAGAATAGAAAATATAGGTAGAATGTAGGTTTTTTTAATAGAATAAATAGGTAGAATGGTAATAGGCAGTAGTGTGGATTTGCTTGTAAAATGTAGAATGGTAGAATTTTGTTGTAGAATGTAGTTAGGTAGAATGGTCTTTTGAATAGAATAGAAAACTAGTAATCGAATAGGTTTTTTAATATAAAAATGTTTTAGGTATCAAATAAAATATATTTTCTAGGTATTTACATTAACCAAATACATTTAAATATTTTAGGTATCAAATAAAATATAAAAATGTTGTTGCCAATTATATTGCGAATTATTTTTATGTCATTCTCACTTTGTCATCGAAGAATGCTATATGAGATTTGATGATCGAAATTTATCACTCGGTGGAATATGCAGGCTTTTTAGCGTCGCGTCTCCTTGGTGAGATTTGATGATATTTGGACATGTATATTGGTTGTCTCTTTGGACATGTGTATGATTTTGCGGGGAACACCTCCGAGTGGCCTATGTTTTGCCGGAATGTTGATTCATTTCCGTTCCGGCAAATTTCAGGCGCTCAATATGTCCTGTTTTTAGTAAAGGTCATGCCAAAAAATTTGGCATGACTTGTGCTATAAAATAGGAAATATCGAGTGCCCGTGATTTGCCGGAGCGGGAATTAATCGACATTCCGACAGAACATAGGTCATTTTTTATGTCAGTGCTCCATATATGTAACGGGTTGACTTTCAGTCTGTTGGGGCTCCTTGCTCCATATATGAGAGAGAAGAATCTCGACTGTTGTCGTGGGGGTCGCTCTTCCTCTTCTTTCTCATGATAGACCTTTTGGTAATGCACGGGAAGGAAGAGAAGAGCGACCATCACCGACGGTCGAAATATCAGTGAGGGAGTGCCCACCATATACACCACGTGAGATGAGAGGAAGAATCCCGACTGTCGTCGTGGGGGTCGCTTCTCCTTAGTTCCCGTGTGCTAGACATTTTGGTGTAATGCACTCGGGAACGAAGGGAGGAGCGACCATCACCGACGGTCAAAATATGAGAGTTTAGCAAGGAAGACTCGACGGACCGAAAGTAAACTCGTGCTGAATAGTGATCTATGTGTTGAGTTTCTTGGTAATTCCCGTCGATCAATTTTTAATCTTTGAATTATGAACATAGAAAATGTCTGACGACCATAAGATCCCTGAGTGCGAGTACTGCTCCGACGACCGGGGTATGTGCGACAGGCCTCACCTGGAAGACGGTAGGCGCTTCACCATCAAGCTCGACGAGACCTTCGATGTTTTTACGGTACGTCACAACAACAAGTCTTTTTTTCGTAATTAAGCATGACTTCTGCTTCTTTGCTTCAACGTGTAATTTCTGTTGTTTACAATTCGACTAGTGCATCCCCTGCCATTTAAGACCTTATGTCTTGGATAAGCTGGATTTCGAAGATCGTGAGAATATTGAGACAAAGAGAGTTCACCTGAGGACCCAACATGGTTACGCTTTTGCCGTTAAGCTATACAATGCAGTGAACCACTCCCATTTCGGTTGCTCAAATAGGAGAGCACTATGCAAGGCATATGGATTTCAGGAGGATATGCATGTCACCTTCGATATTCGTCCTGAAGATGACATTAAAGATAATATCGACATTTGGGTCGATGTGGATATGCTTCCAGTTCTACCTCTATGTGAGTTTGTCAAACATATTTATTAAGTAATTTATATTGTTTATTTAAAAATAGTTGACAGCTTATTTTCATTGACAGCTTATTTCCATTCTTCAAGAAATGTACGGAACGTAGTAGACAAAACCTACTACAGTTATGGCTCTGAACTAACTTGCGAGGAGAAAAATCATCTTGTCTCATTTATTAATGATATCGAGACTTTCAAGACGAATTATGATATTCCTCCAAATTATGGTCAATACGTGCCACTAGTCCACGTGTTGAACTACGGTAACATCCATCGAGATACCATGGTAAGATTTTTCTGTTATGTCACCAGTGCATCTTTTGCATACATTCTTCTTAAGCTAAACTACATTGCTAAGTATGTTATTATGATGTTCTTCAACAGAAACTCCCGAAGGATTGTGTGCCTCGTCTGATGCATATGAAAGATGACATGAACATTATTAGCTTACGGCCAAGTTGGCCTACGGTTCACCGCAGTGCATACATGATTTCTCGAAGAGATGAAGACCTCACAATCAAAGATGGAGAAAAGTTATGAATGATCGCAGGGAACTACTTGGGGGCAACTGTAGGAGATATGCCCTAGAGGCAATAATAAATGTTATTATTTATCCCCATGTTCCTGATTAAGTTTATGTTCCATGCTATAACTGCTATGGTTCTCGAGTCTGCAATAACCACGAGGCTCAAAGGAAGACTCATATGCACGTGTGGAATAATAAACGGTAAAATGTATTCCTAGTCTGGCCTTTAAGACTAGCTCAAGTGTTGCATGATGGTTCTGTTTTCCTGATCATGGGCATGACTATGCCGGCAACTTTGAGGGCACAATGTTAGAAGAACATTTGTGTTGAATCGACCCGAATTGATTTTATGCTATGAGATACATTCGTCACAAGTTAATGGTTAATAACACAGAAAAAGTTAACATTTGCATTATTCCTTAGACCATGAGAGTATCGAGTTTCTTCATGCTTGCTTCATGAACTTTGAGGATTGTTAAACGTCATCCGTAAATGGGTGGCTATTACACTAGTAGAAAACAGACCTTTCGTCCGCCCCTTTAGTCCCGGTTTGATTACGGCCCGGGACTACTGTGACCATTAGTCCCGGTTCCAACGGCTAGGAGTGGTCGGGGGCACGGGCATCATTAGTCCCGGTTCATTTTCTACCTATAGTCCCGGTTTGTGATACAAACCGGGACTAAAGGGGTGGTGGCAGGCTGGGGCCCCCACGAGCCCCTTTAGTCCCGGTTTGTATCACAAACCGGGACTAGAGTATAGTCCCGGTTTGTGATACAAACCGGGACTAAAGGGGTGGTGGCAGGCTGGTGTCAGGCTGGGGCCCCCACGAGCCCCTTTAGTCCCGGTTTGTATCACAAACCGGGACTAGAGGTGGACCTTTAGTCCCGGTTTGTATAACCAACCGGGACTAAAGACGTCCCTATATAAACCCTTCATCCAGCCCGAGCCCATTCTCTCTGTTTTCTCCTTTCTCTCCTCTGTTCTTCCCCTTGCTTGAGCTCACCCTCCATTTTTGCCAAAGATTTGTCAAGATTTGAAGCCACCCCATCTATCCAAGTGTTCACAAAGGTTAGCAACTTTGTCCTTTCATCTCTCATTGCTACATTAGCTCGTGCAATGCTCTATAAGTATAGTGATTTGTGGGTTTTAGTTTGGGAGTAATTATGTGGGAGTTTATTTGATTTATATGCAATTTGAGCTCAAATTAACTTCTTAGTTTGCATATGTGTAGGTGTGGTTTACTTAGTGCCTTCCCGTCCCCGTCCTAACCACCGTCGATCGCCCGCACTGTCCCGTCGCCGGCACCACCTTGGTGAGCCTCTTGTTCTTATCTTTTTTATTAAAAAAAATCTTATTTGTATGATTTAGATAGTTACTTGTATAATTTTCTTACTTGTATGATTGTTTGTTATACATAGTGCCATGACTTTGATATCCGTCCCCGTCGGCCCTCGTCCGGTTTATGATTCGGATGTGGTATATTCTCTTTTATAACTATTTGTTGCATTTCGTGTTTATGACAATTATGCCCATCAAGTTGACATAGATATTTTTATCTAGGAGGTATGTGAACCGGAAATTGCAACCGACCCTCTTGTCGAGAAGTTAAATTTAGTTGAAAAAGAAAACGACTATTTGAAAGAAAAATTGAAAAGAATTGAAGAAGAGAAGATGAAATTGGAGTTGTATGTTGCCGATGTCGTCGATGATCACAAGATCAAGATGGATGCAATGCGCTTGAAGATTAGAAAGATTAGAAAATATGCCGTTAATAAAGAGGCTTGGTATCATTATGCTGTTGGATCAATTATTACCTTAGTTGTGATTTTGATTGCATTTGTTGTTGCATTTAAATGCTTTAGCTAGATAGTTTTATGTTGTTTGATGAGCATAAGTGTGTATGAACTTTATGTATGAACTTGTATTAATTTGGTCTTTTCGGTGTTGTGTAATGAAGATGAGTCGTCAATGGATGTACGATGACCGACGCTCTCCCCAGTTCATTAATGGCGTGCATAGTTTTCTGCGTGCGGCTGAGGCAAACAAGCGGAATGGTTTTATGTGTTGTCCATGTGGTGTATGTAAGAATGATAGGAATTACTCTAGCTCAAAAGTTATTCACGTCCACATGTTTACGTCCGGTTTCATGCCCGGCTATAACTGTTGGACCAAGCACGGAGAAAGAGGGGTTCTAATGGAAGAGAATGAAAAAGAAGAGGATGATGACAACTATCCTGAGTTCCCTGAATACGATAGTACTACAATGGGGGAAGAGAATAAAGAAGAAGAAGCTGAAGAAGAGGCATCAGATGAGCCCGCTGATGATCTTGGTCGGGCCATTGCTGATGCAAAGAGAAACTGCGAAAGTGAAAAGGAGAAGTTGAAGTTGCAGCGCATGTTAGAGGATCACAAAAAATTGTTGTACCCAAATTGCGAAGATGACAAGAAAAAGCTGGGTACCACACTGGAATTGCTGCAATGGAAGGCAGAGAATGGTGTATCTGACAAGGGATATGAAAAGTTGCTAAAAATAATGAAGAAGAAGCTTCCAAAGGACAACGAATTGCCCGACAGTACGTACGAAGCAAAGAAGGTTGTCTGCCCTATAGGATTAGAGGTGCAGAAGATACATGCACGCCCTAATGACTGCATCCTCTACCGCAGGGAGGAGTACGAGAATTTGAATGCATGCCCGGTATGCGGTGCATTGCGCTATAAGATCAGCCGCGATGACCCTGGTGATGATGTAGAGGGCGAGCGCCCCAGGAAGAGGATTCCTGCCAAGGTGATGTGGTATGTGTAGGGTAACGTAGCAGAAAACAAAAATTTTCTGACCTACGCACCAGCCCAGGACCACTATGGAGACTGCATACACGGTTTGATCATTTTTCGTTACCGACTCGTAGCGCAGCGGAAGTAGAGTCGATGACGAACGGCGGTGCAGATCCCCGCAGCTAGGATTTTACAACCTCCCAACCGCGAGGATGTATACCCTCATCTGCCCCGCGGACAGCCCTCCGGGAGGCGGTCGCACAGCCCCCCGGACGGTGTCGCGGACAGCCCTTCGGGACGACCTCCGAAACTCGGACCGTCACTCGGACAGCCCTTCGGGAGGACCTCCAAAACTCGGACGGTCACACGGACAGCCCTTCGGGAGGCACTCTCGAACTAAGACCGAAACTACGATCTCTCTACAGAGTTGCACACATACGGTATCATCTATCCGGCAGGGCTTCGCCGTCCAGAACTAGTTCCCACCGGAACCCAGACAGCCTTTCGGCTCTACGAAACTATTTCGTGGGAGGGAGAGAAGAAAGGCAGATCATGCATGCCATGTGTGTGAGAGTTGGAGTGGAGTTGGAGAGCACCTCTCCTCCTCCTTATATAGTGGTGGAAGGGGTGGAGGGGGCTGAAAATTCAGCCCACTAAACATGGGGAAAACATGTTCCCACAAAACAAGGAGAACATGTTCCCACCAAACAAGGGAAAAACATGTTCCCTTGTCCATGGTGCTCCAACATGGGGCCCCACCACCTCCCAACACTTCCCACCAATTGTGGAGGCTGCCCCCCACCATGGGGGGCCCCCCAAACACCTTTTGTCCAGCCACAAGGGGCTGCCCCCCAAAGGGGAGGCGCCCCAAAACAGCCCCCACGCTTCGTGGGATCTTGTCCCCTCACGCTGGGACAAGATGTTTTCCGTGACTATTACTTCTGAAAAATTCCGGAAGGTCCCAGAACATTTCCAGCACCCTCTAAAATTATCTGGACGTGCTCCGGAACATTTCCGATATGGTGGTTTAATTTAAAACCATCTTCCTTTACCCGCTAAACAATTCCGGCAGCTCCAAAAACTTTTTTCGGTTTTTTCTCCAGAAAAATTCTAGAAATTACCAGACCAATCTGGCAACCTCCAAAACATTCCCGGTGCTTGCCGAAACCTTTTTGGATCAATGGTTCTATCCGAAACAACTTTTCGGTTTTACCGAAACTTTTTCGGTGTTCTCTCCGGAACTTTTCCGTTGTCTCCGAAACTATTCCAGTGACTTTCTCTCGGACTCCTTGTCTAGTATTCAGCAGATAGATGACCCTTAAGCGTGTGACCCTATAGGTTCGGTGAAGTATAGACATGACCGGAACACTTTCCGATCAATGATCAGCATCGGAGCCGTGGACACCCATATTGACCCCTATACCCACACGAATAAATATTCGAGTGAACCTCCAGTTGCCGTGTGCTATTCCTGTTGCTTTGCGATATGTTACAATACCCGAGGTGAGACATGTAGGCATCCCCGTGGATCAACAACTTGTCCACTATGCCAGTTACCTCGTTACCGGTTTTGTTCTCTTTTCTCGTTCCCGTGTTCCGGCATCCCTGTGATCAAATCACCCTGTGTCTGGCCAGACGATGATGGATACCGTAACACCGAGAGGGCCCAGAGATATCTCTCCATCGTCGGAGGAGCAAATCCCAATCTTGAGCTATCAAGTTACTTGACATACTTTTCCATGAACCCGTAAGCCGCCGTAATAGCCACCCATTTACGGATGACGTTTAACAAACCCCAAAGTTCATGAAGCAAGCATGAAGAAACTCGATACTCTCATGGTCTAAGGAATTATGCAAACATTAACTTCCTGTGTTATTAACCATTAACTTATGACGAATGCATCTCATAGCATAACATCAATTTGGGTCGATTCAACACAAGTGTTCTACCAACAATTGTGCCCTCAAAATTGCCGGCATAGTCATGCCCATGATCAGGAAAACAGGATCATCATGCAATACTTGAGCCAGTCATAGAGGCTTGACTAGGAATACATTTTACCGTTTATTATCCCACACGTGCACATGAGTTTCCCTCCAAGCCTCGTTTTATTTGTAGACTCGAGAATCATTGCAGTTATAGCATGGAACATAAACATAATTATGAACAGGGAGATAATCAATAACATTTATTATTGCCTCTAGGGCATATCTCCTACAGACTCCCACTTGCACTAGAGTCAATAATCTAGTCAATGCTAATGCACTTTACACCTATGGCATACTGGTGTAAAATATGCTTCGCATGTGGTATAGCCTGATGTCCAACGGATCTGACAACTTCAGCTCCGTGTGTAACTTTGCATATCCTCGCGTTTTCACGCTTTCACAAAATTCATATTTTGTGTGGACTTGGCTTTGCATATGTGTGAATCATTGGTCGAAACCTGATTCCTCAGACTGAGCTATGGAGCAACTATCTGCAATAGTGTCCCATAGACCAAAGCCATCTTGGAACCATACTAAGTTCATGAATGAACTATATGATTCAACAACTTCTTTGTCGCTTCTTAAGCATCAACATACTTAGCCTTTGTTATAGAATTCGCCACAGTATCTTGTTTGGAACAATTTCCAACTACCGTGCCACCATATTGTGTATTGCACAAAACCCTTAACCTAAATCAAAAATCGCATGGAGCATTAATGAAGACTGTATCGATGTAATTACTTACAACGAGCACTTCATAATCTCTGCTTGCGAGAAAACATGTCATCAGCACTACTCTAGTACTCAATGACATCTTTCACTGTTGTCCCATGATCAGTACTTTGATCACTATGGTATCTATACTCGCAACAACTTTGGAGTATTGGACATATCTGGTTGTTTTTACATACCATGGAATACATGATTAATCCAAACACAAGAGTGTGTGGAATCACCATCATGTATTTTGCTCATCAGTGTTTTGGGACACCAAGTCTTGCATAAAACTCTTTCCATGTGACTTCGGCAAGAATCACTCCTTGACGGTTTTTCAATGCTAAAAGGTTTTAGCATCTTGTCAATATGTATTCATTGCTTAGCCCCATTAGGTAAATCTATCTCCATAGATCATCATGCCTAATATTGAGGCTATTTAGCCTAAGCACTTCATCGAAAAACTATTTTCAAATGAAGTCCTAATTCGTGTCAAGAAATTTATTTCCAATTAACAATGTGTCAAGTACACACGGTTTTTAGAAATATTATTATGCTCCCACTTACTTTCTTGAATCACAAGCATCTTCGATACCCATTTGATGAAGTCAAAACCCCTTTGACCATTCCATCAAAAAACGAAGATTCCAACTCCACTTTGCTCTCTTCTGTCCATCGCTGGAACTCTGAAGTTTGCATACTTACTAGCATCCTCTGGATCGACAAATTACTTTGGACTGTATCACATACAAGTCCTAGGTTTCATTCCCATCAGATGGAAATCCTTTTGTCATCCATGTTTCATATCTCATGATGGAAATATGTATTAATTGCTAGTTCAACCCGAACCAACTTCAAGCATCGCTACAGTGAGACAATCTCATCGTAGTCAACTCTTTGAACTTGTTTTTGCAACAAGTCGAGCTTTATGGATAAAACATTTTTATCCGTATCAGTTTTTAGTTCCATAAATATTCGTTAGACTCTAAGCCTTCCGAAAGGTGTATCAAGATTTTAATCTTGAAACATTGAGATGGAAACTATCTCAGATTGTATTGGCATTTAGCCAATTCCGGAGTCAGGGCCCATCATCGCTTCCTTGTGTATCGTAGGTATACTGTTATCTAACAACAATATCTCGTTTGCGCACCTGATAGGTTTGCACGAGCTTTGCCTACGTGGTTCAGCTGCAAGTTTGACCGAATTCCATACATTTTATTGTAGAGACTTCCGTATCAGTCGCAGTAGGAAACTCAGGAATTACTTCCAAGGTCTCTTTCCTTTGATCTGATGACGAAGATACTGTTTATCTTGTCGAGTTGCACTGTTCTCCCACTCACCTTTTTGAAAGAACCACTTTCTTCAAAAAGCATACCGTTCTTTGTGGCAAACCTATTTGCCTCGGTATAGTGGTGGGGGAATACCCAATGACTTGGGATAACCTACAAAGTAGCACTTGTCTGATTTGGAATAGGTTTGTAACCTTTTACACAAGCCCCATATTCCAAATGTTAAGAAAAGATATAACATGGTTGGGCGTACCATACCATGATGTCATTTCAACAGACCCGATGGAGCTCTTTTCAGTGTAAAAGCCGCAGTCTCTAAAGCATCACTTTGAAAGGGATAATGGCAAATTTATTTATGTCATCTTTGATCTTACCATGTCATAAATGGTTCGTTTACATCTACACGGACTCTCCACTTGTAGTGGTGTTCCGGGAGGTGCAAGTTATGAAACCCCTTTCACAACTCATCAGACATTTGCTAAACTTGTAACTCAAATATTCCTTTCTGCAATCGAATTGTAGAAACATAATTTTCTGGTTACAATATTTTCTTCTTCGTATTGAAAACCTTTCGAATGATTTCAAAAAATCCAGACTTACGTCTCATCAAGTAAATATCCATATATCTACTTGAGTCATTTCTGAAGATAGATAAATCCACTACTTGCAACAACATTTATTGGACTACACACATCATAATGTATGATCACCAATATGTTCTTTGCTCGTTCCTTATGGCCTGTGAACGGTATTTCAGTCACTTCACTTTTCAGAGGAAAGTTGCAAGTGTCAGATGATTCAAAATCAAACGACTTCAAAATCCATCATAATGGAATTTTCCATGCGGGTTTCTCCAATGTGACCAAATGCAGTGCCACACTTGTGTGGTATTCTTTTAGTCTTGCGACATTTAGCGTCAGTATTATGGATGTATCATATTACCATCAATATTCATAGCATACATCCCATCCTGTATGGAAGCATGGCCCTTCATGTTATTCATAACACCGAACATCAAAAGTTCTCTTATGAATAACCTTCTTGCAAGATACTTTATGCAATGGGCAAGAGTGTATGAAACTCTAAATGAATTATGAAAGTAAATACAGAGGTAATGTATTAATATCAATATTCATAACATACATCTCATTCATAATGAAAGTATGGCCCTTATGTTATTCATAACATCGAACATCAAAAGTTCTCTTATGAATAACCTTCTTGCAAGATACTTTATGCAATGGGAAAGAGTGTATGAAACTCTAAATGAATTATGAAAGTAAATACAGAGGTAATGTATTAATATCAATATTCATAACATACATCTCATTCATAATGAAAGTATGGCCCTTATGTTATTCATAACATCGAACATCAAAAGTTCTCTTATGAATAACCTTCTTGCAAGATACTTTATGCAATGGGCAAGAGTGTAAAACTCTAAAATGAATTATGAAAGTAAATACATAGGGAATACACTAATGGAAGGTATAGTAACATTTACTATGTTCCCTGTGTGTATCTAAACCTCATTCCTGGCTAGTCTATCAGGCCATAGTAGTTCTTACATCGAGTTGCAACAGAATGCAATCGAGCGGGTATCTTTGTGATTAACTCACAATACCCAAGAATTAGTGATTAACATGTTTAACCATAATTTTCAAGAACTATATCTTTGACCAGCCTTTTATACATCAAAAACTTGTATGACATTCATACATGAGCTGGATATTCCAGTCTTCTTTCCTTTTGCCTTTATACTTCTAACAGTTTAACTTTCAGTATTTCTCCTACTCTCAGAAGAAGCACCCAACTTAAGAGTGGCGTTAGCCCCGGACTTCCTAGGCGTGAAAGTCTTACTAACACCCTTTGGACACTTCCTTTCTCTTTAAGTTGTTGTTTTATTCACCTTTCATCATATGACAGGCGTTCTCCTGGATCCCTCTCTTATCAGTCTTATGCATAGTAAACTCCTTTACTAATAGTTTGCAAACAAACATTGCTTTGGATATCTCATATCTTTTAGCCTTTGTCTATCTCTGAAAATAATTTTCAGATTCCATGAATATCACATAACTATCCAAACTTTCGAAGTTCGGGTCTCATGGAAGCAAACATATTGTATTTGACTGAAAAGGAATTCTAGCTTTTGGATCGAAGGATGAGAGTCACATGATCCATAGCATTAGCGGGAGAATACCAAAAGCATGCGATAGGACAAAGTCCTTCTCGGCACTCTTGAGGACAATCCTCACATTACGTTACCAACCGTAAAGTTTTAACCAGATATTTAACAGCTATTCAATTTTAATAGGGAAGGTGGAAACGCGAGCCATTATTCTACAACTATTATGCAAACCACACTTAGACAGTGTTCAAAATTAATTGCACTGAGAATTAAACAAGTTAATTCTATAGTGCGCTCCCACTCAAATCAATATCTCTCATAATTGATTGTGAGTGATTCAAGACCCGCATATCCATTCAACGTCACGGTTCGAGATGAACACCCATGGCATGAACTTCAATCGGTAGGCAAACTTGCCGATCACATCTCTATGCGATTCTTGTTCATCTTTCGATGCGTGTGTTCCGAGCTCATGACTTTCATGCCTGAACGTCAAGACAACCAAGTGATCTCGCTGCGAGGTCTCAACTCACCCGCCTCACACATCCCTAATCGTTCGCACCCATGGAGATCATGCAATGCCCCGAAAAGTTAGGTGCCGTGACGGTGCTACACTTGGGAGAACACTAACTACTTGATATTTCTGTGAGAGATCACCCTAATAAAAAGCGACTACTGCGCAATCAAGAAGGGTGCATCATAAGGGATAAACATTTCAGGCAATTCATAATAGCATGATATGGTATAGCCCTTTCTGACGGAGAAGTCTCGTATTTCTTCGTCTCCGGCATTCGCGTCGGTGTTCACCTTTGCGAAGATTGCCACCACCTTGTCGATGCACAAGATAATATTGCTATCTCTATAGCTAATAAAATAAGTGCATTACATAAGGTTGACACGCAGGTCATTTAAAGTGCAATCATATGGCTCCAGCCATCATGCCGAATCATGACACGCAGGTCATGTTAATCAATTTACATCATATAGTCATCTCATACATAATTAAATTATTATGAATCATTGCTATACCACATCACATGCACATGCAAACCATCCTGCAAAACCAAGTTAGACGCCTCTAATCGGTTCATGCGAAATTTTATTTTACGTGGCTTCTAAGGTTTCGAAACAAACCGAAGCTACCAACGTCCATCATCAAGCATGATAATCCAAGTCACTAGATTAACATTCCAGGGTGTATGAAACACGAGATAATAAAATCTCGAGCCCCATACTAAACTTCGTCATACGCGTGACCCCCGTGCAGATCACATCTGCATTGCCCTTTCGTCTGCGAAATTTCATCTTTCTCTTTAACTACGGTGGAATTCAATGAACTGTTAGCACTTCGTTGATCAATCAGGATCGCGGATTGCCAGAACATTGAAACTCCACCATACTGTTATCAAGATCAGAAATATGCAAATTCTAGGGAAGCAACAGGAACATCGGGTAACAGATTTCATCTGCTACCCGCACAAATAATTTTCAGCAATAGATCTCATCTACTACCTAATTATATTGTGCAACACCCATACATCTCTATGTATTCTAGATCGCAACCTGCATCTACGCATAGCACGGCTCTTGATGCCACTGTAGGGTAACGTAGCAGAAAACAAAAAATTTCCGACCTACGCACCAGCCCAGGACCACTATGGAGACTGCATACACGGTTTGATCATTTTTCGTTACCGACTCGTAGCGCAGCGGAAGTAGAGTCGATGACGAACGGCGGTGCAGATCCCCGCAGCTAGGATTTTACATCCTCCCAACCGCGAGGATGTATACCCTCATCTGCCCCGCGGACAGCCCTCCGGGAGGCGGTCGCACAGCCCCTCGGACGGTGTCGCGGACAGCCCTTCGGGAGGACCTCCGAAACTCGGACTGTCACTCGGACAGCCATTCGGGAGGACCTCCAAAACTCGGACGGTCACACGGACAGCCCTTCGGGAGGCACTCTCGAACTAAGACCGAAACTACGATCTCTCTACAGAGTTGCACACATACGGTATCATCTATCCGGCAGGGCTTCGCCGTCCAGAACTAGTTCCCACCGGAACCCAGACAGCCTTTCGGCTCTACGAAACTATTTCGTGGGAGGGAGAGAAGAAAGGCAGATCATGCATGCCATGTGTGTGAGAGTTGGAGTGGAGTTGGAGAGCACCTCTCCTCCTCCTTATATAGTGGTGGAAGGGGTGGAGGGGGCTGAAAATTCAGCCCACTAAACATGGGGAAAACATGTTCCCACAAAACAAGGAGAACATGTTCCCACCAAACAAGGGAAAAACATGTTCCCTTGTCCATGGTGCACCAACATGGGGCCCCACCACCTCCCAACACTTCCCACCAATTGTGGAGGCTGCCCCCCACCATGGGGGGGCCCCCAAACACCTTTTGTCCAGCCACAAGGGGCTGCCCCCCAAAGGGGAGGCGCCCCAAAACAGCCCCCACGCTTCGTGGGATCTTGTCCCCTCACGCTGGGACAAGATGTTTTCCGTGACTATTACTTCTGAAAAATTCCGGAAGGTCCCAGAACATTTCCAGCACCCTCTAAAATTATCTGGACGTGCTCCGGAACATTTCCGGTATGGTGGTTTAATTTAAAACCATCTTCCTTTACCCGCTAAACAATTCCGGCAGCTCCGAAAACTTTTTTCGGTTTTTTCTCCAGAAAAATTCTAGAAATTACCAGACCAATCTGGCAACCTCCAAAACATTCCCGGTGCTTTCCGAAACCTTTTTGGATCAATGGTTCTATCCGAAACAACTTTTCGGTTTTACCGAAACTTTTTCGGTGTTCTCTCCGGAACTTTTCCGTTGTCTCCGAAACTATTCCAGTGACTTTCTCTCGGACTCCTTGTCTAGTATTCAGCAGAAAGATGACCCTTAAGCGTGTGACCCTATAGGTTCGGTGAAGTATAGATATGACCGGAACACTTTCCGATCAATAATCAGCATCGGAGCCGTGGACACCCATATTGACCCCTATACCCACACGAATAAATATTCGAGTGAACCTCCAGTTGCCGTGTGCTATTCCTGTTGCTTTGCGATATGTTACAATACCCGAGGTGAGACATGTAGGCATCCCCGTGGATCAACAACTTGTCCACTATGCCAGTTACCTCGTTACCGGTTTTGTTCTCTTTTCTCGTTCCTGTGTTCCGGCATCCCTGTGATCAAATCACCCTGTGTCTGGCCAGACGATGATGGATACCGTAACACCGAGAGGGCCCAGAGATATCTCTCCATCGTCGGAGGAGCAAATCCCAATCTTGAGCTATCAAGTTACTTGACATACTTTTCCATGAACCCGTAAGCCGCCGTAATAGCCACCCATTTACGGATGACGTTTAACAAACCCCAAAGTTCATGAAGCAAGCATGAAGAAACTCGATACTCTCATGGTCTAAGGAATTATGCAAACAATAACTTCCTGTGTTATTAACCATTAACTTATGACGAATGTATCTCATAGCATAACATCAATTTGGGTCGATTCAACACAAGTGTTCTACCAACAATTGTGCCCTAAAAATTGCCGGCATAGTCATGCCCATGATCAGGAAAACAGGATCATCATGCAATACTTGAGCCAGTCATAGAGGCTTGACTAGGAATACATTTTACCGTTTATTATCCCACACGTGCACATGAGTTTCCCTCCAAGCCTCGTTTTATTTGTAGACTCGAGAATCATTGCAGTTATAGCATGGAACATAAACATAATTATGAACAGGGAGATAATCAATAACATTTATTATTGCCTCTAGGGCATATCTCCTACAGTATGCTTCTATAATACTACGGTTGAAACGTTTGTTCCGAAACAAAGAGCATGCCAAGTTGTTGCGATGGCACAAAGAAGACCGTAAGAAAGACGGGAAGTTGAGAGTACCCGCTGATGGGTCGCAGTGGAGAAAAATCGAGAGAAAGTGGCCGGAGTTTGCAGGTGATGCAAGGAACTTATGGTTTGGTATAAGTGCAGATGGCATTAATACTTTTGGGGAGCAGAGCAGCAATCATAGCACCTCGCCTGTGACTCTATGTATCTATAACCTTCCTCCTTGGTTGTGCATGAAGCGGAAGTTCATTATGATGCCAGTGCTCATCCAAGGCCCCCAAGCAACCCGACAATGACATTGATGTGTACCTAAGGCCATTAGTTGAAGAACTTTTATAGCTGTGGGACATAAAAGGTGTACGTGTGTGGGATGAGCACAAACAGCAGGAATTTGACCTACGAGCGTTGCTGTTTGTAACCATCAATGATTGGCCTGCTCTTAGTAACCTTTCAGGACAGACAAACAAGGGATACCACGCAAGCACGCACTGTTTAGATGATACCCAAAGTATATATTTGGATAAATGTAAGAAGAATGTGTACCTGGGACATCGTCGATTTCTTCCGATCAAGCATCTCTTAAGAAAGAAAGGCAAGCATTTCAAAGGTGAGGCAGATCACCGGAAGAAGCCTCGCCACCGTACTGGTGATGATATACTTGATATGGTCAAGGATTTAAAAGTAATCTTTGGAAAGGGTCCTGGCGGACAATCTGTTCCGAATGACGCTGACGGACACGCACCCATGTGGAAGAAGAAATCTATATTTTGGGACCTACCCTATTGGAAAGACCTAGAGGTCCGCTCTGCAATCGACGTGATGCACGTGACGAAGAATCTTTGCGTGAACCTGCTAGGCTTCTTGGGCGTGTATGGGAAGACAAAAGATACACCGGAGGCACGGGAGGACCAGCAATGTATGCACGGAAAAGACGGCTTGCATCCAAAGCAGTATCAAGGTCCTGCCAGCTACGCTCTTACCAAAGAAGAGAAGGAAATCTTCTTTGAATGCCTGCTCAGTATGAAGGTCCCGTCTGGCTTCTCGTCGAATATAAAGGGATAATAAATATGGCAGAGAAAAAGTTCCAGCACCTAAAGTCTCATGACTGCCACGTGATTATGACGCAATTGCTTCCGGTTGCATTGAGGGGGCTTCTACCGGACAACGTTCGATTAGCCATTGTGAAGCTATGTGCATTCCTCAATGCAATCTCTCAGAAGGTAATCGATCCAAAAATCCTACCAAGGTTACAGAATGATTTGGTGCAATGTCTTGTCAGTTTCGAGTTGGTGTTCCCACCATCCTTCTTCAATATCATGACGCACGTCCTAGTTCACCTAGTCGACGAGATTGCCATTCTCGGTCCTGTATTTCTACACAATATGTTCCCCTTTGAGAGGTTCATGGGAGTCTTAAAGAAATATGTTCATAACCGTGCTAGGCCAGAAGGAAGCATCTCCAAGGGCCATGAAACAGAGGAGGTCATTGAGTTTTGTGTTGACTTTATTCCTGACCTTAAGCCGATTGGTGTTCCCGAATCGCGGCATGAGGGCAGACTGGGTGGAAAAGGCACGCTAGGAAAGGATTCAGTAATATGTATGGACGGGCATTCTTGGGCGCAAGCACACTACATAGTTCTACAAAATTCCAGCTTGGTGGCTCCGTATATCGAGGAACACCTGGATAGTGTACGCTCCAAGAACCCGGAGCAGTCTGAGCCCTAGATCAAACATACACACATGGCGTCATTCGGCGGTTGGTTGCAAACACGTCTCATGCATGACGACACTGTTGGAGATGAGCTGTACTTGCTGGCCAAGTCACCATCTTCGACTATATCGACTTTCAAAGGGTACGAGATAAATGGGAATACATTTTACACGATCGCCCAAGATAAAAAGAGCACCAACCAAAACAGTGGTGTCCGCTTTGATGCAGCAAACACCAATAGGCCAAAGGACACATATTATGGTTACATAGAGGAGATATGGGAACTTGACTATGGACGTGATTTGAAGGTCCCTTTGTTTCGGTGCAAATGGGTCAATCTGACTGGAGGCGGGGTAAAGGAAGACCCACGGTACGGAATGACAACAGTGGATCTCAACAATCTTGGGTACACAGACAAACCATTCGTCCTAGCCAATGATGTGGCACAGGTTTTCTATGTGAAGGACATGTCTACCAAGCCGAGAAAAAGAAAAGATAAGGAAGCGAATACATCATACGATGAGCCAAAGCGCCACATAGTTCTTTCAGGGAAAAGAAACATCGTGGGAGTGGAGGACAAGACAGACATGTCAGAAGATTATGAAAAGTTTCATGAAATTGCTCCCTTCACAGTGAAGACTTGCCCAAGCATCCTGTTAAATGATGAAGATTGTCCATGGTTACGGCGCAAAGGGACACACGCGAAGAAAAAGTTTTATACCCCAAGGTCCCACTCTGGGATGTGACCGGCGTCACAGTCATCACTTTCTTCTCTAGTGAGTTTCCGGACTTATCTGGAAAGTCCCACTTCAGACAAACCGGAGGGAATATTTGTAATAGTTAGGGTATATATGTGTTTTGGCATTTGAAACGCGAAGGAACGCTATTTTTCATGCATTTATTGATTTTTTTTGAGCTAAATGACCCTGAAATTGAAAAACACTACAAATGAACTCTGAAAAGGTTGAAACTTGGCATGGTATCATCATTTCACCCACATAGCATGAGCTAAAAAGTTGAGAGGGTTACGACAAAAACTGGATGCACATCGTGTACAAACTGGACAATCTCTTTCGAAGTATCAGGGTTTCGGACGAAAACTCATCTGTTACAAAGGCATTTTATTTTTATAAACTTATTTCAGCTCCAGACTTTTTGTGCGTTCAATATGCACCATTCAAAGCCACGTCATCAATTTTCAACCCTTTCTGACTTCATTTGCTATTTTTCATGCATTTATTGATTTTTTGAGCTAAATGACCCTGAAATTGAAAAGCCCTACAAATGAACTCTGAAAAGGTTGAAACTTGGCATGGTATCATCATTTCACCCACATAGCATGTGCTAAAAAGTTGAGAGGGTTACAGCAAAAACTGGATGCACTTCGTGTACAAACTGGACAATCTCTTTCGAAGTATATGGGTTTCGGACGAAAACTCATCTGTTACAAAGGCATTTCATTTTTTTAAACTTATTTTAACTCCAGACTTTTTGTGCATTCAACATGCACCATTCAAAGCCACATCATCAATTTTCAAACCTTTCTGACTTCATTCGCTATTTTTCATGCATTTAATGATTTTTTTGAGCTATAAAACTAAAAGAGCTAAACAGAATCTGTTTTTGATTCAAACACCTATTTAAAATAACCTAAAAATTACCAAATTGAACATCCTGATAAAACACACTAATATTAAACAGCAGGAAAAAGAATCACTCAAAAATCTATTTTTAAAGTAAAGTTATTCAAAAACTAGTGATTCACACAAATTTCAAAGAATTCAAATTTAAACTATTCAAATTTGAAAACTACTGGCACTAACAGAAAGTTTATAATTTTTGTGACCTAAACCAAAAAGATTCACTCAAAAACTCTAAATATTTGGCTGTAAGTAGAAACAAAAGAAAAAAATAAAGCAAAAAACAAAAAAAAACTGGAAAAGACCTTTAGTCCCGGTTGGAGCCACCATCCGGGACTAAAAAAACATATGCAAAAAATAGAAAAATGCCCGCCTACTAGGCCACCACGGCCTGCATACAACTAGAAACCCTATATGGGCCAGGATGCAGGCCCGCAGGGCAAGTAGGCCCCACAGGGCAGAGAGGAACGTTAGGCATGCACTGCCTGCTTTAGAGAGGACCTCGGGACAGATATCGCAGCGGGGCTTATAAACAGGTGCGAGTGCCTCTCGCTTGGCGAGGTGGGACTAAACTTCCACCACGCCAGGACCAACCCTTTAGTCCCGGTTGGAGCCACCAACCGGGACTAAAGGCCCCCTTTAGTCCCGGTGCGAGCCACCAACCGGGACTAAAGGTCTGGGCTTCCCGTCGCTCGGCCTGGTGAAATTCAACTTTAGTCCCGGTTGGTGGCTCACATCGGGACTAAAGGGGGGCCTTTAGTCCCGGTTGGAGCCACCAACCGGGACTAAAGGTCTCTGTATATAAGCGCAGCACTTAGCAAAATTTCCAAACTCATCTAGTTTCCCCCGACGGCGTCGAAGACCACACACGACGCCGCCAGGCTGCCGGACCTCGACGTCGCCGTCCGGCCGCTCTGCTCCCAAGCGCCGCCCGAGCCCGCGCCGGCGCCGCCACGCTACCCGCCGCCGTCGCTCCTCCGCGCGCGCCCGCCTCGCGATCGACGACCGCTCCTTCACAAGCCGCCGCGGCCCGAGCCCGCGCCGGCGCCTCTCCTCCCCGCCTCCAGCGTCCTCCTCTGTCTCCAGCGCCGCTCCTCCGTCTCCGGCGTCCTCCCCGCCTCCAGCGTCCTCCTCTGTCTCCAGCGCCGCTCCTCCGTCTCCGGCGTCCTCCCCGCCTCCCTCCGATCCGACGATCCCGGCCGGTGAGCCTTCCTCCTTAATTTTGTTCATCTTTTTTTTCATAGATTGTTTTTTTATTCACTAGATGTTGTAGATGCTTAGTATATGTATATATGTATACAATGTATGTATGTATGTAGATGAACGGTGGAATTTGCATAGATTGTTTTTTTTTCACTAGCTAGTTTTTTTTCTTCTGTTTTTTAGTTTTTTATACTTTTAATGTTGTATCATGTATAGTATAGAAAAAATTTGCATAGAAAAAAGTTGCATAGAAAAAAGTTGACCATGTATTAAAAATATTTTAATGTTGTATCTTAAAAATATTGATCAAAAACATGTTAATATCTTATTTGGAAAATGTTAATATCTTAATGTTGTATTTGCAAAAGTTTTTCATGTATTTGCAAAATCAAGTGAACAAGAATTACAAAAATCATAATCAAGCATTTAAAAATGTTACATTTGCATCGAAACATTTTTGGCGTCGACGATGCCCGGCCCGCATCCTCGTCGTCGACTCGGTGGCAACAACCTGCTTGAGAGGCGCCATGTCCGGGACTAGGCTCCGCCGGGCTGGCACTGGGAGGTGCTACCTTCCGGGGCGCGCAGCTTGGTGACGAACCGGGCTCCCATCGTCGACCCGGAGCTTCTTTGGTGGCAGTCGCGTGGGCCACTATCAGTGCGGAGGCAGCCGGCCCCCGAGGAGGTGGTACGTCGCCGTGTTAGGGAGGAGGATGAGCACGTCCGTCGCTACATGGTTGCGTTGGACGTCAGGTTCTCCAATACCTGGCAGGTTCTTCAGGGATCTCACCCAAGCTATGATCCTGTGATGGTTCCTTCTCTTTGGGTGTCCACCGCCCGCGCCTCAGGAACCGCGAGTCAACTGGATTACTCGATAGTATTCGATCTGTATTAGCTAGTGATGTTATATGATAATATTCGAGATGTATTAGTGATAATACTCGAGATGTATTCGAGATTATATTCGATAATATTCGATGATGCATTAACTGGATTATTCGAGATGTATTAGTGATAATATTCGAGATGTATTCAAGATTATATTCGATAATATTTGATGATGCATTAACTGGATTATTCGAGATGTATTAGTGATATTATTTGAGATGCATTCTAATTTGAATACTAAATTGATTTATCTTTCTTCTGGATTAGTTAAGCTATGGACGCTAGCGGCAGAGACGACCATGATCAAGAGCATATCATGTTCGACATGATCCGAAACCCAGAGGGTGAACCTGAAGATGACGGCTCACAATATCTGAACAATTCCGGTGAGGGAATATTTGAGGAAGAACCAACAGACGAAGGCCACACAAACAATGATGGCGAAGGAAATGATCTTCAATTAACAAAGACCGGCGAGGTATATATAAGGCCTCTGGTGATCATTACATGTATTAATTGATTTGTATATATATATATATATATATATATATATATATATATATATATATATATATATATATATATAACGATTCTTTCTTCTTTTAGCCCTCCGGATCGAGCAAATCTTCTACAGGCAGGGCAGTACGAGGCCCAGCCAAAAAGTTGCAGGCTGGCATAAAGTACAACATCGATGAGATCAAACCAAATGGCGAACCGCTTGCTCCTAAAAAGAATGCGGACAAATTTACTCGTCAGTGCGGAGTTATTGTCAGGGACCAAATCCCGATCTCCGTTCAAGAATGGAATAAGCCAAAGGGAGATCGAGGAGTTAGTTTTGTCGACGAAAGAGCAAAAGATCTGCTTTGGGAAACGCTCATGTCACATTTCACCCTACCAGAGCATTTAACAGATGCAGAACGGGAGAAAGTCAAGAAGAGTGCTCTTCAGAAGATGGCTACACAATTCCGCAACCACAAGCAAAGATTATGGGCCTGCTACGTCGAAGCAGGAAAGCAGACTCCAGAATTCACTGGAGCACTGGAGAAGGCAAAAGATCACTGGGACTTATTTGTGGAGTTCAAGGAATCGGAAGCAGCTAAGGAACGGTCGAGGAAAAACAAGATCAATGATGAGAAGAAATAGTTTCACCATGTTCTGGGGCCAGGTGGCTACAAGACTGGTCGGCCTAAGTGGGATGAATCTGAGGAAAAGATGATTGCTGCAGGGGTCACTCCAAAAACATTGGGTTGGCCCGACAGGTGCAGGACTTTGTTTTATGCGCATGGGGGAAAGTTGGACCCAAAGACAGGGGATATTATGGTGCAGGCAATTCTTAAAGAAGCCTCGGACGCTTTACTTGTTGCAATAGAAGCGGCTCGAACGGGGGCGTTCACGCCCGAGAGAGAGAACGAGGAGCTTACACGCGCCCTCGGGAATCCTGAACACCTGGGACGAACACGAGGCAAAGGCGTTGTTCCGTGGGTTGAGGGGTTTGCGGACTGGAACGTCAGTTACAGAAGCCGTGCGAGAAAGAAGAAGCAGGAGGAAGACAAGAAGAAGCAGGATGCAGACCGGCTTCAATAGGTAGAATCAAAGCACGCGGAGTTGGAACGCGCTTTCATGCGGCAGCAGGAGCAGATCGACACACTTAGCCTGGAAAGGGCGTCTCAGCGGCAGCAGCAAGCAGATCCAGCATTGGATAGCACCGTCCCATCTATGCCGAAAAGCAGCGTGGGTTCCACGGGGGTCCCGACTGATGATGCACTGCTGGCTCGCTACCCCGTGGATGATATCGAAGAGACGACAAGTTGTGAGCTACACATGAAAGTGAAGAACATATCCATGAAGGTGGCGGACGGCTATGCTTTACCAAATCCCCCTGAAGCAACCTTCCACGGCAATCCGATTCCACCTGGCTATGCTCGTGTCGGGGTGGATGAAGTTCTGACGGCATATGACTCACTACAGCTTGACTTTCCTGGAGGTCAAGGGGAGCAGACACTGGGAGAAGCCATACGTGGTATCATTGTATGGAGAAAGGATTGCATCGTCTTTCCAAACTCGATGCCAAGGGCACCGACTCCTCCTCCAAGTCCGCCGCGTCAGCCAACTCCAACCCACCTTGAGACGGAGCGCAGCGCGAGTCCGCCACCATATTGATCTCCGCTGCGTCAGCCGAATCCACCCCACCTCGAGACGGAGCCCAGCGCGAGTACGCGATATCGATCTCCGCCGCATGGGCCGACTCCAAAGCGGAAGAGAGCACCAAAGAAGAAACCCGAGCCTCCTGCCAAAAAGAAGTTAGCTTATGAGATGACTAAGGAGGAAAACAAACGGGTCGTGGATGCCCAAGTGAAGGCCCATTTTCCACCGAAACCGCCCCCGCCGCCGAAGGAGAAAATACCTGAGAAAGTCGTACAACACTTTGTGGATCTTGCTAAACCGGCTGTGGAGAAAAGGCGATCAGACTATGAACGCTCTATTAGCAAGTCATATCATCAACAAAAATCAGCAGTCGAGCCTTACAGGTAGTAATAAAAGCGGGAAAACTGTTCCCCAGCTCGGAGAACAGGCAGTGCAATCGATCCCCCCGCTCAAGGTGAGTACCGATAAGGCGGTAACCGACGCTGATAGAGAGATGGCGGCTAGAGAGATGGGTATCACTGTTGAACAACTCCTAGGCATCGAGGAACTCCTCACGATGGATCCAAAGGAACTAGCATGGAAATATGTCCCCGGGAACCCTCTGGTCAGGCCTGACGAGGTGGAGCTTCTACCAACGCAAATGCACAAATTGCATCACTGGTACCTGAGAGAAGTAAAGGCCGGGCGAGAGAGCCTCATGGTGAAAGTCAAGCCAGAGCATTACTTCCATGGAAATGATGTGTGGATTGAATTTCCAGAAATTTTTCAGTTATTCAATCAAGACGCACTCGACAAATCTCTCGTCAGTTGCTATTGTCTGTAAGTGATTTCTTTCTGTAATTTAAGTCTCTAGCTCAGCTCGTTCATTGCCTGTAATTATCCTCACTATATTCTTTTGTGTGGTATTATATATGCAGAATGAAGATTTATGAATTGATAAGAGATAGAGTCTATGGCATTGGGTTCATTGACCCAAATACCGTTAATGAAAATGTGTTAAATAACCACCCACAAGACACAGAGAATAGCTTGCTAATGTTTTTGAAGAAACTAAATACCAGACCAGAAATACTTTTTCCTTACAACTTCAGGTGAGTGTTACTGTCTTGTACTACAAATTCTATTTTTGCTTACTCGATGTTAAGTGTAGTTGATGAGTTATGCATGCCCGCTTATACAAACGTGTGCGCAGATTCCACTGGATCCTGCTAATCATTAGAGTTGACGAGGGAACTGTTGAAGTACTGGACTCACTAGGTAAAGACCATGAAGAATACAGGAGCCTGTTTTTGATGCTCGACAGGTAATTTCAATCATTATCGCACTATGTCGGCCTCTTTAGTTCATTTCCTGATATCAAGTAATTAATAACTCCTTTATTCATTTTCTTTACCGGGTAGGGTTTGGAAAAAGTTCATCAAAGAGGTTGTCGGTGAATGGGAACCACAGCTGAAATGGCGACGGTCCAAGGTAATTAAGTAGTACTAGCTACGTCCGCGCATCTCTTTAATTCTAGTTTCAATATCATTATCATGCTTGATTATTATCTGATTGAATTCTATTCTCGTAATGAGTATGAGGCAGGAAAAGGGGACAAATAAATGTGCATACTACGTTTTCGAGAACATTCTCTCTATTACCGAAAAGAGCAGAGATGAAAGATATCTTTGGGTACGTAAACACTATTCACAAATTTTTTTATCATGATCTAATATATATACACACAACTAATATATTCATATTGATCTCCTTCTTTAAAGATGGTGGAGATGCGGGATAGGCCCCTACCAAAGGACCGCATACAAGCACTTCAAGAGGAAATGGCGAGATTTTTGCTTGAGCAGGTCATATCTCCCGACGGAGAATACCATTTCACCTAATGCCTGCATGTAATGATCTGAAAATTGTATGAGAAATTGTATATACCAAATTGTATATATATATATATATATATATATATATATATATATATATATGTGTGTGTGTGTGTGTGTGTGTGTATGCATGGTCGTACGAGAAATTCTATGATATATGATTGGTTCTACGAGAAATTCTATTATATATGCATAACGTGTACAGTATGTAGTAGCGTAAAATATGTTTGAAATGAAAAAGAATTAAATGGAAAACACAAAATGAAAAGGAAAAATAAACAATAAACCCTAAACCCCTAAACCCCTAAACCTTTAGTCCCGGTTGGTGTCACCAACCGGGACTAAAGGTGACAGGGATTTAGTCCCGGTTGGTGTCACCAACCGGGACTAAAGGTCCCCAGCCCCCGGCGCGCGCTGCCGGCCACGTGGCAGGGATTTAGTCCCGGGTCGTGGCCAACCGGGACTAAAGGGTGGGGGCCTTTAGTCCCGATTTATTTGTCCCGGTTGGTGAACCGGGACTAAAGGCCCTTCCCAACCGGGACTAAAGGCCGTTTCTCCACTAGTGTTACGGCGGCTTACGGGTTCATGGAAAAGTATGTCAAGGGACTTGATAGCTCAAGATTGGGATTTGCTCCTTCGACGATGGAGAGATATTCTTTGGGCCCTCTCGGTGTTACGGTATCCATCATCGTCTGGCCACACACATTTTGATTTGATCACAGCGATGCCGGAACACGGGAATGAGAAAAGAGAACAAAACCGGTAACGAGGTAACTGGCATAGTGGACAAGTTGTTGATCCACGGGGATGCCGATAAATCTCACCTCAGGTTTTTGTAATATATCGCGAAGCAACAGGAATAGCACACGGCAACTGGAGGTTCACTCGAATATTTATTCGTGTGGATATAGGGGTCAATATGGGTGTCCACGGCTCCGATGTTGATCATTGATCGGAAAGTGTTCCGGCCATGTCTATGCTTCACCGAACCTATAGGGTCACACGCTTAAGGGTCATCTATCTGCTGAATACTAGACAGCGAGTCTGAGAGAAAGTCACCGGAAAAGTTTCGGAGACAACGGAAGAGTTCCGGAGAGAGAACACCGGAATAGTTTCGGTAAAACCGAAAAGTTGTTTCGGAGTATACCATTAAGTCAAAATGGTTTTGGCACACGCCTGGAAATTCTTGGAGGGTGCCAGAATTGGTCTGGGAACTTCTAGGATTTTTTCGGAAGAAAAAACGGAAATGTTCCGGAGCTGCCGGAACCGCTTTGGTTGCTTTTCGCAGATGAAAATCACTAATCCGGAATTGTTTCGGAACGCGTCCAAAATTATTTTAGTGGGTACTGGAAATGTTCTAAGACCTACAGAAATATTTTTGGATTTAATGGTCGCGGAAAAATGTTTTCGTGAATAGGGAAAATCACTTTATGGTTACTTTTTGGAAAGCCACCTTTTTGGGCTTTGTTCAAAAGATCTAGGGGATGACATGGATGGATGGGAACCCCTTTGGGGGGCCCACATGAGGGGTGGCCGGCCACATGAGGGGCTCCTCCATGGAGCCCCACTTGCCCCTTGGCTTCCCCTTTATGCCCTTGTGAAGGACTCTTTGTAGGGGAACGTGACAGAAAACAAAAAAATTCGGTACAGCGAGCACGCCCAGGACCACTATGGAGACTGCATACAGGGTTTGATCTGATCATTACCGACTCGTAGCGCAGCGGAAGTAGAGTCGATGTAGATCGTCGGTGCAGGTCATGCATGGCTTGTGTATGTGAGAAATGAGTGAGTGTGGAGAGTGCCTCTCCACCTCTATTTATAGGAAAACCCAAGGGGAAAATACCCAAAAAACCCATCACATGGATCCTCCATAAGGGCATAAAAGGAAGGCAAGTGGAGCTCCATGGAGGAGCTCCATCTTGGCCGGCCACCCCTAGGGGCCCCCCAAGGGGGTTCCTTGGTCCCCAATCCCTTCTAGAAGCCTTTTGGGAAAAGCCCTAAAAGATGGCTTTCCATAAAGTAGCCCAAAAAGCACTTTCACTATTTATGGAAACATTTTCCGCGATCGTTAAATCCGAAAATATTTCTATGGGTCTTAGAATAATTCCAGTACCCACTAAAATGATTTTGGACGCGTTCCGAAACAATTCCGGATTAGTGATTTTCATCTGCGAAAAGCAACCAAACCGGTTCCGGCAGCTCCGGAACATTTCCGGTTTTTATCCCGGAAAAATCCCAGAAGTTTCCAGAACAATTCTGGCACCCTCCAAGAATTTCCAAGCGTGTGCCGAAACCAATTTGACTTAATGGTATACTCCGAAACAACTTTTCGGTTTTACCGAAACTATTCCGGTGTTCTCTCTCCGAAACTTTTCCGTTGTCTCCGAAACTTTTCCGGTGACTTTCTCTCAGACTCCCTGTCTAGTATTCAGCAGATAGATGACCCTTAAGCGTGTGATCCTATAGGTTCGGTGAAGTATAGACATGACCCGGAACACTTTCCGATCAATGATCAACATCGGAGCCGTGGACACCCATATTAACCCCTATACCCACACTAATAAATATTCGAGTGAACCTCCGGTTGCCATGTGCTATTCCTATTGCTTCGCGATATGTTACAAACACCCGAGGTGAGATTTATCGGCATCCCCGTGGATCAACACTTGTCCACTATGCCAGTTACCTCGTTACCGGTTTTGTTCTCTTTTCTCGTTTTCGTGTTCCAGCATCCCTGTGATCAAATCACAATGTGTCTGGCTAGACGATGATGGATACCGTAACACCGAGAGGGCCCGAGAATATCTCTCCATCGTCGGAGGAGCAAATCCCAATCTTTAGCTATCTCGTTTCTTGCCATACTTTTCCGTGAACCCGTAAGCCGCCGTAATAGCCACCCAGTTACGGATGACGTTTAACAAACCCCAAAGTTCACAAAGCAAGTACGAAGGAACTCGATACTCTCATGGTCTAAGGAATTATGCAAACATTAACTTTCTCTGTGTTATTAACCATTAACTTGTGATGAATGTATCTCATAGCATAACATCAAGTCGGGTCGATTCAACACAAGTGTTCTACTAACATTGTGCCCTCAAAATTGCCGGCATAGACATGCCCATGATCAGGAAAACAGGATCATCATGCAATACTTGAGCCAGTCTTAGAGGCATGACCAGGAATACATTTTACCGTTTATTATACCACACGTGCACATGAGTTTCCCTCCGAGCCTCGTGGATATTGCAGACTCGAAAATCATTGCAGTTATAGCATGGGACATAAACATTCATTACAAACTTTGGAGATACAAAATAACTGTTATTACTGCCTCTATGGCATATCTCCTACACTCTTTTCATGTGCATTTTGGTATTTTTGTGTGCCACCCTACCCCTTGGGATTTCCTATAAAAGGAGGTGGAGAGGAGCTCTCCACACTCACTCTTTCTCACATACACAATGCCATGCAATGATCTAGCTTCTTCTCTCCCTCCCCGCGAAATAGTTTCGTAGAGCCGAAAGGCTGTCTGGGTTCCGGTGGGAACTAATTCTGGACGGCGAAGCCCTGCCGGATAGATGACACCGTATGTGTGCAACCCCATAGAGAGGTCGTAGGTTTGATCTTTTTGCCCGAGGGGCTGTTCGAGAGTGCCTCCCGAAGGGCTGTCCGAGTGACCGTCCGAGTTTTGAGGGTCCTCCCGAAGGGCTGTCCGTGACACCGTCCGAGGGACTGTCCGACCACCTCCCGAAGGGCTGTCCGAGGGGCAGACGAAGGAGAACATCCTCGCGGTTGAGAGGTTGTAAATCCTAGCTGCGGGGATCTGCACCGACGATCTACATCAACTCTACTTCCGCTGCGCTACGAGTTGGTAACGATCGGATCGAAACATTGTATGCAGTCTTCATAGTGGTCCTGGGCTGGTGCGTAGGTCGAATTTTTTTTGTTTTCTGCTGCGTTCCCCTACAGCAACATGGTGCGCAGCCCACAAATGGGAGACAGGTGGATCTCTATTCTCCATAATGGAGATTCAGGAGTTTACTTGTTTTATGCTATTTTACCTTAGAGAGAGTAGCAGGTCCTAGGTAGTACTCATCATGTGCTAAGAACAATTAGCTAGTGTTGGTTATGACTATGATGAGGAGGAGTTGTTATTATTATGATGATGATGATGATGATGATGATGATGAGTTATGTGCTACATTGTGCTAGAATGATGAGCTAGTTCTTACATAACTATGATGATGAGTTGTTATTATGATGATGATGATGCATGAGTTCTTATATGAATATAATGATGATGATGATGAGTTGTTATTATGATCATGATGAGTTATTATATCATTGGGTGGAAGAAATGCGGATTAGATTCACTAATCCAACCTTTGGTCACTTTGGATCCATCCACATGAATCTAATCCGTATTTCTTCCACCCAATGATATAATAACTCATCATGATCATAATGATATAACAATCTCTTAATTGCTACTATATCAAAATTTATATAATGATGTATATATACAGTATAAAATAAAAGAAATGAAATACGGATGAATAGTAGTAGCGCGGGATGAAGCACACGCTACTACTACTTAGCAGCAGCGCTGGTACAGACCAACGCTACTGTTAAATTCATTAACAGTAGCGCTGATCGGACCCGCGCTACTGCTAATATTTAGCTGTAGCGCTCTATCAGTAGCGCGGGTGCCCGCGCTACTGATAGGCAAAAGACCCGCGCTACTACTAGGGTTTTCCCTAGTAGTGCTCAGCCCATGCCCAGGAAGCCCCCGAGCAAGCATCGGGGGACTTGGAGGAGTCATCAGGACCAGTCTCTTCAAGCTCCCTATCCTCTCCGCCACCTTCTCCAAAGGAGTACACGCCTCCCTTGGCGAATAACCCGTGAGCTTTCGACCTGAACTTGGGAGCGGGGGGTGATTTTGGTGTTGTGGCTGGTGAGAGGAATGAGAGGGTCATTCCCCCAAGATCTGAGGCGTCTTCCCATCCGCCCGCGCTAGTGGGGAGGAGACTGCTTACGACAACAGGGGTGCAATGGTGGCGTTCATGGGTCGGGGATCGTCTCTCGTGACCCTGTCGCCCGAGTTTCCCCTTCGCTAAGGCTCTGGACGACGCGAGCACTTTCCTTTCTTCGCGTGAGGCGGATATTTATGCACGCGAAGAGGCCATGTCGCGGAGGGAGGTCGTCGTTCACCGTGCGGCTGCCGAGGCATCGGAAGAATGCTCCAAGGCTAAGGCAGAACGGGATTTGTTGGAGGCCCACCGGCAAGAGCTGGACGATGATGCCTCGAGGAAGGTTGTAGATGGGCTTCAGGAGGGCCAGAAGATGCTAGCCGCGGTTCGCGAGAAGCTTGTCAGCGACTTGAACCATTTCGACGAGGAGCGCCAGACGAAGGAGGCGACCCTGGTGAGCCGTGCCAACCAACTCTTTGCTCGGGAGCAGGAGATTCGTCAACGGGACGTCAATCTTGACATCCGTAAGGCGGACGTGATGGAGAGAGAAGGTACACTCGAGGACTGTCTAACATATTTCACCTCGTGTGAGGAGCAAGCCAGTTCCAAGGAGATGGCTCTGAATGCCTGGGCTACACAGCTAGAGTTCAACGAGGGGGCCCTCATCAGGAGAAGAGCCCAGCTTCATGATATGATGAACGAGCAGTTAGCCCAGGAGCGCCAGGCACTCTCTTCCCAACTCCAAGAGGGCGAAGATGCTAAGGCCCGTGTACTGGTGTTGCAGCGGAACTTGGAGATGGCCTCCAAACAGGTGACGGAGGAGCGGTCACGGGTTCAAGGCGCGGAGGAACGCCTGGAGAAGGCCGGTGCTGATTCTGCCACTGTGATTGATGCTATCCAGAAGCGCCTCACAGGGGCAGAGGCCAGGATCGGAGAGCTAGAGTTTGCTGTCAATCAGCAGTCTCGCATGATCCGAGCAAATGCCAAGCGGCTCTACATCTTAGTCCGTGAGGAACTCAAGGGCCCTCTTCGGCCTTAGAACTAAGCTGGCGTTACTAATGACTAATGAATGCAAAGGATTCTAAAATCCTCTCTTAATTTTGTTTCCACAGGAAAATGGGTCATACATGGACTAATAAAGCAAATATATGGAAAGGAGCAAAGAGGGGATAAGAGAGATCAAGTGGGAGGCCCGGGAAGCAATCCAGAGTGCAAGACGACGTCTGGTACGAGCGCACGTGCTCGTACCAGGTGCCCACGGCACCGTGGCGTCCAACCCTGCAACTTTCATTAAAGGGCCAACGCCAGAATCGGATCAGAGCATCGTCGAAATCTCCATCGTCGTCACCTGACCAGTAGCATCCACAAACCCTAGCCGCCACATTTCCCATCTCATCTCCACAGCCACCACCATCACCATCACCGTAACATACATCCCCAAGTTAGCCATACCTTGTAATCGTGTGATGCATCCGACAACCATTGTAAGACATATTATTAATAAAACATTCGTCTTGATGTGTTCTTCAATGATTTCTTCTTGCGATGTCATCGCCGTGTGTGAGTAATTCGGTAAGTTCATGGATTGAGGCATAGTCTTGCAACCCTATGTATTTATTGAAGGGATCGATGAAATGACTTTGAACTAATGTCTCGTATGCGTCAAATAAAATTGCTTCGTAGTTGTCTCTTGTCTCTCTCGCGTTCTTTGACCCTGCAGGTACCCATGATCATGGAGTTCGAGCCACGAGGAGGCTAAGGGCAGAGAGACCGTAAAGCACTATTCTGAACACCAATGATAGAAAGGTTTAGTACTGTGGCGTGAATCCTATCTCTGGGATACAAGAGGTGTAGTTATTAAACGCCTAATGTTTTTTTATTCTATCTTAATTATTGAGGCAACCCCGCGCAACGGATAGGGTCTTCAGTTGGATAACTGACTCTTGATGCAGTGCGCGTTCCGGTCAAGGTGTAATTTGGACACATCCCCCACTTTGATATGTTGCAAGCACATCTTGACGGGTGTCTTCCAGGGCACAAATTAGTATCACAACGATCTCATTTGCAACTATATGGTTGTAAGAATTAAGTCCTCATACTCATGCCTATTTTTATTATAAGGGTTCTCCGTTGCAACTTAATTACGATTCGGTCTAAAAACTGTAATTTAATACTCTTGCAAAAGCTTGTTAGAAACCCTTGTCTTCAAGGTGCACGTCCTCTCGTGGATTCGATAAATCAGGGTCACCTTTCATGAAAAAGGCAAGAATCATTTTTGCTATCTATTTATCGTATCACTAAAGGGACTCATCAGCAGTTCTATAGGTGGTGGGTGGCAAAAAATAGGGGAAAACACGGGAAGCGGCTAGACGAGGGCGGGAAGCTTTCAGATTGGCGAGCGACATGGCATTGCGCCGGCGACGTGCGGCCATCGGCTAAGCCATAAAAGATGCGAGGAGGCAACTCATATTAGCAAGGTGCGGCCTCCCTTCCGCTAGCTCATTCGAAAGGAACGCAAATGTTAAGCGTGCTATGGCTGGAGCAGTATGAGTATGGGTGGCCGGCTAGGAAGTGACAATACCTCGAGGTTAAATTAGCCGATGGGATAGGTCACTGTAAACATTTAAATGTTTACACTTATCTGTCATGTCGATTAATTTAACCTCGAATTCCTTGTTTTGAAAATATTGAGAATGATTTTTTGTTCTTTCGCATATAATGGTCCTTAACGTTTGAAAAGAAGTTTGGTCCACTATGATGTGATATGAATGCAAATTTTGAGAATGGATTTTTCTTATTTTTCATATAATGTGCCTATTTATTGATTTCAAGGTCCGTTCCATTCTTTGCAAACTTTTTGGCACTACATGTAACAAGGAAAAGGTGTATGCATAAGTCAATATAAGGTGTTTGCAATGAACAATTCGATCAAATTGTACATCTAAATAATGGGGTAGATTTCATTATTTGTATATATCTCATAGGTCTGATAGCTAGACAACTCATATCAGCAAAGTGCATCTTCCCTTCCGGTAGCTCATTACCAAAGGAACCTAAATGTTAAGCATGCAATGGTTGTGGTAGTCTGAGGATGGGTGAAAGATTGGGAAGTGGCTATACCCCGATGTTAATATAATTGATGCAATGGGTCACTGTGAACATTGTTTAAATGTTCACACTAACCCATCCCATCCTTTAAAATAACTTTGAAGTCCTTGTTTTGAAAATTTTAGAAATTTGTTTTAATTATTTTATTGATTTCAAGACGGTTTGTTGCATTCTTTGCAAACTTTTTGGCGCTACACGTAGCAAGTGGTCCCTAAAATTTGAAAGCAAGAAAATTTAAACAAATCTTTGTGAAAATTGTGCTACACCTAGCAAGTGGCCATATTTCCCCGTGCATGACATTGATGAAAATGTCCCACATAAATTTGATCCACTGTGATTTTATTTGAATGCAAAAGTTCCAAGGAAAAAAGTATGCACATTTTCTGTTATTTTACATGTATTTTCCTTATTACTTGATTAGAAATTATATGTTGCATTTTTTATTCTAATATTTCTATGCTACAGCTAACAAGTGGGCCCAAACCAGAGAGATGTCCGCGTATAGTCCCATCATCTTCACTGTTCACTGAAAACCCCCAATCCAGTCTCTCGCCCACTCTCACCGCCTCTCGCCGGTGCTTATCACCGCCATACTTCGCCGTAATTCATTTACGCTGACAAGGATAGCCTCCATTCTTCCATGTAGATCAACCACGCCAATGAGGGTAGCTGCCTGTCGCCGCCGCTTGTCGTGGTTCTAGACTTCCCGTCCCCAAAAAACCCTAGTCGGTCGGGTGCAAGCAGAACAAATGAAGGTAAGTCGCCATCTATATGTCCTAATCTGATACAAATCACCTTATTTCACTATAAATCATTTCTGAATGCTATTTTTTAAATAATGAGGGTTCGAATTTGCAATGCCGGAAGCGTTTGCATACCAGGAATCTGTGTGATTTCCCATATGCTTTGAAGGACAAGCACATCCGCCTCACGCTTCCTCAAGGATTCAAAGAAATTACTGTATGGTTCTAAGATTTGAAGTTTATCAAATGTTATGTCGTTGAAAAAATATTCCCATTTTAAAAAATTGTTGACATGTTCAAAAAATAGTTCATGATTTTAAAAAATGTTCGCCTTTTTAGAAAATGTTGAAGTTTTTTTAATATTTGTTTAAAAAATGGAAAAGAGTTCACAATTCTTAAAACATTCATTTTTTTGAAAAAATGTGTTTCATAGAAACATGAATAAGTTTTGAAATCCTGATCATTTTTTGAAAAATAGAACAATTTTTTAAGTTTTTGAACATATTTTAGAAAATACGAACAATTTTGAAAAACACAACATTTTATTAATTTGTGAACGGGATCGAGAACATTTTAGGAGTTCCGAACAAAAAAATGATTTTTCTCGAAAATTTCTGAACATATTTGCAAAAAAATTAAAAGAAAAAATGTTCAGATCTGCACTATCGTTCGTTCTTAAAGTTTTGCGCGACTATGTAAGTTGATGTAAATGTAATGAAATCCGTCATGCTTATATGAAATCCGGCCGTGTTTGATTGAATTTCGTCCGGTTAGTTTGAATTGTTGGCCGGATGTATGCGGGCAACGTTGAATGGCGGCCTCCCGCTTCCGTGTCCGCGGACTGGTCCCCCCCCCCCCCCCCCCCCCCCCGGTCCGCGAACGGATGCGGGAGAAAATTTACGGGTTGCAGTTGGAGATGCCCTTAACTAACTAGAATGGTGAGCTTCTGATCCTGGGATGCTCATACTCATTTTTCACATGCATTAGATGTATGCATGGTATCCTTTTGCATCTTATGCTAGTTAGATGTATGTTTCTGGATGCGGCATGGTTGCACCTCCTGGCAAGCAATCGTAATCTTGACTTTTGCAAATTCACTGTGTTGCACCTTCTATGTACATCTTATCCTTTTACTCTGAACTGACGCTAACTTCCTTGCTTCTTTTGTAGTTCAGCCAACATCGAGTTGCGCCACTTGATGTCAATGCGGAGTGCGGAAAAGACTATCGACCACTGCCTTGCAACTCAAGTTCTTCGGAAGTGTCTCCTCTTCGGGCGTACAACTTGCTACTGCAAAACTCATTAGCTCCCATGCTTCGGCTAGCTAAACTTGAACTTCAGTTGTAATGATTGCTTTTATTTTGGGCACTCAAAAGAGGTTAGGGTCAACACTTGATCACAGTGAAGTGCGTGCCAATATCTAACGCTTGTGAAGTGATGTTTTTTTTTTTATTCTAGTATGCACTGAATTTGCTGAATTTTAAGTGACTGTATTTTTTCTTCTTCTAATTATATGTGCAATTTTTGTGATCTATAATGATATTTGTGTGTCACATGTGAGATATTTCTTCCCATCCCTTTGCTGTCATTGGGCATCAAGAACTGGGGGAATATATCCCGCAAAAAAAAAAAAAAAAAAAAAAGAACTGGGGGAATATCTCCCCTGTGGTGGGTGGGATCCCAAGTAGCCAGGGAAATCCCTGCTAGGGGCTTGGTGCCTTGGGTTTATCTCCCCACAAAGCCTTACGGTAGGAAGAAGCATAGGACTAGGAAATACTTCTCTCTCACTCTCTTTTTTTCATAATGTTATCTCGCGAACGTTCGTCAAGGACCAAATCCTGGCGAACGTCGTTGAGCCGTCGGATTAGACCTGACGGTGCCAGTTTCTGCCCAAAACTCTTCACGTTTTAAACAGAATGTCATCGCAGTTTTGGAAAACACGGGGGGTCTCCTTTTTTTAGCACGCCCAATTATACTTCTTTTCGGGGGCACCTGGACCCGAGAGCCAAAGTGGATTTCCCTCTTTTCGGTCCCTAAATTCTTTAGAGTCCTGATGGGTCTGCGGTTTCCTCTTTCGAGTCCTGATGGGTCACGGCCCATGTCGTCCAAGCCTAGCAAGTCTTCAAGTACGCCCCAAGAGCCCTGCCTCCGCTCCGCCCCTCCGCTTCCAAGTTCCGCCAACCCACCGCCCACTCCCACGCCGCCGGCGACCCACCCTTGGAGCCACCCGCCCCGCCCCGACAACCAGGTCAGCTGCTCCCTCTCCTCCCTCCCAGATCCGGCTGCCTTGCCTTCCTCTGTTGCATCAACTCTGATTTTTGCATATGAAATTTGTGCTCGGATTAGAAATTTTCAGTTTACCTCTGATGCATCGACAACATGTATCCGAGCTCAGATTTTTATGCTACTTTATATCAATCCTATGAAGGACATCGTGGATCTGCAAATCTTTTGTTGTTTCGCATAACAACTGAACTCAAATAGCAAACTCATTGTTCATTCGGACAGCCGGCTTATGCGCGGCGCCCGAATTTGGTTTTTGTTTAGTCTTTCCGTTTCCCGAATCTGGCTCTAAGTGGGTATTGATCTGTAATTCTGTGTTTAAACCGGCAAGATGTTTTAAACGTCTTGCCGGATTTGATTATCCTGAACTGGATACAAGCGGACATGAAAAATATGGGCTAAACGTCAGAACACATGTTTATTTGTTTCAGTATATATAGGCCTTATATTTGTGAATTTGCTGCTAACAAACTTCAATGCTCTGTATACTGGCAGAGTTTGTTGATGCGCAGGTCAATTGTTCCCGACCTCTTGCCAGAATAATTGTAGCAGCATTTGAGAAGCAGAGGTTAAAGCGGTTGCGCATGTGTTTCTGAAGCAAACTGAAGTAAGTCGGGATACCGGGAAGTATGATTGGAAGAATCAACAAACCTTGAAATATTACTACTGATAGAACTGCTCTAAGGTCAGGAAGACGATGGACCCTTCGGGGTTGTTCCCTGCCTCGCCAAGCCAGCTGCCAGATGATCTGCTCATCGAGATATTTCTCTGCCTCCCAGCACACCCCACCTGCTTGATTCGCACGTCCATTGTCTGCAAGCGATGGTACAGCCTCATCAAAAACCGTCAATTCGTCAGCCGCTTTCGCACACTTCATCAGAAACTTCCTGTGCTTTGCTTCTTCAGCAACTCCACTAGCATCCCCGGTTTTATCCCCACAGGGGACCCTCCTAATTGTGTCTCAACGGCAGCCTTCTCCCTACCTGACCCCTGCTGGCAGGTCCTTGGCTGCCGTCACAGCCTTGTCCTCCTCGTTAGCTCAACTTGGACTCAGCTCCAGGTATGGAACCCCATGACTGGCAACAGGCAATATGTACCGGCTACTCCGGATGCTGATCGGCGTTTTAATCATGGTATCGTTCCTGAGAGCCAAGCTACAGTGCTTTGTGCAGCTGGCCACAAGGACAGTGGTGACTGCCACTCTTGCCCTTTTCTCGTAGTGTGGGTATTCACTTGCACACGCTATGCCTATGCCTGTATTTACACGTCACAGAGTAGCAGCTGGCACCAGATGGTTTCTTCACCAACACCATCTGATATTGATTCAAGGCCTAGTGTCCTTGTTGGGAACATCTTGTACTGGCCGCTGAAGTCAAAGTATATCCTTGCCTTTGAGTTGGATACACGTAAATTATACCATATTGAGTGTCCAACAGATACACATAGTGTGTACAGAAGGAATGTCCACATCATGAAGGCAGAGGACGGTGGGCTAGGCCTTGCTGCCTTGACGGAGTTCAACCTGCGCCTATGGGCGCGGGAGACAGACCTTGAGGGTGTTACGGAATGGGTGCTGCACAGGACCATTCAGCTCGATGCATTCCTTCCACCGGAAGTGTCGTTGGTGCCGTTGGTAAATAATCATTTTGCCAGTGGGCGTCCGGTCAGGATATTGGGTCTCATTGAGGACGATGATATGTTTTTTATGTGGACGAGAGATGGTGTCTTTGCAGTCGAGCTCAAGTCAATGCGGTGCAACAAAGTTTTCGAGGCTCAAGTCCCTGCAACTATCTTCCCCTACACTGGCTTTTATACCACAGGTGCCGATCTCTTGACACCGTATGCTTTGCCTTCACTTTTGTTTTCTACTCTGTTTTATCCGTGAATACTTCTCGCTGATTATAAGTTAGTATCGGACCAGATTTCATATCGTTGAGGAGATGAAACTTTAGCTTGCCTCCTTTTATGCTTAGGAAAGTTGTAAGCCTACATCCTATTTCTGTGCAAATTTTCTTGCATGTTGTATTTGTAGTGTGTTGATGTAAAATTTTGTCTTGTTCGTTCTTTTATGCACAGCCTATCCATTTCTTGCTTGATTTCTGGTTTTCTTTCAATCTGGCCAAGTTGAGCATGTTTTATTTCTCCTGTTTGCAGGTGATGTGGACGGTGCGCCGTGAAAATTGTCGACCCGGATGAGATGATATCTGCATTATTTGCTGATTAATTTTAGAACCCGATGAAGCACAAACTTATTTGTTATATGTAAGCTGTTTTTCTTACTACCAAGAAGGCAGTGTGTGTGTGTGTGTGAGGTGCTGAAGACTATCGTTTGTTATGTAATAAGACTATGAAGAAACTAATTATGACTAACGAAAATTCTCTCAAGAATGGTTTACAAATTGACATGTCTTTATCTGGCTTGAACAAAATGACACACCCTTGTGGAGCTAGGGACCGCTTGTCAGTGACACGGTGTGTCGTTTGTGTCAAAGTGCATGTCAAGGAAAATTGAATATACGGAGAGAGGCTGTTTTTTAGGACAGTTCGTTTTATTACTCGGTAATGTTATTTTTAGAACAGCTCGTGTGCCTAGTCAGTAGTGATTTTTACAAACCATTTGGAGACTGATCCAGCCAAACAAGACGACCAAGGGTAATGATGATGTAGAAATTATTATGTACTCGCTCCGTCCCATAATAGCGTTTTTTACACTAGTGTAGTGTTAAAAATGCTCTTATATTATGGGACGGAGGAGTAGTAAGATGTGTTTTGTTCGGAAGGAAGTGGAATGGAATGTATGGTTTCATTCCACTAAAATGAATCGGTTTTGTCACTGTATTTGGTAGGGGTAATTAGGTAGAATGGAATGGTTCTATTTTGGTGTTTGGTTGGAGAGATGAAACGGTGAGATTACCTCACATATAGCTTTCTACATCTTTAACACATGTTAAGGTAGCAAAATATATTGCCATACAAAACACAAAGAAATCATCTTTTACAGCCGGAATCGAAATCACGTGATTCTTCACCGTCAGTTGTGGTTGGACGGAGCTTCACGCAGTTGGTAGCCGCTCATTGCCGCCGCCAGAGTAGCCCCTCGTCCGCTGAAGTAGCCCATAGCCCTCTGCCCCATAGGCCGTAGCCGCCCGGCAGCACCTCGTCCGCGGTGCCGCGGTTGAGAGTGGAGGGAACGAGGGAGAGGAACAGTCGGCGGCGGATCGCGGGAGATGAGCAGTTGGTGACGCGGTTCGTGGGAGAGCAGCAGCCGGCGGCGTGGATCGAGGGAGAATAGCAGTTGGTGCCGCGGTACAAAGAGGGAGAGGCGATGCCGTCTGCGAACGAGGGGAGAGGGCGAGGCAGTGTTTCGTGTCGTTCCTTTGATTTCGAGGAACGACTGCGTTACGGATCTGGGTCGGATAATCCCTTGGCGGGAACCAGTGGATTCCGGTTCTAGTTATGTACCAAACACAAGAATGAGGCCCAAGCACGGGTCGGACCCATTCCATTCCACTTGGTGACTCATACCAGACACACCCTAAGAGCATCTACAACCGGACTCCTCCCCCTCCCACAATACGTTCGGGCTGACAATCTGGTCACTGGCCAATCACGAAAATGCCACCCAGTCAGATACTTTACACCGGTCCTATACTTGACCGGCATCCCCATACCCAACCCATATGTGGGGCGGATATGGGGGAGCCCAGACATGTCCGTCACATCAGACTGATGGACGGGACCCACGTGAAAAGCCATGCTTCCGTCGGGAGGTCACTGGTTCGCATTCATGTTGCTGCTCTGACACGTCGCCCGAGGTCCAAGCCCGACTATTTAAGCCGGACGGCGAACCTCCACCCTAGCCACCCCCATTTCCTCCCTCTCTCTCCCGTCTGCCACCACGACCCTGTCCGCGTCCCATTCTTCTCCGACCTCGCCGTCCGCTGTCTTTGAGGAGATAAAAGAATTGAACACCTCAATTGAATGAGAGAGCTTCTTGAGAAATAGTTGACCTGTTCAAAATCGTTCAGATCCAGAATTGAACACCTCGATTAAATGGGAGAGCTCCAAAATTAGCATGAATCAAATTGAAAATTGAACACCTCAATTGAATGGGAGAGCTCCAAATTAGGGAGCATGGTGAATTAGCATAATTGAATGAGAGAGCTCCTTGAGAAACCGTTGACCCGATCAAAGTCATGAACCAAATAAAAAATTAAACACCTCAATTGAATGGGAGAGCTCCAAAATTAGGGAGCATAGTGAATTTGATATTGGAAGATAATTGTGCACTCCAATGACAATTAGATATGGAACCTTGGGTTCCAACATCTCTTCTCCATCTTCCAACAATTTGAATAAATCTTGCTCTACGTCTAGATATCAAACAATCATGAGAGTTTTAATTAGATAAATATGATTTGTATCTGGATATTGGCAGCTTGGTGTACCATACCCGAGGAAAGGTGTTGGAGATGAATACCCAACCAAAATTTGGTTTTACCCAGATCCTTCATCTCAAATTCCATTTTAGGTGACACTGTTCTTCATCAATATCTTGCGCGTTGCCAATGATGTTTTAGATCGCCAACACACGCTGAGATAATGCAAAATTCTATCAGGGGCTTCTTTATAGGCACACATGAGAAATCATCATGGTTAGAGTAAACCTTCTGCAGAAGGAACTCACTAAATCGGTCGTACCACATCCATCTCAGTTATTTTGAATCATATAAGAGCATGGTTGGCAGTATGGCCAGCTACTGGCTATATGTTGCTGCCATGTCATTTATAGACAATCTTATAGCCAGCCCATATCATAGTTGGCTATAAACATATACTATTATGGCTCACCTTACACTCTCACAAAGTTCATATGAGCACGTGTTGCAGTTGGCTGTTAATCTACAACCCGCTCTTCTTCTCTTTACTCCAACTCCGCAAGAATATATTATTTAAATCCTTATAGCCTGCTTACGTCGCCTTATTATACTTGTTCTAATGATTTATGAACCACCAGTCTTAGGTTCTAGTATTTTTTTCAAAACAAAGATCTGGTCCGGAAGGACCCTGAGCATCCATTAATTATCAGCGGCTGCAGTACAGAGCTCAAACCAAGACTCAAAAAAATACATCATAGTCCGTGAAACTAACAAGGAGGAACCCATCCTGATGATTAAGATTACAATCAGGTCCAATACTCAACTCCAGCATAGATCCAATCCGGTCATCACTGGGGACGTGACCACTTGGGATCACCGGACCGCCACTATTCCATCTCCGGAGAAAGATGGAAGAAGAAGACTCCATGTTGAAGTTGAACAACTGCCTCCCAAATGGCATCAAGCCGGGAGGAAGAAACGAAGCTAGTGCAAGTATCATGGCTTCACCAAGCCACCCTTTGGCCAGAAAGGTAACTGGGGAGGCATCAGAGACCGACAGCTCTTCACCCCCAAGCACCGATGAGAATATGCACAAACGCAATCGATAGAAACTTGCGCTCTACCTCTCCACTTTTGGTCCCCATCTCCACGACAGCGACGGAAAAATGCAACAAGACGATCGAGATCTTCCAGATCACGAAGAGATTCGAGCTTATTATAGGAGCTCTCACCAGATCTGCCACCCGCCGTCGACTTCCACCATGGAAGCTCACCTCGGGAGAGAACCGACTGCCGGTTGTTGCTTGAGGACGCTTGGACGAAGCTCCAACTCAACCTTACGTCAAACGCCATAGAGGCAAACTTAGACTTAGGCCTAAACCTAATCTTACACCCACCGGACGGAGGAAAGACCTGGCTACCTTCCCCATGCTCGCGCATGACAGCAGCACCGTCGGAGGAGGGCCAAGGAGTTGGGCGACACTATTTTTGTGCGACTCCCAATGGTGGCTAGACATGAGAGAAAAAGTCTCATACTCTATAGAAGCATTCGGTTTTACTCCCTCGGTCCCAATATAAGTGTCTCAACTTTGTACTAATTTTGGTAACCTTTAGAAATTAGAAAGATACTCCGTGTGTAACAGGACGTTTTGGAGACTTTGGTCGTGTGGAGAACAAAGAAACAAATAACAACAGGGGCTCGGTGCAAAGTTTCCCACCACGTGGGCTTCTGAGTGGGACAAACATTCTCCTCTTTTCGCGGCCGTCTTTCCCCACTCCCCTCCTTCCTAAACCTCCACTGTCCCTCCCTCTGTCTCGCTCTGCAAGCTCCACGGCACGGCACCGATGGGCGCCGCCGCGTCCGCGCTGCGGAACACGGCGGCGGGCGGCTCCGGGGACGAAGAGGAGGAGGCGGAGCAGTGCCGCATCTGCCGCCACCCCGCCGACGCGGGCCGCCCCCTCCGCCACCCCTGCGGCTGCAAGGGCAGCATGCGCTTCGTCCACGACCACTGCCAGATCCGCTGGATCAAAGCCCGCGGCCAATCCTTGTGCGAGGTACGTTTCACCTCCTCCTCCTCCCCCGCCTGGGGTTTTCACCCTCCCCCGGCAGATCATGCCCGCACGCGAACTTGGTCCGTCCCCTCCTCGCCTGTCCCTGACTCCGGCGGATCCGCCCCGCCGCCGTGCTCGCTCTTAGTTCCTGTTCCAGTTCGATTCCGCCGCGAAATCTTCGCACGATGATGTGATTTTTTTGGGGCGCCTGAACATTTTTTCATACTAACATTTCCTAGGCTGTGAATTGTCTGATGGTGCGCTCGATTCATTGGTCAGGTGTGCAGGCACCAGATCTCCACTGTTCCCATCTACGCCGCAGGCACCCCGGCGCCGGCCCCGGCTCCGGCGAGGCTCGTGTGTCTGGTCTTAGCGCTGCTGTACCTCATCCTGACAGCCCTGGTCGCTTGGGCGCTCGCCGGCCTCTGTACATGGCGCCTCGCGCTCGCCAGGAGCCGTGACCAAGCCTTCCGTCTGCTCTCGATCCGTCTCTATGGCCCCACCATCCTCGCTCACCTCGCGCTCCAGGCGGAACGTGCGTTTCGTGCAAACTACGGGGCACGTCTGCGCCGCTGCCAGTTCGTCGCGCTCAGCATCCTTCGGTCCGCCCTGTCGGTATGCTTCTTCTTCTTGTTCCTCAATCAGTGTAGTATATCTGCTCATACTTGTATTAGCATTATCGTTTTTAAGCTATGGCGATGCGATCCTACATTTTCCACATACTAGTTTTGCACCAATTAATGTGTTTTGTGTTCTTTCCCGCAAAAAAATAAAAATAAATGTGTTTGTGTTCTGTACTAGAGTTTCGCACATCTTGTTGCCATGATTTCCCACATCGGTTTGATGTTCCAGGTTATGGCCAGAAATAGCATAAATTAAAGAAACTAGACGTGCTTTAGCAAAACCGTAAATTAAATGGTTTCCACATCGAAGAAACTAGTATAAGTTGTTCTACAAATAAGAATATACTCACTTCCTTACCCTGTCTCCTGCCCTGCAATTGTGCCTTCTGTCAGCCAGTACCGATAAATACATTGATCGGAGGATCATTACCAAATATAGGTGCAGAATTTAATTAAAAAAAGACGACCTGTACAAGTATATACACGAGAAAAGAGAGGGAGTGGGGCTGGGGTGGGATTGTACAACAGGGGAGGGGCTTAAACATGGGAGTTTAGCCGAGAGAGAAATGTCCAGCCCACTCAGCGGAGAGTCTGAAAGCGTTGTAACTTGTTCTGCTTGTTAGTCCGGTTCCACAACTGCTTAGCTTGTTCCTTTTGGTGCTTTATTCGTTGTGCTAATGCGGTACTTTTTAAGCTATATTCTTAATCTGGCTTTATTTACAAGGTTTTGGCTTTGTTCCATGCTTTTGGAATAGATGTTTTACATTTTTTCTGCTTGTCCTTTTACGTTTCTCCACAGAATTCTAATAGTATGCCTCTGTAATCAGGTGGTAAGGGGTGACATGGCTCTTGCCTGTATATTTGCATTGGTCCCTTTCACATTGGGAAGGATAATCCTATTGTGCAGAGGTGAAGTCGACTCCTTTGCTTCAACATCTTCTATCCTCCTAAATGGATATGGATTTATCTTCTCACTTGGTGGAACTTTTGCTGCACTTCATACTTTTCATAAATACTTGAGGGGCGATAGCATTTTCTTCGGAAGTCTGTTTGATGTATACTTCAGAAGGATCATAAAGTTAATCATTGCCGCCAATGTTTCTATTAATCTCATAAGCACAGCTATAATATGCCCATTGTTGTTTGCCTGGTTGCTCGACATTTGCACTTCTAAAATGTTTGATGCAACTATCTCCGGAAGGGTCAAACTTCTGTGTGCTTCATCTTATGTTTCTACTGCCCTTTATTGGCTTATTGGATGCGCCCTTTTGGATCTAGGCTCCACATTCTCTAGACTTCATTCCATGGTATTGATCACATTATATTTGTCACCTCATCATTTTAATAGTGTATTTGATGCATGTTCAGGGTTATAACGAGTGATATTTTCTGTTTTACTAGATTTTGGGGTCAGCAGTTACCTTTCGTTTTGTCCACCATAATGTGAACATTCGTGAACCGTTCTACAAATCTTATTTAAAGAAGCTTCCTGGTCTTTTTGTTGGCATCATCCTTATTGCTATGTTCATAGTTGTTCCTATTCAAATTGCCCGTCGATTGGCACTCGAGAAGTTCCCAGTAGATATCACGTAAGTATTCAGTTTTTGTTCTATATGATTTATTTGCTATTTTTTTATGACTCAACACCTTATTTTAATGTCTGATCCATAGGTACTTCCATTATCCTACGAAGGGCACATCATTTTGGTCATCATCAAAAAACTACACAGATTCACTCTGTGGTGTTCTTCTACTGAGATTTCTCATTGGCCGAACTCATGCGCACATATGCCTTGAGTGGCTAGTGAAGGAAGCGATGCAGTATACATTTGGCGCTGAACAGGCTCTTGGCCTGTCAGTTTCGGTGACTGTCTGGCCCAATGGAGCTTCTGGGCATTATTTTGAGAGCAGTGTCGCACCAAAAGACAAGCATGGTAGCACTAATGAGGCTACGGATAAAAGGTAAACCCCTATATCTAGTTTGGTTTCATTTTCTAACATGGTCTAATTTTACTTTCTTCAAATTCAGTGTTTTTTTTTACGCGTTCTAAGTTCAGTGTTCACTGTTGATTTATGAGACTTGGATTTTGGTGGTTACTGGATACGCAGTAGTTTAAGTCTTTTGGCATGTGTCCCTTACTCTCTTTGATTCCAAGATACGTGTCTTCTTCCAAATTATGGTTCACATGACAGAAATCATTTTTTTTCTAATTGCATAATTTGTCGAATGTACCTGTGTTCTCGTTTATTATCTTACTAATCTGTTAATTGAAGTTCTGCAACGCAGAGGTGTTGATCACACAACTTTTTAGTAGATACTTACCCTTGCACTGCTGCTCATTGTACCAGGAGATTAGTCGCACTTTGTATAATCCCATACGTGATGCTTGGATGGTTGACTGTCGTGATATTCAATTCAGTGGTGCTGATTTTAACAATCTCAGCTGGGCGTGCATCGTTATTTGCCATCTCTCAGCTGCCACTTACAGGTGGACTGAAGTTCAACGGTAATGATTAATTAATTCATAGATGTTAATTGCAGTATTGGACTTCCTTTGTAAACAAAGTAAACATTTTAAACCTTGCTTTGGCTTACTTGCGCAATATTTTCTGCTAGATCTGCTTGCTTTGGTTGTTGGATTTGGCATCATATCAGCTATTATTGCTGCCTATAGAGATTCATCTGCCTACATGACTTCTGGGAGAAAACACCTTGTAGCTTTGAATCGCTGTCTTATTGTGTTCTTATGGGTGAGCAGTTTACTTCAGGTGGTTTCCTTCCTTTTTCTTTTATGATACAGTAAAATAACTCAAAGCTGTCTGCTCTCAGTTTGTCATTGTCCCCTTCCTGATCGGGCTGCTGGTTGATTTATCGTTAATATCACCATTCACTGGGCCTGATGATGGTGTTCCAGTTCTAGACTTGTTCTACACTTGGTTCCTGGGGTGGCTATTGCTGAAAATCTGGGTAAAATGGGTGAGTTGAAACTTCCCTTGTCACTCTGTGGCCTCTTTATAGCCTACATTATTATACTATAGTATTAGATAGGAATAATTTGCTAGATTGCACTCAAATAGTAATCACAGTCCTGAAGTGAATTACGGAAAAAATAAGAATGCACAATTATCATCATCATGCCCGTTGTTAAAACTCATAATATAGTCCACCTCTCCCCTTTTCTCAAATGTTTCCCCGAGCACTCACACAATTATCGCTCTTTCTATTTGCCACTCTTCTGGGGGGGGGGGTATGGAGCTGATTGCCAAATTATGTATACTAGGTTATAGTATTTATGTCGAAAACAGGGAAACATTTATTTAACTGACCAGTCATCTACATGCATATCTTGAAGGTTCATTGGCCATTATCACCATTCCTGGCCTATCTAACCGACGAATCACGGGTCCTGAGGCTTACTCGGGCGAAGCTGGATTGGCCTCGAGGGGCGATGATGCCTCTGCCGTGCTTCTTCCGAGATATTTTCGTGCCTGTCGCGACGAAACTGCTCGCTGCTCTGGGTGTTCCCTATGTGCTCGCCGGGGGCGTCTTTCTGAGTCTCGGTCACTCCGCCGCCATGAACTCGGTGGTGCACCGCTTCGCGTGGCTGGGCTGCATCGGCCTCTGCGTGCTCTGCCATCTCGCCAAGCTGTTCTGGGCCTTCAGTGCGCTCGACTGTCGCGCCAAGCTGTTCTGGGTCTTCAGTGCGCTCTGCTTTCGCGCCAAGCTGTTCTGGGTCTTCTGCATCGAAGAACTCCATGATTCTGTCAGGGATGAGCGTGTTGTCATCGGGCAGAGGTTGGAAGACGTCCCCGACGATGGCTGAAGACCATGAACTCTGTATCCAGCAGTTTGTAGGAACACATACGTATATGGTACAGTTATATATATATATATATATATAGCACGCATACGATAGGAATATAGAGTATATGCCACGTTATTGACATAAGGGTTCAAATGAGATGATATAAATACCCGGTGAAACTTGTAAATGTGGACGCGGTTTCCCATGCGGAAGCTACAGAGGGTTGTATCGACCGGTCAGTTCGACAGTGTCGCTCCTGGGAGTTGCTTATCTGTAATCCGTTGTCGAACTGAGCTGATGTTTGTAAATTTCACCCCTTTTTCCTGTCGATCGCTGGCTGGATTCTATAGGCTCAGGAGAAATGAGAATATGAGATGGTGTTGGTAGCCTTGAACATGGCTTGCTTTAATTTTTGCAACGCCTTCAGTTTCTCTCGAGGCTTTTCAGTAGCAGAAGATATGCTTTGTCACTGTCAAAACGCATACATACATGTTTGTTATCATGTACTGTATGTGGCAACATGTCACAAATTCTAAGAGTAAATAACAAAAAACTACCACTTTCTTTAATTTCCCAAAACGCTACCATTATTTTGGTTCGCTATTCCAAAAAACACTAGCGGACAACAAAGAACTGATGGCCATGTTGGTAAATCTTGCACTCGAAGAAGAAGAGGAAGAGTAGTTGGTTGTAGTCTTTTGTCTTCTTTTTTTTTCTTTTGTAATTTTCTTATGCTTTTGTGATTTTATTTTTCTTTTGTAATCTAGAGTGTGGCTTTGTACTGTTTTACTTCCCAGGGATTGAAGGTTTTAACGAGGCAGCCCCTAATAAAGCTCAAGATTTATCCCACATGATGACACTTTGCCTCATTTTAATTTGTTTGCAATTTTCAGAGGTATTTCGCCCAAACCTGCCGGAACGTGCCACACTTGCCTAACGTGCCAAACGTTCCGGCCCATGTAAAAAATGTGTACTTTTTTGGCTATATAAAGGGCTGCCCACCCCATCTCATTTCCAACACTCAAACATGGATGCTCCAAATGTTCATCGAAGAATCTCGGACATTTGGAACTACTTCGACGAAGAAATATTTGTCAAGGGTGGTGTCAACGTGCGTAAAGCTAAATGCAAAAGATGCGGACACTTGATGACCATGGGGTACGGAGGAACTGGCCGCCTGCATCGGCACAAACAGGGACACATCAAGAGAGACGAGCAGGCCGCGGGGCAACAAGAAGTGTGGTTGTACTCTTTATATATTTTTTCTTTTTTCTATGTAATTTTCTTATCTTTTTGTAATTTTCGTTTCCTTTTGTAATCTAGAGTGTGGCATTGTACTCTTTACTTCTTAGGACGGAAAATTTTAATGAAGCATGCATTAATAAAGCTCAATATTTATCCCACATGATGACACATTGCCACATTTTTTAATTTTTCAATTTTTCTGATTTTCCCCCTGACATACAAATTTCTTCTTCTTTTTCTGAAAGTAATAAACGTGCTACAAAATTTTGGAAGTATTAAAAAGTACTCCATCCGTCCCATAGTATAGTGTCAAAAACGCTTCTATATTATGGGACGAAGGGAGTAGCAAGGAGACTTGTGTGCATTGCAAGTTGCAATGGTGCAAGTGCAACGCGTCCCTGGCACGAGCCGAGGGAGCGCTGAGTGCACGCATCCCCGTGCCTCGATGCACAAGCGCTGGAGCGCGATTTTTTGTCGAAAAGGACCACCTGCCCAACGCAATTGCCAGAAAAGACCCCAACCGGATAAAATTGTCAGAAAGGACCCCCTGGGCTGTGGCGGCAGGCGCGCCGGGCGACATGTGGCACCTGCCGCCACGCCGTGAGGCGGCCTGCCCTGCCGCCACGCTGCCAGGCGGCAGGCTGCCCGCAACAGCTTTCTTCGGCCCACGACGGAACGGGGACGGGCTTGTAACACCCCATGTAATTAAGCTACAGTGATCACCCTTTGATAATGCCAAGTCATCATGCTTAACAATGCTTGATCACCATTTGCATCATATCTCATTTCAAATTCTAACTCAAATTGAAATTCAAATATAAAGTGAAAATAAAAGTTGTTCCAATTTGGAAACTAAAATGTTCATTAACTAGCAAATAATCCATAACTAATTATGTTAAGAAAAACAATATCACCTAAATTACCTAGATGAGTATAACATCCTCAAACAGTAGCAAAACAGCAACATTTAATCCCTTTTTATTTAATAGAAATTCAAATGAAATCATTTGTTCACCAAACCTTTTTCTGATAGTGCTAAATATTGCAACATATTTATGTGGCACAACTCCACATTTTACAAAAGTCAATTTGGGGCTTAACATTTTGAAAAACAGCAGAAATGGAAAAATGCAGAAAAGAAAAAGAAAAACGGTAGCGCTGCACTGTGCGGTTGGGCTTTAGGTCAACAGTACCCCGCGGCCCAGCCCAGCCGGGTCGTCTCCCTCCTCCCGCCTCCGTGTCAGCGTGCGCGCGCACCCGCGCCGGCGATGGCCAGCTGTTGGCCATCCCCCGACTCCGCTGCCGCCATGGGATGGATAAGAGCCTCCCCACGGCCCCCAGGGCAAACCCTAGCCCGCATTCTCCCTCTCCCTCGCTCGTCTTCTTCCTCCCGCGCAAACGCCCGACTCTGTCGCCATGGCCGAGCTCGATGCCGTGGCCACCGTCGTCCTCGCCGCCTGAGACCTCGCCAGAAGCTCCGCCTTCCTCCTCTACTTCCTCTCCGACCACGGGAACGAGCTCTGCGCCACCACAGCTCCGGGATCGAGCTCCTCCCTGTCTTCGGTCGCCGTCGCTTCTCCGTCAAATGCCGCCGCCCTGCTGCTACTAAACCACTGCCGGGTCTTCGTGTGCCTCCCCGGTGAGCAGCCCCTCCTTTCCTCTATCTCTGCGCTGCCTTTAGCCGCCCGTAGCCGCCGCTACCATCGCCGCCCGAACCGTGCTCCGCCGCGCTGCTCGTCGCCGTCGCTCCCGTCGTTGTCATGCTCACCCGAGCACGGGAACGTGCTCAGGCCACCTCGCTGCGTCCGCCCGTGCCGCTAGAACTCCTCCCCGTGCCGCGTAGCTCCGAATCCGACGACGCCCGAACTCCGGTGCCGCCGTGGTCGACGCCGCCGTCAACTCCAGCCATTTTAGCTCGCGCTAGTGCCGTAGATCGACGCGGCTCGTCCTCCCCGTTCGAATGCCGTAAACCGCCATCGATTTGGTCGCCGGACGGCGATTTCCGGCCACCCCCGACGCGCGCCGCCGCAGAAAACGCCCGCCGGCGCGATTCCGGCGAGTCGCCGGTCGTCGCCGACGTGGCACTGGCCGGGCCCCACCTTGTGACACTGACGCTGGGCCCCACTGGCCCCATTGACTGGGTTGACCAGTCAACGGTGCTGACTGGGCAGCCCAGTGTCGCTCACATGCGGGCCCCAGCGCTTAATTAACGCTAATTTAAATTTAAACTAATCCGGTAATTAGGTTAGTCACTGACTAATGGGGCCCACATGCTAATTAATCATTTTTAGTTAAATTAACTCACTGGATTAACCACTGTGTATGACAAGTGGGACCCACTGGTCAGATTGACCAGTCCACCGACTCAGTTGACCGCTGACGTCACTCCCACGTCATGCTGATGTCACATAACACTGTTTCGGATAATTTGAATTAAATAATTTCAGAAATTCCAGAAAATCAATAAAACTTTGAAAAATCATATAAAATAAACCGTAACTCGGATGAAAATAATTTATATATAAAAAATGATCAGAAAATATGAAAAATCCGAATATGTGGTTAAAATGCTTGACCATCACTCCTATCTAGGTGAACATGGAACTTTTTGCCCGTATTCGATAAATGAATAGTGCATGACCTTAATAAAATAAATCCAAATAAATTCCTAAATTATCTAAAGCAGTTAGATAGGCATTATATCACCTCTGCATATCATTTAGGCCTGTCATGCATCGCTGTTGCATTGTTGCCGTGAATTTATTGTTTCTTCCCCCTCCTTCTCTCCCGATAGACGCCGAGACCGCCGCCGACGCAGCTGAGTACGACTACGCTCCAGACGAGCAGCCTTCAGACGACCAGCCCCTCTCAGCAGAGCTTCCAGGAAAGCAACCCCCCTTGACGCATGCCTATATCACCTATTCCTTCTCCCTCCGGCCTGCACTAGAAAATTGCTACTGCTTTGCTTTATCCTATTCTGATGCATAGCCTGTTCTTGTAACTATTATTGATACCTGCCTGTTATCCAAACCGCTTAGTGTAGGATGGATGGTAAACCATCTGTGGCCCCTCTTCCTTACTGTAGTTGCCCCGCTTTAGTACCTGTGCCCCGATCGATGTGATCGAACGGTCAGAGACCAACACATCACCGCACATCCCCCCTAAGTTGTTCGACTCTGCAGAGCTGGCATCGAGTGCCGAGGGTGATACCTCTTATCTCACTTCCGATGATGCCTCTGTAGAATAGCTATCCGGTTGTGGGTTACCGAGGGTGATTCCTCTTTCATCACCTCCGATAAATCTTCTGTCGTGCAATTCCTCGAGTGGGAATCCTTCGAGGGTGATTCCTCGGATCCCTTCTCGATACTTTGGACACACAGATACTTTGACCTTTGTTGCAGGCGGGTCGACCCCGAGGGGTACCCGCGGGGAAATATGAAGTCGGGTTTGCTAGGAGGGCACCCGCGAGAGATTATTGTGGCGGAACGACAGGGCAGGCGGAGACCACCCTGACCGGGATCCGTGTGTTACCAAGTCAGAGCGACAGGAATCCTGATCGCCTCTGCGAGCTACTAAATACGCCTAACGGATTTGGGTATTTGATCTGAGTGGGTCATTGGCCCTATACGCACTACCACCACGTGGGATAATGGTTATGGGACCCTCTACGTCGTATGTATCAGCCGAAAGCTCTTCAGACGTCACAGCTCAGAGATGCGGGCTGATTGCTGGGGTGGGCTGGTTACGTCACTTGTGTATACAGTGTCGTGCCTGGGCCCCGGCCAGTCTCGCAACGTGCAGGAGTGCGGAGGGCGATGGGCCCAAGACCCCTTCGCACTTAGGATTTAGACCGGCGTGTTGACCTCTCTGCTGAGCCTAGGTAGGACTGCGTCGTGTCGATCACACGAGGCCGGGCATTACCCAGCAAGTGTGTCTGGCCAGATGTGATCGAGCGTGTTGGGTAACAGTAGTGCACCCCTGCAGGGAAGTGATCTATTCGAATAGCCGTGTCCACGGTAACAGGACGCTCGGAGTTGTATCCTGATCCACTACAATTACAAACTGATGTTGCTTCAATATTAAACTGTTAATACTGCTCTCGGGATCGCTTTCTCGCAGGGAGTCGAGAAAGGATCTCAGGGCGTTAATATTATACAACCACTATTATATGCTACTGTGTTCTACTCTCTTCTGATGCTGCAAGATTGCTTCAAGATGCTAGTCTTCGATAGGCTAGGATTCTCCCCCTCTATTCTGGCATTCTGCAGTTCAGTCCAAAGATATAGCCCCATTCCTTTGATACCGATGCATATTTAGCATAGTTCTGATGTAAGTCTTGCGAGTACTTTGGATGAGTACTCACAGTTGCTTTGCTTCCCTTTTTCCCCCATACCCGATACTTGAGACCAGATGATGGAGCCCTGGAGCCAGATGACACCGCAGGAGCTTACTACCAGGAGAGTCCCGGAGGCACGTACTACTGGGTTGAGCCAGCCGACCAGGAGTAGTTCGGAGTCCCTAGGCAGGAGGCCTTCGCCTTTTCGATCAGTGTCGCTGTTTGTGCTAGCCTTCTTAAGGCAAACTTGACTAACTATGTTTGTACCCAGATATTATTGTTTGTATGACTTATGTATTCGGGTCCTCGTGACCCCTGGTTTGTATTATGAAGATTTATGTCTAAATTTGAGTTTAGAGTTGTGTTGTGATATCTTCCCGTGAGTCTCTGATCTCGAGCGTGCACGTTTGCGTGTATGATTAGTGCACGGTCGAGCAGGGGCGTCACAAGCTGGTATCAGAGCCGACTGCCTATAGGAAGCCTCCTTCCGATTCCTTGGTCGAAGTGGAGTCTAGTCTTTGAAAAACTATTTTACTAACAGTGTTGTGTGGCTTACGGGCCCACGATGCACATGGATGGGATTAGGATCTTTTATTCCTCTTCCTTACTCTGGGATTCTATTCTCTCCTTTATTCGGGTTAAAATTTTACTAACTCTGACTCTAGGTTCTCGTGATCACGTCCACCCGGAGAGCTGGATTATCTGCACTTATTCCTTCCCATTGATCTGATTAGTCTGATAATCACATTTCCTTTTCCATTGGTCTGTTTAACCTTTCCCTCCAAGTTATTATATGCTTCTCACATTGTCATTGACAATCTTGAAATTTCCTCTGTTTCAGATGGATCGCTTGTTTCCGCCGCGCCCTGCGACCCAGCTTGTGCTTCGCACTTGGGCTCGTGATGCGCCTGGTTTTCCAGCTGTCCTGATCGCCCTCCTAACCAGATTGGGCTACCGCTGGTACCCCGAGTACATGGTTTATGAGGATTACCGCGAGTTCAACCAGGAGCAGTACCATGCCGATGTTCGTATCTTTGATCAGCGGGACAACTCCGACACTGAGTTGCACATTTTTCACGGTATCGGCGTGACGATTGATATGGCAGTCCATGATGCTGCCCATTCTGCTGTCGCACGTCTCCGTGGAGAGCATAGTCGCTTGGATGACTCCGAGTTCCGATACATCCGTTATGCCCCTACTGGAGATGCTACCGGATACTACACAGCTATCTGTGCCCCTTACGAGCGACGTCGATATGACCCGTACATTTTGATTCAGTGCACTCAGGCTCTGGATCGCACTACCCGGGCTCTTGCCGTCAAGTTGTTTGCCACTCGAGCACGTCTCTACGATGCTATGACACAGTTGCTGCCAGCTGTTCGTGCAGGGATACATCCTGAGTACATCCTTTACCCGCGCAGGACTCAGATGCCGGCAGGTATCGATTGGCCTGCTGTTGGAGGTCACACACCTGCACGTGGACCTCTTCTCCCAGTTCGAGACCGGGTTCTGCATCAGAGTGCACACTGAGAGCAGGACTTTTCTGCCACGAACACTCATCATTCGCACATGTAGTTACCCTGTTTCAGTGGTTTCCCCCGACGTTGATGTAGCCTTTGCTATGTCTCGTTGTTGTATTCCTCACCGCGTGCCTGCGCGCCGCCTATTATGTCTAGCTGTTTAATTTTCCGAACTTATGCTGTCCGCGTGTAACCGACTCTGTGTATGGATCTGTATGTCTTAATTGACTACTATTATGTATCTAATGCACTACTTATTCATTATCGTGTTACATCATGTTTGTCTCTAAACACTTGCAGTTGCTTTTGCTAAACTACCCCCTGTGAAATATTTAGCAGGATGGTTAGACCAGGTGGTCGTGGTCGTGGCCGTGCTCCTGAACAGCCACCACCGCCAGACTATATGGCAGCTATGATGCAGCAATTCGAGCTGAACCGTCAGTTCATGACTGGAATTATGGCTCAGTTTCCGAACCAGAACGCGCAGAATCAGCCACCTGGCCCAATAACTCTGCAGTAATTTATGCGTCTTAGCCCTACTATTTTCCACAACTCTGATCAGCCACTGGATGCTGATGACTGGCTTCGCGACATCGCCTTCGAGATGGAATCTACCAATGTCGCCCCTGACAACCTTGTCACCTTCGCGTCCTACTTCCGGAAGGGCCCCGTTGCTCAATGGTGGTCCACCCACAGGCGTTCACTACCTGAGGGGACAATCATTACCTGGATCGAGTTTCGGGCTACTTTCCGTGCCCGTTACATTCCTCAGGGAATCATGGACCGGAAGAAGACAGAGTATCGCAACCTTACTCAGGGCAATAAGACTGTCGAAGCTTATCAGCGGGAGTTCCTTAACCTGTCCCGCTATGCCGAAGAAGACATTCCAACTGATGCTCGTAGACAGGAGAAATTCCGTAGTGGACTCCACCCAGACCTCAAGCTTGCACTTGCTGCTCAAGACTTCACCAACTTTGCCACCCTCGTGAACAAGGCTATCCTGGTGGAGACCGCTCAGATGGAGCACAAGGAGTCACAGAAGCGCCGCCGTGACATTGGCTCATCTTCGAGCTCAGGACAAAGGCGTAAAATCTGGATTCCCAACAGCATGTACCGTCCAACTGCCCCTGCGCCAAGGCCTTCCTATGCGGCACCTCATTTGCCTCCTCCACCACCGAGGCAGCCGAGAACTCAAGCTGCTCCTCTTCGTCCTGAAGATGGTCTGTGTTTCAAGTGTCGCCGCCCAGGTCACCTTGCCAAGGACTGCCGCCAGAATCAGAATCAGTTGGCACTTCCTCGTAATGGCCGTGGCAATGGTCGTGGCAACAATCAGACCCGCAACTATAATACCGGGTCTTCTGCTTATGGTCGTGGACAGACTTACAACATTCATATCGAAGAAGTTCAGGGTCAACCTGCCACTGTGATGGGTACCCTTCTCGTTAACCCAGTACCCGCTTCTGTTTTATTTGATTCAGGAGCATCACATTCATTCGTCTTTGGAGCATTTGCATTCATGCATGGCATACAATATGAAAAGATGCAAACCCCATTAGTCGTTAAAACTCCCGGGGGCCATTGTCATACTGACATGATCGCACCTAACGTCACCGTCGAAATTGGGGGATTGGAATTCCATGCCTCCCCCATCGTTCTGAAGTCTTCCACCATAGACCTCATTCTGGGAATGGATTGGTTGAAAGCTCACATTGCTTCGATCAATTGTGCCACCAAAGTCGTCTAACTCCTTCACCCCTCCGATGAGATAGTGAACTACACCGCCCGAATTACCCGAAATGCCGAAGCTCAGATATATGCTCTGAATGCTTTGAACGCCTCACCTCTTGAGGGAATTGAGAACGTTTCGGTCGTTCGCGATTTTCCAGACATCTTTCCGGAAGAACTTTCTGGAATACCCCCTGTTAGAGCCGTTGAATTCGTCATCGACTTGAAACCAGGCACCACTCCTATTGCCAAGCGCCCATACAAGAAGTCGCCGCATGAACTCCTTGAACTTAAGGAGGAAATCGACAAGTCACTTAAAAAGGGTTTCATCCACCCCAGTTCCTCTGCCTGGGGAGCACCTTCTCTCTTTGTTAAGAAGAAGGATGGGACTAACCGATTGGTCCAGGACTATCGTCCTATTAACCAAGCAACAATCCAGAACAAATATCCACTTCCCCGGATCAACGATCTTTATGATCAACTTACTGGATCCTCTGTGTTCTCTAAACTCGACTTAAGGTTGGGTTATCATCAGATCCGAGTTCGTAAGGAGGATATTCCGAAGACCGCTTTCGTTACTCGCTATGGATCATACGAGTACACCGTTATGTCCTTCGGATTAACTAATGCTCCAGCAACCTTCTCTCGATTGATGAACTATATCTTCATGGACTACCTCGACAAATTCGTCGTGGTTTATTTGGATGATATCCTTATATATTCCAATAATGAAGAAGAACACGCCGAACATCTTCAGCTTGTATTGGAGAAACTCCGAGAACACCAGCTATATGCCAAATACTCTAAGTGTGAATTTTGGTTATCTGAGGTGACTTATCTTGGTCATGTGATTTCCAAGGATGGCATTGCTGTTAACCCAGAACGAGTCCAGGCTATTCTTGACTGGACTCCTCCGCAAACTGTTAAGCAAGTCAAAAGTTTTCTCGGTCTTGCTAGCTATTGCCGCCGATTCGTCGAGAACTTCTCCAAGATTGCTAAGCCAATGACTGACTTGCTCCACAAAGGCAAGAAGTTTGAGTGGACGGAAAAGTGCCAAGAAAGTTTTCAGACACTTAAAGATAAGTTGACATCTGCCCCAGTGCTAACACCCCCAGATACTCGCAAGGACTTTGTGATATACTGTGATGCGTCTCGTCAAGGATTAGGCTGTGTCCTAATGCAAGAGCGCAGAGTGATTGCTTATGGCTCTCGTCAGTTGCGTCCTCACGAAGATAAGTATCCAACACATGATCTCGAGTTAGCAGCAGTTATCTATGCTTTAAAGCTGTGGCGACATTACCTTCTCGGTAATCGTTGCGAGATATACATGGACCACCAAAGTCTGAAATATCTGTATACTCAACCGGATTTGAACCTCCGTCAACAAAGGTGGCTCGAGACAATAGCTGAATATGACATGGATATTTCCTATACCCCTGGCAAGGCTAATGTAATGGCCGATGCCTTGAGTCGCAAGTCTTATTGCAACAACCTCATGGTTCAGCAAGCACAACCCCTTCTCTACGAAGAACTTCGCAAGTTGAACCTTCACATTGTTCCTCAGGGTCATCTCAATACCCTGGTTGTTGAACCAGATTTCGAGGACCTCATCAAGCATATACAGAAAGCTGACTCCGAGGTCGAGAAAATTAAGCGCGATCTCAAAAGGGGAAGGCCCTCATTCTTCACTGTTGATGCTGATGGCACCTTGTTCTTCAAGAATCGCTTTGTGGTTCCTAGAAAGGACAATCTGGATCTGACCCCGCGTGTCATGAAAGAAGCTCATGATACACCTCTTTCAATTCACCCTGGTAGTAACAAAATGTACCAAGACATTCGACAGAGATACTGGTGGCCTGATATGAAGCGAGACATTGCTCGCTATGTTGCTGAGTGTGACGTTTGCCGTCGCATCAAAGCAGAACATCAAAGGCCTGCTGGAACTCTGCAACCCCTTGATATTCCTGAATGGAAATGGGACAAAGTCGAAATGGATTTCATTACTGGTTTCCCCAGATCGCAGAAGGGTCATGATGCTATCTTTGTCATCATTGACCGATTCTCAAAGGTTGCTCACTTTCTGCCAGTCAAGGAGACAATCACTGCTAGTCAGTTAGTAGACTTGTATGTTTCCAGAATTGTGTCACTCCATGGTGTTCCGTTGGAGATCAGTTCAGACCGTGGCAGCCTCTTTACCTCAAGATTTTGGAACAGTTTCCAAGAAGCTATGGGAACTCATCTATCCTTCAGCACCGCTTTTCACCCCCAGTCCCAGGGACAAGTTGAACGAGTCAATCAAGTGCTTGAAGATATGCTTCGAGCTTGTGTCATCTCATTCAGTAAGAAATGGGAGGAATCTCTCCCGTATGCTGAATTCTCATACAACAATAGCTACCAAGCTAGTCTGAAGATGGCACCATTCGAAGTTCTTTATGGACGTAAGTGCTGAACCCCTCTGAATTGGTCAGAAACTGGGGAACGCTCATTCTTTGGTCTGGACATTATCCAACAAGCTGAAGAACAAGTCCGCATTGTCCGAGAACATTTGAAAACTGCTCAGTCTCGTCAGAAGAGAAATTATGACCGAAAACACCAGGTAATGGTCTATCAACCTGGTGAACAAGCTTACCTTCGTGTCACTCCGATGAAGGGCACTCACCGTTTTGGGATCAAGGGCAAGTTAGCTCCTCGCTACATTGGCCCGTTCCGTATTCTCGCCCGTCGAGGAGAAGTGGCATACCAACTGGAATTGCCGCCGAACCTTTCTCCAGTGCATGATGTCTTTCATGTGTCACAACTTCGTCGCTGCTTCAAGGATCCTATCCGAGCAGTGGATCATGAAATGCTTGAATTGCGAGAAGATCTTTCTTATAAAGAGTATCCGATCCGCATTCTTGATCAAGCCGAACGACGAACCCGTCAGAAGGCAATCAAGTTCCTTAAAATTCAGTGGTCAAATCATTCGGAAGATGAAACCACTTGGGAACGCGAGGATTGTCTTCGTGAAGAATACCCCGCTTTCTTTCAGCCTACCTCTTAATTCTCGGGACGAGAATTTCTTTTAGAGGAGGAGAATTGTAACACCCCATGTAATTAAGCTACAGTGATCACCATTTGATAATGCCAAGTCATCATGCTTAACAATGCTTGATCACCATTTGCATCATATCTCATTTCAAATTCCAACTCAAATTGAAATTCAAATATAAAGTGGAAATAAAAGTTGTTCCAATTTGGAAACTAAAATGTTCATTAACTAGCAAATAATCCAAAACTAATTATGTTAAGAAAAACAATATCACCTAAATTACCTAGATGAGTATAACATCCTCAAACAGTAGCAAAACAGCAACATTTAATCCCTTTTTATTTAATAGAAATTCAAATGAAATCATTTGTTCACCAAACCTTTTTCTGATAGTGCTAAATATTGCAACATATTTATGTGGCACAACTCCACATTTTACAAAAGTCAATTTGGGGCTTAACATTTTGAAAAACAGCAGAAATGGAAAAATGCAGAAAAGAAAAAGAAAAACAGTAGCGTTGTACTGTGCGGTTGGGCTTTAGGTTAACAGTACCCCGCGGCCCAGCCCAGCCGGGTCGTCTCCCTCCTCCCGCCTCCGTGTCAGCGTGCGCACGCACCTGCGCTGGCGATGGCCAGCTGTTGGCCATCCCCCGACTCCGCTGCTGCCATGGGATGGATAAGAGCCTCCCCACGGCCCCCAGGGCGAACCCTAGACCGCATTCCCCCTCTCCCTGGCTCGTCTTCTTCCTCCCGCGCAAATGCCCGACTCCGTCGCCATGGCCGAGCTCGATGCCGTGGCCACCGTCGTCCTCGCCGCCTGAGACCTCGCCAGAAGCTCCGCCTTCCTCCTCTACTTCCTCTCCGACCACGGGAACGAGCTCTGCGCCACCACAGCTCCGGGATCGAGCTCCTCCCCGTCTTCGGTCGCCGTCGCTTCTCCGTCAAATGCCGCCGCCCTGCTGCTACTAAACCACCGCCGGGCCTTCGTGTGCCTCCCCGGTGAGCAGCCCCTCCTTTCCCCTCTCTCTGCGCTGCCTTTAGCCGCTCGTAGCCACCGCTGCCATCGCCGCCCGAACCGTGCTCCGCCGCGCTGCTCGTCGTCGTCGCTCCCGTCGTTGTCATGCTCGCCCGAGCACGGGAACGTGCTCAGGCCACCTCGCTGCGTCCACCCGTGCCGCTAGAACTCCTCCCCGTGCCGCGTAGCTCCGAATCCGACGACGCCCGAACTCCGGCGCCGCCGCGGTCGACGTCGCCGTCAACTCTGACCATTTTAGCTCGCACTAGTGCCGTAGATCGACGCGGCTCGTCCTCCCCGTTCGAATGCCGCAAACCGCCGTCGATTTGGTTACCGGACGGCGATTTCCGGCCACCCCCGACGCGCGCCGCCGCAGAAAACGCCCGCCGGCGCGATTCCGGCGAGTCGCCGGTCGTCGCCGACGTGGCACTAGGCGGGCCCCAACTTGTGCCACTGACGCTGGGCCCCACTGGCCCCGTTGACTGGGTTGACCAGTCAACGGTGCTGACTGGGCAGCCCAGTGTCGCTGACATGCGGGCCCCAACGCTTAATTAACGCTAATTTAAATTTAAACTAATCCGGTAATTAGGTTAGTCACTGACTAATGGGGCCCACATGCTAATTAATCATTTTTAGTTAAATTAACTCACTGGATTAACCACTGTGTATGACAAGTGGGACCCACTGGTCAGATTGACCAGTCTACCGACCCAGTTAACCGCTGACGTCACTCCCACATCATGCTGATGTCACATAACACTGTTTCGGATAATTTGAATTAAATAATTTCAGAAATTCCGGAAAATCAATAAAACTTTGAAAAATCATATAAAATAAACCGTAACTCGGATGAAAATAATTTGTATATGAAAAATGATTAGAAAAATATGAAGAATCCGAATATGTGGTCAAAATGCTTGACCATCACTCCTATCTAGGTGAACATGGAACTTTTGGCCTGTATTCGATAAATGAATAGTGCATGACCTTAATAAAATAAATCCAAATAAATTCCTAAATTATCTAAAGCAGTTAGATAAGCATTATATCACCTCTGCATATCATTTAGGCCTGTCATGCATCGCTGTTGCATTGTTGCCATGAATTTATTGTTTCTTCCCCCTCCTTCTCTCCCGATAGACGCCGAGACCGCCACCGACGCAGCTGAGTACGACTACGCTCCAGACGAGCAGCCTTCAGACGACCAGCCCCTCTCAACAAAGCTTCCAGGCGAGCAACCCCCCTTGACGCATGCCTATATCACCTATTCCTTCTTCCTCCTGCTTGCACTAGAAAATTGCTACTGCTTTGCTTTATCCTATTCTGATGCATAGCCTGTTCTTGTAACTGTTATTGATACCTGCCTGTTATCCAAACTGCTTAGTGTAGGATGGATGGTAAACCATCTGTGGCCCCTCTTCCTTACTGTAGTTGCCCCGCTTTAGTACCTGTGCCCCGATCGATGTGATCGAACGGTCAGAGACCAACACGTCACCGCACATTCCCCGGCTCTAAGTTGTTCGACTCTGCAGAGCTGGCATCCAGTGCCGAGGGTGATACCTCTTATCTCACTTCCGATGATGCCTTTGTAGAATAGCTATCCGGTTCTGGGTTACCGAGGGTGATTCCTCTTTCATCACCTCCGATAAAGCTTCTGTCGTGCAACTCCTCGAGTGGGAATCCTTCGAGGGTGATTCCTTGGATCCCTTCTCGATACTTTGGACACACAGATACTTTGACCTTTGTTGCAGGCGGGTCGACCCCGAGGGGTACCCGCGGGGAAATATGAAGTCGGGTTTGCCTGGAGGGCACCCGCGAGAGATTATTGTGGCGGAACGACAGGGCAGGTGGAGACCACCCTGATCGTGATCCGTGTGTTACCAAGTCGGAGCGACAGGAATCCTGATCGCCTCTGTGAGCTACTAAATACGCCTAACGGATTTGTGTATTTGATCTGAGTGGGTCGTTGGCCCTATACGCACTACCACCACGTGGGATAATGGTTATGGGACCCTCTACGTCGTATGTATCAGCCGAAAGCTCTTCAGACGTCACAGCTCAGAGATGCGGGCTGATTGCTGGGGTGGGCTGGTTACGTCACTTGTGTATACAGTGTCGCGCCTGGGCCCCGGCCAGTCTCGCAACGTGCAGGAGTGCAAATGGCGATGGGCCCAAGACCCCTTCGCACTTAGGATTTAGACTGGCGTGTTGACCTCTCTGCTGTGCCTAGGTAGGACTGCGTCGTGTCGATCACACAAGGCCGGGCATTACCCAGCAAGTGTGTCTGGCCAGATGTGATCGAGCGTGTTGGGTAACAGTAGTGCACCCCTGCAGGGAAGTGATCTATTCGAATAGCCGTGTCAGTCCAAAGATATAGCCCCATTCCTTTGATACCGATGCATATTTAGCATAGTTCTGATGTAAGTCTTGCGAGTACTTTGGATGAGTACTCACGGTTGCTTTGCTTCCCTTTTTCCCCCATACCCGATACTTGAGACCAGATGACGGAGTCCTGGAGCCAGACGACACCGCAGGAGCTTACTACCAGGAGAGTCCCGGAGGCACGTACTACTGGGTTGAGCCAGCCGACCAGGAGTAGTTCGGAGGCCCTAGGCAGGAGGCCTTCGCCTTTTCGATCAGTGTCGCTGTTTGTGCTAGCCTTCTTAAGGCAAACTTGACTAACTATGTCTGTACCCAGATATTATTGTTTGTATGACTTATATATTCGGGTCCTCATGACCCCTGGTTTGTATTATACAGATTTTTGTCTAAATTTGAGTTTAGAGTTGTGTTGTGATATCTTCCCGTGAGTCTCTAATCTCGAGCGTGCACGTTTGCGTGTATGATTAGTGCACGGTCGAGCAGGGGCGTCATAGGGCTGGTGGGCCCTGCCGCCACGCCGCGAGGCGGCAGCACTGTTGCTGCTGCACGCGAGCCGACAGCCTCGCGTCGCGTTTCGTCTTTTCCTCTGGCACTGATTCCCGCACGTTTCGTCTTTTTCGTGACACTGATTCCTACGCAGACGACACTGATTGATGCACTGCGTGATTCCCGCCTAAAATTTCGTCTGTTCGCGCCTATTTTCCTGCCATCACATTTGTCATATGAGCCTATAAAACGAGGCACTGAGGCTATCGTCATCCGTCGTCCAGCCAGCCGTCGAAATCGCCACTGCGCTAAGTGTGTGTCACACTTTTTTCAGTCGATATGAGTTTGCCTTGCTCGGATCAAAGCATTAGGCCGAGGAAAATGAAGAATGCGAGTTTGCCTCCGGGGGTGGCAGTCCTGCGGTGTTGGTGTGGCGATCTTTGCAAGGTGAAGGAGGTGACAGATTTTTCAGATTGGTTGGGCATGAAGTTTTTCATGTGCGCCAATTATGAGGAAGATCCACCCGTAGCTAGTTCACCGTATGACAAGCCTCCGGTATGGTTTAACCATCATGAATAGACATACTGTTGGTTTTTTGGTTGATTCTTTATTAACACTCGTGTTCTTGTTGTAGTCTCCTCCGCCTCTGTGCATGTACTATTGTTGGATTGACACGAAGATGCCGGCTTGGGCAGTGACTGAGATTCGTGAAAGAAGTCGTCGTGCATGGGATAGTTTCTACGCGGAAGAGCGACGCGAAAAGGCAGCAGCAGAGGAGAAAGCAGAGCAAGAGAGAGAGAGTTAAAAGAATACTATGCGGAGCAAAAGTGTTTCTTTCAGGATTTATGGAAGAAAAACAGGGAAGAGGCTCGTCGCATGGAGGAGCAGTAACGGCAGCGAAAGGAGGCTCGTGAGGCAGAGAGACAGAGAAAGAAAGAAAGGGCTCGTGAGGCCAAGGCAGCAGAAGAAGCTGGCGATGGAAAAGG